>OZ024929.1:162413608-163663608 GCA_964017235.1 Sabellastarte sp. h YS-2021 | reverse complement strand
GTGTAAGCCTGTACTGAAACAGACAAATTAAAGTTCAGCTCTGTGGTGAGAAGATATGCTTGTAAAATATCACTATTTTCAATTTTTCCAGTAACTTTTGAATGAGAAAAAAAAGTATGTACATGATTAATTTAACTGGGAAAATAATGGTCAATACATACAGAAAATCATCAAAATCTAAAAGCGAATCTTTGTAGAAATATTTTTACAATGTCAAAGACTTTTTTCCAACGTTGGCTAGCATGGATTACACTAATTATGGACATCTATCAGCTTATTTTTGGAAATATCTAAAAGATTAAACTCAAGCATTATTTGTTTCAAATATAATGACTAACATTGTTTACACCACAATGTGGCAGTTTCATTGGTGGAGGGATCTGATCAAACCAGTAGATTATTACTACTGTAGGGTGCACCCTACAGTACTATTATTATACTACACCGGCAACTGATGACCAACTAAAAATAATGCCAATTTCCCACATACAGCTGAGAGCTAGAGACCAAAATATAAACTCACCATAGCAACACCTACTGCGCCTACTGCACCACTAAGTTCCACCGTTTCTCTAAAATGATCTGATTTTTTACAGGTCAACTTTTAAGAAAAAAAACAGCATGTAAAACCTGTCCCAAAAGTTGTTATAAACCCTCATATACATATTCACATAATATTTTAAATACAAGACTGAAAAACTGCAACCAACTTTGAATTTGCTGAACACTTGTAATCAAACTTATTTTATTCTCAGCTAAACCACCAAGAAAGAAATTGTTTTCAGATACATCAAGACACAAAAAATAAAAATGACAGTGTCTAGAATTTTTGCCATGACCAGCATTTCGAGAAGCCATCCATGATTTTCTATTGTTGCTTTTTAGTAGTTTTACTGACCAAAATAATTAGTTAGTCCCCAGACATTCTGTTGTGTTCTTATTAATGACTGTAACAAGCATTGTGTTTTTGACAAACTTTTTCCTTAAAAAAAATTGATAAAACAGGACAGACTAAAGCATCAGAGGTTTGAGATACAGGGAATGAAGACTTGAGCTTGAGGTGAAAGTATTTCCAAAACTCTTTTTTTTCAATGTGGATATAATGCAGTGTCCTTTGTGTTTTACACTCAGGTGCACTGGCACCACTACAAAGTGGCCATAGAAACACTGTTGCTGCTCAAATTAATGCAATGGCTAATAACACTGTTCATTAACAAAGACAGAAAGGAGAGCAGCCAGCAACTTAACCGACAAATGCAGAAAAGGCAGCCAGATCAATAGAAGCTATCCCCTCTTTCCTCAAAACAATCATACCATCAGTGCCAATTATGCCGTAAATTAGACCCTATGGTCATGTTGACAAACTGCCTTAGTGTCAAAGTTCACCCTGCTTCAGTTATCATCTAGATTGGTATTTTTGTACTGATTCCGGCATTTATAGCTCAGTTTCACACATGCACATCGCCATATAATATGAATGAAAGTAAATGTCGGTTCGAAATGGAAGACTATATTTGGAGATAGACAGTAAAGTACCAACATTTTTTTTTTTTTTTTTTTTTTTTTTTTTGGGGGGGGGGGGGGGGGGGGGGGGGGGGAGGCAACAGATTTTTGTACACTGACAATCTAAATAGCAAATATTTTAAAGGTTAAATAAGTTGTAGGCACACATGTAGAATGCAGCCAGCTGATTCTGGAAGATCAGCTTCGACTAACTTAGCTTATTTATACCATTTTCATTTTGAATATTCTTTATTTACTTATTCACTTTATTTTCTCAAGATATTTGTCAATTGTCCCAATAGTCCAATTTTCTTCCAAAATATCACAAATTCTGCAATATCATACTGTTTTTGTGCTAAAATTTTTTCTGACTTAAGACATGCTTGTCACATATAAGCTTTCTGTGCAAGAAAAGTCAGCTGGTGATCATTGGATAATCTTGACAAACATGGTAGATCTCTGAACTAAAGTAAGACAATCTTTTGGTGACACTAATACATGAAGATGCCATGACAACAAAAGACGATCAATCAGAGAAATTAGTTATCTCTTCCAAACATGTCATGTTTATCAGGCTTGAAAGAAATCCCATGCTAGAGATGATTCTAGGCAGCAGGCAATATCAGGGCACTGGTACCATTTGCTGTAAGACTCTTCTCTTTTGTGATATTTGAAAACCTCCAGAAAGGAAAGACGGCATCTATCAACAAAATCAACATTTTCCAAGAAGGTTCAGAAATGAACATCTCAAAAACCTTCTCCTGTTTGGATTAGAATCATCATTGGACTGTACATATTTCACCACATTTGAAAGTACACAGATTTCAGACTGAAAGGCAATTTAGTAAACTAGAGACATGTATTCTCATATTTTATCTTACAAATTGAGAATCACTTGAACTCTAATATGTCAACAGGAACTGAAAAAGTCCACACTTCCTATTTCAGTTTACAGGAAATTTTTTTTTTTTGGGGTGGGGGGGTGGGGGGTGGGGGGTGGGGGGGGTGGTTATTGCAGAATTTAGTTTAAGAGGGATTGAATATATGATAAAAAAGTTTCTAATAAATGAAAAAATCTGAAAATTTAAAAAAAAATTTTTTTCAAAATACTGTGGGTCAAAAAGTCTTTCACAACTACTGCACAGTGAATCTATACACTTTCTACAAATATAGCATCTATGGTGCAAAAAAAATCAGAGAACAACCCACAGAGCAACACTAGTAGCTTTTCATGTGGGATTTAAATGTGAGCTTAACAAGGACCCATTGGTACTTAGCCGTTTACAGGAACAAGCAGTTACTACACTTAAACCAACAATGAGTTTATCTCGGTGGAGCTTGTGAAAATGCTAAATGTGTAACATTGGTGGCAAGTCCTGAGATTCCACAATACTAATGCAATCTGACAGTGGGACAATCAATTTCATCAGTATCAAGAGTCCTCCTCCATTATGGCCATATGTAGAGTCCCAAAAACATCAGTATATCAGGTCTCTCTCAGTGAATATCCTTGGAACTTCTGTACAAATTCCAAGAAAACATAAAATGGGCTTGTAGGTTATAAAAATAAATACATTTTTCACCCATAGAAATAACAAATACACCAAAAGGGTTAACATAGTAAATTCTGCAAGGCATGAAATATCTTCTTGGATTTCTATTGGTCAGCTCCAAAGGAAGATTAAATATTTATTATTTATGTTTCAACTGTTAACTATCATGTTGGTCAAATTTGCACAAAATTTACAAAGTCTTTGAAAATACAAGTTCTTGCTTCTACATAGCCTTATGTTTGTACTTTTGTTAACATTTGTCTTTACATTTTGAAACATCCTTAACAGTGTTGACACATTATAATGTTCTGTCCTCTTCAGGACTTTCATAGCAATTAATTTCTGCATTCAAGCTGACTCTTAGTTCCAAAAACCATAAGCCGCTTTGCAAATTCATCAGTCCATGGAGATAGCAATGGTCATTACCACACAGACACTGGCTAAATCAGAAACTATGCTGGAAAGGCCTTCCCAAACAAATATGATTCGAGTTTCTTCCTGTAGGGAATGACAGATGAAGCAGAACAAACAACATTAGGCAATTCATTCCAGATTGTAGGAGTAACAAAGGTAAAGTTATAACCAAATTCCTTCCAAGATTTGTGCAACAATGGACTAAACTGAGGCACCTCCAGGAACCTTCTATTCAGTCTTCCTGATCTTGTGTTGTATTCGCTGCTTCAGGGGAACAGAAATGAAGTGGTTAGGATGACCGCTGAGAAACTTGCAGAGAAGCATAGCCATCTTAAGCATACAGCAGTATCTAATAACCAGTGAGGACTATTTAGCATTGGGGTAGCTGTAATGTACTCGCTATGGCTGGTGTGCTTACTATACGCAACAACACTGGCAACAAATTCAATGAATATGAGAAGTTTATCGTCCAATTAGAAACTATATGATCAGGTGTGAAACAAACAAAAGGTGGTATTAGTCACAGTTTAAAGTGTTAAGGTTTATAATGCAGCTTTCAACCGATTGTTTTAGGGTTGAATGAACAATTTACCAGTGGAGAAAACAAGTATGGTATGGTTAGTCAAGATTTCTGAAATGATCCCCCACTTATCTTCATCAACTGGTCTGCTACCAGCTACTCATTTGAAATGTCAAAGGTTGGTTTGCATGTGTTTTAAGTTACTGCCTTCCCACAAAATATGGATATGCCAAAAAGTCATTGACACCCCAATTTTTCTGTCGAACTTTTCAGTTTGGAATTTTGCTACTGTTTTATAATGTTAGCTCATATTAAAATCAATATAAAAACAAAATTTCACACAAATATTAAAAATTTGAAATAAACTTGGATAACATGTGTTGCTAACTGAACGATTTGGGTTTATCATCACTTTCAACACATTGCATAGGTCATATATCCCTATAAACATTAAAAACATTTTAAAATGATTTAAATATTTACAAAATGTCTGACCTCTGACCTAAATTAAGGTTAATATTGCTAAGCAATGCCAAAGTAATATTTTTGAGACAATGATAAACTTTTCTAACAATTTGTCATTAAATGTTTAATAAACGGTATACATAAAAATGTGAAACATCTGAAAACCTATTATAAACGGCCAAATGTTTCCTTTCAAACATTTGCAAAACTCAAAATTGTTTACTGGGATCAGATTGGATAGTTACAGGGATGGAGGCATGGAGTGCATACGACTTGGTCAAATTTCTGCACTGAAAATCAACAGGCACCCACCAGCAAATACACACTTTCCTATTCAGGTCTGAGGAATGAAACCCAGGTGCTGAGAGGTTGGAGATTCATGTTATCATATCAAAATGTTTTCATAAAATTTGAAAAAAGGCTATTTTGAAATGAATTTTTAAAAGCCATTATTTCGTAGATTTGCCTTCCAAGATGAGTTAAGAGAAGGTCTCTGCATGAATGCAACACTGTCCGAATCAAACACCAGTCCTGTACCATGTCAAAAAAAAAAAAAAAAAAAAAAAAACCCTGAAATTCTACCTGCATGAATATTAATCTATTGAACCAAAATATTTTAAACGAATTCTAAAAATTACAATTTCTAGCACCTTCAAATTGGCATCCATGAAACATGAAAACGTCTATGATGTCATATATCATTAATCATTTCTTGACATCATTATGCAACACACATACAAAGATAAAACTGTATACAAACACAAGGGGGTATTCAGGTGACTGGCAGTAATATTTGTGGAGGATTGCTTCTCAGAACAATACTCCCAGTGAATAACATCAAAATGTTACCACATGGACAACTTAGCAATAACACATCGGCTGTAATGGTGGTATAAAAGTAATAACACAACTCATTCATAATGTCGACAAACGAAAAATAAAATCGTCATAATGATAAGTCTGGCATTAGTAAATGTAAGAAACACATTCATGGGTCTTATATGGGTACAGATAATAGTATATATAGCTAGAAATTGGTGCATATAAGTTAGAAAGGTTACTTAGCTGGCTATGGCAACAAGATATTTAGCAAGTCTTTACAGTTCACTAAGCAGTGCTTTGAATATAAACAGATACATTTTTGACATTCTCTCTGATAAAAATGCTTACCTTTATTTCAGTAATTTGGTGGGTAGCCAGTTCAACACGGGCAAAGTTGCCTTTCCCCAGTAGTACTTCATCCATATTATATTTGCCTATGTACTGGATCTTCTTTCCCATTTCTAATGTGATTTATTTCCTCCTCACTGACTTCATTTCAGAAATAAAATTTTTCACAGCTAAATGATGCTCCCCTCTTGACACATTGTGAATTTCCCTCATTATCCCAAATAACTGCAGTGAACAGACATATCACAGGGAAGAAATTGAACTGATATAACAAAATATAACAATTTAATCACTCCTCCCGCATGAGATTTAAATCATAATATACTTTCCATATCCGTTTGGTGTGTGAAAACTACAGAAAACATCAAATGAAACCACTCCTTTAAAACTTATTAAAATAAAGCACTTCTCCAATAAAACAAATGACAATATGCACGAAAACACATTTATATATTGTATATAGGTATATTCCCTTTCAGTTCAGTGACACAAAAAGTTCAAGTTCACAATTATGACGTTTTGATAATTATTTACCTAGCGTTGCGAAGGTTACGTAGTGACGTAACAACGCCCCAAAACACTAATGCGATCGACGACTGTTTTATTTATCACATGATTACAAACTTTCCTTATTTCAACAGAAACGTGAACAAATATTCTCAGCAGGAAAGTTCACAGGTTATATTCCAAAAATCACGAGAGATATATCCAGCTTGTAACATCTTTATCCCGATTCCCACAGAAAACACATGCTAATGGAAATCCGAACTGCATTTTTGCTAAAATAAATTATTTATTAGCAAGAGGACCCCCACAGATCAATAGAAGCATCGTATTTTCTTTGAGCGCCAGCCACAGCAATTCTACTACTGTTCCCCCATCTACTGAGCTAATATGCAGGATTTGCCATTATTTTCCATGAGCAAAAGTCGTGTGATGCAACGTAATTTTGTCTCAGCAGCCAAGGCTGTCCCCTCAGTATTGTACCTTTACCAGAGAAATGGGGACAGAGAGGGGGGATACATAAAAAAAAAAACTGCTCAGGTAGTAGTGGGAGGAAGTGGTGGTGGTGGGAGAAAAAGTCCCAGCAACTCTTTGATGATTATAATGTATACGTGAGGTTTGTCTTCTTGGAGGCATGCTATAGCCATATGGAACTAATTATTATACTGAATAACAGCCCTCTGCTGTGACAAAGAAAAGGGACCACGAGACCAAATCACTTTTCACATTATTCTGTGACAACAGTTAGAACAGGTCATTAGCAGTGTGGTGGAAATAGCAACTAATGGAGCTATTACAGAAGCCAGGTTTGCTGAGAGGGGAAACAGGTTGCTTCAAATAGAAATATGCCAACGATTGTGAGAAGAAAGAAAAGAATTAAAACAAAATGTTTCAAGAACAATTCAAACAAAATTGTGGAAGAAAAAGCAATTTAAAGAGAACAAATCTACTCATACATATGTGTACAAATGGACTGTCCCCACTGACGTTTCAAAGTTTGTTTATTTAGCTCACACACAAACATGTCATTCAATTTTAGTTCGCCACTATATATATATCTGCTATTTTGGGTATTTACCTGACGTTCTTGACGTAATATTAATATCTCAACACGTCATAATTCTCTCGTAAAAGCTTCAAATAGCGTGTAGTCGCGTTTTCATACTGTTATGAAAGCATAGGTAATAGTTATAATTTAATGTACCCTCTTTACTGATTGACATTTATGTAGTGCCTATTTGTAATGCTGCCATTTTTTATATCCCGCCAGCAGCCAAAGGACGTGGTCGGGAAATTAGAAAATGCCGTGCGTACGCACGTCGTGTTTTTACAAAAACCTTTATAAAGCATTTATTTATGAAGATATCTTCACCAGATTTACAGGGAATGTTTATGGCTATGAAACATGTCTGCAACATTTTGGCCTCATTTTGAAAAAAAAACAACAAGATGGCCACCACAGCCGATGATTTGAAAATCATTAAGATGTTCTAAAACTTGAAATATTGCAGATTATCAAATATGCCCAAAGGATATATAGCTAGAAAAGCTAGCATGATACTAATTTGGGCCAAATTTCAACAACAAAATGGCTGCCGTATCACATCTTTAATGTTAAATGGAATTATCCTATTAAAAAGGCTATTCTATATTCCTTACCATTCCTCCCAGGGATTTGGAATGTGAAACAGTTCATGGCCTAAGAATCTCTTCCAAGTGTTGAATTTGACCTTTGACCCTTGCTTCACAAGGTCAAATGGGTCATCATACTAAAACTTCATTGTATCTCCCTATTATTGCTCCTAGAACATCATAATGTAAAAACAGACCATCTCCAGGTGGCTGCAGGCTGAGACTGGGAGATTGTGAAATGGCTTCCATATGTGCATGCGTTGTTCTGTCTGTTTGTCATATTTTTTATATAAAGCTTTATACCCCATTCATTTATGAAGATATCTTCACCAAAGAATGACTTTGGTTAATGGCAATTTTTGTCTCATTTTGAAAAACAAAATGACCGCCATAGCCCATTGTCCTAAAATCATTAACATGTTCTAAAACTTAAAAAAATTTCAGTTACCTTTATTAGATTTTCACAAAATGTATAAGGTTAGTAAAGCTTGTATGAGACTGACTTTGGCCTGGTTTTGAAAACAAAATGGCGGCCATGTCACATGTTTAAGGGTCATCATATTAAACAGGCCTAATATCTCCTTTATTGGTCAGGGATTCAGAATGTCAAAACAAGCTATGGGAAAACATGGAGTGTGAATTTTTTGCAAGTGTCAAATTTGACCTTTGACCCCTGTTTCAAGGTCAAGTGGGATCATCACACTAAAAATGCCTGATCGCTCCCTTATTATTGGTCCTATGGCTTAGAAACATAAGACAGTCTATATAAAGTTTTAAACAGTTTTTAAAACAAAATAGATGTCCTGTCACATATTTATGGTCAGACAAGAGTTTTTGCTTCAAAGAGACCTAATATCTCCCTATCTCCTATGACTTGGAATTGTTAACACAACACATATGAAGTCATGGCCTGCAAATCTTTTGCAAGGTCCTCAGTGGCCTAGTGGTTAGCAAGTTTGGCATCTAATCACAGACTGTCACCTCTGTGGGTTCGAGTCCCACAAGTGGCAATTCTGAGGACCTGTCCCAATATGACCCTGGCTGTTGAACGGGACGTAAAACCCCAACTTTGACCTTTGGCAAATCTTTTGCAAGGGTCAGATTTGATCTTTGACACCCTGCTCCAAGGTTGATTTGCAATACTATGCTAAAAAGGTCTTATAACTCCTTGAAAAGGTCAAATTTGAGGCATTTTTTCATATTTTGCCCTTTCATGTGCAAAAATGTAAAAATATTCTATGTAGACCTGTAAAATTTGGTATGTAGGTATGTATGGGTAAAACCGGAACCCAAAGCTTTGTGGCCTTGATCTTTCACTGCAACACAAATAGCGCCATTCTTGCACAAATTGAAAATGTCCAATTTCTCAAAAACTGTTAGGGATAGAGTGATTTTGAGCACACTTTGGCTCCTTTGGATAATATAGAGTATAGACCCTGAATATAATGTCTCTGAAAATTTTTAAACTTTCAGGATTCTGTCCACCATCTTAAATTTTGGTGGACATCAAAAAATCTTTACGGATAGAGCCATCTGGATCAAATTTAGGGTACCATACAGAATGGCCACCATGCCACATGTTAAGGTGAACTAAGGGTCATAGTATTAAAAAAGCCTAAGATTCCCTTATGGTTGGTCTTAGGGGTTCAGAATGTGAAAACAAGTTATAGAAAATCATGACTTGTGAATCTTTTACAAGTGATAAATTTGACCTTTGACCCCTGCTTCAAGGTTAAGTGGGGTTATCACACGAAAAACACCTCATGTCTCCCTTATTGGTGTTTTTTTGTGGGGTTGCCAAGACAGTGGTGACTTTATGATGATTTTTTTTTTTTTTTTTTTTTTTTTTTTAGTGGGTCAATTTTTCCTAACCCTCAATTTAGCAGTTGGGAAATTTTCTTGGTGGGAACTAATTGATGGGAAAATTTCCTCTTGCAACGTTTTAATTATGGGAAATTTTGGGGGATTATGCCACTCTATGTGGCTTTTCAGTAATGATCCATCCAATGTCAATGCAACAAAACAAGCATTTATCTTTTTTTAATGCAATCCCCAAAATTATAAAGATTTCCTAAGCCATGACAATTTCTGTGAAACTCCAAAACATACATGTAATTCCATAAAGTGAATAACTTTATTTTAAATTTATGTGAAATAATGTCATATCCCTTATTATTGCTCCTTGGGCTTTGAAGCCTGTTTTATGGTCACATACCACCACTTTTTTGTGTTTTTGTAAAGTTGGTTGTTATATATATTGGTGTTTTATTTCATTAGAGTTGCTTATGGCAAGAGGCTGACATGCACATCGTTTGCAAAAAAAAAAGACAAATTTCACAATGTGGTGAATATTTAGTTCTGTTCAACTGACAGAGACTTTGCATATTGTTTAGACAAATTGAAACTCTATGGACATATTGTTTCGACAAATTGAAAGTCTATGGACATAATGACAAAAAATTCTCAAATGTACATAATTCTGCATATGTTTAAATATATGCATGTGACGTTGGTGGCAGCCTGGTTGCTGCAAGTTAAGCATCTAATAACACGCTGCCACTAAGGGCTGGACACTCCCAAGCACCAATGATCTGGATCTGTCCCAGTAAGACCATTTGGATTTAGAAACCAAGGTTGAAAGCCATTGTTCTTATTTTTGAAACCTGTTTTTTTTTTTAAATAAATACAGAAATTTTGAAGGGTTTCTTCCATCTATGTTTCTTTATTACACAGCCTTATATTTGTATCTACAAATTTAGATAAAAGATCTAAGAAAAGAGCATTCTTTTGGGCTGTTTGTATGAGAAGTCCAAATAGCCGCAATTAATCCATTTGGTGCCAGAACATTACCACCAAAAACATAAAACATACTGGCAAATACAAGTGTAAACAATAATGTCACAGAATAACAGACAGGAAAAAAATAGAGGTATAAAGGCAACTAGACTTGCAAATGTATGCACAACTGTTCCCGAGTATTCCCGCATTGGAACTATTCCCTGACCCCCAACCTTCAGGAAGCAGGTCTATTTGCATCCAAATCATACAGAAAACTCCACAATTGAACATTATTGATGATCAGGGCGGCTTTTTGTGTGGATCTAGTTGTAAAGATCTGTTGACACCATACAAAAGGCTAACACCTGGTTTAAAACAATGGTACCAGGGCACTAGCAGATTCAGGTGGGGGGAGGAGGGATGGGGGCATGCCCCTAGAACCCCTTAGCTTTTTGCACACCTACACATGAAACTCCTTATTTAAAGTTGGATCTGCAGGGGCACTTGAATGGATAAGTGTGATCCCTGCTTAACCCAGTGTAATGTCACATTTTCCAACCCCCAAGCCTGTTCTGTTCCCCCTGGGTGGGGAGATGTAATTGGTGGAGTGAGTATATTGAATAGGTTTGGAAGTAAAGCAGTAGTCAGGTAAATAAGAAATATAGTACTTTAACAAGGTGAAATACTAAGTAAATTAAAATCTTCAATACTTGACCCAAATAAAATAGTAATGGTAGTGGAGGTCCTCCGTGTTCTAGTGGATTTGCAGGTTTGGCATCTAATCATAGACTACAATGTGTGGGTTTGACTCCCACGAGTGACAATGTAGAGGACCCGTCCAAATAAGACCATGGCTGTTGAACAGGATATAAAATACCCCAACTTTGATGTTTGAATACTAATTGTAGCATGGAATATTATTTCAATATTTCAATTAATCCAACTTTGATTCACCTTCTACTCATTAATTTTTGTTTGTTATCACAAAGTGGCTTAACATAAAGTAGCTTATCTTAAGATACCTAACTTGGGATTCTACTTTTATTGGACAAACATGTATGTATTTTACACACATTTCACAACAGTCTCTTATAATACCCTTGTTCCATTGGTAGACTTCAGTGGTTTCTGGCCACACGACCCCCCCCCCCCCCCCCCCCTATTTGTGGCCAGTCGTCCAGAAATTCAGGTTTAGCATAACTTTTATGTTAATTTGACGTGGAAAATCAATTCTTTACAATTGACCTTGAAGTGATTAATCAACGGTAGAGTAGTCGCCAGTATTATGGTCATACATTCTTAATTTGAAGACCCACAATGGCAACTTGACACATGCCAAGGGTAACTGGATGTATTACTAAAACAACAGCCAGTACGGCTCATAGGACAGCCTGCACAGCACAAAGGACTGAATTTTTGTACCTCTCTTCTGGTCTCCAAAAAACATCCATATTTATTCTTTTATTCTGGCCTTTCTGTTTGTCATAACAGCAGCAATATTAGAAAAGTGATCTCTCATGATAATGATTCACCACAACTGCACCCAGAATCTTACCAAATAGCTGATGAACCACCTCACAGACCAAAAGACTGCCACATATGGATATATGATGACAGGGTGCACTGAAAGGTAACAGACAGGCTTTTTTCACCCTTAGACTGAACTTTGAAGTGGCAAACTGTAAATGAGATCCAGTGGGCCATGGACTAAAGTATCAAACACATTTACTATCCCTGCGATCAAGGTTGGCTACCATCCATATGTCATCCAACAAGGGATGGCAACTCACAACAAAGGAGGGGTCTTGCAGCCGGTCACCACTAAAATTTCCTTTGGTCTACATCAGCAACATGAGTAGTGCACTAGAGTAGTGCCCAATTCTTGAAAGTCCAGAGAGCTTGTTATAAAAATGACACTAAAAATCTAAAATTTATTTGTGTTCCATATATTGGTGTCATCTTCTGAATAACGATAATAATTTCAAAGGAGGAAAAATTTGAATTGAATTCAACTGACTAAACTAGGGAGACAAAATATGAAAATACAGGAAAGGAGATGCAAAATATTGTTGCCCCCCTTAGCAAATTTTGTATCCCCACACACGTTTTGACTAATACACTATCCGGTGCTACACTAGGGCATTTTATACATTCCACTCTTGTTGCTCGACCCTAAATGAGGATGTATTTGGTCAAACAAGGGTCAGATTTATAGACTTCCCTGACACTTTACAAAATCTATACTTAACCTGCATTAGTAATAAATTCCGTCCTGAGAAAACTATAATCACCTCTATTTTTATTGTGATAAAATGAGAAAAATATTGACAACAAGAAGTCAGACCACAAAAGTGTGGACAATGTATAACAGAGCAATAATCAAAGCAAAAGTGCTTTTATCTGATGCTTCAGTCACACCACAGGTAGTATTGCATGGATTTATTGGCATTTTATAGAACCTGGGACTCTTCCTATATAACTGGACTTCTGTCAGTAAACTTAGCATAGTGTGGCATCCATACTTTCTGTGGCACCAATGTAGAAATTTCAAACTGTTGAATATTTCAGTGAGTGCATTTTATTGGATCATGCTGATACTTAATGAGGCATAGATCCCTCTAGAATACACATTTCCATATTTCATAAAAATCAGTCGAAAGGTTTAGTCTACAGCAGGAAATCCTGATACCAGAATTAAACAACTGGTTGCCATGATAACAGTTTTCATTGGATACTGCCCAATTATTTGTGGATCAAATTTGGTGAAGATCCATCAAGGAATTCAAAAGTTGTGGGTCAGGTTCAAGTTTTTGTGATGGATAGTTGGACAGGCAGACGGATGGAGGGAGGAAAATTAATGTCCTCTCGCCACTAAAGCAGGACAAAAATATGATCCAAGGTCAAATTTGCTTCTGGAGATTGTAAATGAATGTAAGTGAACTAGGTAAGCCAATCAGTACCCAGTTGGATGATCTTTAAGATTTGCTTAATGGTTTAGCTATACATCTGTTTGGTTACTAGTTAATATTTGCTCCATACAAGATTTATGTCGGCCCTGTTTGAGGACTGAACTCTACAGATGAATTTGCATATACCTTATTAAATCATTATAAAAGATTAGTTTTCATTTTGTATGATTTTGATTTCCTTTGAAAAGAACTTTAAATAGTGCACATTGTTTCAAGTATCATATTTTTTTATAAATAGCTGACATGTCTAACACTTTATAGGATGTAAACACACTACTTGAGCAGTTTTCTGATGACTGGACTTCTTATCATTTTGAAGCAAGGGTACATGTCTTTGCCCAAAGCCCTGGATCCATATTCATGTAATATTGGAACAGAAACCCTGACTTTGAAATACGGCTAGAATCGGGGTAGAAAAATGCCAAAAAAGGCAGGAAACCCTCCCAATTTATCTGCAACAAGATTGACAGGAAATGACAAGCTTGTAACCACTTCATGTCACTTTTATGCTCTGAATCGAGCCAGTAACTCTTGACCTGTGTTATTTAAAAATGACTGTCATAACAGCAAGATAATTGTGTTGCTGATAAGATCTGTTTGGAATGTATCCTGACCTTAGTGATTTGACTTAATGGGAGTCAGATAGGTGGTTAGGAACAGCCCAACCTTTGGGCTCGGGAAGCTTGGGGAAACATATTTGATATTCTCCTAACTGTTGCTGAAAAATTGGCAAGAGTTGGGGCTAAAAGTCGGGAATATAGAAACACCATTTTATTTACACATTTGAAACTTATCCTCTTCTCAACCCTAAGGTACCAAAAGAGCTATTTCTGAAATTTGACCTTATGTATGATTTGTTGCTAAAAATCTCTTTATTATATTGAATGGTCATAAAGTCACAATTTATTTTAAAATTACTGCAGAGTATTTTTTTCCAGTGTTGAAAACAAAATCCATGTCTATTCACTTTAAGAATAATAACTTTATTGTCTTGAATTTTTGCCCAGTCTGTTTTTACTTGTTTAAGTCCAGAGAAGGTACTTGAGGGATCCATTGTCACTACCAAGTCGATACAGGAGTGACATCAGGTAGATAGGTTTGTGTTTATCCCCAATGGTGGTCTGTGTCACACTTACATAAGATGCGATCAAATGGAGGAGTGAGAACCACACATAAATGGAAGTAGTTTGTTGGTCAGATTATCAATGGAAAATTACGTTTTGGCTCTAGACATCCAGTGAATCCAGATATCAAATGTATATCTTTAAATAATTTTCATTAAAATGCAACCACAAGGGTTGTACTAAATCAGCGATTTTAAAAGGAAACCAGATAACCCCCTCTCCCATACACACAGACACAGTTAATACAGGTAATGCTAGTTGCGAACCCATGATACCAAGGACGCCATTACTTCAAAGAAAAATATGTCTTCAAAGCTTCATCCAACAGGCTATTTACAGTGCAGTGTTTGTGTAATTCTGTCATAACTGGCAAATGTATAAACTCATGGGAATATTCAGATAAAGAGAATTATTGCAGTGTTTCAAACTATATAATTCACATATTGTTAGAGGACTTACTGAAATATCTGATTGAGGGATTTTATACCACTGGAAAATCAAAATGTTTTCTCATCTCTCTAACAATCTTCAAATCTCTCTGACGTATCTTTGGTTATTTTCATCATTTAAAAGACATGTCATACACTGGTCCTACTTTACTAGAGTACTTACCTCTTTGCCACAGGTAGATGGCAAAACTTGCTCTGTTATTTAGGTTTAATTCCATAGAAATCATGGTAGACTTGTGGGTATTGTGAAATGATTAATATTATTTATCACATTATAATTATAACATCACATTTGAGGAACTATCATTTCCTTTCTCTCAAAAAATAACCTCAGTATATTAGCCAGTTAGGGTTTACTTTTCTCTGGAGACCCACTTTCTGATCCATACATTCGGTCTGTATAAAATATATACAAATCTCTTGAGCGGAAACAAGTCATTTTGAAATATGTTGACAAATTCTAACAGCTATACAGATAAAATATTTATCTGCTTTAAGATCATGCATCAGATGAAGCTATTGTGAATCACCTAAAAATCTTATTAAAAGTATTGCTAAGGAGATGTGAGTGTTTAAACACAATGGCCTGATCTTGTTGAGAGTTTTGACCTGGACCTTTACTTCACTTGGGGAGATCTTTGTGCAGGTGAATGTTCAGGAGCTGTAAGGAAAACAAAGTTCATATTTCACAAATACATTGGTTAAATATGGGAAATACTGATAACCTGTACCACTATGACCCAGGCTTTGAAAAAGGACATAAAACCCAACTTATTTAGGTTGCTGGGGATAGGTATACCCTGTAAACTTCTAACACTTACCCTCAGCATGAAGATGTCCCTCACTAATTCTTTCCTGGGCTAAATATAAGGGAATAACTCATGACATGAACTTTGGGAACAGAAATTCAAAAGTTAAATTTCACATTAAGTTTAGATACAGAGAAGAAATGTCATATTGATCTCCACTTAGTCACAAACAAGATATACCTTTGCTCTTTGTCTTATTTTGAAACTTTGAATCTATACCGTGTGGATCTCTCTGGAATACACTGACAAGGTCACATTACAGCTGTAAAAGCTTGGGTAGATCGATTTAAAATGTTTTCAATGGTACCTACAAAAAATCAGATGTTTACATCCAGAGATCCTCCACATTAAATTACTTTCAAATATTACCAAGGTTATAAGGTATGGCTCCTTGAACACCCAAATCCTGCCACTTTGAGGGGTGAGTATTATGTAAGTGGGCCCATTTGTCTCTATCTGGGTGTTCAGACTATAGTGTTTCAACCCGGGTTGACACAGATTGAAGCAGATTGGGATTAGGCGTGAATGTTCACAATACGGGTTGACAAGGGTAAATCTCAACCCCACTCAAAAGGTGGATTGAAGCAGATTGAAACAGATTGGTTCAACCCCCTTTGTAGTGTGAACCCTCTCAATCCCGGCTGACAAGGGCTGAGTGAATTGTTACTGTAACCAACTGACTTATTGCCTTGCAACAATTGCTTAACTTAACATATATATACATGTATCTATCTTAATTTTTTGTAAGCAGGAGTACGTAATTGACAAAAGGGCCACCAAAAGTGATTGTTGTGTGAATTCTAGATGATTGGAATTTGACATAAAATACTTGAATCTTTGTAATTATAGTAAGAATATTTAACAAGCCGACTATTTAAAAAGATCCAATTGGTCTATTGCTGGAAAACTGACAGACTTAACAATATCTGGTGTAATTATAAAAGATTATTAAACTATTTTACTGTATGATATAACATAATGTAGGGAGTTTTTATTAATTTTGTCATTTTTCTCCATATTGAAAAAGATGACATTTAAACAATTTAACATAAATTCATCTAAATTTGGAAAGTTTTACTATACTCAGTTTTTGACACTTCTCAATTCAGATTAAACTCTGTAGTGTGGACACTCAACCCGGATTGAGATGAATCTGCTTCAACCCCCAATCCTTGTCAACCCGGGTTGTAGTGTGAACAGGGCATATGTATCTCTGTCCATGTGCATCAATTAAAAACCATACATCAGATCTGGGTCACATGTATACACAAGGTGGGGTCTAACAGTGGCTTGATCCTCTGTATAAATATTCTGGATCCGGGTCTGGGTTGTAAATTTAGACTTGTTTTTGCGATTTTTTCACAGTATCTGAAGGCAAAGGTTTGTGCCTTCTCAGGCACTGCTTGTTTGGTATTTACTTAATCACAAAAATTATGACTGGCTGTACTGGACAAATAACTGTTAACCTCAAATGTTAACATTAAAAGGACCCGTAAAGATATTACAAAAGTTGCAGAAGAAACATCTACAGAAAATTGAATGGGAAGGAAAAAGAAAGAAAAAAATTGATGTTGATATCTCCACTTATTAACATATTAGCAAATAAATATCAACATCATCCTAATCCATAAGACATTAATTCCCAAGCAACAATATTATGATAAAGAATGACACAAATGTACCCCATTGATTTTATTATAGCCATAAACATATTTGTATAAATGAATAAACTAGAAAGACTCCTCAGGCACAAACCTCTGCCAAGGCAGCTGAGTGTCCCCATATTGTAATTTCTTTTTTTTTCTTAATTTTTCTTGAAAACTTTGGATTTTTTTGTATCCAGAGGATGACCTGGGTGTTTTTCAAAATTCAACCACTTCTTCCTTTGGTCAGGCCGTAAACACATAAACTTTTCATAAAGATGTGCTCATTAGTTTTGGAGTAATGGGGACCCCATACAAACAAATGCACCCCAAAAAACACTTTCTGGGAGGTAATAATGTGACTTATGGTTCAAATCAACCAAGTACTACAGGAGAGTTTAGCTGAAATACAGAATACAAAGTCACAAAGTGTTTAGAATGGATGTTACATTTTGGTCTCTCTTTGGGTCTTGGGATTTCACAGTCTGTATTAAATCTGGGTAGTATTGAAGAACAAGCCGCCCCTCGTATTCACCCCCCACCCCTCCAGCATATATACACCCTGTTCTCACTACAATCCATGTTGACAAGGATTGACCGTTGAATCACCACCACCCAAATCTTGTTGGTCACTGTAGTTTAGTTCATACGGGTTATGGTTAGGTCACATCTTTCCATATGGTCATATCTGTATGTATTTAATTTTTGCTTGACAACATCCTCCTTATGGCTCCAAGACAGATACCTTGTATCAGGGTAGTATTGAACAACAAGGCACCCCTCATATACACCCCCTCACTCAACCAGTGATATTATATGATATTATTTATTTATTGTTCTACCTGTACTTTTGTCTCTTTTCTTTAACTCAATATGCATTGATATGATTAGCCTTAATTCCTTTATTGTTCCAAGACTACATCTCAGTTAATTTGATAATGGAAGGGTCATTAGGTCATAAGGTGTCTATTGTTCAACCACTGTTTTCAACTTGATTTGTTTCACTTCTGGGGTGTGATCAGGTAACTGGATTTGACTGTGATCTATCTATTGTGTGTCTGACTTGGTAACTGGATTATTCTTAGATTTATCTTCTGTGCTAATATTCTTTTGAACTTGATTTGTTTCACCTCTGGCTGAGTGACTGGCTATTAATTAGACATTGATGTAAGTTTCATTTAAAGTGTTTTGGGGTGATGCTTTACTTGTTTTTAACAAAACGATTAATTTAATCAGAATCTTCAAATGTTTAAATGCTAAGTTCTTAAGAAATTTACCCACATATCTGAATAGGAAAGTTCACTTTTTATGTGCATATCAGTGTGTTCTCTGACAAAATTAACTTGTTTGATTTAATTATATTTTCCAATTAATTACTGTAATCTCAAGATGGGCTACCCAACTTAGGATCCTAAGTTGGGCTATAGCCCATCTTAAGATGGGCTGACTCCTAAGTTGGGCTCCAACATATATACACCCTGTTCACACTACAATCCGTGTTGACAGGGATTGAGGGTTGAATCAGATTGAAGCAGATTCATCCCAATCTGGGTTGAGTGTCCACACTACAGAGTATAATCTGGTTTGGGAAGTGTCAAAACTCTGAGTACAGTACAACCTCCAAAGTTAGCTTAATGTATACATGAAAACTACACAAAGACTGTTTTTCAAAGTTGATAATGACAAAATTGATAAAAATAAAAAAAGATCCAAATATTATACTGTGAAAGAGCCTGTTATCTTTTCATAATTTACCAAACCGCAAGGTTATGATATTAATACTGTGCTTAATATTTTTAGAAACAGACCAATTGCAATCATTAGAATTATTTTATTTCTGCTTATTAAATTATCCTACTTTAATTACAAATATTCATACATTTTATTCCAAATTGCAACCATCCAGAAACTACAATCACTTTTGGTTGCCTTTGTATCAGTTAGGAAACACTGTTTACAAAGGATTAATGTATATTAAGTTTAGCAATTGCTTCCAGGAAGTAAGTCACTTGGTTACAGTACTAACACACTCAACCTTTTTCAACCCCGATTGAGAGGGTTCACACTACAAAGGGGGTCGAACCAATCTGCTTCAATCCAGCTCTTGAGCAGGATTGAGATTTACCCTCGTCAGTTCGGATAGTGAGCATTCACACCTAATCCCCAATCTGTTTCAATCTGTGTCAACCCAGGCTGAATAACTAGTGAACATACAGATAGGTACATAGACCATGGAGAATACAGGAGACTTGATACGTTTGGGTTTAACAATGGCTTTAACACAATTTTAATTGTCATATCACAGTGGCCGGGTAGTTGAAAAGATGGAACAAAGTAATTCATGGAAATTGGTCAAGATCTGCACTGTAAAGTACCAGGTAGTCGGCAAGCCACTGTAAACTTCAGGGTAGGCCCGATATACAAACTTATGACCATAGAGGTGGCAGGCAAGTGCTTAGCACTACACAAAGCTATAGTTATGTGGAATGATAAAACTATGACAAAGAAAGCCCCGTCACACCAGTGTATAGAGAAAAGGTTATTTCTCTTATGAATTTATGAACGTCACACTTGGGAAATGACTGCTACTATATTTCTGGTCATGTTTATGTTATGAATCTCATAAAAAAAATGGATGCACTATATATCATTACCAAAGGTCAAAGGTGAAAGTTGGGGATTTTTAGCCCCTTTAACAGCCACGGTCATATCAAGACAATCTAATAGCCAACCTCTCGGTCAACTACTCAGCCACTGTTGTATATGGACGTATTCATAGGAAAAAATCCACCACCACCAGTGAAGAGTAATGCCTGCCTGTAATCAATGAGATGGTAAAGACCTTAAGATTAATTTTAACTTCTGACTTTTACACACATGTATTTCTTATTTTTTAAACTTATTTTACATGCTTCAATTTGAAACTCGGTTTTAGGAGACAGAAGATGACTTATTTTATCCTCCCCGTGATGTCAGTGGCTGTATACTCCAGATGTTTACCAGTTAATCACTTTGATCTCACCTACTTGTTCATGGATTTGAATACAACATGGTTTTGCTCAAGGAGAATCCTGAGAGTCTTTGCAGAAAAATTATTTCAGAGCACAGATCTGTAGTTTGACCTTGTGAGGTTCATGGAGATTGGATTTTATGCCTATCTTTCCTTTTTGATCCAGGAGGAGGCACACACAGTGGGTAATGCACTTGACTCCTACCACTCAAGTAGTAGGTTGGAAAGGTTGGAACCCTGTTACAACAGAACAGAGGAACCCCCTGCTTATTTAACCCCTCAGTTGAAATAGGCTAGCCCAAATTACATCCTAGGTATAATTTTTTTAGCCAAGACCATACGTCCATGTCCAAAATATACCCGAGGTTATATTCGCCTAATTTCCTTTGGCAGAATAACCCCAGGGTTTACTGTGTCTGAGTAACTCTGAAGTTATTTTAAGTTGAGCTAGAATAAACCTGAGGCCTGAATAAACCTTGACCAACTCCATTGGCCAGAATAGTTCCACGCCAGGCCTAGTAAACCCGGGGATATTTTAGGCTGGGCCAGAATAAAGCCAAGGTTATTTTGACCTGGGCAAGAAAACACCTGGGATTCATTGGGGTTAGCACAAAATAACCTCTGGGTGTAAAATAGCCTAGCCCAGAATACACCCAGTATTTACATTGTCATAAGTTACATTATACCCATCCATAAAATAGGGTTGCTCAGAAAAGTCAAAATAGATCACCTGTTACTGTGGTCTTACTGTGGTCTTAATGTTAATTGGTTTATCTAGTATTATTAATTGTTGAAATTTTTTTTTACAAAAATCAATAACTTGATACATCAATATTCCTTGATAGATATATTATAGATCAACATACATTACCCTTTAGGAGACTAAAATGGGCTAGGCCAAAATGTACACTGGGGCTTATCTGACCTAGCTGATCCGACATAGCCTATGTACAGGTATAATATGGGAGAGGGAGTATACCTGGCCTAGCCCAGTGGATGTAAATAGGCTAACCCAAAGTATACACTTTGGGGTTATTCTGGCATAATCCAAACTATACTCAGAGTTATTCTGACAAAAAATAAGTCTGGCCTGTTATACTGGCCTGACCTGTAGAGGGAAATTGGTAGTTGCGTGCCAATGTCTTATGGTTTCAAGGGCAGAATTTTTATCAACTAGAATGCTCTGAACTGCCTGTCATGATATGACCTATACAATGTGTTGAGAGTGACATTAAATCCAATGCAATAGATCAGTGAAAACCTTACCTGAGAATGTAAATGTGTGAGTATAAACTGAAGTTGGGGTTATCACAAATACCCTTTTTATCTTGAGAACTGGAAACAAGTAGAAACTATTAAACAGATTGATCACTTTGCCAACAGAAAGACTTTTCACCCTTGTCCCCAAAGGGGAAAGGTGTGAATATTGTTTTACATCTGTTTGTTTGTTTGTTTGTCCGCATGCATAGCTGAAAAACTGTACACTGTATCAAGGTCATATATTCATACAAGCCGGTTTCCACCTGTGGCTAGACCGTCTCAAAGATGACATAAAACTGAATGTTTGTTAAATAAAATGATCCGTTGTGGGGTAAATGACCAGTAAAAGTCTGTGGGTTTCACTTTGCATACTGCCTTTTTTTCTTCACAAATTTGATCATGAAGATTAAATACATCAGGTGCATTAATGATCCTCTCAAAAAGAGCAAAAAAATTACAACTTAAAAAATATATATATACTCGCTGTTACATAAGTTATAAACTGTAGTTATTGTGTAAATTAATGGAAGAAACACAAAATGAAACACATTTGGCAAGCATCCACATGTCATGACAGATTTACCTAATTGTGTTTGAGATGTCTCTCCTATTCAGATTTCTTTTCACACGTGCTTAATTTATGAAAATAGAGTGGTCTTGTGTTTTAATAGAGAGGTGTAATATGAAAATTATGAAAACCCTTATCGGGGTGAAATATGGCTAGGTTAGATCAGTTTTCTTTCAACTGTGACACAAAGATAAATATTTTATAACAAGTAATTACAGTAATTGTACTTAGCACCACACCTATAGTTACTTCAAAAATAAATTAATGTGTACATGCCTCGAAAATCTGTAGCTTTTACGACCTTTTTGCAATGGCGTGAAGCTGTTTAGATAATCACTGCAAGTCAGGCATCACAAAAGTTTGCTCTAGTGACAGAAACTTGGTCAAATACTTAGGATGTTAAAGATTATTTTATAACCATTAAAAGCTACAACTAAACCTGGGTTTGAGAGTCTCTGCTACAGAGGAAATGACATGCCCATATAAGTTGCGCAGAAGGTACACCAATTGAGGACATATCTTTAATGACCGATCGTCTACATAACGTACTCCTTCAGAACAGTTCCATGATGTGCGTGATTTCAGTCTGGATCAATCAAAATTCTGCAAAAGTAGTGGTATCAATATAACAACAGTGACCTCATGTGGCCACTAAGGAAACTATGATTCCTCACTCCAGATAGGACCAGCAACTGGATTGGTGCATGCAGTGGAGCTGATTAGTTGGCATTATGTTTATTATTACAATTTATTGGCATGACTGCTTTCCAAAGATTTAGAACTGGTATAAGTAGTACATAAACTGTATTATTGAGGGATAAAATGAGTCATATAGGACAAGTTGTTCAAATATTGCCAGTTATATAAATGCATCTCTTGAAGAATCAAATCTGTGTGAGGCAAAAAAAAAAAGTCTTACAAGAACATAGAAATATTCTTTTATAATGTTGAACATAAAGATTTCACTGGGCCCTTGTGCTTTGAGAAAATGTATGGTCCTCTGAGTAATAGTGGTCTATGAAATGTCAATTTAAATGCATGGGATCGTTATTTGACTAGTTTCAAACTAATTTGATCCTACTTGTTTTAGCACCAAGAGATTGTTATAGATAATTATGTATCACTTTGAGATGTTTATATGTATGCATATATATATATTTACATAAATATTCATGAATCTTGTATTTCCAATTCTTTTCTTCAGCACTCACCACAGTGAAAAGGCCCAAATACAATGAAATCTCAATGCAAATGAATATTAAGTGATACAATTCAGTATCTTTCAAACTCCCTGCATCATGTGGTCATGTATCACATAAATAGAAGAGGGGGTGTCATTAACATTTAAAATTCTAACCCCCAATGCCACTGACATATATCAAACGTGTCCTCTTTCAAAGGCACATTATTTTCAAAAAAGTGGACTTGTAAGTCTCGAGCCAAAAGGTTTTCAAACCATTAATATACAAATTGGCGGGAAAACTTTTAACAAGACAGGCAGGCATTCATAATATATATGTAAGTAATTCTGGCTGTCTGTTTTGCAGTGACATGTGTTCAACAAAACACTTGTTTACTGTCTGTTGAGTTTTTCTAGTGGGTCCAATGCAGATTTTCAAGTTGGCAAGTTTTCCCAAAAATACCATGCAGATTGTGTGTACCATGTAAACAGGATTTTACCTCCTTTATAATAGGCAAGTATGCAGTGGAGATTTTAAACTGGGGCAATTTCACCATAGACACACAGTTAAAGGTTTCTTTTTTTATCATCAGATTTCTAGATGGAAGTCTAGAGATATGGAGAATATATTTCTGTGTTGAAGAGAATAGGTCAATATAAAGAAAGGCTCTGGGCAAGATATGGAACACATTTAAGAAGAGCTAGCATATTTACTTGTTGATAGTGCAGGGTACTGGCTATCCATTTACTGGGTACTGAAGCTGGAGGGATTTGTGTTGTGAGAGAGAGGCCATTCACACCAGTTCAACATAATCTTTCAAAGGGATTAAGTTTAGGAATGTCCAAAAGAAATCCAACAAAACAAGTAAAATATCAGTTTTAACCACATTGCATTTATTATGATTTTTCTACAATATATTATGAATATATATATTTTACAAGTCGAATACAAAATATCAAATAGATAAATAATTTTATTTTAATAATAATAATAATATGTATTTAATTTATTATTATTAGTAGCTTTTACATACAAAAAAAAATCACAAGCTAATATACCTTGGTTTTTATCAGTAACCAAGAACAAACATAATGTCAATTCTGAATCACTAAATAATACTTGTGTAAAATAAACTTATTTAGACTATATTTTTTTAGACTTCCTGATATCTCTGATCATGAATGAGCTTTCTTAAATGCATGATCAATATTGCAAATTTTCACATTGCAAGGAATTTTTGACTCATCCGCCTTAAATATTTTAACTAAACCATTCAGAACATTCACTGAACCACCAAAAATCACTCATAACAACTGTCTATTGCAACACACTGACTTGAGAGTCAAATTCAAGACAATAATAATTAAACAAATAGCAGCATTGTTTAACAAAGAACTAAATTATTACTAACACAAAAAGCAAATGAGCAACTGTTAAAGTAATCTGAACGTAGTTTATTAGTAACAAAATATCAGTTTTGTTCCCAAAAGCATCTTAGGCAATTATGAATAACTTTAACAGAGTTAAGCAACTACGCAACACACAACTTGTAATTATTATGATATATATAATCTACATAATGTAATGTAACATTCACAAGAAAAAAATACTGATTCTTTGTACAGATTTCCCACAACTGACTTGGCTCTCACATTAACAACTTAATCAGAACAGATCCAATGTAGTTTTGACCAGAATGTTGGAAGTACCAATTAAACAAACAAAAAGAAACATTCAAAATTTCAAAATGTACAATCTCCCATAATTTGTCAATAAAAAATCAACAAACAATATTCTATCAATAATAAAAAAATAAAAATCCCCCTTAGTATGCATAATGACAGAAGCATTCTTGGCCAGATTGAAGGAAAATAGGCCATATTGATGAAATAAGGGCCAAAACTGGTTTTAGGCCCACATTATCGAACAAAATATTGTTTTAGTATCCTGTTTGTGAGAATGTTTACATCATTATGCAGATTAAGGGTTAATAAATGCCAACTTTGAACTTTCAACCGTAAACATCCTGCAGTTTCAAATGTAGGTTATCTGTGGGGCCCCAGGAAGGGACTTTAATCCACCAAATTACCTCAAGTCAATTTATGATTTGAAATAGTACAAAATATAATTTTGGGATAAAAAAAGAAAGAAAAACACTACCATTAACAAGCACAAACTTACTTAGCTGAAATATACAAATTTGTTACTACTTCAGACAGCTTTCAACTACCACAAGACAACAATAAAAACATTTGCTAAACCCAAATTTACACAAAATTATGTCAACTTCCCTGCTGCCTGTAGTACTTTTACCCCAATAAAAATTGACTTTGGAGAAAAGTAACAGGTCCAAATAAAATACACATGACAAGAACTCTGAACACGTTATTGTGATTATGAAAATATAAAACTATCACTATAATCTAAGAAAAATATAGAAAATAAACTTGAGATTATTGATAACAACACACATACTACAATTTCATGAATATTATTTCACTAAATGGAACTTAAAAATAATTTCTCTTGAAATATTTTATTTGGAATAAAAAGGTTCCAATCTTTTAACATTAATGGGATTTTCATTTTAGACTGAAAATTTATTTGGGTTTGCAAACTTTTTATCATGTCTCTTTTTAAAGTAATGTCTGTATATTTTCTCCAGTAGTTTACCTTTTTGGTGATATTATTCCAGTTTGTTTTTATCAGTATCCTTGGAAATAAATTTAGAAATCTTTCACTTATTTACTCTGATCCGAACTATGTGATTTTCACACTGAGATAATATCCTTTAAAAATGTACAAAAAACAATGTACATTGGTGAAAAATAACATTTATTGCCAAGTGCTCTACACCTAGCTATGTACAAATGTGTGCAAGTGTAGTGCACAGTTCCTTTTGATAAATAAGATATGCTATAAACTATATAATAGATATTCTAGTGATAAGTGGAGTCTAGCTCTCTGCCATGACTAACATAGGTCCCGAACTAAACTAGCACATCAATGTTCCTATGAATAATCCAGCTTCATACAGAACATGAACTTTGTAAATTAAAATAACAAGTTTACACAAAAATATGCACTATTTTGTATCCAGAACACCACAGAATTTGCTATCTTGGGAGGGTCAGACAAAGCTTTGTCTAATGTGATGTGGCTGCTAATAGTGAAATGTTTGTTTCCAATAACCAGTCACTTTCACCCAAAACTTCTGTGACTTCAGGAGTGGCATAGTCAGGGAATTCGAAATGCGATGCAGTACCATCACTCAGGCTTGAGTTGGTGGTCGTGGCTGTTACCTGAGACTGCGGTTGCGCTTGAACGTCCAAATTGAACTCTGTGTCTGCCAGTTTTGCCAAGTCCAGATTATTAAACTCAAACTGCCAATTGGTCGGCAACTGCAATAAGTCTGTGAGATTTTCCAGATCTGCAAGAGTACCTTGGCAGTCTTGCTGTTGCTGAGTGGTAACTGGAGATTGCTGCTGGATTAGTTGTTGCTGGGACACTGCATTGACCACATTATTGTTGTTGGATTGCACTGAAGTGAAGTGGGTCGAGTACTGAGGTAGCTGAGTCTTGATTTCAACCTGAGGTGGGGAGGAAGAGGGAGAACCAAAGCTGTCATCATAGAAGCTGGCACTCTCAGGCGAATTGGGTGCATCCATACTTGGACTGGACGGCACCTTGGCTGGAGGAGTGAGCTGGCTGGCCGAATAAGGAACCGATTGCGAGGCCCTGATGCTTTCCTTAAACTTTTTATCAATTGTCAGCTTGAGCTTCAGGCGGTTGGCCGCTTGAGCAAGGTTTGCATTGCTATTTGACTGTGTCACTTTAACCACCCCTTTGGATGCTGGACCTAAAATGCTCAGAGTGTCTTTCACTTTGGACAGTTCCTCCAGTTTACCATGCTTTCCTGTTTTTACAATATCCTTGGGTTTGGGACTTTCCTTCTGACCCTTTGCCTTTTTGCGAGGACGATACTTGTAGTCTGGGTATTCCTGCATGTGCAGTAATCTCAAACGTTCAGCCTCTTCCACAAAGGGTTGACGCTCTTCCTCATTCAACATCTTCCATCTTTTGCCCAGGCGTTTGCTGATCTCAGCATTGTGCATGTCTGGAGCAACCTCGGAAATCTTTCTTCTTTCTATCTGACTCCACACCATAAATGCATTCATTGGACGTTTCACATGCGAGGTTTGCTTCTTGCATTTTGTTGCATCTGAGTAAGGAGTTGCAGTTGAAGGATCAATGGTTTGTGAGCCAAAAACTGAATTATCGCCCATGTCAACAATGGAATCAGTGGGGCTCCTTGAGGAGATTTCACTGCAGTGTTGTATCATCTCCATGTCACTGTAATAATCATCAAAAATACCCATCTTTTCTTCACTTGAGAAAATATATCACAAGGCACAGTTCACAATTTGCTCAGAAAATGGCTAAGTCCCGACATCAGATCTAGCAAGATCTGTTTCTTGTTATATTAAGGTAATTTGCTTTTCTCATGTACTCCGCATTGAAAGACTGTAAGAATGTACCTGCCAGTGGGGACCTCGTGGTCAATTTATAGTGACTCGTGGATAAGTCACCTGACTTAGTCATCTCGCCAATGAGAGAGCGCCAATAAACCCCGCCCACCTAAAATCGGATTGGCTAAGACCAATGTAAACAATTTATTCAGCGCTAATATTTTTACTGGGAAAAACGAAGGTCACCAAACAGCTGTCCGCTTGGAGTGTGCGCTGTGGCTTTCTGTCATTCACAATTTTATTATCGACAGAAGTCCTGAAAACCGAAAAAAGGCCTTGGCAATTTTCTCTGACAAGGCTGAAAACTGAGTGTTGGAGGATTCTGTAGCCCTGGACTAATTTGTTCAAGTTTTGGCTTTTCTAAAGAGTTGCCATGTACTGAATTTTCTGTGGATACACATGTATAAATCTGTGGGTTATTATTTTTCACTCTTATTTCTGAGTCAAATATACAGTTGAACAAGCAACATATGAGTGTACAAGTGGCTCATGTGGTATATATATTTGACCGTGCCTACACTTATTAACACTGCATTAAACCCACACATAATGTACTCACTTGCCACTGTATAAGGTTCATTTCTGTAAATAATTTGTTGACATCCACTGTTGTGTCACAATTATTATATAATACACATTCGAGTGTAATCTAAGACCCATGACACGGGACCCATTCAATACAATTGGACATATGTTCAACGAAGGCGTTTGTGAGTCACACACAATATTCGTTATGAGAAATTGTACTCAAAACCCACATGGATTATAGTGAGCTAGTGTGTCTCAAGATATATCCTGGTACCAGATAACTGGCGAAAAAAAAGTTGTGGTGAACTTAATTACCTTTGCACTTTTTATATCAACACATTCATACCCTCCTGGTTCTGTATCAATTTTCTGGTGCACACTGGTAATTTTAGACAGACCAGTAACTGTTGTGGGTTATTAAAATGGGTACACTTATGCGCGCTCTAGTGGTAACGTAATGAATTATTATCTTTGATTGTAATGCTGGTGTATATTTGGCCTAGTTTTAAATTATATGATGTAATAAGCATCATAAGTGATATATTTTGAGATCTTAACGTGATATCACACCAATACGTACCGACTTTTAAATGTAGTTTTGCAAACATATATAATATTGCTCGATTGGTACATAGTTTGACTTTTACAAATATGTCCCCAAATTAAAATGATTACAAAATCAATTCCCCACAAAAGGGACTGCTTTCATCTATTCAAAACATTATATGGATAACTGTCTTACACACTGTCTTTGTAAATGAGCTAATGATGGGGGGTAATTATATGGTAATTATATTTGGTTTTAATTACCTACAAAGCGTCTGAACTCTGTATCTTGTAAGGTGTTTGTAAAGCTGTGTCCAGATTGCATGTGTTTGCTTTGGTGTTTTGGTGTGATAAATAAGTGTTTAGCCAGTGACCTATATAATAAGGAACTTCAAAGGGATTTGTACTTAACGCATGCACCACACGCTGAGTAAACTGCACTTGCAAAGGCGACAGAGTTTTGACAGAGCCATCTTGCGTGGGCTACAAATTAAGAGTCATATACTTATTCTTGTTTTATAGCCCCCCCCCCCCCCCCCCCCCTCCTACTGGGGCCATACAGAAAGAATATAGCAAACCAAACCAATATATTCTGTGGATTACATATCAGTTTGAACTCTGTGATTTTTTAATATTGTGTATAAATTGATATTGGGCACCTAATAATACTCTAAAAATCACTCAAATTGAATCATGTAATTGTAAGTAATTTGAAAACATTTTTTATGGGTAAGAGTATTTTTAACTCCCAAGAGTCTGCCATCTACTAGGCAGTACACCCGTGTTGCAAACTCTGGACACTTTTTGAACAAATAGTGTAAATACACAACAGAAAATAATGGAATATCTGCTTATCCTTATCATATGAGAAGAACAGTGACAGTCTAGCAGTCACAGAAAATTATACTGTATAAAATGCCTCCTTGTCAATTAAACAACAACAAATATGTATTTCTGGGATTTTCATTCTGTTTTTAACTCAGGACACTTTTAAAAGATATACTATATTTCCTTAAATCAAAAGTTAAAGTGATTTTTATTATATCTTGTGTTTACTGATGTATTTTCACATTATACTATGTCATATAAAACAAAACATTACACAAATTAACAAGGATATACGTTGAGCCTAAGGGACATTGAGTTCAGCAACATCACTGTATATCTGCACTGGCTGGCATTTTAAATGTGTCACTCTATCATCTCAGGAATAATATGGTAAATATTATTCAAAAATATATTATTTTGGTGGGGTTATGACAAATACACATGTGTATTATTAATACATTGGTGGTATGATTATTTTGATGAAGTTTTTATCCCTTTTACGTTTGGGTGTCCTGAGTTAAAACCGTCCTGAGTTAACAACACAGGTGTACTACGTGTTATTTTATTTTTTTTCTGTCATTGATTTATCGTCTTTAAATTGTCCCCAAAATGAGACCATTTGGAAATTACTTGAATTCTGTAAATAAATGCATTGTGAAATGTGCACATATGAAGGAAAAAATAGAAAACCCTGAGCATTACAGAAGAAAATGGTATAAACTATACATTGTATAGTTTGGCACCAGTTTTACCCCTGCGTAAAGCGTGCCTTGTGTCGCCCATATCGCACGCTCCACATAACTCCCTCCAAAGAATTTGTTATTTTTTAAAATCGGGTGATAAACTCTCAATAGAGATGTCTTATGACCCACAGGTAAGGAATATATCATTAAACATATGTATTTATTACCTGGTGAAAATGTACCTTTATCAGTAGATATAGTGCACACTACACGTAATGTTACTGTAATTGTCTGGGATTGAAATACCTGCTACTCCTATACAATACTGCTCCAGAGAAATTCGAGACATAAAAAAAATGGATGAACTTATATAGTGTGCGTTGTAGTTAATTATCTGTCAGTCAATCAATTAATCACCGAAACCATTTTCAGCTAAACCAAGCTCAAATGGTGGGCCATACGAGCAACTTATTTTCATTTCTTGTTGATGCAACCATACCACATTTCACCACACTGTCCTCAAAAATATTTGAAGTTACTTGCAAGAAACAGTTATTGACCTAGTTTCCTGTGCGCCCCCCCCCCCCCCCCCCCCCCATATACTAGTCATATCAAAATCATCATGGATCACAAATTATATTTCCTGTAAACACCCCCACGCAAACAAACATGAATATTGAAATGTTATCTATCTCCTCTGTACATAACACTCTTGTCCTGCAGATATATAACCTGAATCCCACATTGAGAACACTCACATCACGGAGTCTTGTACACACGGAATGAGTCAGATCTCTCGCTGGTGGTGGTCGGAAATGTATTTCTTTACCTGCACTAAGTTTCCTGTGATAACTATTCAACTATCTTCAGACAGGCAGATTTGGGGTCCTTCTTCTCAGATTACACATACCCCGTTTGTTTACGCTGGCTGTTGGGGTGTACTTGTTTGATTAACACTCACCAATCTATATATATGCGGGTATGAATAAGGGCTGTTGATTTTGGGGTTGTTGTGAGTGTTATTTCGTCTTACTTATTGCATGTATATTTTTTTATTATTTTGTTTATTTTTTGTCCCCAAGAGTTACTTTCCCAGGCAGCCCACACTGCATATTGATCAGCCCTACTTCCCTCTAATCTCCTGGCACAAATGGAAGGTTTCATCAAAGGTTCTGTCCTGTTACTTTGTAGATATATCTTGATCTGGATCTATCCAGATACCTAGCTAAGAGCTTTATCTTAGGCTACACTAAGTTAGTCTTCTTCATCTGAACATTAAACTTGTACTGAGAACTCCTCTCTCTCAGACATATGTTACCAGGCTAGAGGTTCAATGCCCAGGAAAAAATGTATCAAAAGAACTAACAGATCTTCATTTATCAAGTCCTTTTAAGTTTCTTTTCCAATCACTTCAACTTGTTATGGTGTGAGTTTTGTGATTTTCTGCTTTTTTCAATTATATACGATCAGGGTTTCAAGATAAGGGGAAAGATAAACAAAAATATCAGATAACATATTGTGATCAAATATCTCTGGTACTTTTGATTTTATTTTATTTATAGAAATAAATCCCTGAAAAAGCTTAATTAAAAAGATTTTTTATGTGGCAGTCATGTTTAAAATTATAGCAGTTAACTCCCTCCCCCTATGAATTCACCTTCTTTGCAGACTCTTTCTATCCTCAGATTATCAGTCAGTTTTTGAAATTGTAGCACTGGATGTTTTCTAATTCTTTGTATACTTTATCAGTTAAAGTGTTATGTGTACAGCCAAAAATTCAGAAAAGAAAATTGGAAAATACTATTTTTGGTTGAAAGTTATGAAGGAAACTAGTTGAACTCAAAACTCTTCTTTCTTAAAATTTAAGTGGGAAATTTCACCTGCATTCTCTGGGGGATAATCCCATTAATATGTTGATTGTTTAATGATCTGATCATTGAATGGGATTAGTGCAGGGCAATTCTTGTTGACATCACAGAAGCATTTGATATGCCATAACCATGTAAACAATAGAAGTAATACATGTGTGTTGATGGCCAATACAAATGTAATCTCAGCAAGATCTTCTGATTTTAGGCATACAACTGGTGGCAGTTCTAATTCCAGTGATTGAAGAATTTCCTGATGTCAAATCAACCACAATGTCAGTGGCATTTGAAATCTGGAGTTTTGGGGGAGACAGAATTGTGTAAAAGAATCAAGTAGTTGCTAAGCTTTCCTACCAGGAAATCTGATTGTCCCCATGTCACTTCAACGTAAAGGGTGATTAATTACTGTAGAGTTTGGAGAAAAAATCAACAGGTTTTCCCTGTCAAAGACTTTTTAACACATCCCAGGGTATATGGTTCACCTCTCAGCATGATACTTCTGTAGAACCAGGTCACACTAGCTGTCCTAGGTGAGTCATTTAGAAAAAAAAAACGCACTATGTAAATGTATAGAGCAGCCAACAATACTTACTCTTTTGATTTCTGTCGATTGAAAAAAAGACATGGGAGATTTGTTTTATGGTGAAGTGAGTGTACTTAACACATCACAGAAAACGCACCTGTCAGATTCAAAACACTTTTTCTCTAGAGCTTCCAATTTACCAAACCACTTTGAGACTCTGTACCTGCCCATTGAACTGCAGAAAAAAAACAACCCCCTTTTTCACAATGTTATTTAGGCAAATTAATGTTAATAAGTATTGATGTTGCCAAAGGTAGTTTACTTATGTTTTCACCCATAAACTCCTCGATTTATTTGGGTTATCATTTTCACACTGTACAGGCCATATCACAGGGGGTAGTTGTAAGGGTGGCAGATTTTTTTATTTGGGGTTTTACGAAGCTTTCAACACTGTATAGGTCATATCACAACAGATAGTTTTGTGGGCAGAGGAAACCAGTACATACAGTTGGTCAAGGTTCTGCACTGTAAACTGCCGACCATTGGTAAGCAACTACCAACTTTCCCACATAAGGCGAATGTGTTACCACTGAGCCACCGTGGATAAGGGTGGCAAAAAACAGTACAAACTAAATGGTCAAGGTTCTCCAACATAAACCAGAGTATACTGACAAGCAACTACCAAATTTCAGGGTCAGGGGTGAGTCAAAATATCAATCTCAGAAATTGGAGGCAAATCTGTGACCAATATGCCTCCCCTCGCTAACATAAAGTGTAATTCAATCTAAACTTTATACTGTAATAACAAGAATGTGAGGTTTTAATGTTAAAGTACTATGGTGTGCTATTTGGAACATTTCATTACCTCTACCAAGGAGGTATTGCTTTCTTTACCGTTTGTCTGTTTCTCTGTTTGTCCATATGACTCTTTGTTTGTTAGCAGGGTTACACACATCTGTTTGGATTTTTTTTTGAAAAAATAGACCTTGGATCCTATTAAATTTTGAGAGTGATCTGGATCATGGAATACAAAAAAAATCCAACCTTCCCATTTACTCATTATTCCTTGCCTTGGCGGAGGTATGCGCTTTCTGAGTGTTCTTGTTATAAAGATAGAATAATGATGAGTGGAGAAATGGCTACTGTATTTATCCATATAAATGTCTTCTCCTAATGGACGCCCTCTCCTCTCTACCTTTGAAATGGCAAAAGTTGGGGTTTTACGTCCCTTTTACAACCAACGCCCTTGCCATTCTGGGATTCCGAAAAACAATGCATTCGAGAACGTCCCCATTCCAATAACCATTAAGAGAAAATGAAGAAATCAAAACAAAACCTGGCAGTTTTGATCAAGAATGATTTAAAATCTACTAAAATATGAGATAAAAGTGTATAATCTCTTCAAATTTAAGATTTGATATTTTAAGTTCTCTTAGAGCTGAGTTCAAACCAACAATAACCTAGATAAAGTTCCGTGGAATCATTTGTTGTATTTGTTAACCACAGGGCTCCAGATGATCTGATTAGTATAATCAAACAAATATTCTGAATGCCCAGGCTGTATATTCAAATAAAATCTCAGTGCCATGGTATTGTAGGAGACTACTGCCACCATATAAAAGTGTCCATATAACGATCTGTTGTGTCACAAAACTCTTGCATTGTATTCGTGGTGCAATGACAGTAGATTTTCCCTGAAATACAGTAACTGCTGAACCCTGGGAGTCAGCTCAGTACAGATATACCATATGTCTTTTTCCGTTTTATGTTAAATTTGATCAGCCCTTTGATGTGACAATTGCTCATAGAATAGGTTTAAACTGGATACCTACTGTGACTTAGTTTTATAGATCCAACTCTGCTAGATTTCCTTGATTGTTTGTCCTGAATAAATGGTCCATGATTGTAACTCAATATATGGACAGTTCACCTATTTCGAGACCAAGGCATCCTTTTAAGGTTATGGTAAACTTAAAGGAGAAAAATGTACTCAGTCTTTTACTTCTGTATATATAATCTGCATACTTCAGTTTCAGGATATGGAAAAAGATAGTTAAAAAATTAATATCATCAATAACAATTTGACTAAAAATCATTCAGAAGGAGAACAAAATACATGCAGTGAAAATGTAAGATTTGGATTTGATGTGAAATCTTACAACACAAAAATGCTGTAAGTAAAAATCCTGTTTATAATGTACTAGAATGTACAGACAACTTTTAAAGGCTTTTTGTTTTGATTTACTTTTTTATGTGTAAATAAGTTGTCCATTTGGCAAATCATTCACAACAGAATTGTAATTGCTTATTACATGTCTGATTCAACTCAAATTTATCACATGAATTATATGAGGAGTTTTGATTTTGATAAATATAGAACTAAAATGTTTGTGGCACTTGTAATATGGCAACGATAAACAGTTTTCTCAACCACCATATTACAACACATTCTAAACCCAATTCTGATAAATAGAAATAAAGAAGACAATAACAGACAACAATCATAAACAACATTAGTCAATATCATAGGGTTTCTTAATTATTTTGTTGCTCCCTGATGTGCATAAAAGTGACATGAAAGAAACTTTGAAGCTGATGACCTAGAACAGGGGCAGAGGATGAGTAGAAACTTGCTGAAGAGCAATACCTCAAATTATAATCAGTTCCTTCCAATATGAAGATCTTTGTGGTTGTATTGCTGTTACAGTACAAAGTTTGTCATCCAGGTCCCTTGGTTGTGGTTTCCAGGCATTATTGTGTTAAGTTATTAACTTTGACCATGAACTCTTGTGTGACACATAAAGTGGGGAGGAGCATAGCAGGGGTTACCATATCTTCCTAAACTGTGGAACAACTGCAAGAAAAAAACAGTAATGGTGGATAAGGCATTAGTTTGACCTGCGATTTGGAAATTAGAATAAAAATGACATAAAAATGGTATTGATTTAATCAAAGTATCCTGTGCCAGGCTTCAATTTATAGCAGTGCTTTATGTTATATAAACCAGAGCAACCTTTTAGGTATTTATGGTATTTTCTACAAGGTTATCAGGACTTCAAATATAGAACAAAGTGAAAGGTTTCATGTTATGCAGTAATTCTAAAGCAATATTAGGAATGAGCTTTTAATCAAACTGTCAGTCAGCTCCACTCATATTTAAATTATATTTTCTTTTCGTGTGAATAGACTTAGTAACAGAACTGTGACAATTATCACAAGATAATTGAGTCCCATTTTACAAAAAAAAATTAACACCATGAACTGATTTTATTACACTACTTTGGATGGGAGTGATGTGTACACTACTCTGTGTTAAAAATTTAATACTTAATTTAAATTTTATCTTAGTTGTGTAGTAACGTTAATTCAGAAAAAGTGCAGGATATAATGCTGAATGTATTGGTCATGACTATCTGCCATTTTGGATCATCATCCAGAACAACAAGGCACCAATTAAACTGGTAAACCACAATAAAGCTTCCACAGGGTGTTTTCCAAACTTATACCAGAAGCAGTATCAATGCAAGATCAACAAGCAAGTGAAGAGTTACAAAAAATAGTACAAGTATGAAGATAACACATAAAACAAGTTTGTTTGCAGCAATCTCTCATATGCCATGTCTCCTCAGTGTCCTATATCCATGTAAAATCAAATGTATGAGATGTGTGACATACCAAAGTTCTATTTTTGTTTTGCTCTAGCTGCTTCAGTGCTGCTGAGCTCTTCAAGTTCTGTGTGACAAAACAAGTCCATAAATGAGACAATCAGATGAGTATGTGATATTGATTTGTGAAGACATGACACCCTAGTGGCCTACATATTGCAAAATGTGACCAGAGTACAGATGATCACTGTCCTAAGCATCTGTCTCGGTCATACAGGATGCTTATTTCTGCTAGTTTGGCACTGTGTACATCAGTTAGACATATAGTTTGGACCCAACAAACTTCAAAAAGATCCAATAGTTAAAATACTCAATCAGGCTTTTAAAAAGTATCCTAAATCTATATGCATTTATAGAGCAGAGACAATGTTACGGTTCCCAAGGATTTCTTATAATGAGAATTATATTGGAGAGGGTAGTATGTTTATTATTTTAGACTTCACTTGAATGCAGGCTTAATAGGGCTGTTCCATCTCTCCTATATATCATAAACTCCTGATTATCAATTTTCAGGAATCGGAAACGGAAGCTTATACATCTTGAGCCATTGTACACAAATCCCGTATGGAATATACGGGACTTCCCAATAGGTTTATGAGCACAGCACTCAGGAGTCCATTGGGAACAGTTTACGAGAATTTCAAACTGCCTTGACTGGACTCCTGAGTGCAGTACTCATAAACCTATCAGTAAGTACTGTATTTTCCATACAGGATCTCTGTAGGATTGCTTTAAGATCATTATGATGTATAAAATTCAGGTCCTGATTCCAAAATGTTCACAATCGGAAGTAAGGTTTACGATTTATCACGGAAATGGAACAGCCCCATAAACTGTACCCTGGATGTGGAATTTTTTTCATTACTTCAAATCATAAAGCTATTGTAAACCACACTTACACAAGTGGAACAGGCCTCTAATGCAAGGTGTAAAAAAAGAATCTAGATCTTGAGGATATTATTTCACTTTACACTTCTGGAGAACCTAATTTACATACAATATATTATGCTAACTTGTGAAACTTAATTTATTCATAATCTAGTTTGAGTGACAGGTATAATGTGAGACAACAGTTTTTTGGGGGGATAAGGTGTGTTGTCATGTCCTAATATGTAAATGTTTTCCTGTGCAGACCTATACAGCATGAATATATATATATATATATTTATATATAAAATATTGTCAGTGTGAATCTGTCATAAGTCATCCTTATATGTAGGAAGTAAAGTATATCCTCTATCAGAGTACACAAACATACTAGTTTCCTCTCCAAAACAAAAACATTTATCTCCAACAATATCTTAACTTGTGGGTAGATTGGAGAGAACTCTGACACTGTAAACAACCCTGCTTTTACAGGAAGTTGGCTCCATGTTGCCTATAAGGCTGGAAGCTGACTTCATCTTAATATAGTTGTGAGATGTACACATTTGTACTCCAGACTTAGTCTTGATAGAAGCCCAACCCAGGATATGCCTGATTGTACTGTGTCACAACCTATTTACAATTTTTTTCTGATGAAGTTCTACTTGTAGATACATTTACCTTGTACTATTTTCTGTTGAGTTAGTTTATTGTGAAAAATCTTAGTTGTATTTGTATTTATACTCAGTGCAATATCTCCATGAACTACAGGACTCAAAGCGCTATATGACCGATTCGACTGTACAAGTACAGTCCAACTCTCAAATTACTTACATTCCCCTAACTGAAAGACAGAGGCTCAAGGATGACCATTTATCTATGTCCCTGAATTTCTTTAACCTGCAACTGGGGATAGGACCCAATGACAGAGGACCGCCATTTTAACTAGTCTTCCTAGCCACTATGTATCTGCCTGCACCTGGGATTGAACCCACGTCCTCTGTGTTTGTAGGCAAGTGTGTTACCCACTAGGCCACTGCTTGCCCCCACATCCCCGAAAATCCTGTTTTAAATTCCTTTTTCAGTATCTTTTCCACTTTTGAACTTAGTGAGTTATACTCGCAGATAGGCGTTATTTGGATAATCACCAGCCTTTGAAAAGTAACTATTATTTTTAAAATAACTAAATGAAACACTGATCAATAACTGGGTTGTAACAGAAAAGCCTGAAAAAGACTAGAGTTTGTACAGCTTGCTGTATTAAGTACCAGTCAATGGTGTACCTTTCTATGTATCTGAAACTGTACTGAGCTGATATCATTCTCAACTGATGCTATGATTATATGTCTCTGCAATCAAATTAATGGAAATACTCCAATACAGAAGATCTTGTGTTACATGGTTTGAGGTGTGTAGTAGATTTGAGCCTGTATATCTGTATGTATTCAGTAGAATAGTTGCTGTGTATGTGATAGGACAGATCTACTCTTCTGTATACAAGGTCATAGGTTCAAATCCCCAGACTTCCCTTTGAGGGATGGTATCAATCAGGCAATCATACACGTAGATTAGAATCACACTAAACCATTTCTAAAAACATCATCTGAGGCAGTAAAGGTCCTTGGTGGTCTAGTGGTTACCAAGTTTGGCATCTAATCACACGCTGTCACCTCTGTGTGGGTTCAACCAGTACAAGTGACAAAGCTGAGGACCTGTCCCAATATGACTCTGGCTGTTGAAAGGGACGTAAAATTCTAACTTTACCTCTGAGGCAACAGAGACTCAAAAAATAGCTCCCTTTTAACCACACAGACTTTGCTAACTAGTTCATCAGACATTCTTGCAGCAAAAAGTCCAGTAATTTCAAAAGTATCACTCAATACCAACATTAATATTCCAGTGGTATGTAGGTTATTGTTTGAATCTCGATAAGATGAAAATCCACAAGTAAGCTTCTGTTTCTGTGGTAAACAGTCACTAAAGCTTAGAAAATATTGGTGGTGATTTCAAGTCACATGACACATTTTCAATTCAGGTCATCATATTCATAGCATTTCATTTTGATTTTTATTCATTTCATTGCTAAATACCTATCCGTAAAGGAACCACCAGCGTTTTAATTTCATTGCAATTTTGTATGTTAATTTTGACATTTGTATCAATAGGAGACGAAGGTCAACAACAGTAATATGAATCTTATAAGAGTCAGGTTTGTGAAAGTAACAAGGCAACAAGAACAATATATCTGTGAAAGTTATTGGAGGATTGCACGACATCTTAGTATACAGGAGTTATGTAAGCATTTTCTGTAACATACCAGCATCCATAATAAACCTGTAAGGCCTCAAAAATCATTGATTGGACTGATTGTCTAAGTTTCAAGCCATTTTCAACATACTGTTGAGGTCGTAAAACAACAGGGATGGAGGAAAGCAATGCATACTAATGGGTCGACATTGTACACTGAAACCATCAGACACTGGGAATAAACTACCAAATTTCCCAATTCAGGTCAGGAACAGGATTAGAACGCCTGATCTGGGAGGCAAGAGGAGAGTATGTTTGTGGCTGAATTGGTTTGTCACCTCTAAAAGATAGATCTGACCAAATTTAAAAGACAAAAAAAAGTCTTACTAACTCTTTATTGCAAGTATATTTCTTGTCACCAAAACTTTCAAAAACATTTACATAGTACAAAAAGAAAATTCATTCTATTCCTTGGAAATATTATTTTATCATAATTCAACTACTGCAGTTATTATCTGTGTATTCTAAAAACATAATGTTGAATTTACGGGTTATATTAAATTTCAGTGTTAACCCAATGGCTATGAACTGGTTTGTCATATCCAAATAACATGGCCAGTTTTAAAACAACAACAACAAAAACCAAAACACACATTTGAACAAAAAAAATAGCATCAGAGATGCCCGTACCCCACAGCCTGGGGAAATAGTTTTTAACACCATGAGATATAGAAGTAGTGAAACACTAAACAGTCTCAGTGTCCAAATAATGTTTAAGTAGAGAAAATAACATCTAAGAGAAAGAAACTGCATGTAAAGATTAAGTATTTAAAACAGGACACTTCATTAAACTAAAAATGAAATTATGAAGCTTTCAGACTTCTCCCATTTTGATATTCATTTGTACGGTCGAATTGTGGTTTGAATGTTTTGAATATTACCCATACATACAGATGTGGCAATACATGCTTTTATGTGAAGTTGGGGCAAAACCTGTGGCTCACTTGATGCAATACCATCTGTTACAATGGAAAGTTGCAAAAGTAAAACGGTTAATGAATTCTAATATGACTTTAACAATGCTTAATCTACATCAAAAGACACCCAAAGGTGCAACAACCAAGATTCAAGTAAAAAGATATAAGAGAGATATAAGAGAGATAAAATAGTATCAGCTATCCCGGGTAGAGAGGTAAAATAGCATCAGATATGCAAGATCAAAGGTCAAACCCAGGTCACACCATGATGTTGCACACATATAACCCCCGACCAATGTCCCTACCAAATATCAACTTCCTATACCTTATGGTTTCCGAAATACAGCCCAGACAAGGCATTAGAGGTCAGCGTCACTACGGCAAGGTCAAAGGTTAAATCAAGGTCACACCATGACGTTTTACATCTACACTTTAGCCAATGTCCCTACCGAGTATCAACTTTCTACACCTTATGGTTGCCGAGATATAGCCCGGACAAGATTTTATAGGTCAAGGTCACTACAGCAAGGTCAGAAGTCAAATCGAGGTCACGTCATGACATTGCACACCTACAACCCCCAACCAATGTCCCTACCAAGTACCAACTACCCACACCGTACGGTTTCCGAGATATAGCCGGACAAGTTTTTATACGTCAAGGTCACTACGGCAATGCCAAAGGTCAAATCAAGGTCCAACCATGATGTTGCACACCTACACCCCCTAACCAATGTCCCTAGCAAGTATCAACTTCCTACACCTTATGGTTTCCGAGAAACAGGCTGGACAAACTTCTTCCCGACCGACCGCCCATCCGGACACCATGGGTGACAACAATACCCCAACAGCCCTTAAGGGCTGTGGGGTAAAAACAACTGTTTATTTTATCAATTAATGATTTACAGACAACTGCTTTGCAAAAGTTTCTACATGTAAATGAGAATAAAGTTATTTTTCACTGTGACAATAATATAGCTCTATTGCTAATTCATGTTAATCCAGTTTTACAGCCTTTTGGTCTTCTCATTTTCTAAGGAATAAAATGATTTTCATTGTTAAATTGACTTATGCATGCAAATACATCAATTTCTTATCTCATGATTTATTTATTACTATTTTTGGCATTTGGCCACACCAAAATATATCTTCATATTTGAGGTTTTGGATAAAAACTCAATTAAAACAGATGGTGTTATGCCTGTATTTTGTGAGGAAACATGCCTGTCCCCGTATGTTATGTACACAGTGAAAACATGTTGTTTTTTCACAGAATGACACATGCATATGGTTAACTCAAACTGGTGTTTTAACAAAAAAATGTATCCAACGTTTTCTTATTTTATATTATACGATTTCCCCAATGCTAATAGAATCATAAAATTGTTAGCATCATATTTACATAGTATGTTTACATATTTTACAACAAAAATGATCATTACAGATATGAATGTATTTTTGTACATATGCAGTATAGTTATTAACAACACTTCTGCTTGTAAAATTAACATAAATAAGATAAACTTTAGCATCATAAATTAGTCATAAGTTATAATCAACTTAACAGATGGAACTCATTTATCACCAACCCATAAAATATTTAATATTGGGTGAAAAAAATATCTGTGTAAGGATAACATATTACTTGTAAGTGTGCGTACATAACTGCCACAAAAAATATAATTCAAACAGAATTGGAATGTCACAAATTAATAGACAGTATAAATTATAGAATTCTATCTTCCCACTGAATTGTTTTGTAAATAAAAATAAAACCTTTGGTGACGCAAGTAATAATAAAGCAACATCTTTATTTTAAATTTAATTCACAGCATATTGTGGTGGTTTATGAAACATATTGATTTGTTCTTTGTTTTTGAACAAGCATGTTGGAATACACGTCATCTGAATAATTGTGATAAACTTTAAAGGTTTTTAAATAATGCATGCATATGCAGATTTTTTTCACTAACCTTGTACAAATATAGTAAACTGATACACGAAACTCACTACCTTATCCACATAGCATTAATATTTCCATTCTTCACAAACCTTTGACATTTGTTGACAAAACAATATTTAAGCCACAGACATATTTAAAAGTGAGAAAAACAAATTTACCGTATTTATCCATATCAAAGCCACGGGGGCGATGCATTTTTATAAATGGGGGTATTTGAGCTTAACAAACCACTCAGATGTCTGGGAGCAATGGGCAATAATTACATGGTTTGTAACTGGCATTTCATTGCCAGGACCTACGGAAGAACTTAAAATAATAGAAACAACCTTAAATGTGAAGAAAGTATAAACTTTTGTCTCCTATTTTAGTAGATTTTAAGGCATTCTTGATCAAAACTGCCATTTTTTCTTTTGATGAACTTTACTTACTGTTTGATTGGGGATGTACTAAAACGCATCTTTTTTTTCGGAATCCTGGAATCACAAAAGTTGAGGGGAGGAGGGGCGTTTAATATTGAGGGACTTTTATTTAGATAAATACGGTAGTCAATCTTGCTTGTTTAAAAACTCCAATGACATTGGAATGTGTAATTTCAATACAGATTTTTCTAAAACATAAACAATTACATATTGCTGTTTAAAATCTGCTATTGAACCAACTACAAGGTAAAAAATGAAAAACTGTACAGTTTTCACAATAGCAAAAAGGTGACATAACCGTAATAATAAAAACACACATTTAGATTTATTTCCTTTGTTGTTTTACATTTACTAAGCGTCTGTTATACAGACCGTCTCTGCCAATTCATAGTTGACAGCAGTTGTAATAAAACTTTTTATTTTTTCAAAAGAGAGACAAAAACTATACAACCAGAATATGTAGCAATCTATCTATTGGAATGAATACATCTTTATTGTAATGAACTTGGGTCATTTGCTGGACAATTGTCAGTAGCAAGGTTGGTCACTGGCCATTACCTCTGGTTAATGGTGGGTGCAGGTGGCCTATTTATTGGACACCTTTGATTGCTTTGCTTTAAACTTGTCCATAGTGAACCATTATAGTGGTCAAGTCAATAGGTTTGATTACCAAATACCAGTTTTTAGCATAATGATGGCTTTCATCACTGGCACACCTATACATATAAATGTAATCATAATAAAGTGCCAATCAATAGAGTCTAACTTGGAAAGAATCAGTAAAATGGACACATGTCTTGGAGACACCCTCTGCATTACAAAAAATCGGCTCATGGAAAAACTATTTCGACCAAAAATATCCCCTCCCATACTTTGATACTTTGTGTATTGTTCATTTTGGGTTGAGTGGTGAAAGATAAGGCAAGGCCTCATGGATTTTGGCTAACAGCCTAAATTACACCAAAATGGAACAAAATGATGAATGAAAAAGATGGAAATGAAAGCCTCACACAGAATATTGGAAATTCAAATAGAACTGTTAAAATATTAACAGCAGAAACGATTTGAATGGTTGTCGCGATGAGGGTTAAAGTTAAAGTTAATTAAATTTACAGTGCAAAAACACCTAAGTGTTATACTGCACTAAAATATTTACAAATATTCTAAAACTACATAAGTATGTACAAATACATTATATTTCATAAAATAACCATAACACACAATTGAAATATTTAACAAAATATGACCAAAATACTAATAAAACACATGACTACAGTAGATGTAAGGATTAAAAAACAAAAATAGGAGGCTATATTTCAATAGGATCTAACATAAAAAGAATTAAAAAATAAGATCACAATAAATGACTAGAACAAATAAACTGTATAGAAACAAAGAGAATAAAACAGATACAAAGCATCAATAAAAAGTAGAACATATAAACAAAACATAATAGGAAAACGTCCCGAATGACATATACAGAAAAAATATATCACGAATGAAGATAACAATATTATACGAGTGCGTAGCACGAGTATTATATTGTTAATCTTCATGAGTGATATATTTTTCCTGTGTATGTCTGATGAGGGATGTTTTACTTTTATTATCCACCATTTTGTGCGATTTATGGGTCAAATAATATGAATATTTAATGAGAAAACGTGAAACAGACTGTCAAAAAGAATGAGCAACACTGAATATAAAACTTCAATCTTTACCTTGCAATATCTCAGTCATTTCTGCATGGATATTTATGCAACATACATGAGCAGAAGCGCTAGAATAACACCTTTCTAATGATATATTATACATATTTTTAAGTTACATACTTTCCGAGATATTGTTGAAAAACCGGAAGTTAATCACACTCAATATCCATAGTACCGGGGCGCTGGTGTATACAAAAAAAATACATCCCGGTCTGTATTTCCCCGTATTTAGGGCAAATACGTCGCGTGGTGGATAATAAAAAGTAAAACTTCACTCTAGTCTGGTATTGCACTGTGATCTATGTATATCTATACGTCCTCCATGTAGTCGCCTCTTACGACACACAGAAGGGCACGTTGGGCCTATTCTACTTCCCCGGACAAACAGGGGGAGTCGCGATGAGGGATATTAGAAGGTAGCAATGTGAGATGAAATCTTGACAGAAATCAGGAGTTTTGGTTTTATTTTCTTTAAAATTAAAGAATTCTATGTTTTGTAAATTGTTATTTTATTGGCCACCCTGCCCAAGAAATCCTCAAAGATGTAGGCCCACCACAAAACGTGGTGGGCTGGGGATACCAGGCTAGTGGTGTGACATATGATCACATCATACAGCACTTATACTCAGTTTTCAAGCTTTAGATTAAAAACTCTTAAAACTCTTACTGCATTTACATTTTGTTAGATTTACAGTGTTAGAGCTATAATGTGTACTTGTAATATTACATGGGGCCTTAGATTGTCTTCTCTTCGATTACAAAACAAATTTGAGACTATTTTTTATTAGATTGTCTTCTCTTAGATTACAAAACAAATTTGAGACTATTTTTCATGTCATCAGTTTGATCAATCCAAGTAACTAACAGGCTATTGTATTGTGAACAGAGATAAAAACAGACAGATCTGTTTTGATGATTTCAGCATAAATTTATGAACCATATTTCACATAAAACTGAAGCAGTACTTTTAAGTCAAAACCTATCACTTGTCTGGTAACTGTAGCTCATTACACAGTCCAAATTAACAACATAAATATTGAAAGTGGAGATCTTTACAGGATAACTTCCTGTGTAACTTTTCTCTTGAATAAATATGGCATATGTTACTTTCCAGCAAAGGCTGCAGATCACTCAGAAAGTATATGTTGAGATTACTTCAAACCCAGGACCTATTGCCACCCTACTGATACACCACTATTGCCAGCCTACTGATACACCACTACTCCCACAGAAACTCCAAGGTCAGTCTTAATACTTAGTTCATGTATATATGTATATATTAGTTCATGGTATAGGCTAATCCCGACAGATCATTCTGAGTTTTAGGAGCCAACTCAAGACATGCCTGTTTAGGAGTGGCATACCCACCAGCATAGTCAGTCTCCCCTGGTGGGTGCTTTCTGAGTTATGACTTTTGCTCAGTTTTCGGACTGTCCCAGCACATTAGACGATCGTCGTCACTTTTGGATTGTACAAAGGTTTCTATATTATTGTTATTATTACTGTGTTCAATGTATGAATTTAGCTAGAGGAGGAGAGCAGTGCTCACCCTGTGTTTAAGATTCTGCAGGCTAAGCCATGAGATTTTCGTATGTAACTATCAAATTTCAGACTTATGTTTGAGAAAAAGATTTGAAGCCATGACCCTAGATGTGGGAGACAAGAGTAGTTCTACCCTCAACTTTACACTGGATCTGTAAACAAGTTTTGTATAATATCTTGGCAATCATTATTCTTGCACATAAACTATGAATGTAGGTTTTTCAAAAGGCAGACTTTTAGCAGGCAGCTTTTTGCTGAAGAGTAAAGCTATGTACACATCGGAACCTCTATTATCCAAAGTCTTATTTTCCGTTTTGTTTTATGAACTCATTTCCACTCTCCACCCACCCAGTGCTTTACACTTAATTACTTCTATTTCACAAATCTTAACAAAATGTCTCTCTTATGTTCAGATAATAAAACTTCAAGAGCTCTAGTGTATATAACCACTTTATACTCACATTAGTGTTCCCAGTATTGTTCATACCACCTGTCACCAGACTGTGGACACTTATCTGGTTTTAGTACTCCAGCAAGTGCCCAGCTTACACTGCAAACAGTTATTTATATCAGCTTGTTATCAGGAATAGTTCAGATCTTATTTCCAAACTTACATATTTACCAAGGAATTTTTAAGGCTGACCCCAGTCATGAAACATCTGAAAGTCCTTATCTCCACCCTGTAACCCAACACCTTAATGAGCTATAGCTTACATATCTGGAATTTTACTGTCCTTCTTCAATCAGAGACTGCTGCATAAATAATTGATAAGAGAAGGATATCTGTAATGTGAAAGCCCAGCCTTCCCATATCTCAGTACTAAGAAGCTTTTCCTCCATGTCAAACAATCACTTAATAAATAATTAACCTGCAATACTGGATCTCAGAGGTGATATGAACTGGCCAGTTGGTACACAGGTAGATCTTCTTAGCAGATAGCTTGAGAGCTCAAGGACCCTTCAGTCTTAATGCTTTCCTCATTGGTGTTCTCCTTTGACTAGATAGTGCAATACCCTGTGTACAAAGAGAATGACAAAAACAACAATGTCATTAAATTTTATCACAGTATATACAAAATAGAAAACACCTTTACATCGGCTTGTAAATAGGTGAAGTCACCGAGGGTTCTGAAATACATAAAAAAAAGTTCTTTGCTACATAACAGCCACATCTGTCTCTAAGGTCCTGGGTTTAAATCCCCATCCTGACACAAATTGGTTGAATCTTGATATGTACTTCTCATTATAACTTTTCCCAATGTCATCCATACAATATGCTGAAGATTATGCCAAATCCAAATCAATCACCTTCACCCATTTATAATGTTTAACTGGATAAATCTAAAAGACAACTCACAACAAAAAATATTAAACTCAAGGTTAGTGCAGCAATGATCATGGATGTTGACATTCTTTACCAGAATATTTTCATCAATTAAAATAAAATGGTATTCCATGAGAGGTTGGGCTGATATGGTCAGGCGGTCAGGCAAGACAGCACAGTTCAGACACTCAAAATAGGACACAGATCTACTGTGGAATGGTATCTGGAGCACAAGTGTACTGATTCTCAGAAGAGCTCAAAGTACTACAAAATACAATTGTGATTTATTACCCCTTTTGTCCAGTGATACCTCATTTTTATAAAATAACAGGGTATCAGCTAGCATTAAGTCACAGTATACACTGGACAAGTAACTAGAGATACCCAAATGTCACAGTCAAAGACAGCAAAAACCTGACAGATGTATAAATAAAATGAGTGCCAGTTGATGTTTTCACAGATATTAATGTAAATCTGCCAAGACTAGCATATATTTATAAATGCTGAGGGGTTTGAAAGTGCTCATTTATCGAGCCACAATTGTTAACAGAGACAGGAAAAAAGAACCTTTTAAACTCCAAGTCTCCAATTCCATTGATGTTTTGAAATGACCTTATTCAGAAGGTAATATAGATCATCTGAAAATATTATTCATCAGTAAACATCATTAGATGTGCTATGTATCCCTGCCATTCATTCTGATGATTTCAAGTGGATATAGCCTTTGGACACGTAGATTGAGAGAAGATGTGTCCTATTTAGTTTAGGATTATTGAGAGGATTGTTATTGGGCGGTGTGTGTGTTTGTGGCCTTATCATATGCCAATAGCTTGTATTGTATTCAATTAATGATGTGCTGCACTCTCATTAAAATTTCCTTTCCACAGCTGACTTTTGTATAACCAAGGTAAGACAGCAAGGACAGTTTTTGCATCACATAAGGACACGAGCAGAGCTCTGTCATTTCAACTGACCATGTAGCCTCCATAAATCACATATCTTGCGGCCACTGCCATAACATTATTACACAATACAATAGTACCTAAGTCATCCATTTGGCCCGAGCTAGTTTTTTTCTATCACACAGACTTGCTTCAAAGCTCTATAAAGCAAACTGGGGGGTAATAAAAGAGGAATAAAAACTGCTAATATTGATGTTCATCTGAAGATTGTATTGGGTAGTATATATTCCAAGGTAAGGATCGGTGGCACCTGGACTCTGAGACTCACTCATTTTTGCAAGCTGGTTTGGGTCAATGATATGCTTAGCTATAGAATGACAGAACATCAGCATGTATCAAGTTTGAATTTACTTATTCTTGTATATAACTAAATGTACAAATGCATATCCAATCAATGCCATAAAAGTTTAATGTAATGTCACAGATATGTATTGTGAAGATATTTCAGTTGACAATAAGCAAGTTTTAGTTTAAGTGTCACTATTAAATCTAAGGTACCAAATATCACAGGCTACATGTACTGTATATACATATCAGAAATGTACAAATTGAAATCTTATATTCATACTCAAACTCACACTGAAACTCAGTCTTCTAACCAAATTCAGACTCTACCAACTGGAATATTGTAGTCAAACATGCTTCCAAGAAATTACACAAAGATAATATTTTCAATGAAAATAAAATTGTAATAGATACTCTCAAATTGATATGATAGATCTGTATATAAAATATAAAAGATAAAAGTGACAAAATTTGAGAGTGATCTGAAAAGTGAGTGGTTTACCAAGGTAAGAACACCACCTGTGGCCATATACATGAAATTATTTCACACATTTAAGGCAGACTTAAACTGTTATTACTGCACATTTATATAACTTTAGTTTAGACAGACTGGCTGATTTCAGATGCCTCCTACCTAGTTCTCATAAAGTTTTTAAATCGTTCTGTTCCATAAGAAACACTTGTAAATGTGGTATGTGGTATGTTTAGTTAACTTAGTTAAATATATATAGCATACTAAGGTAAGGCATTGCACTTTGGTGTAATCTGTGGCCTTTGAGGCCAGAATGTGCCTTGGACACAGAGGTGAGGAGGTGTAAAGTTGAGTAGCACAGTTCACAGTGTATTCTGACCATTAGCCTTACTGCAGTCTCCAACATAAACAAATCTACAACCTCCATGATACATGTACACATTGCAACCCCCCAAAAACACACCTACTGTACATTGCAACCTCAAAAATGCACTTATACAATGTACACTCCTGAGTTTTTAATAGACCCTTCTATACTGAACTCCAACAGCGTCAAATACACACTTATATACTGTACACTGCAAACCTCAAATGCACATTTGTATAATCTAGACTGTAGCCTTAAACACACAGACTTGTGTACTGTTGACTGCATCTTCAAAAAACACATTATATACATGTATTTTATACTGTTACCTCGGATACACACTCATATATTGTACACTGTATCCTCAAATGCACTTACATACAGTACAGTGTAGCCACAAATGCACGCTTGGACATTTTTCTCCTCTCCCTCAAATGGGTTCTCCCCTCAACTATAAACATTTATATGGCAATGTACTGAAAGTGAGGTGCAACCACAAATGATTGAAAATAACACATCCAAAGTGTTTAGTCAGGGAAAAGACTAAGAAGGGATGCAACCATACAGAAATGTCTGAAGCCAGGGAATTTATGCCAAGATATGGAATTGAACCCAAGACCATCGAACACTGGAATCAAATGGGCAAACAGATCAACATAGATACTTTGAATGGAATAGACTCTAAAAGATATAAAAAAAAGCAGATACAATAAAACACTGGCAGAATAACCAGTATTCCACTGCTGTAAACGTGCAGTCTACCACTAGTTTCACTTTGTTAAATATTAGTAGATATTAATAAATGATATCAGGTAAGGACAATTTTAGCAGATATTTATTTACACATACAATATTGACTGAAATCAAGCTCTTTCAAAACTAAGTAAAAACTTTAATTTTAATTGTAATTTAGCTCTTTCAAAATTAAGTTAGAAAAAGTAACTTTAAAGAAGAGGGATGTGGATCCTACTGTAGTTGTATCATACTGTAGTTGTACAACACATCATGTGGTTGTCTTGTATACACACTTCAATAAGAGCAGTACATGCTACTGACTCTAAGTGGATTAATGTTAATAAATAGTTAGCATTCAAGGATTGTGTCATTACTCATACACAAGCATAATCTACACTATACATTAAATATAATTGATAGATCCTTGGGTGAAAAAATGCAGTACTTAATACATGTATATGTGTTACATGCCATTTTGACCCCATCCACCATTTAAAAAGGCAGTCAGCCATTTTAAATGGCAGTCCATTGTTTTAAATGGCAGTCCGCCGTTTTAAATGGCTCAGCCAACTAGACTACAGGAACACATACTTCATGAGTACTATATATTAATATAATTAATATAATTATGTTGCTATTTGATATTCCATTTTTTTAATTTATCAGCTTATATGACAAATAATGGAAGGAAATTAAAAATTTTCATGAAACATTATACATATATCCCACAAAAGACAACTAATAATCCAGTAGCTGTCATAGCTAGAAAAAAAAGATAAAATGGCTGGGTACTGAGTCCGCCGTTTTAAATGGCTCAGCCATTTAGAACTCTTACCCTTACCTAGTGAATGTAAATGGCAGGGTCTGCCATTTAAAACGGCGGACCCCGCCATTTTAAACGGTTTGGGGGACAAAACGGCAGTGAACATGTGGACACAAACACACCTGAGTTACATTGATAATATTAGTTTCTGTTGTCATGGAGAGTCAGTGCAAAATGACTGTTGTCTAAAATAATATCTTATACATAACAACATAATATTATTTTACTCTCACTTAATATTGTTTTCAAATTTAAATTTTTGACAGGGATACCATCAATGGTCACTTAAAGGTTGGTCCACATAGGTAAGTATATCATAAAGCTACAGGTAATATGGACCCTAAACGAGGCTAGTAGGGGTCTGAACACTGGCAGGCTGACATGGTCACTGGGTGAAAGCAGCTGCTTCTGGGGCCACACGATCTACATACCACTGTATGAACCAGTGTCAGTGAAGTCATAGTCTTGTACAAGACTCAATAATATTCTGCATTTCAAAACTGATCTTTATGGCTTCCATTATGGAGTCTCAGCAGACACGTACTGTACCAACACTCTTCTCAACTCAATTTTTTGTGGCTTTGATAAATTTGGTGGTCACTTTCATCATATTATACAGGGCCATACTCATAACAAAGGGCAGTTGTATGGCTGGAGGAAAGCACAGTCAAGATCCTGAACTGTAGACCAAAGGGCACACAGGTGAACAATCACCACCTTTCGCTGATAAGGCTAGGTTTGAGATTCAAACCTTAACTTCAGTTGTGCCCTCCTCCTATCCCTTGTTCTATGACCCAACAAGGTGTTTGCAGCACAGGTTCAAGCAGACATGTGTCACTTTGAATGAGTTCACTGTACTGGACAGTTACTTACATCTGTGCTACCGGCTTGTGCTTGTAAAGCCTGAATAATTCAGCAATGTGCTTCTGCTCTCACTGTCAGGATTCAGCCATGGGGACAATTGATATTTTCATCCATAAAAGGTTGGTGAATTCCACCACAAACTCTCTACAAGTAAAATCAGACATAGGCTGGCATGTCAAATTCAGCTGCAAGACAAAGCTTTGAAGTCCCTATATCGGAGAATGTAGTATTTTTCTAGTGGTAAGTGGAATTCAGCATGGTTTTGCTGATTTGTCATAAATACATTAAATGAATTTCAAGAAGACAGTGTCAATCTTATGAAATCAATTTTCAAACCCCTTGTCCCTATGAAACACTGAATTGAGGGCCTAATCATGGTTACTTTTTCTGTGAGTGGTTAGGCAATATTTAGTGAGTTGTTCAATTTTCATTCAATTTGTTTACAGCAAGTTTGCAGCTGGTGATTTTACATTCAAAAAATGACTTAAAAATATCCTGCAGTAAGTAAAAACAGCCAACAAATTCCAAAAACAAGTTTAAAAAAACCCAGCAAAACAGGTTCTAATGAAGAAACACCTGCAAAACAGAGAAACTTGAGCTTATTTCATGTACAGATAGGTTAAAAGTTTTGATTTTTTTTGTTAGGTATTGAATTTTTTGTTAGGTAATCAGTTTTGTGTAGATTACATCATATATAATGCATATTTACAAGCACCCAGCACATATACACATATACTAGTATCTTCTTATTTACAGATGTAATACATTTTGAATTGATAAGAGAGGGATTGAATTTTTTTTAATTTGTTGTAAAAACCTGCAGAGCCTGCTTCTCCATTCTGATTGAAAAATAAAATAATATTGATATTCATGGCTGGTAATTAGAAGATTGGCTTATCAGAAAAAAATAGCTTGAATGTGGAAAACACCCAATATATTGCACTTTCCCACTGACAAAGTCTGCACTCATGGACAAGTAGTTTTCTTTCTTTAGGTTGTTAAAGTAATTCCTGGAGTGTTTCTGTGAATTAATCAACACCTATTGATGGTTAGCTAATTGATCACAAATGCATCTGCTTGACCTGTTTCTAATGGACTAGGTTACAAACTGTACTGACAACAGTTTGAACTAATCAGAGACATATTGGAAGCAGTGTTTCATAATTTCTAATAATCCTCATTCTACGATGGCCAAATCTTGCATTAAAAATAGCATCAGAGATGCCCGTACCCTACAGCCTGGGGAAATAGTTTTCAACACCATGACATATGGAAGTAGTGAAACAGTACAAAGACCGGGATACTTTCAGAGCAGTGTCACTTCTACAAAGGTCCAAATAATGTTTAAGTAGAAGAAGAGACAGTATAAAGATCGGAATACTTTCAGAACAGTGTCAGTTATGTAAAGATCCAAATAATGTTAAAGTAGGGAAAATAAGGTCTAAGAGAATGAAAATGTATGTAAAGTATTAAAAAAGAGAACTTGATAGCAAGATGACATCACTAATCAGGAAACTAAAAGTTATGAAACTCTAAAATTTATTAACTGGAGAATAGCTGTCAATGGAAATAGCACAATTATGTAAAAGTACATATAACTAGACCTACACATTGGAGAACCGATGCAAATTTGTATCCACCGGAAAGACAACCCACCGAAGTAGTGAAACATCACTTGACCTTGCAAGAGGGGCCAAAGGTTGAATCTGTCAACATCAGTAGATTCTCAGCCCATGATATCCTATACGTTGGTTTGACATTGCAAGCCTCTAGGATCAATAATAAGCGAGTTATGAGCACTTTTAAGTTTAGCTGTCCTCGTTTTACCTTGAAGCAGGGGCCAAAGTCAAATCTGACCACATCAAAGATTCCCAGCCCATGATTTCCTATAAGTTGAAGCTTACCTCCCAATGAAGATATCCTGCAAATTTGGTGAACCTAGCTGGTGTAGTTTCCTCTGAGAGCATTAACGCAGAAAATCTCTCTACGCACAGGGGCGTCGGCGGCGTAGCGAACGCTAAAATCTCTGGTGGATACAATAATCAGTTGCAACAATCCATACATCTTTGTCACAAGAGAAACATGTCTCAAATATGGCAGGTGAACACAATTTGGCAGAGGTAAAGTTAAAGGTCACACCATGATGCATACCTACACCCCCTAACCAATGTCCTTACCAAATGTCAAGCTTCTACACCTTATGGAATCCAAGAAAGATTTTAAAACTCATGGTCACTACGACTAGGTCAAAGATCAAATCAAGATCACACCATGACATTGCAAACCTACAACCCCTAACCAATGACAATACCAAGTCTTAACTTCCTACACCTTACGGTCTCTGAGATATAGCCCGCACAAGATTTTGTAGGTCAAGATCACTACGGCCAGGTCAAAGGTCAAATCAAGGTCACACCATGACGTTCCACACCTACACCCCCTAACCAATGCCCTTACCAAGTATCAACTTCCTACACCTTACTGTTTCTGAGATACAGCCCGGACAAATTTTTTGCCACCACCCGACTGCCCATCCAGACACCATGGATGAAAACAATACCCCCGACATAGCCCTTAAGGGCTGTGGGGTAAAAATTTGTATACATACAACTATTAAGATCTTGAGAGAATATCAGGCAAGAACTCATTAAAATTGTCAACAGACAGAAGGTTGAACGAAGTGACATGAGTCTGAATATAATTGACTTTTCTGTGTAAATCCTGCAATTGTTTTCCTGGAACAGATTAAGGCAAACAACTAATATAACTGTCAATGGACTTAAGGTTGAAACACACTGATTTGTATCTGAGTTTACCTCACGCCAATCTTTCACAGTAGAACTTATGCGAGATAGCACTCTGCCAACATAGCCTCACTTGTGCATTCTGCGTCATACCCTACACCTGGGTTTAATGGGGAAGACGAGGTCAGGGATGATTCTGCAAAAAGCACTATTATAGATGAACATGTCCATAATATAGTTTTAAGGTCAGACAGGCTAGGGTCATGTTGGGATAGGGCATGAATATTTGAACCTGTAACCACAGAAATGAGAGCCAAGTGGTTATATGATAGACTTAATAACCACATAACCACTGGGGTTACACATGGGAGTTTAAGATCACCTTAAAATAGGGCACACCTTCAGGACTAGATACATCAACAAACCAAATTTAAATTAAATCTGTCATGCAGTTTTGAGATAATCTTTAGAAATGATAACAAAATTAATTCAATATAATTATGTTATCACTAGGAGTATAAGGTCAACTTAAAATAGGCCACGCCTTGAAGACCAGTATATTCACATGCCAAATTTGAATTTCATCCTACAAGCAATTTCTGAGATAATTTTTCAGAAACAAAGTGTGATGCTGGTCATATTCATGATCCATCACAGTGAAACAAAACTGTTTCAACCATAAACTCATAAGTTTAAAAAAATAACAGCAATTTATTGTAACCTTACAAGAGACCTTTTTCTTTTTGTTTAGATATGTGTATGTGTTGAATATCAATGAAATAATCTCATTTAACACATCCAATATCTTGCATACACCGAAAAAAAAAAATTGTCCCAACCTTAAACTCAATGTTAGTTTGCAGCTGTGAGGGAGTTTAAAGTAATCTTTTCATGAAGGTTCTGTTCAAGGTCTGTTACATCTATAGCTTAAACATGCCTAGAATTGCACAGTAAATACTGTTCAAAATCTACCAAACTTAAAGTGAATAAAATTCTGTTATTACTGGACGTTTAAGGTTACCTTAATGTATGGCACTTATCTATGGCCAGCTGCATGTACCTGCAAAATCTGAATGAAATCTCTCAAGTTATTTTCAGTATACATGTACTCCATGGAAAAATGAAAAACTTAAATTCAACATAATGCTTTATACATGGGAGTTTAAGGTCACCTTAACATAGAGCACACCTTGAAAACCAGTTACAATGACATGCCAAATTTAAATTGAATGCGTCAACCCATTTTTGAGATACTGTCCAGAAATGAAAAATAAACTCAGTATAAGTACATGTATGTTACTACCTACAGTTTAAGGTCATCTTACAACAGGGCACACCTTGAGGACCATTTACATCTACATGCGAAATTTGAATTTAATCTGTCAAGTAATTTTTTATTTACTATCCGGAAACAAACTATGAGGACGATGATGACGGCGACGCTGACAATACCACAGGAGAGAGGACACAGCATCCATATATGCCACCCAACATACATGCTGGTGACACCAAAATAGACTCTAAAAATACACATTCATTGATACAATTTAATCATATTGGTAACAATGCAGAATTATTATTATTAATGTGAAAGTGTTCCCCATCTGTCTAAAATCCTTTGTCAATCAAATCCTCAGGTTTGTGGGGAGCACTCCATTGGAGCTAGCCAGAAATATGGCACAGCTAGCATATCATGAACTGGAAAGGACACCGAGACATTTTTGGTGGAGATGTATTTATATGCTCATAAAAATCCAGTATATCTTGTATAGGCACATCAGCTGTTGTTCCAGTGAATTACTTCTATGTCCTTTATGGAACTTAATAACCATGATCTACATAATTCATAAGTGTAGAATAGCCTTTGGAGATGCACACCTTTTTTCTGTGTTGTGTTATGCTATTGTGTGTTTTAATAACTTTGACTAGATAGGAACGGGTCAAACAAACCACCCAGCAAACATTCTAAATGTTTATAAATGTTTACAAACCTTAAAAACATTTTGTAAACCTAAAATAAGCTAATGTTTTCATCAATTTTTGGTTTAATGGTTTAGATGGCATTTGTCGGCAATATAAACAATTCATAAACGTTTAGTAAACGTTTTTAAAGGTTTAGTTGTAAACCAACCTCATTTTGAATTTGGATGCTGATGTTATCATAGCCATCACGCCATTTTGTTTTGGAATTGAGAAAACAACTTTGGTAAGTATATCCTTTTATATCTCACTTCATGTGATCAATCTTTCAAAATGCACTACTATTTTAGTATGAGGTTTTGTTATAGCTTTAAAGGAAGTGTTATTTCATGAATAGTATTTTGTTTTTATGTCAGATTTATCTTAATTAAAAAGACTATCTATGTTTTATCCATGAATGTATTATTGTACTTTTTGGGGTTTTAAAACATTTATTAACGTTTGTAAATGTGAAATGTTTGTAAAACGTTTATAAACATTGATAAACATTTAAACATAAACGTTTGTAAGTATTTTATTTTAAACCTTATTTCAACCTTATCTAAACCTTTCTCTTATGGGTTTTTAAATGTTTATAAACATCGATAAATGTTTAGACATATGGTTTAGAAATGTTTAAAAACATTTACATAAACGTTTGCAAGTATTTCATTTTAACCCTTATTTAAACCTTATCTAAACGTTTCCTTTATGGGTTTATAAACGTTTATAAACATTTAAAATGTTTGCTGGGCAGACATCTCCAAGAGTTCATTAGGATACGTGTAGAACCTTAATGCCCAGGCGAATACGTCTCACCAATCTATTCACAAGAATACACAAAATAAGTTTAAAATGCTGTTGTCAGGTTAAAACAAATACTGGAATTTAAAATGCAAACAATATCTGACATATATTGAGCTGGCACATATGTGCAGTATGGTGTAGGGTGAGTTTTTAATGCATGCAGAGCAGAAGAAATATAATTGAAACTTATGTGAATTTTTATAGCGCTTAATCTCTATCAATATACAGACTCCAAGGTGGAGCTAAACAAAACAAGGTGAATGATTGTGAGACCAAATTTCATAGCCAGGTCATACCAACAGAAGATGTAGGGGTGACAGGAAGGCTATGATAGACAGACTTTTGCAACAGATAAGTTTTGAGTTTTCCTTAAGAAGGCAATACATGTTGCTATTGGGGAGGAAAACAGCTTAATTAACTGAATTTTGAAATAATTGTTGATTGTACAATTACTCATATTGTTTCAGTTATATTGATATTTATAAAGACTTCAAATGTATCAATTATACAAATCAAGATGCACAGCAAAAAGCAGCTAAGTATCAGTGTATGTTTTTATGTAAGAACTAGTGTTGTAACCTACAAGTCTCCATACTTTGTTAAGTGTCTGTTATTTTTTGAGATTTGTGTGCACTGCTGTCCTTCAATATCACAAATTTTCAGTATGAGTTTTAATACACCATTCCAGTGAACTTACAAGATCATTAAAATATGTAGTGTTTATTTTAATACAATGCAGACCATGGTTCTCAGGAAACAGGTTCCATAGAACTTAGGTCACATGACATAATTTATTAGGAAATCAAGTAGGGAAGCATAAGTAAAATCTCTAAATTTGTCTAGAACCTATGTCATGTGACCACCACTTCCTCTCACATTCCAGAGGTTGTAATGGCTGTGAGTCATCTTTGGCATTCCAGTGTTTGAGAGAAAGAAGCAGCACATACAATCAAAATTTTGTAAGGAGTAAAAGTAATTGCAAGTAAGTAGTAGAAGTAAAAAGACGAGAGAAAAGATCAGAGAAAGAAACACCATGTAGTAGATACAGACGGGGCAGCCTTGTGACAAAATGCAGTTAAAAGAGTATTTTTAAACACCTTGCTCAAGCATGTTGCAAGAACTTTGTTATAGTTTTGTTATTGATGTTTTAAAATAAAAGAAGACCCAGACGATATTGAATTTTAATACAACCGTCTCTCCACCTCATATTGCACAGCATCCGTTGTCTGTAAGTTCATTCCAAATTTTAGGAGTATCAGGCAAAATTGTGGCACAAAGTGTTGGACTGATTTGTACAGTGGAGAGTGGAAAAGATAAATTGTCAAGTATTGATGGTTAGGGTGACTATGCCTGGTGCTGGAGGGGCAACTGCTGAGAGCCAAGGATGGTCAAAATAACTTAGAGAACCACTGTGTAAAAATTTGTAAACCAATGTTGTGGTCTTGAACATACAGCAGTAATTGACAGACAGCCAGTGGAGTTGCTTTAGGATAGGTATAACAGGAGCATGCGTTCTATTGTTTGTGAAAAAACGTGCTAAAAAGACTGCAGCTGTGTAGATTAAAGCATGACAAACCTCTAAACAGTTACAGTCCAGCCAACTTCTAACCAAGGCATTTGCAGTAAGGATGACCAATTCATGACAAAAATACTAATTAGATGGAGGTCATGCATTTGGAGAATGTCAAGTCTTCTTAATGTGTTCTGAGAAAGTGAAGTTTGCATCGAACAACACACCTAGGTTTCAGCAGGGTGAAGGAGATTTCCGAGAATATCGAATGTTTCTGCACTGCTAGTCCCCACATGGTAGTGTATTAGTTTTTTTAATTCTTTGGCTGAACCACAATGTGCCTTTCCTATCTGGCCTACTGGGTAACACCCTTACCTAGAAACATGAGGGACCTTGGTTTGATATCCAAGTTAAAGGCAGATACAGAGTGGCTCAGATCACCACTGAATATGGCACTCTTTGGTTATAGGGCCCAGTGGCATGTTAAAGAACCCTTGGGACACTGATAAATGGTCATCCCTGAGCCTCTGTCTTTGAGTTCGGTAAACATCATTCACTATATCGTGGGCTGAACTTGTGCAGTTGGGATGGGTCAAAATAGTGCTTTGAGTCCTGCGGTAAGGAAATATTGTGCTGAGTATCAATATAATGTCATACTGTGCTTCTTATATATGCAATGGAGTTAAATGGCTTAAAAATCCTTATTTTTATGATAATTTTAGTTTACTCAATTGTAGTAGCATTGGTTTTGGCACGCTTTTAAAGTAAAATACATATAGAGAATCTTTAATTTGTTCATAAAAAACCTTCTATTAAATTTCAGGCTAGTAGTTCAATGTTACATGATTTGTATGCCTTTGTATATAAACTAGTGTTTATCAGATAAATACTATAGATGTTTTTGAAGGTTTCAATAGCCATTAAAAGACAGGATGCCCTTACATATGTATACATATCAATTATACATTGAGTTGTTTTAACAGACACATCAGCAGGCTGCAGTTTTTTGCTGGCTTACTTCTTTCTCAGTCATTACAAACAGTATCAATGAGTGTAGGAAAACATACAAGTCTAATATCAAAAGGATAACACAGGCCCAAGCCCTGTCCTTTTTGGGGTCTGAAAAAAATGAAAATGGGGTTGTCTAAACAGTACATCTGAGTTCCCTTGGTACACAGCATGGAGAACCTTCCCTTAACATTATTAGGCCATGTTTCCATGACCACCCACTGCAATTAAAAAATAATAATCAGGCAATACGATACCCATGGAGAGAATTTTTATCTCAGCATCAATGATAACGAACTACAAATACAGCCCAATTTCGGAGAAATATTCAACAAATATTTCAAAGAATATCTCTTAATCTCAAAAAGTTGAGAGGTCAAAAAAGAGTAGTTAAAATCATTCATTCCTCTGCCAATGTGATGTTAAAACATTGTAAGATATACATGGCTGGAGGAACATACTTATAGTTCACAGCAATAACAAGGCTATGAACAAATATCAGGGTTTATGAAGGATTTCGCTGTTAAATAGATGATATATTATCCTCAGTAGGCAGTTGTATTCATTCTAGTAGAGAGTGGCCTAGTGCATGGGTCAGAAGGTTTGGCATCTAATCACAGGCAGTCACCTGTGTGTGGGTTTGATCCCCACAAATAACAATGTTAACGGTCTTACCCAATATGGCCCTGCGTGTTGAACAGGACGTAAAACCCTAACTTTGATATTTATTTTTGTAGACTACACTTCTTCAAAATATGCCGAGGTAAAATTTAATAAACTTTTTCTGTCAGAATGAAAACTTTTACCCTTTAAAATTAAATATCATTGGAAGAAAGCAAAACCTTGTTCCCTGCCAGTGTACATGTTTTTATCTTAAATCATAAATTGTGTTGATAGAAACACAGCCTTAGTCTACACACAGATTGGAATAACAGTCTGAAGGATCTGTGGATACTTGGGAACACAGCCTTAGCATACACAGGGACTTGAATAACAGTCTGGAGTAAGTGTGGATGCACGAAAACATGGCCTTAGTCTACAAAGGGACTGGAATAACAGTCTGTTGGATCTGTGGATACATGGAAACACAGCCTTAGTCTGCACAGGGATTGGAACAACAGTCTGTTGGATCTGTGGATACATGGAAACACAGCCTTAGTCTACACAGGGACTGGAATAACAGTCTGTTGGATCTGTGGATATATGGAAACACAGCCTTAGTCTACACAGGGACTGGAATAACAGTCTGGTGGATCTGTGGATACATGGAAACACAGCCTTAGTCTGCACAGGGATTGGAACAACAGTCTGTTGGATCTGTGGATACATGGAAACACAGCCTTAGTCTACACAGGGACTGGAATAACAGTCTGTTGGATCTGTGGATATATGGAAACACAGCCTTAGTCTACACAGGGACTGGAATAACAGTCTGGTGGATCTGTGGATACATGGAAACACAGCCTTAGTCTGCACAGGGATTGGAACAACAGTCTGTTGGATCTGTGGATACATGGAAACACAGCCTTAGTCTACACAGGGACTGGAATAACAGTCTGTTGGATCTGTGGATATATGGAAACACAGCCTTAGTCTACACAGGGACTGGAATAACAGTCTGGTGGATCTGTGGATACATGGAAACACAGCCTTAGTCTACACAGGGACTGGAATAAGAGTCTGTTGGATCTGTGGATACATGGAAACACAGCCTTAGTCTGCACAGGGATTGGAACAACAGTCTGTTGGATCTGTGGATACATGGAAACACAGCCTTAGCAAACACAGGGACTGGAATAACAGTTTGGACTAAATGTGGATGCATGGAAACACAGCCTTAGTCTACACAGGGACTGGAACAACAGTCTGTTGGATCTGTGGATACATGGAAACACAGCCTTAGTCTGCACAGGGACTGGAATAACAGTCTGGTGGATCTGTGGATATAGGACGTACTTGGTACAGCCCGCTACTCTGTATATTTTTTCACTCTCTGTAAAAGTTCCCCTGGTACATTTTGTCCCCTATTCCTTATAAAGCTTTGATTTCATGCTCTGTTTTCTCTGTTGTTTTATACATTTTATGCAGTTAATTTCAACAGGTAAGCTCTGTAATTGTCAGAAGTCAGAGAGGGCTGAAACTGAATAAAAAAAAAGATATTTGCCCCATTTATGATTAGTAATTTATTTTTTGGGAGGGGGACTGTTATATTGTTTCTGTTCAGACATAAGTACGGGTCTGTGTGTATTGATAAAAGTCCAATACAAACACAATAGGTGCTAATGAAGTGTACATGAAACAGTCTGGCGGTTAATAATAGGAGCAAACTCACACAAAAACTGGGTTTTTTAATATTTAATGCTCTTACATATGCGTATTGTATGTATTGACGTGAACATGTAGCATATATAGAAGACAGATGTAGCTATCACGGCAATCATTTACGGGTCCATGAACTGTTTTATCAAACATAAAGTAGAGTATATATGATGGACTGAAATAGAAGAATTTTTATACCTTATTATGAATATGAAGCATGTCATGCTGACCTTATGTTTTGATGTACAGTGGAAGCCAAATCAAGTGAAAAGTATGATCTATGTATTCAAAGATGACAATATAAAACCTGTGGAATTACTTTAGCTTCATGACAATCTTTATCAATTTTCCTAGTAGATTTTTTGTAACAATTTCTCCAAATGACAGTTAATTCCCTTAATTTATAAACCCCATGTGAGAGAACACCTCACTTGAAGAACCATGTCAATCTGGTTTGCTTTTGCTGATTCCCTAAAATCTCTCTTATCAGCTCCCTGTTTAGAAACAAAACTTAGCTCTGTTAGTTTTCACCAAAACATAGTATTAACTCAACATATGCTGTAGGTGTAGGTTTGGATCCAATTTTACTGCTACCACTGAAATGAAGACAAATGTAAGGTGCAAACCAAAGTAACAAGGTATCATCACTTTAACTACTACAATTTCAACCTAGTTACAATGTATCAGGACTTCACTAATAAGCTATCAACCTGCCAACAAAGTGTCAACAGTTTTCTACTAAGGTATCAACTGAATTGAAAATGTATCAACTGGCTACCAATAAGGCATCAAGCTTACCAAACTTATCTCCACTTTCATGTCTTTACCAATAAGGCATCAAGCTTACCAAACTTATCTCCACTTTCATGTCTTTACCAATAAAGGCATCAACCTTACCAAAAACCTTATCTCCCCTTTTAAGTCTTTACCAACTACACTTCAGTCTAGTTGATAATGTATCACGTATCAATAGTGTATATGCCACTGTGGCCCAGCGGGGTAACACACTTGCCTAAGAACACACAGGACGTGGGTTCAAACCAAGGTAAAGGCAGATACATAGTGGGTTGATGGTCCTCTGCCGTTGGGCTAAAGAACCTCAAGGATGTTGATAAAGGTGATCCTTGAGCCTCTGTCTTTCAGTCAGGGGAATGTCAGTTACTTGAGAGCTTGGGTGTACTTGTGCAGTTGGTTAAATAGTGCTTTGAGTCCTCTAGTAAATAAATAAATACATAATAATAATATTAACATAGTATCAACCCTGCAAACAACTGATGAACCAACTACACATCACTGCACAAAGATTGTGTAGTAACACTTTGATTGCTAGTTTAACAATACTTTTACATTTTAAACATATTCCTAGCACACCTGTGTTTGAAATAATTAATTTTTGTGTCGCATTTTGGAACAAAAACATGGTATTTGAAACAATAAACACTGGACGAACCGGAAAATTGAAAATTGATATGCACTCCCCTCCTGGGTGCTATTGAAAAAATACCTACTGTTTAATAGGGAGTAAAAACATAAGGAAATTGCTAAATGTGGCTCTTGTATTTGTCAGCAAACTATCGGCTAATTTAGCCAGTAGTTTTATGGCTCATATCGAGAGCACCATATGAAATAGGAAGTACCGGATCTCAATTTACAATTATGGCATATGTCAATGTGTAATTGTAACTAGGATCGTCATTTATATCATGAAGTTTAAACTTTTTTTTTAAGACAAAAAAGCAGGGAAATAATTTTTGTCTGGATCATTAATGGTAACATTAACTTGTTTGCAATGAATTTGTTTACAATAGAGTTCCAGAACTGAGAAAAACAGCTTCTAATTTTTGATTTTATGCCAGCTATTATGCCAGACAAACCTTTAGTGTGTAAAACAGAACACAGACTCCATGCTTTCTCAAAGGAATATTTGTTACTATATAATGTTATCTCATTGGATATAAATTTACAATTGCTGATTTAATTTGTTTTACAAATTTAAGAAAAAAATAATGAGGAACATTAACACTATATATAAATTGAAAACATTGTTTATTACCATAAAATCTACAAATAGACAAACAATCGTCTTTTTGGGGGTAAATATTTAATGATGCAATTAATATTAGGTCAGATAAGTCAATATACAGAAATAAAAAAGATAGTTTGTTGGTAAAAACAAGTGAAATATAAACATTAAAACCTTCCCTATTTAGCAAATCATTATAAATTGCTCCTGATTCTTATCATACCCAGCATTCATTAATTCATCACACATTGATCTTAAATTTATTTTACCATTCATAAAGTCATTTTATTTATCTTAACGGAATCTTAAACCAATCTTTGCTGAGCAATCTTTTCCATTTTAAGTCAATTCTAAAGGTTACAACAATAAGTACTTGAGTCTGTGAAGAGTAGGTCAAAAAAGTTTTCAAGGACAAACCACTCATAGGTTACAACAGACAACCTAATTTCAAGGACCTACTTACTAGGGCTACTATTAAATTCCCACCCACAAATAACCCTGAAAATAAGCAAAATTTTCAACACTGTATGTACTAGATTAGGAAAATGTACATATTGTCCTAAATTGACCAAAGTGGACAAAATAATCAGTTTCCACACCAAAAAGACCTTCAAATGTATTAACCTACCACCAAGGCATAGATACACTTGCAAATTAAGTAATGTTATATACATTATTAATTGGACTGAATGTGGCCTCCAATACATAGGAGAGACCAAAAGACCAATTAGACAGAGAATGTATGAATGGTGGGTGCGAAGTACCGACTCGCGGTATCTCGAAATGATACTTACGCGATCTCATCATCAAAAGATCGCATGCCCATCTCGAGATTGCTCAGGAATCTTGAGAGGGAGCTGCTCCAACTCACAATGATTTCTATCACAGAATCTTTATATGATTGGCTGTATTTATTTTTGTGTTGGGCACTGATTGGCAATGTTACAACAAACTTTATTAGGACATCATTAGGTCACTGATTGGCCAATTTTATAACACATTTTATTTGGACATCAAAGGACTTTAAGATCCCAGCCCATCTTAAGATATATGAAAGGTCTTATAGTTTAAGCTATTGTTCTGTCTAATACTGATTGATCAGAGGTCAACAGAGATTAAATTCAATCAAACTTATCACTGTTAAGACATTAGCAAATCAGCATGAAAGGAATGGCTTCATATTAACATGGGAATGGGGCATAAGACCAGGGCCATATTGATTCACTTCATGATCCCTCATATCCACACTTATTGTAACAAAACTTTGAGCTTCTTTGTCTATGGCTATACCAAATCAAATACCTTTTTGAAATCAATAATTAAAAAAAATCATCCTTAGTTGGAGCAGCTCAAGCAATCGTACCGCAAATCGGTACTTTGCGCCCAACATGAACACTACAGAAGTGTTCAAAAATTCAGTGCTCTAAATTCAACCCCTGTCTCAAGACACTTCACTCAACCAAAGCATAGTGTCAAATATATGGAGTTCAGCATTGTGCAATGGATGGGGGGGGGGGGGGGGGGGGGGGGGGAACAACAACCCAGATTTCTCCAGTAAACGTAAAAGACAGGAACTATTTTATATCTGGGCCTTCCCCACCCTTCACCCAACGGGTATCAACATATTTGTGTGAGTTTATGCCCTCTTACTGCACCCCTAACCCAGGTGCCTACCTGTTATGTTTATCAATTCTAAAGGTTCATAAACCAATCAAATGGATCCAAAAACTATTGCACACCTTTTGGAGCCTATTGGAAGACTTCTTCAGAATTTACTTCTGATCACAGTGGTTACAGTCCAATAGAAGATCCCAAAGTGTGGATTCAAATACACTAAGTACACTGTGTCTTCACTGAGTTTGGACAATCTTTTTCGGGGGCTCTACCTCCATAGGGATCTTATCTTTTACATATCTTGTAAACTTTGAATTGGCCACAAGTCGGGTTTGTAGTTCACGATCCATGAATGAAGAGGGGTGAATTTTATGATAAAAATATAGCTTTCCCAGCGACTTTGCGACTGATTACTGAAACCTTTTGATTGGTTCCCGAAACCTTCCGATTGCCTCCTGATTGGTTCCCAAATCCTCCCACATTGGTTACAAACCTAACGAAGGCCTATAATGTTGATTGTATTTACAAACGTTAAGATGGCCTGCTATGTCTCTGGATTGTGACTTACTCTTTCTCCCTCTATGGCTCTAGTGCTTAAAGTCTGTCTCATGGTTGAGATTAATCTCTATAAAAGCACTCAATACATTACATAGCTTTAGGGATCATTTCTTGAAAGCAAGATCTGATAAGGATTGTAGAGGATTGCAGAAAGTTTACAACATCTTCAAACAGCTTAAAGTTATTAGGATCACTCCCCAACATTCCTGCGGTCTAATTTCCACTCCACAGCCATTCCCAAACATTAAGATTGTGGTTTACGAACCTCCCGGATGAAAAGACTGACCTCCAGAATGTTTCTGCATGGCTAATTTTCAGAACCTTAATCCAATTAAAAATAAAATTTTTGAAATGACCTCCAGTCAAGACTGGCTAATACTAGTTATAACATTCACTATTTTTAAGCACTAGTTCAAAAGGCAATGTTTCATTGGTTGAAGGTTAATAGCCAAGTTAAGCACAATTGGTCAGCTTTAAATTATGTAGTAACCTTAAATGATTTTCAAACCTGAAAGTGTTAATCTTATTGGTCACTGCAGTTGAAAATTGGACAATTTCATGCTGTCATATTGTACATAATGTGACAAAGCTATATATTCTGGTGTCATGGAATAATAACTGAAACTGTTTTACTCAATTATTTGTAACAATCTCAGTTTGAGTGCTCAGAGGTCTCAGTGAGTTTGCTGAAAAAATATCTCCCCAGTGAACCAACATAACTGCCACTGTAATGTAGCCAAACTGTCACATTTCTCTCAATTATCACATTATGTAAGCCTAACCATTTTTCCATTATGTGAAATCCTCTGAAACTGCCTATTATCTGATAATTACTTTTTGCTTCATTTGCCATTTCAACTGATTTGTGTTTTAGTATGACTCATCCCCCCACTGTCTACTATGGTGTTGAAGTCCACGGGTTTTCAGTAATCTCTTAATGGTAGATGCCCCCTCCTTCATGTCTCTCACATTGTCTCCAACATAATTATACTAGAGGGATTTCACTTTCACTGTTATTAAGACAAAATTGAGAGGATCATTTTTTTTTCAAATTAAACTATCAGATTCAGCAGGGTTAGGAACTCTTTCTTAAATTAAATGAGAAAACAGACACAATGTCTTTGGCTTCCTGGCCCTGAGAATTCTCCCTGGCACTGTACGAGTACACTCAGTGGAGATTTTTCCTCAACCCAGTTCAATGGATTTTTTTACTGCACCAAGAGTACACTTGGGTGATCTCCGCAAAAACCTCTTCAGATTTTGCAATAAAAACTGATAATAATGATTCATGTTATCTTTTAAATAGTCTGGCAGCTGTGATGATATCATTGGCACTTGAAGTAAATGATACAAACTATGGATAATGTGACTTCAAACCCAATCTAGGGGCTTTCTAACAATTAACATAAACTCAGTGGCAACATGTGTGTATCTCGACAAAATATAAAGCAAACCTCAAACCATTCTATCGTTATCAGTACATCTTTTAGAGAGCCTCCCTTGTTTTTAAATGAGACAAAAAAAATCAATACAATAATTGGAGAATGGGCTTTTGTCATCAATGAAAAATCAATATTTGTTTTTCTGAAACCAAATTATGATAGTGTTTTATTTGTAAAGGTTAAAAGTCTGAGGCTTTCTAAACTTGGTGTTTATTTATTGTCTGTTGTATGCCCACCTTAACAGAATTGACATCTCTTGACTCACTGGATTATGCTATATGACACATTGAGTCACAAAAATATTTTCACTGAGGATCAGGCTAAAAGGCAGCTGCATCAACATTCTGTTAATCTCTCACTTCTTCTAAATCTTCAAAAACCCATCATGTTTTTGTAGCTGGATGTATGCCGTGAAAAATATACCCGTATCAGTGATCTAATGCACCCTCATGAATGATCTAAAGGGGATTTCACATATTTCCTGATAAATTAAGAACTTCTCCAGATGAACGGAGCACGTGGAGCATGGCAGGAAACTGTTGATGAATACATCCATGTCTTTCTAATTGTAAGGTATGATTACACAATGGGAGGTATTTGTGACAAGATGGACCAAGTATTGCTACATATGCATGTAGTTCAAAAAAGGCCATTTTGGCAGTCATATAGTCCTGACATTCTAGGAAAGTGATGAATTTGACCCTCACTGGAATAGATACTGCCACACTTTGGGTTTGTACCCAGTAAGCATCACTCCACTTGAAATTACTCTGGGGGACAACACTTGCCTGCCATCTCACTCGCCTGCCATAGTTTATGGGTTCCCAGTGAGATCTCAATCTGGCAAAAGTTGTTTAACTGTGTGCGGTTTGCCAATGGTTTTCAGTGGAGAATCTTTAGCAACTAATATGCACTGTTCTCCTCCATCCCCTCAACTATTCATCATCATCCATGTTCAAAGGGATGTTATACCCACACCAATAAATAAAACCAGAGTCTGGGAAAATGGGTCTGACTCAACCAGACTCCCTAACTCAATATTACCTCCATATTTGTCCAGTGACAGACCTGTTTCAATGCTAAGTTTCTGGAGGGGAGGGTGGAGTGTTATTCAGGCATCAGAACAGAGTAGTGAGACAGGGTTTAATGTCATGGAAAGAGATCCAGGCACAACCAGTATGTGGAGATTTCATTAATTATATTTTCTCATTTTTACATTATAATTACACGCTTTTATTATACCTTATGAGGGCATATTGAAGGACGATGAAAAATTCTGTTGAAGCATCAAACGTGGTGGTAATTTGTATAATTATTTATGAAAAAAAAGACTATTTTTCACATGGTTCCAATTTTATCATCAGGACAGACCATGAGATGATGACAATTTGAGCACTGGAACCTTGATAATAAGGAAAAATAAGATTTCACAAAGGGAATGATTTGACTCAAACAAAACTTTTTCACAGAGTATAAATTGAATAAATTCAACTCGACTAAAAAGAAAGCATGTTCACAAGGAAATCCATTTAAGACAGCAAGTGAATTGATGGTTGACAAGAGAAACTTTGGTATTTATCCTTTTCCCTTCAAAATCATGGATGTCTGTAGAACAACTGAATCAAGTTATCAAGTTTAGATATACAACTAAACCTGAACCCAATTTGCACAAGTACTTGGCATTCACTTCTGCTTCAAAGGTCCTTCCATTTAACAGAGTACGACTTAAGGAGTTTTACTGAATTGCATTCAAATGACATCTTGGTGTTATCTGTCAGTTCATGCCCAAACAGTTTTACATAATAGAGTGCAATCAGAAATGTATAAATACTGTTCAAACTTTGATTTTAATGTCCCTGAATGGCTCGTGGCACAGTTTTTAAATGATAAATAAAGTCACATTTGCTGAGGACAATCCCTAAAGTAGACATTAGATACTGACCTACTTCATGGGCAAGCAAATCATGAGTGGGAAGACAGTGTTTATGTGTAGCATTAGTTACTGTACCAGATGAATGGTAAGTGGTATAATTTCAATCCAGTCCTAATGAGCCAGTAGAAAACCCAGAAGACCCAGGCAAACTGGGAAAGGGTAATATAGGGAGACACTTATGGCACATTAAGGCCCTCCTCTCTAGATATGCCCCACAGAGATCTGCTGGAGATCTTGACTTCTTTTTCTGCTCTACTTAAAGACAGGATCCACTGTTGAGGCTAAAGAATTCAAGAGTCCACAGAATAGACAGAAGATTCACTGGAATTTCTGAAGCTTTCAGATGACTATGTAAAAACATCTTAATAAGGAAGGTAAAGGATGGTAGCATCTTCCAAATGGTATTGGATAGTTTGCAATATCAGATTATGAAGAAAAGATTTGAGAATTTAAGGGGACCTCTGATAGATCACAGAGTAATCTGATTGAAAAACACACTGCACAATCTATTTTATGTCCCTGGGACCATGCAGCGCAATCTTGTGATAATATGTGTGTCCCCAGAGCCACATAAAAGACTAAGTAGGGAGAAAATGAATGTACAATTGACAAGAAATTAAAGCTGGGACAACTGCTAACCTCGGCTGTGCCAGCGGTATGAATCCCTCTTTCCTCCAAATCAATGAGTGCTTACTCTTCCCTTTTTTTTAGCCCTACAGAGTAAAAAAAATTCAGATTTGCCACAGCACCTTAAATTCGCCTCAGTAAGATCAAATTTGCCGCTTGGGTCACCCTAATTACAATAAAGCAATGAGACATGAACTTCATTGTGATACTGCAACAGATTAGAGAGAATGGAGCAAACCTGTCACTCACATCACCATATTGACAGGAGTATTCCATGATTTCATCTTACATAAGGAAGAAGGTATGGTGGGTTCTCAGGGGCCAATTTTACATCCTGTAGGGAATTTCCCCTTTCTTACTATACCTTGGCACAGCAGCCTCCAATAACTTGGATTTATGTCCACCCAGCTACACTGTGATGGCCATTCTACAAGCAATTAACTTCACTCCACCTCCTTCTTGTCCTCAGAGGCCAGTGGTGACACTGTTTAGCTACTGCAAAGATATGATGACAAGAATAGCACAGGGCTGAAAACTAAGCTGTTTTGTTCCATTTGTAGGACTTTGTTTTTGTGCTTGAAACGATATCTAGAAAACATAAAAAGGTGCTATTTGTCCAGTGAATTGCTCACTTACTGGCAGTATGATTTCTCTTGCAAATGGACTGAATAAACTATTGGATACTGTTGACAAGAACTCTCCTCTTTGGTGTATTAGCTTAGAAATTTCCACTTCTAAAATTTCCTCTTGCAAAATTTCGTAATTAACTTATTCAGTAAAATAATCCCATTAAACCCCTTCCCAGCCTGTATTTCAGATCTTGTCCAGTCGGATTTCCAGCAAGATCGCTGACCTTTGTGGCTCCAGCAAAACTTAAATAAATTGAATGTCAGCACCTATAAATATGAAATTTACTTTGAAAGGTAGAGCAATACAGTGATTTAACATCTGAGAGAGAAAAAAAGAAAACAATATTATTTGCATCTCTATTATCTGATTATCTCTCATCCAAATATGTCAATTTATGAACCAAGGTCTTTTTATAAAGTTTATTATTTCCTGCTGTTTTACATTCAACTGCCTCTCTGGAGTATTTAACAAACCTTGTATTATTTAATCTAATGCTAACTCTCCCAGTATAATAGATGTTATCTATCTGTGTTCTCAGGAGAGAGATGGTATTTTGGTACACGTAGATGCCATAATGAATCATTGTGTTTTTGCTTCAGTTCAAACTGTCTCAAGTCTAAACCTGAAGTCAGTAATCAGCCTCAGGAGGTTGTCTTTTGCACACACAAAAATCCAGTGACCATGGTAAGCATAGGTTGGAGGCACTTTTGTAACATGCTTCGATTAAAAACCTGTGGCGTGTGTTCACAGGTCACTTCTAAAGAAATGGACATGTCATCTAAGTTTGGCAACACAACAACTTTTAATTGCTACAATGGATGCTTTTAATAATATGTACATGGTTTAAATGCTAACATGTTTCTACTGGGTAAAAGTGGATTTGTCTGAGTTTCTACATGTACGTCATTTCCACGAATAGATACAACAGTTTTTGTCAGATAACAGTTGTACATTAATGGTTATTGATTTCATGACTGAAAAATATTGACACAATTTTAACTGCTTTAAAAGAAAAATACATGAAAAAGGAATTACTGGTGTTATGTTAGATTTCTTAAAGGTTAAATTTCTGCAACAAGTGGCAGTGTGATATGTAAAAGTAGTTTTAAATATTTTCATGAATATTAACAGGCTATAAGGCAAATATGGCGGTTGTCTGATTACTTCTACCAATAAAACTGTGATTAAAACTTTCTCATGTAAATCAATATCCTATTGTTTTGTTTCCAATAAATATTTTTTTTTGGAATGAATTGCTGAGAAAACTAAATGGCTTATTACATCCAGCTGACAGTATGAAGTGGTATAAGGCAGCCATCTCTGCTTCATTAAGCATGTATACAGCCAAATATCTATAGCTCCAGAAGCATCCAGTGCTTCATATCCTGAAGTGGGGCGGGTACAAAAAATAACAATCAACCCCACAGATACCACTGCAGCCAGGAAATGGCTACAAAAACACAGTCCCAAAAGCCGCACCAGAAGAACCCCTGTTATTAAACAAGGACAATGGCCTTCTGCCAAGGTAATTAAATGAGAATCAGAGTAATTGCTCACCGATGACAAATGCAGTAGACAGTTTGATAATAATGAGTGGAGATGGCAAGTCACAAAGCCCCTCATACAATCTCCACCAAGGTTCAAGTCTATAACAGGATTTAAGAAGGGAAATCCATTAGCTGATGAAATTGCTTATTAGCTTAGTCTTTTCTGACGTGGAGGCTTATCGGAAACAAATTACAAATCATTTTCCCTAGAAAGTCTATTTTACCAGAAGAGAGTGAGAGAGAAGCAGAGGGAAGAGAAGAAAAAATTGCTCACAGGCAAGGTCGAGGGGAAAGAGTGAGAACTGAAAAAAATGTGAATAGAGAGATGCATTAAGAGGCTGAAATGAAAGACAGGAAGTAAAGCCGTCCTTGTATTTGTAGCTCTGACCATGGGGGTGGGGCGATATAATAACGCAAATTATATGGGAGGAGAGGCTTTTCTTGTTCTTGTGGTAACAAGATGATGGTGAATAAGCATCATTACTGGATCTCAGATAAGAACAATCAGAGCCAATTGGTGGACAGAGGTCACTCACCCGGGGTGGCAACATAGAGATGTGCTGAAACCTACACTCCATGTGATACTGGTAGACAAAGTTCATTGGATGTCAACAGACAACATTCACTAGATATTATACCGACAACATTCACTAGATAACAACACACAGACAACATTCACTAGATATAATATACTGATAAGACAACATTCACTAGATGGTATTGCATTGTACTGAACACAAAACAAAAATACAATACAATACAATTCACTAGATAACATACTGATACACAACATTCACTGGATAACATACTGATAGACCATATTCACTAGGTTACATAAGGATAGACAAGATCCACCAGAAATCATACTGATTGACAACATTCTGTGGATGATACAATGATTGACAACATTTACTAGATAACACACGGATAGACAACATTCACTAGATATCATACTGATAGACAACATTTACTAGATATCATACTGATAGACACCATTCACTAGATATCATACTGATAGACAACAATGATTAGAAGACACACTGATAGAAAACACTCAATGGATGCTACATACTAATATACAAAAAGCATTGGGTGTCATACTATTAGACACCATACATTCATGTTTTACCAACAAATAACATTTACTGGATCTTATTCTGATAGACAACATTTACTAGTTGTTATACTGATAGGGTATTTACACAATGTCATGAAGAAATCGATTTCAGAGATGATTAGTACTATTCACAGATAGCACAAGGGTCACTTATGAAGGGTGTCACTTCCCTGTTAAATGAGCGGTCAATCTAACTGCTCTGCCTTGGACCTACAACACATCTCAGTGTCTGTATTTGTTTACTTTTTCTATGATGTAGAGCAATTGTTTGAAACTGAGTAGTGTTATTTATATAAATGACAACTTAAAACAGTAAATTATTATGATATACTAAGCATGGCACTCAAGACTATAAAAAACCCTTACTTTTGAACTTGTTAAATCAATCTGAAATCTGTGGCTTTATGTTACATCTCTATTTCATGAGTTGCTACTGGATCTGCAAACCGAAGCAAGTCAGGATGTCTGCGCAATGACTAGCCTTTCTGACAACTTTGAAACTAATGCCCAATGAAAAATTAATCTACATCTAACTATTTCATACAAATCTGAGAAGCCTCAGTGAGCTGATGGCTTACAAGTTTGTCATCAAGCTCCTTGGTTTTAACTTGTTTCCATAGGTTCAAATCAAGCTGATGGCAACATAAGGGATTCAAGAACTTGTTCTGTTATGAACTCACTAGATACTGAAGAAAATGTAAAAGCCCTAGACTTGCCTTTTCTAGTCAAAAATTGAGAAAGAAAGCTTAATGTCAAACATATAAAGGTTTCAAAACGAAAGCAATGATCAAAGGGCATATCCACATATTGAAGAGTCTCCCGAGGTGAAACACGACACAGAAATGGAATTATTTTTAGCAAATTCTAAATAAGCATCAAAGAGTGAAGGCTTGCTTTTGGTTAGAAAATCATACAACAGTTGCATGCTCCTTGGCATAACCAGTGACAAGTTACCATAGAACCTCTTTCTACATGAAGGATAAAATCAGGCTTTACAGCCAGGAGACAAAAAATTAACTCACTGCATACAAAAACAATATCACTAAACTAACAGACAGACGATATGTAAGAGGCCCATACAATTCTGACACTCATTGACAGAATAATTGTTAAAAAAAATTCAGCCGAATGCTAAAAAAACTAAAGAATCTCTTGGTCACATGGCATTTTCAGTGCTGAACACCACACCAAATATCTTTAAATAATTAAGATACCCCAAGTGATGTAAATTTTAAAAGACCTCAAATATTAGACATTTTTAAGAAAAATTAATACCCTTTCTTTGATTGTACAAAAATAATTGTCAAGTTGAATAAGAGACTGGTTGATTCCCTGACATTATGAATGCAGAAAATACGGGGATAGGTGGAGTCTGAGTGGTTTGAACACAAGATTGTTACCTTTAAAATGGGTGCACTGTTGAATGGGTAACCAATGAATTTAGCAAAACACCATCATGAGGGTTTATTTGCATGTAGTGCCTGAGAGAGACTAGGTGCAGGCTTTCTAATGGAACAGCAGCCCTGTGACTCCAGATGGTTCTTAAGTGCAATCCAGGACATGCATTATTGACTAGGGTCCACATTCAACTGCCTGTCCTCTGCCCTCAGTGTGTTACTTAGACTTACACAGAATCAACTCTTCAATGGTAAACCCAAAGACAGGGTACCATTAACTTGTTATAATGCTACCTTCTTAAGAAAAAATTCAGCAGTATCTATTATAACTGTAATAGGAGATACAGACATATCCGTCCAGCTTGTCATAAGGTCACTCTCAAACGACACAGACTTCAGTACAGATATGACCCTAGTACACTAATTTTATTTAATTTGGTATCCTTGAATCAATTTTCCAGAATGTAAAGCTTTTTACTGGGAGATTAAACAATCCACAAGGGGCAAGTTAACCCAAGGGTTTTTGCTGTTTTAATCGTATGCCAACCATGTCTGATCAAGCAGTTCAATTGGAGTTGGTAAAGTGTTAAAATACTATTATAAGTTAATGTTAACATCAGTACTCTGTCTCTCAGATAAAACTGATTTGCAAATTTGACTGTGGAGAGACATTTCAAATACCTGACATTCTCTTACGCACAAAACAATGATAGCTAATTACTACTGAGACAAAAGAAAATGAAAATGTTGTCAGAAATAAGATATGTTGCTGGTGCTAGAAGACTATCATTGCAACTGCAGTAACATCTCAGGAGAATACCTGACAGATAAACATGGCAACTGCTCTCATGTCTCAGGAAAATGTGTGCCTGGAACCAGTGCAGTTGTTTCAGAAAAAAATGTCTACCTGGTACCATGGCAACTGCACTCATGCCTCAGGAAAATGTTGGCAAGGTACCATGGTAACTGCATTTATGTCTCAGGAAAAAGTCTATCTAGTACTATGGCAGCTACACGTATGTCTCAGGAAAATTTTTGCATAGTACCATGACAACTGTCTCAGGATAGTATGAGATTGTTACCCATGGACACCAGACCAGGAAGCAATAGTGTCCGATTAGGAACATGACATCTGTGTTACATCTGGGGTGGACATCAGAGGTATGTGTTAGGATAGTATATTATTACTGTTACTGATGTATTTCTCAGGGCAGTATCGAGCTATTACCAAGATAAATAAGACATATCTAGGTTGATTAATAATGAGCCATGTCGCAATGTAAATGTTATGGCAATAAAGGTGTATTTAACATAACATTGGATTATTACCATCATAATCCCAGTATGGTCTCCAGCAATTGCATTGCATCTCAAAAGTCTTGTGAAAATGGTGAAACTACTAGTGATTCTATTCATTTGTTTTACTATACTTTCTTTCTCGTATTCCATAATATTGTTATATCTTTACAAATATAACACAAATGTAACCACGGGATAAGGGATGCTGGTTTCATTACCAGTTTTAGTCTCTCAATGATTTATAGGAGACAGCCAAAGACCCTGATGGTAATTTGTATTAACCTGTCACATTCCCCCTTACCAGGGAATTCAATTTAAAACTGGAATTGATACTTTGGTTTAGCGTTCGCTAAGCCGCCGCTGCACGTAGAGAGATTTTCGGCGTTAACACTCTAAGAGGAAAACTACACCAGCTAGGTTCACCAAATTTGCAGGATATCTTCATTGGGGAGTAAGCTTCTCTGGGACTGAAAATAGCCTCATTCTGAAAAACAAGATGGCCGCCGCAGGCAATTCTTTGAAAATAATCTACATTTTTCTACTGGCTGTTTCTCATAGGTAGAAGGTTGAATCTCTTCATAGGTGATATGTATAACAGATATATATGTCCTCTACAACCTTGCACACATTTGACCATGATGCTCTTAGTTCAAGGTCATCCATGGAGTGCCGAAGTAACCCACGAAATCATGGGCTGGGAATCTTCTGGTGTGGTCGCATTTGACCTTGGGCCCCTCCTTCAAGGTCAAACGAGGATAGCCAAACTTAAAACTGCTTATAAGTCACTTATTATTGGTCGTAGAGGTTTGGGATGGTAAACTGACCTATAGAAAATCATGGGCTGGGAATCTTTTTGTGTGGTCAGATTTGACCTTGGGCCCCTCGTTCAAGGTCAAACAAGAATAGCCAAACTTAAAATTGCTTATAACTCACTTATTATTGGTCCTAGAGGTTTGGGCTGGTAAACCAACCTGTAGGAAATCATGGACTAAGAATCTTTTGGTGTGGTCAGATTTGACCTTAAACCCCTTGTTCAAGGTCAAACGAGGATAGCCAAACTTAAAAGTGCTTATAACTCATTTATTATTGGTCCTAGTGGTTTGGGATGGTAAACCAACATATAGGAAATCATGGGCTGGGAATCTTCTGGTGTGGACAGATTTGACCTTGGGCCCCTCCTTCAAGGTCAAACGAGGATAGCCCAACTTAAAAGTACTTATACCTCGCTTATTATTGGTTTTAGAGGTTTGGGATGGTAAACCAACATATAGGAAATCATGGGCTAGGAATCTTTTGGTCTGGACAGATTTCACCTTGGGCCCCTCTTTCAAGGTCAAACGAGGATAGCCAAGGTGAAAAGTGCTTATAACTCACTTATTATTGGTCCTAGAGGTTTGGGATGTTAAACCAACCTATAGGAAGTCATAGATTGGGAATCTTTTGGTATGTTCAGATTTGACCTCGGACCCCTCCTTCAAGGTCAAACAAGGATAGCCAAAGTTAAAAGTGTTTATAACTTGCTTATTATTGGTCCTAGAGGTTTGGGATGGTAAACCAACCTATAGGAAATCATGGGCAGGGAATCTTTTGGTGTGGTCGGATTGGACCTTGGGCCCCTCCTTCAAGGTCAAACAAGGATAGCCAAAGTTAAAAGTGCTTATAACTCACTTATTATTGGTCCTAGTGGTTTGGGATGGTTAGCTGACCTATAGGAAATCATGAGCTTCAAATCTTTTGGTGTGGTCGGATTTGACCTTGGGCCTCTCCTTCAAGGTCAAACGAGGATAGCCAAACTTAAAAGTGCTTATAACTTGCTTATTATTGATCCTTTATAGTGCGAAACCAACTCATACAAAATCTTGGGCTAGGAATCTTCTGATGTTAGATTTGACCTTTGGCCCATCCTTCCAAGGTCAAACGATGGTTCACTGGCTTTGGTGAGTTGTCTTTTTGGTGGATACAAATTTTTTCTAGTGTTGTTTGGATGTTTTTTATTCCAAGTGCCTCAGATTTCTATAAATACAATATGCAGTTAACTCACTATTTTTACACAGTCTAATTACCCATATCCAATATTTTTGGAAAACATTCACAAACATCCAGGGATCGGACAATAAAGCAGTTTATGATGGCTGAAGTATTCAGAAAATATTGTCAATAACACCAATATACCAAACTACCCTGAGGTAATTTCTGTAAAAAAGAACAACTCAATGATGAAAATGCTCAAGAGATCTGATATCTCAAGTTTATCTGACTGAGAGAAACAAAAATTATAGCTAAAACATGTAAATAGCAGATTGTTTTCAGGGACTTTGGTAGTTTTTGTGTCATTAAATCCAAATTGATTGTAACAGTTGAGCGAGTTGGATTTATTCCCCATACAATTTTCAAATTAAAACTGTTATGTTAGCTTTCCTGGCATGGAAGGCACACCACAAAAGGCAGCATAATTGTGGGGAGGGTTTTAATTATTCAGAAGCTGCATTGATCAGTGCATTTTGAGGGGAACAAATGTAATTAGAGACTGGAGACTGGGAGAGATGATAAGTGAATAGGACTTGATGTACACTGGGAATGGGGGGGCTGTTTTACTGTCTGCATGTATGGCTAGGTGTCTGCCTCTGTAACAGGCTCCTTCACAAAATTGATTCAAAACTTTTCTCTTCTCAGAAGCTAAACTTATTCAGTAAAGTGACTTAAATGATAATAAAGATCTTATCTGTAAATACATACTGAAATGTATGGATACATTAAATCCCTGGCCTGTATGTAAAGTCCTGTCTCCATCAAAGGTTGGTACACAAACCTCCAGTTGAGGCAATTGTGCATACTTTTTCAAGAGACTAAAACTGAAGAGCATAACAGACTCTAAAATTGTCAATGTAAAGACTTCAGGGGGTGGGGGAGAGGGGGGGGGGGGGGGGGGCAGTGTGGCAGGTGGCATCAGTGGACTGGAACATTTCTCATTTTGCTATATTGATAAACAGTCTAGTTTTCCAACACGCTAAACACAAATCACAAGATCAGCCATTGACCAAGTGTCACACACTACTGGCACTGTCATGGTTTTAAACTAACTCTATAATGTTAGACATTTTTTTTAATTTTCATAATGTTCACTTTTCACAGTTTGGCAGCAGAAGGATACAATAGTGAGACAACAGGCTTGTTTCTCTTCTGATAGAGTTAATGCTATTTTTCCACAGAGACAGAAATGAATGATCCAAATGCGTATGTACAACACAGAATTATGTCTGAATTTATCAAAAACACTTATAAGTACTTTTTATTTTACAAACAGTATTTAAAAATAAAGTTCTAATTTATGATATAAAACACTTTACATTTATTCAATAGCAACAAAGCTATTGCATCATTCATAATATGAATAGAAAATCAGTTTAAGTAAGTCAATGTGTATGTAAGGCTTGTAAGCCAATGATCTCAAAGCTGAATTGAGCTGTCGATAAATTTTAGAAACAAGGACACATGAGACTGGAGTGTTATTGTGTTATATTGTCAACCAGTACTGTGACAAGTACATCAACATCTGCCACACGCCTGGACACTGAACCTATCTCAAGGAGGTCCGCAAATATTTGCTGGTGATAGGGAAATATGTCTCATCGACTACTCAGCCATTCTCTGGTATTTAGACTGAACTCCAATTTAGCATTCAAATTTATTATAAAGGGTTTCAACATGCATAGTTTATAAAAAAGAAGTACTTGTACGTGACAATGGATTCATCTCCAGTGAAAACATGGGGGATTAATAGGGGCGGATCCAGCTTTTAAGTAAGGTGGGGGTTCACATCAGACATACCATAACTAGTGGGGTCGGGGGGCATGCCCCCCCGGGAAAAAAATTAATTTTTGGTAGATATATAGTGCATTTCCTGTAAATTTAACACCACTCTCAAGAAATAATTTTGTACTTTGGGTTGAACCCCTTTACATTATTTTTCAAGGGGGGGGGGGGGGGGGGGGGGGTTGAACCTCCCCTCTGGATCCGCTAGTGTTTACTATTTACTATCACACACATGCATTTTTCACACAAATACAGAAATATTTATTGAAAAGGAACCTCAGCTTCAGACATTTAACATTCAAACCTAAGTCTGCTCTTTCTTGGTGAACTGTAGCAAAGGTCAAAGCCATGCACTCATCACAGCCAGGGTCATATTGGGAAATGCAATCAGTATTTTACAAATGGTGTCAGCCAATGGATTCAAACCCAAGGCTACAATAATGAGTGTATTACTCTGTGCAATAGAATCGTTGATTTATGCCAACAAAATGAGATTTGAACTGTATTACTTGTTGGTGGCTAAGACTGCTCAGAATTTTACATGTGTCAATATTTATTTATTTGTTTTAAGATTGGTTTCAACATATTGAATTCAAATGTGAGTTAGGCTGTAAAATGCTTCGAACATTTTTCACCAAGGCTTCAATAAAATTAGTTCTCAGATTTAAAGAGTTTGATGGTACAAGATATATAGTGGTCACATGATCCCAGTTGATCCCAGTTGGTCACATAATCCCAGTTAATCAGACTGGAACACTATCCCATGGCCAAAAATAATCACACAATACACCGAAAGGTCAAGACCTATGCTATAGGAGATTATGAGGAGGTTGCTGGTGGAGGAAACCTGTGTAGAATAGCTGTTCACAACTTTTCTGCTCTAAGTTAACGCTGACATAGAAGCAGGTAAAGCACTTGTTTGACAGTCGACTCCACCAAATCAAACATTTTTTAACAATCCCACTCTTCCGAAACATTTAATAGCAAATATATTCATCTTCACTGCAGTTTAAGTTTTTATCCAAAAAACTTCTTTTCACTATTCATCAACATAAAAAAAGGGTTAGGAGGGGAGACCATGTGACACCAAGAGGTGGGGGCTGACAGCTGAGCCAAGGGAAATGAGGTATACCCTGGAGAAAGCATTAGAAAGGACACAACAGCAAGGGATTGTTTTTCCTTTATGTCCTACCCAAGATGCAAAGGAAAAGTAAACTACAGTTTAAGGTTACTCCAGACGAGACCTGGGATAAGGTACTTCACAGTGACAAGAAGCAAGGGTCGCCCCTATTTTTTTTTACAACTTTCTGATAACGTTGTAATCACCAGTGTTTCAAGTGTGTGTTCTCAGTTCAGGTGACATATTTGGTTTGAGTGTCATTTGTTGCACCGTATTATTTGTCCACATCCTTATCTATATACAATAGAGTAAATGGTGTAAAATTTGCCACAGTGTGTGAAATTTGACAGTGAGGAAAGCCGCTTCTATTTCCTTGACTTGTGGAACATTCTTTGGACTTTTATGATTTTTGGGAGTACACTAGAGTACGCTCACCACCCCGACACAAAGTTGGCATAAATTTTGCTTAATTTTTCTTTTTAAAGGGTGAATTGCATATTTCTTGCTCCATCTCAATTGCTGAAAAGTTATATCACATGATCATAAAAAAAAATCCCACAAACCAGGAGAGAAGTAATGTACATGATACATATGTCTGACTGAATGAGATCTTTTAAAAGTTCCTTTGAACAGAATACTGAACAGAATCAGTATCAATTCTTTTAACATGATGTTATATAAACTGTACACCAGATATTAAATTGTCACATTAAATGAGTATTTGTCAAGGCAAATAGGAAGGCAGAGATGTCAGAAGGAGGCTCTGTATGCTGGTATACCGTAAAGTTCTCAAATAATTTTCCAGATCCACATAAATGCAATGATTCCAATTAACAATTGTGCATAGAACAGCAGACATATAGAACACCTTTCTATAAAACTAGATTTGTATTTCTGATTAAGCCTCAAACAGAATTACTGTATGGTCTGATGAGATTTCAAATGACAGAAGACTCTATGAAGCTAGAACTCTAATATCCAAAGAATATGGTTCTAATAGTGGAGGTGGGAATGAAGCACAATTGAATTATGGATACTGGTACTGGGTTCGATTCTCAGCCCAAATTGAAGTGAGAAAGTCATAAGTTGACAGCCATTGTGCCATGGTTTTCAGTGCAGAATCTTGACCAAGTAGTATGGTCTGCTTTGAACTACACATGACAATATAACCTATAGAATGTGTTGAAACTGATAATAAACCCAAAACAAGAGGGTCAAACATGCCCCAAAAGGCAGGTTGCACAGGCAGCAATAAGGTTAGCGACTGCTGTAATTAAATTTAGAAACAAGGAACGAAATGTTAGGTCACCCAGTTAAGATAAATGGTTAGACATGCTAAGAAATGTAAAACTTGTAATCTAGGTTACATAATTGGGTCTATGCTATAAACGGACAAACAAACAGACGGAATTACACCAATTTTGAAAGCAACTTAGCTATGATGGTGATCTATCTCTCTGTCAAGTTTGAATTTGATTGGACAAAGCTTTTCAAGTTAGAGTCCGGAAACAGAAATGTTGACGGACAAACGGACAAAAAACGGACAAACGAACACACAGAATTACACCAATTTCAAAAGGACCCTAGCAATGATGGTGATCCATCTCCCTGTCAAGTTTGAATTTGATTGAACAAAGTGTTTTTTCGAGTTAGAGTCCGGAAACGGAAATGTTGATGGACAGACAAATGGCCATAAAACAGACAAACAGACGGAATTACACCAATTTTGAAAGGAACCTGGCTATGATGATGATATATCTCCATGTCAAGTTTGAATTCAATTGTACAAAGCGTTTTCGAGTTAGAGTCCGGAAAAGAAAAATGTTGACGGACAGATGGACAGACGGAGAGTCGGACACATCAATCTAATAGGCGGGTTGGTTACATGCAACCCGCCTAACAATCAGGCTAGTCATAGGACCAGTCCACTACAACCAAGAACTAGATCAAGGATGCATCTGTGGCCAGATGCAAAACGTATCCACCGGAAAAGGACAACTAAATTGGTTTTGAAAATAAAAAGCATTTTTCAATAATAAGCAAGTTGTAAGCACTGTTAAGTTTGGCAACTCTCTCTGAACACATCAGAAAAATTCCTAGCCCAGGATTTCCTAAAGGTTGGTTTCACATTGTAAACCACTAGGACCAAGAATAAGCGAGTTACAAGCACTTTTAATTTTTGCTGTCCTCATTTGACCTTGAAGGAGGGGCCCAAGGTCAAATCTGACCACATCAGAATATTCCCAGCCCATGATTTTCCACAGGTTGGTTTAACATTGCAACACTCTAGGGCTAAGAAAAAGCGAGTTGTAAGCACTTTTCAGTTTTTTTTTTTTTTTTTTTTTTTGGGGGGGGGGGGCAAGGTCAAATCTGAACACATCAGAAGATGATTGCTAGCCCATGATTTCCTATAAGTTGGTTTCACATTGCAAACCTCTAGGACCACTAATAAGCGAGAGATAAGCACTTTTAAGTTTGGTTATCCTCGTTTGATCTTGAAAGGGGAGCCCAAGGTAAAATCTGAACATATCAGAAGATTCCTAGCTCATGATTTCCTATAGGTTGATTTCACATTGCAAACCTCTAGGACCACTAAAAAGCGAGTTATAAGCACTCTTAAGTTTGGCTATCCTCATTTGACCTTGAAAGAGGAGCCCTAGGTCAAATCTGAACTCATCAGAAGATTCCTAGCTCATGATTTCCTATAGATTGGTTTCACATTGGATACCTCTAGGACCAATAATAAGGAAGTTATAAGCACTTTTCAATTTGGCTATCCTTTCCCATCCCATGATTTCCTATAGGTCGGCTTCAGATGCCAAACCTCTAGGACCAATAATAGGGGGGAGACATAGGCACTTTTCATAACTGACAAAGAAACATACGTGGCGGCCATCTTGTTTTTCAAAATGAGGCCAAAAATATTTTCCAGTGAAAATTTTGTACTGATGGAGATATCCTACGAATTTAAGATCTCTACTTATAATCGAAAAACGCTCATGGCAGCCATCTTGCTTTTCAAAATGAGACCAAAAATATTACCAGACAAGAATTTGTAATGATGAATATATCCCGCAAATTTGAGAACCCTACCTATAATACCCTGGTCTCTAGAGGAGTAACAGGAAAATCTCTACACACTGTTGCAGCAGTGTTGGGGTACTCATGCTTAATCCATAGTATCCACTGGATGCCATCCGTTGTATACAATAATACCATACTGTCTGAAGCTGGTGACACTGGTCTGCTAGTGACTTACATCTAAATGCTTTGGTTTCATTTGATCAGTATTATACATTATGATAAAAGTGGGGAACAAGGCATACAAATCAGGGAGAATGGAAAAGTTTTTATAAAACTGATTATCTTGAAAATAGAAAGTTGGATAATAGAGGTTTTGCTGCATGTAATAGCCAGGCCATATTTTTGAAAAAATACAGTAGTACTGGGTCAAGTTTGTTCCTAAGTGGTCTGGGATAGGAGCGCTGTAGGACTGTAATGAATTGAATAAATGTCACACTGTCTCTGAACAGTGTCACTATAACAAGACATCCCTTGCCCTCACATTTATATGTACCACTACAGGGTTACTATGTAAATGTCTAAATAAGATGATAAAAAAGGGTTTAAACTTACAGTTAAGATGGCAAATTCTGTTTTCTGAATATTGAAACTGAAACACATATATCTGCTTTAAGTCCAATAACAGAATACAGTAGATTTCAGATAAGTAGGACCGAGAGTGAAGTAATGGAACCAATTCACAGGTCCCTGCTTCAGACAATGCAGTACTTTACTGTACTATACAATCCACTGTGACTTCTTATTTCTCTCCACATCTTATCATATCTGTATGAACTACTGCAAACTATGCACCAGATGATGTTTGTCACAGGATGTTCAGTTAAAAGAGGTTCCTTTTCAACTGGTTAAGCCGACATACCACTGACAAGGATATTTTTGGCAAATTTATAAAAAGCTATGTTTTATCTACACTCCTATGTAGAAGTTAATTTTATTAAAATGAGATTTTGTGACAAACTACAATTTAAACATTTTCACTTGAATATTAATGTTATCATAAAAATGCAACATTGTTTTCACTTCATCAGGCTCCACAGACAATGGATTGATTTCAATGGAAAAGGTCCTGCAAGGGCCTGATATTTAATTGTATTTCAAATATTGTTATAACTAGAAACTACTTTTGCTAATGCAAAAACAAAGAATCCCCAAATCGTAACTTCTGAATACTCTTCAGAATAGTTCACAGGATTTCAGGCAATACTTTTGTAGCCACACTGCAAAATACAAACAAAAAATCAACTTTATGACCCTACTTTGACCAAAACAGAGATGTCAAGCAATAACAAGTGATAAGTGAAAATCTGACCCATTTAGGGAATAGAAGGGGCAAAAAGCCATATCACTAGGTCTGATTAGTCTTGAATTTCAGGTAATATTTTTGTAGATACACTGCAAAATACAAGAAATTCAACTTAATCACCTCCGTTTAATCCTTTGGGGGAGGGGGATGCAGATTTGATGGGCTTTTTGGAATCGTAGACCATACTTTAAAGCTCTTTAATAAGCTCTAAATAAAGAAAGGAAAGAGATATTTTATATTTTACAAATCTCGTCTGTCTGTAAACACCATACCAAAGACACGTGATTTTGATAATTTTAAGGTAACCTCTACATGAGAATAACACTGTAAAAGTAGAGATTGCGTCTCGACGCAGTGTATCCCCGGACGAGACATGGTTGAAGCGTGACATACAGAGTATTATGGTTGACACAAATATACCCCTGTGTGGAGGGGGCCTAAGTGTTTATGGGAGCAACTTGTACTGACACTAAGTAAACAAAATGTTTGCTTAATGAAAGATACAAATGTAACTAGACGTAGTGCATCGGAGAACCGATGTAAATTGTATCCACCAGAAAGAAAACTCGCCAATCAACCATCACTTAACCTTGAAGGAGGAGCCCAAGGTAAAATCTGACCACATCAAAAGATTCTTAGCCCATGATTTCCAATAGGTTGGTGTGACATTGACATTGCATAAGAACACAAATAAGCAAGTAAGCGAGTTATGAGCACTTTTAATTTTGGCTATCCTCATTTGAGCTTGAAAGAGGGGCCAAAGCCCAAATCTCATCACATCAAAAGATTCCTAGCACATGATTTCCTATAGGACGCTTTCACATTACAAACCTCTAGGACCAAGAAAAAGTGATTTATAAGGATTTTAGATTTTGCTATCCTTTGACCTCGAAGGAAGGGCCCAAGGTCAAATCTGACCACATCAAAAGATTCCCAGCTCATGATTTCCTATAGGTTGGTTTCACATTGCAAACCTGTAGGACCAATAATAAGCGAGATATAAGCACTTTTAAGTTTGGCTATCCTCATTTGACCTTGAAGGAGGGGTCCAAGGTCAAATCTGACCACACCAAAAGATTCTCAGCCCATGATTTCCTGTAAGTTGGTTTGCCATCCCAAACCTGTACAACCAATAATAAGCGAGTTATGAGCACTTTTAAGTTTGGCTATCCTCATTTGACCTTGAAGGAGGGGTCCAAGGTCAAATCTGACCACACCAAAAGATTTTCAGCCCATGATTTCCTATAAGTTGGTTTACCATCCCAAACATCTAGGACCAATAATAAGTGAGTTATAAGCACCTTTAAGTTTGGCAATCCTTGTTTGACCTTGAAGGAGGAGCCCAAGGTCAAATCCGACCACACCAAAAGATTCCCAACCCATGATTTCCTGTAGGTTGGTTTTCCATCCCAAAGCTCTAGGACCAATAATAAGGGAGATATAAGCACTTTTCATGACTGACAAAAAAAAAACGCCCGTGGCAGCCATCTTGTTTTTTTTAAAAGGAGGCTGAAAATATTTCCAGTCAAGATTTTGTAATGCGGAACATATTCTGCGAATTTGAGATCTCAACCTTTGCTCTAGAGGGCTAACAAAAGTCACTGCTTTAAGTCGAATAAATGTCCCTGTTGGCCATCTTGTTTTTCAAAATGAGGCCAAAAATATTCCCAGAAAAGATTTTATTGTTATGAATCTATCTCGTAAGTTTGAGAAGGCTAGGTATAATATTTTTTTTGTTAGAGCGGTAACAGCCAATAATAAAATGGGGTATATGGCCTCACAGTCTAAGGTACCATTTTGAGTCATTTTAGCAGGCCTAAGGTGACCTTGAAAACAATAGCCAAGGTAAAAAAACTGGATGCTGGTACTCCATCATATACTCAACCTTCAAAGCCATTTTCAATAGTTTCCATGCAATATAGTCAGCATTAAGTGTGAAAATATCTCCAAAAAGGCCAAAAATGGCCTCGATGAGGTACTTTGGCGGTCTGTGGATGACCTTCAATGAAGAGCCACAAGGTAAAATTTCTGCATAGGATGATCTAACTTTCTGTATATGAGACCTGGGCCAAAATGTGAAAAAATGGCCAAAATCTAACCTTTAAGAGGCCACCAGTGACCTTGAAATTGAAGGTCAAGGTCACAAAACAATAGCGTTTGTGACATTGCCCATATATACCCACACACCAAATTTGAAAGGTCTACTAAAATATTTTTTAAGTTATCGCATCTGAAAGGAAATCTCAGTGGCGGCGGCGGCATGACAGAACTGAATCCTAAGTATCCCCGACTTTTATCCGGGGATACAACTATAAACCCAATTTTCATACCTCAATAACATATAAAACCTGTGTAAGGACCTTAATCTGAATATCTATACACAATATGTACCTCAAAAGGTCAATTTCAGCATGCTTTATACAAAATGATAATCAATCAGTCCTCAGTCAATTATGGCCGACTGATCTGAAATTCAACTCGCACATAGATTTTGATGTGAGAAAAGCGCTTGCCAAATTTTGTTTATGTCATACTTTGGTTATGTCAAAATCTGGTGCAAAGTAGTACAAGAAACATATTTTTTTCATCATGTGACCTCAGTAAAGCTCAAGATTAACTTCATAACTGTCCAAAAATTTTCACCATCTTTATATTGTACTGTATAGATGACAACTGCCAAACATCCATCTGATAGGGCTCACATGCAACTTAGAAAAAGACAGTGTTGGTGGTGACATAGCTGTCTGAAAAAGTGTCCCCTTTTGAAGAGATGCTTATCCAGAGTTCTACATAAAGTTGTTTGACTGCCTGTCCACTGTCCCGTATATAGCCCATGTACACATGTTGTGATCAGACACTGTGTTGATTCTCTGCTACAGGAACAGACTAGTACACAGGACTAGTATTTGCAGAGGTCTGTTGCAGTTATTATTAGCCATCTCTATGTCTTCTTATCTATAGAGCACCTTTATGTCCTGGGGTCAGCTGCATTTTATGGCTTACCTCAAGGTCTCTCTCTTCATCTCTCTCTGTCTGAAATAACAAAAAAACGTGCTCTATTACAAACCCTGGCAAGAAAAAAAAACTTTTGAAAAAGTCAATGTCGATACTGAGACTCTGGTGAATTCATCAACACCTCAACATTATGGGTTTTTTCTTCAAATATTTTAATAGAAATACTCGATATTTTAATATTCTTTTGCAAATGATGTCACTGTTTTCAGGTAAGACTTTCAGTGTTACAATATTTTGTAAAATTTTACACATTTAAGATTGTGAAAGTCAAAGTTGGGTTTTTACGTCCTGTTCACAAGCCAGGATCATATTGGGACAGGTCCTCAGTATTGCCACTTGTGGGACTCGAACCCACAGAGGTGACAGCCTGTGATTAGATGCCAAACATGCTAAATGCTAGGCCACCAAGGACCACTTTAACATTGTGAAGACAGACAAGATGTGAATGAATCCTGTCAATTTGACCCTAAAGAGACATTTGAATGATAGTTCCGCTTTGAAAAAAGTACTATTAGAATTCAAAATATCCAGGAATTCTAGATAATGGGTAAATGTGACCAAAAAAGGCTCTCTGGTTACTATATTATCCTGCATAAGAGGGAATTCTCCTCAACAGATCTCCACTACTCAGGAGTGCAATGGGTGTCTTGCTATTGTCAGTGTAAAAGGTAATACTGGAACAGGAAAGGGCAACATAAGAAACTCATCCAGAATATACTGTGCACAAAGTCGAGACAGAGTAGTCTATAGATGTTAACATACATTGAATGTCTTCAAGGAGACAAATTCTACATTTTTATTGCTCTAATAATACTACAATCACACTGTACAGATCAGACATTCTGATGCATGTCTTTACACTGTGAAATATATGACACTGTCTTCCACAGTGTATGATCTGACAGTTTTCCCAGGTTAGACAGTCATCCTGGATATGACCATGATGACATAGCGGTGGGTCCATTGAGAAAAATCAACATCAGTTTCCAGAGCTTTGAAACCAAATGAAATCAGGTATTTTGGAAGCCTGTCAAACAGAAAGTGCTAATTTGATAGATATTCCACAAATTTGAAAATTTTAATTACTTAAATGTAGCTTTTATAAACTACAAGCTTACCAAAACAGACCTTTAGTATTGACTGGATCTCTGTGCTGAGAGTGTACCATAACAGTGTAATTTCGCGTCTAACTGTTCTTCTCTCGTAAATTTATCCCATACACCCTTAGCTGGAATACAGCAGGGAGGCAGGGTGGGACTCTCTTCAGTTCCACATGGTAAGCTTGTAGCTTATAAAAGCTACATTTAAGTAGTTAAAATTTTCAATTTTATTGCGCTACAATGGCTTACCATGTGGAACTGAATGCTGATTCCAACCGTTCGGTGGAGGGATTACAGCCGAGACTGGAAGAAGATTGAATTTTTCTTGGATTGAATTAATAAATAAACAAACTGAATATTTGAAAAACCAGTCTGAGTCCCGCTTCAAGAGCCCAAATTCTGAAAAACCTGTAAGAAGCCAAAAACCAGAAGATTAATGAATGACAGTACTGATACTGTCTGGATGTTTTGATTGAAGGGTTAAGTGCAGCCGTGCTCACTTATGCGAGTATAAGGGCATCACTGTATGAATACAACCCCTAAGCTTGAATCTCATTAACTTGCCACCCTAAATATGAGATTATGGTACACTGAAAAGACTTAATACATTATTCAGTTAATACAGAAATAATAGGTAAGAGACCTTACCATAACATCCTGAGGAGGTAACCAATACCAAGACCCTGGGATTAGACTCCTGAAGACTTGGCTGCAGCGGATGTGTCCCCCCTTCTTTTCTTTCCAAAGATGAGCAGTCTGAGGGGAAGGGTCTAGGACTTGTTGTCATTGTCTGACCAAGTAAGGTCTTTTAGGTAAAAATTTGTAAATGTGTTGTGAGCTTTCCAGTGACACGCTTGCATGATTTGGTCCACCAATAACCCACCATAAAAGGCCTTAGAGGCCGTGAAGGCCCTAATCTCATGCGCTTTGACTTGGACCAGGTCCAAAGCCTGTTGATGTTGTTGTTTGTAACAAAGTAGTATAGTTTGTTTTACCAAGAAGAGAGTGTAGCGGGTCTGATGTCTGAGGTATGTCCTTTCTTAAAGGAGATAAAAAGCAGGGATCATGACCCTCTTAGGTCTTTGGTTCGATACAAATAGTACCTCAGGGCCTGTACCGGACACAAGGTAATGTCTTCCTTGAATTGTCTATCTACAATGGTAGTTAGAGCAGGAATAGTCACTCGAGACACACTTTGAGAACCTTCTCTTGCTAGTTGGTTTTTGGCTATGAAATCTGAAGAGGGGAACAAAGCAACCTTTTTCCCATTGGCCTAGATTCGATACTTTGTTTGCAACCCAGGCATGAATTTCGCTGCGGCGCTTGCCGGAGGCCAAAGATAGCAAGAAAGCAGTTTTGAGGGTAAGATGTTTCAGGTCTGTGTCTTTCATAGGCTCAAAGGGTGCTTTTGTGAGCTCATTGACTACAACAGAAAGGTTCCACTTAGGAAGTTTCCTGGAACTTTTGGGACGATCCCTGTGAAAACTGGAGAGTAACCTGTTAAGGTCTGAACTTTGGGAGATATGGAGCCCCGTTGGGCCCAAGGTGTTAACAATGGCCGTCCTATAACCATCAATGGTCGAAGGGCACCTGTTTAGATCTTGGTACAGGTACATAAAAAAGTCTGAGACTTGCTTTACAGAGGGAGTGGAGAAATCCACTGAATTTTCTCTGCACCATTTCTCAAATAGGCCCCACTTTGACTTGTAATGGTCCTTGTTGATGACCTCTGAGGGGCAGCAATTCTCTCTGCCACCTCCACAGAGAAGCCTTGTTCTTGGAGCTGTCCACTCCTAGACACCAGGCGTGGAGATTGAGATGTTGTGGATTGCTGTGAAACACATAGTTGTGGGACTGTTTGAGAAGAGTTCTTGACACTGGTAGTTGAAGTGGGATCTCCACTAGGTCCCGAAACCCGGGCATCCCTGGCCAGCCTGGGGCTATTACAATGATCAGGCAACAGGATTGCCTGATTTTTTGGATCACCCTGTGAAGGAGAGTCGACCTTGGTTCGCCCTGGACAGAAGGTCAGCCATCACATTCAGACACCCTGAAATGTGTCTGACCTTTAAGGTTATCTGGTAATGATGTCACTAGGTCATGATCTTCCACAGGAGAGCGCACATCTCTGCCGAGTGGGTTCCTCCTTGTTTGTTTATGTAGGCTACTACTGTTTGAGTTGTCTGTAGCAACCAACACTGTTTGCTTTTGACACTGGTCCTTGAACCTTTCCAGGGCCAGAAAAACCGCCTTCAGCTCTAGAACATGTATGTGTAGCCTTTTTCCCCTGTCTGACCACAGACCCTTTGTAGAGGTTTGCTCTAAGTGAGCGCCCCAGCCTTCGTTTGAGGCGTCTGTAAAGAGTTGGATACTGTGGTCTTTGGGATGAAGGTCAGCACCTTTCATCACGTTTGTGGGATTCTGCCACCAGTCTAGGTGTGCTGAAATGGTTTCTGTTCAAGGAAGGAGGGTGTCCAATGACTGAGGAAATCTCCAGTGCTCCTTGAGGTGAAACTGAAAGGGCCTAATGTGAAGGCATTTTCTCCGTTGAGGCAAGCAACCCAATTAGCGACATCAAACATCTTGCAGTCAAAACATGTTTTAACTTGAGTCATAGGATCAAATCCTGAAGTTTGAGCCATCTCTCTAGAGTGGGTTTTACAAGGGCTGAATCTAGATGGTATTCGTAGCCCATGAACGAAAACACTTGAGTAGGTTTTAGTTTGGATTTCTCCTGATTTATTATCCACCCTAAGGACTGGGTCAGATCTACCACTGTCTGAGTGGTCACTTGTGCTTCTTCCTGAGACTGGGCCCTGATAAGCCAGTCGTACAGGTACTGGTGAAGTCTGATTCCCCTTGTCAGGGCCATCATCCTTCACTTCTTTTACAATCATAGTAAAGACCTGAGGGTCCGTGGCTAGCCTGAAGTGAACAGAGGTGAACTGGAACAGCTGTGACTTGTGGCAAAACCTTAGGTACTTCCTTGAGTTTGGGTGGGGGGGTTGTGAAGGTAGGGGTCTGATAGTTCTATCGACGACACCCATTCCCCTGGAATCAGAGAGGTCCTGATGGACTCTGGTGTTTCCATTTTGAACTTTTCTACAACTAGGAAGGTGTTGAGCCTGCTTAGGTCTATTACTGGCCTCCACCTTTGACGAGGCTTGGGTACTAGAAACAGGCGACTGTAAAACCCGAGAAATTTTACATTTTCCACCCTTTCTATTGCGTTTTTTGACAGAAGAGACTGGATACAAGAGGCCAGAGCTTGGTCTTTTTGAAGGGCCTTGTAACCTGATCGAATCAGTGGAGCTCTGACTAAATTTGGTTTTGAGATGAATGGAAGAATGTAACCATTGGTGATAATGTTTAACACGTCTGAACACTTGTTTGCTAGCCAGTCTCTTCTGAAGGAATGGAGGCGACCTCCTACTGGTGGACTGAGGGAGGCTTGTAAGGAGTCATTGGGGGGAGGGGTTTCCACGCCCTCGTCCCCTTGAATGGGGTTGAAAATGACCTCTGAAGCCTCTGTTGTTCCATTTCCCCCTACCTGAGGAAAACGATTGGTTACTGCTTTGGGAGGAATTGCCCCCATAGGGGCGTTTCCTGTAGGAGCCTCTTTTCTTATTGTGGTGGGGACCACGAAAGGGCTTGTTTTGATAGGGTCCAAAACCCTGTGAATGTTTAGGGGTGCCTTTTTTAAGGAGGAAGTCTTCTCCGTCCTTGACTGTGACCTGAACAGAGGAGTAGGCCAAAAAGGCAAGTTCCTCAGTTCTTGACGTCTAGAGTCCCCTACATGTGGTTGAAGGAGGGTCATCTCGGCCTCGTGTCTTAGCAGGCCACTGTTGCCCATGTTATACAGCTCCTCTGGAGAATATGGGCTACAGATTTGCTGAGGCAGGCAAAGGCTGTCTGTTGAATAAGAATCCTCTTATTCATAATCTCAAAATAGTCATAGATGTGTTCATAGCCACGACTGGCAGCTCTTGCAGGATTGGCACCCTTCTGGATCTGGCTTTTAACCCTCTTGAAGGTAGTCTTCATACTGTGCTGACACTTCTCCATAATAGTGTTACAAGAAGAGGCAGTTTTTGCGAAAGTAGCTGTAAAATTGATGGTAGAGAGATTCTGCCTAGCTTGGTGTTCAAGTTCCTTGAGAACTTGTAGGGGAACCTTGCCCATAGGGGCCCCAGAGGGCTTAGGAGAAATACAGATCTTGGCAAAATCTGTATTGAGCTCCTGAAGTTTGTCTTCAAAACAATGTTGTCCCACCTTGTAGTATTTGGCTGTCGAAGCAGGGGGTTTGATATATTTACCCTCAGGTAAATTAGAGGCCAAGAAATCTTTGAGAATGGGATTTAAAGGGAGCATACCTGAAGGGCCTCTTGGCCTTAGCTCCTCTTGGCCTTTCTCGTCGCCCAGGCCTAGCACAGTGGTACAGGACCTAGGCAAAATTTCCCTGGGGTCAGGGAAATCAAGAATCTGCCTAAAAATTTCCACTTCCTCTGCATATTGTGAAGGGAGGTCAGACATATCTACCTCCCTGTGGAAAACTGGGTCTGTGCTAACCTGTTGATGTTCAGGCTCAGGAGTCTGTTGAGGTTTAGTAGACTTTTTGATAGGGACAGAGGACTGATCTTCCTCTGAAGAAGATGACTGAGAATAGTACTTTGCCCGCACCTTGTGTTTTTTCTTGTCCGAGTGCTTCTTAGCTTTGGAACACACCCTTTTAGGTTGCTCCGAGTGGTACTCGGATTGAGGATAAGCCAATAAGTCCACATCATCATCTTTACTAGTATTGCAGGGATCCGATGCCTTTTGTTTCCTAACATACCTATGTCTGTGCTTGATTTTAATTTGTTGTTCTTCAGTGAAATTTGTATGTAGGGCAATAATTGTGGGTGTAGAAAAGGAAACAAAAACGCCTGCATTTAGATTATCTGGGCTTTGCACTCGTTTGGTGGGAAGACATTTTTACTGCAATAAAATCAGAGTCGAAACACGGAAAACTCACAAACAATAAATATTCAAAGAATACTTATCCTGCACTTTTCAAACTTTGTCAGAATAATCTATGCAATAAAAAGAAACAAATGGCTGACAAATAACATCCAACAATACATATATACTGAGAAAACAGTGAAATATTGTAAGCTTATTTTAAATGCTTGCTAATCACGTGGCCAACGAGAGAAGTAGGGTTAGACGCGAGATTACACTGTAATGGTACACTCTCAGCACGGGGATCCGGTCAATACTAAACATCTATTTTTTCTTGGATGTTGGCCGGATGCCTGCGGCCTCCCGAGAAAGCATTCAGTTCCACATGGTAAGCTATTGTAGCGCAATAAAAGTATAACTTTTGTTTTGATGGAGTATCAGCCATTTTAAACCCTACACCATTCACCCTATAATCATAACATAATTCAAAATGTGGGGTTTGCTGGTAGTTTTCATGTTATGAGTGTTACAATACCACTTTCTCTGTATCAATGGAGATTTGCTCCCACCAACGATCTCTCCATTCTTATTTCTGAGTGACACATTTTAATGCAGAACAACAATATTTCTTGGTTTCCATCCTGACCAAGTTATTGCAAGAAATACAGAAACAGTCCCCAATTCCAACCCCCCAATTTCAACTGCCCAATTAAACCATGTTAAAGGACAACAAACACGACAAACCAGATAAGTGAGAACCAAGTCTAAGCTGCTGAAAAAATGACTGACATGGTTATACTCAATCAAGAATCATTAACCACTAGCCTTGTTAAAGGCTCAAGTTCCTTTGCAGTTTGGGAAAGTTTTCAGTTCAGATAATGGAGTTTCAGTTTCTGTAATGTACTCATACATGTACTGACTTTTAAAGAAACAAACAGCTAAGAGAAAGAGCTTGACTTCTTGCTTTGAAATTCTGAATGCGTACCTTATGACTGCCAAATATTTCTGCACCTATTCTGAACATATTATACACATATGGGCCTTAAGCAAGGCTAATTAACCACATGAAATAAAAGGTAAATTTCAAAAGTTAGAGACTTCATAAGGAGACAGTGAGGGACCCTTTCTTGCCTTGTCTGATCAACCTGCCTAGGATAAAATATTACACTTCATTATGACATCTTGCTATTTTTAATTCACATCCGATGGATGTTTCTATTTAAAGCCTCAAAATTGCCAATATCTAATTTGTGCAACATTCCAAACATGGCTGCTGTGCAGGTAATTTCCCTGTAACTATGAATACATCTTTATTTCTATTTTTTACAATAAAAAAATGTTCTTGAAAACATTTCTATGAATAGTTGAACTTGGGTTTTTAGTATGATTTACTACCACATTTTGACAAGCAAAATAAGAGCACTGGCGACGATTAAGTGAGGTTATTTAGCGCCTTTAAATTTACTACAATGTTTTATTCTAGTTTCATTCATTAAGAAAAGACAACAAAGATAAGATTATAAGTGTGATTTGCATTACCAATTAATGTGTGATTAATTAAGTATCCTTGACTGTATAACTGGAACATCTAATATTCACAGGATTTGGTCCCAATTGTATCTAACTTCCACTTATCACACAGAAATACAGCATTTTGTGATATTGGGACCTCAAAACTGGGGCAACTTATGTCTGTCCTCAACTTACACTGGTTTACTTATGTCTGTACTTAACTTACATTGGTTCTACTTACCGTATGTCTGTACTCAACTTACATTGGCTCTACTTATGTCTGTACTTGTATTTACATTGGTTCTACTTATGTCTGTACTTAACTTACATTGGTTCTACTTATGTCTGTACTTGATTTACACTGGTTCTACTTATGTATGTACTTGATTTATGCTGGTTCTACTTACGTGTGTACTCAACTTACACTGGTTGTACTGTACTTGATTTACACTGGTTCTACTTATGTCTGTACTCAACTTACACCGGTTGTACTTATGTGTGTACTTAACTTACACTGGTTCTACTTATGTGTGTACTCAACTTACAGTGGTTGTACTTATATCTGGATGTGATTTCTACTTATGTCTGCACTTGACTTATGCTGGCTCTACTTATCCCGAGTTAATGTATATTGTCAGAACACGCTGAGTACTGGAATGGTATTTTGGTATAAAACAGTTGAAAATGGTAAAACTACGAGAACAGGTCTGTTTGTATAAAGCTGAATATTTGGTTAATAAAAGTTTGGATTTTAAAAGTTTGCTTATATTTTCCTCTGAAATCAATAATAAAAACAAGCATCAAATAAAAAAGTTTGTTTATATTTTCCTCTGAAATCAAGAATAAAAACAAGCATCAAATGAAAAGACATAAGCAATAAGGTCATAAAATGTTGAAAAGGCCAAGGAGAAACAACCAGTGTGATGTACAGCCCTTTTTAAAAACGTGACACACACACGCACGCACACACGCACGGAATGTGTTTTATAATCTCCCGCCCGGCGGGAGATAAAAAAATATTTGCAGAATAATGACCTAAAAATATCATTGGAGATGCCCATACCCCACAACCTGGAGAAGTAGTTTTTGACACCATGAAACACGGAAGAGGTGAAATTGAAGTATATATAATGAATGTCAAAAGTCAAATCAAGGTCACCCCATGACATTGCACATGTACACCGACCAACCAATACCTCTACCAAGTTTCAACTTCCTACACCTTACGGTTTCTGAGATATACCCCGAGCAAGATTTTCAAACTCAAGGTCACTATGGTAAGGTTCCCCCACCCACCCATTGGTTTGGCCGGCCACCTGCTCATCCAGATACCATGGGTGAAAACAATACCCACACAGCAGTTAACGGCTGTGGGGTAAAAGGAACATTTGTTGCAATTGGTAATATTCTCTTCCATAGAATAATGGAAGCATCAACAAACTATGCAAGAGCAGTCAGAGATTGATGCAAAATCAATTCAAATTGCTTAAAAATTCTCTGTTCACACACAATAGTCTTGAATGGAGAAACCGATAATTTTGTCTCTTGTTACACAACTGAATTGAAAGACAAATTTCATAAGCAGCCACGTAATAACATCTACTTCCTAACAATGGCCTAATCACTTATCAGAACGTAAAAATCACAACCAGGCAACCTTTAGAAGTTTATGAAAAAAGATCTATATGCTATCTATTGCTACATCATTCATCAGATTAAAACTTGTGAACAGTAAAATAACTCAATTCCCTTCAATTCCCATGGTAAATCCAAACTTCTTTCTGCATAATTGACAGAGAAATATATGACTTCTGATGAGTTATCATGGAATCTTTATGAAATTAACCATATCAAATTAAGTCACAAGTTCTCAGATCTTCATATTATGGTTTCAGAAAATTGCTCAAAAATATGCATTTGTTGTTAGATTGTCTTTTTTTCTGTTATTTTCTGCCATCAGCCTTGAAGCATTATTACCTAAACTTTTTGCAACTACGTTATAAACTCCCTTCCAATCTGTAACAGATTTAAAATAAAAGGTTTATACGGACTGCAATATTGTTGACCATATTTTATTTCTGAACTATACACCCACTGATCTGGAAAATCTTTTAACATGACAAGTGAAATACCTTAGAGTTAATATATTAACAAACGTGTGTCGCTTGATGTGACACTTATCAGAATATAATAAACTACAGGAAAAGCTAGAGAGTTACTTTTTGCTCCCCAAATAAAGGTACAGAGCACTTAAAGCTCAATTGTGGAAAATAAACAATATAAAAGTGACAGGGAACTAGTCCACTTGTCTGTGCATGAATCACAATTATTTTTATTTATATCTGACCCTATTTGACCTTGAAATAGAATCTAAGGTCATTCCTGACCCCACAATAGCAATTAGAACCAGTGATTTTCAGTGTTTTTTCTCATATTCCTATAATCTATGAACAACAATAAGGGAGGTATAAAGACAAACAGATAGACAAGCAGGGAAAATCCACTTTTATGCAAACATCCTTCTTTTTGTGGGACACCTAATCAAAGGGTAGAGGATGGAAAACAGACACTAAAAGAGTGCAAACCAATAGTTTGTTGTCACTGAATGCAAGCATGAAAATCTTGTGATCATGCAATAGTAAATTGTGAGACTGTTGCGGCTTCTCTATTCGACTGAAGAAGAATTTCTATATGATGCAGTGTGGGCATTGATCCTCAGTCATCAAAGGGATGATGAGTCTTCTTGTGGGTCCCATGGGCTTATGGGGTTTGAAGGGGATTCCCCACCCTAGAGCTGGGATATGAATAACAATATCTGAGTATTTTAACTCATTGGTACACAATTTTTTTTAAGGCTGGGGGTGGGGGTATGGTCTAATCTGTTTTCACTCCACTTTTTTTAACTTGGGGTTTCCTTCCACCTCAACTTCCAGGGTCATATTATTTAGAGGCCCACTCTGCACTACACATGTTGTCATGAGGTGGATTCAAACCTATTACCACAGAGATGAGAGACCACTGATTCAGTGACAAGCAACTTTAACTCTAGTGACCACTTAATGGACAAAAGTGCAGACTGAGACATAGAATAGCGTGACCTTACGTTGGATTACAAGACATAGTGTCAAATAATTTTCAGTAATTTCAAATATCCCTGCGACATAATCATAAATTTAATCAGCCTATTAAGGCAATTAATATCCATGTTTCAAGATGGTACCATCAATAAATGATTTTTCAACTGCTTGCAGTGGTGCAGGCACCAAACCAACTTCCCACTCATTAGAATATTACAAACTGATATCAGGCGGGTATTAAGTGAGAAAGCTGGCAGTTTCTGGCCACTTAATAATACACAGTGGTTTAGAGTTCAGAATGTTGACCAACTAGTGCATATTGCTTTCCTCCAATCACTGTAACATACCCCATATAATGTATTGAAAGCAACATCAGAACCCAGAATAAAATCATTGACTGTGATAGGACAAGTCACTTGAGAGAACTGGCCCAATTTGACACTTGAAGTCTTTTGGGCATTTCTTCCATCCACCTGACCTCCTACCCAGCCAGGGGTTGCTGGGTAGTCCTTGGCTGGCCATTTCATCTGGGAGAACAGGGGGCTTTATCCGTCCAACCCCCTACATGGCCAACTGAAACACTAACAAGCAAATTCCTGACAGCCCCCAACCTCTTCAAAGAATTTTTGGTCAATAAATTTGCTGCCAAAGGAAAACCCCAGGCAATTCCATTAAGTTGACCTTCCCATAAAGATCACTAAATCTAGCATTTCTTTTATACTGTTTGATCTGCTCTGTGTCGGGGACAAGATTCAATTCAATTTCCTTATCTTCAAGACAGTGGTGGGTTTTTGTGGGGAGGTCCATATCTCCAGTAACAGAAGCGTCAAATATCCTGCTAAAACTGACACTCTGAGGTCAACTGTTAAAACACCATATTGTTTCATGAATGTGATCTACCTGCCTCAATACATTATTTTCTTTTCTGAACAATTAATGCTACTCTCCTAACTATACAGAGCAGTAGGTCACAAATGACTTCATATTTAAGATATAGTTTTACCTTAAGTTTTTTTTTTCAGAGTAGTCAATCACTAAAACAGTATTGGCAAAAGGACTAAAGGCTCATTTGTCTACCACTGCAAGGATAAAATTTTTCTTAACAAAATTCGGCAATGTGAATATCAGTTCTGGTATTTGAAAAATCTAATCTTGCATCAAGCCCCTCCAACACACTGTCCCAAAGTAATTAATTTTTATTCAATGGCAATCATCTACATTAAGATATGCCACACAATGTCAGAATGTATAAACTTACATTAATCTATCATATGTTAAACATTTCATTAGCACACTCATTGGGTTTATTATTGAATCCAAAAATGAAAAAAATATGATTTTCCAGTTTTACTACTTTACCAATCAATGGGGCAAAGGATGTTACTTTTTTGATTAGTAACAGAATTAGAAAAAAATTTTTGCTAAAACAAAACTGAAGTGTCCCACAGCAAAGAAAATATAAAATGGTGAAAAAGAAAAAAAGTTCAAGGTTTTTTTGTAATCCCAGGCAATGATTTGCTATAACCTCCCAAAACATGGAGACATGGAATTAACTTTGAAAGACAAGAAAGGGGTAAGCAGCTATATCACTATGTGTGAATAGTCATTGAAGTATATAGGATTCCAGGCAATATTTAGTAGACATACTGTAAAATATAAAGCATCAACTCTATGACCCTAGTTTGACCAGTATGGGGGCTCAGGGGACAAATTTGCTGGGGTTTTTGGAATCTCAGGCCTTGGTATCAGATTACCTACTACATTCAAAAGTTCTAATTGCAATAATAAGAGATATTAACCAATAAGTAAAAACCTGACAAATTTAGGGTCATAGAATCGACCTTCAAAGCAAGAAGGGTGCAAACTTGAAAAATTTTGTTGTAATTTTAATTTTTATTAGATAAATACTTACCATTTCCTGACCATTGCTATATGTTGGTGCCATCCAACTCACTGGCCAACGTTGAGAAACGTTTTAAGAAACCTTAAGAGGCCAGTGAGTGAGTGTGAACTAGCATGTCCCCCTAGTGGTCATGTGACCACGCTAGTAACAACCTTCATTATTTTTGTTGCAGAAAATACTCCCCTAGTACTGAATCTGCGGGGAGGCAGGGGGGGACTATCCTGGTCAGGAAATGGTAAGTATTTATCTAATAAAAATTAAAATTACAACAAAATTTTTCAATTTTATTGCGAAAAATACACTTACCATTTCCTGACCATTGCTGAATGCAGCCTTCATGGAAGGAGGGCAGTACTAGAATTTAAAGACCCAGTACACCACTCTGCACAGCTATCATACACAGCACAAACCTATAGGCATTCAGATCCAAACTAACCTCCCAGATGAGGCAGTGGAACTGTTGAGCACTACAAAACAACACAGCCTTGTTGCTGTTGTTGTTGCTGTTGTAGGAAGGAAGTAATCATAACAGAGACTCACTACCTAGCCTACAACTAAAACATTATGAGAAGTTTACATTGAAATTTACATGCATACCACAACATATAAACTTCCAACAGTCACCACATACCATACAGATCCCCTAAATCATAGTATGTAGTTGAAGTTCTCACAAACTGACAGTCATTGTCACAGTTGAATGTTGCATCTAGACAAACATCCAACACCCACACAGGTGACACAAATATTGGAAGTGTCATCAGCATATTGTGTAATTCCAAGCCTGAATGAAGTCAACAATTCTGCCTAATAAAAAGACAGATAGTATGACAGACATACAGATGCAAATGTATACTAAAGTATCAAAATAGGTATCACACATATACTTATAAGATAACAAACTGTAGGACACAATATCAAAGTCTGACCACAAGCAAACCAAGCAGGTGAGACTGAAAATTGGTGAAAAAGTTATGGTTTCCAGTAACAGGCATCTGAAAATTCATATACAGAAACACTATACTAAAACCTAAAGATTCTTGCTTTGACTCGCTGCTGTTGAGAGTCAGAATTTGACTTCTCCTCAGTCAAAAAGCTAGTCTGCCTACAGCAAGATAAGATAGTAGACCTGAAAATATCTGCTGTAAAGCCTTCCTAACTAGGCACAGACAAGACATAATAATTCCTCATTGAATCCTTTGTCCCAAGTAAAAGTATTTCAAAACCTCACAAGACAAAGAGATCTATCTTGAGTAAAACTGCTGTCCCAGTGATTGAGAGCTGGCATATCGACCGGCTTAACTGAAGTAGGCCCATCCAAAGCCAACTGAATCTTGGCTAATAAATGGCCAGAGCCACTTGTGAGCAATACTCATTCAAAGTAAGGGAAGACAAAGCTAACGAAAATACCCTTCTTCCTTTGCCTAATGCCAAAGTCAAAAGAAAGACCGTCTTGAAAGTTAATAACCTCCAAGAAATCTTCCCCAAAGGCTCAAACGGCTGTCTGGTGAGACCAAACAAGACCAGAGACAAAAGGAAAAGAAGGCTTAACCTATTGACTACTGGATTGTCTCTATAGAAATATGTCAACAATCTATACAGCTGAAGAGTTCTAGAGACTTATTCTCCTTCAAGGAAAGCAATCTACCATTGTTATTCTGAAACCAGCAATAGTAGATGGCTTAAGATTCCTTTCCTTAAAGAAATAATTAAGGAAATTTGCTACATCTAGAAAAGAAGTATCTGAGAAGTTCACCACAAAGAAGCCTCAGATGTGCATAGATTTACCAGGTCCCACAACCAAGAACATCCACCATGACCATCATGATTCAATCATGATGAATCTGCACCTGAAGGTGGTCATCTTCTAAATCACCTGAAGAATCCTTGGCTATCCTGGTGCAATCATGATGATTCTGCACCTGTAGGTGATCATCTTGAGTCACCTGAGGAATGAGAACCACTGGAAACAAACACAAAGCTGTCCAGATCCTCCCAAGAAATGAGTAATGCACCTGATCCCCAAGCCCCACAGTCTAAGAAAGGAAACACATACACTGGAAGCTTAAGATTCAGGTTATTGGATACCAATGGCATAATGATTGAACTCACCAGCAAGGGAAGCCTTAAAAAGGAACCTTTGTGGAACAGATCCACCAGATCCCAAAAATAAGACATCCCTAGCCACTCTGATGCAATCCAGATGATTCTGCACTTAAATCTTGGAGTAGCCATTCTTAATAGCTACAAAAAGAATTTTCTTGACTTTCCTGAGATCTTTGACTTATCCAGATAACCTCTCAAGACTCTCACTGGACAAAGAAACCTATCTTGCACCAAAGCATGATCTAAAGAAAGTTCCAAAGCAGGAATGACTACAGGTTGAAAATCAAAGGAGCCTTAGAAGCCAAATGATTCACCTGCATCACCTGAAGAATCAAGGTCACAGGACCAACAAACTGTCCAGTCCATCCCAAGAAAAGTTGAAAAAGACAAGCTTGTGGTTCAAACTAGTTGCAAAACAAACCCATCATTGGTGATTGTAATCAAAGACAGATTTGATTGAACACCTGAATCAGAATAGAAGATTCAAAAGTCATCCAAAACACATTCAATTTGAATCATCTTGACTCTCATGAACAAAGAATTTGTTGGAATATTTGTATACCCTGGGAAGTGATATGCCTGAACCTGAACCCATGGCATTCGTCCAAGGAATGATTATTCAGATAAGAAAAACATTCCTGAAAGTGGATACCTCCCTACCTGTTCAGATAGGAAACCACTGAAGAAATATCTGGGGAAATCAACAGATTCAGAATCCGAATCAGACTTCCAAATGATTCTAAAGGTAGTAGCCCTGTTACTGTGGAGTCTTGAGCCCTCATGATACAACAGACCAATGGCTGTTTGATGCCATAATTGTGCATCCCAACCGTTAAAGAAAAGATCTAATAACAGAAGGAGATTGTGCTCCTTCTGATGAAGTACAGGGAGCTCCTGCAAACTGAAGATGATCCCTAAGAACCTGAGAACAGAAAAACTGGTACATTATCTGTGTATAATGTGTGGTATCTGTGGTACATTAGCAGCTAAACAAATGACCCAATGGCACTGTTTTGTCCTATGAAGCCATACCGCCACCAAAGAAATGGCTTCCTTAGAAACCATTAGCCGGAGAAAATGCTTTGCTATGAGTGAAGAAGTACCCTAAGGTGGAATCTGCAATCCAAACTAAAAATCCTGGTGCTTTAGACAAGATGTTGTTTTTTCTTTTTTTTTTTTTTTTTTATATAAGCTGGTGAACACCCAATGCCTTCTACTGCAGCCATCAGGCTCACTATCCGTTGATACAATAGTAAAGTCGAAAATAAACCATTTCCAAGAGCAAAGCAATGAAATGGTCTATATATTGGTAAAGCATGATGCGTTCTTATAGATCCCACAACCTCACCATGGACTAACATAACAAACAGGCAGTGAACCGGTGTGAACTGTCATCAACAGGGAAGTGAAGATAACAATTCGCGTGAATCTGGCTATGGAAGAATGCAACTGCACTGTAAGGAAACGCGTTAACACACCCATTCACTTACAAGTAACAACTCGCAAAAAAACCCAACAATATGAAAATAAGGTACTTAATTAGGCTTATTTACCTCAACTATTAGCGGTAGCCATCTCTTCCCAGCTTATCACAACCGATAAACTGTAAAATTGTAGCGATATCACCATCTTACTGGTGTTATCGCCCTTTTGTCAATCATTTCATACACAGCTTTTATGCAAACTGATGTCTCCCGCATTTTATTCATTTATTCTTCAAACACATGTGCACAACTGCTTTAGGAACATGAATAAGTAATCCTTCCTGCTACTGTTGCTTCTGTAAAAAGTAAAGTATGGTTGAAAGAATCCTCTTACTATGTTGAGATGTAAAATGTAGAATATCTGCCACTAGTGGACAAACATTCCTCCTAAAGATTACTCCCAACCCCTCTAAGACTTACAGAGGAGGAGAGTTTGAAACAAAGTTGGAGGATTAATTATCATAATGGGAACAAAAACTGCCCTGGGGCACTAAACCCTTTTCTAGCCATGAGTAGGAGTTTGCTCCTTCCCAGACAGAGGAAACACTATACCCGAGATCACAATATGAAGTTTTCCTGGACATTTGACCAAAAGTTCAGCAGGAGAAAACCTCATTAAGAGTGAAAAATGCACTTTTATTCTACCAAAATCATGTAAGAGATAAGATAGAGAAAAGTAAGACTTGTAACACTCCTGATAAGTAACAAGTTGAAGACTGCTCCCAGCACTGCCCAACAAACAATTCCTGACTACTGAGGCTGTAATTGCAAACTCTGCACACAGCCCAAGGCATAAAAGAAACTCTGTGAGATCCTGCAATCCTTAGCTCCTTGAAGACGTCCTGCCAGAGGTCCTGTTAGACCACTTCAAAAAATTATCCAGGCTTTAACATGCTCTCTGCAGCAGAAACCCAGAGAACCTGTATTCCCGAATAATAAAATGATAATGGCTACTAGTTCATAAGTACCGGTGCCGGTCTAAGAGCAGCCGAAAAACCGGTAAGAAACCACAGAAACAAATGCCCATTACTGGGATGAATCACAGCTCCGGGAATCTGACAAACCGATTTCTGACCTTTTGGGAGGTATGGAAACTCGATTGTATTCGGATGACGTCATGCAGGTATTTTCCTCCGTGAAAAGTTTCGACTGAACCTCACCGGAGGAAATAAACGGTGTAAAAGATCCACTCTGCATCCGGAACTTGCCCACGATGTAGCCTCCAAGAAAATCAATGATGTCTGCCACCACGGGGAATTCCAACCGGTGGCCTATTCGGTAGAGGAAGATGTGGTGAGATCTTTGCTACCAAACGCCTGGCTATACGAACCCGACGTGTGATAAGCTTTGTGACAATCGAATTGTCTCCATCGTTTCCTTTGTCGCCTAGCAACATGTAAACTGTCCCTGCCGGAGCTAGTATGACTGCCGACAGTTTCAGTGTAAATAAATGAAGTAAATCTTCAAAACTGCATAAAAAGAACTCCCATATGATGTAATATGAGAGTTATGAAGAAAAACAGGCATTCTGAGCAGCAGAAGATCTTCATCCAGCGACAAACATCCCTGTCGCCATTTTACAAAAAGTGGTAAACAATCCGTGAAGAAAAGTCTACAAAAGCACTTTTCCTCTGTGCTTTTCCTCTTAATTTTGTCCTGAGAAGACATAGTCAACACAGACGTCTTATAACAGAACTCAAAACCACAAAAAGTCCAAATACTTAATAAAAATCCGAAAAGAAAATAAACATCCACACTCTAGGATGGCCAACAAAAATAATGAAGGTTGTTTACTAGCGTGGTCACATGACCACTAGGGGGACATGCTAGTTCACACTCACTCACTGGCCTCTTAAGGTTTCTTAAAACGTTTCTCAATGTTGGCCAGTGAGTTGGATGGCACCAACATATAGCAATGGTCAGGAAATGGTAAGTGTATTTTTCGCAATAAAAAGGCATATCATTAGGTGTGAATAGTCCTGGAGAATGATTTAATGAAGTTGTACAGGATTTCGGGCAATCATTTTGTAGATACACTGCAAATATATACACATTCAACATAATGACCACTGTTTGACCTTGATGGGGCCTCAGGGGTCAAATTTGATTGGCCTTTGAGCATTATAGGCCCTGGTTTTTTCAATTACCGACACTACGAAATTCAACAATAAACAAGATATTTGACCTTTTACAAATCTCTTCTGCCTGTATACAACATACCACAAAGACACCTGATTTGTGTGATTTTAAGGTAACCTTTACACGAGGATGTGACTTTTGAAGTTATAAACCCAGGTTTCTTGCTTCAATAACATACTGAACCTGTGTAAGGTTTTTGATGTGAGTAGATAGACACAATATATGCCTGAAAGAGTCCATTTCAGAATGTTTGTATTCACTAAATGATAACCAATCAGCCCTGAATCAATCACCTATGGCCCGACTAATCTGAAATTCAACTCACATCAAGATTTTCATACAAGGATAATGCTTATAATATTTTGCTATCTATATGTACTTTCTAAGAAGATCTTGTGAAAAGCAAATACAAGAAAAAAAAGTTTTTTTTGACCATATGACAATTATAAAGGTCAAATTAATACCTGTCAAATTTTTTCTCATGTCTATAGATGATAACTGCAACAATTATTTGATAGGCTTTATGTTAAGTTATTATGGGAGATATTTAACAAATACTGCAGCACCAGCTGTCAGAAAATAGGGGGTAAACCAATAAGTGTCCCTCTTCAAGGGATGCTCATACATGTGTCTACGTTTTCTTTGCATCAGATTTTATATTGCTCTATATTCATATTTATTTTTTCATTTAAAAAAATAACTGATTTTTGTTATCATTATGTACCATATTTTACTGTTTTAGTTGTTATTTTTCTGGAAAGTCTGGCTGTAAAACTACTTTAATATTTAAAGCCTAAACATACAAATTCTTCATCTGCCTTTTCTATGGTCAAAGCCAATTGTTCAGTGTACAAGTACCATATTATCCAAATAAAAGCCCTGGGGGAAATGAATTTTTCAAAAAAAGGGGGGGGGGAGGTGTGGGACTGTTTAAGATAAAGAGACCACTCAGGTGGGAGCAATAGGTAGTAATTTGAAAAATTTAATAGTAATTTAAATTTTTATTAGAAATACTTACCATTTCCTAACAGTAGCTATTTGTTGGAGCCATCCCACCCAATGGCCAACGCAGAGATGCGATTTTAAGGTTTACTAACAACCTTAACCAAGCCATTGGGTTACAGTAGTCCGTCCTCCCGCCAAAGAGGTCACATGACTACATTGTTTACCTCATTATTTTTGTTGCAAGTAAAAGAATGACTTGCGGGGAGGCGGGAGGGAAATTTGAGTGTTAGGAAATGGTAAGTATTTCTAATAAAAATTTAAATTACTATTTTTAAATTTTTAAATTTTATAGCGAAATACCCTTACCATTTCCTAACAGTAGCTGAATTCAGCCTTGTAGGATGGAGGGAATTCTTTTTAAGAAAACCACTACCTAACCTACAACTAGACATCATGAGAACTTCATAATGGAATTACATGCATTAATGAAGATATAACTTCCAAACATTCACAACATACAACTCCAAAAAATGGCAGTATGTAGCTGTAGTTCTCACAACTGCTGACAATGTTGGTGTTGCAAAAAGATGTCATAAATAGATAGCCCATCTACATTGTAACATCCGACCCCAAAACAAGGTCAAACCAACCTGTAAGTGTCATCAGCATAATGCCAAATCCTTCCCAAGTCAGATTTAGGCAAACATTGATATCTAACTACAAATACATCCAGCATTGCAGACATACCAGCCACAAACTGCAAACACATACTTATAAAGTAACAAACTGTAACTGCAACTGTAGGAACCAATTTCAAAACTGACGCTATGACAACAGAGGTTTTTCAGGCAGAAATTGGTATACATACGATGCAATTTCCAATAACATGTATCAAGAACTCATGTAAGGAAAGCATCTATAAAAACTAAAGATGCAATCAAAAACATACATCAATAGTTTCCGTGACTCAATCTTGACTCAATCAAGATGAAATAGATGCCAAAAAATAAGTCTTATTAAGAAACTTTCTTAATGGCAGTAAAAACAAAAGATTTTGTTCTATCTCAAACCTTTTGATTACCAACCCCTAACAGGACAGACAGACCCACATTGAGTCAAACTGTTGTCCAAAGAGGCTAAGAGCTGGCATGACCACAGGCTTAATTGCAGTAGGCCCATCCAAAGCAAACTGGATCTGGCAATTGTGACCAATTCTCCTTATAACTAAAGGAAGAATATGTCCAAGCATTAATGTCACTCCTTTACCATGACTCTGCAATCCACAGAGACACAGATCACTGGCTCAGTTGCAGTAATTGCAGTAGGCCCATCTGAAGCCAACTGGTTCATGGCCAAAAATGCAGTCAATGGGCCAAAGTACTTGTGACCCATTCTCCCTATAACTAAGGGAAGGGTCCAAACATGACTGTCACTACTTTACCTGAAGCCAAGACCAAAGACTGTCTTGAAAGGAAAAAACTTCAAGAAAGCCTTCCTTACAAGATCAAAGGTTGTCTGATCAGAGCATGTAGGACCAATGACAAATTCCAAACATTGGTTTGTCTCTTACTAAAAGTTGTTAATGTCTTATTTGTCTCAACTTTTAGATACTTCTTGAACCTTTTGGCCCCAAACCATCCGCAATTGCTGTTCTATAGCCCACAATAATGGATGGTATTAGGATGTTTCCTTAAACTAGTATTTCAGGAAATTTGCTCCATGTGGAATGGTACCTGGCTCTCTTCACACCACTTCCCAAAAAAGAACAATTGATTCTCAGATTCTCCTTGAGGAGTGCTCCTTCATTGTTTCACCACTTCCTCTGGGAATTTTCCATAATATTCATGCCTGACTTCCAGATGCCAAACATGAAGATTCAAGTAAACTAGATTGTTGTGAAGTCTGTTGCTGAATGGTTGAGTCAACAGATTTACCCCCAAGGGAAGTCTTAGAAGAAGTTTTGTGGACAGATTCATCAGATCCCAAAACTACAAAATCCCTGGCCACCCAATCATGATGATTCTGCACCTGTAGGTGGTCATCTGTTGAATCACCTGAGGGATGAGGGCCACTGGACATAACTGACCCGGACCCTCCCCCATGACATTCAATGCATCTGTTCGCCAATCCCAACTATCTGGGACATGAGTCATATACATGTTACAACACCTGCAGGACCAATACCCTGGGCAAAAACACCTGTCTGTCCAGACCTTCACAAGAGATGTTCAAGCACCTGTTTTCAGAGCAGAGCTACATAGGAATCATAGCCGATTCATAGCCCCTTTAGTCTGAAATAACTTATCTTCCTAGACAAGGAATCTGCCAGAACATGTAGATTCCCTGGGATGTACTTCCCTGATTCTGAATCATTCTGGCATTGGACTGAACCATGATTCTACAGATCAAGGTACATATTCCCCGAGTGGAAGCCTCCCTGGCTGTTCACATAGGCAACCACTAAAGAATTGTCTGTGAAAATCAACTGATTTCAACTCATAAGCTGATTTCTGAATCATATTAAGGTAACAACATAGCTTCCGGCTGTATAATGTTATGTTATGAGGAGTCTTGACTCTTCCTGATTCCACAGACCAATGGCTGTGGATGCTTCAAGAGAGCACCCCAACCCTTAGGGAAGCTTCTGTGAAAGGAGAGAGACTGAGCTCTTTCCAAAGGAGTGGTGAGTTCTCCTTCAAAATTGAACTATTGGTACACCAGTGAAGATGATCCCTGAACCAAAGACCCAAGAAATGGGATATCCAGAGACTGAAGATATCAGCAGTGTTTCCAGATACCATTGGAATGACTTCCTGTGCAGATAACGCAATGGTATAATCTTCTCCATTGAAACCATGCTTTCCAAAGTGACATGAGCTTCCCTGGAGATAAGTGAGAAGCTTACAACATGGTAACTGTCTTTCCAAGAAGACAATAGATTTCCTTTGAGTTGGGAAGACTAGACCTACCCTGAGGTCGAATTGTAACCATAACTTCGATTAATGGAGTTGGAAATAAATCTTATTTTTAGAAATTTGTGATCCAACCCAGGCTCTCGACAAGATGCACCCCCAGTGGGTGTATCCCTGGCATTGCTGTTTTGAATTGTTGTCATTAGCCAACCGTCTATATACTGGCGAATACTGATGCCTTCTGCGAGAGCCATCAACTTCAACTCTTTTGCTACCTTGGTGAACTCGAGAAAAAACTGTAGCAATACTGAAGGGTAAGGCAGTGAACTGGTAGAATCTGTAGCCTCCAATGAAGCGAAGAGACCTTGTTAGCTGGATGAATCGGTGAATTATGTGTACTAGACCCATAAATTCTAGTGACGTCAACCAGTCGCCTTCTATACACGAATGGCGAATATACTGCAACAGTTCATATTGAGTAAGGTACATGCAAAGCTTGTTTACCTGACCTTAAGTATACTGACAGTCATTTCTTCTTTACTAATCCCAAGAAATAGACTGTAACTGTAAACTTCCAGCGATGTGACTGGTGATATCGCCCTTTTGCCGATCATTTCATAAACAGCTTTTATCAAAACTGCTGTTTCTCCCGGTTTTTTTTTGGTTTTTTTTAACTTCTGCCAACCTCACTTCTAGAAAGTCTGGCTGAATATTCTCCTTTCCCAAGACTTGTATAGTACCAAAACTGGGAAAAGGTTCCTTGAAACCACAGGAAGCCAGCTATCATCCCTGCTTCCATAGGGCCTGTATAAGTAAGATCCACTCCCCTTTTAACTAGCTGAGGAGTAGGAGGCACTTGTAACTCTATTTCCAGGGTAACTGTCATGATAGGGACAAAAAGATCTGCTCTGAGGCCTGGTGTCCTTTTATTAGTCCAGACTAGGAGCATGCTCACTCCTAAACTTACTCATCATCCTTATTTTCATGAAAACTACATGAAAATCCTCTGAACATCTGACATGTCCAGCAGGAGAACCACATTAACAGACACAAAAGCATTGTATGTTTTCTAAAGGCATTCTAAGATACATCCCTTCTGTTGAGTCACATGTTGTTAGACATGGTGAAACTCCAACAAGAAGATTAGAACACAAAAACTAGCCCACTGTGGACTGGAAATGCAACACACTGCACACTGTCCAAAGGCATTATAAGTCTACAACATCTCATGCTGATCCCTTAGATCCCTTAAATTAGACCTGAACAGAAAAAGTGAGACCATACATTTTTGGTCTCTACTAAGGTCTTCAACAAGGGAACTTGTTCCTAAAGAGTCTGAAAGTGAACTTCCTGTAGACCTCCTGCAACCAAGGATCTGCCCAGGAAAGTGATTTATGTAGGGAAGTCCAATGAAAAACTTCTTCCTGGATAACTGCTCTTTACAACACCAGAGGCTTCAAAACGCCCTGAAAACCCCAAGTAAAGGCCACATTTAATGCTGTCTGTTCACCCAAGGAATGTGGAAATACCATGATGTAGGTAAATGTGACAAAACGAGGGAGCATTCACACTGCCTGTGACTATCATATCAATGACTAGCCACTTAATAATAGTCAGCAAAACTCTGAAAAAGAAGGACTAGGTCTTGTATTCCTGACAACCCGAATCTAAACCTTTTGAGAGGTATAGAAACCCGATTGTACTGCTAAAATGTTCAAACATTGAATCAAATGTCTTGCTTGTAGATGCCTTGCTTGTAGATATGAATGACACTCCCGTCATCTGACAACCAGAATCTAAAACTTTTTGGAGGAATAGAAAACTCGATTGTCTTTTGAATGACGTCATGCAGGTATTTCCTCCACTGAATGTTCCGACTGGACCTCGAACGGAAGAGTTTTCCGAAGACGTAGTCTTTCCTGCATTCAAAACTTCTGCACGATGCAGTGTCCACGGCAACGAAAATGGCCGCCTCCAAGGGAGATTCCTTCTACTGACTCGTCGACAATCTATTCGACTGGGATGAATAATATGATCAAAAATTGCTTTCAATGCCTGGCTATTAGAACCCAACGTGAACAGCAATAACGGCCACTCAAATTGTCATTCTCATCCAAGATGGCGTCGTCCAGATCGCTTCTGTTATTGAAGAGTACATTCTTTGTATATATGTATGCTGCAAAATTATAGCTTCCATCGTCCAGCAAACTGAACCAAACGACTGGCAAGCTGTATAATAATATTATTGTTGCATCAGGACCTTCTTTATGAAGACTTATTTCCTCAAGGTTGAAGACGATTGAACTTTCGATGTCGCCATCCAAAAGTCCTTTATTGCATAATATAATGCATACCTTCGAAGATCTAATAAATGTATACATACTGTATCATATACATATAAAATATGAAGTGAGATTAACAGTAAATCTCAAAAAATAAATAAAACCTTGACAAAAACTTCTACTAATTTCCAAAGACGTCCATACTGATGATGGCCAACAAAAATAATGAGGTAAACAATGTAGTCATGTGACCTCTTTGGCGGGAGGACGGACTACTGTAACCCAATGGCTTGGTTAAGGTTGTTAGTAAACCTTAAAATCACATCTCTGCGTTGGCCATTGGGTTGGATGGCTCCAACAAATAGCTACTGTTAGGAAATGGTAAGGGTATTTCGCTATAAAATACATATTTACAACCTTTATGTCACTTGTCAGCACATATAATTTTGAGGGAACTTTAAATAATAGACTCAAACCTCAAGTCTGAAGAAAGCATGAACTTTTATCTGACATTTTGTAGATTTTAAGCCCTTTCTGATTAAAACTGCTGTGTTTTGTTTTGATTTTCTTTGTTTCCTGTCGGTAGTTATCCAATTGGGGGTGTACTGAAATGGCCTTTTTCTGAATCTCAGACCTGCATATGTGGTGAGGAGGGGGCATTTATTAGGAAGGGGGAATTTATTTGAATGCATGTGGAAAGTTGCTGCAGAGTCATGGATCAGTCAACGCACCATTTTAAGGCATAAGAATATGCTCAACTAAATATTTTTTAAACAAGATTGCCTTTTTTGTAAGAAGCTGTCAAATAAAGCAGACTTAATTTACCCAGGACTGAAAATGATATAATGTAGAATTGACCATCGCATTTAACTTTTTAAGGTAATAAATAAACTGTGATGCAAATTTTCTTAAAATTGAAGGGAAGAAAAATAGCAAGAAGAATAGAGATTGGATTAGGGCCAACATAAAGCAAGATTAGCATAAACATGGGTATGGGAAACACAAGAACTCAGAAAAGAATAAATAACTTTGGTAAAAAAAATTCTGAAGGTGAATTTTCAGTGGGTAATGTGAAGCCTTGACAACAGAGAAGAATAAAATGTGTCAACATGGCACGATTCATTTCATTTTTCCAAGAAATATATATATGTATATGTTCCTCAGCACAAACAAAATGAATATGCCCATATTTAAAGCTTAAAAAATAGTTTATTAACAAGACCAAAACATAGACTTGCAGTACTTCAGACTAAATGGAACTTTTCAGCCAGATTATCAACAAAACTTAAGTGATCATTCATCATTTAAAAACTAAACATTCTTCATCTACCCCCATTGTTTTTATGTAATAGTGGAACATATACGGTAGTTTGTCCAATCTTGACCTTTCTGACACTTTCATTCACTCATTACCGTATAACTGTATCACATCATTAAAATCTATGCATTGGATAAATCTCAACACATAATTCATTACTGGTCTAAGCAATAAAGTAAATAAATGATCTGACTACAGAGTGGAGGTCAGCTGTTTGCTTGGATACCTATGAATATTAATGAAAAAAAAATCAAAATATCGACATAATGTTTATCTGAAATAATTGTCCCCCTTAACTGACTTTTGTCCTGTAGGATAGAGATTTCAAGGGATGACCAAAGCCACGCTTGGACAGTACCAGTGAGAGTAAGAACCTTGATATAAAGTAAAGAATAACTTTACACCTGGATTACATTACAGTCATTCTGTGTCTTAAAATGACAAAATTTTAACAGCCTGGAGTCAAACCCAGGATCTGAGACATGGGTAATTCTTACTAGAGGCTTTTCTGACTAATGCTACAATCAATAACTGAGTGGCAATGACTTTAATGTAATTGTAAAATGTAAAAACATTCATTTGGTCCAAGAGATGTGGCAGATCAACCTTTTTTTCTGGAGGCCATATAAACACATCTGTAAGGACACCTTGAGATTTGATCAGTTTAATGCTGGCTGCCCTGACTCCTTACACTAAATAAGCTTTCAGCTTGAGACAGCCATCTACATCAAGCCCATAATCAATACCATTCAGAGCTGGCACAAGGCAAGATCAGAGGAGATTACCTTGTAACAATTATGATGGGCAAACTCTTCAATTTGATATACACAGCAGCTAAAGCAAAACAGGCAGCAAAAGCAAGTATAACAACATCAACAAAAGCTGCCTTTCTTCTTCTTCTATGGCCTCCCCGTATGTCAATGAACACTCCAAAGACTGGGGCCATAAAGTACAGCTGTAATTAAATGAGGAGAATGGCATTATTACTTAGTAAAGAGAGGGAACAAGAGCATCTAGGATTCTGCTATTATTAAGCTGCTTCCTATTTGAAGGCCAGGCTGTCCACTAAGCTGAAGGTCTCCTTGCTTGTCTGTCCCTCAGATCAGGAGATCTTATAAGTCTCTGTGTGTGTGTAAAGGTTATACTATTCACACAGAGAAGACTTACAGCTAATTAAAGCACGCCTAGCAGAAAAATCTATAAGAGGAAATGAGACCTTGTTCCCCTGTGAAGAGTTTCCTCCAAGTGGACACATCGCATACAAGGCCCAAGGTGACAGGTAATAAGGATTAGCCCTGATAGTTTTAGGGTCATTCCCTTCTTTTGCCCACTACCACCTCCCAGGGATACATCTATTGCTCTATAATTACAGACTTAATAACTTCATTAATACATTGACCTCAAGCTTCTTACCAGGTTATTCTTTACATAACTGTGTACATATACTTGGATTTAGTGGCTAGTTCATACAGAGAAGAAACGGTGAAGTTTATTGCCCACTGATATTTCTGAATGTCCAGATATTTAGTTGTACATGTATATCATAAGTCATATGTATATCATATTTGTAAAGTAAACTATATTTTATAACTGTCAGTAACTCATATTGTCAGATCAACCAATATATAGAGAAAAATGGTGCAGTTTATTTTCAGTCATTCAACAGATATTTCTGGCTGTCGGTCAAATATTTACTGCGTGTACCAGTATAAAGACACATAAATGTAAACCATAGTACATGTTCAACTTGTCAGGTAATCTGTAAGTTACTTTAGTAGAATGAGCATAAACAGAACCAGTGTAAAGTGATTTAGGTAAGGTTAAGACAAACCATTTTTCAGGATCCAAACATTATAAAATGTTGTATATTTTTGGTATAAATAAAATTTGCTATACGCAGATCCACATCCTCTGGAAACTGGAGGTTCTTCTCATATATATATGGAATCCAGTCTACTGGTAACTGACTTTATTAAATGAACAGACTAAAGACCATAGTTAGATCTCCTTGCTCCTTGTCACACAGATTGCTGTGATATTCTCAGAAGATCCTGTTAAAAGCAAAAGGCTGCTGCAGGGCAGAGAGGCCAACTTATTTCCTGGCACAAGGTCGCAGGGACACAGGATACATCTAGCACACACACTCAGAGTGAAACACAATAGTAAGTGGTTACTGCCAGATTACCTGCTAATATTGGACACAAGGTGAAGCCATGGTAGAACTATGGAGGCAAGCAATTGGAGAGGAAAGCAAAGGCTTTTGGCTTCGTTGGTTTCACCGAGCAAGGCCTTCTATAAGTCTTCCACAGGAAGTGTTCACTGTCCTTGAAGCTTGCAGAAGACACGTATGTGTGTGCCTCCTGAGTGAGGTGTGATGTGCAGCTTGTTTTACCTCTCACTGGGAGTTATTAAGGAGTGAGGCAATATAAAAAATGTAAAGAGAAATCTCTCAATGCAAAGGCATAGAAATTATGGGAAAATCCAAAAACATGGGTGCGATTTACTGATAAAATGATAAGCCTAAAGCAAGAGAAGTCACTTTGAGAAGTGATATGTTTGTTACAAGTTAAATTCCAGTGGCTGACTGGGATTTCAGGAGACTACTTAATGTTTTCCCTGTCATAATATGTGCAAGCAAAATAATAAATGTAAGTGAACTTCAACCTTGAGGTCTCAGCTGAAAGTGAGGAGAACAATATACTTTAAAAAAAATATCTGTTATTTGCTGAGCAGTGAGTATTGCTTAATTTTGAATCACAACAATGACATCTTGCTGAAATAATGTAAAAATCTACACAACAGTACTAGGGAATCTACAAGACCTATTGTAAAAATTGCCTCTAGAGTTTCCATAAATTGTGGCCATAGACATGAGCAAATGAATAAAATGATCCAAAATTACAAACCAAGGTTAGCACTTAGTAGTAATGGAGATCTCATAAAATCATATCTTGACCTGAATTCAAGGACTGGGAATAACTGAAGGAGATCCAGGTCAATATTTCTTTAGATTCTAGAAAGATAAAAAAATCAACTGCAGGAGATACAGCTTTAAGGCTTAAGCATCAGTAGACCACTTGCTTGCTCCAAGTTATTGAGGAACTACTCCATCAAATATAAAAATGTAGACATCATTTGTCAATTTGTCATGAGAAGATTTCTCTGATGATAATGGAGATAGTGTGTTCAAAACCATCTCACCAGAGACTCACAATCACGTACCCTGAACACCATGCTAAAGGCCAGTCCACACCAGACCAATCTAATACAGGTGGAACTGCTGTGATACACACCTGATGTATACCGAACGACAATGGTACCATACAAGCTGATATGGAACATACTTTATTTTGACAAAGTCTCCAACTTTATCAGATCAGTAAGTATCGTCATCTTAAACATCACAACATTTCAACCAAAATGACCATACCTAAGTTCACTTCCTTATTTTGAGTTTAATTTTGATTTTTTTCACTATTTCACTCAGCCAAAAGAGGGCTCCTCATTGCATCTTGTCAGATTGGTTTGATGTCTATGAGCCTTAATTTTCCCGCTTTAGATGTCGCAGGAATACTGGGCATCTATTCCACATGGGAGTATGGGGCAATGACAATTATAAGGGTTCAGGTACAAGCTGTAACAACTGTCAGATGATAGTAAACAACAACTGATAGAGACTTCATAGGGTAAATTAGATCAGGAGTATAAAGGATACCAGAACTTAAAGTGCTTCCCATTCAATACCTACTGTATGAAGCTATTGTGGTTTCTGAAAGCATATCACACATTGCAATGTACTTTGTTCTTCTCTGGTATTTTCATCCAAGATTCCTTTATCATAAAACATATCAACTTTCAGCTGTCATTTTAATTAAAACCTTTTTTTTAATCTTCCATGTTCTAGGGGATAGCTCAAATTCGCAGCAAATAGGTCATTAAGAGATTTTATAAGGCATATTTATTACTGCAGTTACAGGATCTCATATGTGTTGAAGCCCGGCTAATTAAATAAAAAGGCTACAAGGGCGAGATTTTTTTTTCTAATGATGTGGTTTCAAGAGCATTATTATATTTTTTTGAAAGACATTGGTGTGCATTCATAATTCGAATCATACATTCTTTACTTCATCTTCCAAATTTCAACACTTTTACAGGACTTGAGCATTCAAATTATACCCACAGGCTAAAATGGTATTTTTTTTGCAGGAAAGTGATATTGAAAACTATTTTCTATGTAAAGAAAATATAAAAAGTTGTTTGTACGAAAAAAATCATGTTTTGAGCTACTCTTCCCTGGTGTCTCTAGTGTTGTCTTGCTAAGTCTCTGGATTCTGATTTTTCCCCTTCTCCCTTTATGGTTCTAGCACCTTAGAGTCTGTCATATGATGGAGAGCAAGCACTGTAACATGAACTGAAAGGCAAAAGGGCATATGTGTAAACTTTGTAAGCAGATTTGGACTCCTTTCCATACAACTTGAAGGAGCAGAATTAGCGTCTAGTAGAAAAGTCTTCTATTAGCAGTAAAAATATCAAGACCTAATAAGGCTTTTTAAAATGAAGTCTAGGATCAAATGTTTGTTTATTCAGCAAATAATTTCTTCCCCTCTGAGTTAAATATGACGTGTGTCCTGGAAATTACTCTTCAGTAGACCTATTTCACTGCTGTCCACAAGGTATTTCAAATTCAGAGTTTTCCTGCACACAAAATATTCAAAAATTCCCTGTCACTTCAAGAACACACAACATTATTACAATTCTCAGCAACTTTTGTGGTCAAATAAAAAGTGAATGGTATTTTTAATTGATCTTCAATTTAAAGATTATCCGAACAGACTAAGTGACACATAATTTTTTCTAAAGAAAGCCTTAAATCCTCAAAAAGATAATATGCAATTTCTTTTCATAAATTTGTATTTGGGCTCAGTGTTCTTCCCTCTACAACCAACTTTTTCAAACCAAAAAAAGGGTGCTCTGTTTTATGGTTTCTGAGAGTAAAATGTCAGTGACTTGTGAATCCTGGAATCGGCTTCTAGTCAAATGTCACTGACACAATAAACACAGATAGCTATCTCTGACAGACCACCCCAAACCACATGCACAAATAGCCCAGAATCTGGCAAGTGACTCGGTAAAATCACACAGAATCTGCAAAAATAGAGGGAGTTTGTTGCTTCAGTGATCTGCTTTATCAGAATTGAATTGGAAAGCTCCATCTATTGTGAAACCGACCTTTTTCATATGCACGTATTGGTTTAAACTAAAGGTCACATCGCGTTATGGATATAAATCAATTCAAATATTTTTACCTTAGGTAAACACTTGTCATTTAAGGTTTTTTGTTGGTGTCAAAAGTCAGATTCTGTGTAGCAGCTTACACAAGAGTCACACGTTTCTGATAATGCACCCCGATGTACAGAAAACTCTACACAAGTACAATCAGTTTAACAAATGTTAGTGATATTTTCAGTCAAGTCAGAGTAACTATAATCTGTTGCCCACTTTCAACTGTAATAAAATTAGACATAAACTGGTGATATAAGGAGGACTCAAGTTTTTGTTGTAGAATAGGCTACTGCTTGGCATCGTCACACCTCAACTTGGCACAAAATGGAAGTTCATGTTAATAATACAATCAATGGTATACACTTCAACAATCAGTGATCAAACATGACCACACAATCACTAATGATTAATCGAATAGATATCTAAGCATCCATCAACTAATTTTCTCCCTCTCACCCTGTCTAACATATGAGACACTGGCCTGGTTAAGTGTGAAGGCTGTCCTACAGAGAGATGAAAAGACTTTTTCATTCTCTTGGCTTTCTGCTATCATTACACTCATGAATTAATATCTCTGGGTCTTCACAATGAAATGTCTCAATTTAAGGTGAAATTAAAATACATAAATAGTTTTTAAAGTTCTGGTATCAGTCAACAGCCTATTTACTGCTACTCTAGACCAGGTTAAGAAGTGGAGGGAAGTAACACTACCTTAATGTATACCACGCTTTAAATCACTGGCGTCAAAAAAAGACTATGAAATCAGTAGTGGCTGACCTACTTTCTTATTGATTGGGACCATGGCCCTGGAAGCGTCTCAATTGAAACAATGTAATTATCTTTCAGCTTTTCAAAAAAAAAAAAAAAAAAAAAAAAAAAAAACCCACAAGATTAATTTTTGCTGCTTCTTGTTATATTATTAAGACTTGAGCAGTGTCAGCTATCTTATTTAAGTTACACAAGTTAATCTGTTGCAGAGGTAGCATTTCTCATTTGTAAATGTCTAGATTTCAATATGCTAAGAAGGCATTACACTGAGTAAGAGTGTGATACAATTAGATAACAGTCTTTTAGACCTATAGTGATTGTCACATGTCCCATTTAGCAATGATGTATTATAAAATCACTCTTTTATTTGTATATACATGTAGTAATTCTAGATGACCAACTATAGATTAACAGGTCTCTCAAGTCCATGGGGAAAGTGATTCCAGCTTTTGGGTATCTTCAATACGTCATGTCTTGTATTTTTTAGGCAAATATAAACATTGCCATTACCGACACTTCGAGCGAATGTATTTTATATATTTTTCACTCTTTAATTGCAGAGACTGGGGTATTTGTCTTTTCTGTATAAGTTTTTAATATTGATGGAGTTTTGAGGACATACGTTTTAGGCCCGATGTACAACACTGAGATAAAACCAATATCCAGCTATGTTAAACGCCAGTTACACATTCACGGATGACCCGCCGGATCGCGCCAGGTTTCCTAATTTGGAAAATGTTTGAAAATGTTGAGTGATTTACGGATCATATTTTGTGTCCGTAAGTCATCCATAACATCCGTAATGTCCATGTGAGATCCGTAGCAGCATGCTGCGGTAGCGTTAGTGACATGTCAAGGATCAAACTGTTTGATGTTTCTGTAAAATCTTTACAGACCTTAGTATTCGTAGCTTTTCCTTATCTCATCCGTAGCTCATCCGTGAGTGTCCTTATTGTCCATAAACCCATCCTGGATGTCCCAGTGGCATCCCTTTCATCCTTGACTCTTCTGCGCCAGCAAATATCCCCAAAACATGGCCGGATTTAACTGGATCTGCTACGGACTGACACGGAAAGGGTTTGTGGATTGAAAAAACAGTCAAAAGACCAATCCTTTGTGCAGTTTTTTCATCCGCAAACCTATCCTTGGGGCACCATGGGGGTCCGTAGGAGATCCGTAGCAGATCCGTAAATCTTTTATATGACCCACCCTCATCCCTTGCCAGTTACCATATATGGAACAGTGGCCTATATCAGTGGCGCATCCGGCTATGTGTAACTGGCCCCTAAGGATTAATTCTGACTGAACTGATGCAGTGTTCTCAGATGTTGAGGTTTTATTTATATCTAATTTTCAATATGAAATAGATGTAGATTTGTGAATTGTGAGACTTTGAGACTACTATATCAGCAGTTTGTTTATAAAATAAGATTTAAACCTCTAACATCACTTTGTATGACTGTCAAAAGGGAGGAAACAAATCATTGATTGATACTTTAAGCTTGATAAATACAGGTCAATATAATTTAACATTGGATATCACAATTTTAGTATTGCTGCATAGTAATCTCCAAAATGTATTTAACTTTATAACTATTTTCTATATAGCAATCAGCATCATGCATGTTTTGAGGGATTTTTATTGTTATATTTTGTGAAATTGAAAAGCTATAAAGAGATTAAATTCAGGAAACACAAAACTGTAAATAGTGGACTGCAAACTTGAAAACATAAACTTAGCAGGTATCCCCACAGCACACACTGACGATCAACAACACTGATGGTCAATCCAACTGTTTCCTCACAGCAGATTATAGAGCCTGATTTTCCCTGTAATCATTTAAAATGTAATTTTTAAACTGTAACTTTCATAATTCCAAGCCAGTTTTCATGACTTCTTTTATTGTTGGAGTGTAATTGATTTGCCCACTGCTCATGTTACCCAATTTTTTTTGCTACAATAGTGGATGACAAACTATGACCAGTCCTTGATAAGGCACTTGTATCTGTACAATTTGGGTATGGGTAAAAAATTTCAATAAAATCAGTACAATTCACACAGTCTTCATCAGCCACTGGCTATTGATGGTGTACAAACTCACACTTAGAGTTTGTCACCATTTTCCATATATTAACAGAGTCAATTGTGATACATGTTATTTTCCATACACGTGATACCTATGATTACAGGAACACAGAGGTTTTGCCAATTTATGTGTGCCTCTGATTTTGTATTATTTTCAGTCTTGACAATACCTTCTTGCATGAGCAATTCTTGTTAAAAGCTGTGCTTTCATTTCAAAAAGCCTTTGTAACTTTTGTCTAAGTATTTGACTGCTGTTTCCTGTAGGAACTTTGTCCTTCAATTGTACTTACAAAGTGGCAAATAGATTTTGATGTTGTTAAAACAACAATGAGAATGAACAACTGAATTGCACTTTCAATAAAATGAATAGCAGTTATTATTTCACGATGAACAAAGAATATTCATCTATGAATAACATGAAAAATTTACAGCCATTTGAAGCTTCAAATACTTATATTTGTACATTTATCAAACATTGAATTACCATTAGATAAAACAATTAACACAGTTTTTAGGATCTTGCAAATGACTTTTATCAGCCTACAAGTGCACAACAAATCACAAAATGTATTTTATTACATAACTATGGTTTCAGGTTTTCGCAGCTTATATTGCTAGCCATAAAATAGTGTCTTGACACCATATTTAATTGTGCAAATTAATACTTTATTGGTACACCAATAAAAATTAATTTATAAAGCCTGAGTAACGTGGACTGAAATGTATAAGATAACATCCTTATCTGGTGAACTAGTGACATATTTGATATGTATAGTTGATGAAATAGCTGCAGAGTATCGGGTGATAATACAAGATCTGTAGCAATCCCAATTCATCCAGTGTGGTTTGGTGTCTTGTGTTGTATTTTTTTATATTCAGCACAATATGAGTCTCAGGGATGATCTTTTATCAACATCACTGAGGTTCCTTTGCCTGCCATCTGGGAGAAGACCCTATGATAGAGGCCCTCCATGTTAAGTGATCAGAGCCACTATCTGTACCTGTGATCAAACCCGGGATCTCTGTCTTCCTAAGCAAGTGTGTTAACCACAGTCCCACAGTGTCTTGGTATTTAACCCCTTCACTTCACACTTGAAGGCAGTTAAGTCATATGTAAAAAGATTGCTTCTACAGTTTGTACATAACAAGGAGTTCCAGACACCAGGGCATACATCAGTGGAACAAGGTTGTCTGTGGACAAGTAGGCAATTCTGCTTACAGACAAAACTCTATTTAACAGATGTTTCCTGATAGCCTTGTTCCACTCTTGTGAACGTGCCTCCATTCTGACCCGATAATATACCGGTGCCGTGCTCTGTAACACCCATGGGCAATGTGACCAAATATTTGCAAAAGTTAAGGATGGAGGTTTACGACAACAAAAACCAGCCGGGCGTTTTGAGAAAAATAACCCGAATTTGGGGAAACCGTGTTTTAGCACATACCGACTGGAAGTAAAATATGCGGTTGGTAAACAAATCTCGGCACAATAAAAGGTGATATAATTCAAAAATAAGGAAGATTTTGTTGAAAATAGATATAAATTAATCAAGTTTGACCGATTATTGAATTTTTATGGAGAAAGTGTACAACAAAATTACATATTAGCTATTTATGGGCGATAACGTAAGATTGTGGATGGGCGCTTACAAACGCATGGGCGATAAAGAGCGTGGCACCAGTATTTCTTAGTGCAATCCTATTGGCTGTATGACTTATCCATTGAGGTGTAGAGGTCAGCAATGTTTTTTGCAGCATTCATAGCTGACCATCCCTTTTTAAACACGCATTAAAATCTTGTGAGAGGGCATTTCTTTGCCTACTATTCAGGACGGAGATTTCTGGTTGTAAAACAGTCATGACTTATCTAAATGGTGCTATGACATGTCTTAATGGTGTTATTACTGACCTTTTAAAGTTTTACAGCTAATCATATAGAGCCTTCTATTAAAATGTAGAGGAGTAGTCACAGGATTATCCTGAGGACTGCACAAGAGCAGTTGGAGGATTACTGTCATCTTCAAGAGTCATGGCATTGGGAATCACAAGTTTCACAATATTCACAAAGCTTGTTGACACCAAATTTTGTTAAAGTTTTCATCTCTGAGACCATTTTGATATCCAATTACTTGGCTATTCACAAAATAATGGAGACTAAATTTAGTCTCGGATTTGATCTCAAATTTAAAACTGGCACGCTTTTGTGTCAAATATTTTAGTAAAAGTTTCATATATTTTCATTTCATTTAACTGATGTACATACCTTCACTTGTTACGGTTTAAGGTAAAGTAGAAACTAGACCTACGCAGCAGAGAACCGATGCAAATCTGTATCCACTGGAAAGACAACTCACGAAAGCAGTGTGAAACATCGTTTGACCTTGAAGGAGGGGCCAAAGGTTGAATCTGACATCAGAAGATTCCCAGCCCACAATATCCTGTAAGTTGGTTTCACATTTCAAACCTCTAGGATCAATAATAAACGTTTGACCTTGAAGGAGGGGCTCAAGGTCAAATCTGACCACATTAGAAGATTCCCAGTCCATGATTTCCCATAAGGTGGTTTCACATTGTAAACCTCTAGGACCAATAATAAGCAAGTTATAAGCACTTTTAAGTTTGGCTATCCTCGTATGACCTTGAAGGAGAGGTCCAAGGTCAAATCTGACCACATCAAAAGATTCCCAGCCCATGATTTCCTATAAGTTGGTTTACCATCCCAAACCTCTGGGACCAATAATAAGCAAGTTATAAGTACTTTTAAGTTTGGCTATATTCGTTTGACCTTGAAGGAGGGGCCCAAGGTCAAATCCGACCATACCAAAAGATTTCCAGCCCATGATTTCCTATAAATTACCATCCCAAGTGTCTTTGACCAATAATAAGCGAGTTATAAGCACTTTTAACTTTGGCTATCCTCGTTCGACCTTGAAGGAGGAGCCCAAGGTCAAATCCGACCACACCAAAAGATTCCCAGCCCATGATTTCCTATAAGTTGGTTTACCATCCCACACCTCTAGGACAAATAATAAGCGAGTTATAAGCACTTTTAAGTTTGGCTATCCTTGTTTGACCTTGAAGGAGGGGCCCAAGGTCAAATCTGACCACACCACAAGATTCCCAGTTAATGATTTCCTATAGGTTGGTTTACCATCCCAAACCTCTAGGACCAATAATAAGTGAGTTATAAGCACTTTTAACTTTGGCTATCCTTGTATGACCTTGAAGGAGGGGCCCAAGGTCAAATCCGACCACACCACAAAATTCCCAGCCCATGACTTCCTATAAGTTGGTTTACCATCCCAAACCTCTAGGACCAATAATTAGCGAGTTACAACCACTTTTAACTTTGGCTATCCTCGTTTGACCTTGAAGGAGGGGCCCAAGGTCAAATCCGACCACACCACAAGATTCCCAGTCCATGATTTCATATAGGTTGGTTTACCATCCCAAACCTCTGGGACCAATAATAAGCGAGTTATAAGCACTTTTAACTTTGGCTATCCTCGTTCGACCTTGAAGGAGGGGCCCAAGGTCAAATCCGACCACACCAAAAGATTCCCAGCCCATGATTTCCTATAAGTTGGTTTACCATCCCACACCTCTAGGACCAATAATAAGCGAGTTATAAGCACTTTTAAGTTTGGCTATCCTTGTTTGACCTTGAAGGAGGGGCCCAAGGTCAAATCTGACCACACCACAAGATTCCCAGTTCATGATTTCCTATAGGTTGGTTTACCATCCCAAACCTCTAGGACCAATAATAAGCGAGTTATAAGCACTTTTAACTTTGGCTATCCTCGTATGACCTTGAAGGAGGGGCCCAAGGTCAAATCCGACCACACCACAAAATTCCCAGCCCATGACTTCCTATAAGTTGGTTTACCATCCCAAACCTCTAGGACCAATAATTAGCGAGTTACAACCACTTTTAACTTTGGCTATCCTCGTTTGACCTTGAAGGAGGGGCCCAAGGTCAAATCCGACCACACCACAAGATTCCCAGTCCATGATTTCATATAGGTTGGTTTACCATCCCAAACCTCTAGGACCAATAATAAGCGAGTTATAAGCTCTTTTAAGTTTGGCTATCCCCGAATGACCTTGAAGGAGGGGTCCAAGGTCAAATCTGACCACATCAAAAGATTCCCAGCCCATGATTTCCTATAAGTTGCTTTACTATCCCAAACCTCTAGGACCAATAATAAGCAAGTTATAAGCACTTTTAACTTTGGCTATCCTCGTTTGACCTTGAAGAAGAGGCCCAAGGTCAAATCCGACCACACCAGAGGATTCCCAGCCCATGATTTCCTATAGGTTGGTTTACCATCCCAAACCTCTAGGACCAATAATAAGCGAGTTATAAGAACTATTAAGTTTGGCTATCCTCGTTTGACATTGAAGGAGGGGTCCAAGGTCAAATCTGTCCACATCAAAAGATTCGCGGCCCATGATTTGGTTTCACATTGCAAACCTCTAGGACCAATTATGTGGGTTACTTTGGCACTCCATGGATGACCTTGAATTAAGAGCTTCAAGGACAAATGTGTGCAAGGTTGTAGAGGACATATATACCTGTCATACATATCACCTATGAAGACATTCAACCTGCTACCTATGAGAAACAGCCAGTAGAAAAATGTAGATAATTTTCAAAGAAATGCCCACGGCGGCCATCTTGTTTTTCAGAATGAGGCTAATTTCCTACCCGGAGAAGCTTACCCCCCAATGAAGATATCCTGCAAACTTGGTGAACCTAGCTGATGCAGTTTTCCTCTTAGAGCGTTAACACGGAAAATCTCTCTACGTGCAGCGGCGGCGTAGCGAACGCTAAACCAAAGTATCCACCAGATGCCTCCGCTGGATACAATAATTTACAACATGTAGAATGGTTGGTCTAAACCTTTGCTACATTTTATAGCCCCAATTTTGGTCTCAAAAGTACATTATTTGAGGCACTTTTGATTGTGTTATACTGACTGCATAGCAATAGAGAAGTAGATCATGTGACATGCAAAATAAAAAAAGTAATTAACATAATTTTCTAATTTTTTAAAATTTCAATAGAACTTATAAAGTTTGTTGTGAATAATAACACAAGTACATTTTGATTTTTATAAAAATGATGAAGTTATCTGCAGGTTCATGATTAATTGATTTAATTAGAACGACTGAACACTGCTCTCTACTTTGCCTGAATTGGGAACCTGTTTGTGAATACAATGTTGAGACTAAAATCTTAGGACTAAATCTCAAATCTAAGAGTATTTCCTGTCTCAGACTCAACATCTCTTTGTGAATACGGACCCCACATCATCGGAACAATCCCTCTAGTTAAAACAGCTTATGTCAAACAGTCGGGATAAGTGACACGGTTTGTTAGTTTTCTCATCCATGTACACGAGGATCAGTTGGTCTGGGTTATAAATCTGGCAGATGTTACGATAACTCACAAAAGTAGAACTGGGGAATTCAAAGGATTAATTGTGTAGACAAAAAGAATAAATAGAACTGATTTCTGTCCAGTTTTTATTTTTAAATAAGTATACTTTGAAAATGTCTTCTACATATTTATAATTTGCGTAGGATTCCAGACAACTACTCAGATGCTTCTTTAATTTTACAAAGACAACTTCTGCTTTTTGACATGTAACACATTAACATGGAGATTTTGTTTCAAACATCTCATTTTTGTAAGTTTTAGCTGAAAATTGTAAATCAATTATGATAACTGTCAATATCTATTTAACTGCCATTGATTTTGTCTTTGAAACCAATTTAATGAATCATAATGTTCTTGAATAGCAAAGTATGTTTTAGAAAAAGGATTTTTAGATCACTTTTGTTTTTGCACATACGCTTGTGCTAAAATGACTGAAAATTTAAATTGTGGAAACCCAATGACATCTAGCTTTGTTTTAAAGAACTGCCAAAACCATAAAACATGTTTTTGTTTCTTACCAAGATTAATGCTAACTTAAGCATGGAATTAGCATTTAAAAAAGTAAGGTTCTTGTTAAAACAATGAATGAAATGTTAACCTTCTATAAAGAATCACACTGGTAGAGTGCAGCCTGGTCCCTGAACTGACAAATTTTCCTAATCTTTCACATCACAAAAGAAAACTTCCTGCATGACACTGATGAAAAAATTAGATTACAAATGATACTACAATATTATAGGAGTGCATAACTTCTGTAATATCACTTCACCACTGTAAAATATTTTTCCCAAACTACCAGCTGATTGTCAGATGTCAGAGCTAAGCACTATTCTTTTGTTTTTAAATATTTTACTGAAAAGGAAAGTATAGCTATTGTATGCACTGGCTGCTGAAAGGGACGTTAAAACTCTAACGTTGACCTTTGTCAGACAATAGACTGGCTGTTAAAAGGGATGCTAAACACCCTGACCTTTGTCAATAAATAGACTGGCTGTTAAAAGGGATGTTACTCCCTTTGACTTTTGTTAATAAAATAGACTGGCTGTTAAAAGGGATGTTACTCACTTTGACTTTTGTCAATAAATATACTGGCTGTTAAAAGGGATGTTACTCCCTTTGACTTTTGTTAATAAAATAGACTGGCTGTTAAAAGGGATGTTACTCACTTTGACTTTTGTTAATAAAATAGACTGGCTGTTAAAAGGGATGTTACTCACTTTGACGTTTGTCAACAAAATAGACTGGCTGTTAAAAGGGATGTTACTCACTTTGACTTTTGTCAATAAAATAGACTGGCTGTTAAAAGGGATGTTAGACACTTTAACCGTTGTCAATAAATCGACTGGCTGTTAAAAGGGATGTTAGACACTTTGACCGTTGTCAATAAATCGACTGGCTGTTAAAAGGGATGTTAGACACTTTAACCGTTGTCAATAAATCGACTGGCTGTTAAAAGGGATGTTAGACACTTTAACCGTTGTCAATAAATCGACTGGCTGTTAAAAGGGATGTTAGACACTTTAACCGTTGTCAATAAATAGACTGGCTGTTAAAAGGGATGTTAGACACTTTGACCGGTGTCAATAAATAGACTGGCTGTTAAAAGGGATGTTAGACACTTTGACCGGTGTCAATAAATAGACTGGCTGTTAAAAGGGATGTTAGACACTTTGACCGGTGTCAATAAATAGACTGGATGTTGAAAGGGATGTTAGACACTTTGACCGGTGTCAATAAATAGACTGGCTGTTAAAAGGGATGTTAGACACTTTGACCGGTGTCAATAAATAGACTGGATGTTGAAAGGGATGTTAGACACTTTGACCATTGTCAATAGCATGGCTGTTGAAAGGGATGTTAGACACTTTGACCATTGTCAATAGCATGGCTGTTAAAAGGGATGTTAGACACCAACACTAACCTTTATCAGTGAAATTAGAGAGAGCACTTACTGGGCTGGACTTCAGTCTCCTTATACCCATTTTACTCTGGAATATTTCTATGGTCACTTTTCAATTCAGTGCAGCTATCTGTAATAATCATGTCGTGTCCCTCAAAAAGTTGTGTCAAGCTTCAGCTCAGATTTGATTAACCTTCTGTAAAATCTCCTTAGTTGAAATAAACAAATTGATATGACGTTTTAGATGTTGTCATAACTCACAACTAAATATTCAATGAAACAGATTTCAGAAATATGACAATTTTTTTATTATTTGTATATATCTGAAATCAATCTATACTTTGCAGTGGGATCGTAGCCAACAGCAGTTTTTTTTTGGTAATGGGGAGAAAAGGATAATGAATCTCTGGTCCAGGCAATAATACTTAAGGCAAGACACTAATGAGTAGACAGGCAAATAGGATCCAGTTACACCAGTCCAGACACTGCATACTAATACCAACAGTCCTACATATAGGAGACATTCAGACCTAGACTGAGTCACGGCTCACATCCACAAACTCAGACAATGTCACAAACAACTTTAAGTATGTCATCAAATGCAGAACTGCTCCATATCACAGATCTGTCTACTGCTAAATTGTCCTGTGTCACTGGCCAAAAAGTATGTCCAAAAACTGCAACTCCTCCTTCTGTGGGACATTGTAAAAGGACATTGGCCCAGCCATACACGATCTGACAAAGTTTGTTAGTTGCTTGCTTATACCAGAGGGTTTATACTGTACTGCCTTCCTCCGTCCTCTCAACTGACCACTGTGATACAAAAAAAATGTGTTCAACACAAACATCAATGTAAATCAGTCAATAAACCCACACATATGGTTGTATGAGTTGGATTCAACACACAAACATAGGGTGAAAAGAATCTTGTAAAATTAGCAAGTATTTTTTACTGTTTCTAAAACAGCTAGGGCTTGTCTACTGACAACAAGAATTACGAGAACTTTTGTTTATTCGACCTCACACACAATAAAATGTTGGATATACATTGGTAAGTGTTTGAACTTTTACCCTGTGTATGGTCCAAAACAACTATAAATCTGTTTTTTGGAATCCTCTTTTGTAAAGGGTAAGTAGCCGATTTAACATGGCAAACATTATAAGTGACTTTACCTAACTTAAGCCCTGTGGTCATGACTTTATGATAAAGCTGATACAAACACTGTAGGTTAATTAAGATGTGTAATCTCATCATCCTTATATATATAATAATAATATTTCAATGAGATAGCCTACGTTTGTACGCAGGGGTATCTGTCACATGTGATTTACCTCTTTTAGGCAGTTTTCACAATGCAACACAGTGAGATCAAATGGTACAAATTTTCATATTCATTATTACTAGTGGTGGGTTAATTGGTCGAAAAATAGTCCGTCAAAATTTAATGGGATCTAAGTTGGACCAAGACCCATCTTTTCAATTTTTTTTTTTTTTTGAGTAAGATCCAACCAATAGTTTTTGCATAATCCCGCCAACAAAAGCACAAATGGTTATGCAAATAATATCCCTTTGACAGAGGTAATGATCAAACATTCAACAAAAACTTACCTTTCTACCAATGGCTAAATTTAATGGCTTGGGTCATATTGTGATAGGCTGATGGGTTCAAACCCATAACCACGTAGATGAAATCCAAGTAATGATTGCCAACTTAGCTGTGAGAGCTCTACCCCATAGCCAAGGTTAAAATAGGAAATGTACACTAAAATTTACATTGGAGTTAATACTAGGCCACTCCTCTCCTTTTCTGCACATTAAATCAAACAAGAGGCTCCTGTGAGGCTATGATTGGACCCAGTTGTAACCCTCACTCATAATGACACTTGGGACATGACCAGTCATAATCAACATTGGAACAAAATGCAACAATGTTTCCAGGTTGGAACAAAATAACACATATATCTACATGTTACCATATTCCATAGCAATTGCAGAAGTTAAACAGTTTTCTGTTCTTCTACAGTTAAAGAACATTAATACTGCACTCCAATTACACAATCACTAAACTGCCCTCTGCTGTGTGACCTTTGTCCCATAAGAAAACCTAACTCTGATTTTGTTTGAGGTCTCTATATAACTGGACTGTCTTGACAAGCAATGTAACCCAAGTGATTAGTATTGTAATCAAATGAAATGAGTATCTTTATAGTGCTTAATATCCATCATTACTAAGGACAGACTCCCAAGATGCCAGACCCATACAGGGAGAAGGAAAAAATCCGAATCCAGACATAGCAAGCCGACTCGAGAGAGATACCAGGGAAACAGGATCACCATGGAGCACATAGGAGGGTAAACTTTACTGAAGTGGTATGCCTTCAATTTGCACCTGAATGATGACAGAAAAATTGCTGTTTGGATGACCTCAGCGAGGTCATTCCGTAAAGTCATCTGAGTGAGCCATGTAGATCTGTGTACTGTTATGTATTACACTTCTTACTCTATGTTAACAGAGTGGGAGGAATATAGTGGTGCAGTGGGTACCACACTGACCTCATATCTCTTAGGCCATGGGTTTAAATCTTGGTCCAGCCAGAAATTGCCAGTTGCATACGAGTCCCTGATGGTTTTCACTGCAGAGTCTTGACACCAATTGGTATGCACTATTTTCCTCCACCCCCTCAACTAACCGTTGTGCTAGAACAATATTCAATAATAAAAATTAAACCCACACAGAAACTTTTTTTTTGTATTTTATAATTAACTCTGATATGTTTTCCTTTTTCAATCGCAATAAAATAACCAGCAACTTGTAATAGTGACCCTAAAGTTGCTAGATTCAGGCTGAAGGATGACTGTTAATATTGCACTCTGATGTCACCATTAAAACGGTCCCACTGGTGGATGACCTTTATTTGTGAATGTGCATGACTGTTGCCGATAACATCCAGTTATCAATACATATTCTCTCTTCTGGTTTGTGCTAAGTTGAGGTTTTTGCCATGTTAAGATGCCAAGCAGTAACTCTCAGTATTTTACATGATCAATTATAAGATAATGGTGTTACTGCTGTTACAACTTCATGTATAATAACCTGTATGAACTGTCATCAAATAAAAAATGAAGTTTTAAAGAAATGTTTTGTTATAGCTGTTACTATTTTTGATGTAACTGACAATGTGTTGGTTAGGATGCAGAACAAAAAGGTGAAAAACATTTAATGCATATATAACGACACTGCACCCAATTCAAACAACTCCCAGGGCCGGCATATCTATAAGTATTCAGCTACATTTCCACCACTCATGTTTTATACTGTCATTAGAAATGCTATTAGTCAAATTACAATCAGGTAAACACACATTTGATGACAATAAGTGTATCTTATGTTCTGTGTTTGTTCGGTTAGTTAAACTGGGCCGGGTATTTTGGGTTATATTTACTGGACACACAGAAGTCGAGCCATTACTACAGATGACAATTCATTTTATTTGAATACCAATAACGTCACTCTAACCACAATACAAATGTATATAAATACAGCTCAAAATGGAATAAACAGAAAGGTGGGCATTAGTGGACAACTAGGATTCAATAGAACAAATACCCTTCAGTATTTTGCACTTTACATCTACCAATCTGAAGGAAACGTTTGTTCCTATTGAATGAACCAGAAATTAGAACTGTTTCCAGACATTTCTTTATTACCTTTTTATGACACTTCTGTAAAAGATGACTATATTTTTTCTTGTACATAAAAATGATGTCTGTCTGAAAGTTTTAAGTGGTAAAAATGTACTGAGAATCACTGAAATAGTCTATCTTATTCCTCATCAGCCACGTCAACAGATATAAAATCTTACGAAGTATCAGAACATATTAAGGACATTGCATGGTACAGTATGGCTACAAAATAATAAAAATAGATGAATTACTACACAGCTTGTGTAGTAGTAAGTAGTAGTATTGTGCACATTGCTATTGAGAATATTTCCTAATTTGACAGATTGCCTTATGTTTTTTTACATCTTGCTACTTATCTTGGATATTCAGGTTTTCTTTTGAAAAGAAGATGAAAGCTCACCGATCAACTGGCTTCCTATTGTATATGATCAGGGTTTAGCATGTTCCTCAAAAAAAACTACAGACTGTAGTAAGCAAATCAACTGAATATTGATTGCAATTGGACCACATGTACACATGTACATTAAATTAACATAGATTATCAAAGACAAATTTGGCAGGAATGTTTGACTTCACACCACCATACATTTACAGTATTTTTATTTATTTATTTATTTAGTATTTCATGTCATGCCTAGTAACTTATCGGTTATACTGTGACAGGTAGTTTGAAGGGTTGAGGAAACCGGTACATATAGTTGGTTAAGGCTCTGTACTGTAAACTGCCGATCAATGGCAAGCCACTACCAGCTTTCCCACATGAGGTCAGTCCAGGATTTAAACTTTGAACTTACATGTGGGAGACGAGTGTGTTGCCACTGGACCTCCATAGCCCATGACAGTATTTATATAAATACAGAAAACTGCCACATAGAAATCTAGATTGTAACATCAAAGGTCAGTAAAAATCAACCACTCACACAAAGTACAAAATTGTGTCACACATATGTGCAAGCTCCTTTACTAGTACTCTATGTTATACACATGCTTGCTGATGAATCATTTGTTTATAAAGGGTCTAAAACAGTTGTAACACTGGGGGTACATAACAGTTATTTGGATGACTTTTCACACAGCAACGCTTGTACAGTGTAATAATACACACTTGTAAACTAATAACAATGTGGTTGACAGCTCCACAGTCTTACCACAAAGTTTATCAGCCATATATGACTCAACAACCTGTGGGGAGGAAATGACTGGGAAATGGAAATGTGACAGGTTTTTTTTAAACCTAGGGCCCTCAATGATAAACTGTCATATACGTATAGATATATATTAAACTTAAGTCTGATCTTAGAAACCCTGACATGAAAGTCTTTGATAATTATCCTTATTGAAGATAGTTTTAAGATAATAAACACTGAACAGATGGAGAATGTGTATTAAAAATTGGTTGATTTATTTGTACTTCAAATTCTCAATCACATCTTTGTCTGGGTTTTGGTGTGACTTGAAAATCCGTCTTTCACCATGAAAGACAAAAGTTGTTCAAATTCCTCTGGTCTCTAGTGTTTTTGCACAACAATTTTGAACCCTAAAATGTTGTACAACATCTGACATAAGAATGTTGAGGTTTTTGTAACTTTGATGAGACATGCTGTTGTACCGGTGCAAACCATTTACAGATACCATTCATACAGTGTTAATGTGTCTGAGAAACATGACACCAATTTTTATGGAAGTTGAGGTTAAAACTAAATTTTCAACTCAGGTTAGTTGAGTACATTTGGATGTTCATTATTCCCATGCAGACATTATGACCTACATTGTACATTACAAAAATCCTGTTACCTGTGACCAACTCTGTGAAGTAACGGTTATATAACATGGGAATCTGGTGCAAAATTACCAATATCTGAAAGTACAACACAGACAAAAGCCTGTTAATTAGAGTTCCCATATAAACAGATGGGCAGGTCTGGTCCCCTGGAATTCACCCTGTTATCTAGACATTCTGGTGAAGTGGACTTACTTTTCACATCTTTTCTATGAACAGAAGCTATAGCCATATGCGTAACATGGAATAGATCCTTTGGTTATTCCTAGTGATGTTTTCCCTTTGGCAGACTTTTGCACTGCTATAATGTATAATAAGAAAGTCAAGGTCATATGCATCAAAAGGACAGTGCATGTTTCTGCGGTCTGATGATGTACGTTTGTACCAAATCAGTAGTCTTCAGTGACTCATAAACTTGCTGTTCTCTATACAGTTTGGAATTCTAATGATACTTATATTGTGCTTAATCCCTATTATTTAAAACAATCTAATGTGCTTTAAACAGAAAAACAGAGATTTCTAGTAAAAAATCCAGGGACATTAAAATGGAGTCAGCATAACAGAGGAAAAGGATATATATGAAAACAAGAGGGTCAGAAATGCCCCAAAAGGTAGGTTGCGCAGGCAGCAAGAAGGTTAGCGACTGCTGTAATTACATTTAGAAACAAGGAAAGAAATGTTAGGTAACCCAGTTAAGGTAAATGTGTTAGATGTGCCAAAAATGTAAAACTTGTAAGCTAGGTTACATAATTGGGTCTATGCTATAAACGGACAAACGAACAGATGGAATTACACCCATTTCGAAAGCAACTTAGCTATAATGGTGATCTACCTCCCTGTCAAGTTTGAATTTGATTGGACAAAGCGTTTTCGAGTTAGAGTCTGGAAACAGAAATGTTGATGGACAGACAAACGGACAAAAAACAGACAAACGAACATGTAAAATTACACTAATTTCGAAAGCAACTTAGCTATGATGGTGATCTATCTCCCGGTCAAGTTTGAATTCGATTGGACAAAACCTTTTTGAGTTAGAGTCCGGAAACAGAAATGTTGACAGACAGACAGACAAACGGACAAAAAATGGACAAACGAACAGATAGAATTACACCGATTTCAAAAGCAACTTAGCTATGATGGTGATCTATCTCCCTGTCAAGTTTGACTTTGATTGGACAAAGTTTTTTTTGAGTTAGAGTCCGGAAATGGAAATGTTGATGGACAAATGGACAAAAAACAGACAAACAAACAGACAGAATTACACCAATTTCGAAAGCAACTTAGCTATGATGGTGATCTATCTCCCTGTCAAGTTTGAATTCGATTGGACAAAGCGTTTTCGAGTTAGAGTCCGGAAATAGAAATGTTGATGGCCAGACAAACGGACAAAAAACAGACAAATGAACACGTAGAATTACACCAATTTCGAAAACAACTTGGCTATGATGGTGATCTATCTCCCTGTCAAGTTTGAATTCGATTGGACAAAGCATTTTGGAGTTAGAGTCCGGAACGAAAATGTTGATGGACAAACAGACGTCGTCACATCATTCTAATGTGCGGGTTGGTTACATGCAACCCACCTGAAAACCTAAAACAGACATGCTTTTGTAAAGAGATAGAGTTTAAGCTTCTTTCATATGAAGAGAAAAGAGAACTAGCAAGGTGGATATCAACAGGTAATTTGGAGCGTCATAGGCAAATCTGAAGTCAAACTGCTTGGTAGACTTATGTACTGATGAAAAAACTGTAGAAGCTCAAGAATGTCAGCCTCCATCTGACTTCTCGAAATACAGTACACAATGTTTCTGGTTTTCAAAAAATGACTCAAACATCTAGGATACAGTTTGAAGGAACTCACATAGATCAATGCCACTGTTTCAAATGCAGATCCCTGTTATACCACTCACCAGTGCAGTATACTATTGTGAACAAAGGTTGATGCCCATGAATCCAGATCAAAAGAATGTTCAGGTTCTGTCACTATAAAGAAAATATTTTGCAATCGTTATCATATAACACATTTCATCACAAAATTGTGACAGATATATTTCCAGTAATATTTACACTCTACTAGTCCTGCAGATTAGAGGTTCCAATACTCAGCTGGCCACAACTCTTTACCTCTACCAGGGGGTTACCTTTTGGGGTATATTCTTTTGTCGCTTTGTTTGTCTGTCTTCATGAGAAAATCCAAAAGTAATGATAGGATCTTTCTGAAATGTATTGTGATGGTAGGGCCTGGTCAAAGGAAGACATGATTAAGTTTTGGGAAAGATCTGGATCATCTTCTGGATAAAAAATACCGAACGGCCAAAGGTCCTATTTTCATTTTATTTGACTGGTATTAGGTTTAGGAAAAAATAATAAGGAACAAAAGAGTGTGTCATGGTGAATTCCAAGGAAATATAAGGAGTTAAGGAGCTATATTAAACAGTCCAAGTACAGGACTGTTAACGTAAAAGAAAATGTCCAGCAAACAGGTATTTACCGATAAAATGTACATTAAATTGCTGCCGACAGATTCCTTTAACTGGCTCTGACCTTCATGTTCTTGGAAACAAAATCACTGCGATATCCACGGCAAAAGCAAAAACAAATCTCTTATTTTACATAGAGAAAAAAAAACTCCAGAAATATGTCACACAATGGGGGAAATAGAGTCATGACCAGCGCTATAGGAATCACTTTACTTCAAGTACGACCTTCCCCCTCCAGCCCTCCCATGTCTCCTTGCTTTAACAAATACTGCTATTTCTGGGTCTTAAATGTCTTCTTTCTGCTAATTACCTTTTCAGTCTCTCTTCTTAAATTGGATCTCCATGCCATATCCGCTTGCATTTTGAAAAGGCTTTTTTTCCTTTCCGACCAAGCCGTGGTGACAGTGGAGTTATAGAGCCTTGAGGATAATGATGTTGGGAAGAAGTAAAGTCGTGTAGGACACTGCCTCCTTGGGTTTTACACAACACACAATAGCCAGAAACCTTGATCAGCAAGGCTTGGAAAATTAGCCTGTCTCCAGGTCTTCTTCATAGATACTTAAATGGAAAGGGGTAATACATTATCTTCAAGGTCACATCACAAAAAGGGCAGTTATTGAAGGTGAAGGAAAGTAATGCACTTTAGGTGACCAAAATGTGACTGACAATTTTTTCAACATACAATAAATAAATGCAATTCTACAGGACCATATGCTCCCAAACAATAAGTTACAATCCCTACATAATAAATCCAAATGACACCTTTTTTTAAACCAAAGATACCTTTGTAAATTTTTTCTTAAATTGGACCATAAGTGGGGTAAGTTCTATTAAAATGAGGTCCTCTGATGTATTTTGCCAAAAGCTGACAACCTAATAAAAGATAGAAAATTCTTCGAAATAAAAAATAGAAAAAGGTTTTTGCTATGGCCAAAACTAGTGTCCCAAAGCAGAAAGTGAATAATGGTAAAAAAGGTAAAGATAAAGGCTTGTAAAATACATGAATGAGTTGTCAGTATTAATACATAACTACAAGTCATATTACAAGGTATATACAGTTAAGCAATAAATGAAAATCAAAAGGGTCATAAAATTGACCTTGAAAGGTAAGAAGGGGGGCAAAAGCCATATCACATATCTACTTTTCATACAGATTATAACTGCCAAAAATCATTTCAATAGGCCTTATATTAAGGAAGAGATATTCATCTTAGTAAATACTGTAGTGACGGCAAGGATGTTGTATTGCCTTGTGTCATCACTGGTGTGTAATAGGCCCTTATACCTTCAGTACAGTGGAGAGGCCAGAGTGGCTGACTAATAGATTCTGACCAGTAATTGCCAGGCTAACATCCCTATGTCTATAGGTTTGAATCCACGCTGTGAACTCATGTGGCAACTACTGATGGCCACGTACGATTATGAATCAAGCTGTCAGAGTGTGACTGACCGACTACACAGGAAGGTATGGGAGTTTCTTGTCTCTATAGCACTGTGACACATTGCCCATAGATGGGACTTTTATATTCTGAAAGTTTTAAACTAATCAAATGGAACATCAGAAGTCAAAATACTGTATAAATGGCTGTTGAATGTCTTCCTACCATCTAATACTCTTGCACTCCTGTGCAGTTACATTCTCTGTGGCTCACACTATCACCTATCAGTTTCTCTATGTGACCCATTAGCTGATTAAGTTCACATTCTCACCATTTTTCTTTCATTTCTTTTGACATTCTTATTGGTAAGCTTTAAGTACAGTTGAACCCTGTTGACTTAAAACATGAGACAAGAAAAATACTTGAATTTCACCTAGAATTTCAGACAACACAGTAAATATTACCGTAATTGTAAAGGGGCTGGGGTGGGGGTTGGGGTGCGATGAAGGGGATGAGGGGCTTGGATACACGGAATGGCTCGATCTTCAATGTGCACTACCCCGATACAAGGTCTCTTCTTATGGCCATTATGACAAGGTCGTCAACCAGAAAGCAAATATCTACAGAAATGACCTCCCAGAAAGGTGTGACATAGACACAACCAAACTGTCTGTGAAGGTAAAACTCAAAAGACAAGTTTAATATCAGGTGGGAGAACACAATGACCTTCTACAGGTACACTGCCTTTTAATTTTTGGCACCGGTTGTTGACTCCAAGAAAGTTAAGAGACATTATACAACTTGTGTACCTGTGACATTGAAGTATACTTTTATTGAATGAACTATATGCTAAACTCTAGTGACACAAAATTTACAACATTTCTTGTCTTGTTGTGCACCACGAATTGCCACCAGTCTACTACATCTTTTGTAATGTTCTTTACACATTTAAGAGAATACTGTTTTCTTCATTGAAAGCTTGGGATTCTACGTTGAAACTAATTTCACATCTGACCTCCTTCTTATTTAGTCTATTCAAGCAATTCTTTGTGCAGAAAAATATGACTACTGGAAAGATGATAACCCAAAAATGAGTTTAGTCCAGTCAGTAAGACACATGGCAGTCCTCTGGGTATTGGAACCTGTCAAGATACCAAAAGTCTCAAAGAATTACAGTAAGAAATGTAAACTTCACCCACCGAGGACACAGTCATAAACAACCTTACTTTTCTTTGAATTTTGAAAATTTCTCATCAAATTTATAATTTCTGTGACAGTTTGAGGTCACTTGTTTTCTCCAACTAAGAATTTATGTTTAATTTATTTGTCTTTTCTTCCAGAATTACAATTTTGTGCCAAGTGGTAAATCACATTTACCGTGATGAATTTCATGTCTTACCTTACTTCCTCTTTCACAGTTTACAAAAAAAAATAAATGGCTTTTAATGATCCAGACGAGTTATTGATGTACGAGAGTAATTTTTCAAACTCAAAAAATACATTTTTATAACCCTTTTAAACAAATAGAACCATATAGAAACAATGTACCTTTGCAGAGTTTTAAGTTTAAGACTTTGTGCAATTCTTCACAATATATTTTTGAAATCTGGGATACTTTATTCTGGATAAAGATACAGAGACATATGTTGTAAGAATGACAAGTTTGCATTCCACTTCCTTTTTTTCACAAAATAATGTGTGGTGAAGCATTTTTTATAAAAAATTACAACCAAAAGAATTTCATCCGGTAAAAAGAAGGATATTTCACCCTATTTTCCCCATCAAAGTGTCAGCATGATATAGTATTCAATGTAATTTTACAAATGTCCAGTCAATAATAGTACATTAAGGGTTAGGAACTTGGGACATTTATAAATAACTGAGGTGAAAGAACTTCAACAATTTCAATTCAGTTTCGTTTCATCAACTCTGTATGTCATCCTAACACATTTTATCAGCAATTAAGCAACAATTGTAAAGTACAGTTACACTAAACCCTGTTTTGCAGGGTGAATTGTTTACAGAAGGCATAACATGCACTATATTCCTTGTTAATACAAAGAATTCTATTTTATTCTAGACTTTTATAGCACTTAATTTCTACCAAGGCAAACTCTAAGGTGCAACACCAGACACTGATTCAATTATCATTACATCATAGACATAGCCAAGTCAATACCACAGAGATACTGGGATTACCAAATTACCTCAAGTTAAACTTGTTCAACACTAATTATTTTGTGGCTGAAACTACGACTATGACACAGTGCCCAGTAGTGCTGCGACTGCCATTTGTAGAGACTCGATTATCACCCACCTTGGACTGATTTATCATTCGATTTAATTGACAGACATTAAAAATCACAAAAGTCATCACATAAGCATAACTAAACATATTCATACTATCAACCAACAAAATATTAAAATCTTACTTGAAGAATATCACATGTTAAAATATGTAAGTTAGAAAACGTGAGGTCATGGAATCACATGAGATTTCCTCCTAATATATTAAAATAAAATATGCAAATTAAAAAACGTGTGATCTCTGAACTTTGGGCAAAATAGGGGTTTAACTTTGAGTGATTCCATATGGCTACACTCGATGCACCAAAGTGATACCACCTTCAATCGATGCATCAAATGGACCACTAATCATCCCAGCACTAGTGCCAAGGTACTCAAAAACGGAAACAGGTGCAAGCTAGTAAACTGGGTACTTGTAAAATATTGTGTAGTACCATACATAACTGGCATAAAACCTAACAAACAATCAAATTTGTCCACCTAGTCTTTGCGTTTTACATGATTTTCCTTATTTTCACATATTAGACCTTTTATTTATTAGTGAATTTCTTAACATCAGTCAGCCATATTTCCTGTACTAGTACTTCCCATGGTGAGAACTGAAACGTGAACCTGAGACTTGGGTCAGATATTTCATAGCCGATACTAGGCCGCTTGGTTTTTGTCCCAGTCACACCACTAGCTGAAATATTGTATGCATCTTCACTGTCAGGTTGTGAGTGCTCCAGTTTAATAATTCACTTAGGCCTATGGAAAATGCCAAATGAGGCATGAGGTTTACCATAAAGCAAAGTAAATGTCAGGTAAGATGGTTAAGAATGGAAAAAAGACAAATACATGTATAAGGCAGCCTTATCTTTTAAACATCTAGATCTCAGACTCCGGTTTTATATAACCCCCTCAAACAATCTGCTTCTGTATCATGACTGATTTTGGTTTGCAGATAAAATGTTTTCTTTTAAATCCAGCACTTATTTGTTACAAAACAAGGTTAAACCCCACTTGGGAACATAAATTATGAAAATGGAAGCCCTTCAAAGAAAAGGTCACACATATCCCAGCAATGTCCACAGACACACTAAGAGGAGAGAGATATGTAAGTGTAACCCAAATAAAAGACCCATACATTATAAGTAATGGCCAGGATACCACAGTCAAGTCGTTTCATAAATAATAATTACACAGGCTGCAAATTCCATTTTGCTGCTTAATGACACAGTTAATGCCAAATAAGCATAAAACTGTGAGAAACAAGGAGGATTGGGTTGTTTTGCCCACCAATTGAGTGGACTTCCTGCCTTAATCTATGGTTATGCACAAAACTCATCAAACTAGATCATTTCTATGGGGTCATAAAATAGTCTCGCTTCCCAATAAAGAATGTGGGACTGGATGGAAAGGGTCATGAGTGGGTTTGTCCCAAGATATAGATCTACACTATACGTACAAGCCATAGCCATTCAGTCAAGTTTAAACTTGGTATTCTGCAAAAAATTATTTTACTGCAGAAGTTGTTGTCTAAAGTTTCAACTTTATAGCTTCAAATGAAAATGCTCACAGATGGTTTCACAAGCTATAGGTATAAGCATTAACACAAAAACAAATGGATTCCCTTCTATGAACTTACGATCTGGTTTGGATATTGTCTATTGAACAGTGAATTATTTGCCTGCCACCCCCTCATCATACCAGTGAGGGATGCTGAGGACAGTCTTGAATCCTAGTATATATGTCATTACATCTCTGCGAGTCATAACTCCAACTCTCTACTTATATCATCGGCAGAGTCAGGGAATGAGCAATGGACTGACTGAATGGGCAACGGGACATTATACATCAGACAAGTATATTATTCACCTGAAATATAGACGGCTACCACTCTCACTTCATTTTAAATACATCAACCCTGTTACAGTAGATTTGTTGTATAGATAGGGTTCTTACTCCCAATATAATATAATAAGACTTTCACAGTGCTTAATCAGTGAACTACCAGATTCTAAAGAATAATAGCTTCATTATTATGCAACAACCTTTAGGCTACATATGCAGTTCCCTAACAAGACACCAGTGTCCATGGTGTTCAATAATACAGAACACATCAGCTCTCCTGGATGTCCAGTTCGGAGCATTTATACTCCTAGGTTTAAACTTAAGGGTTAGACTTGTGTTTTCACATACTTTCCGACCCACTGTACATACTTGGACAAGCTATCAGTGTTAATCACATGTTGTTATGAGCTGGAATCATACCCATAACCTCTGGGGCCCGACACAAGTGATCCTTTGCAATACTGGATTAGGACTCGACTTTTGAGGTTCCAAGGAGGAAACATATGTGTAGTAAGTCAGGTGAGAAATCAAACCTCAGACTTTCATCTTATAAGTAGCTAAATAGAAACACATAGAGCACAGAAACCATACCATATTCTCACACCAGGTATTGGCTTATATATAGTTACCTAGTTAGGGTCTGCTGACTGGTTTTCAGGCAAGACATGCTCTGTATTGTACACTGCTATGAATGTCTATCCAGTTGTTTCATCCTTTTGATTGTTAACAAGTTTTTGCTACAGCAAGGATTTTATATCTAAGGGAATGTTAACAAAGTGTTTACATCTTATAGACTGTTAACAAGGTTCTGATAGCTTTGAGAGTGTTAACAAGGTTTTTACTGCAACTTCTAGACTGCTGAGGCTTTTTTACATCTTATAGCCTATTAGTAAGATTTTTACGTCTTATAGACTATTTCATTTGCTCACTGTAACTTTAAACGCCATTTTCATTAAGGTTTCAAGATAAAAAGAGAAGACAAAACATGTATATATAGTTTTACAATATTTTACAGTGCAACTGGAGCTAAAAACTTAAAAATACTGGAATTCTAGTCACAAGTAATCTGACCTATCTGCTATATTCTCTTTGAATGCCAGACAAATTTCTTCCATGTATATTTTCTAATTAGTAAAGCATCTACCATTGTATGGAGAGAAATGTTAAGACCTTTCTCGACCAAGAAAATGGATCTATCTATGTTCATATTCCTTTGTCCAGAAACATGGAACAAAATTAAATGGAGATGATTTTTCACTTAAACTTTTTATGATATGACAGTGACAATGTTTCTGTGTACCGCATGTTGGGAACATGGTGCCACAGTGGGTGACATACCCACATCTCATTAGTGAGGACATTGGTTTGAATCCAAGCCCTAACCTGAACTTAGAAATTGGCAGTTACTGGCTGATGTCAGATGACTTTCAATGCAGGATGATGACCAAATGGTATACGTTGCTTTCCTCCACCTCCCTGTTTTAACTTGATTTCTACAATGTGTTGATTACAAAATCAATCAGCTAATCAATCTTACAAATATTTATTAAAAAATCGACAGAAGATGTATTTTGTTTATCACTAATGAATAGGGTACATGGTACACAAGTTCCACTCTCAGGTCAAAGGTTAAAGTTTAGGTTTAGGTCTCATTCAACAGCCTTAAGTCTAACCTAAAGACTTTACCATTTAAAATGTCATGATAATATGATTTTTTTACATTTTCTCTCCAGTGATTCTCCCATTTTCATAAATATAATCCAAATATATAGATTAAGTTTTTGATTTTGGGTCAAGAATCACCCTTATTACATTATATATAAATAATATCATAAAGGGGAAACTGGGGGATGGAGGAAAGCAATGAATACTGGTTGGTTAACCATCCATACTATAACAATCAGCCATCAGAAAGAAGCTACCAACTGTATGGTAAACAAGATCCCTCTGAGAGTCTATACCACTGCCAAGGCCCAACAACTCCAATATTCCTTATGAGTGCAATGATAAAAGTCATTTAAAAAAAGTCTGGATCCAAAGGTGATCCAAAATCAAATCATTTCTTCCCTTTGCAACTGTTGATGTTTCCTAAATGTTTCACCAAAATCTGCCCATTAGTTTTTGAGTCATTATGCAAACAAACACGCGCCCCTCAAAACATAACCTCCCTGGTGGAGGTAATTAACACTTCTTTTCATTCTGTGTCGTACTTCTGTACTCTTATTCAAATCACAGCTCCCTGCCATAAGTTGGCACAGCCCTTAAATTGGCACAAAATGGAACACAGACTATGAACTGGCAATGGGTTATCATCAGTACTAGAGATTTTTAAGTGCACTAAAACTGCAGTCACAGAATATTTAACAATCAACCGATGACAGCAAAAGTGTGAACAAGAATAAATGACAAATTTTGGGGGAATTTCAGAGTGCAGATTCAGAGTTTTGTGCCAATTAGAAGGGCCGATCTTCTGTAGAACTTACAGAATCGCCCGCAAAAATCATATACAAAGTTAATTAATTGCCTGCTTCTTGTTTCAAATGTGAAATTTATTTATAAGTTTGACTTGTGTCAATGCACATTTTAGTCCAAAGAAATCCACCTCATTACACATAATACAAGCAGAAACAAGCAGGCTGCGTTCAAGGTGTGCCAATATAAGACACAGAGCAACAATTAACTTAAAACAGAAGGTGAGAAGTTAAAATGATCCAGTAAGATAAATATCATCAATAACATCGACTTTTCTATTGGATGAAAATATAATTCAAACCGTGATTTTTCTGAAATGATTTCTATTTCAAAGGTTGGTCTTTATCTGGACATTACAGGTGTTTTCAAATTAATGTATATCCATTTTAAAATTTGTTCTTAATTATTAAAACGTAAATAATTCACTGAAGACAAGACAATGAATATACTATACAAACACATAGCAAAATCTAGTTGGAAATTTTCTGCATAAAGAATCATTAAATTTAAATTAAATATCTCCTGCCATATATCATCACATAAAATGACATGGTTTTCAACTTTTAATCAATTTGATTGGACACCATGTCATCCTACTGACTGTGGACTGGAGGCTTTAATATCTATACAAGTCACTTTTTGTCCTTCTATCAATAGATATCAAATGGGGAGACTCAATACTTAAAGAAAGGGTGACAAAGTTTCCTACTTAATACCTAAAAGGTGCAAAAATTCCCCTCAAAGAAAAACCATATATAGATTTTTTGTCTGCAGGGTCTTTGAGTAAAATAAAGCACAGATTCCTCTTTAGAGGAACTATAACCTGATTAAAACTGGTATATTAGATTTTATTAGGCCGCTCTTAAAATGTCAAAGAGCTGTATTTTGCCTTGAATGATAGACTTAAAAGGCAGGAAAACAACCACTTGAATGAACTCTTGAAGTGCAAGGGATTTAGTAGTAATTGGCAAAGGAACCTAGAGTGACTCCTGGCTTAACTGTTTTTTTCTTAGTAAAAAATGAAGAAAAGTCTGATTTATTCTGGTTTAATACTGTATTTAATATATTAATGCATAATATCATTATATACCATTTACAAATGTGTAATAAATCAGACAGTTAAACAACAGAAAACTATCTTTTTTCTGATATTGAAAAGGTGGACTCCCTTGGATTCTCAGAATTTAAGTAGAACTATTTTTAAAGAAACAAAATCAAAGAAATTTTGAACAATATTTTTTTTGAAATACACCCTGACAACTTTATAAAGCAGATTTTAGATCAAGATACTACTGGCCATCAGTAAGTAACCTTCAAATGCCCCTTTTACTGTCTTGAGGTTTGAACTTGTGAGAGTACTTAAGGAGGGCCAGTGCTATTGCCAGTTTCAAATGCACAAATACATTAATCACAAGGAAACATTTTTCATCAATTAATCATTTCAAATGGATTGAACTTTTGTAACACAACCAGATACATTTATGTTTGTATATCTTCACTTCACATTCTTTTGGTGTACATTTTACAATTACAGCTTAATATAGTATTCCTGTATGTCTGAGGTACACAACCTCCTGTTATAGGCCACAGTTTGCCTAACACTATTCTGTTAGTATTTTATCCCTTGTGTATATTTTGAGCACAAATACTGGCCACGGACCCCGCTCAATAGAGAGTGTCGGTTTTATTTATTCATTGGCTGACCCAAATACATCTGTGTTATTTTTCAAATTTTTTTCAAAAAATCTTCAAAAGAAAAGGTGGAAGGGTTGACACAGTAAAATATCTATATTATTACACAAATTCAAAGATAAAGAATAGGGTGTTTACCTAAAACTTCTAAAAACAAAATTGGAGGGGTCTGATACAGTAGGAAGAATGGGTTTATCTTAAGGAACTTCAGAAACTATATAAAGGGGTGTTGAACTGAGTGTTAAAAACTGAGACCTAACCAAGGGGCTTATAATTACCAGTAAATTGGGGCGGTGAAAGCAATCTGTCTAGATGAGGGCCATTCTAAAGTATCTGTACAGCCCTTCTGAAGGTCTCCTCCCCAGGGAACATACTAAAGCACAGGCACTGGCACCCCACTGGACAATTAAGGCACATCTCTATTTTTCTATGTCACTTTGATTAGCCTTTAATTTGCTGTCATATATAAAAGTTACCCTGCTAATAGGAGTTGGAGACATGTATAGGGTACTCCGGAGTGCTGGGTGAGATATTAAAACTTCCAGTGAATTGTGTAAGATGTCTTTTAAAAAGAATCTCATTTCCTGTCGGGACAATGAGTAAAAACAATCTGATGATGAAAATGGAAGGTTGACAGGCAACTCAAGCCTACTGAAAATATTGGCCAGAAAAAGGATGCCAGGCACATTTCAGAACAAAATCTTTAACATGTTTCAAATGATATATCACAAACTTTTAATTCTTAATAATAATAATAATAATATATTTCTACAGCAGACGAGATACAGTATAGAAACAATTTTCCAAAACTGTAATTTATAAACCTAAGCTGAAGGTGCAATGTTGAAAGTTCTTTAATCATGGATTTTCCAATTATTTTAAATTTAATCATTTACTGAATCATTAATATCATTTCAAAAATTGTCTTTACATGTTTACATGTCTAAACCAAGTTTATCACCAGTTTCTTATTAAATTGACACCACAGTTATGGAAGAATTTATTTTCCATGCAAGACTGTTGTCAAGCATTACACCATTTGCACTGGGACATTTATTCTCAGTATTTGAGATTGAAGAAATATTCTAGGTTCACAGTCTTTGGACAAACATATCTGATGAAATTACAAACAGATATTTCACTGGAGTATTCTATTATAAATTTAACCAAATGAGGTCAGCAATTGGTTCAGTGCAGTATGGGAACTGTGGGAGGAAAAAGGTTAAGCCTTTATGCCAATGTAGTACAGGTGTTTTATTATATTTAAACAAGCTGTATTGTATCAAGACTATCCATAAGCTTCTCTAGAACTAGCATGTTTATTACAATACATTGGTCTGTCTCCATTCTTTTTCACTCCACTTAACTGTTAAGCTTATTTAAGACAATTAGAGATAAATTTTCACATAAAAGCAAGAACATTTATAAGGTTTACATACACATTCAGTCATGGATATTGACTTGCAATTGAAGCAGGTCTGACATCAGCCACTCTATAATTTGATAACTTCTTTTTACCAAATATGGTCATGTGTTTTCAGTCACAGTCTTGCTGTCATTAATTTGTACTGGCTGTCAATTTGCAATTGTATATTAGTGCTGACATTAGTGCTTTCTGTACCTACACTATCCACTCCTTTGAACCAGGGCATTGATATATAGTGAAACCTCTATCACCTGAGCACCCGGGGGGTAACATGTTGTCTGGATAATAGAAAGTTTATGACATAAAGAAGTGATTTGACACAAAAAAAAGGAAATATACATTTAAAGGACTGAAAAGGAGCCAATGGAGCATATGTATAATAGTAGTTCTATTGTGATCTGAACCCTGGCCAATGTTTTGGGAAATTTTTCTAGCATTTCCTTTAGCATAGACACAAGATAGTTAAGTATCATGTGGCAGTTCATGTGGACAGAGGTCACACCTCACAAGATAAATACACACACATGAGAAAGAATTAACATGTACAATAGTCTATGGTCCACTAGTATTGCCAGGTCACTGGTATATTGCCATATAAAATCTGACACACAAGTGGTAACCATATATTTCACAAACAAACAGAAAAGGTTACATCATTGTTTACCAATCTCTGACTGTGTAAATATCAAAAGGATGACACACAAAACCAAATCTCCTCAAAATCCTATTTCATTACCCAAAACTATGGTAACATCAGCTAAACACCCCTTTCAGTTCTTTTCTATCAAAATACTCCAATTATTCCCTGAATAATTTATACCAAAGGCTTAGTCCAATGCAGCATGACATTATTTTGACAACTGTCTAAAAACTGTTGTATCCTTAGCAAATTATTTATATGAAAGACGCAGAATAAAAAGAGCCAAACTGTTATTAGTAATACTTAATGAAACTTATCCCAAGGGACACACGCCCTTTTTGGGTTAAATGTCAAACTTCTATGCAAATCCCTTCAACGTTTGAGTGACAATATTTACCAAACTTAATGCCACATGAACGTAATGAGGCTATTGCCAGGTAGATTTGTTATTACACACAGTCACCCAAATGCCCATCGAAATCCGCCTATTCAAAGCAGCTCTGCCATATAATAAGATTAAGGTCTGAATATTTAATGTACAGACATACTATGAATAATATTTTATGCTAGTCTGGCATTTTTTATGTGTTCTACACGACACATTCTGACATATTTGAGTTGTACCAATGACCAAATTCAGCATTCTGTAGTTTCTTTTATGAAAAGAAGGGGTTGAGGCAGTTTCTATGTTATCAGTGTGCTATTTGAGAGTCTTATTTTACACTACAAGTGGAATGTTTCACTGGCACTTTTACTGCAGTCATTTTCAGCTTATAATTTTTTGAGAGCAAAAAAAAAGTAATTTCTATTCAAGTTATAAATCTGTAGTAATCTCTTGACAAGACAATGACTACTGTGGAAATCCATTTTGATGATACTGTATCAGGCTGTCTAAGGAAAAAGCAAAGCTAAGTCAAAATCAATCAAACTAAAATATATTTGATACACAAAAAAGTGTGTGCGTGTGTGTGTGTGTGTGTGTGTGTGTGTGGGTGGGGGGGGGGGGGGGGGGGGGGGGGAGGATTTGGGGCAATGGTAGACAGGATGTGACTGATAAGGATCAACTGGTCAGTCTGACAGGGATCACCGTCCAGGGGTCTGACACTTGACAAGTTGACACTCTGTTGGCTAAAACACTTGCTAAACACTAATTCCATAATTAGGGGCTTTAGATGGAAACAAATACATCAATATGATGAGGAAGGATTGAGGAGTTATAAGAAATCCATGCCATAGAGAGGGGATTGATGTGGGTTGGTGAAAATGTTAGTTTAGACAGTGAACACTCAATTTGCTGAACATATTTGAGGGAAAGTTTGGTAAAATGGAGGCGATATACCAGTGTGATACCACTCAATTTGAGGGTATGAAAATGTGTTAAAACAAATTTGACTTCTCACATGATATATCTTAAGATGGGCTGACTCCTAAGTTGGGCTCCAACATAAACACAGCTAAATTCTAATTCTAATAGTACTTTTATAGCACTTAATCTCCATATACTGACAGACTCTAAGGCGAATAATGCAAGAAATCAGAGAGAGTAATCGTTAAATCAGAAAAATTGCAGAGGTCAGTGCCACAGAGAAAGACCAAAAAAATGCAAAAATAACAGAAATTTAAATACTCTTCTTATCATCTTAATACAACATTGCAATTAATATTCTCTATACTACCCTACATTACTAACTGTGGCTTAACTACCTGAAAAATATCTAGAATGTGGTAAATCCTTAAGATGAAGGTCCTCTATCAACCCACAGTTCATCTGCAGTTAAAGAGGGAATTCTATTTAACAGAGATCCACTTAAAAGATTTTGTCTATATTGAACAAAACCCACTTAATTGTGGACAGATTTTAATATACAATGAACACTTTAGGCTCATACCATTACCGAGCACCATTATCACCATTAATTAAATGGGACAACATAATATGCAGTGTCACAATACTGTTAAAGCACCAGTCCGCAGTAAGTTTACTCAGCTTGTTGGTAATTACAGACGTATATAAAGAACACTGACAAAAGTTAGTTTCTTAAATTGTCACTGAAAAGTTCTAGTCATTTGCAACACATTAAAGGAATCTATACGAGTCACAAATTACTCGACCTTTTTATCTACCCACCCTTTTTCCCCTACAAAATGACCACCATTTTATTTGGGTTTCAATTTATAACTTTTCATTTCTACGGTTTTAATGATTTTCAAGACTTTCTGTCAACTGTAATTTTTCTACTTTTTTTTCTGTGATTATGTAAGGATAGTTAATTAATTAACTATAAAAAATTGCAGAATAATTTTTATTAGGATGACAGTGCCTTGGCTGGACAACTGAAAAGGCTTATGTCTTCATGTAAATGACAGTGATGTTTTTGAAAACTAACAATTTCAATTAAACAACTGGCAGAGGATGATGTGACTGTAATTTGTGGGAATGTTTCACTTTATACGGTCCAGCTCTCAGGTACTTTTCAAATGCACCAGGTCAAGGTGAAATTAGCGTTTTCTCGTCTTTTAACACTTGGTGCCAATGTGGGGACATCCCCCCATTATTATGTCCAACATGCTGTCGTGAGCTGGATTAGAACACATGTCCACAGGGGGGACATAATAACTTCATAACCATAGTGACCCTGAGGCCCACTGACAGTCAATAGGGGGGACTCGATAACTTCATTATAGGTCAAAAAGCCATCAGAGAGTCACTTGCACTAAATTTCCCCGTTCCACTCCTCCAAAACAATATCTCTCCGTCGGTGGAAGTAAAAAATCTGGGTGTTATTTTCGACTCAGACAACTCCTCTGACAATCATGTTGCCAAGGTTTGCAGAGCATGTTACTATCATCTTCGTGATTTGCGACGAATTCGCAAATTCCTTGGAGTTGAGACAGCAATGCTTCTGGCAAACGCTACGGTCAGTAGTTGTCTAGACTACTGTAACTCTTTACTCTATGGAGTAAGCAAGTCCAACATAGCCAAACTACAGAGAGTCCAGAATGCTCTTTGCCGCATCATCTTCAGACTTGACAAAATGAGTCATGTTACACCCTTTTTGAACAAAACTCCACTGGCTCCCAATTCAACATCGCATCCTGTTTAAGTACAATCTTTTGGTATTCAAGGCTATTAATCTTTCACAGCCCCCGTATCTTTCAGCTTTAATAAGATTGAGCAGTCTCACTCGTGGCAACAGGCTATCTATCTCCTCAACCCACCCTAATAAGCACATAGGAAGGCGTGGCTTTGCAGTAGCTGCACCAGCTGAATGGAACAAGCTGCCACAGACTGTCAGATCTCAGCAAATAATAGATGGTTTCAAAAGCCAGCTAAAGACCTACTTGTTTAGGCTGGCATACCCCCCACCTTAGTTATATCCTGGCGGGCGCTTTTTAGATGTCGACCCATGCCTGTCCCTGGACTCTCCCTTCTTGGACTCAAGCGCATTAGAGGATCTGTATCAATTTTGCGCTATATAAATCTTACTATTATTATTATTCATAACCACAGAGATCCTGAGGGCCACTGAAATCCAATAGGGGGGACTAAATAACTTCATAACCACAGAGATTCTGAGGCCCACTGACAGCCAACAGGTGGGGGACTTAATAAATTCAAAACCACAGAGATCCTGAGGCCCACTGACAGCCAACAGGGAGGACTTAATAACTACAGTGATCTTGAGACCCACTGACATCCAATAGGGGGACTAAATAACTTCATAACCACAGAGATCCTGAGGCCCACTGAAATCCAACAGAGGGACTTAATAACAGAATAACCACAGAGATCCGGAGGCCAAATGACATCCAATGGAGGGGGTGGGGGGGGGGTGGGGGTGGGGGGACATAATAACTTCATAACCAAAGAGATCCTGAAACCCACTAACATCCAATACGGGGGACTTAATAACTTCATAAATATAGAGATTCTGAGGCCCACTGACATCCAATGGTGAGGGTGGGACTTAATAACTTCATAACCGCAGATATCCTGAGGCCTACTGACATCCAGTAGAGAGACTTAATAACACAATAATCACAGACATATGGAGGCCAGCTGACATTCAATAGGGGGAGATAATAACTTCATAACCACAGAGATCCTGAGGCCCACTGACATCCAGTAGGGGGGAGGGATAGATATACACTTTTTAACTCTGGGCGACTACAAAATATAACAACAAGGTTCCACTGAATATTTATTTATTTATTCATTTATTCGTTAAGTTGCACAGTGATCATTCAAGCATGTACAATAACACGTCAAACTGAACACAGAACACAGGGAAAAAAAACAGGTTCCATTATAGGTTCCATATATCTTAACACTGAAGATTTAGCTATGAAGGGGCATGTCTCATTTTGAAAATAAGGGGTGCGTTTGTCCTAGAATAATTTTATGTCAGATAAGAACACCCCACTCATGGGGGAGAATATGTGATAATTTATAGGACAAGCATCTTCTCTGTGTGCTGACCAGGTAAATATAAATATGTTGAAAGGTAGCAATGTAGGAATATCAAGTACCTGGACAAAGGATTGGGTGTGGGGAAGATGTAGGCAGGTCATGTCTTCAGTGATGACCACAGTAAAGGTGACAAGAATCACAGTTATGGCAACTGAAGAGAAATACTACAAAAAATCTCTTCTCACAAAAAACAATTACCCTTCAAATCAGGTACAGGGTAGCACATAACAGTCTCCACAGGGAGTCCTGCCATCATTTCCTTCAACCCGTCAGGTTTTACTTCTTTGTCCAAGGTATACACAGAGGCATGATGTGACAACATAAACATAGCACCAGTCACACGTGAAATGTCAAACTGTCAAAAATAGAAAGGAAGTCAGACAGAAGTACTCATCTTGGTATAAGTTTTCTTTGAGAACCAAAGTGTTGAAGATTAGAGAACATGTTTGCTTTGTTCATAATACATATTCAAATCCATGAGATCCATGTTTCAGGCGTCAGTAGAATTATGTAAGATGGTCCTGATATGGATGAAATCTTTCTGTGCAGTTATCCATATAAATGGTGGACAGCCAGATGTGCTTCAGACTGTGGAAGTGATTTGTCTTTGCTCTGTATTTCACATGACTCATAGCCTTCTGATCCTGGGTTTGAATCTGGTGCATGGTAATGTGTAGGGTATGGATGCCTGTCTGTTGAAGCGTTTGAATCTGGTGCATGTTAACGTGTAGGGTATGGACGTCTGTCTGGCCCAGCGTTTGAATCTAGTGCATGGTAATATGTAGGGTATGGACGTATGTCAGATCAAGGGTTTGAATCAGGTGCATGGTAACATGTAAGGTATGGACATCTGTCTGGCCCTGTGTTTGAATCTGGCGCATGGTAATGTGTAAGGTATAAAAGTCTGTCCGACCCTGTGTTTGACTCTAGTGCATGGTAACATGTAAAGTATGGACATCTGTCTGGCCCTGTGCTTGAATCTGGTGCATGGTAATATGTAAGGTATGGACGTCTGTCTGGCCCTGTGTTTGAATCTAGTGCATGGTAACATGTAAAATATGGACATCTGTCTCGCCCTGTGCTTGAATCTGGTGCATGGTAACATGTAAGGTATGGACGTCTGTCTGGCCCTGTGTTTGAATCTAGTGCATGGTAACGTGTAGGGTATGGATGTCTGTCTGGTGAAGGGTTTGAATCTGGAGCTTGGTAATGTGTAGGGTATGGACGTCTCTCTGATCAAGGGTGTGAATCTGGTGCATGGTAATGTGTAGGGTATGGACGTCTGTCTGGTGAAAGGTTTGAATCTAGTGCATGGTAACATGTAGGGTATGGATTGTCTGTCTGGTCAAGGGTTTGAATCTGGTGCTTGGGAATGTGTACGGTATGGATGTCTGTCTTGCCCAGGGTTTGAATCTGGTGTATGTTAATGTGTAGGGTATGGACGTCTGTCTGGTGAAGGGTTTGAATCTGGTGCATGGTAATGTGTAGGGTATGGATGTCTGTCTGGTGAAGGGTTTGAATCTGGTGCATGGTAACATGCAGGGTATGGACGTCTGTCTGTTGAAGCGTTTGAATCTGGTGCATGTTAACGTGTAGGGTATGGACGTCTGTCTGGCCCAGCGTTTGAATCTAGTGCATGGTAATATGTAGGGTATGGACGTATGTCAGATCAAGGGTTTGAATCAGGTGCATGGTAACATGTAAGGTATGGACATCTGTCTGGCCCTGTGTTTGAATCTGGCGCATGGTAATGTGTAAGGTATAAAAGTCTGACCGACCCTGTGTTTGACTCTAGTGCATGGTAACATGTAAAGTATGGACATCTGTCTGGCCCTGTGCTTGAATCTGGTGCATGGTAACATGTAAGGTATGGACGTCTGTCTGGCCCTGTGTTTGAATCTAGTGCATGGTAACATGTAAAATATGGACATCTGTCTCGCCCTGTGCTTGAATCTGGTGCATGGTAACATGTAAGGTATGGACATCTGTCTGGCCCTGTGTTTGAATCTAGTGCATGGTAACGTGTAGGGTATGGATGTCTGTCTGGTGAAGGGTTTGAATCTGGAGCTTGATAATGTGTAGGGTATGGAGGTCTCTCTGATCAAGGGTGTGAATCTGGTGCATGGTAATGTGTAGGGTATGGACGTCTGTCTGGTGAAGGGTTTGAATCTAGTGCATGGTAACATGTAGGGTATGGATTGTCTGTCTGGGTCAAGGGTTTGAATCTGGTGATTGGTAATGTGTAGGGTATGGATGTCTGTCTTGCCCAGGGTTTGAATCTGGTGTATGTTAATGTGTAGGGTATGGACGTCTGTCTGGTGAAGGGTTTGAATCTAGTGCATGGTAACATGTAGGGTATGGATTGTCTGTCTGGGTCAAGGGTTTGAATCTGGTGCTTGGTAATGTGTAGGGTATGGATGTCTGTCTTGCCCAGGGTTTGAATCTGGTGTATGTTAATGTGTAGGGTATGGACGTCTGTCTGGTGAAGGGTTTGAATCTGGTGCATGGTAATGTGTAGGGTATGGATGTCTGTCTGGTGAAGGGTTTGAATATGGTGCATGGTAACATGCAGGGTATGGACGTCTGTCTGGTGAAGGGTTTGAATCTGGTGCATGGTAATGTGTAGGGTATGGATGTCTGTCTGATCAAGGGTTTGAATCTAGTGCATGGTAACATGTAGGGTATGGATGTCTGTCTCTTTAAACTTTTTAAACTGGTGCATGGTAACGAGTAGGGTATGTCTTGAACTTCCATATTGTTTGACTGATAAAACATTTGTTGACCATTTTGTTCAGTGTATAGTGTATAGGGCCTTATAGCTCAGCATTTTTTTTATAAAATCAGTGTGATGTGGACAGGCCTTAACACTAAGACTCTGTTCAGACAGACATGTGGGAAGGACACAGGGCCTGGGCTGATATGACTTAAGCTGTGAAAAGCAACAGAAAACTTTAACTTTGGTTGCACCGAGGTCACACAGAGCGGTGGTGTTCTCACTAGCTACATATAGGCTGAAAATACTTAACTACACCAGGATTATTTGTGGCTCAATGCATTTTGGTAGTATTCATAAGTTGGGATTTGTATTTCAGTATGATGCATTTGCCACAACATGGACCGCTTTTCCAGCATGTATCGGATTTTTTTTAATCCTTGAAAAAAACCAGCCACGTCCTCTGATGAGCTGTATTTAACTCAACACGTTGGAAGGATGAAGGTGTGGTGGTGGGATCGCTATACAGGACAGCTCATTTGTAAATGTTCATTATCTGCATACAAGGTCCATTCACACCACCGTGAGGACAAGGTTGCAAAGTAAATTTAAAATATGAGTGTTACGACTGGACAGAACTCCATAGAACTGTGTGAATGAGCAATTACAAATGAGAAGTGCTTTTATAGTCCCATACGATTCGATTGGACGGGGTTAAACTGTGTGTACATTACCTGACTGTGTCATCAGCTCACCACAGACCCGTTGGTGTGGGAGTCGGTAGATTTGCAGATTTCCGTTACATTCATATCTCTGGCTTTACACTACTTCAGTTTGCCTGGAAGAGAAAACACAACAGCTTCATTGATTCCTTGTTGAAATCTAATCCAACACAAGTATGCTTTAAACAATGACTTGGCTGCAGAAAGACTTTATGTGTCTCCCTCTAAATATGATAAAAAATTAATAAGCTTAATCAGGTGTGAGCAAAGCACTGTCCTCTTGATAGAAACACCAGACTTGATAAACACTATATGTATGTTGTTAAAAAGATACTCGTTCAAATGAACTGTGGATAAACTATAGGCGGGATAAAATCCGGGGTAAATTGGAGCAAATATTGTTTTTGCCAATAATGATTACTTTTAAAATGCCCTGGATATTTTTTTCCGCATTCATTTTTATAAAATATGTATTTTTGTTTATTTGCTTATATACAGAGGGTTTTAAACAATGACCCATTTTATAGACATCAATTTTTTTGTTCTTATCAATAAGCTGTGATATCTAATATTAATTTAGGAAAAAAATTAAATGTAAAATTTACATTTATAAAACAGATTTGGTAAAATATTTGATGTGACATACTGAGGAAGAATAAAAAAATTTGGCTAATATAAGATAAGTTTTGGTTGACCCAGGAGTCCATGGTGAGATTTTTTTATGTCAAGATACAAGAGGGGCGTGTATAACAGAAGCATAGCTATTGGTGATCTGCAGTTGGCAATAGGATCACAGGCTAACTAAACACAAAACATGGCATGAAATGGACATTTTTACTTCAATGACATAACTGTAATGTACTTTACTTTTACAGTGCTTAATTTCCATCATATAACAGACTCTAAGGCGCTAGAGCAATAATGGGAGAAGTGGAAAAAATCAGAATATCTGCAGTAAATGTTCACTTTATCTTATGAATGTAACCAGCCAGAACTGCATTCATCCCTTTTCCAAGACTCTTCAGGAAAATGTTTGTAAATGAAGAGACCCTAGAAAGAAATACAAACAGGAAAAAATAGGGGGAAAAATGGAAAAAATGAATATTTATGTTCTAGCCTCTTACTTTATATTCATGTCCAGATAACCTTGTAACCAGGTTGTTTTTTGTACTTTAAACAACCATGTAACAATTTCATTTCGCAGAACTCCATGATCAAAGTTATAGATAAGTGTAAAGTTAATAACTGGAAAATTTGGGAATTTTATGTCATTTCAACAGGTGTGATAATCACAAGACAGACCAAACCTAGAGCTAATCCCACACTAGGTAACACGCCTGCATTCATACATGACAGCCAAGCAATAAAATGCCACACTTGTCCACCACTCAGCAGCCACTGAGGCCCATCCTAATGCCAAACATTATCAAGGCAGTTCAATTATCACAACACCATATAATGTATGTCAATACTTATTACAACATAAAAATTATATCATTGTTTCAATGAATCATTTTATCATCATTTACTTGATAAGAAAATTATTAATGAAATAATTAAACTGAAGAAACACAACAAATTTTCTAGTATTCACTGGGGTGTGCACTTGAAAAGGTGGAGTACAAACTCGGTGAACATAATAAACCCACGCCCAATATTTTACCAATAACTCAGCTTAGTTACAAGGTTTACACAGTATTATTTCATCAGTGAATGTTCTTATTTTGGGATCCATTCAAGCATTTTTGTTTTAAAAATTAATGATGAACTGTTGATGACATTACACAAGATTGTTAATTTGGTATGAAGCATCCAACAATCAATCAACTGTCACTTTTTTCTCCTCTAGGGCAATATAACTGTCATGGTTTGAGTCTTTGGACAAAATTATTCACTGTCTATATATGGTGAAGTGACACCTCAGCTAAGGTTACCTTAACCCAGTGGATTATCTTTTATCTAAATTTCTTTAATCTAAATACTTCCTCCCGTTTTCACTGTAAAATTTTTCCCTTTTTATTGTCTTTCTATGTCTGCAAGCAAAATTCTTCCACCTACTATGATCATGGCTGTACTATATAAATACATGAATATTAAATCAGTTATGGTGACTTACAGTTTTATGCCAGGAAATTGCTACTACTCTGCAGACTCCACTCAAAGTATATAATCAATGAGCCTTCTCCTTTCAGGAATGAGTGTCAAAATGTGTTTATATGTCACAAACAATATAATCATAGTAGTGACAGCACCGCCCCTAAACTGAGCAGTGAGCTGGACTAGCGGTAATTAAAACAGTGTGGGACTGATACTTATGTGGACCTGGTGGGTGGGGTAATAATTATGTGTTATTATGACATTATATAATTCTGCTTCAACAATTCAAGTAGGGGTGATGACAGTAATATATACACAATATAGCAGCTTGGTGGTTAGGCTAACTCTCCATGCCCCACCCCCAGGCAGAAATCACCCTGTTAGACTGTATGTGTACATTCAACAAATCATTGGTGTTAATCACAATTACCACATAAGATATGTTCTGAGCATATATTAGAGGGATAAGTACTTTTAGTTTTAGGTCCTTTTCCTGTATAATTCAGGGCTTGTCTGAACTAAATGACAGCTGCCACGATTTCCTTAATATAAATTACTTTCACCAGGTGGTATGTGTAATACAGTGGATGAATTTCAATGCATTTGATTTAATGTGGAGAAATGATGAAATGACATGCAAGTATAATTCTCCACACTACTGTGGTAATTTGGCTAATCTATTACACCCTTTATCGGCAGTTTATATAATAAAACAAAGCTACACATAGCTTAAACATACTATAAACTCATCAAAAATTCTCCAAACTACATCACATTTGAGTATGCGTAGTTTACAGGACCATGACATTCTTGTATGGACTTTGACAACTGATATAATGATATCCAGGAAGACCCTTATTTTCTAGGCTTTTATTATCTGAATATTCGATTTTCCAAATATTCTTCACTACCAAATTTATTGCTTCCTGTTGCTTTGCACTTCAATACCTTTGCTATTTCATCTGGTGTTCTGACAGCAGAGATTCCAGTGTATAACAATTAGAGCAGCTGAAACCTGTATTTTTATGAGAATTGTGTGACAGAAGACTGACACAAATATTCTCTAATTCCAAGACTAGAATACCCTCCCCAAAGCACGGGTAATTGGCAGCAATTAGGTCTCATTTATCACCTACCTGTGATCAGTGATTAACATGCTTGTTTTAACACTCTACAGAATGCTACCTTTTGTGCCAATACCTCAAGATTTATACTAGATCACAGTCTTAACACTTGTCTGCATATTTATCATAGCACATTTAAATTCCAAGGTCTTAGGTCATGAAATGGGGTCTTCTTTTTAACTTTTTAGTGGGCTTTGTTGTGTTACAGCAAGGGCCTGTAGGGTGTTGTACTTACCTGCCTTAGATCTATAATGATATACTTAAGATGATTTTTCTCTATAAACGGTTACTATAGTCTTGAAGAGGCTCAAATAACAGCAAAATATTTCTTGACTTTCTATCAACCTTCTTTAAAAAGTGGAATAAATATCCAAGGCCAGTAATATATCACAAACGTACCTGCACTTGGATAACTTTATTTTACAAAGAGTCCAACCTCAGCAATTATAGTTTTTGAAATCTAGGTTATGCAATGGCAAAGATACTTATTGCTGAAAAAAACAGATAGGTTGTAACATATACCGAAGAATAACAGCGTATGAATAAAATCTTTGAATTTATGGTTTGTAAAAAGAAAGGACTCCTACAACATAGACCTTCCCCAGGACAGCTGAATATATCTATTTTCTAATTGTACCTACATACATGTTGTGCATTTTCATTCTAACCCTCATAAACAGATGGCCTAACAATGAATATATTCAGTTTTTTGCGTGTGTGTGCAAAATATGATCCAGATCATTCCCAAAATATAATGAATTCTTCCTATGATCTGGATCCCTCCCCAAAGTAATCACATCTGCCTTTGTTTAGTTCCTACCTTTTGGTCAGGTCCTACCCTTTGTTCAGGTCCTACCCTTTGTTCAGGTCCTACCCTTTGGTCAGGTCCTACCCTTTGTTCAGGTCCTACCCTTTGTTCAGGTCCTACCTTTTGGTCAGGTCCTACCTTTTGGTCAGGTCCTACCCTTTGTTCAGGTCCTACCCTTTGTTCAGGTCCTACCCTTTGGTCAGGTCCTACCTTTTGTTCAGGTCCTACCCTTTGTTCAGTTCCTACCTTTTGGTCAGGTCCTACCCTTTGGTCAGGTCCTACCCACACAAAAATGTCATCAAGGTCTTCATCATGAACCCACATAAACAGAGAGACAAATGAACGCACCCCAAAACACAATCTCTTTGTCTGAGGTAATAGTTTGAAGCACATTAAAATTGTGCATATAATTTGATGTTGGAAATGAAGGACTTCACTTGTATGATGAGTGACTAGTAGATGGTTGGTTATATATGAGCTAATACTAATTTATTATTATTATTAACATTATAGCACAGACATTGGATTTTCACTTATTTATTTAGAACTCTAAATCGATTAGACATCCATGTCACTTCCTTTTTTTTATCTAAACACAAGGTGTTAAAATAGTCATACACCTGAACAATTAGAAGGAACAATTAACAGTGGCATGGAACCTCAAACACTGGCAATGTATATGAAAGGCCTTTCAATTGTTATCAATAAATGTAGCACTGATATTACAAGAGAGAGAGAAAAAATCATCACAAAACTCGAGAAGATGCCTTGAGGCTGAAGTCTCAAGCAGGATAAGCCTGTACCTTGTATCTTCAGTTCTCATAACATCAGAGTAATGATTCTCTCTTTAGAGACAGAATTAGACCCTTGCCATTGAGTAAATCTGACTGGATTCTGTACTCTGATCTGTTTCAGCAAAGATTTGGATACAAAAATCAAAGATGCTTTCTTCCTAAACTGGGCTTGTGTGTGCACTATTTTTAATCTTGCTGGATGGACTAATACAGCGGGAAGGTTTAACAAGGATGAAGACATCAAACATTTGTTTAAAAGGCACCAGAAATAACTACACACTTGCTTTTAATTGAAGTGCTGATGTCATACTGGATTTTTATCCCCTGTAGAAAACCACACATACAATTTAAAGCAGACAGGGAAGAACATTGGTTTCATCAATCAAAATAAAGTCAGCACTTTTTAGCCTCCTCCAAGTTCTTATTCATCTATTTTCACTGATATAAATCAGAACTATCAAACATCACAATTACACCCCACCACCTTCTCATCACCAGACCCTGAACTGTATGAGATCAACCAAACAACCCACTAAATCCCATGAAATAATTGCAGGCTGATTTCACAGGGTTTAGTATTTTTTAAAGGCTCCCCTACCCTGGGGACATTCTGGTGTGTCATTAGGATGAGAGAAATCTAACTGGACAGGTTACATCATCTTTCTGTGTGTGTCAATCTTACCTAAGACTACCATTTACCTCCCACTGTAGAGAAACACTTAGTGAAAAATGAGGGTGTGACAGACTTTAACAGACCCTCCCCCCCCCTTCCCCTTTCTCTTTGAAAACACCTGAGGGAGTAGGGTACAACACACCCCTTTGACCCCCACTGGAGCCCCATTCAGACAGACCACACTAGCACCTCTACACAACCCTGCATCACTTTCACAGCTCTTCTCTCATCTCCAATTCCAACCCTTTACAAACATGTTGGACAGACCATGCTCCACTTTCTTGCGGGTTTTTGCTGACCACAAGAATGGCACGAAAAATCTCAAGTAACAGAAGTAAATATATGTTTATAAAACACCCTGACAAAAGGTGAGAGGGTCAATGGCTTTCAGAATACCAACATGGGTGTACTCCAGAAAAAAATCCCCACAATTGACATAATCAACAGCTATAAACTGGTGAAGAAGCATTGATCTCATCAGGTCTATACTGAAGACCAGCCCACAATACATGCCTAGAAATTTTAATGTATCTTTTTAAATTTAAAAAATATGTATCAATAGACACTAGATGTCTGTGCACCCAAAATTGCAGCGAAAATCGACAATACATAATGGTAGGTAGTAGTGTCATATGTGTACTGTGTATATGAAAAACTACATTCAAGGTAAAACAAACTAGTTTAAAATTGTCAAGGAAATGGTATTCATGCAAAACCAAACTGCATGCAGTCTGAAATTTTAATCTGCAGTATCTAAGATGTTTAATTCAGGCTGTGTTGGGATACTATTTTATTTTATGGGATCCCTGAAGATTTGAGCATTCTTTGTTACCAACAGAAGTGGCAAGAGTTAACAAAGTAAAGATTCAGTCTTATTTCCCTTTTTAAAAGTAAGGGACCTATTAGGGTAGGTCATACATAATGTCATAAACTGGATTTAATAAATGTGATAACCACTAGATCACCGAGGTACCAAATGTTGAATTTTTGAATTTGTGTATCAACAGAAGTCTAAAAACTATGTTTTATGTTAAAATAATATTGTATAACTTCTTTCATTCAAATATACTGGGTGAATTGGATTTTATTGGGACAGTGGAAGAAAATTGAATTAGGGATTTTTATTATATATAATGGGTGTATACCAATTGTGAAGGGGAATAATAAACGGTCAAATAACCAATTTTTAACTACACAATATGTAAAACAGTGAAGAGTGAGTTCTAGTACTGTTTTCCTGATGAGCCCATACTATAGGTTGCCACATTTACCAATCTGGGATGACTTACTCTGGGGCCAAAAACCACCATAAAACTGTATATTGGTGAGCTCATCACATTGATGTCATTCTGCCATATTCTTTCACATGACACAGGGAGAGAAAATGAGCATGGGGGGGGGGGGGGGGGGGGGGAGTAATAATCTCAAGACAGAGCCTCTGATATAACACTGACATAACCTCAATCCCTGGGGCTCCAGTATCTTGCTGTGAAATGGGCGTGTAACTTCACAGTCCTCAGAATCTTATTAAAATCCTGCTGGATCCACCACACCTCCCCGCTAATTGGTTTGTCTCCTGGGGATGACAAATTAAATGTTCATTTTGTGACACTTTTTCTTCTGGAATATAGACATAATGAGGGGGTTCTTGGGATTTAATATATACAGCACTCCAGGGTACTGACTATAAGCAATATTCTGACATATGGGACCCATATTACATAGTGTCTTGTCACATGCAGTAGATTTACCATTGAAACATTATACATCATTGGATCACAAAGGAAAAGAAAGGTACTTGTCATGTGCTTGTCCTCCACTTGCACTTTATTAAGTAATAAGACAACCCTGGCTTATTTTTTTGGTATATTTAAACACCTGGTTGCTTGAATCCCAGAATAAGGTCTGGAGGTATAGTGGAAATACACCTGTCTCCAACCACAGAGGATGCGGGTTTAAATCTCACCTCTAGTTGTAAATCTGAAATTTGGTAGTCACTTGTTGATGGATTACAAGATTACTTGTCAGAAATATTCACAACATGAGAGTAAGAGAGATGAAAATGGCCAGTAAGGAAACTCCATTTCCTTGATCAGTGAGAAATTACTATACAAATTTATAATAACTGGGAGGTCCTCATTGGCCTAGTGGTTAGCAAGTTTGGCATCTAATCATAGGCTGTCACCTCTGTGGGTTCGAGTCCCACAAGTGGCAATTCTGAGGACCTGTCCCAATATGACCCTGGCTGTTGAACGGGACGTAAAACCCCAACTTTGACTTTATAATAACTGGGATACATTAGACATCCGATTGCCATTGATGAAAAACTGCCACAGGTTTTGATAGTTTTGTCTTACTTAGAATGGGTGTCACCAAATGGAGATTTTCACATGCTTTAGGAAATGTCACATTTCTTACTTTACAATGGATGTTTTTTTTCCCCCATTTTACAAACATGACAAGTATTTTACTTATCTTGAAGTGATCATTCTCTAAAAATGTTGCATTAGAGTCTGTCTGTCTGTCAGTTTGGATCTCTACCTGTAAACTAACAGTATTTAACCTGCTATGATGAAATGAGAGAATTTCAAAATTGGACCAGAAATAAGGAACTTCTTGTAATTGTAAATGGAGTTTTATGCTATGACACCAACTAATCCAATAAAAGTTAGCAACTTCTTTAAAACAGAAATTCTGTTGTATTGTTTTAGTTGCATGTATAGACAAGGTAGGTCCTCGGTGGCCTAGTGGTCAGCAAGTTTGGCATCTAATCATAGGCTGTCACCTCTGTGGGTTCGAGTCCCACAAGTGGCAATGCTGAGCACCTGTCCCAATATGACCCTGGCTGTTGAACGGGACATAAAAACCCCAACTTTGACTTTGTATAGACAAGGTACATCACATTATTACCAACTATAGTATAGGATCGGATTGGATGGTTGTTGGCATGACTTTAAGAGAGATTTATAACAATCGCTGATTTATCTTACCCAAAATGAAAATTGGCACATATTTGGATATCAGATAAATTATATTTGAGGTTTTCAGTACCTCTTCTAGATAATACATACAGTCCAAATACCCTCTACTTTCTCTTCCATACTGTTCAACAACATTGTCAAAATTTGGCACCTGTGTTGAGGAAGTAAAAGTCATCTCTTCCAAAATTTTAGCATGTGCCAACTGAGATAATGTCCCCATAAACCTGCATCAAAGAGAAGACTGGTGCCTGGAAGGGAGGAGAAAGATAGCAATAACAGATGACGCTATTAAAACCAGGCAACTTAAACAAAACAATACCCTCATTTATGTGATAAAAGCCTGGGTTCTACAATTCTTTTCCAAAAGTGACATTTATAAGAACAACATAGTACTAGTATATTCTAAAGTCAATTGCCTTAAAATATTGAAATGTATTCTCTCTCTAGTTTTTTTGGACTTACTTCTGGGAGGTATACCAGGTGAGACACCAGGTAAGAAATCAATGCTGTGTTTTACAACTTGTATAGCCTTAACTGTGTACAGCTACTGTAAAAACATACGTCACAATATTTGTTTATGTTTAATACATGTATCTAGTTCACACCTTTAATTACTGGAGTCACTAGCTACAACTAAAGGCAGTAAATGGGCTGTTTGACTTTCAGTTGTTTGGTCCATTTTGAATTTTGGTGGGACGTCTTCATTGGGATTTACAGCCGGGTAGGATATCCTCATTGGGATATTTGGATATTTGGGGAGGCTCATTCTTCAGTGTTTACTACCCAGATATAACGGGCCTCTTGTTTGGAGGCATAAGGACAAGGTCGTCCAGGGATAAGCAAATACATCCAGATACTACAGAAAGGTGTGAGCAAGGCATGAATAAGACTTTGCATGATATATGGATCCAGACTGAAAATCCTAAAATTTACCAACTTGTAACTGGGTTTTACACAACTGGCTACTTTTTGCTTTAATTTCTAACCCATTTCACACACTTCAATTGCTAGTAAACATGTTGGGAGATCACAACTGGAGAGGGGGTGTTTATTATAGATTTTACGACACATATGTTTGTCTCCAACTACAAAGCAGGAATGTCTGTGTCATCTGCTTGTCATGACATCATTTTTAACCAGAAAACTGTACATATCATTCAGGTCACTGGCTTAATGGCTTTGCTTTGCAAAAAACAAAATCAAGAAAAAACCCTTATTTGACTTAAGCTCTAACTCATGTTGCTCCATTTATTCAGTACATTTCAATTCAAGATAATCTCAATGGTTCTGCACAAAGCTTTGACACTATATTGGATACAGTGCAAAATACTTGATTACAGCAAACTGAAAACTATACACATTTCACATATGTAGTCAAGTATATTTTATATGATGAAGCCTGTAAACATCTCCTGTAACTGTTTGATGTCACTGGTGTTACTGAATGTTTGTATACTTTTTGGCACTATGAAAACTTTTAATTGTATTGTATTATAAATTGTGTCATCTGTTTAGGTAGTTAAAACTATTACGAGGCATTCATATATCCTTCAGTCTGAGTGAAATACTGAGGCCAGTACACACCAATAAACCTATGATATGCCTCGGAGACAAATACATTAATAGGTTGGAAGTGGTATGATGAACCAATCCTGAGCAGGTATATGTATAAAAGTTTGTTTGTAGAGCATGCATAACGTGTTACTTTGTATTTCTTGTTTTAATAAAATGATCGAAAAAAATTAATGTTTTAGTTCTACTTCATCATTGATCTTGATATGTACAGAAAAAGAAGAAACACCAGGCTTTTTTTCCATGTTTTTCAAAACACACCAGGCTTTCTTTCCACCAGGTTTTCTTTCCACCGTCATTTTTTCCACCAGGCTTTTTTTTATGCACACCGGTATGAACTGGTAGCTTATCTACACAAATAGAAACCGATATTACCCGATATGCGATTCTGTATGAAATTATTTTTATCTGTCCAACTTTTTTGGATCGGTAGGTATTGTTTGATATACAACAACAAGGGCATAGCTTATATAAAGGCCACTTAAAAATCTTAGTTTCTCCCCTGAACAAAATGCTTCAGTTAAAATCACAAGAATTTCCTTATTCCTGATCTGATTTGAAATTTTTTTTCCCACATTTTTCTTTGGCTAAAACACTGTATGTGAGCTTAACATATCAGATTGTAATGAATCAGTTAGGTGTGTATGTTCCTTTTGTCTCAGAGTTTAGGTTTCCTTGGAGACAGTCCAGTAGTCAGGTCATCAGTAACTTCCCCAAGTTTCTCTCCCTCTCAACCTTTATCCTGGTGACAAAAATAAAATATCCCAAATTCAAGCTTTACATTTCTTTCAACAGTCAAGATTATATCAGGACTAATCACTGGTCAACGCCCCATGCTGCTAAGAGCCAGATTCAAACCCAGGACCATAGCGGTGACAGACAAGGGATTAAATGTCCATTTTGTTAACCACCCTGGCACTGAAGCTTCTGACAGGAGGTCCCAGACTTATTGGCAGAAAAAAACTAGATGAATGCTTTTGCTAACAAAAGCGAAGCGTCCCTGAGAGTTTAAAATGCCTTGTGGTTTTAATAAGCATGCTGTAAAGCTAAGAATGCACAAAGCTGTACCGTACTGTTACATAAACCAACCCCTTAGTGATATCATGACAGGGAAAATCCTACAAAGGTCTTCTTTAATTAACATAAACAAGCGTTGTAGACATAGACAAGCTGGAGAAAGTGTTGTACATTGGATGTACAACATTGGATGTAACTTTAGTAAATTTTGTGTAAATGCTACAAAGCATTTCAGTAACGAGTATTGATAACTTCATATATAATCATGTGTGCAAGTATGTATTGCTATTTAGATTGTCCACAGGGTTTTGCAATAGGTTTTAATACATTGTGAAAGCATAAAAGCAACAATAAAGGCAAAAGCTATTTCATGACCCCAGTTTGACCCATACATGGGGGTCAGGAGGTAAAACTAACCGGCTATTTAGACTGTCCACATATGGTTTCCCAATACCTCTTAATACATTCCAAAGCTATAATAGCAACAATGAAGGAGCTATCAGGTAAAAACTCCAAACAGCTATTTTTTACCCCAGTTTGACCCATAGGGGGGGGGGGGGGGTCGGGTGGTAAAACTGACCGGCTACTTAGACTCTCCACAAATGCTTTCCCAATACTTCTTAATACATTCTCAATCTATAAAAGCAACATTAAAGGACATATAAGACAAAAACTCGAAATCAGCTATGTTATGACCCCAGTTTGACCCATGGGGGGGTGGGGGGGATCAGGGGATAAAAGTGACCAGCTATTTAGATTCTCCACATATGCTTTCCCAATACCTCTTAATACATTCTGAAGCTATAATAGCAACGAAAAAGGAGATATAAGGCAAAAACTCCAAAGCAGCTATTTATGACCCCAGTTTAGTCTATAAGGGGGGGGCCGTGGGGTAAAACTGACTGGCTATTTAGACTCTCCACATATGCTTTCCCAATACCTCTTAATACATTCTGAAGCTATAAAAGCAACAATAAAGGAGATATAAGGCAAAAACTCAAAATCAGCTATTTTATGACCCCAGTTTGACCCATAAGGGGGGGTCGGGGGGTAAAACTGACCGGCTATTTAGACTATCCACATATGCTTTCCCAATACCTCTTAATACATTCTGAAGCTATAAAAGGAACAATAAAGGAGATATAAGGCAAAAACTCCAAAGCAGCTATTTATGACCCCAGTTTGGCCCATAAGGGGGGGGGGGGGTCGGGGGGTAAAACTGACCGGCTATTTAGACTCTCCACATATGCTTTCCCAATACCTCTTAATACATTCTGAAGCTATAAAAGCAACAATAAAGAAGATGTAAGGCAAAAACTCCAAATCAGCTATTGTATGACCCCAGTTTGACCCATAAGGGGGGGTCGGGGGGAAAAAAAACTGACCGGCTATTTAGACTCTCCACATATGCTTTCCCAATGCCTCTTAATACATTCTGAAGCTATAAAAGCAACAATAAAGGAGATATAAGGCAAAAACTCAAAATCAGCTATTTTATGACCCCAGTTTGACCCATAAGGGGGGGTCGGGGGGTAAAACTGACTGGCTATTTAGACTCTCCACATATGCTTTCCCAATACCTCTTAATACATTCTGAAGCTATAAAAGCAACAATAAAGGAGATATAAGGCAAAAACTCAAAATCAGCTATTTTATGACCCCAGTTTGACCCATAAGGGGGGGTCGGGGGGTAAAACTGACTGGCTATTTAGACTCTCCACATATGCTTTCCCAATACCTCTTAATACATTCTAAAGCTATAAAAGCAACAATAAAGGAGATATAAGGCAAAAACTCAAAATTAGCTATTTTATGACCCCAGTTTGACCCATAAGGGGGGGGGGGGCGTGGGGTAAAACTGACCGGCTATTTAGACTCTCCACATATGGTTTCCTATTACCTCCCAATACATTTTATGGCTCTAAATGCAATACTTAAGAAGATAATAGGGGGGTTGACCTAAATTTAAGGCTCTCAGATTGGAAGGTGTGAGGAAATCACCCATAAATGAGAGATTTTTCAAGGGATTGCTCCCAAAATCTAATCAGCTCGCGTTTTCGATAGTATGAACAGGTGTGTCAAATTATAAGGCTGTGTAGCAAGTAGTTTTTCCTGAACTGTGATGACGGGGGGGGGTGTACTTAAAAAAATTGTTTTTGATCATGTGACCTTCATAAAGGTCAAAGGTCAAATTTAAGCATGCAGAAAAATTTTCCCATGCCTAAGGTATATAAGTGCCAAATATGGTTTGAAACCTTCTAATAATAAGGGAGATATTCAAGGGAGACCATAATGCGGCGGCTGCGGCGGCGAGGAAACTGAGGTGAAAACAAATTTGAAAAATTTAATAGTAATTTAAATTTTTATTAGAAATACTTACCATTTCCTAACAGTAGCTATTTGTTGGAGCCATCCAACCCAATGGCCAATGCAGAGATGCGATTTTAAGGTTATGTAACAACCTTAACCAAGCCATTGGGTTACAGTAGTCCGTCCTCCCGCCAATTAGGTCACATGACCACATTGTTTACTTCATTATTTTTGTTGCAAGTAAAAGAATGACTTGCGGGGAGGCGGTAGGGAAATTTGAGTGTTAGGAAATGGTAAGTATTTCTAATAAAAATTTAAATTACTATTAAATTTTTCAATTTTATAGCGAAATACCCTTACCATTTCCTAACAGTAGCTGAATTCAGCCTTGTAGGATGGAGGGAATTCTTTTTAAGAAAACCACTACCTAACCTACAACTAAACATCATGAGAACTTCATAATGGAATTACATGCATTAATGAACATATAACTTCCAAACATTCACAACATACAACTTCCAAAAAATGGCAGTATGTAGTTGTAGTTCTCACAACTGCTGACAATGTTGGTGTTGCAAAAAGATGTCATAAATAGATAGCCCATCTACATTGTAACATCCGACCCCAAAACAAGGTCAAACCAACCTGTAAGTGTCATCAGCATAATGCCAAATCCTTCCCAAGTCGGATTTAGGCAACACTGATATCTAACTACAAACATCCAGCATTGCAGACATACCAGCCACAAACTGCAAATGTACCAATATAAGTATGAAACACATACTTATAAAGTAACAAAACTGTAACTGCAACTGTAGGACCCAATTTCAAATCTGACCCTATGACAACAGAGGTTTTTCAGACAGAAATTGGTATACATACAATGGAATTCCCAATAACATGTATCAAGAAACTATGTAAGGAAATCACCTATAAAAACTAAAGATGTAATCAAAACATACATCAATAGTTTCCATGACTCAATCTTGACTCATTCAAGATGAAATAGGTGCCAAAAGATAAGTCTTATTAAGAAACTTTCTTGATGGGAGTAAAACAAAAGATTTTGTTCTATCCCAAACCTTTTGATTACCAAAGCCCTAACAGGACAGACAGACCCACATTGAGTCAAACTGTTGTCCAAAGAGGCTAAGAGCTGGCATGACCACAGGCTTAATTGCAGTAGGCCCATCCAAAGCAAACTGGATCTGGCAATTGATGGGCCAGAGTTACTCGTGATCAATTCTCCTTATAACTAAAGGAAGAATATGTCCAAGCATTAATGTCACTCCTTACCATGACTCTGTAGTCCACAGACAAAAACCACTGACTCAGTTGCAGTAAATGCAGTAGGCCCATCTGAAGCCAACTGGTTCATGGCCAAAAAGGCAGTCAATGGGCCAAAGTTACTTGTGACCCATTCTCCCTATAACTAAGGGAAGGGTCCAAACATGAATGTCACTACTTTACCTGAAGCCAAGACCAAAGACTGTCTTGAAAAGAAAATAACTTCAAGAAAACCTTCCTCACAAGATCAAAGGTTGTCTGATAAGAGCATGTAGGACCAATGACAAAATCCAACATTGGTTTGTCTCTTACTAAAAGTTGTTAGTGTCTTATTTATCTCAATTTTTAGATACTGGATAACTGATGAGTATAGAACTGCCAAGTGCATGAGAAGGCAGTTTGAGCGTGCCTGGAGAAGAGACAAATCCCCTGAAAATCGTTCCCGTCTTCGACGGCAGATAAACAGATGTAACCACATCCTAAATAGAAACAAGGGGTGCTTCTATCGTGATCTAGTCAATGAAAATTGCGGCGATAGCAAGAGGTTATGGCATGCACTAAACAGAACATTGAGTCGGTCAAATTCTACTGTCCTCCCATCCTTTGATGATGAAAAATCTTTAGCAATCAGATTTGGTTCGTTTTTCATTGATAAAATTAAAAAGATTCGAGACACCTTTAAATACACCCGATCTCAGGTTCTTCATCCAGACAAGGAGCCGCCGACTTTCTGTTCCTTTCAAGCTGTCACTGAGACTGAAGTCCTTACGTTTATCAAGGAATCCCCTTCTAAAACTTGCTCCCTTGATCCATGCCCCACTCACATTGTGAAACAATGTATTGACATTCTTCTCCCTTCATTGACTAAACTAGTTAACTTGTCCCTCAAAAACGGCATTTTCCCCAATCCTTTCAAACAGGCTATTGTCACTCCCCTCCTCAAAAAGTCCACCCTTTCAAAAGAGGATTTGAAGAACTACCGACCAGTGTCCGGTCTCAGCTTCTTGTCAAAATTGGTCGAGCGAATTGTGGCTGCCCAAATTAGATCTCATATGGATTCTCATGATCTTGGTAATACTTTCCAGTCAGCCTACAAGGTGGGGCACTCGACAGAAACTGCCTTGTTGTGCATCAAAAATGAGATTCACCTATCTCTGTCCAAGGGCATGCCTACAGCACTAGTGCTACTCGACCTGTCTGCGGCATTTGACACTATCGATCATGACACACTCCTATCCTGTCTGTCGTTTAGATTTGGTTTTGCTGGAACGGCATTAAAATGGTTTAGATCCTATCTCCAGGATCGTTTTCAGTCAGTCAAGATTGGTTCTAGTCTTTCGAATTTGTTCAAATTGAAGTTTGGAGTCCCCCAAGGTTCTGTCTTAGGTCCCCTTCTGTTTTCCCTCTACACAACACCTCTTGGTCAAGTCATCAGAAAATATACCGGAGTCCGTTACCACTTCTATGCGGACGACACTCAGTTGTTCATTCACTTATCCCCTGATGATAGTCTCAAGTCTTTTGACCGTCTTAAATCATGTTTGAATGATATTCAGGTCTGGATGTCTGAAAACAAACTCAAGCTAAATCCTGATAAAACAGAATTCATAGTCTTCGGTGCCAAAGACAGACACAAATGGCTCAGTGACTCACTACCTGTCAATATCCTGGGTAATTGCCTCTCTCCCGCAGATGTTGTACGCAATCTGGGTGTTCTGTTTGATGCAAAGTTTTGTTTCACCAATCACGTAAATTCTGTTATCAAATCCTGCTTTATCAGCCTCAGGGACCTTCATCGTATCAGGAGGTTTCTTTCTGTGGATACATCAGTGGTGATTGCAAATGCTCTGGTCAGTAGTCGTTTGGATTATTGCAACTCTCTTTTTCGCAGTTTGTCATCCCGAAATGCTACAAGGCTCCAATATGTTCAAAATGCGCTTGCATGGTTTGTCACTGGTGCTTCAAAGTACACTCACATTACATCCACCCTTAGGACACTCCATTGGCTACCCGTTAGACAACGTATTATCTTCAAAACCCTAGTTTTGGTCTATAAGTACCTCACCACTGGCCAGCCTAAGTATTTTGCACCATATCTCCCCTTGTACAAATCTGCCGTGAATACAAGACGTTCCAATCCCAAAAATTTGTTCCTTCTGGTTCCCTCTTACTGTCCTTCCATCCATAAATCAAAGGTCCATTTTAACAATAGTTTCTCATATGATGCCCCTAAGTTATGGAATGATCTTCCATATGATATACGCAGTGCTCCAAATCTCTCCAGTTTCAAAAGTCGACTCAAAACCTACCTATTTCAGAAATCATTCCCACCATAGCTTCTTACTACCGAACACCGGACCGCCTCCCTGGCAACGACTCGGAACATGTCTAATGTCTCATGATTTATGCCTTACGGATTGGATGGTGTGCCTTAGAATCCGTTGATACGGAGATTAAGCACCTGGACAACTGATTGATTGATTGATTGATACTTCTTGACCCGTTTGGCCCCAAACCATCCACAATTGCTGTTCTATAACCCACAATAATGGATGGTATTAGGATGTTTCCCTAAACTAGAATTTCAGGAAATTTGCTCCATGTGGAATGGTACCTGGCTCTCTTCACACCACTTCCCAAAAAGAACAATTGATTCTCAGATTCTCCTTGAGGAGTGCTCCTTCATTGTTTCACCACTTCCTCTGGGGATCTACCATATCTTCATGCCTGACTTCCAGATGCCAAACATGAATATTCAAGTAAACTAGATTGTTGTGAAGTCTGTTGCTGAATGGTTGAGTCAACAGATTTACCCCCAAGGAAAGTCTTAGAAGAAGTTTTGTGGACAGATTCTTCAGATCCCAAAACTAAACAATCCCTGGCCACCCAATCATGATGATTCTGCACCTGTAGGTGGCTATCTGTTGAATCACCTGAGGGATGAGGGCCACTGGACATAACTGACCAGACCCTCCCCAGAGATGTTCAATGCATCTGTTTCCCAAGACTGACTGTCTGGGACATGAGACATATATATGTTACAACACCTGCAGGACCAAGACCCTGGGCAAAAACACATGTCTGTCCAGACCTTCACAAGAGATGTTGAAGCACCTGTTTCCAGAGCCTGACAGCAGAGCTACATAGGAAACTTGTGATTCATCTTGTTGCAAACACATCAACCACTGATTGATGGCAGCAATGTCTAATTTGATTGAAAACCTGACGATTCATAGCCCCTTTGGTCTGAAATAACTTATCTTCCTAGACAAGGAATCTGCCAGAACATGTGGATTCCCTGGGATGTACTTCCCTGAATCTGAATCATTCTGACATTGGACTGAATCATGATTCTACAGATGAAGGTACCTATTCCGTGAGTGGAAGCCTCCCTGGCTGTTCACACAGGCAACCACTAAAGAATTGTCTGTGAAAATCAACTGATTTCAACTCAGAAGCTGACTTCTGAATCATTTTAAGGTAACAACATAGCTTCCAGCTGTATAATGTTATGTTATGAGAAGTCTTGAATCTTCCTGATTCCACAGACCAATGGCTGTGGATGACTCAAGAAAGCATCCCAACCCATTAGGGAAGCTTCAGCGAAAGGACAGAAACTGTACTCCTGAAGGAGTGGTGAGTCCTACTTCAAAATTGAACTACTGGTCCACCACTGAAGATAATCCCTGAACCAAAGATATCCAGAGACTGAAGATATCAGCAGTGTTTCCAGATACCATTGGAATGAAACCATGCTTTCAAAGTGACATGAGCTTCCCTGGAGATAAGTGAGAACTTCCAACATGGTAACCGTCTTTCAATCAATTTTCTTTGAATTGAGAAGACTAGACCTACCCTGAGGTCGAATTGTAACAATAAATTGATTACTGGAGTTGGAAATAATCTGATCTTTTGAAATTGTGATCCAACCCAGGCTTCGACAAGATGCACCAACCAGAGGGTGATATCTTGGCATTGCTGCTTGAGTTCATTGTCATTAGCCAACCCTCTATATACTGGCGAATACTGATGCCTTCTCCACGAGCCATCAGCTTCACCTTTTTCGCTACCTTGGTGAACTGGAGAGGAACTGTAGCCATATTGCAGGTTAAGGCAATGAACTGGTAGAATCTGTAGCCTCCAATGAGGCGAAGATACTTTCGTTAGCCGAGTCTACCGGTGAAGAGTGTGTACCCATAAAGGTCGAGTGGCGTCATCCACTGTCGTTATATAGACGAATTCCAAATGTTAAACAATTCATATGGAGTAAGGTACATGCAAAGCTTGTTCTGCCAACTTCACCTTCTGCCAACCTCACCTCTAAAAAGTCTGGCTGAATATTTTCCTTTCCCAGGACTTGTATAGTACCAAACTGGAGAAAGGTTCCTTGAAACCACAAGAAGCCAGCTATCATCCCTGCTTCCATAGGCCTGTATAAGTAAGATCCACTCCCCTTTTAACTAGCTGAGGAGTAGGAGGCACTTGTAACTCTATTCCATGGCTTATTAGATCAGAAACAAGATGCACTCAGAGAGAGCAAAACGCTCGACTCTTAGTGACCAGTCTCTCAAGTGATATAAAGTATTGTACGGAAGACAATAAAATAAAACCAAACATGTAAATTAATCTTCATAGAAGTATCAAGTAGAAAGTTAAAGTCATTAAAAATACATTGAAATGGGACCTCTGAAAAATCATGATTTTTTTGTATCCAAAATAAGTTTCAGATCTTTCTTTTAGTAACTTCTTCCTTCAGTCAGGTCCTACCCACAAATTTTTAAATAAAGATCTGTTCATTAGTTCTAGAGTAATGTAAACACACACACACACACACACACACACAAAAAAACAAAAAAAACAAAGAGACAATTAAACAATTAGCACACAAAAATATAAACTGCTGGTGGAGGTAAAAATATTGCTTAAAGATCACTTCTTGGTGAAAATCACGCATGGTAATTTTTTGTGATGGACTGTCAAGGTATTGAAAGAAAAAAGAGAAAATAAAACAGAAATAATAATTAATAAAAATAATGAATATTATCACCTCCCTCTTTATTATGTTTATGTCAATTTCAAGCCATAAAATGAGAAGAAATATTTTTACTTAAAGTCAGCAAGTATCACAAGCTAGGTTTGTGACCTCACAATGACAGTTGCATTGTAACATCACTGAGTGATGACATCATCAGAAAGTAAAATATTGATTTTTGACGTATGTGATGAAGAGAAGCAGTTTCACTGTGAATTCCCTATTAAAAATAAGAAAAACTCTCTCCTGGCTTTAATTTTCAAGCACATTACACCAAATTAGGCAGAATCTGTCTGTGCCCCATGAAATACCTTCCCACCAAATTTGAGATTGATTGATGTTGTAGTTTTTGAGTTATAAGGGAAAAACGGTGCACAGACAGGGAAGCAGATTTCACTGTAAAAGCCCAATTACAAATAAGAAAAACTCTCTCCTGGCTTTAATTTTCACACAAATTACACCAAATTTTCAAGAATCCGTCTGTACCCCATGAAATATCTGCCCACCAAATTTGAGCTTGATTGGTGTTATAGTTTTTGAGTTATAAGGGTGAAACGGTGCACAGACAGACGGACGGACAGACAGAAACAAACTGATCACAATAACCCTCTCCTATCGTCGAGCGTTAACTAGAAGCATGCTCACCTCTAGAGTTACTAATCCTTGTTATTTCCATAAAACACTAGATGAAAATCCTCTGAACATCTAATATGTCCAGCAAGAGAACATCATTAGGAGTGAAAAATGCATTGTAGATTTGCTAAAGACATTGTAAATTACATCCCTCCTGTTGAGTCACATGTTCTTAGACATGGTGAAACTGCAACAAGAAGATTTGGACACCAACTGGTTGACTGGACTAGAAATGCAAACATCATTGCACCCAGTCCAAAGCATGTTGAAGTCTATAACATATCATAGTGATCCCTAGGATCCTCTAAATATGACCTGAACTGAAGGAGTGAGAATATACACGCTTCTTCTCTCTCACAGTCCCCTACCAGGGACCTTGTTTGCAAAGTGTCTGAAAGGTCATGTTCCTCCTGCAGACCTGCTGTAACTAAGGAGCTGTCCAGGAAAGTAATGTATGTAAGGAAGTCCAAGCAAACTTCTTCCTGTATAGCTGCTCTTTTAAAACATCAGAGGCTTCAAACTCCTTGAAACCCAACATAAAAACCACATTTAAATGCTAGCTGTTCACTCAAGAAATGTAAATGTGACCAAACAAGGGAGCATTCACAGAAACTGTGCCTGTTAAATCAATCCCTAGCCACTCAATAACAGTCAAGCAAAAGTAAAATAAGGAATAGATTCATTGTAATGAGATGAATCATAATCACCATCTCCTGACAACCTGAATTCTAAACCGTTTGAGAGGTATAGAAACCCGATTGTACTAAAATTTCTTGTGCATAGATCAAAAACCTCTCCTTGTAGATATGAATGACACTCCCGGACATCTGACAACCCGAATTCTGACCTTCTGAGAGGTATAGAATACTCGATTGTCCATGGATGACTTCACACAGGTATTTCCTCTGGTGAATGTTTTGACTGGACCTCGACGGAAGAGTTTTCCGAAGAAGTAGTCTTTTCCTGCATTCAAAACTCCTCCACGGTGTCGTGTCCATGGTAACTTAATGGCTGCCCCCAAGGGAGATTCCTTCGTCTGTAGCATCGACAATCTATTCGACTGGGATGCATACTGTGATAAAATTGCTTTCAACGCCTGGCTATTAGAACCCGACGTGAACAGCAACGGCCACTCGAATTGTCATTCTCATTCAAGATGGCGCCGTCCAGATCGCTTCTGTTATTGAAGAGTACATTCTTTCTATATACGTATGCTGCAAAATTATAGCTTCCAACGTCCAGCAAACTGAACCAAACGACTGGCAAGCTGTATAATAATATTATTGTTGCAGTAGGACCTTCTTTATGAAGACTTATTTCCTCGAGGTTGAAGATGATAGAACTTTCGATGTCGCCATCCAAAAAGTCCTTTATTTGCATAAAATAATGCATACCTTCGAAGATTCAATAAATGAATCAGTTCTGTATCATATACATATAAAATATAAAGTGAGATTCACAGCAAAATCTCAAAAAATAAATGAAAACCTTGAGAAACTTCTACTAATTCCCAAAGACGTCCATACTGATGATGGCCAACAAAAATAATGAAGTAAACAATGTGGTCATGTGACCTAATTGGCGGGAGGACGGACTACTGTAACCCAATGGCTTGGTTAAGGTTGTTACATAACCTTAAAATCGCATCTCTGCGTTGGCCATTGGGTTGGATGGCTCCAACAAATAGCTACTGTTAGGAAATGGTAAGTGTATTTCGCTATAAAAAAGCGCCCTTTCAGGGACGCTTAATTATCTAAAAAAACAACTGTATCATTTGCCAATATAGTTAAAACAGTCAAAGGTTAAATAAGAAATAAGAGGGTTTGTTTTCTCAGTGGCCAATGTTATAAACCCTGGTAAACATCACGTGGCATGGATTGTAATTCTCAACAACACAGAATATATCCTCTATACATCTTTATTGATGGCTTCTGCCTTACTCTAGACAAACCCATTTACACATAACCCTGTGCAGTTGAAACCCTATTTCAAAAGTAAGTACAAGGGCCTTGACAGAAGTCTGTGCAGTTGAAACCCTATTTCAAAAGTAAGTATAATGGCCTTGACAGGAGTCTGTGCAGTTGAAACCCTATTTCAAAAGTAAGTATAATGGCCTTGACAGAAGTCTGTGCAGTTGAAATCCTATTTCAAAATTAAGTATAATGGCCTTGACAGAGCACCTCTTCCATTGATATCTATCCTGTTACCTGGAGTTTCCCTGCTTACATAGGACTATATTCTTCTGAACCCATGACATTTAACAAAGTCAAAGTCAGGGTTTTACATCCTGTTCAACAGCCAGGGTCATTTTGGGACAGGTCTCCAGCATTGTCACTTGTGGGACTCGAACCCTCAGAGGTGACAGTCTGTGATTAGATGCCAAACTTGCTACCCACAAGCCCACTGAGGACCTCCCATGACATTAAACACTACACAGTTTAACTTACATGGGACTATATTCTTCTGAACCAATGACATTTAACACAACACAATTTTAACTATGGTCGCCATTTCTACCTGATTAATATAAGATTTGCAGCCATTTGTACTTTATATTCTTGTATCAGTTTTAAAATTTGGATAACATTAAATAAATCCTGAGATTTTTCTGTAGATAGAATACATGTAGATGGACTAGGCTGGACCAGGAAATCACTAGATATATAGGTGACAGAAGGGCAGCCAACATCACATCATCATAACTCTGTGGTTTGGCACCTTGTCATTTGGCTTGCAGTGATTCTCTTCTCTTCATCTCTGCAACCCAATTATTTATCTCACCTGTTCTTCGTGTTGATATTTAAAAACATTACTAGGATCAGATGTCCATTATCCTTTTTTATGCCTTTATTTAGCTATTTATAAACCACAGCCACCACCAATTATAAAGCAATCTGTTTATCTGTTGTTTTCCCTGCAATTCTATTTTTTTTCTTTACATTAACACATCTTTATATGGAAGGGCTTTATGTCTATCCTAATATGCTTTTCTGTGGTGTATTTAATACAATGGAACCTCTATTCTATGAACATTGTGAGAGAGTGAGATTCTACTTGTATAATACACAGACTTCAACATAAAAGTGAGATTTCAGTGTAAACCAGTAATATCCCAGTTCTAATATCATGAGTTTGGTTCACAACCACCCTAAGTTAGGCTCGGGAGTAAACTGTTGAGAGTTATATTTTCACTTTCTATGGTCTGCATTGTTATGACTATGTGGACTTTTCTGTAAATGTGTGGCTGAGTGATCTTGTATAAAAGAAGACACGTTGTACCAGTCTCCTGAATACTGCACACAAGTCCTCCGGGCTTATTTCACAAGTTCTCCTGATGAGTTGCAGCAGTCAAAAGCAGGTTATAAGACTAATCTTTCGGACAAAGACTTCAGTTTCACCCCATAACCTGATTTCATGGACTGGACTGGAGAATACCAAAACTATTTACCTCTGTTGCTGTTAGATGAGGTAAGGTGAAAACAGTGCTAAGAGCCAGGATTAAGTCAAAATAAACACCAACAGTGGTCTACCAACCATGTCGAACTTGTAAATAGAGTCCTAGAAGAAGGGAAGGCACCAATGACATCATACTGACTGTGTACTGGGTAAATGTTATTGGCGGAATGACCACTTCAGATTTTCTCTCTCTTTTGTGGCGACAACTCCCTTTTATTGAGTGTTTCTGTACTTGTTTGATTACTGCAGTGGAATAGTGTCAAATAACGTTATTTCTTCTCACAGCCTTCAGAAGAATGGACAATGCCTCAGGGGTCTCGTGGAAATGTAGAAAACATATCTTGGAGGTATTGACCACCTCCTGACATTGATCTTACAACCAAATACTGGCCATAGATTTCTATTGAGATCCCCCTGAAAGAGCAGTGCAGACACTAACTCAAATATGTGATTAAATCATGTAAATGTTAGTTCACCCCTGAATGAGGCAGGCTGATACATTTTCTTATATTCACTTAAATATGTCACTTGATCATGAAAATGCCTATTCTCCATATCAGTTATTGTTTAAAATATATATGTACCTAGATATCTTGGCTTAACGTTTTTCCTAATTTCTGTAATATGTGTATCATGACTAAAGTATATGTAAACAGACAATGTCATTCACTTTTAAGAGACAAACCTTTTAAAACATTTCATACTTTCTAGTCTAGTCAACATACAACTGCACTCAACGTTATCACTGTGCACTTGAATTTATGTATGTAATCAAACAACTAAAATCTCTTTTCACTAATTAACTGATTTTCAAAAAAATGTACAAATAAACAGTGTCATTCTATAGACACAGGGTAAGCCTGCAACTAAATGTGCAAGAGTAAAAAATATATAGAAATGCCATGCCTTAAAACTTGGATTGTCCAATATAATCTATAGGGGCTTTCACATTTGTCTACAAATGCAGCAGCACTTAGACAGTGGTAAAATGATGGTATATTTTTACTATATTATTATTGTTGCATTATGTTATAAGATCACCATTTAACATTGTTCAACAGCATTTCTCACCAAGTTACTTGATAAGACATATAAAAAATTGAGCCACTTTAGCAGCGATGTGATACTAAGTAGATGGAAAGTGGGGATACAATTGCTCTGATTCACTTAAAAGATTTCCAGACCATGATTTTCTAACAACATTTGATGTCTCCTCAAGATACACTAGTAAATTAATGATAAAATGTGTTACATGTTAATTTTAACTACAGTTTTAACCCCTTGAACAGGAACTTTGTTAAGTATAAACCGTTTTATGTATCAGCAAAAATAAATGTCTGACCATCAGTCTAGCTCTGTGGTCTAAATTCATGGAAAAAGCAGAGTAATATTCTTCCCTTGATATCATTTAACTTGATAAGCTCTACTACTGCAAGCGATACCTGATTGTAACAACTTTTGCATATACATGTATCAAGCCTCTGTTCATAGCGATTGTGAAGAAACCTACAGCTCAGAAAGCTGAGTTAGGCAGTGGGAGGCTGACTAAACACAATTAATTCAATAACACCCTGCAAAAAAGCATTGCAAGCTATATACAATGGTGCCAAATGGAATATACTTATTCATCAATTACACCTAATCATCTCTTTTTTGGCATTTATACTAAACAATAGGCATTTTTTTTTTTGTGGCACTTCATTGTTAATCTAATAAAACAGAGTTTTATTTTTTCTGGGATGTAGATGAAACGCCTCAGGGAACTGAATGAGGACAGAAAAAATAATAATCTATAAAGATATATGTGAATTGATTCAAATACTGCCTCAAATATAAATTCTCCAATAAAACCTAAATTCTGTTTAGACTTTACTTACAGTTTTACTGATGCACCTTTTGTGAAAAATTGTTGATCTTTTGAAACTAAAGAGCAAGTAATATATGCAGCGTAAGGCTGTATGCCTAAAATTAGATTATATTATAAAAGTTGTGGCAATCTAAGATGACTAAACACACACATAAATAAGTATTAAATTTGATTTATATTATAGGCTTTAGTCGTGAATAGACTATAAAATAGGATTATGTTATGTAGGTTTTGATAATGGAAAATCTACACATTTTATAAGTCTGATAATATGAGGGAGAGGATTTGGCAAGGCATTTACTGGAAAATAAACAGGAAATAATCCTGGCAGGGGTGGTGCTCTGGCAAGAGGTGATTCCAAAATTGGCTGCGGAGTGGTTGTTGTGATGGCCCAGGGGCTACATTTGGGGAGGAGAGGGGGGGGGGGGCTTGGTAGGGTTTTTTTAGTGGGGAGGGGGGGGGGGGGGGGGAGGATGGCATGAGGACATTTTAGTGAAGAGCTTTCAAGCTGACTCACCAAGACACTTTATATGGTAACAGCGGTGGCACACGCCACTTGGCTCCACAACATCTCCTCTCACCAAATGTCACAATGATGGCAGGGGGTTAGGAAATGATGGAACAAACTTGGCACAGAAACACATGACTATGGAGAGACAGAAATGCAAAATGTCACCTTCAATTTTAAAGTTTTAGTTTTTTTATCTTTTGACTTTAATGTTAAACTGAAGGTCAAATTTAAATCTAGATAAAAACAAACAAAATTCTATTGAAATTCTGCAATACAGTAGAAGATTGACAGAAAAGGGCTGACAAAAGTATGGTAGAAAGTTCCAATAATTCACTGATACTCAGGGCATTTCTGTGGTGATGAATTACATATACTGTGGCAGATTTAAAAGCTCTTAATCCCAAACAGTGTGTGTAATGAGCATAAAGATAAAGGAACTATCATAAGAACTATGGAAAAAACATTGAAAAACTTAAAAAGGAAAGAGACAGGTTACAGATACAAAGAAAAGATGAGCTGAAGCACCAAAATCTATATACATGTATGTAAATTTTATCTTTTGAATGATGGTGAAAATTAACGAAGATACGATGCAGACAGAGTGTTTAAGTCACTTTTGTGATGAAGTCACTTCTGTGATTGATGGACCTCGAGTGTTCATTTTAATATTAATATTCTTGACAAAAGCCCAATGAGACAATCTCATAATTAGATCATTTGATTGTCCATCATTTGTGGCTTTTGCTTACATCATTACAACCACCTGTAATCAGCAGACATTACCTAACACACCTTCTCTATAGAGAGGGGTCCACAAATGTGGGGGTAACTTTGTTCTTGTGCATCATCATCATTATCAGCAGCAGAATAACCCCTGGATTTAATGGTATTAATAATATGGCCCATTTAGTAATTCTGTGTCGATTCCATCCATTCTGTTTGTCTATTCCACACAATATCTATATCTGTGGCTTCTATCACTTTAGTCAGTGTGTAATTGAAATGTTGCTGTATAACACACATAGGTACTGTGACACACAAAATATGATTAATATGAAATAAATATAGGGATGGAAAAATTATATACAAGTTCAATCTGAATAGACCAGGGGCCTGTAAATTAAAGCCTTAGTTCTGCTAACGAATTGGTTATCTCTACGTTAACCCTAAGTTAGCAAACTTTTGTGTAAATCAAAACCTTAGTTTACTCTTGGTTAATTTTTCGTAAACACCCCTCAAAATTAACAATAACTCAGACCCTGTTGTTAAGTGTTAGTTGCATCAACCCTTTGTTCTTTACTTCCAAATAAATTTGAAGTTACCAATGTTGTATAAAACAAAGTTACTGAAGTATTGTGCACAAAGGTAATGTGAATACAAATGGTAATTGACATTGGGTTTGGATTGAGTGATACATTTCAATGACCATTTATCACTTGGAAAGATTTATACTGACCTATCCTTAAGATTCCAATATCAATTTTAGATAAATATTACATTTTCTTAAGATATTTAGTCAACTTTTCCCATATAGTATTTCACTAGTTTGAGATACTGAGATTTTTTTAATGTTTATCTAGTTCTTTTTGTAAGTTTTGATTATCTTTGTTTGAACTGCCGATCTTGCAGTTTTACTCATCTTTTATTAGTGTTGTTAACGGTTTACAGGTATGCAGAATATCGTTTCGTTTTGGTAGAAAAAACGAAATCCGCAAAGAATATTTGGGAACCGGTTTTTGAAGATGTTATTATTTTAGGCTTTCTAATGGCCAAATACTTCATCAAAACGACAAAACATATACATATTTTGTAAAATATGTGACATTTTTACCTTATATTGAGGAAAAATCATTTTTGCATACATAAAAACATCTCGCGAAGCCACTTCCATTTACAAGTTATCGCTCATGTACACCCGCGAATAATTTTTCAATGCACAGAACAAGCGTACGAAATACCGGATTTCGTTTCATTTCAAAGCCCCGGTAACCGGTTTTGATTTCTGTAATCGATGCCACCACTATCTTTTATGTTTACACCTTTTACTATTTCATTTACATTTGTACATATTTATAAATACTCATCTCTTTTAATCTGCCTCTTTTGTAAACATCATAACAATGGGGGTATTTCTCCACAGCTTTACACTTTACCCACTCTACTCAAAATCTAAATTCTTATTATCATAAGTAACTGCTTAAACTTATACATACCCTTAGCTTGGCCCGAAATTTGTGTTGTTAAAGCAAACGTCCTCAAATATTAACTTCAATTTAAGTTTCAACCTTAATGTCATCATCTCCACTGATGGGGCCATGCTCTGGTATGGCCACTGTAACCTAATCTATATTGCTTTCTATTTTCCCCCTGCATTCTTTAGTTAACATGTCATTATGTTGTATAGTATTGGTTAGTTTACTGTTTTATGAATGCTTCAATTTAGAGGCCCCAGGGCATGTATTCACAAAGATTCTTATTCTTAGAATTATTCTTAAAAATTTTCTTAGAATTGTCGTTTTCTTAGAAAAATTCTAAGAATAAAAATTTTCCTACTCACAAAGATTCTTATTCTTAGAATCACACTTATTCTTACAATTTTTTCTAAAAATGGTTTTCATTTTTAGAATTATATTCAAATCTAAGACTGGCACATAGTATGCTTAACTTAAGAAAAATAGTTGTTTTGGTTATTATAGTGCAGCAACTGATTGCAAATCGACATCCAGAACAGAGTGTTACATACTAAGTTGCCCATTGGTTGTACTGTACTGAAATGCAGCCTCTTTATATTATTTAAAAAATTTCCAACTTTCTGTTCACATATGAAAAGATCTATATTCTCAAAGATTCTTAGAATCTTTCTTAGCTAACAATTGTTTTGTGAATAGGATTTTATTCTAAGAATAAGAAAATTCTTAGCATAGAATTTTTCTTAGACTTAAAAAAGTGTAATTCTAAGAATCTTTGTGAATACAGACCCAAAAGTTTACTTTTCTCAGTCAGGAACTCTGGACAAGATGTTAAATTTCAACAGAAAAAGATTGTCTTTGGAGCTGATATGTATTCTAACATGACACAGGTGTGTTTGTGATTCTGATTCAGGGGTACAATTCACATAACTTCGATGGTTTCAATTATTGCTCTTTATGGCTGTCCTGACAATCACCCTTGTAAAGTGAAATGGATGAAACAGTCTGTATTTTGTGGTTAAATTGTGCTTAATAATACTATTTATAATGCTCAAAAACATTAACGAAGTCCAATCTCAGGGTCAACAGAGATTTTATAAGGAATATTTCATTAGAACTCAGGTATTTAGCTGTTCTGACAATAACCCTGTGCAATGAATAATATATAAACAGTGCAGTTTTTCTGTAAAATTGGAATAGTTAATCAAAAAAAATAGATGGTGATGTTACAATGGGTATAACCCCCCCCCCATAACACACACCCCACCCCCCCCCCAACCATGGATTTACATGGAATTTTACAATGCTTTGAAATTTAGAGTTAAACCTCAAACCATGGTAAAATTCTGTGTATACCATGGTTTGTCGGAGATTGTTCCTATATTGCTGGTTCATAGGCACTTCTACTGGTAACAATCCTATTGAAGGACCTCAACTTTATAAGAGAATAAAATTCTCAGATTGTGCCCAATGCCACCACTATGAGACACTTGCATAACTTGCATATATGACTATAAAGGTTCTAATAACGATTGTAATAAGGAGTGTTTGAATGATCCAAAGCAAACCGACATAAAAAAAATGAATCACCCACTCCCAACTTCTTGTCATCAATATAAAGCAACCAGTCTTCAGATGACATTGTTTAATTTCCCCTCTTCTGTCCATTTTCCATTCTTCAGTATTTTTTATTCTGTGCAATTTGATTAGCAGGTAATTACCTGTCTTTCTGCTGCACGTGAGCAACAAGGCTACGTATCAGATTTCTACGCAGTTTGACTTGGTCTAAAACCCCTTCAAAATCCCAAGACACTTTGCTACTCTGCCTACTGAAATAATGAAAAGCTGAGACATAGTAAATGCATCTATGGTGCAGCAGTATTTGGATGTATTTTTAAAGCCATTGGTTTCCTTAGCTAAAATCACTCATTGAGGGTGAAAATATAAATGACTGGAATGAGATGATAGTACACATGAAGTAAACATGTGATGCAGCCTTACGTGCCATTATTTATGTGAAACCCCACCTTTCTTGAAAAACCCAGATCCAGGGACTTCTGATGTTCAGAAACAGTAATTTGACCACAAATATGATTATGAAACCTGTAGTATATGACATTACTGATGTTGATTTGTTGCTCCTTAATCACACAAATATTGCGGTTTCAAGAAACAGTCTAATGAAATTTCCCCTTCAGCAGGTATTTGCTTCTGAAGTAAAAGGTACAGGAAAAAAGTTAATCAGTACAACTGTGGTTGACAAAGCAATGTTTCATCTGTAGAAACTGAAAAAAAATTCACAGTATCTTCAGAGTATAGAGTGGTTGTTTGGACTTATGGACCAGATATTTTCTTAAACTACTTGAACGTTTGTAATTAATCTATGAAAACTGTGTAACTGATTGTGACAGAGAAATTTAATGCTTTATATGTATCAGTTTTGTTTTACAAATGTCACAAAATAACAATACCTTGAGCAATATGTCTGAGATACAGTTATAAACTCAATGAAGTTGAATCTCAAGAGTTCTCCCAAATACATCTACTTAACCAGGAATGATAGAACAGGGGGTCAATGGAAAATATCCTCCAAGGAGTTAATGTTTGATTCTACTTAGACAGGATATCTACTAAGAAAACTCTACTTGAAGGAGTTTCAATGTATAAGGTGTTTTTGGGACAGACCTCGATACCCTGCACATTACCATGCACCAGATTCAAACCCTTCACCAGACACACGTCCATACCTTACACATTACCATGCACCAGATTCAAACCCTTCACCAGACACACGTCCATACCTTACACATTACCATGCACCAGATTCAAACCCTTCACCAGACAGACGTCCATACCTTACACATTACCATGCACCAGATTCAAACCCTTCACCAGACAGACGTCCATACCTTACACATTACCATGCACCAGATTCAAACCCTTCACCAGACAGACATCCATACCCTTCATGTTACCATGCACCAGATTCAAACCCTTCACCTGACAGACATCCATACCCTACACATTACCGTGCACCAGATTCAAACCCTTCACCAGACAGATGTCCATACCTTACACGCTACCATGCAACAGATTCAAACCCTTCACCAGACAGATGTCCATACCCTACACGTTACCATGCACCAGATTCAAACCCTTCACCAGACAGACATCCATACCCTACACATTACCGTGCACCAGATTCAAACCCTTCACCAGACAGATGTCCACACCTTACACGTTACCATGCACCAGATTCAAACCCTTCACCAGACAGATGTCCATACCTTACATGTTACCATGCACCAGATTCAAACCCTTCACCAGACAGACATCCATACCCTACACTTTAACATGCACCAGATTCAAACCCTTCAACAGACAGACGTCCATACCCTACATGTTACCATGCACCAGATTCAAACCCTTCACCAGACAGACATCCATACCCTACACTTTACCATGAACCAGATTCAAACCATTCACCAGACAGACATCCATACCTTACACTTTACCATGAACCAGATTCAAACCCTTCACCAGACAGATGTCCATACCTTACACATTACCATGCACCAGGTCACCTTCACCAGAGAGACATCAATAAATAACTACATGTTTTCATGCACCAGCTTCAAACCCTTTACCAGACAAACGTTTATAGCCTATACATTACCATACACCAGATTCATACCCTTGACCAGACAAGACGTCCATACCCTACACATTACCATGCACCAGATTCAAACCTTTCATCAGACAGATGTCCATACCCTACACGTTACCATGCACCAGATTCAAACCCTTGACCAGACAAGACGTCCATACCCTACACGTTACCATGCACCAGATTCAAACCCTTGACCAGACAAGACGTCCATACCCTACATGTTACCATGCACCATATTCAAACCCTTGACCAGACAGACATCCACACCCTACACATTACCATGCACCATATTGAAACCATTCACCAGACAGACATCCATACCCTACACATTACCATGCACCAGATTCAAACCCTTCAACAGACAGACGTCCATACTCTACACATTACCATGCACCAGATTCAAACCCTTGACCAGACAGATGTCCATACCCTACATGTTACCATGCACCAGATTCAAACCCTTCACCAGACAGACATCCATACCCTACACATTACCATGCACCAGATTCAAACCCTTCAACAGACAGACGTCCATACTCTACACATTACCATGCACCAGATTCAAACCCTTGACCAGACAGATGTCCATACCCTACATGTTACCATGCACCAGATTCAAACCCTTCACCAGACAGACATCCATACCCTACACATTACCATGCACCAGATTCAAACCCTTGACCAGACAGACATCCACACCCTACACATTACCATGCACCATATTGAAACCCTTCACGTTACCATGTACCAGATTCAAACCATTCACCAGACAGACAGACATTTAATCCCATTTAAATGGAAATTCCACATGTAATAATGCATAACTTGTAAAGGGTCTCTTATTGAGATATAAGAATAAAAAAACTTTAATTTCAGGAAGCAAGAAAATTTTACTCTTATAACCTGGATTTACTGCAATGATTTCACAGCATGTATCAGGTCAATAAGAAAAAGTGTAGGGAAAGCACATTTAAACATGTGACACATGTAGCAGATTTCATGCAATGGACTTTTTGTTTGTTTCTTCATCTGATGAAATAGACGCTTGTATCATGATGTGTTTTGCTATTAATTCAGAGACCTGAACTGAAGCGATGACATTGCAGAAGCTGTACTTCCAATATAAGCTTATAAAAACAATGAAACTCGAGCTTATCAAACCTCAGCCTTGGTTCTCTTTTCAATATTAAATCATCATCCCCATGACACAGGCACTGCAGATATCGTTTCCTCTTTCTGTTTTTTTATGTCATCGGATTGTATGAATAATTGACAAAGAAAACGACTTGTCAATAAGATTCGAAATGAGCTTTAATGTTATTTGAAATCATTACATGTTTTCACTTTCAGGTCTTTGGAGAAAAAAACGGAATACGAAGAAGAGCTGTTGGAGACATCCTATAATTGCAAAGGCATAATATAGAGGCAGGGTGTAAGGTACAAAAGAAAGCCAAGTACAGCATGGCTAAACAGAACACGATCTGACCACGTGCCAATATTTTTTACACAAATAACGAGACAACTCTGTGTTAAACACATGAAGCCTCACATCTGAGCCAGTGCATACAATTTTTTATGCAAACTTTCTGCAGGTATGATGGAATAATTAAAACAAACTTCTGCCTTACAATGAGTGCAAAAGTGATTTCCAGATAATTTAAAATGGTATGAAATGTACATATTGAGAACTTGCAGAAAAGTTGGTGATTGACACTCTAATTACTATGGTGGTTAACAATCAATTGACACTTGTTTAATGGTGGTCATATAATCATAGAGATTTGCTGTAAATACTATTCTTAGATGTTACTAAAGGCGGTTACGTATCTGCAGTTTGTGGCCAGAGCAAAACTGTGTAAATTCTTTAGTTACATGTGTTAACATGGTTAAAAGTCCATTCCCCAAATAATGAACATGACATAATTCCTAATTTTTAGCTATATAAGTCTCATGCTCATTTTGTTCAGATCCTGAATCCTTGGTATCTGTGTTTTTCAATGGATTGGCGTTTGGAGTTTGATATTATGGCTTTAGTATTTCACTTTCTTCACTAAATGTGTGGGGGGGATGGAACAGATACAATGTCCCTGTGGGCAAGTTTTACAGCATAGCATCAATTTGGCACCATACACCTGTAATCCACTGTCATCTATCACCTCAACAATACACTGCACTGATTTACTGTACAGCTTATAGATCTGTATCATATTTGCCTTTCACAATACTCCCTGCTTAACTAGATCCTCCAATATCTGCAGGATTTAGCTCCAGCAATGGCAAAATTCAAACCAAATTATTTTCAGGAAATGCAAGGTAATGGAGAGGTATTGACCGCAACGTCTTTCATATTTTGGATTGTGAAACTTAAAAAGAAACTCCATTGGTAATACAAGAAGCCTGCCTTTTTCAATTTCCTAAAGACTTTAAAAATGCCAGGGATTCAGAAATGTATTGGTATATAACAGAGACGGTTTATATGAGAGCCTAATTGCCTCCACTGGAAACGTGTATTGGGTCATCAAGTCGTCTGGTATAGTTGTAATTAGGATTAACTGTTCAAGAAGTACAGCAATGTTACAACTTCAAAAATAACAGAACAAAAGTTTACAATTCTCACCCAAAAATTCAGGTATTTTAGGTGGAACTTGTGGAGAAGAAAAATACAAATTATCAGTGGAAATACAACAGAACCTCTATTATCTGACCTTCTTTTAACCAAATATTGGATATTATCCACTATCCCGAACTTGTAAGGCCTTACTATCAGTTTCCTCAATCCATCTCAAAAAGGTAATTGGCAGGTTTTACCACGGCTAAACACTGACATTTCACATATGAACTGTTAAATGGAATACATTATTGTGTCACATTGTGAGGTATGTTGCTTTATATTTTATATGTGTCACATTACCACCCATGCTTGTGTAAAAACCCACCCGCTACTGTATTTGTCATTAACAGGGTGCTTCCATAAGACCCAAAATAGCAAAAGCCAGATAGAAGTAAAAAAAAAAATATATGAATAGTTACATTCTATATACGTCAAGGTAGAAGCTTGTGCTATATCAATGCTTTGTGCAATCAGATGACAATCTGTTCACTCCAATACATGCCAATTTCATGATCCAAATGGAACTGATGCATTTGCCTTATAGGACTGACGTCATTGTTCATGTCAATGCTAGTGCACTAACTGTCCAGGTGTGAGACTGGTTTATTCATTCAATACACCTTTTTCTTCTATTTCTTCATGTGTTACTGCCTATATATATGTATCCGTATATATTTAAATATGTATATAAATAGATCTCTGGCATCACCATGAATAAATATACACTGCAACAGAATCAGGAAATACACACATATTACATACACCACAGAGGATGACATCATCTTCTGCCTGGCCCCATCATCTTTCAGGACAGACTGTATGCAGTGTTGCCTGTGATCAATGCTACATTAGTATTCACTGGGAACCTGGGAGACCTTGTATTTGAAGCATTTGATTATTTCCTGCGGCTTTCACAGAATGACAAAGAAGCCTTTTACATGAGGCTAGAGGTTGGTGCTGATGTGGGCATCAGAAATCAAATGACATCAGAAATCAACATGTCAGCCATCCTACCCAAAACCGTGTGTACCTGTGTGTACTTCTCACTACTGGTCACCCACTACAGTATGAATATTACCCTCAATAGACGGAATTCACATAAATACCCATTCACAAACACTGCATGTAAAACTGTTGATTTGCTTAAAACATATACAAAAGCAAAAAGAAAACATAACTGGTGGGATAACTGGTACATAACAAGACCAACCATGTAATTATTTCAAGATAGGATATGACCATGAAACTAATTTTGTGCAACTAAATTTAACATACAGCCCATACTTGTACTTTACTCAACATTACAATACAAATACCATATCCTCATACTCCAATTAATACAAATATTTCATTTTGATGTACACATACATTAAAGGATAATAATATGAGAAATTTTAATTCCTTATATTTGTTTTCGCTTTTTTTCATTATTTCACATTCTACACCCAGTAGATTTGTTAGGATCAATCACACTCTTCTTCCAGTATCTCCCAACGTCCCATCCCCAATTTTCTCAAATATTTGGTCATAGCTCAGAAGGGTGTGTCAGAGAGCAATGAGGGTGTATAGACAGAGAAGTAGAGTGTAGTGCTGGTAGATTGTCACTATTTTACCTGTCGATGTTTGTATCGGAAAAATGTGACCAAAGATTAATCATTACTGATCCTGGAATCGAAAACAAGAAACTAGACAAAAAAAAATCAAATATGAAATAAAACAAGGAAATGGACATAAATATAACCAAAATATAACCTAAAAGCTGTTCACAAACGTCTTCCTCACTCCATATCATGCTTTATGATCACCTTGACAACAGTGGGAAATCCCCAAAAGGTGTTTTTCGTTTACTTTATAACTTTGCATTTATGGCTAATTTTTAAATTTCAACTGGTGTGCAAAATGTACCAAATTATCACAAAATACGATTTTATTATGTCAGAAAGGACACAAAGAAATGAGTTTGGTAACTATCTGTTGTATGTAAATTTTACCGATCATTATTCGGCACTGAGCCAGGGATAATACCGAAGTTTGCGAACGTCATCCCAGCACTAGTAGAGTGTATTCTAAATTCTTCTTCTCACATTAAAAGTTCTCTACATAAACAAGGAATTCCTCTTGCATTGGCTTATATCATATACAAGGCTTTATAGCCTCACATCCCATAAACAAAAGGAATATTTTGTGCAAAATTATGTTAAAAGCATTTATTGAATTGTTTGCCATCTAGGGCTACCACTCCATTAATGTTAGACACAACGGAGTGTATCAATGTTCTTAAACAATGTATCACACCTGGGTTCAAATCAAGGGTAGATTCAATCAAATACCTCGGCCATATTTCAGAAAACTCACAGGAAATGTAGTTGGTGTCCACAAGGCTGTTCAAACAGTAACAGCTGAGAGTTTGTGCCAGTTTACAGATTTATGTGCCAGTGTACATTGTGATACCAGATTCAACACAATTCAACTCCCATGACCTAATTAAGTCATCACTTAGTATATAACATAATGCAAGGGAAGACTGACTCAGTTACCAGTAATAATTCTCCAATATTTTAGCAGATGGGAAATGACATTATAATTCTACTCCAATAAACTGAAAAAAAACTCACTGAGACAGTGTTACTCATTTCTGAAAAGAAACTATGTTGTGAGAGCAATATAATGTGCTGATGTTCACCAGTTGTAATGCCAAATCACTGCATTTCTAACAGCAGCAAATCAAGTGTCTCATCTTTGCATTGATGTGTTTGATGATCAACCGATAAATGTATGATTCATCAATACTGATCATAGCTACTCATTAGTCAATGAGCACTAAAACTTCCATGAATCACATAACACCACCATACACAAATGATTGATTGCATGTTTGTCTTCTATCATCAACATGGTTCATTATCAATACAACTTCAGAGATGATACTCTTTCTGAAAATCCATCAGCTCCCAAAGGTGTAAGTATTTCTCAAAATTGCTCAAAATTGTGTGAAAAAAACTTTTGCTATTACAAAAGAAAAAACATTTTTACAATATTTGTTTGTATGTTAGTATATAAGTATGTTAATTGATTGATTGATATAGCATTCAGGTAGTCGAACAGGACTATCTTAACATCTCTGTGATAAGAAAACCATTTGATTCAAAAGCCGAATGTGTTTCAGCTAAATAATTGGAAAAATGGTTCTGTTGTTGTGCAATGTTGTAAAAAAAGATGTCTTGCCTGTAAATGGTACTTTACATTTTCTTCTTCAGCTGTGAAGCTCATGCACCTTTTTCAGAATATCTGCATGACTATCACTCCAAAAAAAGTTACATAAAAACGCTTGATAAAAATTAAGAAAATAACCAAAATGAAGACTGAAAATTCTATTACAAACTTTTGTGACATGGGAGTTTTAAACATTAAAGTAAATCTAAGATTTCTAAAATAACACATTTTCTCCTCTGTGCAGTTTATGGGTCATCAATGAAACAATCATTTGGTAGTAAAACTGGTTATTCTCTACTCCTATTTAGCCTTTGAGAAATGTGAACTGGAACATATTCTTAACCTGGTGCCTGATCACACCTGGCATCAATACAGCCTTGCACAGGGCTCTCCTGTTGCACATTTTGACACTGGCAATTAGATGGTAAATAATAAAGAAACCAGAGTTGTAGTCTTATCTTTATATTATAAGCCTCGGTCATATCAGAGCAGACCATCAGCAATTCCTATATGTTTTCATGGGCTGGACTCGATCTCATGACCACAGGAGTGAGAGTCTAATGAAATGTGGTCAAACTTGACAACTTCTGGTCCCAGAATAAATCATGGAGAAATTTGCTACATAGTAACTGTTTTGCACATGCATTTATTTTTTAAATGTTTTCCTTTAACGGAAAGTAAGAATCTCTTTTTCAATTATATCTACATGTAGAATGCTTTAACATTCTCAAGATCATTACTGAGACTTTGTACAGAAGAACCTCTATTTTCTGAACAGGTTAAGAGAGTGAGAGTGTTCATATAACAGAGAAGGCTCATAAAATGACAGACACATTTTAGTATAAACAATAGGTATCTACATATTGGAATAGTGAAAATGAGTGAATCATAAAATAAAATATTCATAAAATAGAAGGTTGGGTTACAAAGGTTCTCATGCGATCAAGAAAGATGAGAATCTAAAACTCTATTTCATGACCACACAGTTGGAAAAGGAACTGAAGCCATCCACTAAAAGATATATAGAGAAGACCAGTCTGTGGAAACAGAACTCTAAAATGATGAGGGTGCTCTGTACTGTCACTGAGCATTGCACAAAGTATATTTAAGAATGGTACTTATTTAATGTGGCTGTTTGCACATCAGAAAGGTGGGGGGACGTGGTATTACTATATGGGGAAGCTTGTTTTCAAATGTCCACTTACTGATGATGACAAGGTCATGTATCAAAATTCAAAGAAGAGTTGTTATCACCACAGAGAACTATGTGAACAGGCCATTTTTTAATCATTGGTGATGGACTGATGTGCACCTATGCAAAAAGAGGCTTCAGTAAGTAATCAGTAATGAACATCCAAATAACAGAGCCTTGAGGTAAGGCTAGTATCCAGAAGACTGTGGTTCCAGTTCGGACATCCAAACAAACCAATCCTGCCCATTCAATGCCAGAGCTATCAGTTTACAGAGCATTGCCTTGACTGGCAATAGGTTGTTGTACAAGGCACAGAAAGAAACAGATTGGTGTGTGAGGAGTGAAGGCTTCACTGGTGAGTGGGTCTAAGATTTAAGAAAATATTGACATACACCTTCCATATCATCTCCAGTTACCATTAGTGTTCATTAGCACATACTCATCTAAACTAAATAATCAATTTAAATAGAATTCTAGCCACAATTATGTGTTATAATTTGGTTAAAAAGAGAGCTAAAATATTCAGCCATTTAGGAACCACTTACAGAGGCATATGGTATAATTAAACACAAACATATGTACAGAAAGTATTTTACAGGTGGACATTCACAAAATGTTAGTCAAATAGATGTGCATTCACTAATTTCAAACTCCTTTAATCTTGCTTCTAACATTCTTGCAAAGTATCTTAATAATACCCTCATGAACAGTTATTAGTTATTAAAGCATTTCAGAGTTATGTGAATAGGTAAATTGCATAAAGTAAACCTTGACAGGTGAACACTGGTGAAATTAGCTAACATTGCCAAAAAGGACAAGACTAAAATAAGAATGTTCCAAGAAATCTAATCACCCACTTGCGCAAACCAAGAAAATATCAAAGCCAACAATACCCCTTTGATGTTCCTAGAAGTGAGCCACTTGAAAGGACTTAGAGGACAGGTGCAGGGCCATTACTATTACACATACTCACTATGGAGTCACTCTGCTATTATTTCTTGGCTCCCTCCAACCTCATTTCAATTACCTTGGCTTTTGATCAGCAGAAAAAAAAGTCTTGGGCCAAAAGTACCCCAAACACAAATGACATCACACACCCCACTTGTGTTTTTGAATGCACTTGGCACACGCTTCAAAGGTGTAATGCATAACTGCACACACACACATATACCAATATAAGGGGAGCAGGCAGAAAAGACATGAAAAAATAACATAGGACAGGTGTCACCAGGTCACTGAACATATATATCATGTATTCATCAACCTCTCCATACATAGAAAAGTAAGGTTTACCGTTTATGATTACAATCCCCCATCTCTACACTTCTATCTTTTAATAAGTGGTGCAGCCCCGGCACTTGTTTGACTTTGCAGCAGGCTGTTGTCGGTCAAAGATAAAAGAGAAGAAGAAATAAAAACCCAGAGTGGCAGGTGCCTATGTAGAGGACACTGCCAGCCAATCACAGCCCCCTGTACACACTCGGGCCATATGTCTATGTTTTATATAGACAACCACCTGACTTCCATCTACATTTAAGGTTAAGTGCATTGTCACTTGTGCTGTAAAGACTGTTTTATTATTATTAGTAGTAGTAGTAGTATCATTATTATTGGTCATATATATCTCCACAAAATTTATTTCAGAAAATTATAAACATTGTGGACATTTTATTGGTTGCCTGTTTGAATATATATTTCAGATATACTTCATTGTTTATCAAGATAAAGGTCAGTCTTAAATTTATGTTACTTATGAAAACACACTGTGTTAGGGGTGTTTTGGTTTCCTCCTGTATCCTGTCAAAAGCATCAATTACACATTTCAACGATTTCCTTAAAAGGTATTTACTTTGATGTTTCTACTTTTGCACACCAAATTATCTTCATCAAATCCCATCCATCGTTATTAAAACATGCATCTCTCTTTCTCAATGGGGTCTAATCAGTATAATCAGGCTTAAGCTTCAGGCTACAATACTCACAACAGTTCATCAGTGTATGTGTCTACCACATGAAGAATGCTTTAAGTGTAATCAACAACATAGGGGTTATTGATTATATTAACATAAAAAGACTTTTCTAGTAGCATTAATATCACCCAAATTATCAGATTTGGCCTGTTTTATGCATTTTATGTAATTATAAGCGCAACTTATAGGATGAGATGCTCTGTTAGCTTACTTTTAGTTCTGTGTGTGAACACAACTGGTATACATACAACTGTATGAAATAGACTACTTGTACCAACTAAACTTGTTAAAAACCTCACATGAAACAAAGGTCTTCGATGGCAGGGCATCGTTGAATGTATTATAACATACATTTTGTATATGTAGCATCATCATTTGACAAAATTGAACCGCTGAACACTGGCTTCAGATGTCTTGTAAATGAAACACTAGGTTGTGCAATAGAACATAGACCCAATTATAATGAAAAAAAAACAACAATATATAGAAGTAATTGACCTGACTTACATTCACTGCTTTATTTCATTAAAGTTCCTGTTCATTATCATTACAACAAACACGGACATAACAGACTAAAAGGTACAGCCATAAAGCGATTTACTGACAGATTTACAGGGCTAGACTGATATGCAAGTGTTGGGTATTAATCTGAAGGACTTGCACTGAACCTTTCCCTAGTAAACTCCTACACCCAGACTCATTTTGTACCATAACAATTATTACAGTTTAGTATAGTCCACACATTTCCTGTGGAAGATGTTGTGAGGTTAATTAGTGTGTTGCCTCATTTGAGAGGGCACTTCTTAGGTGATAAAATCTCAGATAACTCTTCACCAAGATAAAAGTAAGAGGATTTTCAGTCAAATTACTTCTGAACTCCAATCAACTAATAACTCGGGTACTTTGGGGTTAGAAAATGTTCAAAAGAAGCCTTTTATGCAAAACCTGAATTCCTAATTACCATGTATAAGAAGCTTTCCTTGATTCTACACAGAAATACTAGCTGACAAATTGAATGAGATCTGCTCAGTCAATCTTTCATCTCTTTGCATATCTCCTGTATTTATTGGACCTTCATTAAGGAGAGTGACCATGGGGCCTTCAACAGCTTCAGTCTTTGAAGGGGGAAGAGGCAGGAGGGATTATCTCTCTCATACAGTAACACATGGAACATTTACCAGAGCAGGAGAAATTTGCCACTGGCAAGCCACACACTTCAATATTATGCAGTGGGAAGTAAAATTGTTGGACATCTTACAGGAATGACCAAAGAAGGTAGAAAGGTACAGAAGTATTACCGATAATTCAAAGAAAACTAGGGGACAGAGTTTCTTTGCTACTGTTTCCTCACTGTCAAATTAGCCATTCTGTGGTGACTTTCATATACTTTTTGGCTAGATCAGTAGCATGTGCAGTGAAAAGCTTGTGACTGGAGATACTCACATATTGCTGTGTAATAACTTGCCAGGAAGAGAAAATCTCAGGAAGCTGGGCTGATCAGACTTGATACATTGAGAGATGTTTTATCTGAATGAAAATGACTTTGATAAATGAAAAGAATGGAATCACTTACACAGTAGAAAAATCAGTTTAATTTGTAACGCATCATTCATCTCAGATCAGTTAGAATTTGAAACCAGCAAGTTTCTGAGGTATAGCTAAGATAAGTGTTTTTTAGGTAAAGGTCAATACAGTAGGGCCAAATTTCAAATCAATGTCAGACAAAGACATTGCACAATTACACTCCCAACCAATATCCCTTCCATGTATCACCTTCTCGACCTTCTGGTTTTACTACGGCAATGTCAAATCAAGGTCACATCATGACGCCTTTATATCACCCAATCAATGTCCCCACCAAATATCAACTTCCTACACCACTCCTACATGTTATGGTGCACGAGATATAGCCTGGAAAAGATCTTAAAGATTGGGGTCACTAGCAAGGTTAAAGGTCAAATCAAGGTCACACCATGACAATGCACAGCTAGACCTCCTCACCACTCTTCTCATTAAATATGAACTTTGTATACTTTATGGTTTCTAACAAATAGCCCGGTCAAGATTTTTCCACCGGCCGGACTGCTAAGCTGGACAGCATGGGTGAAAACACTACTGAACAGCCTTTAAAGACTGGGGTAATAGCAATCATATTAAAGTCACAGAAATGCTTAATATATGCCAAAATATAGTATAATTGAATGTTTGTTATATTTTAAGTTTTCCCACCATTTTATGTGCTGACACTAAACAGTAATAATATTTAGTTTTGGTATTTTAGTCAAATGCTACAAGTATATACATACATGATGTTCTGTTTCTGAAATCTCAACACTGGTTCCAACTTCAACCTAAATATAACTCACAAAGCTAAGACAGACCAAAACTACACTTACACAAAGATGATGATATAACAATAGAGAGAGTAATCTCCAGTTCTGAGCCCTTGATTTTGCCTCATTAATAAATCTACAGGACAGGACACAAGGCAGCAATTATTTCCTAAGTGTCCTTTCTGTGATTAAAGTGTGTGTTTAGGGCCAGTTCATTTCCTCTGCTGGCTAGTTAATAGAACCAGACAAGGCCTGTCCTTCCATGTCCATCAACAGATTGAGTGGAGCTGCATGCTTAGCACTGACCACTCCGTGATGGGGGCAGTCTACAGGTCACTAGTCTCTCTCACACTCTACAACCACTGGGATAAGTGGACATGCGCACTACAGTAAACACACAGATACAGTAGAACCTCTATTACCCAATTATTCAATTATATGAACTCACTTCCACTACCTCATATCTGTAGTTTTTAAATGTTCTATATTCCCATTCCTGTCTAATGAATCATCAATTACCTGAGCTAAATCTTAGTTTCCCAACTTGTTCAGGTAACAGAGGTTGGCCCACACACCAACCAAAAAGAATGACCACACAAAAAATTCTAGTTCTGCATAAAGACTGAACAGAAACAGACAAAACTAGATATTGCGTCTCGACGCAGTGTATCCCCATATGGGACATGGTTGAAGTGTGACATACAGAGTATTATGTTATCAAGGACCACGTTCGACCTTAAAGAAGGGGTCGAAGGTCAAATCTGAACCAACCCAAAAATTTGGGGCACATGATTTAACATAAGTCGTCTTCACATCCAAACCTCTACGACCAATAATAAGGGAGATATACACCATTATAGGTATCAAGGACCACATTCGACCTTCAAGGAGGGCTCCAAGGTCAAATCTGACATCACCAAAAGATTCGGAGCACATGATTTCCTATAAGTTGTCTTCACATCCAAAACCTCCAAGAGCAATAGAAAGGGAGATATAGGCCATTATAGGTATCAAGGACCACATTCGACCTTGAAGGAGGGGCCCAAGGTCAAATGTGACCCCACCATAAGATTCAGGGCAGATGATTTCCCATAAGTCGTCTTTACCGCCAAAACCTCTAAGACCAATAATAAGGGAGACATAGGCCATTATAAGTATCAAGGCCCACATTCAACCTTGAAGGAGGGATCCAAGGTCAAATCTGACCCCACCAAAAGATTCGGGGCACATGATTTCCTATAAGTTGGTTTACCATCCCAAACCTGTACGACCAATAAAGAGCGAGTTATAAGCATTTTTAAGTTTGGCTATCCTCATTTGACCTTTAAAGGAGGGGTCCAAGGTCAAATCTGACCACATCAAAAGATTCCCAGCCCATGATTTCCTATAAGTTGCTGTCACATTGCAAACCTCTGGGACCAATAATAAGCGAATTATAAGCACTTTTAGGTTTGGCTATCCTCATTTGACCTTGAAGGAGGAGCCCAAGGTCAAATCCGACCACACCAAAATATTTCCCAGCCCATGATTTCCTATAGGTTGGTTTACCATCCCAAACGTCTAGGATCAAAAATAAGCAAGTTATAAGCACTTTTAAGTTTGGCCATCCTCATTTGACCTTGAAGGAGGGGTGCAAGGTCAAACCTGACCACACCAGAAGATTCCCAGCCCATGATTTCCTATAAGTTTGTTCCACATTGCAAACCTCTAGGACCAATAATAATTGAGTTACAAGCACTTTAAGTTTGGCTGTCCTTGTTTGACCTTGAAGGAGGGGTCCAAGGTCAAACCTGACTACACCAAAAATTCCCAGCCTATGATTTCCTATAGGTTGGTTTACCATCCCAAACATCTAGGACCAATAATAAGGGAGATATAAGCACTTTTCATGACTGACAAAGAAAGACCTGTGGCGGCCATCTTGTTTTTCAAAATGAGGCCAAAAATATTCCCAGTCAAGATTTTGTAATGAGGAACATATCCTGTGAATTTGAAATCTCTACCTATAACACCCTTTGCTCTAGGGGGCCAACAAAAGCCCTTGCTTAAAGTCGAATAAACGTCCCTGGCGGCCATCTTGTTTTTCAAAATGAGGCCAAAAATATTCCCAGGCAAGATTTTATTGTTATGAATATATCCTGCAAATTTGGGAAGGCCAACTATAATATTTTTTTCGTTAGAGCGGTAACGGTGAAATCTCTCTACACACTGCGGCAGCGGTGGAGGCGGCAGCAACGTAACGAAGCGAAATCCATAGTATCCACCGGATAGCATGAGCCACTAAGTTATACAACCAATAATAAAGGAGGTATGTGGCCTCACAGTCTTAAATAGGCATATATATGCAGTAAAAGGTACCATTTTGAGTCATTTTAGCAGGCCTAAGGTGACCTTGAAAACAATAGCCAAGGCCAAGAAACTGGATGCTGGTACTCCATCATGTACTCAACCTCCAAAGCCATTTTCCATAGTTTCCATGCAATATAGTCAGCATTAAGTGTGAAAATATCTCCAAAAAGGCCAAAAATGGCCTCGGTGAGGTACTTTGGCGGTCTGTGGATGACCTTCAATGAAGAGCTTCAAGGTCAAATTTCTGCATGCTTACAGGACATATATATGTATTATATATACCAGCCATAGAATGATCTAACTTTCTGTATATGAGAACTGGGCCAAAATGTGAAAAAAATGGCCAACATCTGACCTTTAAGAGGCCACCAGTGACCTTGAGATTGAAGGTCAAGGTCACAAAACAATAGCGTTCGTGGCATTGCCCATATATACCCACATACCAAATTTGAAAGGTGTAACTAAAATTTTTTAAGTTATCGTGTCCGAAAGGAAATCTCTGCGGTGGCGGCGGCGGAGTGACCATACTGAATACTAAGTATCTCCGACTTTCGTACAGGCATACAATAATTTATGTAGTGGGGAAACTGAACTGAAAAAATACAGATGTTTCAGTTTTATTTTTAAATTCTTTTTGAAAATGTGAATCTCAAACTAGAAGCACCGTCACAGAAGAAAACTGAAAATATTCAAGCAGTAGATATTTGTGAAAAACCCATATATATATATAAATTCTTTTATTTGCTATATATCCATACTAAGGCTGGGACGAGTGGTAAAATTCCAGGACACCCGAGGTACCAAAATGTGTTTTACAAATCAGTATTGGCATGGTTTAATACACACAGTTTTTTCTCTCTGGAGAAACAAAATGGTGGTTTGTTTTGTTTGAAAAATATGTCTTTGCATTAAAACAGTCAAGAAAGTATACAAAATTTATTATATTGTGATGAAAGTAGAAATAGTGTTTGAAACATCTAATATACAATGGATTCTGATGTTTTGCTGTGTTGTGAAAAATGTCACCTAGTGAGCGCTAACACAAAAAATTGTAGTACTTAATGACTAATGAGTGACCACAAACACTTGAGATCTGTACAAATCAACCCCATCATGAATACGGACCATCCGGTCAGCAGACTTAATGCACAGCTTTGTTTTGGCATAAATCAAAACAAAACACTTGTCTGTAATATATGTTTAGACTTAAATTTTCCAATAAAGTTATAACTTCAGTATTGATGGCCATTTGAGCAGAAACTAAAGTTCAGCTTAAACTCACAGAAAAAGATCTTGATTATCTTGACACTTGCACACTATATACATTTGATACCTCAGACCTCTTCCTCTTTGATACTGTACTTCCTATATAGTATATATACATAATTCACAGAGGTTTGATATGTTTCTGCCTGATTAAAATGCCTGATTTTGGCCCGTCTCTTTTTTTCATCTAGAAGTGCTTTCTGGGGAGTGTAGGTCATTTTCACCCTGCTGTGCGTGACTAAAGCACTTGCAATAACTGCTTGGCCTTGTACTGTCCAGAATAAACCTCTGATCTATAGCTCTGGGAGATCTTTAACTTCACCCAGATCACACAAAAATATAAGCAATCTGTAAAGTACATTTACATCTGTTCATGCAGAATGTACATATTAAATGGAAAAAAGGATTTCTTTCAAGAACAGCACAGGATAGAAAATTGTAAATAAACTTGGAAATTTTAATTACTTAAATGTAGCTTTTATAAGCTACAAGCTTACCATGTGGGACTTAATGCTGATCTCGGGTTGCCACACCCGGGGCCAACGTCTTAGAAAAAAAGATCGTTCTTGTTAGCCACCGGATATACTGGTAGTTGTCGTCACGTGATAACTTCTGACCAATCGTCCTACTTTCTCGTTGGCCACGATTGACTGGTAGCAGTTTGTAAATATACAGACATTTTCATTTATTTCTCAGACTTTACTTATTGTTGGAGGCTACAGGATAGAAAATTGTAAATAAACTGATAGTTTGTACATTAATTTTAAACACTGACAAATCGACCCATAAAACTAGAGTATTGCTTCGCAAGAGAAAAAGAATGTGCAAAAACAAAGCGTCCCAATGAGTATTAACGAGTTTGTAGAAATGACCATCTTCCTGTGTTTAATATGTTTTTCTATTTATAACAAAATGCAAAGTTTCATAGATGAATCTGGTTTGTTTATTTTTTTATTATTTATTTATTTCTTTTTTTTTTTTGCATTTTACGCAGAAATTCAAGATGGCCGCCTAAAGTAGCGGGAAAACGATTTTTGCGAAAAGTCGCCAGTAGACTCTGCAGATACCCTGCGGGTCAAAAAATTCGTCGAAATCGCTATATCTCGCTCCGTTTCCAAGATAAACGTCTTTTTGCATTTTATGCAGAAATTCAAGATGGCCACCAAAAGTGGCGGAAAAACGATTTTTTGGGGAAAGTTGCCAGAAAACTCTGAAGATACCCTGCGGGTCAAAAATTTCGTCGAAATCGCTCCATCTCGCTCCGTTTCCAAGATAAACTCGTTTTTTGCATTTAACGAAGAAATTCAAAAGTGGCGGAAAAACGATTTTTGCGAAAAGTCGCCAGTAGACTCTGCAAATATCCTGTGGGTCAACAATTTTGTCAAAATTGCTCTATCTGGCTCCGTTTCCGAGATAAATGCATTTTTGCGTTTTCAGCGTTAAGAAAAATCGTGACATTTAGTTAATCGTTAATAAGTCGGCCATTTTGTATTGGATCACTTCCAAAAGTTAATGATTTCCAGACATCTATATAACGAACCTACTTGCCAACTTTCATGTGAATAGCTGAAACTCTCTTTAAGTTATCATCCGGACATGCACACCCTTTTGAAAACATGTTTTTGGTCATGTGACTTCTCTGATTGGTTGAAATGTCATGACACCATATTCAGAAATTTTTCCCAGGGCTACTGCATACACCTACCAAATATGAAGAGAATCCGCTTTATGGCTGCGAAGCTAATGCGAAAAGAAAATACGGATCCGGCGAATCCGGTGGATCTGGCAGAGTCGCTTCTCCCATATACAAAAAAGCGACGCTTAATAACTGCTTACACATACACAATTTCCAAATGCACCAGTTTTAATAAGACAACCTCTAATTCACTGCCACTTGTTTTGGGACTAGGTCTTTGTCAATTCTCAATAACTAAAGCTTACAGCCTTAATAAGAAAAACAAAACATTGCTTACATTATATTTCACATTATAATACTAATAAATATCAAATGTATGCTAGAGTGAGTTTATTTCTCTCTTAGCTTTATAGAAAAAGGCTATGTTTTTATTTCCTTCCAATTGCCTTCAGCTTGAGATTTCCCAGGCAATTCTATATATTTATTCCAAACACAGTGAACTCTGTTTTGATGGCCCATCCACACTACTCTGTATGGTTATATCAACACGTATCTGAATTTTGCTGCATGATCTTCTCCTTATTCTACCATAAATTGACCTCATATAAGGGTAGTGTATGCTTAAAAATAAGCCTTCACGTATGACCATTATGTAAATAAAATCAGTTAAAAGCATTTGCAAACTTTAATTGTAACAATTTTTTTATAAGACGGCAATTTAATATAACATATTTTGAGGGCGCCTCAAATCTCGCAAAATATAAAAATGGGTTAAAGTTTCCTGTATTTTGCATTATAAATGTGTCTTTTATCCAATATTCAACGAATTATCAAAATTCTTTTCTGTTGTATGCCTTTTAACGATTTTATAAGGTTTAATATACCAAAATATAATAAAGTTTATTCCGTGAGCGATAATAAAGCGATTAACCAAGTCCGAGTCGGTTCTTCCGAAATGAGGAATCGAGGTGCATTTTCGGGCTTGCTTGCAGCCCTAGTTCCAATACAATGTATATTTTGATTTATAGTTCAATATTTTATATTTACAACCAGTGAACATCAAAGTTTCATTTCATATAGTTACTGAAAATCAAACCAGTAAACTTGTGAAATAACACAGGTCATAAATCAGTAAATACACATATTTAGGGAATACACGTATTTACTGACCAAAATCAGTAAATACGCGTATTTACTGATTTCATATATTGACTGTAACATATTGATAAAATAGTATATTAAGTTAAGCAATTGCTTCTGGGTAAAATGCAATTGATTACAGAACCAACTGGTGCTCTCGTAACAACTCGCCAACTCGAGTTTCATATCGTTTTTGTTCAACTCGTGAATGTGAGTTTGTCTTTTTGCAAACTCAAGTTCCTTCCAAATACTGCAAAAAATATATAAATAAACCACTTGCCAGTGTACAAAGATGCAATAAAGCCACAATTCGACTTGTTTTGCTTAATATTTTCCTTCATGTTTACCTAGTACAACTCAAAGCTAATCATTTCTCTCCATAAACCTTATCTGGCAAAACAACCAATCAAAAAGTCTGTTTTATTTATCAATATGGTGGGGATGTTGATCCTTATTTTGCAAATAAAATAAGACAAAATTTGTTGGAAAATGGTATTTCATTATCAAAGTAATCATACCAGTACATATATATTTAAGGTTTGGGTGTTTTAAAATATTGTTATTGACTTGAGTTCGACTCAAGGTGACTCGTTGGTGATGCATGAAACACTGAGTCGGTACTCTGACTGCTCACAGGAGCACTAGAACCAACACATTTAACCCTTGTCAACCCAGAATGAGAGGGTTCAGACTACAAAGGGGGTAGAGGCAATCTTCTTCAATCTGCTTGAAACCACCTCTAGCGTAGGCTTGAGAATTACCCTTTGGCAACCCAGATTGTGAGTGTTCACACCTAATCCTCTATCTACTTCAACCGAGTCAACCCAAGTAAATTCACCAGTCTGTACGTCAGTAGAGTGATGTCTACTTTGGTGTTTGACTACCTACCAGGCTCAATGACCAGTAGCACAGTTCTGGTCAGCCTCCAATTATATCATCACAGTGGAATCTGTGCCTATGTGTTCTTTTGGCCCTTCTTCTGATGTCCCTGACATTCAGCTCACCAGCAGTAGGAATGGGATAACACAAACTGGCAAGGACAGGGAACTCAGCACACACAGAGGTATCCTGCCATAACCTTTCTAAAGGCTTATTGTGATCATCAATATGTAGCCCGGAATTCAACAGCAATAAATGTAACCTTTCTCAAGGCTTGTTATAATGATCAATATGTAGCTAGGAATTCAACAACAATTAATGTAACCTTTCTCAAGGCTTGTAATAAGGATCAACACAGACAGGAATTCAATAACTGCTAAGGCTTGTTATGGTGAATATTAGATTTAAACTAGAGGATCGCTCGCAAAAAAAAAAGATAATGCAAAAACAAAGCATCCCAAAAAGGATATAAAGGTGGGTGCTAAAGTATTAAGAAAATGCTTCGGTTCTAGCCTTATACTGTTGTGGCAACCAAAGTCAGCGCAGTCTGCTCTATCTAGCACGGTTTTCAAGATATAAGCATTTTTGTGTTTTGCAAAAAATTAAAAAATTCAAAATGTCCGCTATATTTGGCGAGACAAAAATATTTTGAAAATTGGCATGGCTACTCTGCAGAGATACCCAGCAGGTCAAAAATTTTGTTGAGTTCGCTCCAAATAGCACGGTTTTGTCAAGACCACTGCCGCGGTGTGTATCTCCTGCCGAGCATTAAAGCAGAAGAAATAGCTTTTCCGAGATATTCACAATTTTTCATTTTTCGTGTGTGAAAGTTCTTCCAAAAGTAGGTGAATGAGTTATTTGAGAAAAATTGGCTATCTGCAATACTATTAAGAGATAATTCGCATTTACTCATTTTGAGTAGGTGAGTAATTAGCTATGGGTCTGAAACTTCACCATGTGAAAGCTCTCCCACAAGTAGATGAATGAGTATTTGATAAAAATTGGGTATCCGCAATACTTTTAGAGATAATTAGCATTTACTCATTTTGAGTAGGTGAATAAATAGCTATGGGTCTGAAACTCCACAGAGTGAAAGCTCTCCCAAAAGTAGGTGAATGAGTTATTTGAGAAAAATTGGCTATCTGCAATACTTTTAGAGATAATTCACATTTACTCATTTTGAGTAGGTGAATAATTAGCTATGGGTCTGAAACTTCACCAAGTGAAAGCTCTGCCAAAAGTAGGTGAATGAGTTGAGAAAATTGGCTATCTGCAATACTTTTAGAGATAATTCGCATTTACTCATTTTGAGTAGGTGAGTAATTAGCTATGGGTCTGAAACTTCACCATGTGAAAGCTCTCCCAAAAGTAGGTGAATGATTTATTTGAGAAAAATTGGCTATCTGCAATACTTTTAGAGATAATTCGCATTTACTCATTTTGAGTAGGTGAGTAATTAGCTATGGGTCTGAAACTTCACCATGTGAAAGCTCTCCCACAAGTAGATGAATGAGTATTTGATAAAAATTGGGTATCCGCAATACTTTTAGAGATAATTAGCATTTACTCATTTTGAGTAGGTGAATAAATAGCTATGGGTCTGAAACTCCACAGAGTGAAAGCTCTCCCAAAAGTAGGTGAATGAGTTATTTGAGAAAAATTGGCTATCTGCAATACTTTTAGAGATAATTCACATTTACTCATTTTGAGTAGGTGAATAATTAGCTATGGGTCTGAAACTTCACCAAGTGAAAGCTCTGCCAAAAGTAGGTGAATGAGTTGAGAAAATTGGCTATCTGCAATACTTTTAGAGATAATTCGCATTTACTCATTTTGAGTAGGTGAGTAATTAGCTATGGGTCTGAAACTTCACCATGTGAAAGCTCTCCCAAAAGTAGGTGAATGATTTATTTGAGAAAAATTGGCTATCTGCAATACTTTTAGAGATAATTCGCATTTACTCATTTTGAGTAGGTGAGTAATTAGCTATGGGTCTGAAACTTCACCATGTGAAAGCTCTCCCACAAGTAGATGAATGAGTATTTGATAAAAATTGGGTAGCCGCAATACTTTTAGAGATAATTAGCATTTACTCATTTTGAGTAGGTGAATAAATAGCTATGGGTCTGAAACTCCACAGAGTGAAAGCTCTCCCAAAAGTAGGTGAATGAGTTATTTGAGAAAAATTGGCTATCTGCAATACTTTTAGAGATAATTCACATTTACTCATTTTGAGTAGGTGAATAATTAGCTATGGGTCTGAAACTTCACCAAGTGAAAGCTCTCCCAAAAGTAGGTGAATGATTTATTTGAGAAAAATTGGCTATCTGCAATACTTTTAGAGATAATTAGCATTTACTCATTTTGAGTAGGTAAATAATTAGCTATGGGTGTGAAACTTCACCATGTGAAGGCTCTCCCAAAAGTAGGTGAATGAGTTATTTGAGAAAAATTGGCTATCTGCAATACTTTTAGAGATAATTCGCATTTACTCATTTTGAGTAGGTGAGTAATTAGCTATGGGTCTGAAACTTCACCATGTGAAAGCTCTCCCAAAAGTAGGTGAATGATTTATTTGAGAAAAATTGGCTATCTGCAATACTTTTAGAGATAATTCGCATTTACTCATTTTGAGTAGGTGAGTAATTAGCTATGGGTCTGGAACTTCACCAAGTGAAAGCTCTCCCAAAAGTAGGTGAATGATTTATTTGAGAAAAATTGGCTATCTGCAATACTTTTAGAGATAATTCGCATTTACTCATTTTGAGTAGGTGAGTAATTAGCTATGGGTCTGGAACTTCACCAAGTGAAAGCTCTCCCAAAAGTAGGTGAATGATTTATTTGAGAAAAATTGGCTATCTGCAATACTTTTAGAGATAATTAGCATTTACTCATTTTGAGTAGGTGAGTAATTAGCTATGGGTCTGAAACTTCACCAAGTGAAAGCTCTCCCAAAAGTAGGTGAATGATTTATTTGAGAAAAATTGGCTATCTGCAATACTTTTAGAGATAATTAGCATTTACTCATTTTGAGTAGGTAAATAATTAGCTATGGGTGTGAAACTTCACCATGTGAAGGCTCTCCCAAAAGTAGGTGAATGAGTTATTTGAGAAAAATTGGCTATCTGCAATACTTTTAGAGATAATTCGCATTTACTCATTTTGAGTAGGTGAGTAATTAGCTATGGGTCTGAAACTTCACCATGTGAAAGCTCTCCCAAAAGTAGGTGAATGATTTATTTGAGAAAAATTGGCTATCTGCAATACTTTTAGAGATAATTCGCATTTACTCATTTTGAGTAGGTGAGTAATTAGCTATGGGTCTGGAACTTCACCAAGTGAAAGCTCTCCCAAAAGTAGGTGAATGATTTATTTGAGAAAAATTGGCTATCTGCAATACTTTTAGAGATAATTCGCATTTACTCATTTTGAGTAGGTGAGTAATTAGCTATGGGTCTGGAACTTCACCAAGTGAAAGCTCTCCCAAAAGTAGGTGAATGATTTATTTGAGAAAAATTGGCTATCTGCAATACTTTTAGAGATAATTCGCATTTACTCATTTTGAGTAGGTGAGTAATTAGCTATGGGTCTGAAACTTCACCAAGTGAAAGCTCTCCCAAAAGTAGGTGAATGATTTATTTGAGAAAAATTGGCTATCTGCAATACTTTTAGAGATAATTAGCATTTACTCATTTTGAGTAGGTGAGTAATTAGCTATGGGTCTGAAACTTCACCAAGTGAAAGCTCTCCCAAAAGTAGGTGAATGATTTATTTGAGAAAAATTGGCTATCTGCAATACTTTTAGAGATAATTAGCATTTACTCATTTTGAGTAGGTAAATAATTAGCTATGGGTGTGAAACTTCACCATGTGAAAGCTCTCCCAAAAGTAGGTGAATGAGTTATTTGAGAAAAATTGGCTATCTGCAATACTTTTACAGATAATTCGCATTTACTCATTTTGAGTAGGTGAGAATTAGCTATGGGTCTGAAACTTCACCATGTGAAAGCTCTTGCAAAAGTAGGTGAATGAGTTATTTGGGAAAAATTGGCTATCTGCAATACTTTTAAGAGATAATTCGCATTTACTCATTTTGAGTAGGTGAGTAATTAGCTATGGGTCTGAAACTTCACCAAGTGAAAGCTCTCCCAAAAGTAGGTGAATGATTTATTTGAGAAAAATTGGCTATCTGCAATACTTTTAGAGGTAATTCGCATTTACTCATTTTGAGTAGGTGAGCAATTAGCTATGGGTCTGAAACTTCACCAAGTGAAAGCTCTTTGGGATAGCTGCTCTGCAGAGATACCCTGAAGATCAAAAATTTTGTCGAAATCGCTCTATGTAGCACGGTTTTCGAAATATCAGCATTTTTGTGTTTTGCAATTTTTGCGCAAAAATTTGAAAATTCAAAATGGTCGCCATTTTTGGCAAGACAATATTTTTTTGAAAATTGGCATGGCTACTCTGCAGAGATACCCTGTGGGTCAAAAATTTCGTCGAAATCGCTCTATCTAGCACGGTTTTTGAGATATAAGCATTTTTATGTTTTGCAATTTTGCGAAAAACTCGAAAATTCAAAATGGCCGCCATTTTTTGCGAGAATTTTTTTTTTGAAAATTGGCATGGCTACTCTGCAGAGATACCCTGCGGATCAAAAATTTCGTCGAAATCGCTCTATCTAGCAGGGTTTTCGAGATATAAGCATTTTTATGTTTTACAATTTTTGCGAAAAATTTGAAAATTCAAAATGGCCGCCATTTTTGGCGAGACAAAATTTTTTTGAAAATTGGCATGGCTACTCTGCAGATATACCCTGTGGGTCAAAAATTTCGTCGAAATCGCTCTATCTAGCAGGGTTTTCGAGATATAAACATTTTTATGTTTTGCAATTTTTGCGAAAAATTCGAAAATTCAAAATGGCTGCCATTTTTGGCGAGACAAAAATTTTTTCAAAATTGGGATAACTACTCTGCAGAGATACCCTGTGGGTAAAAAAATTTCGTCGAAATCGCTCTATCTAGCACGGTTTTCAAGATATAAGCATTTTCGTGTTTTGCAATTTTTGCGAAAATTTTGAAAATTCAAAATGGCCGCCATTTTTGGCGAGATGAAAATTTTTTGAAAATTGGGAAAACTACTCCGCAGAGATATCCTGCGGTTCAAAAATTTCGTCGAAATTGCTCTATCTAGTACGGTTTTCGAGATATAAGCATTTTTGTGTTTTGCAATTTTGCGAAAAATTCGAAAATTCAAAATGGCCGCCATTTTTGGCGAGACAAAAATTTTTTCAAAATTGGGATAACTACTCTGCAGAGATACCCTGTGGGTCAAAAATTTCGTCGAAATCGCTCTATCTAGCATGGTTTTCGAGATATAAGCATTTTTGTGTTTTGCAATTTTTGCGAAAATTTCGAAAATTCAAAATGGCCGCCATTTTTGGCGAGACAAAAATTTTTTGAAAATTGGGAAAACTACTCCGCAGAGATATCCTGTGGGTCAAAAATTTCGTCAAAATTGCTCTATCTAGCACGGTTTTTGAGATATAAGCATTTTTGTGTTTTGCAATTTTTGCGAAAATTTCGAAAATTCAAAATGGCCGCCATTTTGGGCGAGACAAAAATTTTTTGAAAATTGGGAAAACTACTCTGCAGAGATACCCTGCGGGTCCAAAATTTCGTCGAAATCGCTCTATCTAGCACGGTTTTCGAGATATAAGCATTTTTGTGTTTTCCTTATTTGGAAAATTCGTAATGATTAATTAATCATTAATTACTCGGCCATTTCTTGACCAATCAATGCCAAAATCTAATGATTTCCAGATTTTAATAGAATGAATGTATTTGCCAAGTTTCAGGTGAATTGATAAAATTCCTTTCAAGTTATCATCTGGACAAGCTTCCCCATCGAAAAAAGACATTTTTGGTCATGTGACCTCTCTGATTGGTTGAAATGTCACTGCAGCATATTCAAAAAAATTCCCCAAGGCTACTGCCTAAACCTGCCAAATTTGAAAAGAATCCGCCTAACGGTTACAGAGTTATAAGGAAAACAAAATGCGGAGCCGCCGGAGCTGGCGGAGCCTGAAGGTCTCCCATACACAAACAAGCGTCCCTTGCGGGACGCTTAATAATATACAGCATTTCATATGAACTTTCTCAAGGCTTGTTAGAGTGAACATAAGATGTAAGAATGCTTAATTAAGCAATAAATGTAACCTTCCTCAAGTCTTATTATGGAGAACATTAGATCCAAAAATTCTCCCAACACCCTTTCATATATAATATAGATGATATTTCTTACTCTAGGTAAAATAATTTTCAAAATCCATTGGAAATCTGGAAAGCACTCACAGAGCGCAGACCTTCATCAGGGTCACATTTCCGAAAATTTGGGACCTTCTATTCTCCAAACGAAATACCAGCATGTTAAGAACACTGGTTCTTCTGTATATGCAACATACATGGTCTTGTCCTTGAATACAAAATTGGGTTTATATCAATGGTGGATATATTCTTGGATTAATATCATCAGCCAAATGTAACATGATCAAGGCTTTATCACATATCACAACTTCAGGATAATTCATTTTTCCATCCATCACTCTCACTGTTAAGATAACAAGACCCTGTATCAAGGACATAAAGAAAGGCTAGAACATCGGAAAATGCACTTGTGAAATAAACATTTTGCAGAAGAATAGTGGTGTGATCACTTTTTAGGAAAATCAAAATCAGTTTTCAGAACTGTTTTCAGGTACATTAAAAAGAACTACTTCCAATTCATTAGATGGTCAGTGGTATGGTGAAAACACAGTTCATGCTTTCATGAGCCTTTACTTGCAATGGGGAATGTCTGCAATATATTATACATTCAATAAATTGCATTTTTTAACCTAAACTAGTTAAAATGGGAGATATGTAACCAAATTTACACTTTTTCAATTATTTTCATTAAAAAAGTCCCCATAAAGCTACATATTTTCCCAGCACAAAGCAGTTTTTTGTCATCACTACCACAACCAAACTGAATGTGGCCGATATTAAGTTAACAACACTACAGAAGTGACAGAAGTGGGTCTAGAACATTGCATCAAGTATTTTCTTAAAATGCTATCAAGTCCCATTATTAAGCAATTCAATTTTTTGGATATTGTATTACCTTTTGGTCTCAGTGTCTGAATGGGCGGATGCTGGATTTTACATCTCACAAATTGGGTTCAATTCCAATGCTGTTGCGGAGACTACACCTTTGGATAACCATGTTTGCATCTTTCATCCTCCACTATTTGGTCAGGCTGAAGAAGATAAAGAGTTAATATTATGGAGGTAACCTCTAACTGTAGTTATTTCTTTGAAAAAGTGTTTTTATTATTTCAAACTCTACATATAAAGTGAAAAAGGTGAAACTCAAACTGTTTTCTGAACATCACAAAATGGATAGAAGTGAATAAAATGGTCAGACTAATAAATTTCCAGATACTCAGACTCCACTTAATCCTAATTGGCATTTTCATTAAAAATATCTACTGTGATCTTCTAAATTGAGTTCTTCTCATCTTGACACTCTTTCTGGGAGGACATTTTTAGGTGAGACTACAAGACTTTCAGTATTTCTGTAGCTTTGTGAACTACCCTGGATAACAGCCATAGATGAATAACAGTAGGGTATTAGTGAACATCAAAAACATTACATTAACAATGCAATTATGGTAATTCATAACACCACAGAAAAATATTCAATGACACATACCGTATTTATCCATATTAACGCCCCCTGCAAAGTTCATATTTCGGGCTTTTACATCTCTCTCAACAGCCAGCACCTTTGCGATTCCGGGATTCCAAAAAAAGATGCGTTTTAGTACCTCCCCAATCTAATACCGCTTACGAGAAATAAAGAAAGTCATAACAAGACAAAGCAATTATGATCACAAACGCCATGAAATCTGCAAAAATACGAGATAAACTTAATAATTTCTTCAAATTTAAGGTTTGTTTCCAATATTTTAAGCTCTCTCGCCATTATACATGCTGGCAAGCGAGATCAAGGCTGTAAGGGTTCATTATCGCCCATTACCACTGGACTCGAGAGATGATTTTTTTTTATAGGTAATAGTCACCCCAATTTTGAAAAATGCATCGCCCCCGGGGCGTTTATACGAATAAATACGGTAGTCCTACTAACATATCATTCACAGTTTTGAGAATTTTCAAAATAATATTTTGAAGCCAAAATGGTGATTCACCTAATTTCCATTTAATGGTCACCAAATGCTACGTGTATGAGTACATCATTATTTACACTGGCTCTGTGCAACTAGAAAGTGTCAGCTGTATGGAGGGACTAGCAGAAGTTAGGACTAAGTCTACAATTCATTATAGGCACTTCATGATCAGCAATATGCAATGTCCTTATTCTCAAATAGGTGAATTGTTGGTGTGACTAAACAATAATTTATTGTACATTCTCCTTATTTGGAACATTTATTAAATAAATAATGAGGGAAATACAGAAAAAAATTATTCTCAAGATATGCTTTCCCTGCTGAAGTGAAAAAAACGGGCAATGACTAATAGTCTGTCACCAGTGACAAATAGCCTTTGGATATACAGAAACACTTGTTAGCATTTCAAAATGGGGCAAAAAGCCGTTGATTTACTGATGAAGGATTGTCCATAGTATATTTGTTATGTATAGCAAAACAGTGCACCAGTTATTCAACACAAACTGCATAATTCTTTCTGATAATTTAGCAAACTTTTTGTATTGAGCCATAACTTGCCTAAATACCCCTATTTCACTTGGCTGAATAGAGCTCTGAGGGTCTTGGATGTTTGCACTGAACTCTGAACTAGGTCAGGAAAAATTGTATACCTTCAGTGATGGGGTGGTGCGGTGTGGGGGGTCAGTGGTGGAGGGGAGAGATGAGCAATGGTGAGGGTGATTCTTCCATATTCTGAAAATTGTCGGTTACATGTAATGGTTGTGGGTTCCTGAATTCTGTGATTCAGCTGGATTTCTCTTTGGTTCCTTTATCGTTTAGGAATGTTGTTTAGTCGATTGTTATCGGTCCAACACTGTAAAGTGCTGTTCATGGCAATTCTATGTGGCTTTCAACCCTGAATTAGATATAAATCTGCACCCGATTGCAAGGAATTACTGGGGAACATATCAGTATCACTTCAGGAATAGTTATAATGTCATTCCTTACCATCACAAACTGAATGGGAGACAGATGTCTAAGTGGGCTATTCCACTAAGCCGTCCTCTCGCACAGGTTTGCCACCCTGTAAATTGTCCGTCCAGAAAGTTGATCTTCTGGAAAGTTTGTAAACCAGGATAGCAATGTTCGGGACCAACTCACGACTGATGGTTTTGGACTGGGAACATTCAGGAGTGTTTAAAAGTGAGTCGTGTGTGTTCCTGATTATTTCAAACAGACTGAAATTATCGCAAACAGTTATTGATCATTATTAGATCTTTAACTTAGGGATTCACTGGCAAACCTATCTTAAAGCTATTTTAACATTTGTAAAGGTATTTTTTCTACATTAAGTTGATCCTAGTGATTGTATAGGGCATTATAAGATTGTAACCCATTTGGGATGAATCGGGAGCCAATTGGAATGTTTCTGGGAACTAACTGGAAGGATCAGGGAAGAATCACAACATTTTTGGGAATGAATGGAAGATTTCCAGAACAAATGATAACATTGCTCTGAAAGCTATCAGAAATCTATGGAGAATTCCACCTCAGATCGTGAATGGTTTTATTCTTTTCCAATCAGGGGTCAGATTTACGACCAGTCACCATAACAGAACTGCCTCCACTACAGTAGAGACCGGAGACCGTAGTGCCACTTAACCTTAAGAAATTATTCTTTAGCATTCGGGAGTGTTTCAGAAGGGTGAAAGAGCAGTAGAATTCAATTATTTTTCAAGCAAGGTTTTTTTTGTATAATTTAATATCAATAATACAGAAAGCTTGGCTTCACTTCCTTACAAGACACCCTGTTTGATATGAATCTATTTTTATCCAGTCTTTACAGATGCAAACTGATCATTGTCATGTAAGTGGGCTAAATTGTTTGGAAAATTGATGGTTTGCTTCCATGCCATCAAGGTTTTAATGAGCAGATTTCTAAAAGTCTTTTTGTGTAAATCAAATTGTATCAATATTTGCCATTCATTGTGTGAATTATGGCCAGTTAATATTCATCCTAAATAGAGATATATGGTGATAATGTGTATGAATAGACTGTTTGTGTGGACGTTTTAAACAGAAAGTAATCTATATAAAAATCATCACAAATCATTAGTTCCTTGATATCGGATACTTTTATAGACGTTTCTGCCTTGAGATGACACAATATGGTGCCAGAGGTGATTGCCGAGGTGATTGGAAAATCAAGCTAATATTTGTAATTATTGACAAAAATAATGAGCTGTCCTTGTTTTGGGAAAGAGGCTAGAATACAGCTTAGCCCCAATATCTGCCTCACAATGCAACACAAACTAAATTGAGTCGGCCAAAAAACCCAGAGCTAAATCCATTCTGGGAGTTAGAGGGGACAGGAGGCTTTTGCCTTGAATGGGTGTTAGCATGATGACAATATAATAACAGCAATTTCTTCCACATGCCATGTTTAAAAGCCACCGACCTCCACACTTTGCCAGCAATAGAGGCTAATGCTTCTCAAACAGCTATGGTTACCTTGCTCTATTTATAGATCATTCTGTTAGGGGGATTTCAATACAGCAATAGAAAGATCCCAAAATGTTTCATTGGTCATGAAAAAATGCTCGGTTTTTCACAGCTATTTGCACCAACAGAAAGAAATAATTCTCCCTATAAAAATAGACAAAAAAACCCCAAATTTTCATGAATTTTTTCAATAAAATAAGAAATAATGCTGTTTCACACAAATACACCTATGCATTGTGCAATTGATAAAGGGATTCCTGTGACCTAGATTATACTGTTACATGCTTGTGTCATGAGCTCCATACATGCATAAAATAGTTCAAATATTTGTGAAACATGTAATTTTATTTTGTCTGTATTTTTAATATTTTTCATTCATACTGAAACAAATTAATTGTGAAAAAGGGGTACATTGCTGACCAAAACTATTTTCTTGCATTCGTTAATGTCACTGGTCACACCAGTCCAAACACCTGAAGACACCAACTTAATCCCCATTGTCTAACACCACTGACCAGTCTTCCCACCAATTGCAACTGGTAAATTATTAATAACAGGATTCACCTTGCATAGAAAGATTCACAAAGCTAATCAGATGGTTTCTAGTTCACTTTGAACTACTACATATTAACTTTATAGTAAATATAAAGTGTTAATTTCAAAAATTTGGGTGGAAATTAGAAAAATAAAGCTTGTGTATTTGTCAATCTTGAAAGAATTTGTGTACCAATATCAAGATTCAGTGCAATGAGAATAGTCCAATGAATCCGTATATTCAGATTGGTTCCAGTGTGAATCGGCCATTATCAAAAAAGTTTCACCAAAGCAGCACCTTTGAAATAGTTTTACACAATCAAGTCATTACCTTCTGATTGAGAAGAAAGCCATGACAAATGTTTATAAAAGACTTTTCTTCTGGTTTGATTGATTTAAGGTGATAAGTTTGCCATTTTCTCTATAGATGATTAGGGGACTGAGATTTATAGCTAGTTGTCTCAAGGACATACCTGCCCCAAATGCCTTTCTTCACACTATTCTGACTGAAGAGATCTCCATTTTTGGACCCATAAATTCAATTCTTTCCCTCCAGACAGTATGACAAGCCACACAGAGATGCTCAGTGTCAGAGGTAAAAGAATAAAAAATCACAACATAAAATCTGTCTCTCTAACCTTGTCACTGAAAGCTACACAGATGTAGCAAAACATTAAAAAATCACCACTGTGTTGGAAATTCATTGCTGAGGAAAAACCCTGATTTTTCTTGGAGTTATAGCAAATTCTTCACCAAACTTGTGACTTTGTGACTATTATCAGTCATTTAATTCGATTTGATGACAGATTGCTGAGAATTTCTGCCTCTTTATGAATAAATATATAAATCTATTTTTGTTACATACTGTGGTGGATTTCAGATGTCTTGTTTTATACATTTTACAGTGTGCCTCCATTACGTGGTGGTTAATGTGTTGGTTATAATTAGGTTGTACATCAAGGGATGTACCTGTACCATAAAATATTCAATTGTTACTCATGCACATATAACACTAACTCATACAAAAGTACTGTATCACCTTTATGTGGGTTCCGACTCCCACAAGTGGTAAGGCTGACATGACCCTGGCTGTTGAACAGGATGCAAAACCCCAACTTTGAACCTGGGGCCACGGTGACAGAGTGGTAACACTCTCGCCTCCCACCTCTGAGGCCGGAGTTCGGTTCCCGGGATGGGCTCAAGTGGGAAAGCTAGTAGTTGCTTGCCGTTGGTCGGCAGTTTACAGTAAAGAACCCTGACGAACTGTATGTACTGGTTTCCTCTGCCCTTCCAACTACCCGTCGTGATATGACCTGTACAGTGTTGAAAGCGACGTAAAACCGCAAATAAATAAAACCAACTTTGAACCTCTGTAGTACTGTAATACTGTCATGTGGCTTCTAATCACAAGGTGTCACCTCTATGTGTGTTCGATCTCCACATTTGGCAATGCTGAGGGCGAGTCCCAATTTGACTCTGGCTGTTTAAGGGGGAATATAAGATCCTGACTTTGACCTTTGTGATCCTGGCTGTTGAACGGGATGCAATACCCAAAGTTTGACCTTTGACCTTTGTAATCTGTGATGAAGCCAGCTGCAGCCTTTGTTTGTAAATTATCGCTTCTAGTTTATGTTCATTCAACAGCTACTGCTATGTAAGAACAGGTCATCAGTGCAACCTGCATACTCCCAAAAGGTACATTTGAACCCACAACCAATGAGAATAAAGCCAGGCAATTTGTGACTCTGTCTGATAAAATGCTGCTAAAACATCATCCAGAGTTACATCAGTTCTTGTCCAAAATAATGGATTGGTATAAAAAACATTGGTTGGAAATGTTATCTCCATTTTGATGCCTGGTCCACTATGTTTTGAAGATAGAGACCAACCAGGTTATATTTTGGATATATACACTACAGACATGGCTGATACAATCCCCATTACCTGTACTTTATATATTTGAAAATGCATCTTATCTTACTTGCATCTTTGTATTATACCCGCATGTCTCATTATTGACATACATGTGATCAGCTAAGTTTGTCCCATTGTTGTCTGTGTATTTGACTGCATTTTAAGCAAGTTGAAATAGTTTCCGCTTGAAAGAAGCATTGCATCACTGGTTAAATATATGTCATGAATTGAATGCAAGTATAGTTGAATTAATCATCCTTAAAACTCAGATCTTATTAATGAAACTCCAGACCGTTTCCCTGATGCCGACGGCTGACAGCAGACACTGATTCTATCACTGCTTCTATTCTATACTTGTGTGCTTGCATGAACCAGACATGATAGCTGACCAGGAGTGAAAAACAAATTGGTCTCAATTGATCTTATGGTTGTAAATTTAGTGAAAAATGGCTATTTATGGTGGTTTTATGTCCGAAAACAGACACTTGTACGTGATACATAGAAATGCTAGGATCGGTGGCTAGGCACGGACAGTTTGGCATTTTTCACATGGAAAGGTAAACTAGGAACTACACATGTTAATGCCTAAATGGTACCAGACAAAGGGACCCTGGCTACGTCAACATCTAAGTACTTGTCAGGAAATATTTGATGTAAATGAATTGCCACTCTCTCTATGTTATCACTGACATTAAGATGTGCTAAAGGAGACTAAAAACCTACTTGTCAATTTGCTGTAAATAGACAAAACCTTTTGCTGATATTAGAATTCTGATTAAGTGTCATTCATCCAAAAGTTTTTTGTCACATTTTAAATAACTTAATGTATAACCTCAGATAGTAGGGACAAAAAATTAACAATGCAAACCATTGACAGGGTCTGTTTATTCTCCCTCATTTTCCTGACTAACCCCTGATCATATTCCAAAACCCCCCAAAAAAGCAAAACATCACATTGGAGTCACTTGAGGGAGACTTGCATGTTGTCAAAATATCATTAAAAAATTATTTATACAAAGACCCTAAAATTTTATCCTTAAAAGTGTGTCTTGTAAAGTACATGTACTTGCCCCAATAGATCTTACTCTGTACCATTCTTGATTACTCTCTTTTGTCTGAATGGTAAACCTTATAATGTTCTAAATATTTGAATCTCGCACACATATGCCCCTGTTCCACCAAAGGACTAAGCCCCGATCCTATCCACGACCCTTAATCGTGGACAGTTGGTGAAAAAAAAGGTAAAATGGGCGGGAATACTGAATCGGTATTAAAGGCTGGGATTAAGTTCAGATCAGCCACAGGAAGCCTCAGGAGGCCCCAGGAGGCACCACACAGTCCCCGACTGTTCTGTGACTAAGAACCGATTAAGCCATTTTTCTGGTCGGTTTGAACCACGATCTTGTTGCAGACATACCGACTGGGTCCCAGGACGCCTCAGGCCTCCTGGGACTAAGCCCCGACTAACCTCCAATTAAGTCCCGGCTTCCTCAGGCGTCCTGAGGCCTCCTTAGTGTTCCACAGACCAAGATGGCCAATTCTTGTTTTGCAAAATAACTGGATTTTCTGGGTATATATAAATTCCGGGATGTAATTATTATTACTTTTCTAGGAACACAGCAGGATGCCAGCTTTCAATGGAAGACAGCTTCAGCAACAATTTAAGGCTTTTTTAGTTTTTATTCAGTTACATATAATGATGTATTTGCTATTTCTACATCGACCACAGCAACCACCACCAGCAGCACCTCCACCACCACCACCACCACCAGCCAGACAGAGACCTAGAAGAAGGCACAACATGTGGGTCAGGCCATGGCTACTACAGAGAGAGAAGAGGGGGGCCTACCACAACATTATGGCTGAACTGTATGCCACAGACATTCCAGGATTCACCAATTTCATGAGGATGACCCCAGAATTCTTTCAAATGATAAAGACCAGACTGGAACCACATCTAGCCAGGCAGGCCACCAACTACAGAGCTCCTATCAGTGTTGGGGAAAAGTTAGCCCTCATCTTCAGATATCTGGCCACTGGAGAGTCATACACATCATTATCCTGTCAGTTTTTGGTTGGCAGATCCACCATTTCCAAGTTTCTACCAGCATTCTGCAGGGCCATCCAGGATGAGTTCACCAGAGAGTACCTCAGATGTCCTACTACTCCAGATGTGTGGAAAGAACTGGAAACAGAATTCAGGATCAGGTGGAATGTTCCATATGCCCTGGGAGCCCTTGATGGCAAGCATGTGGCCCTGAAGAAACCCAAGAACTCTGGAGCCCTGTACCACAACTATAAGGGATTCTTTTCAATAGTAATGTTGGCCTTGGTTGATGGACAGTACAAGTTCAGATGGGTGGATGTGGGTACAGCTGGATCTTGCTCAGATGCCCAGATATTTAATACCTGTCACCTGAAGAGGAAGATTGATGATGGCAGCATAGGCCTCCCTGACCCAGCACCTATAACCCGGGGTGGTTGAGATGTCCCCTACTTCATCCTGGCAGATGATGCATTTGTCCTCTGGCAGAAGGATGTTAACCAGAGAGGAAAGGATTGCCAATTGCAGAATATCAAGGGGCAGGAGAGTTGTTGAAAATGCTTTTGGCATCCTGGTTTCAAGATTTAGAGTCTTGATGACCACTATTAAACTACCCCCAGAAACAGTCAGGGATGTGGTCTTGACCTGTGTGGTTCTGCACAACATACTGAGAAGCCAGTATCAAGGTCAACATAGTGGTCAACAGTCTGGTGATGATGATGATGTGCCTGGTGATGGTCGCTTGATTAGTGGTGCTGCTGATTGTGGTCGTGACAGAAACCCTGCCAGAGAAGCCAGAAGACTGAGGGATTACCTCAAGGACTACTTCAATAATGAGGGAGCAGTGGCCTGGTAAGATGGCAGAATATAACTGCTACTGCAGTAACCAGTCCTTTTCAGGACTAATAACCAGTCCTTTTCAGGACTACCAAATATTCCAAAAACAATTAATCAGCTGTGCTTGTTCCAAATAACACAACCATTTCCCAACATAAGTCACCCAACCAACAAACAGACAAACACAATCCCCAACATAAGTCACCCAACCAACAAACAGACAAACCCAATGCCAAATATAAGTCACCGAACCAGCAAACAGACAAACCCAATGCCAAACATAAGTCACCCAACCAAGAAACAGACAAACCCAATGCCAAACATAAGTCCACCAACCAAGAAACACACAAACCCAATGCCCAACATAACTTGCTAAATGGAATAAATATTGCATATATTTTGAAAGCTACACCCTAATTTCACTTACATTTGTTTTTATTAGTGTTCTCAATAAACCCTTTTTAGTACGACTGGGTATGCAGTGGTTTCAGCGGGCGGGTACCCGGGTACCCACGCCGATGGGCGATAATAGCTGAAACTACAATTATCTCCATATTTACAGACTTAAAACCTACAGAAATAATGGGATCCAAACATTTGCTTTATTTCTTGTTGGCCACGTTTTTGCATCAAAACAGTACGACAAAGAAGAAATGTCAACCAAGAAAAGATTTCTGTACATTCAAAACACGGTTGTTTATTGCAGTGTCCATAAAAGTGGAGTCACATGACCTATCAGTAAAGCATTTACTGTTGCTAGAATGTAGTTTCGGAATTGCAACTTTATTTTTTCTTCAGGCAGGTAAGTGAATTTTATTGATGCTAAATTATGAACTGATGTTTGAAAATATCGTACTTTCATTTATTTGAGGTGTGTATGTCACTATATAGCCAATATACAGCATTTTATGGACTCGGAATTAAGTAACTGTGTTAATATACTGACAATTTTCAAAGGGTTCCGGTATTTGACAATGTATAAACAACCAAAATAAAAGACAAATAAAATACTATAAACAGTGTACAAGGGTGAGAAAACAATATTATTGTGCATTTTAATTGAATAGTTTCATTTTTAAGTGAATTAATGAAGTCCAGATATGTCCGTACTTGGTCAGCCCATGTGGGCGATATTGACAGAAATAAGCTTAGATTCGGGTACTCGGGAATGAGATTTCGGCTTCGGGTAAGTATTCAGGGTTCGGGTACCCGGATATCCGGGTACCCGTTGAGATCACTAATTTTTATTTTGGAAAAATAACTGAAACTGAAATTTTTTCCTTTATTTCAAATCTCAAAATTAAATTTTTTTATTCCACTTCAAGAAAATTTTGAAAATATAACCACCCAAATGGTTCTCTTTACAGTATGGTTTATCTGTCTGTTGGTTGTGGGGAGTTATGTTTGCAAATTTGTTTGTCAGTTCGTTGGTTGGGGGTTATGTTTGCTATTGGGTTTGTCTGTTTGTTGGTTGGGGCTTATGTTTGGTATTGGGTTTGTCTGTTTGTTGGTTGGTGGCTATGTGATTACATAATATCTTTTAACTCTAGGGATGGTGTCAGTGTTGGACTTTTTTTATTACAGATTTAAACCAATTTCATGGATTTTAAGCTACAAATGAGCAGATTGGCCATATTGGGAGTTTATATATCTATTTTTTTTCTATGTGGCCTTCTGTTGTTATGTGTATTACCATGGGTTATTTGTTTCATGTTTGGGGTGGTGTGGGTGTTGGGTGCTGCTGCCTGGGTGGAACTAGACGCCTGCTGATTGGTTGTTGGCAGTATCCCGACCTTCTGTGACTCTCTGGTAATAGTGGCTGATCTCTTTGGTAGTACTTGACATCTATGAGTGTTCTTTACTGCTTCAATGTCTCTAAAAATCCTGCCCTTGAGGTCCTCAAACTCCTCTTGGGTCATCTTTTCAGCCTCTGATGCCACGTAGTCAAAGAAGGGCTGCCTGTCTGATTTCTGCTGCAGGAAACCTGAGATCAGTGTCCTCATCTGGTCAAAGTGCTCAAGTATCTTGGAATCTGAAGAAACTGGTGTAGATGTAAGTATTGGTTGACTCCTACTCTCCCTCAGGACACTGGACTCAAGATGTTCTCTATCAGTAGTAGATCCACGAGATTCTTCATGCCTGCTGGTGTTGGGACTGGCCTCGAACCCAGAACTTCTGTAGGCCCCCTTGCGTCTGATGTGGGTCTTAGGGAAACCCATCTGCTGGTAGACCCAGGACTGTCTCTTGGTCATCTCCCTTGGGGCTTGGCCAGACTGTTGCTTGGAGAGCTTGCCATAACAAGTTCTCTGTGACTCAAACCACCTTCTGACATCAAAGGACTGGAGCTTCAGTTCTGCAGAGATTTCTGCTCAGAGAGCCTCCTTCCTCTGTCTGTCATGGAAACGTCCATGCTTCTTGTCGTACAGCTCTGGGTGCTCCTTCACAAACTCAACAATGGCATTTTCTTGGCTGTCAGTGTATGTAGCACAAACCCTGACTCTCTTGGCTGCTGAGTGGCACTTCTTCCTCACACCTCTCATCTTCTTCGCAAGCTTCCTCAGTAACTTCTAATGCTTTCTCTGTATCCTCTATCCTCTCTTCTGTACTCTCCTCTGACCTCTCTCTATCCTTTCCTCTGTCCTCTCCTCAAACTCTCCACCTTCCTTCTCCCTCTCCTATTGCCTCTCCTCCATCTTTTTCTTTCCTCTCTTTCCTCCTTTCTCTTTCCTCATAACTCCAGTGAATATCACAAAAAAAGTAATAAAAACTGAAATGTGTCTCCTAACTGTTAAATTTCCCTAAGCTCAAGTAAAATGTGAAATGTAAAAAAACTGAAAACCCCTAGCAGTAAGTGACACACGTCTCTCAGTAGCCAACCAGTCTAAACACAGAAAGCGTGTGCGCGGTCGCTTATATAGTCCCAGACCACCTCATTGCCTTTTTTTTGGTTTTAAGCACGCTGAAAGGAGTCGGTACTTAATCGGTACTTAGTCCCAAGCCTCCTGGGGCGTCCTCAGACCGTCGCAGACTAAATTTGTGTGGTCTCAGGTGGCCTGAGGAGACCGGCTTGGATCGGTTTGGATCGGCTTCTCTTAGTCGGGGCTTAGTCCCAGACCCAGATTTCTTAGTCGCAGGACACCTGAGACGGTCTGAGGCTTCCTGGGACTAATGAAACTTCAAAGGTCTGTTATGAGTCGGGGACTGACAACAGGCTTCCTGGGACTAAGCTAGGGATGCCTAGGACTAAGGGTCGCAGGAAGCCTCAGACAACATAGGACTGTGTAAATTTGGGTCTGAGGAGACCTGAGGAAGCCTAAGACTGGACATTTTGTTGACGGCGGGAAATAAGAATCGGTTTGGGTCGGGACAAATATCAAACATGTTTGATTTTTCTCACGGCCCCAACCGACAACTACCGATCCATACAGAACTCCTGGGACTAAGCAAATTTTTGAAACCGACTACAAAAAACCCTTAATCGGGAAGCTTAGTCGTGTGGTGGAACACCCACAATACCTTTGCCCATGAACTCTGTCTACTACCTCAGTCTCACTCCATCTAGTCTGTGTACCACTGAATCTCTATCCATGTAATCTTCCATAACTCTATCAAAGTAACATGTTTACCACCTCAACTTCTATTCATGTAATCTCTATCCATATAATTTTTATACTATGTAAATCTCTATCCATGTAATCCTTATGCCGCCTGAATCTCTATACATTACCAATACTACCTGAAAGTCTATCAGTATATTACCTGTACTCCCCAAATCTCTTAATCCCTTTATAGCCTCAGTAAAGATCAAACTGTTTGAAATCAGAATTAGCATAAATTGTCTATATTTCCCATGTTTGGGGCTGCTTTTTCAAAACACCAAAAATAAGCAAAAATACTTATCCTGTCGAAACAAAACTTTCACAGAATAATCTATAAGTTATATTAAACAAACTGGTTAAAAACATCCAACAATACATATGTGCTGAGAAATAGAAGAAAAAAATATCACTGTTTATAAAAGCTACCAAAACACGTGGCCAACGAGAACGTGGGAATAGATCTCGTAGAGTACCATGAGAAGGCAACCTGAGGTTACGGCCAGCTATTAAAGGTCTATTTTTCTTAGACGCTGGCTGAGCCTGCGGCCATCTGAGAACAGCAATCAGTCCCCACATGGTAAGCTGTTCTAGCGCAATAAAATGTCTATATTTCCCATGTTTGGGGTTGCTTTTTATGATGCAACAACATTTCTCTCTGATGCTATAATTTAATTAATCTTGTCAAAATACACAAACATAAAACAGATATCTTTAGATAAAGAAAACAAATATTCTGAGTATTTTAATGAGTTTAATTGAATTATTTTACGAAAAATAAAAACAAGATTGATAAATTAAAATTTCATAAACATTTTTCTTGACTCTTCATATATGGTTTCCCAATACCTCTTTATACATTCTAAATCTTTAAAAGCAATAATACAGGAGATATAAGCCAAAAGACAAAATCTGCTATTTTAATGACTCCAGTTTAACCCATGGGGGTCAGGAGGTAAATCTAACCGACTATCTAGATTCTTCACATAAGGTTTACCAATACCTCTTAATACTTTCTAAAGCTGCAAAAGAAATAATAAAGGAGATATAAGGCAAAACATCAAAATCCACTATTTTATGACCCCTACAGGAGGGAGGTGTGTGGTGGTGGTGGTGGTGGTGGGGGGGCAGAGGGAAATTTGACTTGCTTTCTACACTCTCATATATGGTTTCTTACTACCTCCCAATATATTTTGGCTCTAAATGCAATACTAATAGGGGGCTCACTGGAATGTTAAGTTTTCTGGTTGGTACCTGTGACAAAATTGCTCATAAATCATTCAATTTTCATTGGATCGGTCACAAAATCTGATCAGATCTCGTTTTTGATATTATGAATATGTGTATGAAATTATAAGCCTCAGTAATTAGTAGATTTTGATGACAGAAAGCGATTATAGGCGGGTACACCCCAAAAAAACTATTTTTTGATCATGTGACCTTGATAAAGATTGAAGGTCAAATTTCAGCTTATGGAAAAATTTTCCCATGCCGAAGGCATATAACAGCCAAATTTGGTTAGAACGCTTCCAATAATAAGGGAAATATTTAAAGGAGACCATAATATGGTTGCAGTGGAGAGGAAACTAAAGTGAAAACAGCGGGATCACATAAATTTCAAGTTTTCTGGTTGGTACCTGTGTGAAAATTGCTCATAAATCGTTCAATTTTCATAGGATCACTCCCAAAATCTAACCAGCTATCCTTTTTGATAGTATGAACATGTGTATGAAATTACAACCTTTGCATTTAGTAGATTTTGCTGAGCGGTGATGACGGGTGGGTGTACACCAAAAAACTATTTTTTGATCATGTGACCTTGATAAAGATCAAAGGTCAAATTTAAACGTGTGGAAAATTTTTCATTTGGTCCAATACACACCACCCCTGGACAGTAGCCTCTCGACATGTATACAATGTGACAGACTAGTACTATGAAATCACAATGCTTTAAAATGTATACAGAGAATCCATGTATGTTATACATATGATATGTAATACAGAACCTTTTCAAAAACATTACACATGTTATCACAAAATATTAAGAATACTGTTTCTTTTTACCAGACTAGGTCGGTGCCTTAGTAAAACAATGTCTGCCGGCATGATCCGGACCCAAGGCTTGAAAAGGATTAATTATCTTTTCATCCGGAATCGTTATCCATGTATTCTCTATACCACACTAATCACTATCCATGAAATCACTGAAACTAACATAATATTTGCACCTTTTCAGTCAGTATTCAGAATACATAAACACTTATCCTTGTTGAGGAAAAAAACTTTACATTTGCGGATTACCAAAAGACAAATTCAAACCAAACTTGAATACTATTAATATAAACAAAACAACAGATGTTACCTGGCTAATAATTTAATTAGTGTTAAATTACTCCCTGGTCTTCTATGTATTGTACGATAATTAGTATCCAGGGATATCACACTGGATCACACCTAGCAGTATTCAGCAGACTAGATCCATGACTTGAAGCATGACACAATGTTACTATATTTTCATGCATGAACTAACACAAGAGTAGTTTCTGTTCTGGTTGTGTAACATCAGCAGTCACTGCTAGATTCGACTATAGTAACACAAAGACTAGTCACACAGATACATAAACATGTCTCTAATCTTTTTGTTATAATCCAGCCATAAAGACCTAATAGTAAAAAAAAAACCAGTTGCATAAAACAGCCGGTTTTCCTGGACAAAGAAACATGCATTATACATTCATACACACACGCACACAATGCTAATATTGCCAGGCTACCCGACCATTGTTTTATCCTATACAGGTGCTGTTCCCACATCCCCCCCCCCCCCCCTCTCCCACTCTCCCACTATCCATCCTGTCAAAGAATTGCCCCATTGTTTCAGAGATTTGATTAATTTCACACACAGACGTCACTCACAATTGTTACAGAGGGGAAGCCACTGGAGTATTGAAGAGTTGCAGTTATTGCATAATACTGTCCAGAACTAATAATACACCAGTATTCATCTGCAGTCAAAATTAAATGGTTCTCTAAATCTGATTTTTTTTTGTGATCGAAAAGTTTTTATTTAATTTTATTTACTGTTAATTTCTCGGCCCAGTTTTGTAATATGGCCAAAGTATCCAATGCTCATCAGGTCAGACTTATTCCATCATTCATTCCATCTCAACAGGTGTACGGAACTTTGCCCTTCAGGTACTTTGCCCTTCAGGTACGTTGCCCTTCGGAACTTTGCCCTTCAGGTACTTTGCCCTTCACTAAATATGAGGGGTAGGAACTTTGCCCTTCACTAATTAAAAATGCCCTTCACATGTAAAAACCTTTACTGGGAGTAATAGCACACTTTAGTACTATACAGTACTATACTGGGAATGAATCACCACAGGAAATGTAAAGCCCTTCACATTCAAAAAAGTTTTATTAGGATTACTTGCATACTACATAAAATCCAGAAATAAAATCCAGAAGTTAATTTGTAAAGTTGTCATACCCTTACAATAAGTGCTTTTTATTATTTTTAATATGTGTAATTAAGCTTAAATGGATCTAATTTGTGGATCAACAAACTGATTCTACATACTACATAAGACACAACTATGTACAAGCCCTTCATATTTTTAAGAACATTTGTTGGGATTAATTGTAGATCTTAATTGCATACTATACAGAGGCCCTTCATATTTTAACAAAGTTTAATTAGGATAAATTGCATACTACATAAATTATTGAATTGAATAATACATAAAACTGGATTATTGATTGTCTAGAATAATAGCCTTCAATTATGTAATCATATGATAAAGTATCTTCTGTGATCATGGACTGAAACAATAGACCTGCCACAACAGTAAGAAACCAGTTATGGGTTTACCAGTCTCTCATTCATTCACCATCCATTTCCCTTTTCACCTCAATAGCCAATTCAACAAAAGGTCTGTCACCCATAGAAATGTATTGTGGGGATTAACTTGGACAACAGTCTTTTTGTTGGGCTTGACATGCATTATACAGTTATATATTATACATACTTGGCTTCCTCAACAAAATAAACACAGTATCTCATTCATTCACCATCCATTTCCCTTTTCACCTCAATAGTAAATTCAACAAAAGGTCTGTCACCCATAGAAATGTATTGTGGGGATAAACTTGGACAACAGTCTTTTTGTGGGGCTTGAAAACAACTCGTTTACACACATGAATGGACAATATTTATAATTTAATTTTTTTTTCATGTGAAGGGCATTTTTAATTAGTGAAGGGCAAAGTACCTACCCCTCAAATTGAGTGAAGGGCAAAGTACCTGAAGGGCAAAGTTCCGAAGGGCAACGTACCTGAAGGGCAAAGTACCTGAAGGGCAAAGTTCCCGGATTCCTCTCAACAACACATAACTGGAAACAATACACTGAGTAAAAACATATGTGATATTGCAGTTTCTGATGGGTTACTCAACAATTATTTTATGACCCTTCTAAAGACACTGTTTATGAATAAGTCTAACACTTGCTATTCGGACACAACTGAGATAAAATTCAATATAGAAAGTGAAACAAATTCAAAACACAAAATTACCAAAAATTAATGCAAACAAATATGCGATGGTAAATAAGTTCTATAAATTTTGCATATGGAGCCAGAAGACCCAGATCTAGGATAACTGTCTGACTGCTAATCATACCCTTTCCTGGATAAAGTTACCTAATCCTTTGTGAAAACCTCCTGGAGGAACCTCAATTCTTTGTCAGGATGACAAGAATATCAGTGGCCAGGATGTCATTTGTCTTTTGGCCTTTATTTGCTGTCCTTTTTATAACTATTTCTCAATGTCAAGGCATGACCCTAGAATGAATGTGCTAGTTCCAAAAATAAAGAAGTCACTGAAATAATGTAACAACATAAAATACATTTGGCATATGTTTGGTCTGGATAGGTGATAAAAACATAATATCCAAATCCTTATTTAAAGGTCAGATGTTACTTTAATATTACATGACAAACAACTGAACAAGTTGTAGCCTTGTAAATGACAAGTATCAAAAACTTAGCCATTATTTCAATAATAAATTGATTCACATGTGAATTTATGGACAATAAACTAAGTTCACAGGATCAGGCTTAATCCTAAAAATTAGTTCCTTGTACCACATGAAATTTTTATGTAATGAGTTATTCTTGCAAAAACTATGGACATGAGTTGATTGAAGTTTCTTAGATACTGTTTCTTCCTTCTTAGCTGTACAATCAAAATTTAAAGGTCAAAAGCTGCTTCATCAGTTTTCATAAAAAATTCTCCACATAGAACATCTCTGGACAAATGAATATAAAAGAAATGCTACAAACAGGAAGAGTCATTCAATTAAATGTCAAAATCAAACCCCAACCAAATTCCCACAGAACAGAAGGGGAGAGTGTAAAAATTCACAACCTCAGAGGATAATAGTACATTTGTATTTCACTCTGGACATGTGCAGCACAGATAATGGTTGGTGAATTCCAAAATAATGCCAATTTATAAAGTAATGTGTGTTATCAAGCCTGGTTGTGGAGTTATTAAGTCCAGTAACACATGCAAGAGCTCTATTCAGAGTCCTGATGCATGCTTCTCCAGCTATTTCTTACAATAGACACACACAAATAAAAAACTCAAATAAATGACACTGTACAGTGTTCCAATTAAGAGTGCGGGTTTCCACTGAAAGGAAAAGCAATCACAAGATTAGAGTGAGTAGTGTGTATTTGACAGACATGAAATATTGTTTTTAATAAGTGATGAGGTGGAACACAGGCTCCTCCATCTAATTGACACAAGAAATCTATCATAGAAAAAAAAACCCTCTCCTTCCTTCTCCCCCCCCCCCCCTTCCCCACCCCTCCTTCACAGGAATAACTGTAATTTGCATTTATGTCTTTCTCTATGGCAACCAATCTCATTAAAGTTTTCTAATTTCCTGGCACCCTGGAATTGCTGGGATTAAATTTCGTTTATAGAACCCCCTTTGAAAAATGACAATGGGAGTTTGAAGGCTTCACCCATGAATGCCCTTGGGCAGCTTAGAGGCCAGGGGAAAAAAGAGGAATCCCATCTCAGAAACCACAGTAATTATCTGTCATTGCAAACAAGTGCAGAGTGTTTTAAAGAAAGGATTTACAAAAAATCTCTAACTGCTAACAAGTGAGACAGAAAGTAGTTGCAAAGTATTGACAAGGACTAAGACTAATTTTATAGTCAGCTGATTTTCACAGGTGATGAGGCAACATTCAACACCATTTTACTCATTTTTAACTACTTCAGCTAACTAGCAAAAATACACATGGCTGGCAAGTTCTAATACCAATCCCTTATTCAACTGATAAGGCAATGTTCAACATCATATTTCACTTTCCTTTTAATATTTTTAAAAATTATCTAGTACAAGTCATTACATGTTACTGGCAAATTCTAAAACCAATTTTACCTTCAGCTAATTTTCACTAATAAAACATAATTTTATCCCTTTCTCCATAATTTAGAATTTTAATAAATACTTAAGCAATGACCCCATTAATTTGAATGTTTCGGACAATAAAACACTTTTAGTGAGCCAGAAATTGATAATATAACCCGAGTAACTTTCAGTGGAAAAGATTGTCTGAGGACCACAGTTTTACTGCTATTTAAAACTATTTTCACTTGACAGGGTTCTTTTTAACTACACACCATCATACCTAATAAAATTTTGATTTTTATGGAGTGTTTGATGGTAAGTAAAGGAAAGAAGGTTCACAACTAAAAGTGTTCATCTTCTACACCCCCGTTTTGTTTGATACAGAACTAGCACTAAAACCAATGTATAGGCAAAGGAAAAGTGGAACCAATTATGAGTTTCCAGCAGCTGAACACGTTTTAGGTGTAAGTGGAAGTCAGTCATAACTGGAATGGTTACATGCTGTCAATCGGAGGGGTGATGACATCAGAAGGCTGGGGATGACAGGGGATGGCAAACAGGCTATTTTAACCCGACTGCAATTACGAGTAAAAGGATAGCTTTGAAGTTCTGTGTGTACATTAACTAGAGATATGGGCATCAGGTGTTCCTCTTGAGACACCCCAGTGTACAAGTAGTAAGGCATAGCCCTGTTAAAATCCCTTCACCATTTACTCCCCTGTTTTCTTTTAAGCCTCCTCCATTTGTCTGCAGAAGGTGCCATAATCTCCCATCAACCCAGGACAAAAACATCTCGAAATATAAACTAAATCATGACAGATTGTCTACCTAAGGCTTAATTAAAGTTGGGGTTAAAAAGCTGTCCTTCATTCTCCTCCCCATAGTCCAGAGCCTTGCCTGTAAAGAGCTGGCTACATCAGGATGTCACTGCAAAATGACATATAGGGTTTTGTACAATAAACCCTAAATCCCAATGCAGGCATTTCTTCACAGAGCCTGCCTGTAATGCGACACCCCCCCCACCCCCTCCAACCTCCAAACCTCAACAGTTCGGGGAGGCACCAAATGTCAGTTACACCCCATTGGATCACAAGAAATATGAACACTTATTTTAATCTTTATGCGAGGTGAAACAATCAGGGCAGAAGGTCATAAAGTAACCATTTTTAGTGGACTATAGCTTTACTCAGAATAGTAAATATCAGTTAGCCATCCTCAACAAATCATTGCCAGCAAGCCTTTTTCTCATTACAAGTTTCTGTCCACAGGACACATGATAACCTCTCTTTTTTACCAAGGCATAGAAACTAAAATAAACCTCATTTATGACCTGAGAGTATGGTTATTTTGTGCAATAAGTACTTTGGTTTTCAGAAAATGACTGTTATCAAGTCAGGTTGGAGATGTATAAATGAGAATGGCAAATGTGGGAACAATCCTGCCCATCAGTCTGGTATAAAGTTTCAGCAAGAAAAAGTCACATAAAACATGTGGACAATCCTTAAAAATGGGAATTTTTGTTGAAACCAAGTAAAACTATATTAACATGTGGCATATCAACATTTAAAAGATAAAAGGCTTTTGAAGAAAATTCTTTCAGTTTTCTCTATTTAGAACATTAAAAAAGAGATGTATTTCATCTCAGAGTTACAAAAGGCAGTCTTTTGCAAATTTTTCTTGAAAAGATCATTAAAGAGATGCAAAGTACACACATATAGAGGGATAAATGATGTTAAAAGCCTTTGCAAAGCTGAAGAAATAAAATCGATGAGACTTTGCTATCACTGAGCTGATTTCTAGGTCACTGTTAATAGTTACTGACCCAATAAGCTTCACTTTCAGAAGAAAAACCCATTCACAGAAGAGGTTAAGATTTTATTCCATCAAATCTCTCCTTTGAAAGAAGCAAGTCTATGATTTTTTTTCAGAAGTAAAAAGCATCAGCATTAGTGAAAGGAGCCTGGAGCAAGAATGTGATGGAGCACAAATATTGACAGAATCTCCTGAATTGGGACTGAATGGGCTACCCACAATTGTTGCTATAGCTCTCTCCCCACCCCAACCCCTTGTATCTGAAACAAACTAGTTTGAAAAGAAAACTCAATCAAGCAAGACAAGAGGGCTGCTTATTACTTTAAATACTTGTGGCATCGATCTCCACCAACTGTAGTGTGAAGCCCTACAGGGGAAGTTTGGCCAGGAAGACGATGGATTGTAGAAGGTTGGGCCCTGGCTGCCAGGTGTTGACACAAGGTTTAATCACACTAATGACATCCATTTGGTTAGCTCCCAACCAACCCTTAGTCTAAGTTTCCATACATGCAGTCTGTGATTTATGACAGTAATCTTTTTATTATTCCCCTATGTGAGACTTACTGTTTCAGTGAATTTGGATTTAAGTTGAAGATGCAACAAGATGCAATTTACTTCTACTCATGGCACTGCTAGCTATGTCAGCTCTGAGAAATTGTAAGTTCTGAGGACTTCCTCACTATTTGGTCCTTGAGTTATGTGTGACCTGAGTAATCTACTGGTTTAGCTGAAGACAACTGTGTTTAACAGGCTATTGTTAACTAAATAATTAGCACAGAGTTCAATTATGATTTGGCTGTAGTGTAACTTGTATTATCTCTTTTGACACTTCAGTACACACAAGAAGGCCTGGGTCTACTAATACCTTGTTATTTGTATTGAAAAGGTACACTTCATACAAGCACACTTGTATTTTGCATTTTATTTTGCATTTTGTGTTTAAAAAAATGGTTGGGAACTTTTGACTCATTTTTACTTATTTACTTATGGCTATATTTGACTTATGGTAGTCTGTGGTATCAAATCTAGTGAATAATAATCAGATTTGTAATGACTGATTTGTGAGTGCTATCTTCTCACCACAGAAATAACATATTTCTTGATGTTTTATCCACATCTACTTAATAATTATTGACATAACGGGAAAGATGTTATTTATCACTGTTAAATTCTTTCTGAAAAATTGTACACATCAGCACAAGGAGCTTACTTACCATGGGGATGGAAATGTGCACTAATTTCTTCCACTCTTATTAACATTCTATAAGTCTCACTGCAAATAAAGATGGAGGGCAAAGGCAAAGCCCCTACCCATTTTTTCAGAGGAAATAGGGGGAGGGCAGGGAATGTGAGCATAGGGGCATTACCATCCATGAAAATTGAGCATTTATCAGATTATACAGTTGTCCTGGCAACAGCAATAACCCGAAATAATACCGAAAATATGAGATGGCTTAACAAATTTAGCCGATGCCTAGTGCAGGAAGTGACATCAAAGACAAATGGTTGGGAGCTGTGTTTTCAGAGATACAAATTATCTCCACTTTTATGCAAAAGCAGGGTCGGGGAGAGAGAGAAAAAAAACCCAGCTCATTGCATTCATAGATATCGACGTGGGCATTTCCCCTACTTAGCTAAAACTCTGCAGAAGGCATGCACTGTTATAATGGATTGTTTCATGACTCTGATACCCTTGCTATCAGGCCTTCAAGGCATAATTATTTTTTAACAACACTTTGCCCACAAAACTTGAAACTCTATTGGGAATTTATCTTATTAAATCTGAAGGAAGATCAATATTCCCAGTTCCAATTCAATGCCTTTTTTTAATGTTTGAGAGGGGAAAAAAGTCTCACAATCTCAAGTGATTCTGCAGTCAATGTTTGGTCAACAATATTTACTTGCTTTCAATAGAAATGAAAATGCTTTGTAGCAGTAAATTTCACACAAAACAAGCTTATTCAGTGACAAATCTATAATTCATCAACTATGAATTTTCCTCATTTGATTTAATAAGTCTTCAGAAAAGTTATTGCAGTGTCAGTGCATTTCAAAGCATGAACAGACGACCTTTAGCAACAATCATCAAAATAATAGTACTAAACAGATTACTTTTTTAAAAACAATGGGTTTTAAATTGCCTTTACACTAAGTATATTTTGAAAGAGAAAGCATACTTTCTGCCTTAACAGTTCACTCATAAGCTAATATGAGCACAAAGGTAAAACAATACCATAATGAAGAACACAAATATGGTTTTGTTACAAATTTTGCCCAATTAATTACCTTATATCTGTTGGAAATGAAAGAACATCAGAAGATGACATGAAATAAGTTAATGGAAACTCTGTCTCTCAACCAGTAAAACATGAAGCCAATTTGAAAGTCCCCATAAAATTGATCACATGAATATGTCTGCAGAATTTTCTTCAACCTATTTTGTGTTTGACCTTGGGCACCTCCCCAATTTCAGTGGATGATAAAATTTAGAAATTTCACACACTGACTACATGTACACAAAAGAACCATGAACATTGATCTTGTTCTTCTTTTATGATTACCGTGAAAACCTTTTCCATTAAAATCTGGATATGAATTCTCAATGCACTCTTCAAGAAGCATGAAGTTTCCATCTACCAATGATAAAAAATAGCATCAGAGAGGCCCGTAGCCCACAACCTGAGGGAAATAGTTTTCAATATCATGAGATATAGAACCTAACCAATGTCCCTACCAAGTGTCAATGTTCTATATCTTATGGAATCCAAGAAATAGCCCGGACAAGACTTTAAAGCTCATGGTCACTACGACAAGGTCAAAGCTTAAATCAAGATTGCAGCATGATGTGTCACACCTACAACCTCTAAGCAATGTCCCTACCAAGCATCAACCTCCTACACTTTATGGTTTCAGAGATATTGCCTAGACAAAATTTTAAAGGTCAAGGTCTCTATGGTAAGATCAAAAGTCAAATCAAGGTCACATCATGACACTGCACACCTACAACTCCCAACCAATGTCCCTACCAATTATTAACTTCCTACACCTTACAGTTTCCAAGATATAGACCGGACAAGATTTTAAATGTCAAGGTAACTACGGCGATGTCAAAGGTCAAATCAAGGTCACAAAAGGATGTTGCACACCTACACCCCCTAACCAATGTCCCTACCACGTATCAACTTCATACACCTTTTGGTTTCTGAGATATAGCCCGGACAAGATTTTATAGGTCAAGGTCAAAGGACAAATCAAGGTCACATCATGACATTGCACACCTACACCTGCTAATCAATGTCCCTACAAAGTATCAACTTCATACACCTTACGGTTTTTGAGATATAGCCCAAACAAGATTTTATAGGTCAAGGTCACTATGGCAAGGTCATATCAAGGTCACACCATGACGTTGCACATCTACACCCCCTAACCAATGTCCCTACCAAGTATCAACTTCCTACACCTTACAGTTGCTGAGATATAGCCCGGACAAGGTTTTATAGGTCAAGGTCACTACGGCAAGGTCAAAGGTCAAATCAAGGCCAGACCATGACGTTGCACACCTACAACTCCTAACCAATGTTCCTACCACGTATCAACTTCCTACACTGTACGGTTTCCGAGATATAGCCCGGACAAGATTTTAAAGGTCAAGGTCACTACAGCAAGGTCAAAGGTCAAATCAAGGTCAAACAATGACGTTGCACACCTACAACCCCTAACTAATGTCCCTGCTAAGTATCAACTTCCTAGACCTTATAGTTGCCGAGATATAGCCCGGACAAGATTTTCAAACTCAAGGTCACTATGGCAAGGTCAAAGGTCAAATCAAGGTCAGACCATGACGTTGCACACCTACACCCCCAACCAATGTCCCTGCCAAGTATGAACTTCCTACACCTTATGGTTTCTGAGATACAGCCCGGACAAATTATTTCCCGCCGCCCGCCCGCCTGCCCATCCAGACACCATGGGTGAAAACAATACCCCGACAGCCCTTAAGAGCTGTGGGGTAAAAACTCATATTATTCATATTACACTTTGAGTATGTTTTTATGTTTCAGCAATATATTTCTATTCCTTCATTAAGCATCCTCATATGACCCAAAGTATACCACGAGAAAACTACAGGAGTTTACTATACCATAGTATGCACATAGCTACTCTTAAGACTGAGTGATGGATCTAGTTTGCTGACTCTCATGTGACTGCAGCAAGCTTGATGCTGTATTGTCTACAATTACCACACCATGGTTCCATCCATGCATCACAAACCAGTGAATCAGGTGTCAATACATAACCAGCTAAAACTGGGCAAAATGTCAGAAACATAAAACACCTCTCCATAAACTTAGGCTTTTACATCCCGCAGGCCCTCAGCATAACCACATGAGGGAGCCAAATCCACACACAGGTCTTGTCCACACACACTCCGACAATATACCAATCTTAATGATAACCAATCAAAACTTATCAACAGAATTGATCTGCTTAAAGGGATCAATGGACCAGTAACTTGAGAAGATTCTGATAGTTTATCCAAAATGTATGCAATTGTGAGTTAAAGTTTTGAGGTGAAAAATTGTTTTAAACACATTGTACCGTTCATATCACCATAGACAGTTTACTACTGGAGGAAGTGCAGAGTTATTTTTTTTTCATTTATACAATTTACTTCCTCAATTTCATTAAGGCTGGAAGCAAAAGTTGAACTGTATCTTTGTAAGCTTATTTTTATTGGACCAATTGACCAATTCAGTTGATTCTCTGTATAATTTAGGATTTGATTCTGGTTATAACTAACTACCACTTATACCTACAAAAACACCGAATTTTCTGATGTTGGGGTCTCATAGTTATTTCCACTTGTATCTAAATTCTACTTACACTGAGCTAACATCTGGTGAGACTTGGAAAATAAAACTTGCTCGATAATATTCTAAACACAGTGATGAAAAGTACATCTTTCTTCTATAAACAGCCATATTAAACAGCCCAAGATCATTAGGATGGGAGGTGTGAGATGGTGAAAGTCTTTCCCCAGAATTACTCTGGGAGAGAGGAAGTCTGTTATGAGGTACATAATTGCCTATGAAACAGTAAACTGGACTATATATTCCGCAGTTATTTCAGAAAATGATTACCACAAGGCCAGCCACTGGTTAAATATGGTAACAGCTACTAATCATGCTCGTATATCAGCAATCACATTTGCTTTTTGATAATTTGTGTTTCCATTAAACCACGTTTATCTTCATATATATGCTCCCCGTTATTGAGATTTATTCTGATATTATCTCCGGAGCACTGATTTAACCGGGTCACTGCGCCTCTGAATCAATAAATACGCAGAGTATACAGTATCATCACCATCTACCACGAGCCCTACAGTTAAAATCTGTATTATACAAACTTCTACTCTCCAAATATTCAATTTTACACACTTCTCTTCATTGTCGCAAAATCAATTACTTTGTGCTGGTTTATAATGACGTTTCTCTATTTAAAATTTTTTTTCCAAACCCTTACAAATTCAGATAATACATATTTGAGGCTTTCTTGTATTCATATCAAAATATCAGTAACTATTTTGCTGTAGACATGTGCATCTTCATTTATTTAGAGCATAAAAATATGCTTAAGATGCTTTATTGAAGTCATATCAAAATATTGGTAACTATGAAACTGTGAATGACAATGAAAACTATACACATATGCATCTTTATTTATTTAGAGCATAACTGCATTTTAAATCCTGACTGGTATATTGTTTGGGTTGTTTTTACAATTTGATTGGATTATAAAATAGTATGTCAGTCTACACGTGTGGATAAGAATTCCAAAGGTAGTAAAACACAATGCAAAAACAGCTTAAGTACAAAACCTGCCGAGAACAATGAAAACATGGAATTTCTTACTACAGTTTTTCTCTCTAAAAAAGCAAGAACGTTAACAGTATAATTTGTCACTTAAAATTGTTTGTTTTTGCTATTATAGAATGGTTACTGTTTGCATTTTGATAACAAATCTAGTAAAAAGCAGACTGCCAAAAAATACCACTTCAATTGGCAGTTTCTTATAAATGAATGTGCATGTCCCTGACCTTCTGATTACAGTATAACTTCCATCATCCAAACATAATACTGCTGTATATTTCAGATGGCTACACTTAAGTGCAAGTTTCTCAGTAGTGGTCAGCCTGGCCACTTCAGTCCATGCTCCCCTACAGCAGCAGATACAATGAATAGAAGGTTCCTGGGGGTTACTCAGTCCAGTCTATCCTTGTACAAATCTAACTAGGAATTTGATCCCAGTTTTGCCTTTTATGCACTTACAATTCGGCATGAAATGCCTATGAGGTTCATTCTGCTTCCTCTGTCACTTCCTTCAGGAAGAAACTCAGATTATATTTGTCTGACAAGACCTTTCCACCACAGTCTCTGATTCAGCCAGTGTCTCTGTGGTAACAACCATCCCTATACCCACAGACAGATGAATTTTGAATATGGCCTATGGTAGTTGCTCCTTAGTGTCTCCTTAAATGCAAAGATTAAGCACTGTACAAGTCCTGTAATAGAATAGAATATAATAGAATGGATGGAATAGAATAGAATAGAATACAATAGGATAGAATAGAACAGAATGGAATAGAAAGTTGGGTCCCACAGCACTATCTTTCAAAAATCACAATAAATAATGAATTTCACATTTCTAATGTGAACACCTTGTCCCAAATCTCATCTCATGTGCAATTTAATTACAAACCTATTGAATAGAAATCCAAATGAGAATATTCAGGTTTTTCCTACCTAGACAAAAGGAGATATAAGATCTGGTGGGTTAACAGTTCACCTTGATCATGAAAGACTGAAGAGTTTACAGTTTGACTCACTTTACGCCTGAGTAGAACATCACATTGGCAGCAATATACACACTATTGCTCACAGATATCGTAAAACCTGTAAAAACTGACCCATTTCAGTGGACCAAATGTTAGGATATCTGCATTTGTTAGTCTTTGGCTACTGGAAACAGACAAGTTATTGGAGCTGGGAATAATTTTGAGAACCCCCACATAGCAAAATACAAATAGATTCGTTGGGTTGGTTGTAAGTTTGCCATAACTGATATCTATTGCTGTGGATACAGACTCCACAACACTAAGAAAGCTACGAGTGGTTCATAAATTCATCTCCTGATCGGATAAAATAAAACCACTCATGATTTATGGTTGGAATTTACGATAGCTTTCCAAACGATTGGGTCTCGAAACATTCCACCTGGTTTCCCCCAAAACAATGCGACTCTTTCCCTATTCCATCAGATATGTTCCCGATAACATGTCGATCACTTTCCCCTTCCTCCAGAACAGGTTACAAACCTTACAAAGGCCTATACCATCACCAGGATCAACATGGATTATAAAATATTGCTTTACAAATGTTAAGATAGATTTAAGATGGGTTTGGGAATGGTTTCCTGAATGCAAGAGCTGATAAGAACTGGAGACAGTTTATGTAATTTAAGTAAGTATGACAATAATAACAAGAGGAGAGTGCCCGTGAACGGGCACTGTGTCAGCTGACTGAGTGTTTTTGATTTGTGAAGGTGATTAGAGGACAGAATAATTATCAGGAAAAGGGCTGTACAGAAATACAGTAAATGGTAACTGAACAGCAAGTTCGAAAGAAATTCCGAAGCTGACAGAAGAAAAGGATAAAAAAGTTGTGCCCTGTAAATGGTATTATGAAGGAAAATAACAAGGTAATTGTTTAAGTGTAAAAAATAGGTTAAACATATTTAAAGAAATACTACAAATGCAATATCCTCGTTTGACCTTGAAGAAGGGGTCCAAGGTCAAATCTAACCACACAAATACATTCCCAGCCCATGATTTCCTATGGTTTACCATTCCAAACCTCTAGGACCAATTATAAATGAGTTATAAGCACTTTTAAGCTTGGCTGTCCTCATTTGACCTTGAAGGAGGGGTCCAAAGGTCAAATCTGACCATACCAAAAGATTCCGAGCCAATGATTTCCAAAATCTCTGTCACCAATAATAAGCGAGTTGTAGGCACTTTCAATTTTCGCTATCCTCATTTAACCTTGAAGGAGGGTTCAAAGGTCAAATCGGACCATATCAACAGATTCACAGCCCATGATTTCCTGTCTGTTTACCATCCCAAACCTCTGGGACCAATAATAAGCGAGTTATAAGCACTTTTAAGTTTGGCTATCCTTGTTTGACCTTGAAGGAGGGGTCATTGAAGGTCAAATCTGACCACACCAAAAGATTCCCACCCCATGATTTCCTACAGGTTGGTTTATCATCCCAAACCTCTAGGATCAATAATAAGGGAGATATAAGCACTTTTCATGACTGACAAAAAACACCTGTGGCGGCCATCTTGTTTCTCAAAATGAGGCCAAAAATATTCCCAGACATTGCCATGAGCTACAGGTCTGAAATTTTACTATGTTATAGCTGACCCAAAAATAGCTGAATAACATATTTATACGAAATTCTCTAAATGCAATAGTTTTTAAGTTACAAGTGATTTTACTCATAATGGAAGTTACTGAAAAGCCCAAAAGTAGCTATTACTCACTTAGCTATTGAGACAGACACCCAACTTACTCACCATATTGTAGCTAAGAAAAAAGTAGCTGAATAACATATTTTCACAAAATGCTGTAAATGCAACACTTTTGAAGTTATAAGTGATTTAGTGCATGATTTCATGAATTTTAATGCATTAAAAATTATTAAAAAAATTTATTAAAAAAAAAAGTAAGACAGATCCAGGTCTCATACTCACACAAGAGAATCTACCTCTGGCCTAGTACATATATGCAAGATATGAGAGAAATCCCTGCAATAGTCACTGAGAAAATTGTGATAAAAAGTTGAAATTTTCACACTTTTGGTGGGGGTACCCCCCTTGTAATGTCTAGCAAACAGACGAACAGACAGATTTGCATGCCTTGAACAATTTTTCATCCTCGATAGATAAGGTATCTTTTAAAAAAAACAGCATGTCTCTAGGCCTTGTAGTTTTGGAGGAGAAGTTGTTCACGCGGACGCGGACGGCCACGCCGCAGAGTGATGACATAATGTCAGCTGACTGACAAGTCAGCTGACATAAAAACACACAAAATATTTTATATTTAGTGTAAACAAGTTCAAGTTTCCAATTACAGCGATCCCCATGATTCACTTATTTATTTTGTGTTTTATGTTGCACCTAGTTCCTTACAGGTTATATTGTGATGTAGTTGGAACAGCAAAGGAAACCAATGCGTATAGTTGGTTAAGGTTCTGTTCTGTAAACCGCCCACCAAGGGCAAGCAACTACCAGCTTTCCCAAATGTGGTCAAGTCGGGAATTGAACTCTGATCTCAGTGGCAAGTGTGTTACAACTTACAACTGCAACCTCGTCCCCATGATTCAAGGTAAACTTGAATTTACTTGATATTCACAGAAGTTAAAACAAATATCAAAGTAAACTACTACCAGTAGTTCATCGTCCAGTGTGTTAGTAGTTACTGTAATCTCACTACAAGAAACACATGTTCGGTGAGAGAATTCAACTTTTACTGACATCATGCTAGGGTAATACTGAGATATAGGCCACTCAGCTGGAAACAGCAGTTTTTGCTATCAATCTTACTCTGTATTGTATTATTGTTCACTCTTTGGGCCCCATTTTACTCATTACGAACCAATACTCATAAAGCACACAAAAAACCTGTGATTACTCACTCGGGCACTCTCTATCACACAAATCCTTCAGACAATCACCATCACAGAAGACAGTGAAACACAAACAGGGAAAGCCACAGAACAAACAAATACACCATTTGGTATATTGTTATTTTTCAAATTTGATGAGATCAACAGCATCTTTTAAATCGCAGTATTGTTTAAGAACAATAGCTTGAGGTTATGTCTTTAAAGAGGTGGTCAGATGAAAGTATAAAAATATTGGCTGAGATCACTGATAAATGAGTGACAAATATGTGACCAGCTACAGTTACAACTGTGTTAGTAGCCTTCCCACCACCCCTGCGTCTTCTCTGGTATGACCTGGCTATATTACTGTCCAGGATAATTCACCTTGCTTATGTTCAGTTGTGCCTTACAATCTGACAAGGAAGATATTAGGCCTGTTTAGTATGATAACCCAACTAGACCTTTAAGCAGGGGTCAAAGGTCAAATTCCACACTTACAAAAGGTTTGCAGACTATGATTTCCCATAGGTTGTTTTCGCATTTCGAATTTCTGGAACCAATAATACGGGAAATATGAGGTCTTTATAGTATGTTGATCCCACCTTGACCTTGAAGCAGGAGTCAAAGTTCAAATTCTACACTTGCAAAAGATTTGCAGGACGTGATTTCTTCTGGGTTGTTTTCACATTTCTAAGTTGTAGAATCAATAATGAGGGCGATCTAAGGTCTCTTTAGTATGATGACCCCACTTCACCTTCAAGCAAGGGTCAAAGGTCAAAGTCAGCACTTGCAAAAGATTCACAGGACATGAATTTCTACGGGTCCTTTTCACATTTCGAAGCTGTAATTTTTTCATCAAGAGCCAATCAGTAATATTTGCGTAATGCTGCTAACAAAGAGATAAACAAATGGCCATGAATGTAATACATCATTGGCAAAGGTAAAACAAAATGTAAAATTGCTCAAGTATTCTGTGGACAATCTGACAGGAAATATAGCTTGGTGGAAAAAACGCATTAAAATAATATGACCAATTTCTCTAATATTATTAAAGCCAGATCGTTTGACAAATGTAACAGGATTAAATTTAACACTGGTAAACAATTGCTCTACTGCAGTTTAGGGCAGACTGCAATCCACTGGTGGAGATAGGGGTGCTTACAATTAAAGCTGCTCATTAGAAGAACGAGAGGAAAGGAGGGGGGGGGGGGGGGGGGGGGGGGGTTAAGATGCTTGGTCTCTTTTACCTTCTGCATTAGTCTAATCAAAGCATCACCCCGATATTAAAAAGGGGATCAAACTGATCAATAAAAGCCATCTTTAGTTAAATCTTGTGCAAATAATTAAGCTTAATGGAACCCAGAGATCATCTAATGCTTAATGAAAACACAGTTGGGCTTTGGGAAGGTGGTGGACTGTGTTTATGGCCTGCAGTCAGCCAATGAATAGAAGTTTGCCACAATAGGCGGAAGAGGAATATAATGTCAATTCCAGCAATATCGGGCAGGTCTGTATGTCTCCACACTGATCGTTTTATCTGCCTTCTCTGGCTAAAGACTCAATTTTCCTTTTTAAGAAAAAATGTCTGATAAGTCATATAATTATCACTTATGGTCTTATTGTATGGACAACAGTTTGAAGAATTAGATAAAAATATTCTCAAATAAAAGAAGAATCAAAATATAAAACTATACACAATATGGCTCATGTTCAATTTTTCTACCAACACAATGACTCAGTACAGTTTTGATTCCTGTGATTTGAATCACTTTAGTTCATCACATTAATTCACACACACAGGAAATGATAAGATTATGATGCAGAACAAAATTTTATTGCGAAAGCTCACAACTAAAGAAAACCTTTTTTTGTAAATAAGAACAGCTGCCTACAGGTGACAAGTTACTCTGTATAATAATGATAACAAGAGGAGAGTGCCCGTGAACGGGCACTGTGTCAGCTGACTGAATGTTTTTGATTTGTGATGGTGATAATGAGAGGAAAGCATAATTATCAGGGAAAGGGCTGTACAGAAATACAGTTGTTCGAAAGATATTCCGAAGCTGACAGAAGAAAAGGACAAAAAAGCTGTGCCCTGCAAATGGTATTATGAAATAAAGTAACAAGGTAATTGTTTAAGTGTAAAAAGTAGGTTAAAAATATTTAAAGAAATACTATAAATGCAATATCCTCATTCGACCATGAAGAAGGGATCCAAAGGTCAAATCTGACCATACCAAAAGATTCCCAGCCAAAGAATTTAGGATGGTTTACCATCCCAAACCTCTCGGACCAATAATAAGTGAGTCATAGGCACTTTTTAAGTTTGGCTATCCTTGTTTGACCTTGACGGACGGGTCTAAGGTCAAATCCGACCACACAAAAAATTCCCAGCCCATGATTTCCTGTAGCTTGTTTACCATCCCAAACCTGTAGGACCAATAATAAGCGAGTTATAAGCAATTGTAAGTTTGGCTATCCTCAATTGACCTTGAAGGAGGGGTCCCAGGTCAAATCTGACCACACCAAAAGAATCCCAGCCCATGATTTCCTATATGTTGGTTTACCATCCCAAACCTCCAAGACCAATAATACGCGAGTTATAAGCACTTTAAGTTTGACTATCTTCGTTTGACCTGGAAGGAGGGGTCTAAGGTGAAATCCGACCACACCAAAAGATTCCCAGCCCATGATTTTCTATAGGTTGGTTTTCCATTCCAAACCTCTAGCACCAATAATAAGCGAGTTATAAGCACTTTTAAGTTTGGCTATCCTCATTTGACCTTGAAGGAGGGGTCCAAGGTGAAATCCGACCACACCAAAAAATTCCCAGCTCATGATTTTCTATAGGTTGGTTTTCATTCCAAACCTCTAGGACCAATAATAAGCGAGTTATAAGCACTTTTATGTTTGGCTATCCTCATTTGACCTTGAAGGAGGGTTCCAAGGTCAAATCGGACCATATTAACAGATTCCCAGCCCATGATTTCCTACAGGTTGGATACAATGATTTACTCAACAGTGAGAACCTGAAAGAAGCTATTGCTCAGCTATGCCATGACATAGAGGTCTGCAATTTCACTATGTTATAGCTGACCAAAACGTCTGTGAATAACATATTTAACAAAATACTCTAAATGTAATAGTTTTAAAGTTACAACTGATTTACTCAAGAGTGAGAACCTCAAAGTAACTATTACTCAGCTATGCAATGAGCTACATGTCTGAATTTTTGCTCTGTTATAGCTGACCTAAAAGTAGGTGAACAACATATTTAAGCAAAATACTGTAAATGCAATAGTTTTCAAGTTACAACTGATTTACTCAATAGTGAGAACCTGAAAATAGCTATTGCTCCGCTATGCCATGAGCTATAGGTCTGTAATATTATAGCTAACCCAAAAGCTAACCCAAAAGTAGGTGAACAATATATTTTAACAAAATACTCCAAATGCAATATTTTTCAAGTTACAGCCGATTTACTCAACAGTCAGTGCCTGAGAATAGCTATTGCTCAGTTGTGCCATGACCTACAGGTCTGTAATTTCACTATGTTATAGCTGACCCAAAAGTAGCTGAATAACATATTTGCACAAATTTCTGTAAAGGCAATAGTTTTCCAATTACAACTGATTTACTCAACAGTGAGAACTTCAAAGTAGCTATTACTCAGCTATGCAATGAGCCACAGGTCTGGAACTTCACTATGTTATAGCTGACCCCAAAATAGGTGAATAACATATTGCAACAAAATACTCTAAATGCAATAGTTTCCAAGTTATAAGTGATTTACTCCACAGTGATAACCTCAAAGTAGCTATTACTCAGCTATGCCATGAGCTACAGGTCTGAAATTTTACTATGTTATAGCTGACCCAAAAGTAGGTGAACAACATATTTAAGCAAAATACTGTACATGCAATAGTTTTCAAGTAACAACTGATTTACTCAATAGTGATGACCTAAAAGTAGCTGTTACTCAGCTATGCCATGAGCTACAGGTCTGAAATTTTACTAGGTTATAGCTGACCCAAAAGTAGCTGAATAACATATTTAGATTAAATTCTCTAAATGCAATAGTTTTGCAATTACAACTGATTTACTCAATAGTGAGAACCTCAAAGTAGTTATTACTCAGCTATGCAATGAGCTACAGGTCTGAAATTTTACAATGTTATAGCTGACCCAAAAGTAGGTGAACAACATATTTAAGCAAAATACTGTAAATGCAATAGTTTTGAAGTTACAACTGATTTACTCAATAGTGATGACCTAAAAGTAGCTATTACTCAGCTATGCCATGAGCTACAGGTCTGAAATTTTACTATGTTATAGCTGGCCCAAAAGTAGCTGAATAACATATTTATACGAAATTCTCTAAATGCAATAGGTTTTAAGTTACAAGTGATTTACTCAATAGTGAGAACTTCAAAGTAGCTATTACTCAGCTATGCAATGAGCCACAGATCTGAAACTTCACTATATTATAGCTGACCCCCAAATAGGTGAATAACATATTGAAACAAAATACTGTAAATGCAATAGTTTCCAAGTTATAAGCGATTTACTCAACAGTGATAACCTAAAAGTAGCTATTACTCAGCTATGCCATGAGCTACAGGTCTGAAATTTTACTATGTTATAGCTGACCCAAAAGTAGCTGAATAACATATTTATACGAAATTCTCTAAATGCAATAGTTTTGAAGTTATAAGCGATTTACTCAACAGTGATAACCTAAAAGTAGCTATTACTCAGCTATGCCATGAGCTACAGGTCTAAAATTTTACTATGTTATAGCTGATCCAAAAGTAGCTGAAAAACATATTTATACGAAATTCTGTAAATGCAATAGTTTTTAAGTTACAAGTGATTTTACTCATGATGGAAGTTACTGAAAAGCCCAAAAGTAGCTATTACTCACTTAGCTATTGAGACAGGCACCCAACTTACTCACCATATTGTAGCTATGAAAAAAGTAGCTGAATAACATATTTTAACAAAATGCTCTAAATGCAACACTTTTGAAGTTATAAATGATTTTGTGCATGATTTCATGAATTTTAATGCATTAAAAATTATTAAAAAAATTTATTAAAAAAAAAGTAAGACAGATCCAGGTCTCATACTCACACAAGAGAATCTACCTCTGGCCTAGTACATATATGCAAGATATGAGAGAAATCCCTGCAATAGTCACTGAGAAAATTGTGATTAAGTGTTGAAATTTTCACACTTTTGGTGGGGGTACCCCCCTTGTAATGTCTCTAGCAAACAGACGAACAGACAGATTTGCATGCCTTGAACAATTTTTCATCCTCGATAGATAAGGTATCTTTTAAAAAAAACAGCACGTCTCTAGGCCTTGTAGTTTTGGAGAAGAAGTTGTTCACGCGGACGCGTACGCGGACGCGTACGCCCACGCCGCAGAGTGACGACATAATGTCAGCTGACTGACAAGTCAGCTGACATAAAAATAAAATTAATAATTTCAGACTCAAACTGGTTATAACATTAATCAATGCGGTCAATAAAGAGAATATAATGGTAGACATATATATATATATTTGGTACATTATAGAATTACAAGCATATTTCTCAATGGCCAAAGCAATTAGAAATCTCCTCTTTAAATAGGACGTTTGCACTTTACTCATTTAAAGACAGGTGTCAACTCATGAACATAAGAACCTCATCCTATAGAAAAGTCACAGTAGTGGAGACTGTAGCTCACAGATTTTAATCACAGAAACAGGACCATGTTTGTGTACTCATTAAACTGGAATGATTGATATATCTTTAGATTTGGGTCTCACACACACAAAAAAACAACAAAATACAATGGAATGAAATATAGAGAAGGATTCAAAGTTAAAGGAAAAAACTATCAACATGTCACAACTGATTTATTATAAATTCTGCAAAGAACTGTATTGAACAACACTAAACAAAACCTAAATCCTGAAGTCAGGCATCCATTCAGATTACAGCAGTTTCCTGGTTTGGATATCACTATGTGTTCTGGTTCTGAGGAGGTAAAAAATACCAAGTCTGGAATAAAAACACTTCACTCCCATGAGGGAAATCTCCCCACCCCATTTCCTCTCTCTTCTATTTCCTAGAAAATGTCATTCACCCGACTTCCTTTAAAGTTCTTTCCTTTCTAATATGACATCCATCTTCAAATCTTTCAGAAACACACCTGAGAATAACTTCTTTCTTGACAACCATCAACATTGACCATTGCTTTTCTTTTATTTTAAAATTATTAAAAGAAGAAATGATTAAAATCTTAATGTACAAGTCACTTCTGAGGCCTTCTTTTAACCTTTCTGGTGCTATTGTTTTTTTCGTCATTAATGTTATTTACAGTTTTATTTACAAACCTAATAAAGGCAAAACAAATGTTAGGAGGACATAACCTAATCATTGAGGGCTGCTTCCAGTTGCTTTTATGTTGCACTGGGTGAACTGTGGGCCCAAGTACAGCAGTGCCAGGCAATGACAGATTTATCCCGATGTATGTGGTGCCACCCAGCAAAGCAACAACATGCCCTCACAAAAACAACAATAGGCGACACTCAAAACAGGAACACATCGATTTTCCTCACATTTTTAAAAGTGACTTTTTTTCAAAAAAAAAGTTCTCCGAAGAAGAAAAAAAAGAACCAGAAAACACTCAATGAGTAGATCTGTTAATAGAATGTTTTGATTATTTTTTTTTTTTCACTTGCGGAGAAATTTATAGGGAAGTTGTTTTCTTATATTAAATTATTTATGGCAATGTGTTTTAATGTTTTTCTTGACAAAAACTGCTGCTTACCCTGTTTTAAGTGCAGCTTCTCTTATTTAAATGTCACTCGGGCTCGGTCTCCATTCTTATAACTGTCCACTAAATCGTGAAATCATTTGCAATTAATGTTGATGGATCAGTTTCTACAATGATCTAGATATTTGTGTGCTAGTATTTAAGGTTAGTTGAAACAACCCTGAGCATAGAATGTTCCCATTTCTCCTTGTGTTTAATTAGCAGCTGATCAGACATTTACTGTATTTAATCTCAGCGTCAATTATGCACTTAATTATGTTAAATAAAAAAAAAGGCTAACAGTTTCGACTTTTATTTAACGGTCTAAAACTGAACTCTATTACTTTTAAAGTTTACTTTTAAACTTTTTAGATGTCGACCCATGCCTGTCCCTGGACTCTCCCTTCTTGGACTCAAGCGCATTAGAGGATTTGTATCAATTTTGCGCTACATAAATCCTACTATTATTATTATTATTATAAAGTGAAAACACAGATGTCCACAATATTAAATTTATTAAATATGTAAATAACTATTAATACTATCATATAAATAACCATAAAATGGTAGAATAACTGTACAATGAAATTTGATCTTCGGAGGCATAACTTTCCAAGAAAAGGTAGCTCAATAAAGAGAATAGACAATCTCATATGAATTTATAACAGCACCAGAGCAGGTACATAAATACACAGAAGATCTTGTCATCAAAATCCACTTGCAACTCTAAATGTATTAGCATATCACAAGAATTGACAATTTATGTATTTTATGTCTTAAAACTGCCATTACTTTTAGGCTTAATACTCAAAAGTGGGGAAAAAAGATTTTCAAAGAAATGTCAAATGTTGAAAGAAATTCATATATAACTGGTGTATGTCAGAAAGGGGTAAAAAATGCAACTATACTACTCTCTTAACCTTTTCACAAAATTACATATAACATGTCCAAATTTGCAAGGAAGGTCAACTCTATTTTCCCTTAACCTTTAAAAGCTGACATATATCTATCATAGTTTGAATTTCTAATAAGGACGACACTTACACACACCCAAATGTTATATGATCTCTAATTTTCAGTTAGGCCATCAGGAATTTGAAAGTTGAATAGAAGGCCACCTGACAGTACCCACACTAGTGGTTTGTGTAAAATGTTAGCTCACAAATATTTAGACCCTGTAACCCAGCCATACACCACTGGTGCTCTTTAGTATGTCCCACCTGCCCTTCCAATGGGCCGTGAATACTTATGAGAGAAAAGAGCTTGGAGACACAGTTATGCGACCATACATGTGTGTGAGGTAGACATATCAATACTTTCAGTATTTTGAACCCAAAAGAGGGGACACGGGGAAAATTTGAAAGTTTGAAGGAGAGTTTTAAAAAATCAAGGCAACTCATTCTATTTTAGACCTAACACCTGCCCAGCCAATTGAAAGCTATCTGCAGTTAAGGGCAAATCCACAAAAACATATATCAAATGTACATGAAGTGTATTGGACAGACACCTGGCCTTTCAAGTGAACTGGTAACTAGGTGTAAGAACCTCTGAGATACTTGTGTTTCCTATACTTAATGGTCTCAAACTCAATCTCATTTACCATTACTGTAAACTGATTACTTCATTTGAAATACAATTACACTGACTCCGTGATACTTAATAATTATCATTAAACTTATTTGTACAACACTTTGATTTCAAGCACAGCCAAGATATATTTCTGGAAAATAAATTTTTGTTGGTTTTTTTTTCTTTAAGATTTTGGTGAGATAAGGTGGAGCTTAAGATATGAGTTATTTCATTTTATTATCATTTGATAATTCTGTATAATGTAAATATGTAGTAATTTAGTAAGTCCAATTCACACAGAGCACATCTGTTGCTGTGGTAATAGACATACGCTAGGACACCTGACCACCCACTTCAGATACATAATACAAGGAGTTCAAATTACCCTTGTAAATTACAAAATCACACATTATTTTACAATCCTCTGTGCTGTCTCCTCAGTAGTTTTTGAAGGTGACGTAAAAATCTGTGATTTAGACCACTGACCTCTCTCCTCAGTCCTACTAGACATGCAGTTGTCCATATGTTTTGTTGGTAATAACCTTGTTCTTAATTCTTTTTAGTGCTAGCACCTGAGATGATATCTAATCAATCTGTCACTTCATAAATGCCTTTTCTGGTCATTGTTATGGTCACTTCACAGATCTGTTTTTTTTTAATTTTTGAAATATTAACTTATTCCTATTACCCTTTTGGATAAATTCGTCAACTTGCGAAAACTTAAATCTAAGAGATTTACATCTCCTTAAACAGCTCAGAATGGGTCATCATGGATCTTAAATGTTGCCATGAGAGGTCGGGCTGGCTTTCCTGATGTGGATGTTCCATATCTCCCAGAAGACCAGGAGTAGTCATATATCACCCCAACAGTCTTACCAAATAAGCTCAGATTAGTGACATTAGATTTTTTTTTTTTTTTGTTTGTTTGATGAAAGCATGTCCTATTCTGCTAAAAACCATAATAAGTATATGTTTAGTAGCCTAAGCACACACTTTGTAATGTAATGAAACAAATGCTCGCAGCCTGCACTGAAACCACATTAACTAACGATTATAAATACTCATTAGTTCTTACAAGTTTAAAGCCGTTGACAAGAAAACATCTTCTCATCAATATGGTTATCAGTGTCTGAAAACACTGCCAAAGAGGATGAAAAAGGCTTTGGTGAATGTTTCAATGAGTGAATTTAAAGTGCAATAGAGTTATAATTCTTTGGAAAGAAAGGTGCAAACAGAATGGTAAATAACAACAACAAGTAAAAGTTCACTGACTTAAACCAATGAAAGAAAATTCATACAATGGGGCAATAGACATGGTGGTGAATGTACTCGTAGAAATCTATTGGATTGAAATTTTAAAGAATTTCATTTCATGAAATTAAGGGTCCATAAAAGTCTGAATAAGAACACAATCTTAAATCTCTGAATATATGACCTTTCACTTTTCATGCATATAGTGGGCCTCCAATATATGGCAAGACTGTACATTTTCTCTTCTCTAAACTACATGTATATAGACTCTAGGCAAAAGCAGTCAGATAAATGGTCTTTGGAGCTGAATGTCTCAGTTCAATCCTTGACTAAATCATCAGGATACTGTACCCTAAGACAAAATACCATAAAAATGTAGCAGTATCAGTTTGGTTGGGCACCTGTAAGAAAATGGCAGCCATTTCCATTTTCAGAATCCAAATTCTCAGTGTTGCCGATATAGAACATGTGATATAGAACCACTGGCTACCAGTAAACAGTTCCCAATAATCTACATGCGGAGAGGGCTTCATGACATACCTATTTGCACTGGTACCACAGAGAGCATTGCCATCTGAGAAAGCCCTGAAACATTGAAATGGGTGTTCTAGTTTTCTTGCAAGAAGTGGAAATAGACACAGGAGATAAATGCTCTATTTTTTTTCATTTGCGAAGCATGTATTGATTAGTTTGTGATATTTTAAAGTTGTTCCCGTTTCATCAGCTGTTTAATGTTGAATTGATGTCTCAACTTCCTTTGAACTGAAATCAACAATTTGGTTTTCTGTTTTCAGATTTTTCATTTTCCAAAATTTTACTACAAGTATTTGTTATAAAGTGTTACATACAAAAAAAGTATCCAGCTCAAAATATTTACTTTTTTCGGCAATGTCCTAACTTGTGTTATCTGTCAATGTTACTGCTTACTTTAATTTGTCATGCCAGAATGGCAATCCCATATGCGACTTCCTCAACAGCAAGACAGGAAATAACTAGAGAATTCATTCCTAACATCCTATGACACACATTCAGCTTTCATATCCAGCTTTGACTGATACACACAAACCAATTTCAGGTCTAATTTTTTGGAGACAGGTACACAATCAGAGCTATATGATTGAAGTCCTCATTTCTTTTTGTACATGTTTGCTGCCAAAAGACACATTTGATATAGGATTAAGCTCTGCACTGACCCTATTCACATAAAAGTCAATTTAGTGAGATTTTTATCATTCCACCTTATAGGGCAAAATTAAAGCTTAAAGGGCATTTGGAATCACTGATTCCTCAGTTAACTGTGATGCTAAATATCTTAACCTGCACATGGGACTGGGTGCCATAAAATTATTACATCACAGTAATCATACTGAGCACACAGAACCACAGCTTTTATCAGGGTTAATACAGGATTTTACTGTGATACAGATGATATACAATGCTGCTGCTGTCAGTTGAATTTGTTGTTCTAGTAGATAACAATCAACATAAATACACAAAAACTGAATTTTAATGACATTTTTGACAAGAATTTCCCTGCTTTGACAGTTAACAAATCTGGAGGAAAAAGAACTTCAAATGATGACCCATTTCCTGATCAGAGCAGAAATGTTATTATTCAAATTTCTGCATTCCAAATGTGCAACTAACTACATTTCCTAGCATTACCAACTTAGTTGCCACTTCCACTCTGCCAATGGACCATAAACTGACCACCAAAACACAAATATCCACGATCCATGGGTTTGTTTTATGATAGGTTCCTGATAGTGACGTTACCATTGAGTCTAGAAATCATTGAATTGGTGTCTAAAATTGTTATAAATGTTTTCCTATCAATCCGATTGGTCCCCGAAAACATTCTGATCAGCTCCCGATTTCTATCGAATGGATTACATACCTTATAAAGGCCTATATGACAGCTAGGATTGACTTAATATGGAGAAGACTGCTTTGTGAAAGTTATGATAGCTTTAAGATAGGTTTGCGATTTGGTTTCCGAATGTTATATCCAGTAAGGCTTGATGATAGTTTATGATAACTTAAAACACTTTGAATTAATTGGGAACTGCTCCTGAACAATCCCAATCCAAAACTAGCAGTTCCGAGTAGTGCTGGAAGTCGTCAAGAAATACTAGAGTCGATGCGTCGGAACTAATAGACGACGGTGAACCGACGAAAGTCACACTAGTGTTGGTCAAGGACTTCAGAAGAAATATATTTTTAATCAGCCAGTTTTAAATAAAAAACAAATTTTTGTAGTTTGATCTTTGACCCTATCCGATAAAGTACTGAATCTCGTGAAAATTTATATTTGCGGTTAAAAAATTGAGGGAAGCAACCATTGTTGTTTCCACTTGAAAGCTGTGACAACTTAAAAATGTGATTGTTTTCTTTAAAAACATTAATTATCATAAGATTTTATTGGGTAGGTAATATTTTGGTGTATTATAAAAGTTTTGACGAAAAATCAATCTTTATAATGTATGAACTGACGCGTCGTAATTTCAATTCTCACGAACGACTATGACCAAGTCGTTCCTGCACTAGTTCCGAGTCAGTCCTGAATGTTCCGATCATGGTTTACAAGCTCCAAATAAAAAGTTTGATTTACAGGGTCATAAAACTATCAGGGAGAATAATTGTGGATATGGAACTGGGCTCTACTGTGCCTACCCCTCTGAACAGTTTATGGCTGGAGGCTTTGTGAATATGGATAGCATGGTGTGAATTTTAATAAATGCTACACAGGCAAATTTACCTTCACATCTATGCAACTTTTATTTCAGTGTAATTATATCACTACTGCTGCAGTGGTTATCTACTGCCTTAGGATCAGTAATGATGAAGAACTAAGGGAGATATAAGGCATTTGTAGTAAGTCAACAATTCAAAAAGAGTGTCTTCCTATAATTTGTTTTCACATTTGGCACCCCATGGAACAAGAAAAGGGAGATATAAGGCCTTTTTAATGCAATAACCACGTGATATAAAACATGTGATATGATGGTCATTTTGTTTTTGAAACTAGATTGAATTACTATCCTGTTAGCTTTCCTAGCCATGTATCTATTGTGTAAATATGATGAAGCTAGTTGCAATATTTCAAGATTTAGAGCATTTTAATGATTTTCAAAAAATAAAGCTATGGCGGCCATTTTGTTTTTCAAAATGAGTTCAAAGTTTTTCACACGCAAAACATTTGCAGGCCAGGACATTTAAGTATGTTGACCACATTCAGCTTTGAAGCAGGGGTCAAAGGTCAAATTCAACATTTGGAAAAAATTCCCATGCCATAACTTCCTATAAGTTGTTTTCACATTCCGAACCCCTAGTAGCAATGATAAGGGCGATATAAGGCTTTTTTAATAGGATAATCCCATTTGACATTAAACAGGTGATATGGCAGTCATTTTGTATTTGAAACTAGGCCACATTACTATCAGGCTAGCTTTCCTAGCCATATATCTTTTGTGCAAATCTGATGAACCTAGCTTCAATATTTCAAGTTTTACAGTATCTTAATGATTTTGAAATAACTGGCTTTGGCAGCCATTTCGTTTTTCGAAATGAGGGCAAAATTGTTTACAGGTAAATCATTTGCAGGCCAGGACTGATGGGTGATGGGTTGTTTTTACATTCTGAAGTCCTAAGACCAATAATAAGGGAGATTTAAGGACGTTTTAGTACAATGATCCCATTTAACCTTGAAGCAGGGGCCAAAGGTCAAATTCAACACCTGGAAATGATTCCCAGGCCAAAACTTCCTACAAGTTGTTTCACATTCCGAATCCCTAGGAGCAATGATAAGGGAGATATGAGGCCTTTTTAACATAACCCCATTTGTTATTAAACATGTGATATGGTAGCCATTTTGTTTTTGAAACTAGGCCAATATTACTCTCAGGCTAGCTTTCCTAGACATATATCTTTTGTGAAAATTTGATGAAGCTAGCTGCAATATTTCAAGATTTAGAGCATTTTTATGATTTTCAAACAATCAGCTGTGGTGGCCATTTTGTTTCTTAAAATGAGGCCAAAATTTTGCACAGACATGTTTTCATAGCCATAAACATTCCCTGCAAATTTGGTGAAGATATCTTTATAAATAAATCAGATATTAAGGTTTTGTGAAAACATGACAAACAGATGCACAGACGCACACACGGGCGGAAGGCATTTTATTATCTCCCGACCATGGCCTCTGGCCGCTGGCGGGAGAAAATAAAGCTTTTAAAAGAGTAATAACAACCATCTTTATTTGGATACATCTCTGGGCATATTTTGACAACTCTTTGACAATGTATGTAATCCCTCAACAAACTATGAACAGGCTAGGCCTTATATCCCCACACACCATAATGTGTCACCTCTACAAAATACTATTTAATTTTTTTTTTGTGTCTTCATTTCTATTCTCCAAACTAAACCTTTAAGTGCCCTCAACAGGACTGGTTAACAGCTGTAGGTGTAGCAAACTAGCAATGGAAGAAAGCAACATTTAACAAAATAAAAACATGAACTGGATAATAAGAACTACAGGGATGTTTAGAGGCAGTAACAACTCTGATCGTCCTTAATTGCAGTGCGCTTATTGAGCCTATTAGGCCGGAGGTCAAGTCACATGGGGGAGAGTTTCCAGGGACGGTCAGTGTTTTTGTGCTCCTTTGACCAGACCTGATGGATGAACTAGAAGATGCAGCAGGTGGACATTTCTGCCCCAGGGGACAGCTGACCAATGGTCACTCTGGATTAATCACTATCACCAGCAATTACTGCCCAGTAATCACATGGGCACAGACATTGATGGACTTGTGAGAATTTAAAAGCAGAGACCAAAGACAGGAAGCTGGAGCATTATTTTTTTACTGGGCAGTATGAGACATGGCATAGATAGAGTGGCCGGAAGATCATCCATCTTCTGTCCTTAACGAGTCTTTCACAAGGCTGTAAACAGTGTGTATTGATAGGTTTGTTTTGGGTTGAACTGTATAGGAACTAAGTGCAGTTTCAACATGGTTATAAAACTTTAATTTGACTTTTCATATCGATCAATATTGAAGTATTGTTTTATATAGTAAAATACATCATTTTACAGCCACTAGTGCCTCGTTTCCCTCAAAAATAGATGAGATATTTAAAAAAGATTATGGATTAAAGACAAGAATGCTGTACAAGGTTTCCATATTCCTTTAAAGTTCTCAGAATAACTCTTCCAACTTACCATGGGTATGGTAAGCCTATGGTGCCAGATATTACACACATCAAAGCTTGCCGTCAACATCAAAAGTGATCAAAACACAAGGCCATTTTACTTACTAACCCCAATAGTGAAATTATACCTTCAAAATTTGTAAACTTGAGCTAATAAATTTTAGAATACCGGTGCCACGCTCTGTAACGCCCATGGGCAATGTAACCAAATATTTGCAAAAGTTGGGGATGGGCGTTTACAACAATGAAAACCAGCCGGGCGTTTCGAAAAAAATAACCCGAATTTGGGGAAACCGCATTTTAGCACACACCGACTGGAAGTAAAATATGCGGTTGGTAAACAAATCTCGTTCCAATAAAAGGTGACTGCTAAAATAAGGAAAATTCGTTGAAAATGGATATAAATTAATCATATTTCACGAATTATTGGGTTTATATGGAGAAAGTTTACCTCGAAACGACATTATAGTAATTTATGAGCGATAACGTAAGATTGGGGATGGGCGCTTTCAAAAACATGAGCGTTACAGAGCGCGGCAACGGTAATTGATGTGTGTGATATCTGACACCATAGGCTTACCATAACCAAGGACATGTGCCTTAAAACATTCATACCTGTTGTTTTCACTTCATTTGTGTAAAAGTGATAAAATACAACAATGTTTGGAAAATACTGCCTCATGAGTTATTGGAGATGATACTGAAATTAACACTTTTGGTACTGATTTTGAAATCTAGCAAGCTACATCAAACAATATGGCAACATCGATCTACATACTGGTAATCCCTTTGCTACAGTTTAAGTATGTTTTAACATTTTGTAACGGTTACAGGAGGTGGAGGAAAGGGGTACATACACTTGTTTGCCAAGACTTTCCACTTCAAACCAGCATGCATGGGTAAGCATCTACCATCTTTCCTATTTGTTTTCTTTCTGTGTCAAAATTCCGCTAAATTTCGACATGATCTAGGAGTTGAGTACCAGTGAATTGATAACCCCTTCCCCTCAACAGTGCAGTGAGCTCCACAAAAGCAGCAAAATACAAAGGATAACCACCTCTGTTAAGGTCATGATCAGACCCAGAACAAAGTGTAACTATTATGTCACACCTGACTAGCTTGAATACAGAGTTAACTGTTAACTACTGCATCACAAGAGCAGTTATTTAGACATAGTCTGGTATTTAGTTCAGAAAGTCCAAAAAAGAAAACTTCAAACTTTGTTTCTGAATATATTTTGACAGAAGACATTGTCAATGATCAAATTTGACCATCATTCAGCAGGCATTTTTCTAACCTTCAGAATGTGAGTTTACTGTTATTCTTCCAAGATCTTTTCCACTGAAATTTGGCATGTTTTTTTTGTTTTTTTTTGTGAGAAGCTTTGCTAAGTAGCCGTTCCATATTCCCAACTTTGTTCCAGACCATTGGTGATTCTGTGGTCAGGGTGATTTTTTACGAAATCCTATGGGCCAGCAAGCAAAATCAGGATGTCAGACTGTAACCTTTGAGGTGGCTATACCATGCTATGAAAACAGCTCATATGAAGAACTGGCATGTGGCTTACAAGATCATGTGATTCATTTACAATTCCATTAACCCATTTTACTGCAGCAATTTTTCTAACTTTGTGGCAACTCTTGTTATCATCAAGACTTTGTCCATTGAAACATGGCATGTTAACTAAAGGCTTCTGATACAGCAGGAGCTAGGATATCTAGTCCTTTGCGATTTAACAGGCTAAAACAGTACATCTAAAACATTCAAAACTAGCAGGAAGTCAATGTAATAATCTGTAAAAATGCAACTAGTGAATAACTCACAAGTTTGTTACAGGTTAACCTAATGTGTAGTTGTTGCAGCCAATATTTGAAAAAAAAAACTTTTTTTTTGTCATCCATTCTAAATCCATGGAAAACTATTGACACAGCAGCAGCATAACATGATTTGAGAGAAGCAGACACACGTCAGAGAGTGAAGGGAAAAGTATGACCCCCTGTGAACACAGTGGCTGAGTAATGGCAACTTGTCATGCAAGCACACTCCCCTTTCCTATAGAGATGCAAATAAGGGCTGGCCAGGCGGGATGGTGGAGTGGCTCCAACACAACACTTGAAGATATCACACACAGAACAGGCCTACTGTATGCCAAAGTACTGTCCACACTAGTGTCACCAAGCAAGGGGAGAACCTGGAAACCAGTGATATTGTGTTATGTCAGCTTGATTGCACTGATAATGTCTCTGGATTATTGCCAAATGGAGAGTGGGGGGAGGCTGGGCGGGATGTAGGGGAGGGCTTTGCAGGATAATTCACTTTTTTTATGTTTTCTTCCATCTTCCAGTTTTTTGTCATTATTAAATCAGTAATGATAATGTGGACACTCACAATAACTGAGATGGCGACTGAATTTCCCCTGGGAGGACCATTTGGAGGTGGGGGGAGGGAAGCCTGAAAAGAAGTAGGGGGGTTAATAGGATGCTCAGTGGGACGTGAACTGGCCTTAAGTGAATACAGTCTTGTCCAGTATTTCCTCTACAACTGCCCACCCATTACTAGCCTGGCTGAGACCCCTTAGGTGATTCTTTACATACACCTCGACTCTGCTGAGTAGAATCTTAGGAGACACAGAAAACATACTTCTACTTCTCTAAAATTTCCATATATACCGTTAAATTTGAAATTTCACTGAAAATGACTAGGGCTGTGACGGGTACAAAAAAACGGCATCGAGTACTCGCCCTCTGACAACCGGCCCGGATTCGAGTAACCGCGAGATTTAGTTCCCACAATTAGAAGTCTTCTGTAAACAAACAGTCGGTTCTGGAAACGAAACTTTTGAAGAAAAACGTCTTCTATTTGACCATATATTATAGAATATGAAGTAAATTGTATTTTTTCAAGCGAAAATAACAACTTTAATTGATATTATGTGACGGAAATGCTGAAATGTAGCATATTTTACACAAGCATTTGATTACGTGGGCGATAATACTATACCTCGCGAGTAACCGAGTTTTTAAAATGGACTCGAGTACAAGCCAAGACTGCCTTGTACACCGAGGCTTGAGTACTCGTTCGCAGCCCTAAAAATGACTTGGCATCTACTTATCAGAGTTATACTAAGGGGGTTTTAACTCACTTTAAAGCTGTCCATACAAGCAGATCACTGTTGGCTACATGCTGGCTTACACCTGGCTCTGTCACTTGCTGCAACTTCTCAGCTCTTCCACCACTTCCATTCAGATAATGGTTTCTCTCATTTACTGCCATTTTAGGCCATGTCTGACTTGGCCTGTAATATAAAATCAAGCTTTAAACATCCTTTTTAACAGCAAGGGCCAAACTGGGACAGACCATCAGTATGGCTCACATATTGTCAAAAGCTGGCTTCAAAGTCCACAACTTGTGAAAGCACACCAATGAAGTTCCAAGCTTGTTAATCATTACACCTACTGCAAAGTAAAATACATGATCGAAGGTAAAAGATAAAAAAAGGTGAATCCTTATACACTTCTACAACATCTCAGGTCATACTTTTAGAGGTCGCTAGTTTATCCCACATGATCTGGGTTTGGACCCATGACCAAAGGGTGTGAAAGTCAGGCAAGATTTGGTACCAAATAGAGACCTGGGGTCTCTTACAGTCCCACAACATTTCCTCCTTAAGTTGTCTAAAATATGAGAGAAACACAATTACACATAACTTCTATCGTGTGTCAGGAAACAGTACTCAGAAGTTGCTGTACAGTCAAGTAGGCCAACCATAAATCCTTTTGAAAATATGACACACTCTGAAACATGATCAAATACAAGTTTATTTTATATATGTATCGATTTTAATTTTGATTAGTACAAGTGTTTCAGACTTATATTTTCCCACATTTTGAAGATATGGGTATTCCAAATTTCACTGTATACAGTAAAGCATATTTATTAAGACTCAGATTAGCCTCAGTGGCAGTTGGTTTCCAAGTTTGATACTTCATTACTCATCTTTCATCTCTGGGGTCACAGGTTCAAATCCACCAAATGACAGCAAGCAGGATTCACTGATTGATCTTCCTGATATAACCTGAGTTGTAAAAATGGACACAACATCCAACATTTTAACTTTCACAGAACTGTTAGAACTCAAGAAGTTGTAAATATGACAGAATGCTGGTGAAGACTAAAAACAAACATTCGTCTTACTGAAGGCCAAGTGTAAGGCTTACAACTCCAGGAAAAAAGATGACCAGTGGGAAAACAATGTGTAATCAACTGTTTGATGCAGTTATTAGAAATGGTTGGGCTCTCCATTTATAACAACACTTCATTAGGCAGGGTCCCCCTACAACAAACAAGTTAGGAATACTGAGAAATAAGTGTGATCGAAATGATCTATGCATTGCATGCACCCACAGATTATGCACCAAATATCTCTCCTAAGCCCAATTATTCATCATTAAAGTTCTTCTGGTACTGAAAGAAGGCTTCAAAGTAACAACTGTTGGGGTAATTAAAATCGAGAGGATTTCACAAACAGAGGAATAAGCCTTTCAGGGTGGTGACGTCTTTTTTTCTCTGCTTTTAATGAGTGTTTGAACACTGCTAACTTCAAAGTAAGACACGGGTTGATGTGAGTGAAAGTTTTATGTACACAAGTGTGAACATCTTGTAGCATCAGGACAAATGGCATGCTAAATATGTCAATATAAGTACCTTGATCAGGGAAAGATGAAAAGACATGATTGATACGTTACCACAAAATAGATGAACATTAATACGAAATCAGCTCCGGGATCATTTACACTCATTTCACTCTGTGACAAATCATTATTACAGAGGACCCGATTTCTTGGCATCAGTGACAAGTCTCTCACTAATAAGCCAAATATATATGTGATAAGAAATTATCTCTGTGAATCAGTATAAAGTTATCAGTGTACATATGAGACTAAAGTCATTTATTTAACAGGTTCTACTCAACTGAATCGTAAAGACTTTAGTGAACCAAATTGACACAGGATGTTTAAAGATTTTATATCACACTTCAGTACATTTCAGCATAATTCATCCCAATGATTATACAACTTAATTGAAGTCTGTTTGATAAGTAATCATGTCATTATTATAGCCAAGCATATTATATTTTTTCTAAATTTGCAGTTTTTTATATTACTTTACTTAGTTTAGCAATTATATTAGGTGAGTCTATGCATTGAGATTTAGTGTATGAGTCAACAGTCACAGAATCCCATTTCAAAAACAGGGTTCTTGGTCTTGGAAGTAAAACCCCCATTACTTTTCAATCTGAAGGTAATAATAATAATAAATTTTTGCAGAGCCCTCAACTGATACAAACCAGTTTGTGTATTCTACAGTTCTAACTGTTTTTCTATTTGGAAAAACAAGTCTTTAACACTGTCTAAAAATACCCATCAGGTAGAAACAGCAAGCTCACCGGAACACAGTGGTTGTGGTTTAAATATGATTTGTTTTGGTTAATGCAGTTTTAAAAATCTCATACCAAATAATTTTGACTTCAGCTGAGTCACAACAAGCATTCTGACACATGCAATTATCTCCCGCCGTATAAATTAGATGTACTAAAGATAGTGTAATATACATTTTCTTGCGAGATGGAGGTACATGAAGAACTGACAATAAGCAAGAGGCACTTTAGTGTTTGACTGCAATACTTTTAAAGATAAAAGGCATTTATTCATTTTACCAGCTATTACTCTTCCATCCAAAGAACTATAATTCTGCAAATTTACTATGTAGTAGATCACCCAAAATAGGTGAAGGATTTATTTAGAAGAAACTGCCTATCTGTAACACTTTTACAGATAAAAGACATTTCCTCATTTTGGTAGCTATTACTCAGCTATCCAAAGAGCTACAGTTCTGCAACTTCACTATGTGGTAGATTAGCCAAAAGTATGTGAACGACTTATTAAGAAGAAATTACCTATGTGCAATACAGTCCAACCTGCTTAAGCAACCACCTGCGAAGAGCAACAACCTGCAAGGAGCAACCACCCTGGAAAACCACCAAGGCATTTTACATTAATTTGAACCTGCGAAGAGCAACCACCTGCTACCTGCAACCAGCAACCACCCTTTTTATGTCCCACGGGAGCTCTGAACCTGTGAAGAGCAACCACCCTTTCCTTCCAAAAAATCCCAATTTACTTTAAATTCATGACATATTTTGCTAACTAAAAGCAGCTCATTACACCTAGATATAACATTCATACTACCATTATAATAAACATAACTGTTTTTTTAAAAATTACCTTACTTTAATATTGTACATGTGTTTACATACAATCTAGGTACATACATTTTTTTTTTCATTTTATACACTGAAGTTTTCAGGGCAGTTTTCCAAGCCAATATCTTAATACAATCAAAACAAAAAAAATGCTTTTTGTATACAGGGTGTTTATAAATGCTCTATATGTTGTAAGCATGTTAAAAAGTCATCAAATCATGTACTTTTAAGTTATTATCTTTGCTAACAGGTTTCAATGAAGTTGTGTGTTTGTTTGTCTATAGGATTACTCATGAATAGGTTGTGTTAGTAGTAACTGGACATGGGATTAACACCCCAACATTGTGCCTCACCTCAATTAACCCTTTCGCTACTGAAGGAACATTATTCCATGGGACTGTAGCCATATGACGTCATATCACGTCAGAAACGCCAATGAAGTAAAATAATAACTCACTACCTTATACACTTTATTTGCGGTATTTTTCGGCATATTTCATTAGGAATTGATGAAAGTCGAATGGGAAAATTCGTGGGAATTCCCCAAATAAAAATAACCACGAGTAAACAATATGCAGCTATATGCGGTAAATACGGCAATATATACATAAACCAGTTAAAATAGGTGAAAATGTTGAAATAATGTGAAAATAAAGTAGAACTTACATATATTTTACTTAAGCAATAGTTATAATACTGATACACCAAAGAAAACGTATTGCAGTATACTGAAGGGAAAGAAGAAATCAATATTATTGCCGTCGACTCTGTGTCGACAGACATGGTACCTTGTAATACACATTAGTGTCGACTGCTTGACGTCATAGATGGTAGCGAAAGGGTTAAATCCCCTAGAAGTGACTCTAGGTTGTATGTTATTGTGTACAGCTTACTCCTGAGTTCACTTCATAGCCTTCATTACATATACACATATTCTTAACAGTTAATTTTAAACTACCAAAGGACATTAAAACTCAAATTTTAATGATATTTTTAAATTCAATTTTAAAAAGTTTTCATTTTATCATCGTACAAATAGGAAGTAAATTAATTTCAATAATCTTTTGAAATGTAGTCTTCAGTCCAGTTCTGAAAGTTATAATTCTTCAATGTACCTTAGTTACGTAATTTATATATATTTGTTAACATGTACCTTAATGTGTCATATTTTCCTCATACAGAATACTCTTGTTAGTTAATGTAAAAAATTCAATATCATAAATGTTTGGTTTGTAACACATAGGAATACAGGGGTCTGGGATAGAGTAAACATAACTCTGATTCATGGCCCCAACAACTGAACCTGCAAAGAGCAACCACTTTTGCATTTTCCCCTGGGTGGTTGCTCTTCGCAGGTTCGACTGTACTTTTAGAGATAAAACATATTTACTCATTTTAAGTAGCTATGACTGAGCTATGCAAAGAGCTATAGATCTGAAATTCACTATATGGTAGATCAGCCAAAAGTAATTGAATGACTTATTCAGAGGAAATTACTTAGCTGTAATACTTTTAGAGATAAAAGACATTTGTTTATTTCAGTAGCTATTACTCAGCTATCCAAAGAACCATAGCTCTGCAACTTCCCTATGTGTTAGATCAGCCAAAAGTAGGTGAATGACTTATTTAGAAGAAATTACGTATCTTCAATACTTTTAGAGATAAAAGACATTTACTCATTTTAGTAGCTGTGGCTCATCTATACAAAGATCTATAGATCTGCAACTTCACTATGTGGTAGATCAGCCAAAAGTAGGTGAGTAATACCCTTGCTCCACCAAAGGACTAAGCCCCGACCATGTCCCCGACCCTTAATCGTGGACAGTCAGTGACAAAAAAGGTAAAATGGGCGGGACTACTGAAAGTCTGCGATTAAGTTCAGATCGGCCTGAGGAGGCCCCAGGCGGCCCCAGACAGTCCCAGACTGGTCTGGGACTAAGAACCGATTAAGCCATTTTTCTAATCGTAGACAAACCGACTGGGTCCCAGGACGCCTCAGGCCTCCTGGGACTAAGCCCCGACTAACCCACGATTAAGTCCCGACCCTCCAAGGTGTCCTGAGGCGTCCCCAGGCTTCCCCAGACTGAGATGGCCGATTCTTGTTTTGCAATGGGACTAAGGGTCGCAGGAGGCCTCGGACTAAGGCACTAAGGGTCTGGGACTAAGGGTCGCAGGCGGCCTGGGACAACATAGGACTGTGTAAATTTGGTCTGAGGAGGCCTGAGGAAGCCTGGGACTGGACATTTTGTTTATGGCGGGAAAAAATAATCGGTTGAGGTCGGGAGAAATATCAAACATGTTTGATTTTTCACACGGCCTCAACTGACCACAACCAACCCTTACAGGACGCCTGGGACTAAGCAAATTTTTGCAACCGACCCCCCAAAACCCTTAATCGGGAGCCTTAGTCATGTGGTGGAACACCCACATAACTTATGTATCTTCGAAATTGCTCTATCTTGCACTGTTTCCAAGATAATTTTGGAGTTAAATAAATTTACTCAACAGTAAGAATTTCAAAGTAGTTATTACTCAGCTATAAAACGTGCAACAGGTCTGAAACTTTATTATATGTTAGCTTGAATAACATATGATGAATAACATATTTGAACCAGATGAGTAATATATTTGAAAAGATATGCTTAACTTTAATATTTTTGAAGATATTTGACATTTACTTTTGTCATTATTTGCTACAAATAAGAAAGTAGCTATTACTCACCTATGGCATACAATTGAACCCTGATCTATGTACCATCTTATAATTAAGGACAAAGTAGTTGAACAATATATTTTAGGAAAATACTGTAACTGCAACAGTTTTGGAGTTACAATGGATTTACTCAACAGTAAGAATTTCAAAGTAGCTATAACTCAGCTATTAAATGTGCAACAGGTTTGAAAATTTATTATGGGATAGCTTATCAAAAACTAGATGAATAACATATTTGAAAAGATTTACCTAACTTTTATACTTTTGAAGATATTTGATATTTACTTTTGTCATTATTTTGCTACAAATAAGAAAATAGATATCACTCACTTATGGCATGCAATGGAACCCTGAACTATGTACTATCTTATAGCTAAGGACAAAGTAACTGAACAATATATTATAGGAAAATACTGTAACTGCAACAGTTTAGGAGTTACAATAGATATACTCAACAGTAAAAATTTCAAAATAGCTATTACTCAGCTATCCAATGTGCAACAGGTCAAAAACATTACCATGTGACAGCTTATGAAAAACTAGATGAATACCACATTTGAAAAGATTTGCCTAACTTGAATACTTTTGAAGATATTTGACATTTACTTTTATCATTATTTTGCTTCAAATATGAAAATGGGTATCACTCCTTTATGGCATGCAATGGAACCCAAAACTACATGTCATTTTATAGCTAAGGACAAAGTAGCTGAACAACATATTTTAGGAAAATACTGTAACTGCAATAGTTTAGTAGTTACAATGGATTTATTCACCAGTAAGAATGTCAAAGTAGCTATTACTCGGCTATCCTATGTGCAACAGGTCTAAAACTTTACCATGTAATAGCCTGCCAAAAACTAGATGAATAACATATTTGAAAAGATTTGCCTAACTTGAATACTTTTGTCATTTTTTTGCTACAAATAAGGAAATAGCTATTACTCACTTGTGGCATGCAATGGAACCCCAAACTATGTACCACCTGATAGCTAAGGACAAAGTAGCTGAATAATGTCCTCTGTGTTCTTATGTGAGTGGGCTACCCACTAGGCGACAGTGGCAGATAACTTTAGATACGTTTAGATACTGCCATTTAGATATTTTAGATACTCCAATACAAAGAAAATCTGCACGCTTCATCAGAACTATTTAGAATATCTGATTAAAAGGAGTATAAACTAAACCCATCTGATATGATGCACTTGAATATGAGATCTCTTTAAGTATGAAACAATGGTGATTGGTGAACATTGGTCCAAAATTGGTCCAGGATTAAGTTCTGTTCATTTGAAATGGGAACTTGTAGTTAGTAAGACTTACCAATCCAATTAAACTTAGAAAGTTCTCCGAACTAAAAATCTGTTCCTAGTATCATATCATGACTGAATTCTGCTTTCATTATCAAATCGCATGGTCTCATATTGTATTTGCTGTTAGAACATAAAGAGGTTAAAATTGTCTTTTTAAAGTTCACAATTTACTCGCCTGCTTTCTGGCACTGCTCCAGTAGAGTAATTGATTGGCCACTGATACTCAGCATAATGCAAGTTGTATTCTCACCACCTGAAGAAATTATACATTGTTATGAAATCATGTCGGTGAAATTTACTAGCTCATGATCTCGTTGATTTAATAAAATAAAGCATATTTACAAAGAGTAATAGTAACAACTAGAAATAGGATGCATTGGCATGCGTCATTTTTGGCAAAAATTCGAAAATTCAAAATGGCTGCCATTTTTGGGGAGTGGAAAATGGTGTGAAGATTGCCAAGAGTACATTGCTCAGATACTCTGTGGGTCAAAAATTTCAACAAAATTGCTCTATCTCGACAGTTAAGAAGATAGAAGCAAATTTGTGTTTTTCCATTTTTGGCAAATATTCGAAAATTCAAAATGGCCGCCAGTTTTGAGGAGAGGAAAATATTTTGAAAATTGCCAATAGTATATTTCTGAGATACCCTGTGGGTCGAAAATTTTGATGAAATTGCTCTATCTCGCATGGTTAAGGAGATAGAAGCAAATTTGTGTTTTGCCATTTTTGGCAAAAATTCAGGAAATTCAAAATGGCCGCCATTTTTGGGGAGAGGAAATTTTTTTTGAAAATTGCCAAGAGTACATTGCTTAGATACCCTGTCTGTTATATAGTTATTATCACTAAAAGCAATCCCAAGCAAGCTATTGACCTAGCTATTGCTCATACCAAATTTGGTAAAGATATGTCAAATATTTTTCCTTAAAATGCCTGGAAACAAAACAAGTACACAAAAGTAGCTAAGTAGCTATTACTCAGTCAGCTATTGCTACAAAGCTATCATCGACCAAAAGCTATCCTGGCCAAACTATTGACCCAATTATCCTTCATATAAATTTTTGTGAAGATAGAAAACATTGTTTCATTAAAATGTCCAGAAAAAAAGTCAATTCAAAATAGCATAATAGCTATATAGCACAGTAGCTATTACTCAGCTATAAAGGTATTATCACCAAAAGCAATCCCAAGCAAGCTACTGATCCAATAATCCTCCATCCCAAATTTTGTGAACATAGGTCAAAAACTTTTCCTTTAAAATGCTTAAAATAAAAAAGGTACTCCAAGTAGCGAAGTAGCTATTACTCAGTCAGTTATATAGCTATTATCACTAAAAGCAATCCCAAGCAAGCTATTGACCTAACTATTGCTATTGCTAAGTAGCTATTACTCAGTTAGCTATAGAGCTATCTTCACCAAAAGTAATCCCATGCAAGCTATTAACCCAATAAACACCCATACCAAATTTGGTAAAGATAGGATAAATACTTTTCCTTGAAATGACCAGAAAAAGCAAAAATAATATGGTGGACATAATAATATCTGAAACAATACAAACAGCTGGAAAACAGGCCGGTTCAGTATAAAACTTGAAAATATTTATGCTATAATAAAGAAATGGGTCCCTAGATAAGCTTGCTGTTTGTCAATAACCACTAGATTGATAATTGGGACCCATATTAACATTTGTTACGCCTTTTTTATTTAAGTTGAGTCTGTATATCTGAAATCAACCCACTGGACACAGTAATGCTAACTTTACAAGACATATGTTAAAGCAAAGTTAGACACATGCACTCTGGGATGAAGACTACAGTCAAGTATCAGCTTATTGAAAAAAAAAATCATTCTGTTTTTCCATTAAATGTGACACAAACACTCCCCAATTATCAGTGTCTGAAATACTACTCCAGTGTCTGGATTCATGACTGGAGTCTCAGGTCACTCAATTATTCCATCTTGTCACACATCATGCCCAGTTCAAGCAAATGTGCTCAAAGTATTAATAGTCACTACCATAGACCGCACGGCATGCTACCGGTGGTATCATAGATTGATAATGGTGAGTTTCAACAGCAATATTACAAGTGTCAATATCAATATTGTTTCCTAGGAATTAGTAAGCAATTTTATCAACAAAGTTAACAATACATAACTAATGTTCATTGATATCATTAATTTGTAGCTGATACATTTGGAAAAAGAACTGAGTTGATGACTTAAGGCTTTATTGCAGTGTGAGTCTTTGTGACAGTGACAATAATGTTTTAAATATATTACACAAACTAGCATAATATATATTGGTCAGTTAAAAATTTCAATTCAATTTAACTGGCATTCACTGCTGTAGACCTAATAAAATTCGTAGGAGTTTACCAAATAGTAACTGTCAACCTGTGGAATCCTCTTAAAAAGAAATATAAATTTTGGGGGCAGTTACACATTCAAAGATCCGCCAGATATAAACAGCGGTTCCATAAATGGTAACTGACAAGGATATCCTGCGGATTGAGGGTTTTTTGTTTTTTTTTTGGGGGGGGATTTTTTGACAAACAAGTGATTTACAGACGCGCTACAGAAAACTCTACAGATAATAAGGATGCCACAAGGATGTTAGGGACGCGTTTTGTTGCTTATGGATCACCCGCGGATACACGTCTGTAACCACCTGCAGTGCGGCGGAAACACTCCAGGACACACCAGGACTACACAGGGATGCCCAGGACGTCTCAAGGACACCCCGGATGGGTTAACGGACTTTGCGGACACTCGCGGATGGGGTTTAAGGATGATAATTGTTCTTACAGATGTCAGCTTATTGATAAGGGAGTTTTATGATAACATTGCAGGTGTCCCGCTGGGAGCTAGTGACCACTTGATACCTGGATCCCAATGGCTATAAAAGGGGTAAGGGTCAGGTCACTAGCCAGATAGAATTTTGATGCCAATATGAACAGAGAGGACAGAAATCTTGTACAACTTCAACTCTTACTCTTAGAAATGGAGAGGCAGTTAGTCATCATTACAGCTATGATAGAGAGTCTGAGAAGGAGATGGGGTCTGCCAGCTATTAGACAGAGAAGACACAGAAGATATTGGGTCAGGCCATGGCTAACCCAGGCAGAACGTGAAGAAAGGGTCAGTACACCAGACTGATGCCAAGGTGTGAGTTAGATGACCCTATGGCATACCGAAACTTCACCCGAGCTGTTTCAAGAGCTGGAGCAGAGACTCACTCCTGAGCGGACATCCTCTCCTCCTTGTGACTGCTTTTCCTCTTTGTCCTTTTCCTTGGTGGCATTTTACAGAAATGCTCACCAAATTTCCTTTAAAAAAAAAACCCACAAAAGTCTCACAAAATTAGACTAAATATCCCAGCAAAATATATCCCCAAATATCTCCAGTATCTGTTGTAAAGTTGTTGAACAGATCTATCCTCATCCAAATGCAAAATGTACATGAGCAAAAACCAAGCCAAGTGGCCTTATATATGCTCTTGTCCGTGAGAAAGCGTCTTTCCATAACTTCCCGAAGAGCGTGGGAAACCACAAATCTATCCGTAAACCCCGTCCTTATTATATCCGCAAAAAAGTTTCATTTCCGTGACCTTCTTCCAGGACCATTCTTGTAGCCACCGGGGATATCCATGGAAATTTTCAGAGCCTTAATTGTCGCGGAAGAGTCAAGGACGTTAGGGATGCTACAAGGACATCCCCGATGGGTTTAAGGACATTAGGGACGACTTACGGATATCAATTACAGATAAGATCCGCAAAAACTTTACAGAAAAATCAAGCAGTTTGATTTTTCTGTAACATCCTTGAGGACACACCGCATCCGTGGGGGATGCAACAAGGACATTACGGATGTTAAGGATGTGCTCACGGACGAAAAATATGATCTGTAAATCACTCAACATTTTCCATATTAGGAAACCTAGCGTGATCTGGGGTCCGATCTGTGGAAGTGTAACTGGGGTCTTATAGGTTAAACTAATGCTGACAGACTGTATCCACCTAGTTTAATTTCATGACAGAATTGACACTAAATAGTGTCTCCATCTCATAAAATTTAAAGCTTCTGGCTTTACTCTCCAGTCTCTGGAGTGAGGCATCTCACTCAAATAAACAGCTGCTTTGGCTGCTGGTGTGTAAAAGTGGAACATTAGCTAAAAGACAATTTCACTGAATTTAAAATTTTAAAATATTTACTGAAATACATTTTTACTGATGCTCAGTTTCTAATTAAGAGATTCCAATTTCCCTTGGAATTAACCTCTGGCAAAGACCAGAGTGGCTGTCATGGAGAGTATCCTTATTCTAACATGGCAGTATATATCATCAATGCATGTCAAGCATTAAAAGCATAGTGGTAGCACATCCCCAAATCATCATGGTATATGTGAGGAGTAATTGTCGCACTCGGCTACACCTGCATCTTGTACGGGTCGAAATTCCTTTTAAGACAAAACCCAAATTTGTTCTCAAACTTTATACAATTCTGATTAAACTTTTCCCTTTATGGTACTTAAACTTTTTTTAAAACATTGGGGATTCTAAGGTGCAAGTAAAGCAATTATTAGTAAACTTGTATTTGACCAAAAAATAGAAACAAGGCTGTCTTTGGTCAAACAAAGCTTAGACCAATTAAAGCTAATTAAAACACTAAGTCAGAAATACTCAATGTAAACTTTTTGGAACATTTGAAAAATAAATGAACATGCAGAAAATTTTAATAAAATTACGCCCATGTCATAAAAACTGACGATGTAATGCATTAAAACTATATTCATGAGGACGATACCTGTTATTCAGACTACTGAAATTACTCAGGTTGATTCAACATTGAAGCAGACAGGAGAGTAACTGTAATACACACAATTTGGTTTCATTAGGGTAAATCTCAACCCTACTCAAGAGGTGGTTTGATGATTTGCTAAACTCCCCTTGTAGTGTGAACCCTCTTAATCAAGGCTGATCAAGGTTGAATGTATTGGTATTTTAATTGATGGACTTGCTACCTTGAACTTATTGCTTAATATATTTACCTAAATCTTTCATTAGCAAGAGGTCACCTCTGTGTGGGTTCAACTCCCACAAGAGACAAAGCTAGCCCAATGTGACCCTGGCTGTTGAATGGGCCGTAAAACCACAACTTTGACTTTATTAGGAAGCGGAAACAAATGAAACAAAGTCCAGCTGAAGTAAATGCTGGACGAGTGCTGCATATCACAATGTATAAAGGTTCATAAATGTAACAGACAAATGAATAAGCAGAAATATTTCAAGTCATTCTTTTATAAATTTTATCAACACTGGGCAAGTTTAATATCATTTTTGAGGTTTTGCTGTACTCAGTGTGTTGATATTTTTAATCCAGATATAAATACTCTGTTGTGTGGACAAATGCTTTAACCCTCAATCCTAGTCAAAGCCAATTGACTGTGAACTGGGCCATACAGGCTTATTGATGGGTAGTGGGATGGCCCAAAAACAACTCTCCATCAAGTACATATCCTCTTCTGGTTAACTCTTGTTGACGGACAAAAAAGCTATGATCCTGAGGGTGATAAACAAACCCACTCAGAAATATTGAATGTTCAGATAATTTTCTTACTACTCCATTACAATAACATTTTAAATCTTTATAGCAAGTAAACAGCTATAGATTACTGCAGTTTGAATTGAAAACTGCTAATTAACTGCAAGAAAAACTGCAGTAAACATATTTACTTAGACCATGTTTGCGTGGAGCATTATTCATCATCATAGCTGTAAACTGATACAGATCTTTCACAAAAAGTATCACTTATTTCACTTGTTATTATGCAGATCATTGATTCTCAATAACCTTTGTACTCTATATTACTGAGAAAGGAGCAATTAACGGTTATGTAACATACAACACACAGGTGATCCCTGCTAAGTTGAATCTCAGGGGACATGATACTATACTTCAACTTAACCAAAATTTCTACATAAGAGGAAACATGTCAATAGAAATCAGCATCTGAGGCCTTGCCATTTACTTTTATTCTACCACTGACATTCCACTTAAGGGGGTTTAATTGAGTGGTGTTTAACTTAGCTCTGATGTATTTACTTCTACTTAAATGGATTTATTGGCATGTCATTGAACTTTACTGTTTACTTCAACTCTTTAAAGGGATTTGCCTGAGTGTCGTTTAATTTCACTACAATAAATTTACTTCAATTTAAAAGGGTTGTACTAAGTCATTAAACCTTACTATTTACTTCTACTTAAAGGGTTTAACTGAGTATCACTTGATTTTTCAATTAGCTTCTACACAAATGGGTTGAACTTATTGGACAAGGCCCAAGCAATAAGTAACAATGTCAATATCAATGATAAAGTGTATGAAGAGGAAGCTTAAAAGTCCACTTTACACTCAAGCACCTTGAGTTTCTTGCTAAAATGTGTACCCTAGAAAGTGAGTAAACACATCTGAAAGCCATAATTAAAAAGTATGGATGTTTTGCCATCTCTTCTGCCTGTGCCCTCTCTGATATGTAACCCTATCTAGTGCAGTCTTTACTGCACTTCTTAGTTCTCAGTAATAATTGACACAGCAATAGCTCAGCTTCATAAGAATTGATTCCTCCTGCAGGGGTTATAGCAATAACATCATACAGCACACGCACAAGATGACAACAGCTTATGTACCAACAGATTTGTCATTTATCTATGATGACATCAACAATAGTTACATCTATTTGAGTGAATGGAGTGTACTGAACTAGGATATACTTGTGTGATAAAGCATGTCAGCAACTAATTACTTTGTTTTTCTTCACTGATCTTCCTATATTTGGCTTTTAGCACTTGCCAGTTCCATCCTATTTCAAACAATTCATATATATCCTCCAAGATATCTTTCTCTGCCTGAATAAAACAACAACATTGACAAGGAGAAAAACACACAGAGTCTCGCAATGAGAAGTCATAATGCACCCATATACAGCATGTGTGATGTGGTTATGGATGAACTGGCTTGTTTACAAACAAGAGCATGTGTGTTAATAAGTGTACCGAGCGGCTATCAGATAGCCCTGTAACATCCTGAACTAAGTCAACCCTTGCAGTGTGGCCTCATTTCGGTAGCAAAAGATAAATACAAGGTGAGTGAGAGTAAACCAAGACCTGAAAGTGTACAAAGTATAAACTCAAAGTCCAATAATGTATCGGACAATACAAGATAGACACTTCAGAAGCATTATATTTACCGAAGTTGTTGAAGAATATTTATTTGTTCACAGAATATTTGTTTCACCTTACACTAATGCAGGCCACTTCATTTATGTTCCACAACATGAGATGGATTGAAATTTTATTTAGTCTCTCCGCATCTTCATGCTCAACATTCCATTTAAAAGATAATATACCCTTTCCGTTACTCACATTTCTAGCAGCTTTATTACCCCCAGCAAGGATAAATTAAACTATTCATGATCATTGCCTGGATTTTACAACTTGTTTCCAATAGTTTTCCACGCAAAGTTATAACTGGGTCTAGAAACTTGCTGGATAATAAGATAATTTTAAGATTACTTTGTGATTGGGTTCCTTAATGCTAGACCTGATAAGAATGGATGATACTTTATGATAAGTTCTAACACTTTGTTTTAATCAGGAACACATGTGGAATCACTCCCATATGCTCCTGAACATTACCAATCCAAAACTTCAGGTGCCCAGTTGGTCCCAAATAATTTGATTGTGGTTTATGAGCGTTTCGGATGAAAAGATCAAGCTCCTGAACAGACAATTTTCCCTGTTCTGGACCTATCTGGGTGTACAGTCATGGATATGGAACAGCCGTCTTACACTGTAACAGAGTTCTTGGGACTCTAAATATGTGGGCCTGAGCTGCAAATTCCCAAATCTGACAAACACACACACACTACATGTGACAAGTCACAGACTGTGATTCCTGATTTACTTATATTGATTGTGTGCAGTTAATCAGGTGCAAAACAACCAAATATACATTTATCATGCAGACAGGTCCTGAAACAAAATAAGAGAAACATGATACCTTAGCAATGAATTGTTAAAATAGAATAAGGACCAGGGGTGAGGGGGGGGGGGGGGGGGGGGGAATTAGACCACAACTACTTATAAATACAGAATAGTGGCTAATTCATTTACACAATTAGACTCACTACATGTATTTTTATCCCTTTTGTGACAAACAAGTATGTCCAGAAATGATTTAAAGGTTTATTTACTATTTTTGTTTCCATTTTTTTTCTAGACTTGCACCTGATGACAAAAGGTCAGTGAGGATTTTACCATAGCAGAAGAAACTATGAATACATATCCCGCTATTCTTCTGAACAGAACAACATGATAATCAATTATTCTCTTTAACCCGTTTACACTTGATACAACATGAAAACTCTCTATTAAAAAGCAATTCCTGAAGATTTACTTGTTTATTTTGCTAGACCACAAATTGTTTTTCAACATATGTAAACACACATAACTTACAGACTATATCATGCATGAAATTGTGTAATATCATTGACTGGGTTGTGAACAAGTTTTATACATATAAATTGTAAGTGGTCAGGCAATTGTTATACATGATCCCATCCTTACATAAACAGTTCTTAACAAACTAATGTTTTTACAAATAGTGGCTTTTTACAATAATATCAAATAAATTAAGGATTGTATCTTTCATGTAGTCACACAACTTTCTGCTATTGTAATACAAACCAGTTAGCTCGATGGTGTAAAGCTAAAACTTGCCACATTAATAGTATTCAAGAAACAAGTATGACACTTTGCAGTAAGATACATCTGTGTCTGTGACAGAATGAATAAAATCCTCATATTTAGGAAAAAAAAAGGTTTTCTCAATAAAACGGAAGAATATGAGATTGTTTTCAGGGTACATCAGTTGTATTACAGTTCTGACTGTCTTGCATTGAAATTCATAGATTGATTTCTTGATTCTATTTTTCATTTCTCACAGAGTTTCTGAAAAAAATAAAACAAACCAGTAAGAATTGTTTTTCAGTCTTTTACTCTATTGCTGTTCACAGCTGACTTTTGTTTTTCATTCATTGCAATGACCATACCGCTGTGGTCAAACTCAATATATGCAATTTTTAGTCAACAGGATTAAAGTTAAAATCACTGGCACATACTGTTATACTGGAATTTTTGTATCAAAGTAACATTAGAGTAATTACATAACACAATTTATTTTAAGGTGTGAAAGTCGTCACTGAGGACTCCCTCTTACTACAAATCATGTCACTTTCTTTTCATATTTATAATTTCTGTGACAGTTTTGGCCTATTTTTCTAATCTGCTGCTGACTTACAGGTAGTTCTTGTTTTTCCAATTTTAAAGGTTCCGGTGTGGTGATTTGTTCACAGATCCTGCTCTGCAGTATGAGGACTGTTATAAGTGTTCATAAGGATGCTGACAAATCCCTCTGTGTGAATCATGTCACTGCAGAGAGGACTAATCTCCAGCTTTTCCTTTCCTGTTAATCTGTGATCTGTTTTTACTGAACTAGATTTCCATGGCCTACTGACCTCCTATGAATTACAGCTTCTTTTTCTCATTAAATCTGTTCTCTGTAGCCTCACCCTCACTTAAATCCACATTGGGACTATTTTTTCCAATCCATTTTATTATATAGTCTGCAGCAAATTTTTATGTCTATATTTTGTGTCCATAGTAGTAAGTTAGTAATTGCTGAAATATTTTCACCACTAAAACCCCTCTGCTTTGAAAACAGACTAATACCAGATCCAACAAACTACTGCAATACAATACTGAAATATTTTAGTTTTCAGAGTCAGCTCTAATGAAGTAGTATGGCTAAAGGTCAAAGAAAGAGGTTTTAAGTCCCTTGTAAGAAATAGGGTGATACTGGAACAGACTAGTATGTTTCACAGGTTGTTGTGAGCTGTAATCAAACCTATGGCACACAGACGACAGCAAAGGAGTCCGTATATTGTGGTCTAGGTCTAGTTTAATTTCTGCACCACCATCGGGCTAGCTTTATTTAAGGCTAAACATGTACTAATTAATTAGTCCATAGTTTATTGTCTCCTAACATGTAGGAGTGCTTTATGTGAAAAAAATTCAATGTACCTGTTTTAAAAGCCTTCTTATAAAGGCTACTGTTGACCACCAAAAGGGCACAGTTACAGGTATATGGGTAGAGTGTTATACACACTGGGGAGGGGGCATTAAATGTCATGCTGCAAAGATGCCAGATTTCACTTTAGAACCCAGGAACATATAGTTGGTGAATGAATTTTGAACAATGATTCATTTTTCTGAGCCTTAAATTCTGCCAGTTCTGAGCTTAAGCTCTATAGAAGTATAAGTAGATTAGACCAGGTAAGTGCATGTTTCCTAGCACACACTGTTCACAATAAGAACCTATGATCAGCAAATGACATTTATTGTGCCTATCTCTGTAATGATACAAAGTATGTCTATGCATCCAAATGTGAATGGTAATGGTTAATGAGTGGTTGAGTTATTTTAGAATACACCGACTTTCTGCTTTTTTGGATCCCCTACTCCAGGATAATGTGGGAGGTACAAGCAAAGACAGTTATGTTGCACCCTCTAGCCTAGAGATTTTTTTTTTTTTTTGTTTCATACATTAACATAACAGCCACATACACATTGATTACAGTAAGATTTAACTGAATCAGATTGATATTAGTGGAGACTTTTAACAATTGCAGGTGTAATTTCTAACTGATAAAAAGATCAGACATCCTTGCTCGAGAACAAGTTTATCAAAATAATGGCACAAATTTAACAAAAAAGTCACATCATTATAACGCAACTCTTTACAAAAAACAGAATAAGTATGGCACAAGCAAATAGTTTTCACCCATGCTCATTTCATTTAAACCACTCAAAATAAAGGATTATAAATACTTTACCAATATCGGAGGTCAGATAAAATCCAAGTTGAGATTAATACTGAGGATAGATTTCATTCCCAGTGTAATATGATATCAGAGGACAAGGGACATTAAACAGGAGTGCTGTCATCATTTGGTAACCTGACTTAATCAGTAGCTGATGCAAGTAGCAATTACTAGTAATTCCAGGGCTTTCCCCCACTGGGCTGTGATAAATAGTGGGACTTCAGTGAAACTCTACTGGTCCACAGGGATGAGATCTGATCTATAAATGAATGCTCCTTTTTTCTTCAGGGAGACAGTTTTCCCTTGTAAATATTCCAATGGGACATAAGGTACTATAGTCAAACCATTACCATCTTCTCATGTATTAGAGGCTTCATATGATAGCTTATGAGAACGTTTATTACATAATTTGGTTCTGTATTACTGTTTGAACACGAGACAGAAAAGCACAAACTCATCTGAAGTACTGCTGCATGTTGATCAGGCCATTCTCGAGGGAAACATACTCCTACCTGGGGATTTACAGATTACAAGTTAAACATTAATAAGAAAAGGGTTTTCAACAGACTATTAATATTTTAAAACACACACCTGTAGTATTGAACAATGTCACTGGCATCTAGTATCTATAAACGTTTCTTCTTTTAGCTTTCTATAACATAAATTTTAACATCTGTGGAACAGGCACTAATTTAAAGCAGATAATGAACACCAAAATAGTGTTAGAGGGGTTACGAAACTTGGTATCAATTTAAATCGAAGGACTATTTCAGAAATTTCCTGTGAACATAATGAGTTGGGGGAACCATAACGAGTTAGACCCCTTTCACACTTACTGATCTGAAAAAGGCCCTTATGTAATGCCTTGTGGAGACAGGTCTTTACTGATGGTGTTTGTGTAACAAACTTCTCACTTACCTATTACCGGATAAGAAAAACATGGGCACATGCATCCACGATTGTAAATTTTCTGCATAATTTCATCCCTCCATCTTGTCTGCCTATGAAGTCGTATCATACAGGATATACTGTACTGGAGAAGTGTCAGCTGGGTGGGTATCAGACTCTTCACAGGAAGAAATGTGCCGATTCAATTGATATAACACATAATAAGTAAGTCTCCACCGGTTAAGTGAATGGTTGATTTTCACAGGGCTAATATATTGGGAAATTTCACTTGAATTCAATAATGAAATATTTTCAAATGTTGGAAACTGATTCCACTTTAGGATTGGCATGTATATTTATACTCAGTACAATATTTTCTTTACAACAGGACTAAAAGTGCTAATCAACCCATCTTTATAACACAAGTACAGCTCAAGCTCTCTCCAACCCAATGGCCAATGCCGAAATGCGATGTTAAGGTTATATAGCAACCTTAACCAAGCCATAGGGTTACAGTAATCCGTCCTCCCACCCATTAGGTCACATGACCACATTTATTTTTATTGCAAGTAAAAGAATAACTTGCGGGGAGGCGGGAGGGAAATCCATGTGTTAGGAAATGGTAAGTATTTCTAATAAAAATTTAAATTACTATTAAATTTTCCAATGTTATAGCAAAATACCCTTAACATTTCCTAACAGTAGCTGAATCCAGCCTTGTAGGAAGGAGGGAATTTTTTTTAAGAAAAACTTACTACCTAACCTACAACTAAACATCATGAGAACTTCGCAATGAAATTTACATGCATTAATGAACATATAAACTTCTAACCTTCACAACATATAACACCCCTAAATGGCTGTATGTAGTTGTAGTTCTCACAAATGTATTTTTGTGTGATTAATTGAATTTTTTGGGGTTTTTCGCACAATTTTTGTTTGTAAATAACTCTAGTTCTCTGTCTTTTTAAAAAAACAAATGTATCTTGAATACAAGAAATAAACTATAAATAAATAAATGCTGACACTGTTGGTGTTGCAGTTGGATGTCATAAACAGATGACGCTTCTACATTGTAACATCTGACCCCAAGACAAGGTCAAACCAACCTGAAAGTGTCATCAGCATAAAGCCTAATCATTCCCAAGCAAGGTTGAAGGCAACAATAATGTCTAATACAAATACATCCAGTATTGCAGACATTCAAGGAAATACATGCAAATGTACAAATATAAGTATCACACACATACTTACAAAGTAACAAAATCCATAAAGTGTAGGACCTAATTCAAATCTGACCCTATGATAACAGAGGTCATTAAGACAAAAAATGGTAAACATACTATGGAATTTCCTATAACCCGTATCCAAAACTTGTGTATGGAAAAACCACCTAAAAACTAAAAATCCAGTCAAAAGATACATTATTAGCTTCTATATAACACCAATAATGAGACTCCAAAGGGACATCTCATAAGGCAAATAATCTGACTCAATCCAGATGACATAGTTGCCAAGAGATAAATTTTGTAAGAAACTTTCTTAATGGCAGCAAAACAAAAGATGTTGTTCTATCTCAAATCTTTTGTCTTATCCAAATAAATCTCAAAACCCAAACAGGGCAGAGTGACCTATGTTGAGTCAAGCTGTTGTCCAAAGAGACTTACTGGGCGTAATTCATCTAAATTTGGAAGTTTTACTGTACTCAGTTTTGGACATTTCTCAATCCAGATTAAAGTCTGTAGTGTGGACACTCAACCCGGATTGAGATGAATCTGCTTCAATCTGCTTCAACCCTCAATCCTTGTCAACACGGATTGTAGTCTGAACAGGGTATTAGACCACTGGCTTAATTGTAGTAGGCCCATCTGAAGCCAACTGGTTCTTGGCCAAAAGGGCAGTTGATGGGTAAGAGTTACTTGTGACCAATTCTCCTTGTAACTAAGGGAAGGGTCCAAACATGAATGTCACTCCTTCTTTGCCTGAAGCCAAAATCAAAGACTGTCTTGAAAGTTAATAACATCAAAGAAGCCTTCCTCAAAAACTCAAAGGTTGTTTGATAAGAGCATGTAGGACTAATGACAAATTCCAAGGCTATTGGTTTGTCTCTTACTAAAAAGTTGTTAATCGTCTTATTCATGTCAAGACTTTTAGACACTTCTTGACCCTTCAAGCCCCAAACCAGCTGCAATTACTCTCTATAGCCTGCCATGGTGTATGGTATTAGAAGGTTTCTAAAACTAGTAGTTCAGGAAATTTGTTATGTCTGGAATAGTGGGGTCTGAGAAGTGCATCTGGCTCTCTTCACACCACTTCCCAAAAATAGACTACTTGATTCACAGATTCTCCTTGAGAAACTCCTCTGAGGCTCCTTATTTCATTCCATCACTTCCTCTGAGTATCGTCCTGAATATTCATGAATGACTCCAGATGCCAAGCATGAAGATTCAGATATGCAAGGCGTTAATGTAAAACCTGTTGCCAAATGGCTGAGTCAACAGATTCACCCACAATGGAAGTCTTAGAAAACACTTGTGGGCAAATCCACCAGACTCTAAAACCAAGACATCCCTGGCCACCCTGGTATGACCATGATGGTTCTGCACCTGAAGGTGGCTATCTTTGAATCACCTGAGGGATTAAGGCCACTGGACCAAAAGGCATAGCCGTGCAGACCCCCTAAAGAGATGTTCATTGCATCTATTTCCCAAACCTGACAGGAGACATATACATTGGAAGCTTATGATTCAGTTATGTTGCAACCATTGGTTGATGCCCGCAATGGCAGATCTGATTAAAAATTGACGAGTCAAAGCCCATTCAGTTTTAATCATCAAGTGTCTTCTGAACAAGGAATCTACTGAAAAACTGAGATTCCTTGGGATGGGTTTTGCCCGAATCCGAATCCCTCTGGCATCCGTCCAAGCCATGATTCTCCAGATTAAGGCACACATCTCCTGAGAGTGGGTGCCTCATTGCTTGTTCAGATAAGTAACCAATGATGAATTATCTGTGAAAATCACAGATTTTGATTTAGAAACTGATTTCTGAATAATTCTCAAGCTAGAAACATAGCTTTTAGCTGTAGAATGTTATGGTGCCTGATTAAAAATTGATGAGTCAAAGCCATTCAGTTTTAATCATCAAGTGTCTTCTGAACAAGGAATCTACTGAAAAACTGAGATTCCTTGGGATGGGTTTTGCCCGAATCCGAATCCCCCTGGCATTCGTCCAAGCCATGATTCTCCAGATTAAGGCACACATCTCCTGAGAGTGGGTGCCTCATTGCTTGTTCAGATAAGTAACCAATGATGAATTATCTGTGAAAATCACAGATTTTGATTTAGAAACTAATTTCTGAATAATTCTCAAGCTAGAAACATTGCTTTTAGCTGTAGAATGTTATGTGGAGTGTTGACTCTTCCTGATTCCACAGACCCCTGGCTATTTGATGCTTCAAGTCAGCACCCCCAACCATTTAGAGAAGCATCTGTGAATGGAAAGAGACTGTGCTCCTTCTGATGGAGTGGTGAAGCCTCCTTCAAAATTGAAACATTGGTCCACCACTGAAAAAATCCCTGTGAACCTGGGACACAAGAAATGGAATATCAAAAGACTGGGGATATCTTGTGTGTTTTTAGATACCCTTGGGGTGACTTCATGTGCAGACGACCCAATGGTATAGTCTTCTCCATTGAAGCCATCTTTCCAATCAGTGACATAAGCTTCTTTGCAGATATGTGAAGAGCTTTCAACGTTGGAAAGTATATTTTTTTTCTCGAGAAGATGATCGATTTCTTTATGAATTGGAAAGACTAAACCTACCCTGAGGTCAAACTTGTAACCCAAAAATTCGCTTCCTTGAGTTGGAACTAAATCTGACTTTTCTAAATTTATGATCCAACCCAGGCTTTTGACCAGATGAACCAACCTTTGGGTGTTCACTTGGTATTGTTGTTTTAAGTTGCTGTCATTAGCCAATCGTCTATATACTGGTGAATCCTGATACCTTCTGCGAGAACCATCAGTCTCACCTCTTTTGCTACCATGGTGAACTCGAGAGAAACTGTAGGAATACTGAAGAGTAAGGCAGTGAACTGGTAGAATCTGTAGCCTCTACAGTACCGAGTGCATCGATAAAGGGTGTAAACTATAAGGTCGAGTGACGTCACCCACTCGCCTTCTAGTAACGAATTGCGAATATTCCAACAGTTTTCACATTAAGGAAAAGTACATGCATAGCTTGTTTACCTGACCTCAACTATTACTGGTCACCATTTCTTCCTTGTCTGTCAGAAGAAATAAACAGTAAAATATCCAGCGATGTGACCCTTTGAACTGGTGTTATCGCCCTTTCCTCGATCATTTCATAAACAGCTTCTATCAAAACTCTCTTTCTTGTCTTTTTTTTTTTGTCAACCATCTGTCCACAACTGCATCAGTAACACTGGCAGTCACTTCCTCTTGCAAACGTTGTCTCTGAAAAGTCTGGTTGAAAAGCTGGACAAAGGCTTCCTAAAAAAAACACAGGAAGCCACCTACCACCCCTGCTTCTATAGGGCCTGGATAAGTAAGATCCTCTCCCCTTGTAACTAGCTAAGGGGTAGGAGCCACTTGTAACTGTTTTTTGGAGTAAATATCATGATAGGGACATAAAAGATCTACTCTGAGGCCTGTTGTCCCTTTCCTAGTCATGCCTAGGAGCATGCTCATTTCCAGACTTATAATCATTCCTATCAGCATGAAATCACTGGATGAAGTTCCTCTGTATATCTCACAATATGTCCAGCAGGAAAACCTCATAAGGAGCGAAAAATGCATTGCAGGTTTGCTAAAGGCCTTTTAAGTTACATCCCTCCTGTTGAGTTACATGTTCTTAGACATGGTCAAACTCCAACAAAAAGATTTGAACACAAAAACTGGTTGACTGTGGACTGGAAATGCAAACATTCCACACAGACCAAGGCATTATTGAAGTCTATAACATATCATGCTGATCCCTTAGATCCTTTAAATTAGACCTGAACTGAAAAAGTGAGTCAATACACATTTGCTCTCTCTTACAGTCTCCTATGAGGGAAATTGTTTCCAAAGTGTCTGAAAGGTGATCTTCCTGCAGACCTCTGCAGACCTCCTGCAACTAAGGAGCTGGATACAAACCCACAGAATCTGTGGCAATTCCTTGATATAGGTAACTGTGACAAAACAGAGGAACATTCAGTATCCATGTCTGTTATATCAATGTCTAGCCATTAAAACAGTCAGCCAAGTGTCTGAAATGTATGGACTAGGTTCTTGGTATTTTTGAGATGAAACACAACCCCATTATCTGACAACCCGATTCTAAACCTTTTGGGAGGTATAGAAACTTAATTGTCCTAAAAATGCCACTTCTTTATAGTGAACACTGTCAATCTGTATAATTCATTGAACCTTTTCTTGTTGAGATGAATGACTCCCCCTAATCTGACAACCCGATTCTAAACCTTTTGGGAGGTATAGAAACTCGCTTGTCCTTGGATGATGTCATGCAGTTATTTCCCTGCACGGAATGTTTTGAATGGACCTCGACGGAAGAGTTTTCTGCGGAAGCAGTCCATTCCTGCACTCAAAACTTCTCCACGGTGCAAAATTCATGGCAAACTGTGATGTCTGCCTCCATGGGAGATTCTTCTTACCCCATTCGACTGGAAAGTATGTTGTGATTAAATTGCTGCCAATGCCTGGCTATTAGAACCCGACATGTGAACAGCATTAGTGATAATCAAATTGTCATTGTCATCTAAGATGACGTCTTCTATAAAACTGTTTTTTGTTCTTCAAAGGTTACATTCTTTCTAGGGTATGTATGCTGCAAAATTGTAGCTTCCAACGTCGAGCAAACTGAACCAAACGACTGGCAAGCTATGTATATATTATTATTGCATTATGCCTTTCTTATGTTGATTCATTCCTAGAGGTTGAAGATGATCGAACTTTCGATGTCACCATCCAAAAGTCCTTTATGTGCATATAATGACATACCTTGCAAGGTTCAATAAAAGTATCAGTTCTGTATCATATACATGTAAAATATGAAGTGAGATTCATTCTAAAATCTCAAAAAAATAAACAAAACCCTGACAAAAACTTCTCCTAATTCCCAAAGACGTCCATACTGTTGATGGCCAAAAAAATAATGGCTTGGTTAAGGTTGCTATATAATCTTAAAATCGCATCTCTGCATTGGCCATTGGGTTGGATGGCTCAAACAAATAGCTACTGTTAGGAAATGGTAAGGGCATTTCGCTATACAATGTAAAATTACTGTAATTTCACTTTTTGTAAGTTAAATACTAATCTTATTCACACTTATACTTGATGCTGGATTTGAAAATGTACTACATAATGTATTCAACCTACTTGAACATTTCAACAAATATTCTTGTCAGTAATTGTTCAGTAATCAGTATAGACAGAATGTTCTTGTATGACATGCCTAGCACCCATTTTACCCACTGCACAACAAGCACTAGTAAAGGTAGGGACAGCACAATAAAAAGCTACAATTATTCCACATCCTTAATTATGGGACACAATTATGTCTCAGAATATTACAGATCATGCTTCCTACTAACACACACTTACAAACAACGAATCCGGGACAATTGCCCGGTGGACAACTGGCCGGTGACTTCTTTGAAGGGTAGCACAATTAGCCGGTGACTTTTTTAGATGTTGGTTTAATATTGTGCCAAATTGTATTAAATGTAATGTTCATAAAAGAACCAAAAGCCCTTTGATTCCTACTCAGAATTTTTAATTGATGGTAAGTTTAGTCTTTCATAACTGCTCAGGATTGCTACACTTAGTGCAAATCAGGAAAACAATTGGCCATGACCACCCTTCAATATGGAGATTGAATATTTCAGAGAGGATGCTGCCTTTGTCCACACACAAATCTTACAATCTGCCCGTGGAGAGCCACCAATGAAAAGACAATACAGACATGCCAAAGACCTAAAGAGGAAACTGAACTGTGTGTGCACACGCATTGCATAAAATGAAATTTCTATCAGCGAATTTCTGCATGACATTGGACAACTGCATCAGACTGAGCAAATGAATGTTGCAGTATGTATACCAGTTAATGACAGTGCTATAATGATGTTGCAGTGCTAATGAAGTTAATGTTTGTATGTATCGCTGTATTATTTGTTTATTTTATGACAGTGCTAATGATAATGTAATGTTTTGATGTATTGCTATATTATGTTTAGTGTCACTAAACTTAAAAAAAAGGTCTGTATACATCCCAGTTAATGACAATGCTTATGATGTTGTAATGTTTGACATATTGCTATATTATCTTTTGTGTCAATAAAATTGAAAAAAAAAAATTTTTTCTTTCAGGGGGAGTTTTATTTCATTTGGCACAATATTAAAACAACATCTAAAACATCACCAACCAACTGTCCTACCCCTCAAAAAAGTCACCGGCCAATTGTCCACCAGCCAGTTGTCCACCGTCCAATTGTCTGTGCACCACAAAGAACATTTCCCCAAGTAAAGGTCAGAATGTAACATTGCAAGGCCAAACTTTCTTCTTGTGAATTTGAAAACCATTTTCGGAGTAATTATGTATTGCAGGGCACTTCACCTTTGCATTAATGAAGCTGCTGGCCAGTTCTTGACATTCTGGAGAAATAAAAATGACACTGGTTTTGTTTACTCCAAACAGAAACGTACAAAAGCTGTTGAAGAACAAGCAAATGAAGGGGGTATAAAATGTGTCATTTTTCTGTGAATTATTGCAATAATAACTAAGTCATGTAAAAGTGTCCGTACACAGAACCAATGGCTAATTAATTTGTTGGATGAATTTCAAATGACCTTTCTCCATACAAATGATAAATAAAAATTGTTTCCAATCAATACTGTTACTAGAAAAAACTGTGAGGATACAATTGTTCCAATATCACAATTGTCATAAATATATCAGCTTCCTTCATCCACACACAAACTCAATTGACTGTCCTTCCATTATAAGTTTTTGTCGTTATTATTGTTGTGGCCTGGTTCAGAGGACAACAATGTATGGTGGGAAGCTGTGCTTTATAAATCTGTCACCGTTTTATATGAAGAGTTCCTTCACCAAAGTACCCATCAAGTCAGGATTAAATAACCACTCCATGTGTTGTGCCACGTTAATAATGTATAACCTCACGCACTCTGTAATTTGTGTAAATGGAAATCTGAGGGCCAAACAGATAGTCTTGTTCAATGACACTTAATATAATAAAGTTCCCAGGTTCTATAAAGTGATATAAATGTTCAAAATTTCAGTGGTCCAAAAAGGTAGAAGACCTTGATGGAATCCTGGATAAACTACTTTTTTTACAGGCTCTGTGGTCTCCTCACCTACCCCCTTCCCCTCCAGTATTATTGTATCCACTGGATAGTATCCGTATCCTTCTCAAATTTGCAGGATATATTCATAACCATAAAATCTTGGCTGGGAATATTTTTGGCCTCATTTTGAAAAACAAGATGGCCGCCAGGGGCGTTTTTTCGACTTTCAGTAAGGACTTTTGGTGGCCCTCTAGAGCAAAGGGTATTATAGCTAGAGATCTCAAATTCGCAGGGTATGTTCCTCATTACAAAATCTTGACTGGGAATATTTTTGGCCTCATTTTGAAAAACATGACGGCCGCCAAGGCGTTTCTTTGTCAGTCATAAAAAGTGCTTATATCTCCCTTATTATTGGTCGTACAGGTTTGGGATGGCAAACCAACATATAGGAAATCATGGGCTGGGAATCTTTTGATGTGGTCAGATTTGACCTTGGACCCCTCCTTCAAGGTCAAACGAGGATAGCCAAATTTAAAGTGCCTATAACTCGCTTATTATTGGTCCTAGAGGTTTGGGATGGTAAACCAACCTTTAGGAAATCATGGGCTGGGAATCTTTTGATGTGGTCTGATTTGACCTTGGACCTCTCCTTGAAGGTCAAACAAGGATAGCCAGTCTTAAAAGTGCTTATAACTCGCTTATTTTTGGTCGTACAGGTTTGGGATGGTAAAATCATATAGGAAATCATGGGCTGGGAATCTTCTGGTGTTAGTGGTATCATCACGAGCGGCGATATCGCAGATTCACCGGTGATGAAAAAAAATGGACGATAAACGAGGATTAATGATCATCCGCGATGCATCTCATGAACATATTCAACCATTAATTTTAGCTTATTTTCGAAGGGATTTAATAAAAATATGGTGAAATATTCATCTAATTTCTACTTTTATGCGGTTTTGTTTTCATTTGTGATGTAACCATGCTGATGACCCTTTCCACTTCCTACAGGAAGTGAAAAAACTAAGTTTTGTTTACTTTTTATTGCTTCAAATATCCACCATTTTAACAAATAACAGCACAAATGAAACATAAAATCTAGTTTATTTCAGTATTAGTTATCAATGCACATTATTTAAAGAGCAAATTTAGGTTTAATTTGTGAAACGATGACACCGCGATATCGCCCACTGTTTTGTTCACGGTATCGAGACCTCATATACCCAGACGATGACACCACTATCTGGTGTGGTCATATTTGACCTCGGACCCCTCCTTCAAGGTCAAACAAGGATAGCCAAACTTAAAAGTGCTTATAACTCGCTTATTATTGGTCGTACAGGTTTTGGATGGTAAACCAACCTATAGAAAATCACGGGCTAGGAATCTTTTGGTGTGGTCAGATTTGACCTTGGACCCCTCCTTCAAGGTCAAGTGAGGATAGCCAAACTTAAAAGTGCTTATAACTCGCTTATTATTGGTCCTAGAGGTTTGAGATGGTAAACCAACCCATAGGAAATCATGGGCTGGAAATATTTTAGTTTGGTCGGATTTGACCTTAGGCGCCTCCTTCAAGGTCAAACGAGGATATCAAAGCCTAAAAGTGCTTATAACTTGCTTATTATTGGTCCTAGAGGTTTGCAAAGTGAAACCAACCTACAAGAAATCATAGGCTAGGAATCTTTTGATGTGCTCAGATTTGACCATGGGCCCCTCCTTCAAGGTCAAACTAGAGGATCGCTCGCAAAAAAAAAAGATAATGTTTTTGCATAGCAAAAACAAAGCGTCCCGAAAAGGATATAAAGGTGAGTGCTAAAGTATTAAGAAAATGCTTCGTTTCTAGCCTTATACTGTTGTGGCAACCAAAGTCAGCGCAGTCTGCTCTATCTAGCACGGTTTTCAAGATATAAGCATTTTTGTGTTTTGCAAAAAATAAAAAAATTAAAAATGTCCACTATATTTGGTGAGACAAAAATATTTTGAAAACTGGCATGGCTACTCTGCAGAGATACCCAGCAGGTCCAAAATTTTGTTGAGTTCGCTCCATATAGCACGGTTTTCGAGATATAAGCATTTTTGTGTTTTGCAAAAACTTTGAAAATTCAAAATGGCCACCATTTTTGGGGAGACAAAAATTTTTGTCAAGACCACTGCCGTGGTGTGTATCTCCCGCCGAGCATTAAACAAGAAATAGCTTTTCCGAGATATTCACAATTTTTCATTTTCGTGTGTGAAAGGTCTGCCAAAAGTAGGTAAATGAGTTATTTGAGAAAAATTGGCTATCTGCAATACTATTAAGAGATAATTCACATTTACTCATTTTGAGTAGGTGAATAATTATCTATGGGTCTGAAACTTCAAGTGAAAGCTCTCCCAAAAGTAGGTGAATGAGTTATTTGAGAAAAATTGGCTATCTGCAATACTTTTAAGAGATAATTCGCCAATACTTTTACAGATAATTAGCATTTACTCATTTTGAGTAGGTGAGTAATTAGCTATGGGTCTGAAACTTCACCATGTGAAAGCTCTCCCACAAGTAGATGAATGAGTATTTGATAAAAATTGGGTATCCGCAATACTTTTACAGATAATTAGCATTTACTCATTTTGAGTAGGGGAATAAATAGCTATGGGTCTGAAACTTCACAGAGTGAAAGCTCTCCCAAAAGTAGGTGAATGAGTTATTTGACAAAAATTGGCTATCTGCAATACTTTTAGAGATAATTCGCATTTACTCATTTTGAGTAGACGAGTAATTAGCTATGGGTCTGAAACTTCACCAAGTGAAAGCTCTCCCAAAAGTAGGTGAATGAGTTATTTGAGAAAAATTGGCTATCTGCAATACGTTTAATTCGCATTTACTCATTTTGAGTAGACGAGTAATTAGCTATGGGTCTGAAACTTCACCAAGTGAAAGCTCTCCCAAAAGTAGGTGAATGAGTTATTTGAGAAAAATTGGCTATCTGCAATACTTTTAGAGATAATTCGCATTTACTCATTTTGAGTAGGTGAGTAATTAGCTATAGGTCTGAAACTTCACAGAGTGAAAGCTCTCCCAAAAGTAGGTGAATGAGTTATTTGACAAAAATTGGCTATCTGCAATACTTTTAGAGATAATTCGCATTTACTCATTTTGAGTAGGTGAGTAATTAGCTATGGGTCTGAAACTTCACCAAGTGAAAGCTCTCCCAAAAGTAGGTGAACGAGTTATTTGAGAAAAATTGGCTATCTGCAATACTTTTAGAGATAATTCACATTTACTCATTTTGAGTTGGTGAGTAATTAGCTATGGGTCTGAAACTTCACCAAGTGAAAGCTCTCCCAAAAGTAGGTGAATGATTTATTTGAGAAAAATTGGCTATCTGCAATACTTTTAGAGATAATTCGCATTTACTCATTTTGAGTAGGTGAGTAATTAGCTATGGGTCTGAAACTTCACCATGTGAAAGCTCTCCCACAAGTAGATGAATGAGTTATTTGATAAAAATTGGGTATCCGCAATACTTTTACAGATAATTAGCATTTACTCATTTTGAGTAGGTAAATAATTAGCTATGGGTCTGAAACTTCACCATGTGAAAGCTCTTCCAAAAGTAGGTGAATGAGTTATTTGAGAAAAATTGGCTATCTGCAATACTTTTAAGAGATAATTCGCATTTACTCATTGTGAGTAGGTGAGTAATCATCTACGGGTCTGAAACTTCACCATGTGAAAGCTCTCCCAAAAGTACATGAATGAGTTATTTGATAAAAATTGGGTATCCGCAATAGTTTTTGAGATAATTAGCATTTACTCATTTTGAGTAGGTGAGTAATTAGCTACGGGTCTGAAACTTCACCAAGTGAAAGCTCTTCCAAAAGTAGGTGAATGAGTTATTTGAGAAAAATTGGCCATCTGCAATACTTTTAGAGGTAATTCGCATTTACTCTTCTTGAGTAGGTGAGCAATTAGCTATGGGTCTGAAACTTCACCAAGTGAAAGCTCTTTGGGATAGCTGCTCTGCAGAGATACCCTGAAGATAAAAAATTTCGTCGAAATCGCTCTATGTAGCACGGTTTTCGAAATATTAGCATTTTTGTGTTTTGCAATTTTTGCGCAAAAATTCGAAAATTCAAAATGGCCGCCATTTTTGGCAAGATAAAATTTTTTTGACAATTGGCATGGCTACTCTGCAGAGATACCCTGTGGGTCAAAAATTCCGTCGAAATCGCTCTATCTAGCAGGGTTTTTGAGATATAAGGATTTTTAAGTCTTGCAATTTTTGCAAAAAATTCGAAAATTCAAAATGGCCGCCATTTTTGGCAAGATAAAATTTTTTTGAAAATTGGCATGGCTACTCTGCAGATATACCCTATGGGTCAAAAATTTCGTCGAAATCGCTCTATCTAGCAGGGTTTTCGAGATATAAGCATTTTTATGTTTTGCAATTTTTGCGAAAAATTTGAAAATTCAAAATGGCAGCCATTTTTGGCGAGACAAATTTTTTTTTCAAAATTGGGATAACTACTCTGCAGAGATACCCTGTGGGTCAAAAATTTCGTCGAAATCGCTCTATCTAGCACGGTTTTCGAGATATAAGCATTTTTGTGTTTTGCAATTTTTGCGAAAATTTCGAAAATTCAAAATGGCTGCCATTTTTGGCGAGATAAAAATTTTTTGAAAATTGGGAAAAGTACGCAGAGATATCCTGCGGGTCAAAAATTTTGTCGAAATTGCTCTATCTAGCACGGTTTTTGAGATATAAGCATTTTTGTGTTTTGCAATTTTTGTGAAAATTTCGAAAATTCAAAATGGCCGCCATTTTGGGCGAGACAAAAATTTTTTGAAAATTGGGAAAACTACTCCGCAGAGATACCCTGTGGGTCCAAAATTTCGTCGAAATCGCTCTATCTAGCACGGTTTTCGAGATATAAGCATTTTTGTGTTTTCCTTATTTGGAAAATTCGTAATGATTAATTAATCATTAATTACTCGGCCATTTCTTGACCAATCAATGCCAAAATCTAATGATTTCCAGATTTTAATAGAATGAATGTATTTGCCAAGTTTCAGGTGAATTGATAAAATTCCTTTCAAGTTATCATCTGGACAAGCTTCCCCATCGAAAAAAGACATTTTTGGTCATGTGACCTCTCTGATTGGTTGAAATGTCACTGCAGCATATTCAAAAAAATTCCCCAAGGCTACTGCCTAAACCTTCCAAATTTGAAAAGAATCCGCCTAACGGTTACAGAGTTATAAGGAAAACAAAATGCGGAGCCGCCGGAGCCTGAAGCTCTCCCATACACAAACAAGCGTCCCTTGCGGGGATACCCAAACTTAGAAATGCGTATAGCTTGTTTATTATTGGTCGTACAGGTTTGTAATGTGAAACCAACCTATAGGAAATCATGGGCTAGGAATTTTTTGATGTGGCCAGATATGACCTTGGGCCCCTCCTTCAAGGTCAAACGACAATAGCCAAACTTAAAAGTGCTGATAACTTGCTTATTATTGGTCCTGGAGGTTTGCAATATGAAACCAACTTATAGGAGGTCATGGGCTGGGAATCTTCTGATGTTTTCAGATTTGACCTTTGGGCCTCTCCTTCAAGGTCAAACGATGGTTCACTGGCTTTGGTGAGTTGTCTTTTCGGTGGATACAAATTTGCATCGGTTCTCCGATGCGTAGGTCTAGTTATAAATGAGGCCTTTTGTCTTACATAATCTGAGAAACAAATTTATGAATAAATAGTTAATCATCGTTATTTTTGTGTGACTCTGATCTACCTTCACAATAGTTATTTGCCACTTGTCCAGTATTTGGCCCAGTATAAAAGAAACCTTCAATTCTTGTAGATATATAGAGGAAAGAAGAAATAGGGTTTGAAGTCTCATTCAACAACCAGGGTCATATTGGGACAGGCCCCCAACATTGCCACTTGTGAGAGTCAAACCCACACAGATGTGACAACAGTTTGTGACCTAGAGGGCTGTAAGTCACCACAGGTCCATTCTTGATCCTAAAGTAGCCATAATTTTTTAATCCCTCCCCCGACTTTTGCCTAGGGATATAAATATCTTGGGGTGATACTTGCAGTAATTTAAATCTTATATATCTTGAATGATTGATTTGACCAAAGAAATTAAACAATAAAAAATTTTATCCATAAATACATGGGATTATGAAAGCATGTGAGATTCTAACAACTCAACTTCTATACCACGTTCTCATTTATGTTTTATGTGAAACAAGTACTTGAGGGTGAGTCAAGCCAAAAATATTCCTCTTAAACTGAATATTATCTCTCCAGGTTTAATTATCAGCAGGTCCCAATCAAATAGACCTGTAGTGGCAACTTGAATGAGCATGCAACCAGGCCTTGATGAAATAATGACAGTCCCCTTTTTAATGATGCCCTCTTCTGTAATTTCAGCTCACCCTCATTTGCATACAGGTGCAGAGCATGTGCTATTGTAAAAGATGCTTTCCTGAAGACAGTGGTGACAAAAACTGCCCCTAGCACCCCCACCTCCACACCCCCCACCCCCAACCAAGGTAGATTCTCTTTAAGTTGACACTTAATATAACTTACATCATTATTTTCGAAATTTCCCACTTGATAATTCTTATTAAAAGCTGTCCATCAAGTATGTTACAGTATTTGCAGATTGCATTTGCTTATGCTAAAGAATATAGCTTTAGCATGTTTAGTGTCTTATTCTACGTTTATACTGAAAATTACCTTCAGGTATTAACTCAGAACTTGTTTCTAGAATTCTAATGACAGCAGCCATTAAGCACACACATCACTAATAAAAAAAGAGTAAACTTAAATCAATAGCACGATCCATTACTCAAATATCCGAGATGCATAAATACCAAATAAAATTCAAAGCAGCTCAATATTAATGGTGGGAAAGGCCTACACAATCTGTTATGATAATTACCCACTGCCACTGACACTACAGAATGAACGCCAAATACCACAGTTCACTGAATGTTTGATTTATCTTCAGTACCATTTCTTCTCTTCAATGAAGATTTCAGATAGCTTCATAAAATATTCCGACTTTGCTCACATTAGGAAATTCAATAATGATCATATTCACCTTTTTAGTTGGGAACCATCATTATAAAATCAATTGAAGAGAATATTCAAATTTAATTTGTTGACAATCGAAAAAATCAACTGAAGAGAATATTCAAATTTAATTTGTTGACAATTCCCAGAATGTTTAATATCCTGTACTATAAACAGTTGGGGGAAAATTGTCAATTTTACTGGCATAATAAAATCACTTCTGCCTCTTCAAAACACACTGTTTTTAGTGTTGAAATTTAAAGAATAAAATTGAAACAAGAAACATGCTTGTGCATATTCTGTCATATTAGTCTTAGCTAGAATATCTACAGTCAACATGATGATACAAATCACCATGCTAACAACTGCCTGTGAAATGATTAATACAAGAGTCACACCATTATAACCTTGAAAGCATTCAGAACACCCAATATATGTAATTGTCAGCTCAGCTGTGACAATGCTGGACACCTAGGCAACTCCTCCAACATTTTAAATTGCATTTAAATCCTTTAAAATCATCAATATTCTTGACATGTTAAGTAATACTTCAAGCTTTATCGGGTAAAAATACTCTCCTTGAATAAATGACACTTCATTCAATATCAGTTGATTTTTAAGCAATCATTCTAACTTGTTTGTAACAACCTTGAAACGATTTTTAAGCAATCTTTCTAACCTTGTTTGTAATGACCTTGAAACATTGGTTGCTGGAAGAAGAGTCGAATATGATATGCTTTAACTTTCTTTAAACTGTAAGTATAAGCTGTTTAAAAATAACAGAAATGTTATTTGTTTCAATGCATATGTGAAATAAATGTCTCACACAAATTCTATTGTTTTTGAACTTCTGCATTATATCAGATACATATGGTTGACCAAACCTGTAGTTGTTTTTATTGAACCTAATTACTTTTAATAACCACTGGTTCTCTGAGAAAACAGGATATTCACACTCAAATAATGTTACATCTCAACCACAAAATAGTGCTCTATACTAGTTTCCATGGACTTGACAGTAACTTTAACCTTTTAACATATCCATAACCATCAACTAGCAGTCAATAGTTAAGTATTATTGCCAGAGCCATCACTGCCAATAACTGAGGGAAGCTGATGGCCGATGTTGTTACCTTACTTTCTTTCAATATATTGTACTGTGAAACTTGCTATATTGGCATCAATTCTTAAAAATATCATTCATCTGGCCATTATAGATGACAGAGCCCTTGTGACTTGTCCATCAAGAACTTAAGCTCTCTGTGTCATTGTTAAATCAGAATCTTGTCAGTGTAATTTGTTACTGCACCTTTGGTCATATGAGGGTATGGTGATGTAATGGGTAATACATTTATTTCCTGTCTCTCAGGTTCAAATCCATTCCTGACCTTAAATGGGAAGCTTCGATGATTTTTGGCCACTGCTTGATGGTTTATAGTGCTGAATGTTGACCAACTGGTCATGTTTTCCTCCAATGCTCACCCACAGATTGTGACATGACCTACTGAAAGCCAAGTTACACCAATCTGTTAATCCTTTAATTTCACAAAAAAAACATACTTATTCCTTGACTTCTTTAAGTTTGCTTCCTGGAAGATTAACAGATGCCACATTTAAGGGAGACTGAAAATGGTCATTACTTAGTAAATATAAATGATTTCAAAAGTAAGGGGATTACAAAAAGCCCTTGACTCTTGTTAAGTCTTGGCACTGTACACCTGGCCTTCTGTTGACAAGGCTAAGTATATTCACAAGACACATGGCAAACAGTTCATATCATCTGAAGAACTGAAATATGAATTCAAGTCAACTATGAGCTATGATTTTGTATTAGTTTAACACTATTACTTAGTTTTACCTTTATGGCTAAGCACCTCTTTGCTTAATGCCTAAATTGAATTATTAAATTTTGTTGACATTTGAAAATAGTTACACTGACATTGACACTTGAATTATTTATTTCAATAACAATGTTTTACAGCTTTGGTTCAACATTTGACATTGATTATAAATGTCTATTGGTTACAGGGGACACTTCATTAGAGTGTAGAAAAAACTCCTTGTAAAAATAAAAATAAATCCCTATAAAAACCAAGTGACAATATAATATGTTAAAACATGTCTCTCTTTTTGTAAGCTGTTAAATCACTGTGACCATGTACTTACTACTTTAATACTATGATCTGTTTGCTTTAAGTCTAATGTACTTTGGGATTCATCATTTCTATTCTGGTTTTTCTACTATGATTTTTTTTCTTTAGGGATTTTTTTTTCATTTACTATATTACCAAACCTCTAATATGACAATCTATTCATTCTGTTTGTGAGAAAGTTTATGTACATCTTTATAAGATGTGGAGATCTGAAACTGATTCAATCTGTACCATACTGGAATGTATTCTGTGTTGAGGTTGTCCAGATCTTACAGTACAACTGAACCCTGTTGTGTGGACTCTCAAACCACAAAGCAAAATATCTCTACTTAAACAGGCTTTCGAGATAACAGGAGGAATAAATACAATCTGATATTCACTTTTCCCTATAAGAGAACTCAACTTACACTTAATGGGTTTCCAGATAACAGGGGAAATACATACAACCTGATATGTACTTTTCTTTATAAGAGAACTCGACTGACTAAAGATACACTTAAAGGGATTTGCACTATTTCTTAAAACTATTACAATTCAGTGTCTCTCTGATCTCTGTGATTCTCTGTTTGGAATAAATGCTTTCATTTACTCTTACATTTCCTGTATTCATGTTTCTTATAAGTCATTAATAACCTTTTGGGAAATGCGTGAAAGATATTAAAATATCCAGGGCTTGAAATTTATAGTCAACAGAAAGCTTATAATTTTACTTTGAACTATAACAATAATTCTGACAAAACCCACTGGCATTTTGGTAAAAAAAAGACCAGAGAAGAATGTATTTCATTTAAAGACTGCAGTTTTTCCTTCTTTTCCCCAAAATATCTATAAATATAAGACACATCTTGCATATTGCTGCTCTCTGAACAAAATGCACAAACATTATTGACTTCAATGCTCCCATTCTATTCACCCCTTTTAGATCTGATGAACAATAACAAGTCAAATCTTTATTTAGCTTGTTTTGGCAGGATTAACATGTGTCTTATTAAGAGTTCCTTAAGTGCTTTTTAGTGGGGATGTGCAAAAAGGGTAAAATGGAGAGGGAACCATTCCAAGAGGTCAGAGTAATGAATCAAAGTCAGCTTGTAGAACCCCAGTTGATTTAAAGAGTCATTAGCAGAGATTAGTAAAGTGTTTACTTGCTTAGAAAAGGACATAACCTTTAGATGTCATACGGTAAGGCTTGCCCATTTCCTCTTCAAGATTTGCCTTTTAAATTATAACTTAAACTTGAATACTCAAAGTCTGAAATAGTCAAAAGTATAATTATTTGAAATAATCCTACCAAATTAAATATGAAGAGACCAGAAACACTTGTTGCCAACCAGAAATTTGAAAGGACAATGCCTACAGGTTGACACAGAAGAGATACAGTAACATTGTGAGACACAGAAAAAAAACCACAGAAATGCAAGACAGGCAGAGGAAGAGCTACACAAATGACAGGACACTCTGTAGTTACTCTAGGGATCCTGATAACACCAATGGTAGGAAGAAATTCTGAACAGCTAAAACCTCTGTTGGTGGCCATGGAAAGCAGGGAATGCCAGAGTATGCAAACTTAAATGACAGAAGTCAGACAGTAATCAGGGGTAGTATTCACTAACATCGATCAGTAAAGATCAGATCAAATTTGAACAAAAATGATCACTTTTTGATAAGATTTTTGGATCAGCTCAGATTGGTATTCATGAAACTTTTGATCTGATATTTTGATCAAATTTTGGATTAACTATGATCCATGCTCTTTGATGGATTAACTTTTGGATCAAGACATATCAAAAATAACTGATAGAAGATTTATTTCTCAGGGAAGATGAATGTTCTAATCAGTTATTACAGAGGCAGACAGTATTTCACAACTGAATACACCTTTTAAAATTGTGTGAAATTCACACAAAATTAGATCAAATATTTCATCTTTTCAGTTTAAGTGATCCATGGTTTCTGAATAGCTATTTGATCCCATGGCTCACTTAAAACTTTTTTCTCAAATTTGATCTGATCTTGATCTGATCTTAATCCTTGTTAGTGAATACCGCCCCAGAGGAACGAGGCTTTAAATGAACCAATGGGCAAGGAAGCCAAGCCTGCGGTGTGGTGGGGGTATCAATAGGAGGACCTCATTTTTAACTGCTGGTTGAAAATGGTGGACCTCCAGTTCTTGTCTCACGTGTCTCTTTAATTCCCTATTTTGCTTCAGAACAAACAGTCGGCCTACCAAGTTTAAACCCAGTTTAAAACCCCACTCAGGCTGAAATTAATGTCTGTTTGCTTCACAGAAAACACCTTGATTAGAAACTTTGACATCTGTTGGTCAAAATGAAGTCTTGTTAAATTGTGTATTTTTGTATATTTGAATATAACGTATGTCCTGCAGAAAGTCTATAGGACACAGAGACTGTTTAGTATCCACATGAGCCCTTCTCATTATCCCCCATTTTAGTCACACCAGCTGTATCATTTTTCAGATGAAAGAATGAGATGATTTCTCTTTTGCTTTTAGCTCATTAACACTTCCAGATTGTAAAGAAAAGTTGTGTTCAAAAAGGGGACCAGTTTCCAGTATGTTGTTTTTTTCTTTCTTTAGGTTTTTCTCCCATTTCAAGCAGCAGAAGCAATGTCAGAGAATAAAAAGCCCCACCCCCCTGGGGTGCTCAACAAAACATTAAACCAACTCAAGATAGATTACCAAATATCTCCTCCGGACACGCTCAGACATTTTCATTTGATTCATAAAAGTTTTGGGGGCAATGCGGAATGAAAATAAAGTGTGATGGGGGGGAGGGTTGCAAAATGGTGCACAAGATATACTTCTATTAGTGGGCAAAAGATACGGGTGACAGGGAATTACCCAGAATGGATGGGAAAAGGAACTGCTTCATGTCTCCCGGCTGTGTGTGGAATACTGATGAGTGGGCTAGTCCCCCACTGAGACTGGGTTTCCTCAATACCGAACACTGGGACATGGTGATGTCATCATTAAACCTAATATCGTGATATAACCACAAGATACTTTAAGTCTACGTAAGCTACGGCATTGTGATTACAAATATCAAAATACTGATATTATAAATAGAAAAAAGTATGTTTAAGCAAATATTATACATGGTAAGATGGTGAAATATATCACTTAGAGTTGAAATCTGTATGTAATTTGAAAAAATACATATTTTTAAAATTTTCCCCAATTTTGGCTTATTCTTTCATCAAAATAGCACTAAATGAATACTGTCTAGTCAGTAACTCTATAAGTGTGTCAATGTTTAAATTAAAATAACATCATGATATCACCCAGGAACATTTGGTTCTAATGCCATTGACACCAATACTGGTTTGTTTGTTGATCATAAGTTGTTTTACTTGTAAATTTATTGATTTGTTTTTAAGCCACACTATACTTATTTACAGATTTTGATTCATGATTGTTCACCCATTGAGATGAAGACTTTGTTCATTACTAACTGGCCAACCTCCAATTTTTTTCAGAATATGTGGGAATAAAGTTAGTATCACTGTTGGATAACATCGAGAACAATCAAGCAATCGAGATGAAACCAGTGAATGAGACAGAACCGGTGACCACTACTGGCGACCACTGGGTGTTACTTTTCAGCTGTGAGGAAGCAGACAGTAACATCCATACACTGTTTGCAGGGCCACAAAACTGCTTTAAAGTGATCAGGAACCAAATGGTCTTGAAATGTCACCGGGATGTGGGGTAAATCCCCACTGTCCAAAACTTAGCCAAATTTGATTGGAGTAATAAACACTAATCCTTGGCCATACATTAACTGGGTCCAGCCTGATCCCTGAATATTTGGTCCCTATGAATAAGAACTGAAGGGTCTCTGTGATGGAGTTGATTGATAAGGCTAGCAAAAACATGGCAATGTTTACCGATATTGGATAATTGTCCACAATGAGCGCAATCTGGCTAAAAGAAGCACTAACCAGACAGAGTTTATGAGAGTGAATTGTAGTGAGGAGGATTACACCATGGATTACACTCTGGTCATATAATTAGTTTCCCCGCTTACACAATCAATCTGATCAGACTCAGGTCACTGATACAGTTAATCCCTTTTAGGCCAATGAAATTCACAATTTGTAACAGAACTCATTTGGATATGTAAGGGTCAACTGTGAATCTCAGAAAATGGCAAAAAAATAAATGTTTCTCATCATTGCTCATACAGATTTCTAGAAATTCTAAAATAGTATCTGTGTTTATACAAAAGTCATTGTCTTAAAAAAGACAGAAGTAGATTAAACACTGATAATGATATCTTTACATTGAGAAAAATATTTACCATGATTTTTGGTTCTACTGTTAAAAAAAAACACATTCTCAAGATTCTATACTGAAAACCATTGGGTTACAATGAACAACAGCAACTTTCCCAAGTAGGGGTATGTGAAGTGGAGATACACTCAACTTTCTCCTCTGAGGTTCAAAACTTGACCCTGACTATAAGTTGGAAATAGCTCTTTGCCTATGTATCCTTAATTGGCTGCCATTATATGACATGTTCATTGTTGAACAAATATAATCTTTAAATTTACTTGCCCTTAAAAAATGAATATATTGTCTCTTATGGATGTTCTTCAAATATAACTGCAAAGATTGATGACTGTAGCAGTATGTAATTTATTTAATATACATAATTTGTAAATGTACAGCACCATTATACACAGATGTAATTCTGAAAAAAGGCAGAACAAAACCATTTAAAGCATTATAACCCAGAATAAAAGAAAGAAGCCACAGCCCTGAAGCCAGGTAATTAGAGAAGTGCAGAACAATTAATGCACATATGTAGAGTGTCACAAATCAAATGTCAATATCGCTGCCTTCAATCAGTGGATCATTTTTCTATTATTCATTTTTACACTAGAATTAATCAAATTTACGGCCCTCCAGCTGTTTACAATAAAAAAGTGCTATCATTTGCACTTACACTACAACGTAGTTTCATCTATCTCCATTTTATGCTTTAATGGAACATAATGTCCCCATAGAAAGTTTGAAATAGCAACGCTGCATTGTTAGTGGCACTCAATAGTTTTAAAAAGACAATAATCTTTAGTGACACTGCAACATTACAAAAGTATATTGTCTTTTAACTTCATGAAGAAATATGTTGTAGAACTATATTGACTACGAGTCAAGGATTATTGTGTAACACAGTTTTAGTTTTATATTCCCCTAAAGCAGACGAGCATACAATTTCTCTGACACTGTCTCATTTCACCAATACACAATTGATGCATATCATCACCAATTATCTGTTTCTTGTACCATTCGTGACATTTCCTGAAAATTTCATTAAAATCTGTCCATAACTTTTCAAGTTATTTTGCAAACGGACAAACAAACGCCACAGAAACATAACTTCCATGGTGGAGGTAATAAATGGCAAATACCCTTCAATTAATCAAATATTGACTGAAATCTATTTACATGTATATTTTTCATTTCTGGTGTTACAAATACATTTTCCGAGAATTTGTTTTAACATTTTGCAATGTTATAACAGGAATAGGGTTGGCATTCTTGGGTTGAACAAAACTAGATTACTTGCCACACATGGATCACTGATCATTCAGGTCAGGGCTTCATAACAGATCAAACTAGGAACCATTGGTGTACAAACTCTACATAAATAGTGATAGTTAACTCTTGAACCAGCTGCTATGGATAATTTCAGATATGTTGAAAGATAATGTTTGAGTTTAAATTGAATTCATACAGCTAATGGTTTAAGTCAATGATTAAATCTGAACATCCGAATGATCACACCTCTCTGGGCAAAAAGTGCCGTTACGATAGTTTGTGTGATGTAAAACCAGGATTATTTCCAATTTTATATTTCATAACAACAGAAAACTTACACTGAATAAATAAATTTTTTCAGAGAAACTGAATATAAATAAGTAAGTGATGCTTTACACATATGTCGATGCAAAACTCACTGTGTGGAGTGTGTTGCAAGTAAGTAATGCAGCATTAAAGTCATTCTTTTTTTTCAAAAGCAATACTTAATGTATCCTGTTACACATTTATGTTACATCATTGTAGAGAAACTCATATTTCATCAAGTTACTGTGTCTACCAAATAGGCATTTATCTAAACTAAATATGTTTTAGTATTGATTGTATCTCTGCAGAAAATTTTCGAATTGTAATTACATACTGAAATGCGATCTCAGCTCAATCATAATGGCAAGAGACAAAATCAAAGCTAAGGAAATATTTTTGTAGTTTAGAAACAGGTAGTGTAGTTACCTTCTATATCATTAAAGATTTTTTTTACAGCCTTGATGGCAAACCTAGTGGACCTACGTCAAACTACACAAAATACAATACATTTCACCAAGAGCTACACGAATACATCCATTCAAACCCATGTCACTGGATTCTGAATCATATGTGAAGAAAAAGTACAGTATTATTCATGATTACATTTGACAGACAGCAAACACACTTTCATGGAGGTATTTGTATCAGCAATAAAGTAGCTGATGATTAATTTTGGAAATATTTGTCATCCTGGACATGTTACACAGAAAAATAAAAATGTCAGTAGTGCATTCAGGTCGCAGGACCCCCCTCAAGGCTTGAGAGTTCACAGAGTGAAATGTTGATGAACCACTTGAAAAACGTTTATATAGATGAATACATTTCCACCATGATTCAGTCAGCAAAAAAAAATCAAGTTTCTAGGTACTATTTCAATAGGATGTCTACTGCTGTGACACTCTGTTTATATCATCATAATAAAAGTTACAAACCCATACACAATATGTATAAAGTGCCTCGATGACTTCAAACAAATTCCTTTTTCAAGTAATTATTCAACTCTTCTCAGAAACAGACCACGTAATGTTATTATTATTGTTATTACATTTGTTTGTCTTGTACATTTGAGTACATTTGTGTACAATTTCTTATTTTACCAGATAAAATATACATAAATCTACGAGCAGTATCATAAACTGCTGATTTAATTCTGGCCTGTGATCCAGGGTAACTAGCTGTTGTTGCACTTTATTACAAGTTTCCACACCCTTTAAGCTGGGGCTGTGATACTGGGCAACTGGGTTCATGGATCACTTTTCCGAAATGTGTCTTTGCAAATTCTACAAACGTTGTACAGATACAATAACACAACTGAACAGCAGCTAGGAAACTGAGCCACAGAAAAATGTAATGTAATGGATAGTTTTATGGATGCCTTTAACCCACACCACGTTAAAATGATGACCATCACCAAGCAAATTTAACACAGGGTCAAATTATTTTATATGTTAGATCAGTACTATGTTCTTATTAGATCTGAATCACTGTACAGTTGGGGATACACAATATATAAGGAATGCTTGCACATGACAATTTACATGACACTACCATTTTGAAGATAATGTCCCAAATATGGGTCAAACTGTTGCTTACTGCAACTGTTTTAATAATTGTGTGTCTTCTCCACATCATACCTTGTATGCAGTTGTTTGTTGCTTACTTTTAAAGAACAAGAAATAGTCAGCTTAACTTTTACCCCTCTTCAGAGAGAGTTTCAAAGTCACTTCAAATGACAACCACAATGACTGTCTCATACACAAATCTATGACACATAAAATTTGCTTTAATCATCACTCATGACACACAATCTTTTTTTTTTCATTCTATCAGTACACAACTGTAACAATCTTATGTAACCTCAAATATCTGAAACATGTTTGTCTTCAGAAATACCTAGTTTTATAACAAGGAAATACCATGTAATATTTTCATGTCTTGATCTGCTGTTATAGGCGGCTTGAAAAGACATTCCCGTGAATGACTTACTATCAAACTTACATAACTCTTCATCTCTGTTCATTTTTTTCATCAGGAGAGAGTTTTCAGTCTTCTGCCACATAGAGATAATGGAGTCCAGTAAATAGTGAACAAACAAGCACTAACTGTACACAAATGAGTAAATGTATCTGCAATGAGTAAGTTAGCTGTCCACAAGTACACTTTGAGTAACCAGGAAAATCTGATTAACACCAGATTCATGGCAGGCTGAAGATGGGGGGGGGGGGGGGGGCATACACCCAAATCAACTCAGCTGCCGCCGGGTTTACTTTTTACTGTGCTTCATTTCAATAAACTATATTTCCCTTGCAATAAATGTGGCTCACAATACCTGGAACAATGACTTAGAAAATCGACATTAGATTGACTTGTGTTTCAACATAACACATTACATTTCATGAATTTTAATTTTAAATTGCTTAAACTGCATTTTAAACAACACAGAATTACAAAAGTAAGGTTAAACCCATAAAATATTGCGGTTATTTGTGATTGTAAAAGTCGTACGCTATAACATTCAGTTATTACAGACTGTATAGGTTTAAAGCATATGATTCACCTGTGCAATAAGGGCTTCAAACCATTAATTTTCCAACCTCCTGATCTTTACACCTGAATAAAGCACTTGGCTGTTCTTATAGTGATCTTATACTGTATATTGAAAACGGTTGATAATAATGCATATTGTACATAGAGGTCTTGTTAAAAAGTAAATTCCACTGGCAAGAATTTAACTGTGGTGTATACAGATATACATATTTTTCCTGGTTCTCTGAAACCTCTATACTCTGTCGCTACATGTGCAGATAGTAAATCAGCTATTAGTAGGTTTATGTATGAATTCACAGAAACCTGGAGATTAGATGAATCATACAAAAGTTTGTATAATTTTGACGCACTTCTTAAAGCTTATCATGGTATTGTTTGGTATCAAAGGTTGATGAGAATTTATTTATGCTCAACTGGAATAAAGTCAAAGGATTTTGTGAGCACAACAGTCACCATTATACCATTGACAAACAGAAAACTATTAAAGCTTTCCCACAACTATGTACTTTAGTACGTCAAGGGCTGGTTCCTATGGCATCTTCTTAATGTGGTAATTTTCTGCATAAGTAGGTCAACTAGTCAATGCAAAAGTAAGCAAACAAGGGTGGTGTGAGTATGAGAGAATAGATTATTCTATATATGTAGGATATCCGTTACAAGAAGCCCCACTATAAAAAGACTGATGATCATGGGGAATTCCAATTACCAATAGCCTGAGTCATGCCTCTGCTGGGTATTTTTGTGAACAACACAACAAACATTGATATCAGTGGCAATCTGCATAGTCTTGCCCAGGATCCTGTAAACTAAACTGAATATAGAAATGGACATTTGTAAAGTATTTCTTTCATTAATATGAAAAGCCTTTACCTGAGGCCATAATATATGTCAAGTTTTATTTTCTTTTTCTAGCATTATATCAACTACTGTTTTTTCTACAAAAAAGGGCTCACTATGAAAAAGTGGCTGAATAACTTATTCATTGAAAGGCTGATTTACTGAGAGTTATGAAATTATTAGTGCTGTCACTCGCTGGTGCAAATTAACGTCGAATATCGCCCACGTTGGCTGACCGAGTACCGACATATGTCGACTTCATAAACTCAAATCAAAACGAAACTATTTAATTAAAATGTAAAATAATATATTGTTTCTCACCCGAATATATCATTTTAGGGTCATATTTGTCCTTTTATTTCGGTTGTTTATGCATTGTCAAACGTAGGAACACTTTGGAAACTGTCAGTATAATAAAATAATTATCTAATTCCGAATTTTTAAAGTGCTGCATAATGGTTATATAATATCATGTACACCTCAAATAAATAGAACTACAGTGTTTTTAAAGATTATTTGAAAGCTTTACGTCAATAAGATTGACTTACCAAGTGTGAAAAAAAATAAATAAAGATGCAATTCCGAAACTACATTCGAGCAATGGTTTAATGCTATCCTGATAGGTCATGTGACTAGATTTGTACGGACTGTGTTGTCAAAAGGCCGACAAATATTTTAAAATTCTGACTAATCCTTCACTTTTAAAAGATATTCTATCTTTACTATATAAATATGCTAATATCTTTGCAATCGGATTTGAAAAAACGCATCCGATTATCGCTCATAATAGACCTAGCAAACGATAGTATTGGAAGTAGCGAGTGTCGCGACAGCACTAGAAATTATAAGCTAAGAATTGGTTTGAGTATCCTTTATAAATCTCGTTATGTATTAACACATGACACTCGGTTCTGCTGGACAAGTGGTAATACACTCTATCTTTATAGACATGGGTTCAAATAGTAGAGGTCACAAAGAGTAGACTTTATAGAACTAACACCTGCATAATTGGAAGTAATCTGGTTCTGTTGAGGACTAAGAGGAAAAGGGTTTTACATCCCAATCAACAACCAGGGTCATACCAGGATAGGCCCTCATCATCTGTTGTAGAAAACAAAAACTTACAAAAACACAGAATTTTTCAGACATTCTATATTAAACTATAAAACACTCAGAGAGTGCAAAACCTACACCAGGGTGTGTTTCTGAAAATTCTTTTTTACTCAGAATATGATCCGGATCTTTCCCAAACTGTAATCAGTTCTTCCTTTGGCTAGGCCCTAACCATATAAAAAAGTCAGAAAGATCCATTCATTATTATCAGAGTAACCACGAGCACAGACAGACAGACAGACAAACACAAAAACATAAGCTCCTGGTGGAGGTATAAATACTAAATTTCAAACATTGGTTTACTTTTACAATAAATGAATAAAATAAATATCTAGTTTATGACCATGTCATGATGTGGCGCCCTCACAAGGCTACTGTGAAGGCCTGCCACATTTAATACCCAACCTTGGGAGGAGTTTGAATAATTCCTCTGTTGCAAGTAACTAGCAGCTCAAATGATTCTACATCTTCCAATGCCAACCGTTTTGCAAAGAGAGCAAAAATTTTTCATAGCAATGTACCATATCATGCCAGTTAACCATTCCAAGTACTTTACGATTATAAATAGCTGTAATTATCTAATAAACATCACATAAACCTATACATGTTTCTTAAATTAGGACAAAAATATGCAGAAATTCAATTAATCACTGAGCAGTAGGGGCTCATTTGCTTTCAATGAATAAATCAGCTGCATTTTCTTTTTCATTTTTATTTAGAAGCAGAAAAGCATGGCTTGAACCTTATTATTTTCATTCTAATGAGACTAACAGACCCATGGCAAAGGATAATAACATAAAGAAGCTCAAGTGAGAGGCTCTGTAGGACACAAAACATGGTCAAATACATACACATCTGCTCCAATGTCAACTGCCATTACAGCCAAACCTGTGTGCTATAAAGCAGGGCTAGGCTGTCATTTTACACAGACATTACCACTTCAAATTCTCATATTCAGATACAAAGTATGGCACAGCATTTCCTCGACAGACGTGTATAACATAAACTCATAGTGAACCAGACATCTAAATGTAGCATGTCCCTGCAAAGGGAAAAATTCAGCACATAACACAGAAAATATCTCCAAGTGAGGTAAATATATTCCCAGGTATGATGTCATTTAACCTTGAAGTAGACATCACAGATCAAATCTGACACTGCCAAAGGATTTACAGGCTTACAGCCCATGATTTCTGTAAATTGTGTCTCATTCCAAGTCCCTGTGGTTCATAAGAAGGGAGATGTCAGACATTTTCAGTTAGTCTATTCCATTTGAACCGAGGTCAAAGGTTAATGCAGCCCATGGCTTCTTGTAAGTTGAGTCTCATTCCTAGTCCCTGGGGCTAACAATTGGGAGATTTCAGGTATTTTTGGTTAGTCTACTCCATTTGGCTTTGAAGCAGGGGACAATAGTAAGGAGTCTGATGTGGCAAAAGTGATCACAGCTCCCCTGGGACCAATAATAAGGAGATACTAGTAATTTTTGGTAAGTCAATCCAGTCTGACCTTGAAGCGGGGGTCAAAGGTTAAATCTGATCCCTTGAAAATATTTGCAGCCCATGACGAAATTGAGCTGATATGACGGGAAAGGCATAGACATGGTGGCAAAGAGGGTTTCTGTTCAGCAGAATAATGGGACAAACAATACAGAAGATGCAACACAGTTGAATGTAAGTAAAACAAGTTTGAGGGACCATTGTGTAAAAATGCTGTAATTTTGAAGGCATATGTTGAAGTTGGCCACTCCCTGAAGCCAATCCTATAAAAATTGGAGGTTGTAGTCAGATAAAGCCTGCTACACAGTCTCCAGGGTAACAAAGGTTAATGGCTTTTTATTTCTTTATAAAAAAATCTGGGCTCTCAGTTTTTGTTTAAGCATACACCAGAAGGAAGTCGAATCTGTTTACTATATTAATATAGTTCTCTAGTAACTAGCAATAATGTGCACATGAAAAATTCTACAATAGAAGCTACACATATTGGAAGAATTTTGAAGAAATCATACCTCTTACTTGCTGTGGAAAAACACATAAAGATATTGCAGATAATGTAAAACAAGAGGAGAGTGCCCGTTCACGGGCACTGTGTCAGCTGACTGAGTGTTTTTGATTTGTGAAGGTGATTAGAGGACAGAATAATTATCAGGAAAAGGGCTGTACAGAAATACAGTAAATGGTAACTGAACAGCAAGTTCGAAAGAAATTCCGAAGCTGACAGAAGAAAAGGATAAAAAAGTTGTGCCCTGTAAATGGTATTATGAAGGAAAATAACAAGGTAATTGTTTAAGTGTAAAAAATAGGTTAAAACATATTTAAAGAAATACTACAAATGCAATATCCTCGTTCGACCTTTTAGAAGGGGTCCAAGGTCAAATCTAACCACACAAATACATTCCCAGCCCATGATTTCCTATGGTTTACCATTCCAAACCTCTAGGACCAATTATAAATGAGTTATAAGCACTTTTAAGCTTGGCTGTCCTCATTTGACCTTGAAGGAGGGGTCCAAAGGTCAAATCTGACCATACCAAAAGATTCCGAGCCAATGATTTCCTATGGGATGGTTTACCATCCCAAATCTCTGTCACCAATAATAAGCGAGTTGTAGGCACTTTCAATTTTCGCTATCCTCATTTGACCTTGAAGGAGGGTTCCAAGGTCAAATCGGACCATATCAACAGATTCACAGCCCATGATTTCCTGTCTGTTTACCATCCCAAACCTCTGGGACCAATAATAAGCGAGTTATAAGCACTTTTAAGTTTGGCTATCCTTGTTTGACCTTGAAGGAGGGGTCATTGAAGGTCAAATCTGACCACACCAAAAGATTCCCACCCCATGATTTCCTACAGGTTGGTTTATCATCCCAAACCTCTAGGATCAATAATAAGGGAGATATAAGCACTTTTCATGACTGACAAAAAACACCTGTGGCGGCCATCTTGTTTCTCAAAATGAGGCCAAAAATATTCCCAGACAACATTTTATGGTTATTAATATATACTGCAAACTTAAGAAAGCTAGCTATAATATTTTTTTCATCAGAGCAGTAATGGTGAAATCTCTCTCTATACACTGCGGCTATCCAGTGGATACAATGATTTACTCAACAGTGAGAACCTGAAAGTAGCTATTGCTCTGAGCTATGCCATGACATAGAGGTCTGCAATTTCACTATGTTATAGCTGACCAAAAATTCTGTGAATAACATATTTAACAAATTACTCTAAATGTAATAGTTTTCAAGTTACAACTGATTTACTCAACAGTGAGAACCTCAAAGGAACTATTACTCAGCTATGCAATGAGCTACATGTCTGAAATTTTACTATGTTATAGCTAACCCAAAAGTAGGTGAACAACATATTTAAGCAAACTACTGTAAATGCAATAGTTTTCAAGCTACAACTGATTTACTCAATAGTGAGAACCTGAAAATAGCTATTGCTCCGCTATGCCATGAACTATAGGTCTGTAATTTCACTATGTTATAGCTGACCCAAAAGTAGGTGAACAATATATTTTAACAAAATACTCCAAATGCAATATTTTTCAAGTTATAGCTGATTTACTCAACAGTCAGTACCTGAGAATAGCTATTGCTCAGTTGTGCCATGAGCTATAGGTCTATAATTTCACTATATTATAGCTGACACAAAAGTAGCTGAATAACTTATTTGCACAAATTTCTGTAAATGCAATAGTTTTCAAATTATAACTGATTTACTCAACAGTGAGAAATTCAAAGTAGCTATTACTCAGCTATGAAATGAGCCACAGGTCTGAAACTTCACTATGTTATAGCTGACCCCAAAATAGTGAATAACATATTGAAACAAAATACTCTAAATGCAATAGTTTTCAAGTTATAAGTGATTTACTCAACAGTGATAACCTAAAAGTAGCTATTACTCAGCTATGCCATGAGCTACAGGTCTAAAATTTTACTATGTTATAGCTGGCCCAAAAGTAGCTGAATAACATATTTATACGAAATTCTCTAAATGCAATAGTTTTTAAGTTACAAGTGATTTTACTCATGATGGAAGTTACTGAAAAGCCCAAAAGTAGCTATTACTCACTTAGCTATTGAGACAGACACCCAACTTACTCACCATATTGTAGCTATGAAAAAAGTAGCTGAATAACATATTTTAACAAAATGCTCTAAATGCAACACTTTTCAAGTTATAAGTGATTTACTCAACAGTGATAACCTAAAAGTAGCTATTACTCAGCTATGCCATGAGCTACAGGTCTGAAATTTACTATGTTATAGCTGACCCAAAAGTAGCTGAATAACATATTTATACGAAATTCTCTAAATGCAATAGTTTTCAAGTTATAAGCAATTTACTCAACAGTGATAACCTAAAAGTAGCTATTACTCAGCTATGCCATGAGCTACAGGTCTGAAATTTCACTATGTTATAGCTGGCCCAAAAGTAGCTGAATAACATATTTATACGAAATTCTCTAAATGCAATAGTTTTTAAGTTACAAGTGATTTTACTCATAATGGAAGTTACTGAAAAGCCCAAAAGTAGCTATTACTCACTTAGCTATTGAGACAGACACCCAACTTACTCACCATATTGTAGCTATGAAAAAAGTAGCTGAACAACATATTTTCACAAAATGCTGTAAATGCAACACTTTTGAAGTTATAAGTGATTTAGTGCATGATTTCATGAATTTTAATGCATTAAAAATTATTAAAAAAATTTATTAAAAAAAGTAAGACAGATCCAGGTCTCATACTCACACAAGAGAATCTACCTCTGGCCTAGTACATATATGCAAGATATGAGAGAAATCCCTGCAATAGTCACTGAGAAAATTGTGATAAAAAGTTGAAATTTTCACACTTTTGGTGGGGGTACCCCCCTTGTAATGTCTCTAGCAAACAGACGAACACACAGATTTGCATGCCTTGAACAATTTTTCATCCTCGATAGATAAGGTATCTTTTAAAAAAACAGCATGTCTCTAGGCCTTGTAGTTTTGGAGAAGAAGTTGTTCACGCGGACGCGGATGCGTACGCCCACGCCGCAGAGTGATGACATAAAAAAGAAGGAAACTCTACTAAAAGCAGAATGATTTTATTTGAATAATTTATATTGTGCTTAATTGATGTGAACATTCTCTATAGCGCTGATCTGCCAGGAAGAAATAGTTCAATAGACACAAGGAGGTCTGACACCAAAAGCAGCATCCACTAGAGGGGGATAACTATATTGTAGTGGAAAGGTAAGGACAATTGAATATGGTGAAATTTATTCCAAATATCCATGGATAATATATTTTAACCATATTTTCAACATAATTATAAGAATTTATGGTTAGTTTCCAAACTTTTCTTCAGTTCTGAAAGTGTTAGATGATTTAACTAGTTTAGCTACATTTGTCTTCGTCCAGTTTAGTTTATATTCCAGTTTGGAATATATCTGTTCATTCAATTATCATGTTATATTTATAAATTTACATTTATGGTAAATTGCAATCATGCAGTAATCTCAAATCAATTAATTTTGATGTCATTTTTTTCAGTTAATTCAGTTAATTCTTCTTGCGGATTAAAAAAGATACATTGACACATTGGAAATAGATTAAACAATTGCTGCAAGGCAATAAGTCAATGGTTTATAGTACTAGTCCACTCAACCATTGTCAACCCGGATTGGGAGTGTTCACACTACAAAGGGGGTTGAACCAATCTGCTTCAATCTACTTCAATTCACCTTTTGAGTGGGGTTGAGATTTGTCCTTGTCAACCCGGATTGTGAGCGTTCACACCTAATCCCAATCTGCTTCAATCTGTGTCAACCCGGGTTGAAACACTAGTCTGAACGCCAGGATAAAGGGGCCAACTATATATGACCCATGTGATCAGAGATTGTATTTTATACCCTCAGAATTTTATTTGTTGGTGTGGAGAATTATATAATCCTACTTTGACAGATTGCATGCTTTTCACAAGCTCACACCTCTGTGTATTTTTCCAACTGAGCACTGATGAGGGCCAAATGTATGACCAAATGGACAGGACTTATGGGAGTGACATTCTGTATATGTCACATTATGTAATAACCATCAACACTTTGTGCTACTTGCACATAATTAGGGCTCCTTCAGTGCCCTCACCCCCAATGAAGGAATAATGAAGTTGATCCTTCATATTGTGTAAACAGATGACAGAAAGGTTTCTTATGTCATCACTCTATGTACCCTGGGCAAAATGGGACAGTTGGCCTCAAGCCATATTATTTACATTTAAAAACAATAATTACAAGGTTTCCTTTACAGGGACTTTAATATGTCTTATATATTGTTTTATCTATTTAGTTTTTTTTTTCTTTCTCACTTTGCTAGAAGATCTATACAAAACATAAAACCCTGTTGATTTGAGATAGCATTATGGTAAATTAACACCCCCCTCATTTTTCTGTGACTTATGATAACAAAAACCTTCAACATAAATACATCATAAAGCGAGAGGCCCTGGATAATGAAGTCAGTTACATCCCAGGCCAGTGATTTTACAGACCTTCACATTTGAGATAGCCCTGCCTGAGCGTACACACAAGGACTGTGTACTTGTCATTTCTGTACCATCATTGCTCTGATCCATTGGGTTTTCATGTCACCATCAATGCTTTGGTCCAGTAAAACAGTGTACACTAGCTGGCAACATTGAAAATGGTGAAACAATTAGTGTCTGAGTAATTATTCAAAGAGCATTAATACCTGGCAGGTTGACTCGTCCACTGTCAATGTCAGATTTACTACTCTCTATCTCAGCAAGCTTGCGATTATTGATGGTAATTTTCAGGTAATTCTTCCAATAAATGGACCAATTTTGAAGGATACATACAAATGTTAATTTCTTTTTGACATAATATATTCTTAAATCCTTTCTCTCTTTATTGAAATGAATGGGTCTAACCATGCTTAAGTTTTAACTACAACATTTTCTTTCAGCATAGGTCTATGAATAACATCAAATTATGCCAAAGAAATAATTTTTTATTATTATTCTTTTCATTTTTAAGATTAAGTCCTCAATTTCATCTAATCTATTCTAATCTAACGTGGACTTTATAGCACTTAATCTCCATCACTGATGGACTCTAAGGTGTATCTGAACATAAAGAAAGGCAGTTAACGTTAATCAAAGGACGTAGCCAGGTCGTACCAAGGAGACACAGATGTGACAGGGGAGGCTATGGCGGATAGGCTTTTGCAAACAGGTAAGTTTTGAGCTTCTTTTTGAAGGAGGCAACTGATGTTGCACTGCGCACATCATGAGGGAGTTCATTCCAGATCTTAGGAGCATCAAAGGCAAAACTATGGCTAAAATGTTTGACTGACTTAAAGACTGATGAGTGGAAAGGAGGAACTGTAAGGTATTGATGATCTGGGTGACTATGCCTGGTACTATAGGGACAACTGCTGAGAGACAAGAACGGTTCAAAATAGGAAGGAGAACCACTATGCAAAAATTTATACACTAGTGTTGCAGTTTTGAAAATACATTGGTACTTAACAGACAACCAGTGGAGTTTCTTTGGAATGGGTGTAACATGAGCATACTTTCTATGATTTGTAACAATACGAGCAAGGGTATTCTGAATACTTTACAATCTGTGCAATTTGTGCTGATTGAAACATGACAAACCTCTAAACAGTGAGTTACAATAGTCCAGACGACTATTAACCAAGGCATTTGCAGCAAGGACTGTCATTTTGGGAGTAAGACACTGTCTTATTCTACGAAGGTCACGCATCTGAAGAAAGCACGCTTTGCAAGTCATCTTGACATGTTCAGGGAAGGAAAAGCAGTTTTCGCGGAACATCCTGGCTTATATGCTGACTGATAAGGATTGTCCAGTTTGTTGTTATTGATGTGTGATGTAAGTTGCTTGGCACCGACTCCCTCCACCAACTTTGATAGGAAATTTCACACTTCAAAGCTAGGGCCAAGCCTTGAACCCAAAACCTGAGCAACAGGTGGTGAGTATGTTACCCAGGACACAACCAGTTGCCAGTGAATGAAACCAGTGCAAAGTTGAGTAAATCAGGGAAGAGAGAATAATTCATGTTCATATTTGAAGCACATTATACCTGTAGTTGAAGTGTGCAAATCACTTTGTCCACCCAATTTCGACACAAAACTCTGTGCAGTAATAATGAAGAAAATGTTATTGTGCACACTTCGATGCTCATGTATTTGTTTCTGTTTTACAGGAGAGTTCTTAACATGACCATCTGGCAAATAGTACAGACTGACCTTTTCATTACTTCACTGTGTACTGTGTGCAGGCCCTATTTTAATGGTGTATAATTTATATACACTGTGTTCCCTGAACTTTAGTAATGCAGAAATTAGGCACAAATAATGACTTTTATTATCAGGACATTGACACATTTATTGCAATATTTGCACACCAAAAAACTAGGTAAAGTTTAGAGAGAAGTTATCATCCATTCTAACTTTCTAAGTGATATTTGGATGAGTAATCAGTGCTTTTTGTTGTTTTTTTTCCTTTTAATTTTCATGTATTTGATATTCGGTGAGATTTACATACATATACATATGTATAAGTATATATTTCAAGCTGGTTAGTTTTTCTTTTTTCTCACCACAAACAAGAAAAAAATCCAGTACAAGAGCTCTGTGTATAAATAGGAAAATCTATTTCCTGTGGAGAATGTAACATTGAATCAAAATCTAGGGGTCTGTTTTTTTTTTGTTATTATTATTGCACTTGTATGTCCTGTTTTGAAGAGAGCTCAACAGAACACTTATATTAGATGTAATCAGCTGTGTGTGGATTGTGAAGTCAGCAAGTTTATTTCAGCTCTTACATAACACTTTCACTGACAAAACAAGTCAATCCATTACTACTTAGTAAGTATCTAATATATTATTTATTACAATTATACAAAGTGAGATATTTAAATTTTCCATTTAATAAATGTGTGCTACTGGGTCATTTAAGAAAGTGAAAAACACACCACACATGAGAGAGTTAATGTCATGCAAAAACACTGAAACTTTATTTACCAAAGTAAGTGGTTTTGTACAGCAATTAAAAAAAACTTCCAATGGATTGCTGTGAAAACTGATTTAAAACTTCAAGGTAACCACTGATTTAGAAAATAATCAGAAATTCAGCATGCTCTGTTATCATTAGCTTTATATTTTTTCGTGTAGCAAATCGGCAAAATGTTTCACTGATTGGTCTTTTTGATACACAAATGACTGGTCCAGAATGGAAGATTTGTCAGTAATAAAACCGGTTCACCACATTTTGAAACTCATTTTGTGCTGGGTGTTTTCACATCAGTAAGAAACAGGGTATAAGTTATTTGCAACATGCACAAACTCAATGACCTTTTCTATTTTAGAAAGGTCAAAGATGATCACTGAATAATTTAAACATTTTTGGTCCTTCCTCTGAAAGTCACGGATAACTGAAATGCTAAAGGATAGAGGATGTGGAGACGGTAACATCAAAGTCAGGTTTGTACAATCCCTTTTAGAGCTTGGGTAACTGGGACACTTTATATCAGTATTTCTTACTTGTTGTTACTGGGTTGAATTTGAACCCACAGATACAGAGGTGAAAACCAGTACAAGTGACCACTTGCCATTTCACTACCACTAAATTACTGATTTTCCTTGAAGGCTTATCACAATGGGTGTCATGGCTGGCTTTTCAAAACTGATATGATGCAATATGGAAGTGTGACCACAGATCAAATGCCATCCCTTGGTGAAAGAACTAATAATCCAAAGACTTCTTTGGCTCAGAAAGAAACATGATCAGAGGATACCCATTTGACCTCAAAAAGAGAGGTTAGAAGTTAATTCTGAAATAATAAAAACAGCTCAAAAGATTGCCACACATGATGACAACAACAATTGTCTTGTCATTCCTCAGAGTTTACACTGTCAGCAAGCTCTTAGAAGTTTGTGTAAATTTAATGATTTCTATTAGAAAAAGAATGTCTGACAAGAAATGATGTAAGTGTCACAAAATTATATTGGGTAAAACCTGAAAAAACCTCAACAATGAACTTCCCTTTTTCACAAGATCAATTTTCATTATATTCACAAGCAAAAAACATTAAGCCACACTATTCATAAACTTTGAATTTTTTTAGCTTTGCTCCTAGAAGGTATATCAAAGTTTCGTGTGTGTAGCATATCGATCAAAATTTCTCCACCAGCGTCCAGCTATCTCTGGATGTAGTCCATTGAATGAAACAGGCTTAAATGAAAATGTGACAGGGTTGTGTATGTGTGCTGCATCGGGAGCTGGATTCTGTACTGCACCTGGAGCTTGATCCATGTTTACTGAGGTTGCGGTGGCTCAGGTAAGGGGAAATCAAAGTTCTGAGGTTGCAGTGGAGGCGAATTTTCTCCTGGAATTTCTTGGTGGTGTGCTGGCAAAAGTATGTGTTCTAATTCATCTGATTGGTGCAGTGGATCTGGTGTATTTGGCAATTGTTGCAGAATTTCTGGGTCCTCTGGAATTGGCTCCAGAACTGGCTTGTCCATGGGCCGGACTTGTTTTTGAATAATTTGTATTCTTCTGCTCAGTAACAGTCTTAAATTGTATTTGGTAGATATTCATGAATTGATTGCTTACTGTTATATGACATTTTAACTATTGTACCACTTTATATCTGTTTTATGGTATCACTATTTGATTAGTTATTTGTTTGTTTTGGTTTATTCAACTGGTTGACTTTTTCTTGGTTGACTCCATTTTTAAACTACAAAAAAAAAAAGTGACTCTCCATGTTAAGAATTAATACACTTAATGCAGTATTGTCATCTGGCCCATGTATAACAAACCTTTGCAGCTCAGTTTGATTTATAATAGTACTGTTTCTTGACAAGGCTACATACATAATTTCTTGGATAATTTCAGGTATAGTTTTATGCAAAAGTCTTGTCAAAAAAAATTATACTTTACAGTAACTAAACTTTCACCATGATACAGTTTTTAGTCATTTGTTAACATAATTATTCCCCTTTATTTCACAGTTGCACACTTTCACAATATATTTAACATTTTCCTTGTTTTTTACAAATTTCCCTTTCTTGATTTTAATTTAATTCTCTGTCATGTGTACTGCTACTATCCGGCATCTCCACCATGTGACAAGCTTGCTAGGCCATGGGGGTGTCCAGTACCGGGTGGCACTTACCCTCTGACCAGACTCCATTAACCCATTACTTCCACTTCATTAGTTTATTATCTCCAGATTGTTCGTTACAATTTCTTCTTTTTAACACTGCAGACTAACTGTAATGTGACACTTGCCCTGTGGATGACTAGCCACTGGGTCAAAACTGGCCCTCTTATACAGATGACAAGGCAGCATATTATTAATTTCTGTGTTCAAAAGCTAGGGCCAAGGTGGGATTATTATCATGATATGCTGATGAGATGTTCATGAGTAGAGGGGAGAAGATAAACATAGGAAGCAGGCTGGGTAATAATTATACGGATTAGGGGAGAGTGGGGTGGGGGTGCAAAAGATTATGCCAATGAGATGTTCATGAGTAGAGGGGAGAAGATAAACATAGGAAGCAGGCTGGGTAATAATTATACAGATTAGGGGGGAGTGGGGTGGGGGTGCAAAAGATTATGCCGATGAGATGTTCATGAGCTGCATCACATAGTTTGAGAGGGAGAATGCAGATAAGTATTATGCTCAGAGCTCATCGCACTGTCTTCTCTCTCTATTAAAGAGGGCTCACTCAAAACAGGGTGTATAAATTTTGACATCATACTTAATTATTAACCTCTATTCTTTTTATTGTAAATTAATGTTTTCATCTCTGGCACACTAATACTGTTCAAATAGTGTAACTCAACCAAAAGTGGAAAATGGTCATTAAAGCATTGATTTTCCTTAATGACAATCCTAGTTGAATGAAAATAAAAAGTATGGTTTTATATGGATGGTGCTATGTTGACATAACTTATCAATCCACTAAAAGTTGGAGAAATTTTCAAAATTACATTTACTTTGTCTTGAGTCAGATCATACCATTATAATCAGGGAAGACATACAAGGTATTTTTATATGAGTTACACTGTTACAGCTTCATTATCCGGTTTGATCATATTGATATTGGGTGTGCATTGGCCCTTAAGACCCAAATATATGTTTCTACTTGAAAGGAAATTGTGTGAAAAGAGGTTTCACTAATTGAAATGTAAGGGTGTTCTTTGCACTATGACACCTAACACTCCCTTTTTCTGAAAAAAAAAGGATATTTGCACCTTGTTTGCATGTCAACCAAGCCTTCAGCAGGAAAGTTGTCACTGCACTTGTATATTTGCAATTGTAATGGTTTATAGTCTAGTATCAGTATATATACTATCACTCGACTTTACATTTACACCCTGGCCTGGGTTTCAGAACTTTTTCATACATGTTATCTGTCTCTGGGAACTGAGAGGAGGGGGCATCCACAATACAGTGCACATGTTGGAGCCCAACTTAGGAGTCAGCCCATCTTAAGATGGGCTATAGCCCAACTTAGGATCCTAAGTTGGGTAGCCTATCTTAAGATGGGCTAGCCCATCTTAAGATGGGCTAGAACATATCAGCCCAACTTAAGATAATAAAATTCTATAAACAATTTTTACTCTTTTTACTAATGTTTTTTTAGCATGTGCAAATGAAAGGAAATTATGTAACATTATTATGAAAAAGATGACATTATCATTGGTCTCCTTGAATGTTCCTTGAACAGAAGAATTTTTGCCTAGAAATTCTTTTTTTATTTTGAAAAAAAATATGTTAAGTTTTGTCAAAGCTCAACAGTCTTTAAATACAGAAACTAAAATGAATTGTGTTTCTTGAGCCCTGAGAAGCATTACAATATTCCTTTGATGTTGATTTGTTTGTCTATATTGGGATGATTTCTTATTTGGATTTGTGGCTATTGTTTCAACATTCTATTGATGTTGATTTGTTTCACTTGGGGTGGGTGAAGTGCACAATAGGAAAACCTCAATCATAAAGTGAAACAAATCATCATCAAAGTAATATCCAAACACAAAGAGGCTTAATCCTATCAAACCTTTATGGGGGACAACCCATATGTGATTTTATGGGTGAGTCATATGATAAAATTTAGCAAAGTTTTATAAACAGCACTTTATTTTCAAAAAAAAATGCAAATTACCTTTTTAAAATTACACTAATTATTACTAAAATGTAATTTAATCAAACAAGTTATTCTTATGTATTCAGTTAAACAGCAGTAATTGTCTACCTAAGAACCTAGCTTTGCTTTTAATAATTATGATTATGTTAATTGTTTTCCTTAAACATGTAAAAATACCTTAAAAGAGTCTTAGAACAATACCTATTAATCCTGTCAGCTAGTCACTCAAGCACAAGTGAAACAAATCAAGTTCAAAAGTAATGCTGGGACAAAAGGTAAATCTGAACACTAATCCAGTTAACAAGTCACACACATAGTCAAACAAATCAACATAAAAAGAGTCTTGAAACAATAGATAAATCACAATGTAATCCAATTGCCCAATCACTCCCCAGAAGTAAAACAATTAAGCTCAAAGGAGTGGTTGAACAATAGACATCTTGTCAGCGAATGACCCTCCCATTGTCAAACATATTAACTGCATTGGAATGACAAATGAATTCAGACTAATCCTATAAACATACAGGTAAAATAGTTAATAATATTATTTCATTTTGAGAATAAAAACTACCTGTGCATAAAATAAGTTGGGCTAATATCTGTAAGCAAATATTTAGGAAAGATAAGAAAAAAGAAACTTTAAATAACAATAGTAACTCACAATCATAGGCTGTTTAATTAAAATTTTAGTACTGAAATAAACTGGTTGATTAAACAGTCCATAAAGTATGACATAATGATTTGCTAATATATATCTGTCAATTCATCTTAAAATAAGCTATGGACATTCTATCTAAAAGGATAATATTAAATTTTAGATTTAAAAACCTTCTTGAATTTTATTATCCTAAGTTGGGCTAATATGTTCTAGCCCATCTTAAGATGGGCTAAGCCCATCTTAAGATAGGCTACCCAACTTAGGATCCTAAGTTGGGCTATAGCCCATCTTAAGATGGGCTGACTCCTAAGTTGGGCTCCAACACACACACTAAGAACCCGTATGCAGCCAGGTACCCATTACTCCTCGCTGGAGAGAGGCACAGTCCAGGTTAACATCTTGCCCAAGGATGTTATCCAACATGAAACAGTCGGCATCACCAGGGATCAAACCCACGACCCTTGGATTATGAGTCCAACACCCTACCAACTGAGCCATATGAGACCCATCTGTATATCTGTTAGTTGAATTTTTATCAACCAGCAGACACTACTTCCCACCCCCCACCCCACATCTCTTATCAACTCATTATCACCTGGCTTATTGAAGGTGGTCAATGTTACACCCAAATCAATTCAAAATGGAGCCAATGGAAATGAATAGTGAAATACCTTTGATTATATTGTCATGGGATAAGGTGAACATTTGAAATTTAGTATGAGTTATAAAGCTTATGCAACTTCGTTGGTTTCTAAAGAAAAAAATTACATTTTCTGAGGCTTTCATTAGTCGATGCTCATATCAACTAGAAAACTCATTACAAAACACAAAATTTGGTTCATACTGTCCTTCCTAGATGACACAGGTCACTGCCACTTGAACCTCCACTTCATATATATAGTCAGTGAATTATAACCACATTAAGCTGGTACCCAAGACAAAATGTAACTTTTAGTATAAAGGCACAGCATGTCAACAACACAGTAATACAGGCAGAGCTTTTAAATTTGTTTTACTATTGTCTTTTTTAAGTTGTATAAATATTAATTTACAAATGATTAAAATAAACCAAATATTGAGTCTTGTTTTGATTAATGAAACCTTTTATTTGAACTTAGATTACATTTACTATTTAAGAAAAGTACACCACCTTGAAAGTGTGTGAGATGAATGAATTGTCTCTAGTCTGTTATTATCACATAAAATGTTTCAACTTCTGGCTAGTTATTCCGCCTTTTCTGTGGTACATCAGACCAAGTCTGATTTATACCTGGCATGGATTTCATGAGATGTTAAACTCTGATATGTTGAAACGGAATCCCTAAAACCTCAAAGTCCTGTGTTTTTTTACACTGATTATTATTGAAACTACGATGATATATTTATGTATATCTAAAAAGAAATATAGAAACCTGTGTAAGTGAATTTTAAAAAAACCAAGAAAAACACTTGTTCTTGACCAAAAAATTTCAAACAAGTCAAATTGCATTGCGTAAGGCTGTTTGAGGATGTAATATGAATGTCTACTTGTGCAGAAATTCTATTCAACAGGATTCTATTGAAGAGGGTCAAAATATTGTGTCAACTGGGCAAAAAAATATATTATCCAGAAAAAGATAATATTATCCAGAGATTCTAACATCATATTTCACTACAGGATGTGTTTTGTCAGTTCACTTTAACAAATGAACAAAACCAATTACTGATTTATGCTTATTTCGAAATGACTGAAAAAGTCTGAACCACTAACATATGTTTCAATAAACGATGGTACATATTAAGTCTCAAAAACTTTCAGTTTTCCAAAGGGCAAAATACTTCATGTTTTGGAGCTATGTACAACAAACATCCTTTATTGTTAAGGTCCCTTTTCAAAGGAAAAAGAACAGAATCTTCATTAGTAAGAGGTTCCTGTATGGTATTCTTATACAAGGAACCTTAAAAGGACCCTCCGTACAAGGAATTTAATCAACACCCCCACCTGCTTGGTAAGGTCACCTTAACATCTCTATAGATAAAGGTTCCTGTTAGTTTTCCTTACTTAATTAGGAACATCACCTATTTCCTTCTTTGTGCATTATTACATAATATATTGATTATTATTTGAATTTCATTCAGAGATATGCAGATATTTTAACAGAAATGCAAAATTAACCAAAACTCACTTTTATTATAAATGTAGTTAAACACTAACCTAAAAAAACAAGTGTAAATCTTAGAGTGCAAGACCTCCATAGGAGGGGGACAATTCTAAAAAATTATGATTTTTTTGTATTAGGAATTTGATGCAGACTTTTTCCAAAATGTAATAACTTCTACCTTTGGTCAGGCCCTATCTAACTGAATAATGATTGTCATCATATTGAGAGATCTTGTCCTCAGCTTTCTGGATGACAGTCTGTCCGAAAAAGGTGAACCTAGATGGATGGGTGCAGTTCTGAGAGCAGCCAGAGTATCGTGTTTTATTCCAGAACTGAGGTGATTGAAATAACTGTCATGTCTAGCAAGGGTGATGTTGGCCATATTAACAAACACAAAATCTGAAAGGTCCTGCATTGTCCTAGGCCAGAGCAAAGGTGATGTTCTGGTTAAAGTTCATGAGATAGATCAGTTCTTCAGCTGCCTCCGTGGCTTTCACCGACAACTTCCCTTTACTTTAACTGTCTTTAATCACTTTCAACTGAAAAGCGACGTTTTCCCGCACCCTGTGAGGCAATGGCTGAAGCTGGCTGCTTGGTTGTAGATGAAAGAAAACATTCTCTGGCTGATCTCTCCCATTTTCTCAGTGTGTCCTGTAGGATTGGCCAGGGAAGCTAATTTGGTAACTGTGAATCTAGATGGCTTAGCAATCCTGCTGTATGCACTGTTCAGTTTGGCTAGTTCATTATACCAGTATGACACCTTGGAGCTGGAAGTGCCTTGTTTGTCATAGTGGTTGTTGTATACCACTCGCTCTGTGATCTTTGCATCTTAATAAACTGGTCCTTGGATAGTCCCCTAGCCTCTGAACTCCTGGAGGGGTGGCCCTTAACAATAGTAGTGTTCAGTTTTTCCAGTTTGCGACACAACCAGTCAGCTGATGACAATGAGGATTCAGATTCCAGGATCTGATGCCATCCCATGTAAGATCTCACTCCCAGGGCTGTCTCCCAGTAGTCCTGGTCCTCTGATAAGAGCTGGTCAGGCTCTTGTGTAGAGATACAGGCATCCTGATCTGATAGTTCACCTTCTTCCTCCAGGCTGAGAATTGTTCAGCCAGTTGCAAAGCCATATCAGTATCAGTGTCTTGTTTTCAGTAATAATAGTACCGGTAGCCGACCTGAAAGGCAGCACTTTCTTAAGTCCTGTATATCAACAATTTAACACAAGGGTCGGAACCCTGTTCTTTCTCCCCACAACGTGCCTGACAACTATGCTGGTCGAAAGCAGCCATCACATATCAACATGCACCCCATTTTTGTCCCGGTGATGCCATAATAAATATTCTAAACTCCACAAATATTTTCACAACAAAAGTCTTTTAATAGAAGAATTCTATAAAAATTCTTAGATTTTTCAGAGCTTTTCAAAGTGCATCTGTCCTGCATATGTGCCAAACGAAAAAGATGCTATTACGTCACATTCTCTAGCCAAGCAGGAAGAACTGCATGCCACCCAGTGAATGGTGGCAACCTAGACGGTCTCGCTAGTGGAGGCACAGGATGTCTTTTTCTGACGTTGGGGGGGGGGGGGGACAAATCAATCCTATTAATTTAAATTTCAAGTGACCAACCAAACAGAACTGATCTATTTGGCCAGAATTTCCAGGATCATTCAACCTGCCAAAGAGGCTAAGTTTTGGTGGCATGTGTTTGTTTCTTTCTTTGTTTGCAAAAGAACTCCTTTTAGGAAACAATGACAATAGCACACAGAAGAGATGAATCAATTATGGTGGTGATCCAGATCACTGTCTGGATCCAGGAATTTTGTAAGGGATTATTTTTAAGCAATATTTGAGGTGATAGGCCTTAGTGGAGGTATGCTTTCTGAATGCTCTTGTTTCTAATGGAAAAGGCCATCTGAAGACCTTATGCTTGCATCTACTTAAACAGGGAATACCACTAATTAGAGTTATACTAAAGGGGGTTTGAGTGCAACGTATTGAGCAGAAAATAAGAATCTCTGTTTGCAATATCAACCATCCATACATAAAGAAAACAGAAACAATTGGATGATAAAGGTCACATAAACTATGTCTGAGACATCATCAGATGGAACATTTGATATTTTGCCCAAATCGAAGTGGAATGATAATTCCCTCAAAAGTCAGATTCCAAGAATTAATAGTATTGAGAAAGGGCCACTTTGTGACTGATTTAATTGTATAAGGGGAAGATCACACTGCCTAAAGCTATGCACAACAGCTCTTCATTTGAACAGCTCCAGAATGAATTACTTGACCAGGCCCTTCCCTAATCCAAAACTGATGCTGATGTAGTCATCACACTAATTACATTTAGTGAGGGTGGCCACTCTACACGCACACACAGATATCAGTCATGTTCACAGTCACTCAAATGACAAACTGACAAGTAACCAGAAGAATTCTGTTAAAACAATTAGCCACTGCAACTATCTAGCCACCTCCATATACATCAAGAATGGCTTTCATGTTAACCAGGGGCCACAACTGGACATGACTAACATTCCACAAGAGTAAAAAAAAAACAGATGGCCACAGAAACAAGAGGCCAGTTTCAATGTTTGACACATGCTCTAAATAGCTCTCTCATTTCAGGTGGATGATAGCGCGTTATAATAACTGGTGATTTTTTTTTTACTTTCAGTGTGGCCCATTTTTACAGTGTCACTGTAAGGTAACAAACCACCTTACTGTCTTATATGACCACACACTGTCAAAGGCCTACTTGATCTCACCAAGCTCCTGTGATAAGCACACCTCACTCAGTATCAATCATATCTCTACACTGGAGATGGACTGCCCTCCAGTTGTTGACAACTGACATATAAATTGGCAATTATGACAGTCACTTGGACAGCCAGGTCATGCTAAGCATACTAATAGGTATATATGTTTAGTTTTTAATAACCTTTAACAACCTGCTATAAATTACTCCCGATTGTGTGGATTTATCAAACTATCATATACATCAATTGCATCAGCTGTACCACTCAAGTACTTACACAGAAAAAGTTATGATATCATAAAGATAAAGATTCAGGTTTATTTCTTCAAAAATAAACATAATAAAGAAGAACAGATGTGGTTTTATCAGCAGGCTTATATATGTATGCAATATGATTTATACTTGATTTAGACTTACTTATCAAAATACCAATCAAATAACAAATGGTTAATTGTTATCATTAATAAATTGAAGAAACTTTGGTCCAATATATAATATATATTTCTTCAGGCTAATAACTTCTGTGTTTACATGCATATTTAACAACATGTCCAAATTACATTATTTATATAAAATATTGTGAAATAATTACCTCAAAATCTTCAAAGAAGTTAGTAAGAACCATACTAGACATCACAGGTTTCTGTCAACAAAATACAAAAAGCTACAATAAATGTCAAGTACACCAACTTCACTCCTTGATTGCAGGTTTAAAAAGAGCTACATTTTCACTAGCTCACATTGAAACTAAATTTGATATTAAAGCTAAATCTAGTATCAATTCCTTTCTACAACACAGTGAGACTGAAGTAATATAGACGGCTAATAATGACCTATGTGAACAGTACTCAATCCAGAACATCTTTGACATGGACATACCAAGAAAGAATGAAAACTACATTTCATAAAAATAGCATCAGAGATGCCCGTACCCCACAGCCTGGGCAAATAGTTTTCAACACCATGAGATATAGAAGTAGTGAAACAGTACAAAAGTTGTGGTACTTTCAGAGCAGTGTCAGTTATATAAAGCTCAAAATAATGTTTAAGTAGAGAAATATCATCTAAGAGAAAGAAAATGTATGTAAAGATAAAGTACTAAAACAAGGACAATTCAATAGCAAGATAACAGCATTAATTAATCGGTAAACTAAAAATTATGAAGCTGTAAAATTTATCAATTGGAGAATAGCTGTCAATGGAAAAAGCACAATTATGTAAAAGTGTATATAATAATCAGTTGCAGCAAATCCATATATCTTTATCATAAGAGAAAAATGTCTCAAATAAGGCAAGTGAACGCACTTTGGCAGAGCAAAAAAAGGTCACACCATGATGCACACCTACACCCACTAACTAATGTCCCTACCAAATGTCAACCTTTTATACCTTCACCTTCCAGGAAATAGCCCAGACAAGATTTTCAAACTCATGGTCACTATGACAAGGTTAAAGGTCAAATCAAGGTCATACCATGATGTCGCACACCTACAACCTCTAACCAATATCCCTACCAAGTATCAACTTCCTACACCTTACAGTTTCCAAGATATAGCCCAGACAAGATTTTATAGGTCAAGATCACTACAGCAAGGTCAAAGGTCAAATCAAGGTCACACCATGATGCTGCACCCGTACACCCCCTTACCAATATTCCTACAAAGAATCAACTACCTAAATCTTACGGTTTCCAAGATATAGCCATTTCATTTTTTAATGAAATCCATGAGACTGGACAGTTTTCTAAGATATCAACACTTCACAAGTATATCATAAGTTTTAAGAATTTTTCATGATTATACAATCTAACTTTTATCATTGCCTTGGGCGAAAATGATTTCAGTGCATATGACCCCCAGAAAAAAACAAGAGGAGAGTGCCCGTGAACGGGCACTGTGTCAGCTGACTGAATGTTTTTGATTTGTGATGGTGATAATGAGAGGAAAGCATAATTATCAGGGAAAGGGCTGTACAGAAATACAGTAAATGGTAACTGAACAGCATGTTCGAAAGATATTCCGAAGCTGACAGAAGAAAAGGACAAAAAAGTTGTGCCCTGCAAATGGTATTATGAAATAAAGTAACAAGGTAATTGTTTAAGTGTAAAAAGTAGGTTAAAAATATTTAAAGAAATACTATAAATGCAATATCCTCGTTCGACCATGAAGAAGGGGTCCAAAGGTCAAATCTGACCATACCAAAAGATTCCCAGCCAAAGAATTTAGGATGGTTTACCATCCCAAACCTCTCGGACCAATAATAAGTGAGTCATAGGCACTTTTTAAGTTTGGCTATCCTTGTTTGACCTTGAAGGAGGGGGTCCAAGGTCAAATCCGACCACACAAAAAAATTCCCAGCCCATGATTTCCTGTAGCTTGTTTACCATCCCAAACTTGTAGGACCAATAATAAGCGAGTTCTAAGCAATTGTAAGTTTGGCTAATCCTCAATTGACCTTGAAGGAGGGGTCCCAGGTCAAATCTGACCGCACCAAAAGAATCCCAGCCCATGATTTCCTATATGTTTGTTTTTTTTTGTTTTTTTTTATTTCTTTTTTAGAGCAGGAATTATATATACAAAATCAACAATGATGCTTTGTCAAGACAAGCCTTATATACACAGCATACAAATGTTAAAATGAAAGAAAAAAAAACTGACAAATTACATTTGTTTGCACAATAGATCTATAAGAAGTAGAAGGAAAGCTAGTGAAAATAACATTGAGATGAAAAAAACAAACAAACTATATTTGGAGTTTTACACAGTGAGATGGCTAGCCATCTGATTGTGTTCAGGCCAGGATCATTACACCATTAACCAAAGGACTGGTGGAAACAGAATAACCAGGAATGAGAAAGTACATGTACTCTATTGTGAATAATCTAACCTTAGATGTCAATAAAGAGGTTTTGCCAGACACTCCATCTCTTTTCAAAAAGTTGATTTGAATTGTTCATAAATGATGAAATTTTCTGTTCATTAAACCTTTTTTTTAATTTCCCTTTGGAGATGGAAGATATTCAATTGAAAGCCTTTTTTTGCACACCAGTAGATATAATATCTAGTTACTATCAGCATGAAATTTAGTGGCCAAAAGTTTTCATTATTGTCGTTGTAACCAAATATTTTAACTCCACTATCAAAATCTAAATTCAGACCTAATCTAGTGAAAACCCAATGTTTGACATTTCTCCATAATTCTGAGGATTTTGTGCATTCTGCAAAAAGATGCAAAATTGTTTCTGGATGTTGACTACATAATCTACAAGTGTTATCATCCAAGATTTTAATTTTGTAAAGGTAGTACTGCGTATCTAATATATTATTTAAAATTTTATACTGGAACCAAATGAACTTATTGTCTTTGATAGATTTACAGCAGATTTTATAAATCTGAGTCCATGAGTATTTACTGTGAAGGACTAGCTCTTCCCATTTAGGTATAGGGGCTGGGTACTTGGTGTCTCTTTCCAATAATACGTTATAAAAATCTTTGCATCCCTTTTTGGATTTATATAGTATCTTTAGGTGAGACGGACAGCAGGGCCTCATGTAATTACTGGGTCCTTCCTCCTTGTAAGTAGTGATAAATGTTTTCACAAGGTATTTTAATCTGTAATAATCTAAAATATTAAAACTAAATTCAAATTTCCTCTTAAGAACCTCAGGGTTTAGTACATTCCATTGATCATCAATTATATCCCCTACCATTGATATTCCTTTATTTGACCATTTTGGAAAATATAGAGCATCCTTAGATATATTTGTGTTGTACCACAGGGGTGAACAAACTATGTCTGAATTTGACCTAATTTCTTTAGTTTTGCAGAAATTCTGCCAGTATGTTATAATGTCGATCCAGAATTCGTTTTTCATATGAAGCAGTATTGTTTTGCTAAGATCAAATCCTAGTGATAGTTTTTGTACTGGGTACATTTCTGAGAAAAGGTTAAACCACTGGGTTTTCACATCACAGAATATCCTTCTAATCCATGTAAGTTTCAATGATATTATAAATTTGCTAATGTTTACCATTTTAATTCCACCCTTCAAATAATCTAGGCAAATTACATCTCTTTTGATCTTATCAGGTTTATCATTCCACAGAAACCTATAGCACAAGGAATTTAGTTTGGTAATTACATCTTTTGGAGTAGGCAAAGATAAAAATAAATGTATAAACTTAGCTAAAATTAAACTCTTTAATACTGTTACTTTTCCAAAAGGAGTGAGATGTCTCACCTGCCACATTTTTAATTCTGTCTGAATTTTTTGTAGACTATTTTCAAAATTTAGTTTTGGCATGCTCGTAAGGTTCACATTAAACTTTATCCCTAACAATATGAACTCCTGTTTACCCCAGTCTAGATCAAGCGTAACATCTAATTTTTCCTTACAGTGCTTTTTCCTACCAATCCATATAAGTTTGGTTTTTTCTTTATTCATCCGAAGGCCAGAAATACTACCATAAATTTCAAGAGTATTAAGTGCAGCTTGTAGAGAACACTGGGAACCATCCAAAATGATTGTTGTGTCATCCGCAAACTGAGTCAGTTTATATTCATGGGTATGATAAATGAAGCCAGTAATTTCTGGGTTTATTTTAATTAAAAGTGAGAGGATCTCAGCCCCAATCAGAAATAAATATGGTGCTATAGGATCCCCTTGTCTACATCCTCTCCCTATCTTGATCGATTCAGATAGAAATCCACATTGTAGTATGTAAGCTTTTATATCGTTGTTAAATAACTTTATCCACTTCGAAAAATTTGCACTAAAACCGAAAAAATCAAGGCTGTTGTACAGAAAGTCCCAAGACAAAGAGTCGAACGCCTTCTCAAAGTCAATTAACATAAGAAGGCCTGGTAATTTTTTCTCTTCAGCCACTTGCATGATGTCATATATAAGTCTGGTGCAATTGCTAATTTGTCTACCAGAAATAAAACCATTTTGTGTTGTAGAAATAATGGTATTTAAAACCTTTTTAAGACGGTTAGCTATAGTACCTGAGGCAAGCTTATAGATAACAGGTAGGAGTGAAATGGGCCGCCAGTTTCCTATCAAACTTCTGTCCTTTTTTCCTTTTGGGATACAAGTAATAATACATTGTTTAAGAGAAGTGGAAAGTGTTCCTTTTTCAAAACAAATATTGATAGCATTTGTTATAAAATGTTTGAGTCTACACCAAAAAACCTTTAAAAATTCTGTTGTAAAACCATCCATACCAGGGGATTTGTTGTGCTTCATAGTTTTTAATGTCTCCCCAAGTTCCTTAGTATTTATGAGGTCACCCAATTCAATATTGGGTACTTTAGATACTGGTTTGTTTTTCAAAATTTCTGTTAAGTTGGCTTTTTTAAGTTTATGGTCTTTATTCTCATAAAGACATCCATAATAAGACCTCACATAAGAAAGAATCTCAGCTTGATCAGTGACAAAATGACCACACTTATCTTGAATTTTTTTTATTGTCTTATCCAAGAAGTTTTTATTTTCGACATTAAAAAAAGATTTGGAAGGTTTTTCACCTTCTATCAACCACTGTGTTCTAGCGCGGACCAACTGACCACTGAGTTTATGCTCTCGAATGGTTTCCAATTCAGTTCTTTTATCGGATAATAAGTGCAAATTTTGAGAAAAGTTTGACTCTAACTGTTCTATGTCTTTTATTAGTTCTTTCTCTTTCTCAAATTCCTTTTTCTTTAGAAATGTGGCAAACTTTATGGTTTCCCCTCTCATTCTAAGCAGAAGCATTTCTAGAAAGTAGTCATCGTCTATAGTGAATGAGATGTTTTGGTAGTTCCCCTGCAGAAATTCGAGCTGATAGACTGGTATGGCATATTTTAATATTTCGTCATCAATGACACTGTTAATAGTTTTTAAGTAGTCTTTGTTTTTTAACAAATTATTATTAAATTTCCAAACACCCTTCCCTATAGTGAACCTATTTTGAATAACTTCTAAAGATATTATTGAGTGGTCTGATCTATATGATGCTTTAACATCACATTTATGTATAATGTCAATCATAGAATTCGAGACAAGAAAAAAATCTAATCGTGCTTGTTTGATTGGATTAGCTATTCTCCAGGTATATCTATGGGTTTCAGGATGAAAAGTACGATAGATATCTATTAGATCCAACTCTTCTAGCATATTTAACACTTCAAGCCTTGCCCTTGGATTATTAATATGCAAATAGTTGGAATAATCTATATCCGGATTAATTACTAGGTTAAAGTCTCCACAGATTACATAGTAGTTAGGATTATTTTCTTGGACCACAGCTTTGATATTTGTGAAAAATTGAGGTTCATCAGTGTTAGGCCCATATAGAGTTAAGATATTAAAGGTCATAGAAGTTGCTTTTACAGTCAAGCAAATAAAATTACCATCTTTATCTTTTTTACAGGATATGACTTCATATTCAAAATTATTATTAAGCAAGATAGCCACTCCTCTAGAGTTAGTTCTATTTCCATTAATATAGCATTTATTACCCCAGATTTTATTGACCGATGCCTCGTCATTTTCAACCCAGTGTAAGACACACATACAATATTAGACTTTGTTTCTTTGAAATAGTTCAGAACATCAATTCTCTTTTGGTAGTTTTGTAAACCTCTACAGTTTGCGGACAACACAGTAATACTATTCATTATGGTATTCATCGATTTTTGCATAAAGTTTCTCTACAAGGATAAACAGATCGGTAGTAAAAACACGAATATTAAGTAAATGCCTAAAATATGGATTCAGGAATATATATCAAGTATATCATAAGTTTTAAGAATTTTTCATGATTATACAATCTAACTTTTATCATTGCCTTGGGCGAAAATGATTTCAGTGCATATGACCCCCAGAAAAAAACAAGAGGAGAGTGCCCGTGAACGGGCACTGTGTCAGCTGACTGAATGTTTTTGATTTGTGATGGTGATAATGAGAGGAAAGCATAATTATCAGGGAAAGGGCTGTACAGAAATACAGTAAATGGTAACTGAACAGCATGTTCGAAAGATATTCCGAAGCTGACAGAAGAAAAGGACAAAAAAGTTGTGCCCTGCAAATGGTATTATGAAATAAAGTAACAAGGTAATTGTTTAAGTGTAAAAAGTAGGTTAAAAATATTTAAAGAAATACTATAAATGCAATATCCTCGTTCGACCATGAAGAAGGGGTCCAAAGGTCAAATCTGACCATACCAAAAGATTCCCAGCCAAAGAATTTAGGATGGTTTACCATCCCAAACCTCTCGGACCAATAATAAGTGAGTCATAGGCACTTTTAAGTTTGGCTATCCTTGTTTGACCTTGAAGGAGGGGGTCCAAGGTCAAATCCGACCACACAAAAAAATTCCCAGCCCATGATTTCCTGTAGCTTGTTTACCATCCCAAACTTGTAGGACCAATAATAAGCGAGTTCTAAGCAACTGTAAGTTTGGCTAATCCTCAATTGACCTTGAAGGAGGGGTCCCAGGTCAAATCTGACCGCACCAAAAGAATCCCAGCCCATGATTTCCTATATGTTGGTTTACCATCCCAAACCTCCAAGACCAATAATACGCGAGTTATAAGCACTTTAAGTTTGGCTATCTTCGTTTGACCTGGAAGGAGGGATCTAAGGTCAAATCCGACCACACCAAAAGATTCCCAGCCCATGATTTTCTATAGGTTGGTTTTCCATTCGAAACCTCTAGGACCAATAATAAGTGAGTTATAAGCACTTTTAAGTTTGGCTATCCTCATTTGACCTTGAAGGAGGGGTCCAAGGTGAAATCCGACCACACCAAAAAATTCCCAGCTCATGATTTTCTATAGGTTGGTTTTCATTCCAACCTCTAGGACCAATAATAAGCGAGTTATAAGCACTTTTATGTTTGGCTATCCTCATTTGACCTTGAAGGAGGGTTCCAAGGTCAAATCGGACCATATTAACAGATTCCCAGCCCATGATTTCCTACAGGTTGGATACAATGATTTACTCAACAGTGAGAACCTGAAAGAAGCTAATGCTCAGCTATGCCATGACATAGTAAGTAAGTAAGTAAGTAAGTAAGAAACACTTATATAGTGCCGAAATTGATGTAAACATCCTCTAAGGCGCTGATGAGCAAAAAGGGATAGTCCAGTTCCAGAAGAGAAGAGGTAGAGTTCTGCAATTTCACTATGTTATAGCTGACCAAAACGTCTGTGAATAACATATTTAACAAAATACTCTAAATGTAATAATTTTCAAGTTACAACTGATTTACTCAAGAGTGAGAACCTCAAAGTAACTATTACTCAGCTATGCAATGAGCTACATGTCTGAATTTTTGCTCTGTTATAGCTGACCTAAAAGTAGGTAAACAACATATTTAAGCAAAATACTGTAAATTATGGCTGCAACGATTCTTCGGTTACTCGGAAACGAAACGATTCAGTTCAATACTCGAGGCAAGAAAATTGAACCGGGTCTTCGAAAACAACTAAACATAGAAGTAAAATCTACTACAAAATCCAATTTTTTTCTTTAAATATATTAATATATTTATATATTTTACTAATTTAAGGCATTTCCATTTCAGTATTTTATATTTTATCTATTTGCAAACTTTAGTTCTTTGTGTAACAACGTTTTATAAGACGGCATTTTATTCTAACGTATTTCGAAGACGCCTCAAATCTCGCAATATAAAGATGGTTAAATTTTCTTATATTTTGCATTATAAATGCGTCTTTCCCCCAAAATTCAATAAATTATCAAAATTCTTTACTGTTGTGTGGTTTGTAACCATTTAATAAGGCATGGTATGTCAAAATATGAAGCAGTTTATTTTGTGGGCGATAATCAAGCGATTAACCGAGTCCGAGTCGATTCTTATAAAACGAGGAATCGAGGCGCATTTTCGGGCTCGCTTGCAGCCCTACTGTAAATGCAATAGTTTTCAAGTTACAACTGATTTACTCAATAGTGAGAACCTGAAAATAGCTATTGCTCCGCTATGCCATGAGCTATAAGTCTGTAATTTCACTATGTTATAGCTAACCCAAAAGCAGGTGAAAATATATTTTAACAAAATACTCCAAATGCAATATTTTTCAAGTTATAGCTGATTTACTCAACAGTCAGCGCCTGAGAATAGCTATTGCTCAGTTGTGCCATGAGCTACAGGTCTGTAATTTCACTATATTATAGCTGACCCAAAAGTAGCTGAATAACATATTTGCACAAATTTCTGTAAAGGCAATAGTTTTCCAATTACAACTGATTTACTCAACAGTGAGAACTTCAAAGTAGCTATTACTCAGCTATGCAATGAGCCACAGGTCTGGAACTTCACTAAGTTATAGCTGACCCCAAAATAGGTGAATAACATATTGCAACAAAATACTCTAAATGCAATAGTTTTCAAGTTATAAGTGATTTACTCAACAGTGATAACCTAAAAGTAGCTATTACTCAGCTATGCCATGAGCTACAGGTCTGAAATTTTACTATGTTATAGCTGACCCAAAAGTAGCTGAATAACATATTTATACTAAATTCTCTAAATGCAATAGTTTTCAAATTACAAGTGATTTACTCAACATTGAGAACTTCAAAGTAGCTATTACTCAGCTATGCAATGAGTCACAGGTCTGGAACTTCACTATGTTATAGCTGACCCCAAAATAGGTGAATAACATATTGAAACAAAATACTCTAAATGCAATAATTTCCAAGTTATAAGCGATTTACTCAACAGTGATAACCTAAAAGTAGCTATTACTCAGCTATGCAATGAGCTACAGGTCTGAAATTTTACTATGTTATAGCTGACCCAAAAGTAGGTGAACAACATATTTAAGCAAAATACTGTAAATGCAATAGTTTTCAAGTTACAACTGATTTACTCAATAGTGATGACCTAAAAGTAGCTATTACTCAGCTATGCCATGAGCTACAGGTCTGAAATTTTACTATGTTATAGCTGACCCAAAAGTAGCTGAATAACATATTTATACGAAATTCTCTAAATGCAATAGTTTTCCAATTACAACTGATTTACTCAATAGTGAGAACTTCAAAGTAGCTATTACTCGGCTATGCAATGAGCCACAGATCTGAAACTTCACTATGTTATAGCTGATCCCAAAATAGGTGAATAACATATTGAAACAAAATACTCTAAATGCAATAGTTTCCAAGTTATAAGCGATTTACTCAACAGTGATAACCTAAAAGTAGCTATTACTCAGCTATGCAATGAGCTACAGGTCTGAAATTTTACTATGTTATAGCTGACCCAAAAGTAGCTGAATAACATATTTATACGAAATTCTCTAAATGCAATAGTTTTGAAGTTATAAGCGATTTACTCAACAGTGATAACCTAAAAGTAGCTATTACTCAGCTATGCCATGAGCTACAGGTCTAAAATTTTACTATGTTATAGCTGACCCAAAAGTAGCTGAATAACATATTTATACGAAATTCTCTAAATGCAATAGTTTTTAAGTTACAAGTGATTCTACTCATGATGGAAATTACTGAAAAGCCCAAAAGTAGCTATTACTCACTTAGCTATTGAGACAGGCACCCAACTTACTCACCATATTATAGCTATGAAAAAAGTAGCTGAATAACATATTTTAACAAAATGCTCTAGATGCAACAGTTTTCAAGTTATAAATGATTTTGTACATGATTTCATGAATTTTAATGCATTAAAAATTATTAAAAAAATTTATTAAAAAAAAAGTAAGACAGATCCAGGTCTCATACTCACACAAGAGAATCTACCTCTGGCCTAGTACATATATGCAAGATATGAGAGAAATCCCTGCAATAGTCACTGAGAAAATTGTGATTAAGTGTTGAAATTTTCACACTTTTGGTGGGGGTACCCCCCTTGTAATGTCTCTAGAAAACAGACGAACAGACAGATTTGCATGCCTTGAACAATTTTTCATCCTCGATAGATAAGGTATCTTTTAAAAAAAACAGCATGTCTCTAGGCCTTGTAGTTTTGGAGGAGAAGTTGTTCACGCGTATGCGTACGGCCACGCCGCAGAGTGACGACATAAAAATTGGGGCACAATTTACAAAATCGAAACTACATCACTATCTGGGTCACCTCAGTGCAGCAGGTACTGCCCCCCCCCCCCAAAAAGAAAAAAAAAAACAGCATCTAGTCCCACATGGTAAGCTATTGTAGCACAATAAAATGACACTATTTCATTTGTAAAAGATATATTTTAAAGCAAGTTTGGTATCTTTATGTCAAAATAGCCTATCACATTTTCATTGTGCCTGATAAAGGTCTGGCACAAACTTTGTGCTTTTGATTTAAATAATTCCATGAAATGTTTTTATAAACAAGGATGATAGGGTTTCGGTCTACTAGTGCGAGCTGCAGAGCCATCAGAAAAACGAGTATTGCACTCAAGTGGTCACCCATCGCGTAGCCCATTGCCACTCAATTTCAGTGAGGAGGCAGGCACTCATCACGCTATGCCACAATCCATATATGAAGATCTGGAGTAAAAAAAAAAACAGAAAAAAAAAGTGATCTCTTTAAGTGCCAGCCTTGCTAGTGCTCGCGCCTAAAAACACCTCAGTATGTACACTCTGTTGATAAGTTTGAATGACACTGATGTAAAATGCTTCCATATATGTGGACAGGACATCTAAAGCTTTGTGCATATCGTTGGTGGGAAAAATGCCCAGCATAAAAGAATTATGAAACATTTGACAGTTGCATAGATATATTCTTCAGCCAACAATGTGATCCAAATCCCACACTTTGATAGCAAGAGAGTCTTCTGTGAACTGAGAAGAGCATTGGGGGAAAAGATAAATGACAAAAGTTTCACAAGTATTTGCATAATGAACTGGAGTCTCTGTTGCTGTGGGCTTGGTCTGTCAGGTCTGTAGCCAGATAAAATAGATTGGCCATGTCAGCCTGTCAGCTTATCGAGAAGCTAAAGTAGCTTAGCTGACAGATTTTAACAGATGTACACCATAACACTCAAAATTGCTGAAAAACGTTCCTTACATTAAGTTAATAATAAAATGGGCAACCCCTTGGGTTTTTATGATTAAAATATGATTATTCCTCCCAACAAAACTGTCCAGAAATTTCATAAATCAAGATTTTTGCACTTATTTATTTTAATTCCTCATAAATCTGACATACAGTTTAACCCTGGTATGTCAAAACCCCAAAGAAGCACAAAAATACTTCTCCTAAACCTGGCATATTAGATAAGAGTCAGTTTTAATGGAGAAGGGCCTGTGATACCATTTACTTCCATTTCAACCAAATCCTACTAATTTTATTCTAAGTTCCACTTAAATGAGGTTCAGTATACACATTCCCACAGCATAACAATGTTTTTCATAACCCACTTTATCCAAACCATATCAACAATTGTAACAACAATTAAAGCATACAGTGTAGCCTATGTTAGTTTCTCTGGCGAAAGCTTGGCATCGCAATATACTCCGAGGTTTTAAAACCCTATCTGAGGATCAAACATTTCTCTTGAAAGCCTTATGCCTTTCCAAAGTAATTGTATTAGGGTATCCAAAGAGATGGAAAAATCCATCAAATTTATCATTCTTTGTTGGTCTAAGAATGACCTTGATATTGGTAAAAGCAGGGATTTTTTGGGTAACCACAGGTCAATATATAGGGTCATAAATGAAAACAGCTTACAAAAGAGCCTCAAAGGTTCTGATAATGGCTCTTCCAACTGATTTAGTGAGATTTTTATTTCTTTAACATGCTTTATGGGACTGTCAAAACTGCACTAAATCTTGCACAGCTAGACACGAAGCAGTGGAAGAAATACCTTAATATCTCAACATTAGAATGTACAACGCACAATATACACACCAAAAAGAAGAGAGCGATCACAAATGTGTCACAATAAACATTTTCTGGACAATTTGGCAAAGCTGCTCCAGTTTGAGGTATACTTTCTATCTTTCAGAAGACTTAGACAACAATAAATGATTAAAAATTAGGTCATCCAATAAAGATGAACTGGATGACATCAGACTCGTGGAATTTGGACTTTCAAAAATTTTTCATTCTTTATTCTGCAAATTCATATCAATTTTCAAAAGTTTCTGTTAGTTCAGCTTTAATGCTCTGCCATATCTAATTTCTAAAGTCAATGTGGAACAAACCCTAAGGATTTTTGTGTGATGCCTTGGACCCAGATTAAAGTCCATGGCCAGAGAGATGCGACAACCAAGTAATCTTGCATCAAACCATACAGGGTGTTATCCATTTTTACAGGGTATCTTGATGCCTAGATAATTATCATTGACAAACTGACGAGTTACAAGCTAACATGGGAAATCTTCTTTTATTCAACATAAGAAACCAAAAAATACATACCATTTGAAAATGAACTATTTTCAAGGTCCTGGCTTATGAGGTATATTTTAGTACTCTTACCAATTATCAACTTGGGTGCTTAATGGTTTAAAGATTGTCAAACACTGGATGCAATCTGGTGGTTCAAAGTACAATAGGAGTAATAAATGAATGTGCTACAAAAGCAACAGTAAAACAAGGCTTTGGCCACTGTATATAGCACGAGTGACTAGGGGAGCATCAAATGGATGTGGCTATAAAACTCAAACTAGTATACAGTTCAATCCTGTGTAAAACAGAATCTCATAGAACTGGAGAAATATGTCCACTTAACCAGGACCTCTAGACAGCAAGCAACTTGGTATGAAAAACACTCTGCAAGGACCTGGTGTTTGCTTCTACTTAAAGGGGAATCAACTTAACAGTTCCACTTAAAGCGACACAACTGTATATCTACAATCAACAGAGAATTGACAACGAAACCTTACCACTTACCGTAAAAACATTAAATTCATATTACAGTTGACAGTTGCTTATCAGCAAGTCATCAACCAGAATTTACAGATTTTCATTCCGGAATAAAGTTTTGCAACCTGAAAACAGAAATGATCTGACTGTTCAGGTATATAATAGAAATCTGGCCTCAATCTGGAACTATGTCTTCCATATTATAATGGTCTTAATACTGAATACACAATTAATGATGTTTATGATTCAGAGTACCCAGATACATGTTTATCACATATTTTTGGGCACTTTATGAGAAAAACACAGGAGGTAATTAACGCAAACAAGCGCACACAATATGGGTTCTGATGTTTTTAGCCAAAGAAGTAAAAACAATACAGCAAATGGAAATTGCCATTAAATCAAGCCTTTATCTCTGATTATTGACAATTTCCATTCTCAATAACAGCAAGTTTGGCATAAATCAAATTTAAATATTTCATGAAGTGAAATACAGCCCACTTAAATGAATTTGGATCAATACGCAAATGTAGGCCTGGTATTAGCAAATGTGAGACACTTTTAGACCAAGCTTGCTGAATCCTTAAAAGAAATAACAGGGGATGTGACATGAGATATTACAATAGCGTTATTTAATAATAGCTTTTATGCGGGCAGTGATCAATATTTCCATTGAAACCATTCAAGTGACAGACTTCTTTTATATTAAAACGCATTGATGCATATAGGATCATGTTTGTCATTTTTCAAATGTTACTGAAGAATACAAAGTCATGACAAATCATTGACGCTTTCAGAACAACCTGTTTCACATCACTGTGTTTGATGGATCATTTTTAAAATACACATTCACTGAAGCTTCTTTATCCTGAAGGATTATTGTCACTTCAATAAAGTCCTATTTCAATTTACATAGGGTGAATTTCATCAAAATTTTACAGCTAAAAATTGTCTTAAACTAAATATAAAAATAAATAAAATTGAATGAAATCAATCAAACAAATGTCAAGTGTTCAATATTTTTCTTTTAAATTTGTTTTTACACACAAGTTTCTTTACCAACAGCTTTATAACTTTGCCCAACTATCTACACAATAAGCCAGAAAAAAATCCTGTAGATACTTAAAGGTAAAACTCTGCTCATAAAAAGTCAAATGAAAAATGTCAACTCAGGACTTGAGAATAATAAATAGCAGGCACCCCTGGACTTTTCCAAGATCATTTCTCTCTAATTCATTGAAATACACAAACACAATACATGTACATGTATATGTATACAAGACAAGGGCACATGGGCACACTTAAGTTACAAACATTATTTAATTCAATTCTTTGCACAAAGTGTCATACACACACACATTCAGTCCCTCAATAAGACATTTCTAGTTTCTGATCAAGAAGATATGGCACATGGCCAGTGTCTGTCAATACATTTCAAGTATACACTCCACTAAATGGAATAATACCCCTCCTTTTAAGCAACAAATTTTTACCATTAATTATGCCACACCCATTTTAACCCTTATTTGCTAACTGGTAAATACAATCCTGTCAATGTTTAAAGAGACCTCTTCTCTGTGTGTTGAGAGGGTCTTTTTTGACACAGCAGTTATTGGTACATGTGCCATTCATGCGGGGCTGACAATTATGAGGCCAGTACATTAAGGTGATTAGATCTCATTTGCATACAGGTGCCTCCCATGACAGCAGCCACCTGATCCTCTCAAAGTTCTGGACCAATGAGAAGACAGAAACAGAGCTCTCATCCCCACCACTTCTAAATGCACAAGTATCACAAACTCATTCAAATGTAATGGTAAATGACAACTTTCTCTCAATGATACAATTCCAATTGCAAATATCTACACCCTTTTACATTTAAAAGGCGGGTGCAATGATCAGAAAGACTATTGCATGAATCAGTAGATGGAAAAAATTCTCATGGTTAAAACCCCTATTTTACTTCTATACAGAAGGGTCACTAGTGCAGGTTTTCAGTGTACGAGGAAACCGCACAAAATCAACTTAAATCCCTACCGTCACTCAATTCCTGGCCAATTACAATAAAAAAGAGTCCATATACTATGCCAATGATTATTTATAACACTTATTATAGCATTAGTGTAGTTTGGCAACAATCTGCTATCCTTCACAACAGAACGAAACATGGGGTAGGGTTTTTCTCAACAGATATAAAAGGGCTCATCTCTCTAGGGGTTCTCCCCAAAGGAGTTTTCTACATAAACTTTTGTTTCTTTATTTGCATGAATTTCAAAAAGAATTTTAAACATTGGTATGACAATAACCCTCAAATATAGCAAACACTTTTTTCATAGGCTCTTTTAAGTTCACAACTTTTTACTAAAATTTACAAAATTGTCAGCCAGTTCAGCCATACTGATTTGACCTTAAAACAGGAGTTAAATCTCAAATGATTTTCAATGACATCCTGTGATTTTCTGTCTTCACATCTTGACATCTACCAAGAAGTCCAAATATGGTTACTTTCCTGTTTGTAATTCCAAAATCAAAACATGCACAACTTAAAAAATCATTAAAAAAAATGTAAAATTCTGAAGTAGATACATGTATAAGGTTATATTAAAACACAAGATGACAAGTTGCCAGTGCCAGTGAAACCTCAATTTTCTTCTTAATTGTTGAAGTAAACAGCAAACTAGGCCAATCAATTATGAATTATTGAAGATGACCACCAATTCAACCCAACATATCTAATTAAAAATGTGTTAAACTATGGCAACTGTCTGGGGAAAGGTGGACTTTAAACCTTTGAACCAAATAAAAATGGCACCACCATTTTCACAAGTTTTACATGATCCATTAAAACAAAATATTTACACTATCAATAATTCATACGAGATTTGTTATTTCTAACACAAAGCATATGTGTACATTTAAGGAATTGTCTTGAATGTTTAATCAGTTGCTTTTTTTATTAGCTTTTACATATAATTTCCTTTATTTTTCTGCTCCTGACAGAGAACTAAAAGTAAGGATGATTAATTGATTGTATCAACAAACAAGGGTTGAAAAGCACCCTATACAGAATGAGGTATGGGTATATTCTGTAATCATGTGTGACGTTAGCCCTACCTACTTGCAATAGTGCAGTAAGGCAAGCAAAACAGGTCACATGGACATATGTGTACCATATACACTGAAAAATTGTCTCTTTGGGTCAGTTGTAATCTTGTCTCTTTGAGTCCGTTGTAATCTTAAACTTGAAACAATTTTGTGACTAATACCAGGCATTAAAAGTATTTATTGAATATCAACATGGGTGAGAACATCTTATTTCAGAGACACAGCACAGGAACAATAGTTTTAGCACTACAGACAAATTACTCAAGTAGTTATGAGTGTTGTTAATCCCTTAAATATACCTAAATCTTTTAAAACTGGTGAAGTTGTAAGCAATAACTAGAAATAGGACGCCCTGTTGACAGTAGCTGCGAATAGAAATAGGATAGCATAGAAGAACACACATTATCACGTGTAATGTCCACCCCATGAACCTTTTGCCAAAATTGTACAGTAGTCTTACAAGACCCTGTTTCATTTGTAAAATATATCAATGATGCTTAAATATTTATTAGTGTAGATGTAAACTATTTCAGCTTCATGCCTTTTTGCATTGGTTGGGTCGAAAATTTTGATGAAATCACTCTATCTTGCACGGTTAAGAAGATAGAAGCAAATTCCTGTTTTTCTATTTTTGGCAAAAAATTGAAAATTCAAAATGGCCGCCATTTTTGGGAAAAGGAAAATTTTTTGAAAATTGCCAAGAGTACATTCCTTAGATACCCTATGGGTCGAAAATTTCAACGAAATAACTTTATTTTGCACGGATAAGGCCAATTTGTTTTTTTCCATTTTGGGCAAAAATTTGAAAATTCAAAATGGCCGCCATATGTGGGGAGGGGAAAATTTTTGGAAAATTGCAGAGTACATTCCTCAGATACCCTGTGGGTGGAAAATTTCGACGAAATCGCTCTATCTCGCACGGTTAAGGAGATAGAAGCAATTTTATGTTTTGCCATTTTTGGCAAAAATTCTAAAAATCAAAATGGCCGCCATTTTTGGGGAGGGGAAAATTTTTTGAAAATTGCAAAGAGTACATTCCTGAGATACCCTGTGGGTCGAAAATTTCAAAGAAATCGCTCTATCTCGCACGGTTAAGGAGATAGAAGCAAATTTGTGTTTTACCATTTTTGTCAAAAATTCGAAAAATCAAAATGGCCGCCATTTTTGGGGAGGGGAAAATTTTTTGAAAATTGCAAAGAGTACATTCCTTCGATACCCTGTGGGTCAAAAATTTCAACGAAATCGCTCTATCTCGCACGGTTAAGGAGATAGAAGCAAATTTGTGTTTAGCCAATTTGGCAAAAATTCGAAAAATCAAAATGGCCGCCATTTTTGGGGAGGGGAAAATTTTTTGAAAATTGCAGAGTACATTTCTTAGATACCCTGTGAGTCGAAAATTTTGACAAAATCGCTCTATCTCGCACGGTTAAGGAGATAGAAACAAATTTGTGTTTTGCCATTTTTGGCAAAAATTCGAAAAATCAAAATGGCTGCCATTTTGGGGGAGGGGAAAATTTTTTGAAAATTGCAAAGAGTACATTCCTTAGATACCCTGTGGGTCAAAAATTTCAACGAAATCGCTCTATCTCGCACGGTTAAGTAGATAGAAGCAAATTTGTGTTTAGCCAATTTGGCAAAAATTCGAAAAATCAAAATGGCCGCCATTTTTGGGGAGGGGAAAATTTTTTGAAAATTGCAGAGTACATTTCTTAGATACCCTGTGAGTTGAAAATTTTGACAAAATCGCTCTATCTCGCACGGTTAAGGAGATAGAAACAAATTTGTGTTTTGCCATTTTTGGCAAAAATTCGAAAAATCAAAATGGCTGCCATTTTGGGGGAGGGGAAAATTTTTTGAAAATTGCAAAGAGTACATTCCTTAGATACCCTGTGGGTCAAAAATTTCAACGAAATCGCTCTATCTCGCACGGTTAAGTAGATAGAAGCAAATTTGTGTTTAGCCAATTTGGCAAAAATTCGAAAAATCAAAATGGCCGCCATTTTTGGGGAGGGGAAAATTTTTTGAAAATTGCAGAGTACATTCCTTAGATACCCTGTGGGTCGAAAATTTTGACAAAATCGCTCTATCTCGCACGGTTAAGGAGATAGAAACAAATTTGTGTTTTGCCATTTTTGGCAAAAATTCGAAAAATCAAAATGGCTGCCATTTTGGGGGAGGGGAAAATTTTTTGAAAATTGCAAAGAGTACATTCCTTAGATACCCTGTGGGTTGAAAATTTTGACGAAATCGCTCTATCTCGCACGGTTAAGTAGATAGAAGCAAATTTGTGTTTAGCCAATTTGGCAAAAATTCGAAAAATCAAAATGGCCGCCATTTTTGGGGAGGGGAAAATTTTTTGAAAATTGCAGAGTACATTCCTTAGATACCCTGTGGGTCGAAAATTTTGACAAAATCGCTCTATCTCGCACGGTTAAGGAGATAGAAACAAATTTGTGTTTTGCCATTTTTGGCAAAAATTCGAAAAATCAAAATGGCTGCCATTTTGGGGGAGGGGAAAATTTTTTGAAAATTGCAAAGAGTACATTCCTTAGATACCCTGTGGGTTGAAAATTTTGACGAAATCGCTCTATCTCGCACGGTTAAGGAGATAGAAGCAAATTTGTGTTTTGCCATTTTTGGCAAAAATTCGAAAAATCAAAATGGCCGCCATTTTTGGGGAGGGGAAAATTTTTTGAAAATTGCAAAGAGTACATTCCTTAGATACCCTGTCGGTTGACAATTTTGACGAAATCGCTCTATCTCGCACGGTTAAGGAGATAGAAGCAAATTTGTGTTTTGCCATTTTTGGCAAAAATTCGAAAAATCAAAATGGCCGCCATTTTTGGGGAGGGGAACATTTTTTGAAAATTGCAAAGAGTACATTCCTTAGATACCCTGTCGGTTGACAATTTTGACGAAATCGCTCTATCTCGCACGGTTAAGGAGATAGAAGCAAATTTGTGTTTTGCCATTTTTGGCAAAAATTCGAAAAATCAAAATGGCCGCCATTTTTGGGGAGGGGAAAATTTTTTGAAAATTGCAAAGAGTACATTCCTTAGATACTCTGTGGGACGAAAATTTCGACGAAATCGCTCTATCTCGCACGGTTTAGGAGATATGAGCACATTTGCCTTTTTCAGTATTCAAAATAGCCAATTACTCATTTATTTAATTAATTACTCACTCATCTATGAAGCAATTCCCCCCAAAATAAATCCCATACAAGCTATTAACCCAATGAACCTCCATACCAAATTTCAGAAAGCTAGGCTTAATAGCATTCCTTAAAATGTCTGGAAACCAAAGAGCTACTCAAAAGTAGCAAAGTAGCTATTACTCAGTTAGCTATAGAGCTATCATCACCAAAAGCAATCACATATAAGCTACTAACCCAATAAACCTGCATGCCAAATTTGGTAAAGATAGGATAAGAACTGTTGCCTAAAATGTCTGGAAACCAAGTGGGACGCCGGACGGCGGAAAAAGCAAAAATAATATGTCCACCCCCCCAGTGGGGTGGACATAATTAATAGATGCATACAGTCTATCTGTGCAAGAAGTTACACTGCTTATAAAATGGTGGCTGTAAGTTCACATTGTAAATCCATCTGGTTCAATACAATAAAAAGTTAATGTTAGTTATGGCGGCCATCTTGGTTCTCGCAAATTTTCCTTAGTTTGTCAAAGGGAAATGTTTATAATTTTACAGTAATGAATAAGTGAAAGCCAGACACAACTAACCCCTTCAATTAGAGCTTTCATAAGCAGAGTTCCCTTTTATGCAGAAGTAATATCAGGTCCCCAGATTGATATTTACAATACTATCTGTAATTCTTGATTACTCAGAAATTAAGCTGTGTTTCAAAATTCTGTTTGAGGAAATGATTTATCATATAGTACATGTAATACATATAATACATGTTTTAAGGGCCTTTTGTTTTTGGGGTGTAATAACCCTTTAAGCACAAGTGTTTCTCTTGTTCATTCATATTCTATTTTACAAAATTCTACAACACTGTGACGTTTCGAGTGTGACTCCTTGCAGTGCTGTTTCACTGGGTTTACAGCACGTTTATCAGGCAGGTTTCTGTAATTTTAATAAGTATTTAATTTACCTATGATGTAAGCCTATAGAGTAATTATTAACCTGGTCAGTCTCTTATAAACCATGTCAATTTTATTGTATTCACCCCTGAAACTAGCATTCATATTATAAACCCTTCTGGTTCAATACAATAGTCATTATCTGAATTCCAGATAATACAGTACATGTCATTTTTCACTGAAACCTTAATAATACTGGAGGTAGGTATGGTAAACTAATCTGATGAAATGCATATTTACAATTTTTTGGCACTGAGAACCTGTGCAGGAAGTCTCACTGTCAGACCTTTTCCTTTATGACATGACTGCCATACATTGTAACAATGACATAGCTGTAATTATCTGATAACCAATCCACTATCCATGGCTGGTCTCCATGACCTATAGATAGTAGTATTCTGATGTTTGACTTTAGCAGATGGGGATTGATCCTTGTCTAGGTGATGGAGATAATATCCTAAAACAAGGTACTTTAAACATGTGTCCATAATACAGGTAAACTCCAAAAAAAGTGGCCAATACCAGAATATATTGCAGAGCGAGGCCCGACAGGGCCGAGATTTTCAATATTTTCTGGTATTGGCCACTTTTGAGGAGTTTGGCTGTTGTAAACCCCACTCTATATCCTATTTGATGCCTGGTCCCCATATAAATACAAGGCTCTGTCCCAACATTCTGTAACTTCTCCTTTTACAGGAATAAATTAATCCCCCCAAAATGGTCACTGAGAGAAAGTGTCCAGTACTGATTAGTATTGGACACATCAGTCAACAGTGAAAACCTGCAAGTGGGGTTTACTTCATTTTAAATGTCTACTGACTTAGTTATTAAACTTGTGACAAACAAGAATCCTGCTGGGGGAGCAGAAATACTCTTAAAGTCACTCCATGTCACATAAACCAGAGTATAAAGTACTATAATGTTAGTCATGAAGTCGGAAGAGTGATTTTACATCATATTTTTTCATCATACATTTGGGTAAAGAGGGATGTAGATTAAGATATAAAACCTATTTAATGTAGGGAGGGTACACACCCGCATGCCCTTGAACCAATAACCAGCATGACAGGTTGGAATCAACAGAACACCCATTTGAACATTATGATGGACTTCTTATGCACATGTACCACAAGTAAAGCTGAGAAATACTTTCTGTCATTGAGATCAACATTCATATATCAACCAATTTCAACTGCAAGTGGGAGAATACCCATGCGTAATTGAGCAACTAGATTGCTTTGATATTTTGTACAGTTAAATTTAACATAATTTTCAGTTTCAAAATTTGTTTTAATTTTTCTGTACGTTGGCAATTTCAGTTTACATAGTACAGCAGCTTTCCAATTTTGTTCTAGTGTGTTCAGGAGTTTACCTTCTAATTCTTTCAAATCAAAAAGCATGCCAAATCTGAGCTCTTTTACCAATACAATAACCAAAATTTGATATTTTATTTCATTAACCAAGGTTCCCTTGTAGTCTGCATTCTTTAAATCATTGTAAACAACTATTTTTGGTAATCTTACATCTTCTAGCTTGTTGATAGGTCCTCGGTGGCCTAGTGGTTAGCAAGTTTGGCATCTAATCACAGGCTGTCACTTCTGTGTTGGTTCGAGTCCCACAAGTGGCAGTGCTGAGGACCTGTCCCAACATGACCCTGGCTGTTGAACGGGACGTAAGACACCAACTTTGACTTTGTCCAGCTTGTTGATAATTTGTAGATGTTCAAGTAAAATTTGCAGATGTTCAAGTAACAGAGTTTTACAGCTAGCCACCCAAATTCACCAATGATTGCCAGAATTGGGACATTACAGTATAAATACACCAAAATCATATCTTAGCACATGAATTTGAAAAATTTAATAGTAATTTAAATTTTTATTAGAAATACTTACCATTTCCTAACAGTAGCTATTTGTTGGAGCCATCCAACCCAATGGCCAACGCAGAGATGCGATTTTAAGGTTTACTAACAACCTTTACCAAGCCATTGGGTTACAGTAGTCCGTCCTCCCGCCAAAGAGGTCACATGACTACATTGTTTACCTCATTATTTTTGTTGCAAGTAAAAGAATGACTTGCGGGGAGGCGGGAGGGAAATTTGAGTGTTAGGAAATGGTAAGTATTTCTAATAAAAATTTAAATTACTATTAAATTTTTCAATTTTATAGCGAAATACCCTTACCATTTCCTAACAGTAGCTGAATTCAGCCTTGTAGGATGGAGGGAATTCTTTTTAAGAAAACCACTACCTAACCTACAACTAGACATCATGAAAACTTCATAATGGAATTACATGCATTAATGAACATATAACTTCCAAACATTCACAACATACAACTCCAAAAAATGGCAGTATGTAGCTATAGTTCTCACAACTGCTGACAATGTTGGTGTTGCAAAAAGATGTCATAAATAGATATCCCATCTACATTGTAACATCTGACCCCAAAAACAAGGTCAAACCAACCTGCAAGTGTCATCAGCATAATGCCAAATCCTTCCCAAGTCAGATTTAGGCAAATATTGATATCTAACTACAAATACATCCAACATTGCAGACATACCAGCCACAAACTGCAAATGTACCAATATAAGTATGAAACACATACTTATAAATTAAGAAACTGTAACTGCAACTGTAGGAACCAATTTCAAAACTGACCCTATGACAACAGAGGTTTTTCAGAAATTGGTATACATACGATGCAATTTCCAATAACATGTATCAAGAAACTCATGTAAGGAAATCATCTATAAAAACTAAAGATGCAATCATAAACATACATCAATGGTTTCCGTGACTCAATCTTGACCCAATCAAGATGAAATAGATGCCAAAAGATAAGTCTTATTAAGAAACTTTCTTAATGGCAGTAAAAACAAAGATTTTGTTCTATCTCAAACCTTTTGATTACCAACCCCTAACAGGACAGACAGACCCACATTGAGTGAAACTGTTGTCCACAGAGGCTAAGAGCTGGCATGACCACAGGCTTAATTGCAGTAGGCCCATCCAAAGCAAACTGGATCTGGCAATTGTGACCAATTCTCCTTATAACTAAAGGAAGAATATGTCCAAGCATCAATGTCACTCCTTACCATGACTCTGCAATCCACAGAGATACAGACCACTGGCTCAGTTGCAGTAATTGCAGTAGGCCCATCTGAAGCCAACTGGTTCATGGCCAAAAAGGCAGTCAATGGGCCAAAGTTACTTGTGACCCATTCTCCCTATAACTAAGGGAAGGGTCCAAACATGACTGTCACTACTTTACCTGAAGCCAAGACCAAAGACTGTCTTGAAAGGAAATAACTTCAAGAAAGCCTTCCTCACAAGATCAAAGGTTGTCTGATAAGAGCATGTAGGACCAATGACAAATTCCAAACATTGGTCTGTCTCTTACTAAATGTTGTTAATGTCTTATTTATCTCAACTTTTAGATACTTCTTGACCCTTTTGGCCTCAAACCATCCGCAATTGCTGTTCTATAGCCCACAATAATGGATGGTATTAGGATGTTTCCTGAAACTAGTATTACAGGAAATTTGCTCCCTGGAATGGTACCTGGCTCTATTCACACCACTTCCCAAAAAAGAACAATTGATTCTCAGATTCTCCTTGAGGAGTGCTCCTTCATTGTTTCACCACTTCCTCAGGGAATCTTCCATAATATTCATGCCTGACTTCCAGATGCCAAACATGAAGATTCAAGTAAACTAGATTGTTGTGAAGTCTGCTACTGAATGGTTGAGTCAAACAGATTTACCCCCAAGGGAAGTCTTAGAAGAAGTTTTGTGGACCGATTCACCAGATCCCAAAACTAAAAAATCCCTGGCCACCCAATCATGATGATTCTGCACCTGTAGGTGGTCATCTGTTGAAAACCCTGAAGGATGAGGGCCACTGGACATAACTGACCAGACCCTCCCCAGAGATGTTCAATGCATCTGTTTCCCAAAACTGACTGTCTGGGACATGAGACATATACATGTTACCACACCTGCAGGACCAAGACCCTGGGCAAAACACATGTCTCTCCAGACCTTCACAACAGATGTTCAAGCACCTGTTTCCAGAGCCTGACAGCAGAGCTACATAGGAAGCTTGTGATTCATCTTGTTGCAAACACATCAACCACTGATTGATGGCAGCAATGTCTAATTTGATTGAAAACCTGACGATTCATAGCCCCTTTGGTCTGAAAACTTATCTTCCTAGACAAGGAATCAGCCAGAATATGTAGATTCCCTGGGATGTACTTCTCTGAATCATTTTGGCATTGGACTGAACCATGATTCTACAGATGAAGGTACCTATTCCCTGAGTGGAAGCCTCCCTGGCTGTTCACACAGGCGCCCACTAAAGAATTATCTGTGAAAATCAACTGATTTCAACTCAGCTGATTTCTGAATCATTTTAAGGTAACAACATAGCTTCCAGCTGTATAATGTTATGTTATGAGAAGTCTTGACGCTTCCTGATTCCACAGACAAATGGCTGTGAATGATTCATGGAGAGAAAACTGTGCTCCTGAAGGAGTGGCGAGTCCTCCTTCAAAATTGAATTATTGGTCCACCAGTGAAGATGAACCCTGAACCAAAGACCCAAGAAATGAGATATCCAGAGACTGGAAATATCAGCCGTGTTTCCAGATACCATTGGAATGACTTCATGTGCAGATAACCCAATGGTATAGTCTTCTCCATTGAAACCATGCCTTCCAAGTTACATGAACTTCCCTGGAGATAAGCGAGAAGCTTTCAACATGGTAACTGTCTTTCCAAGAAGACAATAGATTTCCTTTGAGTTGGGAAGACTAGACCTACCCTGAGGTCGAATTGTAACCATAACTTCGATTAATGGAGTTGGAAATAAATCTGATTTTTAGAAATTTGTGATCCAACCCAGGCTCTCGACAAGATGCACCCCCAGTGGGTGTATCCCTGGCATTGCTGTTTTGAATTTGTTGTCATTAGCCAACTGTCTATATACTGGCGAATACTGATGCCTTCTGCGAGAGCCATCAGCTTCAACTCTTTTGCTACCTTGGTGGACTCGAGAGAAAACTGTAGCAATACTGAAGGGTAAGGCAGTGAACTGGTAGAATCTGTAGCCTCCAATGAAGCGAAGATACTTGTTAGCTGAGTCTACCGGTGACGAGTGTGTACGGTCGAGTGACGTCATCCACTCGCCTTCTATAGACGAATTCCAAATATTAAACATTCTATATTAAGGTACATGGAAGCTCATTTACCTGATCTTTAACAACTACTGGCTGCCATTTCTTCCTTGCTTGTCACAAGAAATAAACTGTAAAACTGAAGCGATGTGACACTGGTGACTGGTGTTATCGCCCTTTTGTCGATCATTCCATAAACAGCTTCCATCAAAACTGCTGTTTCTCTCGTTTTTTTTTCGTTTTTTTTTTTTGTTTGTTTTTTTTAACTTCTGCCAACCTCACTTCTGAAAGGTCTGGCTGAATATTATCCGGTTACCAAGACCTGTATACTACCAAAAACTGGCAAAGATTCCCTGAAAACCACAGGAAGCCACCTACCATCCCTGCTTCTATAGGCCCTGTAAAAGTAAGATCCTCTCCCCTTCTAACTAGCTGAGGAGTAGGAAGCACTTGTAACTCTATTCCAGGGTAACTGTCATGATAGGGACAAAAGAATCTGCCCTGAAGCCTGGTGTCCCTTTATTAGTCTAGACTAGGAGCATGCTCACTTCTAGACTTACTGAACATCTGATATGTCCAGCAAGAGAACCTCATTAGGAGTGAAAAATGTATTGTAGGTTTGCTAAAGGCATTCTAAGTTACATCCCTCCTGTTCAGACACATGTTCTTAGACATGGTCAAACTGCAACAAGAAGATTTGAACACAAACTGGTTGACTGGACTAGAAATGCAAACATCGTTACACCCAGTCTAAGGCATATTGAAGTCTATAACATATCATAGTGATCCCTAGGATCCTCTAAATTTGACCTGAACTGAAGAAGTGACTCAATACACGCTTCCATTCTCTTACAATCCCCTACCAGAGACCTTGTTTCCAAAGTGTCTGAAAGGTCATGTTCCTCCTGCAGACCTCCTGCAACTAAGGAGCTGTCCAGGAAAGTGATGTATGTAAGGAAGTCCAAGCAAAACTTCTTCCTGTATACTGCTCTTTAAAAACATCAGAGGCTTCAAACTCCTTGAAACCCAACATAAAAGCCACATTCAATGCTGGCTGTTCACCCAAGGAATGTGGGAATTCCAAAAAGTAGGTAAATGTGACCACACAAGGGACCATTCACAGAAACTGTGCCTGTTAAATCAATCCCTAGCCACTCAATAACAGTCAGCCAAATCTAAAATAAGGAATAGATTCCTTGTATTCTTGAGATGAATCATAATCCCCATCACCTGACAACCTGCATCTAACCTTCTGAGAGGTATACTCAATTCTTGTCTAAACTATTGAAACAAAAGCCTTTCCTTGTCCCGGGCATCTGACAACCCGAATTTAAACCTTTTGGAAGGAATAGAAACTCGATTGTCCTTGAATGACGTCATGTAGGTATTTCCTCCACTGAATGTTCCGACTGGACCTCAACGGAAGAGTTTTCCGACGAGGTAGTCTTTCCTGCATTCAAAACTTCTCCACGATGCAGTGTCCACGGCAACGTAAATGGCTGCCCCCAATGGAGATTCCTTCTACTGTATAGTCGACAATCTATTCGACTGGGATGCACACTCTGATAAAATTGCTTTCAACGCCTGGCTATTAGAACCCGACGTGTGAACAGCAAAAGTGACAATCGAATTGTCATTTCTCGTCCAAAAAATGGCATCACCCATGACCGTTTCTGTTGTTTCTTCTAGGTATTTATGCTTCAAATTTATAGCTCCCAACGTCCAGCAAACTGAACCAAACGACTGGCAAGCTATATAAAAATATTAATGTTGCATTATGACCTTCTTAATGTTGATTATTTCCTCGAGGTAGAAGACGATGGAACTTCTGATGTCGCCATCCAAAAGTCCTTATTTGCATAATATAATGCATACCTTCGAAGATCTAATAAATGAATAAGTTATGTATCATATACATGTGAAAAATGAAGTGAGATTCACTGTAAAATCTCAAAAAATAAATAAAACCCTGACAAAACTTGTCCTAATTTCCAAAGACGTCCATACTGATGATGGCCAACAAAAATAATGAGGTAAACAATGTAGTCATGTGACCTCTTTGGCGGGAGGACGGACTACTGTAACCCAATGACTTGGTTAAGGTTGTTAGTAAACCTTAAAATCGCATCTCTGCGTTGGCCATTGGGTTGGATGGCTCCAACAAATAGCTACTGTTAGGAAATGGTAAGGGTATTTCGCTATAAAATTGCAGTACATTACCATATTTGTCATTACAAAAACCCCAGACACCAGTGTTGTACTTCATAATTGGTGCAATGCATGTTTCATGTAGCGTTTTATATGTTTCATAACCAGCATATCTGATTTCTTTTAATTTGTAAATCACTCCCCCAAAAGCCCTTCCTGCTATAGAGTACCCATTCTCCTTGGAATTGTATCAAAACCTAGTGTGTAAAAAGTTCAAACAATTTGAACTTTTTTTTTTAAAGGGATTTCTCTCAATTGATTTTGTTGACTGATACATCTTCAATACCAGAGTCAGCTCATGATCTACAATGGTAATATATAATTCTTCAGGCAGGTTGTAACAAATGCACAGAGTAACCTCCGACACATAAAATCTGCAACAGGATATCTTTCTGTTGATGCAGTAGGTGCTTGCTATGTCTAGCAAAACCAAGTCAGTGCTTATGTCATTGTTCTTATGTGGATAAGTTGATCTCTGTGCCAAGTAAACAAACGCTCTGTCAAATCTCATCATCTGTCTCATAGGTAACATTCAAACACTAATTAAACTGTCAAATACCCCCAAAATTTGTGTCTTCTGGAGTTGCTATTAACTTTAAGTACCTCCACAAATGAAGTGGTTTGTACATATGAAATTAGTATATTTTGACTGATAGTCTACAATTGGTTGGGCATTATTGTCTTTTAAATACAGATCGTAGTGCATTTTTTATATCAGAGACCATCCACAACAGATAAACCTGTCTTCTCCAGAAAAATTGTAGCCACTAAAATGTAGTATTGAAAGCATGGTTGAAGGTTCATTTTTGTACAGATCTATTTATCTGTGTCCCTACATAGACTAGTGTAATAACAGTCACATCACATCAATAAAGCATATAATATCAAGAAAAAATGTTATGGCAAACAGTGGATAAGCAGAGTAAAAGCAATTTCTTCAAAGAATACATAAGAAAAGTGAATATGATACAATTTTACTGAAAATGCTAACAAGGCAGTAATGTCTGAATATTTTAATCTCACACTGATGCTAAAACACTGTTAACATACTGAATATTCTACAAAACTGGAAGCCTGACCAAAATAAATTTTACCATAGGCACAAGTGATGTACAGATTTAAACACAATGTTGACATGTATTGACAACTGATGGTTAAATCTCTCAATACTTTTTAAATTTATCTCTCTTAATTTACCAGTATTAACCCGATCCTTCACATGCACAAGTGACATGGGAATGTCAATTGCTGGTCACTCTGATCAATCACACACTGTTAACTTGTGCATTTTTTTTCTCATTCTTTAAACACTCTACCAATAATGACAATTATCTACCGACTGCTATTAGTTCAGAACATAAGTCATTCATCGGGGTAGTTTGTAATGGAGTGACCAATGATGACAATGATCTGACACATGTCAGCCTGGTCAACAAAACAGCCAAGCTTTCCAAATAAATGCAAAAAATCAGTCATGATTTTGCCTGAATAATATGGCAGCTAATACCTGATATTGACTATTTGATAACATCTCTTTCTTCATGATGGATGACTGCCACTGTTGCCAGTTAAACTTGGCAGTTGGTGTTAATCAAATGAAATTTTAGTACATTATTATTTACGACTTTTGAATGAATTAGTACCTTATTATTATTCCTGACGCTTGTCATGAGAACAGTTAATATACAAAATTAACACAACATTAACAAGAAAAAGTAGAAAGTATGCCTGCTTTTTTATCTTTTCATTAATTTTACATTTGTGGACAGAATAATACAAAGATTTAAACACTTACTTTGAAAATTTTAATTACTTAAATGTAGCTTTTATAAGCTACAAGCTTACCATGTGGAACTGAATGCTAATCTCGGGAGGCCACAGGCATCCGGCCAACGTCCAAGAAAAATCAACGTTTAGTGTTGGCCGTAGCCTCAGGTTGTACTCTCGTGGAACTCTTCTAAACTCTTCCTCCTTTTCCCGTTGCAATTTTGAACCATACCCCTCAGCTGTAATACAGCGGGAAGGCAGGGTGGGACTCACTTCAGTTCCACATGGTAAGCTTGAAGCTTATAAAAGCTACATTTAAGTAATTAAAATTTTCAATTTTATTGCGCTACAATAGCTTACCATGTGGAACTGAATGTTGAATCCAACCGCCCGGTGGAGGGATTACAGCTGAAACTGGAAGAAGTAGTCAATTTTTCTTGGATTTTGAAGTAGTAGAATAGAAAGAATGTTTAGAAATACCAGTCTGAGTCCCATTTACAGTGCCCAAGTCCCGAAGACTGGGTCTGTAGAGAGCCAAAAACCTGAAATGAATGAATGACATTGCTAAAAACTGTCTGGATGTTTTTGATTGGAGGTGAGAAGTGCAGCCTATGCTCACTTCTGAAGAGTAGAGCCCCTAGGGCTAAGCCACGATGAAAACAAGCCCTAGGCTTGAAAATCTCATAATTTTTGCCACCCTAAAATGAGATTAATGACAACTTTAAAAAGTCCTTAATATATAGTACAATATATACTGAAAACAATTAAAAGACCTTACCCAACATCCTGATGAGGTAAACTTATACCTAGACCCTGGAATTTAGACTCCTGAAGACTTGGTTGTAGTGGATATGCCCCCGCCTTCTTTTATTTCCAAGGATAACTGGTCTGAGGGGAAGTGTCTAGGACTTGTTGTGCCGCCACTACTGGACCCAGATACATATTGTTACCGTTGCCTCACCAAGTAAGGTCTTTTGGTAAAAATTAGTAAATGTGTTGTGAGCTTTACAGTGACAGGCTTGCATGATTTGGTCCACCGATACCCCACCATAAAAGGCCTTAGAGGCCGCAAAGGCCCTAATGTCATGCGCTTTAACTTGAACCAAGTCCAAGGCTTGTTGGTCTGCTTGTTTATAACAAAGTAGAATGGTTTGTTTTAACCAAGAAGAGAGTGTAGTGGATCCGATGTCTGAGGTGTGTCCTTTCTTGAAGGAAATGAAAAGTAGGGATCGAGACCCTCTCAGGTCTTTGGTTTGATCCAAATAATACCTCAGGGCCCGCACTGGACACAAGGTCCTGTCTTCTTTGAATTGTCTATCTACAATGGTAGTCAGAGCAGGAATAGTCACCGGAGACACACTTTGGGAACCTTCTCTTGCTAGTTGGTTTTTGGCTATGAAATCAGAAGATGGGAACAAGGCAACCTTTTCCCATTGGCCTAGATTAGATACTTTGTTAGCAACCCAGGCATGAATTTCACTTTGGCGCTTGCCGGAGGCCAAAGCTAGCAAGAAAGCAGTTTTGAGAGTAAGATATTTGAGGTCTGTGTCTTTCATAGGCTCAAAGGGTGCTTTGGTGAGCTCATAAAGAACAACAGAAAGGTTCCATTTTGGAAGATTTCTGGAACTTTTGGGACGATCCCTGTGAAAACTGGAGAGCAACCTGTTAAGGTCTGAGCTTTGGGAAATATGGTGCCCAGTTGGGCCATCAATGGTCAAGGGGCGCCTGTTTAGATCTTGGTACAGGTACATGAAAAAGTCTGAGACTTCTTTCATAGAGGGAGTGGAGAAATCCACCGAATTTTCTCTGCACCATTTTTCAAATAGGGCCCACTTTGACTTGTAGATGGTCCCTGTTGATGATCTTTGAGGGGCAGCAATTCTCTCTGCCACCTCCACAGAGAAGCCTTGTTTTTGGAGCTGTCCACTCCTAGACACCAGGCGTGGAGGTTGAGATATTGTGAATGCTGTGAAACACATAATTGTGGGACTGTTTGAGAAGGGTTGTTGACACTGGTAGCTGAAGTGGGATCTCTGTTGAGAGCTGCACTAGGTCCCAACACCAGGGCATCCTTGGCCAGCCTGGGGCTATTAAAATGATTTTTTGGATCATCCTGTGAAGGAGAGCCATCGGAGGGTAAGCATAGGCAGTGAGACCCGACCAATCTATGTTTAGAGCATCTATGTCCCAAGCATTGTGGTCTGTAACTGGAGACACTTACAGTAGAAGTTTGTGGTTCAGACGAGTGGTAAATAGATCTACATGAGGGGTGAACCACTTTTAACTGATCTGTTTGAACACCTGTGGATGCAGTGACCATTCTGTTGACTGCACTGGGTTCGACCTGGACAGAAGGTTGGCCATCACATTCAGACACCCTGGAATGTGTCTGGCTTTTAAGGTTATCTGGTAATGATGGCACCAGGTCATGATCTTCCACAGGAGAGCGCACATCTCTGCTGAGTGAGTTCCTCCTTGTTTGTTTATGTAGGCCACTACTGTTGAGTTGCCTGTTGCAACCAAGACTCTTTGGTTTTGACACTGGTCCTTGAAACTTTGAAGGGCCAGAAAGAAACCGCCTTTAACTCTAGAACATTTATGTGTAGCCTTTTTTCCCTGTCTGACCACAGTCCCTTTGTAGAGGTTTGCTCTAAGTGAGTGCCTCAGCCTTCATCTGAGGTGTCTGCAAAGAGTTGGATACTGTGGTATTTGGGATGAAGGTCTGCACCTTTCATCATGTTTGTGGGATTCTGCCACCAATCTAGGTGTGCTGAAATGGTTTCTGTCCAAGGAAGGAGGCTGTCCAGTGACTGAGGATATCTCCAGTGCTCCTAGAGGTGAAACTGAAAGGGCCTCATGTGAAGGCGTCCCTCCAGGACCATTTTCTCCGTTGAGGAAAGTAACCCAATTAGCAACATCAACATCATCTTGACTTGAGTCATAGGATCAAATCCTGAAGTTTGAGCCAACTCTCTTGAGTGGGTTTTACAAGGGCTGAATCTAGATGGTAGCCCACGTAGCCCACGAAGGAAAACACCTGAGTTGGTTTTAGTTCTGATTTCTCCTGATTTATTATCCACCCCAAGGACTGGGTTAGGTCTACCATGGCCCGAGTGTTCACTTGCGCTTCTTCCTGAGACTGGGACCTGATCAGCCAGTCGTCCAGGTATTGGTGAAGTCTTGAGTTTGGGTGGATTGAGATGTGACGGTAGGCGTCTGATAGGTCTATCGACGACACCCATTCAAATTGTTGAGCCTGATTAAGTCAATTAATGGCCTCCACCAAGGTGAGGCTTGGGTACAAGAAACAGGCAAGTGCAAAACCCGAGAGATTTTACATTTTCCACCCTTTCTACTGTGTTCTTTGACAGAGGAGACTGGATACAAGTGGCCAGAGCTTGTTCTTTTTGAAGCTTGTATCCTGACTGAATCAGAGGGACTCTGGCAAGATTTGGTTTTGAAATGAATGGAAGAACGTAACCATTGGGGATAATGTTTAACACGTTGTTTGAACATTTGTTTGTTTACCAGTCTCTTGTGAAAGAACGGAGGTGACCTCCTACTGGTGGACAGAGGGAGACTTTTTAGGAGTCAATGGGGGGGAGAGGGGTTTCCACACCCTTGCCCCCCAGAGTGGGGTCGAAAACGACCCTTGGAGCCTCTGAAATTCGGTTAACCCCTACCTGAGGAAAACGATTGGTTACTGCTTTGACAGGAGTTGCCCACATAGGAGTATTTCCTGTAGGGGCCTCTTTTCTTATTGTGGGGACCACGAAAGGGCTTATTTTGATAGGGTCTGAAACCCTGAGCATCTTTAGATGTGCCTTTTTTGTGGAGGAAGTCTTCTCCCTCCTTGACTAACTGAGACTTGAACAACGAGGAAGGCCAAAAGGGCGAATTCCTGAGTTCTAGGTGTCTCGTTTCCCCTAAATGTGGTTGAAGCAGGGTCATCACCGCCTCGCGCCTAAGCAGGCCAGTGTTACTCATAGTGTATACTGTATAGCTCCCTCTGGAGTATATGAGCTAATGATTTGCTTAGGTAGGCAAGTGCTCTTTGTTGAATAAGAATGGTCTTATTCCAAAGCTCCAAATATTCACAGGCCTGGTCATAACCACACCTGGCTGCTTTTTCAGGGTTGGCACCTTTCTGGATTTGAGATTTAACCCTTTTGAAGGAAGACTACAGACTGTGTTGACACTTTTCCAAAGTGGAGTTACAGGAAGAAGAAGCCATGAAGTTGATAGTGGAGAGGTTCTGCTTAGCTTGATGTTCCAGTTCCTTAAGAACTGGTAGGGGAACCTTGCCCATAGGGGTCCCAGAGGGTTTGGAAGAGATACAGATCTTCGAAAAATCTGTGTTCAACTCCTGGATTTTGTCCTCATAACAAGGCTGTCCCATCTTGTACCACTTTGCAGTGGAGGGAGGGGGTTTAATATATTTACCCTCAGGTAAATAAGAGGCCAGAAAATCATGCTCAAACTTATCAAAGGCATAAGGGGGAGCATAGAAGAAGGGCCTCTTGGCCTAAGCTCCTGTTGGCCTTTTGGGTCATATAGGACTAGAACAGAAGTGGAGCTTGGAAGACCTTTGCATATGTACAGAGGACTGATCCTTCTCTGAAGATGATGACTGAGACCAGTATCTTGACCTAACCTTGTGCTTTCTTTTATCTGCATGTTTTTGGGGTCTAGCCGAGACCACCTGAGAGAGTTCCTCAGACTGACCTGAATGTTGATCTGAGACATGTCTCGGGTCAGAATCATGCATGGAGTGATCATCTCCAAGATGACTTTGGTCTTAAATTTTGTCAAAAGAATGTTAAGTCTGTGGTCTTTGACTTAGCGGATTTCACACATCAGCTAAGTCCATGAAATTGCTAAGTCAGTGGACTTAACTTTAAGTCTGGGAAGTAGTGGGCTTAAATTTTGTAAAGAGGACTTAAATATGGCCGCCGTAAACTTTTCTCCACTTCAAAATTTGAAATGGCTGTAAATAAAGTATATTACACGGAACACCTCACTGAAGTAGTCTTTGTGAAGTTTATATGTGGCAACAAGGTTTTCCATTTCAAAACAGCCCTTATCCTTAGATAAAATACATCAAATGAAGGATATATGGCACCAATATTATATTTTGAATACATATAAAAGGTCACATGACACAGAAAACCACTGTGGTTATTTGAAAAACTTGGACTTAGCTAAGTAAGTCCCAGACCTAGCTAAGACCACAGTCTTAGATTTAAGTCCCTGACTTAGCCAATAAAGGGATTTAGTTTAAGTCCTTTAGTGAAATCAGCCCCAGGAGTTTTAAGAGACAATGACTCGAAACGCAGGGGCTGAGGACGTGGTGGAGAAACAAATAAATTGTCAGCAGCACCCTCAAGGTCTGCCTGAGATCCAGTAAAGGAATCCACGTCCTCGTCACCCAGCAAATCCAGTTCATCGTCTTTGAAGTGTCTGCTTTCTGTTTCCTCACATAATGCTTCCTGTTTTTAATTTTTTGCATTTGTTCATCTGAGAAACCGAGCAAATGTCACATGGAGATTCCAGAGTAACACAGGGATCATCTCCTTTATTTGCTTCCCTACAGGAAGGGCAATAATTGTGATTATCAAATGGGAGACAGAAATTCCGACACTTCAAAGATCTAGGTTTATCTTTGCTTGTTCTTTGGGTATTGAAGGACATTTTTACTGCAATAAAAATGCGTAAACAAGCAAGCCTGAACCGAGAAACCTCACAAATCACAAAAATGTAAAGAAATCCTTGTCCTGTCAAAACGGAAGTTTCACGGAATAGTCTATATCATTAATAAAGTAAAATAGCCAAGCTATAACATCCAACAATACGTAAAAACTGGGAAATAGAGTAAAATATGAATGCATAAAGCAAACGCTTCCAAATCACGTGGCCAACGAGAAAAGGAGGAAGAGTTGAGAAGAGTTCCTTCGAGAGTACAACCTGAGGCTACGGCCAACACTAAACGTCTATTTTTCTTGGATGTTGGCCAGATGCCTGTGGCCTCCCGAGATTAGTTCAGTTCCACATGGTAAGCTATTGTAGTGCAATAAAATACTCATGTTTTTGATGACCTGAAATCACGTATATAAAATTGTTACACAGAGTGTTACTAGACACATAAATATATCATTTACCACTATAAAAAATATTAACCTTAAAAAAATAACCGCTCACTTTTAATGATATGGAACACAGGTCATCATAATATATCTCCTGGCACTTTCACAACTCTGGCCAATCAAAATGGCCAAATAATATATATAGCCATGCCATTTGAAAACCTATTCAGAGTACATAACTCTGAACTAGGGTTGAAAGTATGTCCTCAGTAGGCAATTAGGGAAATGGGCAGCTATAAGTTAAGAAAAAAAAATTTTGTAGTTGACTTTACATCTGTGTTTAGTTGTTTTCGAAGACCCGGTTCACTTTGCTTGCCTCGAGTATTAAACTGAATCGTTTTGTTTCCGAGTAACCGAAGAATCGTTGCAGCCCTAGCTATAACAGGCTTTGTGTTGAATTGAGCCCTTTGTCCTTTTTGAAAAACTTCTGAGTTGGCAATTAGGGAATTTTGTAGCTTTAACCAGATCAAGAACACATCTGTGGCCAGATGCAAGATATATAACTGAAGAAGGATGACAAACATGGCTTTAAAAATCACTGGATCTCTTGTAGTTTTCAACAAAAACGACATTTTCCATTTCTGCCAAATTCAAGATGGCAGCTGAAATTCGGAAAATTAAAAACTTTTTAGAGGTCCTAAAAGAGTAGACCTTGGTACCTAACGGGTCCAAAATGTGTCTGATATCGCTCTATCTGTTACAGTTTTTGATAATAGAAAGTTTAAGATACAAGTACATGTGATGACGCGTACTGCAAAGAGAATGGATGACATCATCTTAGATATTTTTTTCTAAACTCAGTATGTCAAGCTACAAGTACACAACATGAAAAAACAGTTCTACAAGGACAAAACGTGAATGATAATCTAAAATTTTTACTATTTAATCTTCATTTTATATAATCAACTTTTTAGCAATAATATATTCAAGTATCTTACATTATATATATGTTGCTAAAATGCAGTTTTAGATGAAATATACACTTGAAAAAGATATTTTTAAAAAGCCTCTAGTTTTTGCCATATTCCACAGATTAGGTTTCAATAGCTTATATATATATATGGCCTATTCTGTTGCTAATGTTTATTTAACAATTGGATGATTTTATGTAATTGTAAATTCTTGAGTTAGTTTACACTACACTGAATCACAGTAGACCATAAAGTAACAAACGGTCAATCCCTGATTCCTCTACCATATTTTCCTTGCAGTGAAATTGACTATTTCCAAGCATAAACAACTAAATGAGGAACCTGCCTTCATCATATAGTATGTGTATCTTAACCAGAAATTACAAATGTGAAATGTCTATGTGTACTTATAGATTTTGCAGTACACGTAATTTCCAAAACGGGTATCTTAAACTCTCTATAAACAACATCTTCTACTTCTGACAAAATTCAAGATAGCAGCTGAAATTCAGAAAACTCTAAATTTTTCACGGATCTTTTAGGAGTAATCCTTGGTGCTAGGAAGTCAAAATTTGCCTGAAATCATTCTATCTCCCACAGTTTTCGACATAAAGATATAAGCCATTTAGTCAATATGGTAACCAATGAAAAACAGGAACCCAGTCATTCCTAGTGCAGTCAATCTCGACCAGCCATGATTCACTTGGTTATATTTACCCATACAACTAGAGGATCGCTCGCAAAAAAAAAAAGATAATGTTTTTGCATAGCAAAAACAAAGCGTCCCGAAAAGGATATAAAGGTGAGTGCTAAAGTATTAAGAAAATGCTTCGTTTCTAGCCTTATACTGTTGTGGCAACCAAAGTCAGCGCAGTCTGCTCTATCTAGCACGGTTTTCAAGATAAAAGCATTTTTGTGTTTTGCAAAAAACAAAAAAATTAAAAATGTCCGCTATATTTGGCGAGACAAAAATATTTTGAAAATTGGCATGGCTACTCTGCAGAGATACCCAGCAGGTCCAAAATTTTGTTGAGTTCGCTCCATATAGCATGGTTTTCGAGATATAAGCATTTTTGTGTTTTGCAAAAACTTTGAAAATTCAAAATGGCCACCATTTTTGGGGAGACAAAAATTTTTGTCAAGACCACTGCCGTGGTGTGTATCTCCCGCCGAGCATTAAAGCAGAAGAAATAGCTTTTCCGAGATATTCACAATTTTTCATTTTCGTGTGTGAAAGGTCTTCCAAAAGTAGGTGAATGAGTTATTTGAGAAAAATTGGCTATCTGCAATACTATTAAGAGATAATTCACATTTACTCATTTTGAGTAGGTGAATAATTATCTATGGGTCTGAAACTTCACCAAGTGAAAGCTCTCCCAAAAGTAGGTGAATGAGTTATTTGAGAAAAATTGGCTATCTGCAATACTTTTAGAGATAATTCGCATTTACTCATTTTGAGTAGGTGAGTAATTAGCTATGGGTCTAAAACTTCACCATGTGAAAGCTCTCCCACAAGTAGATGAATGAGTTATTTGAGAAAAATTGGCTATCTGCAATACTATTAAGAGATAATTAGCATTTACTCATTTTGAGTAGGTGAATAAATAGCTATGGGTCTGAAACTTCACAGAGTGAAAGCTCTCCCAAAAGTAGGTGAATGAGTTATTTGAGAAAAATTGGCTATCTGCAATACTTTTAGAGATAATTCACATTTACTCATTTTGAGTATGTGAATAATTAGCTATGGGTCTGAAACTTCACCAAGTAAAAGCTCTGCCAAAAGTAGGTGAATGAGTTATTTGAGAAAAATTGGCTATCTGCAATACTTTTAGAGATAATTCGCATTTACTCATTTTGAGTAGACGAGTAATTAGCTATGGGTCTGAAACTTCACCAAGTGAAAGCTCTCCCAAAAGTAGGTGAATGATTAATTTGAGAAAAATTGGCTATCTGCAATACTTTTACAGATAATTCGCATTTACTCATTTTGAGTAGGTGAGTAATTAGCTATGGGTCTGAAACTTCACCAAGTGAAAGCTCTCCCAAAAGTAGGTGAATGAGTTATTTGAGAAAAATTGGCTATCTGCAATACTTTTAGAGATAATTCACATTTACTCATTTTCAGTAGGTGAGTAATTAGCTATGGGTCTGAAACTTCACCAAGTGAAAGCTCTGTCAAAAGTAGGTGAATGAGTTACTTGAGAAAAATTGGCTATCTGCAATACTTTTAGAGATAATTCGCATTTACTCATTTTGAGTAGGTGAGTAATTAGCTATGGGTCTGAAACTTCACAGAGTGAAAGCTCTCCCAAAAGTAGGTGAATGAGTTATTTGAGAAAAATTGGCTATCTACAATACTTTTAGAGATAATTAGCATTTACTCATTTTGAGTAGGTGAGTAATTAGCTATGGGTCTGAAACTTCACAGAGTGAAAGCTCTCCCAAAAGTAGGTGAATGAGTTATTTGAGAAAAATTAGCTATCTGCAATACTTTTAGAGATAATTCGCATTTACTCATTTTGAGTAGGTGAGTAATTAGCTATGGGTCTGAAACTTCACCATGTGAAAGCTCTCCCAAAAGTAGGTGAATGAGTTATTTGAGAAAAATTGGCTATCTTCAATTCTTTTAGAGATAATTCGCATTTACTCATTTTGAGTAGGTGAGTAATTGGCTATGGGTCTGAAACTTCACCATGTGAAAGCTCTTCCAAAAGTAGGTGAATGAGTTATTTGAGAAAAATTGGCCATCTGCAATACTTTTAGAGGTAATTCGCATTTACTCTTTTTGAGTAGGTGAGCAATTAGCTATGGGTCTGAAACTTCACCAAGTGAAAGCTCTTTGGGATAGCTGCTCTGCAGAGATACCCTGAAGATAAAAAATTTCGTCGAAATCGCTCTATGTAGCACGGTTTTCGAAATATTAGCATTTTTGTGTTTTGCGCAAAAATTCGAAAATTCAAAATGGCCGCCATTTTTGGCAAGACAAAATTTTTTTGAAAATTGGCATGGCTACTCTGCAGAGATACCCTATGGGTCAAAAATTTCGTCGAAATCGCTCTATCTAGCATGGTTTTCGAGATATAAGCATTTTTACGTTTTGCAATTTTGCGAAAAATTTGAAAATTCAAAATGGCCGCCATTTTTTGCGGGACAAAATTTTTTTTCAAAATTGGGATAACTACTCTGCAGAGATACCCTGCGGGTCAAAAATTTCGTCGAAATCGCTCTATCTAGCACGGTTTTCAAGATATAAGCATTTTTGTGTTTTGCAATTTTTGCAAAAAATTTGAAAATTCAAAATGGCCGCCATTTTTGGCAAGAAAATTTTTTTTTGAAAATTGGCATGGCTACTCTGCAGAGATACCCTGTGGCTCAAAAACTTCGTCGAAATCGCTCTATCTAGCACGGTTTTCGAGATATAAACATTTTTACGTTTTGCAATTTTGCGAAAAATTCAAAAATTCAAAATGGCCGCCATTTTTTGTGAGACAAATTTTTTTTTGAAAATTGGCATGGCTACTCTGCAGAGATACCCTGTGGGTCAAAAATTTCGTCGAAATCGCTCTATCTAGCAGGGTTTTCGAGATATAAGCATTTTTATGTTTTGCAATTTTTGCGAAAAATTTGAAAATTCAAAATGGCCGCCATTTTTGGCGAGACAAAAATTTTTTAAAAATTGGGATAACTACTCCGCAGAGATACCCTATGGGTCAAAAATTTCGTCGAAATCGCTCTATCTAGTACGGTTTTCAAGATATAAGCATTTTTATGTTTTGCAATTTTTGCGAAAAATTCGAAAATTCAAAATGGCCGCCATTTTTGGTGAGACAAATTTTTTTTTTCAAAATTGGGATAACTACTCCGCAGAGATACCCTGTGGGTCAAAAATTTCGTCGAAATCGCTCTATCTAGCACGGTTTTCGAGATATAAGCATTTTTGTGTTTTCCTTATTTGGAAAATTCATAATGGTTAATTAATCATTAATTACTCGGCCATTTCTTAACCAATCAATGCCAAAATCTAATGATTTTCAGATTTTAATAGAATGAATGTATTTGCCAAGTTTCAGGTGAATTGATAAAATTCCTTTCAAGTTATCATCCGGACAAGCTTCCCCATCGAAAAAAGACATTTTTGGTCATGTGACCTCTCTGATTGGTTGAAATGTCACTGCAGCATATTCGAAAAATTCCCCAAGGCTACTGCCTAAACCTGCCAAATTTGAAAAGAATCTGCCTAATGGTTACAGAGTTATAAGGAAAACAAAATGCGGAGCCGCCGGAGCCGGCGGAGCCTGAAGGTCTCCCATACACAAACAAGCGTCCCTTGCGGGACGCTTAATTATGACCACAGATCAATTATATTTACTTTCTGTGATTTGAAATTTCCTAAAAGCTGAACAGCATCTCTTTGTTAAATTTCAGTATAGTAGTTGTGCTTAATTACTTGGAAACATTCTGAGAAACAGCCTAAATATTTATTTGTTGTATAAAATATAGCTCTTTCTCAAAACCTCCAAATCGTTGATTTCTTGCACTCTCTAATACTCTGGCCAATTTATTCAATTTTTATCGGATTTTTTGTTTTCCTTCTTAGTTTACTTTATAAAATATATATTATTATGATAACTCTGATAACTCTGCATTTCATATGAACAAACCCAAACTTAATGTAATATTATTACAGGAAGGCCCTACTGGTACTGCATAAATAATCTACACTTTGTACTTTAATACTTGAAGAGCAATTCCTTGCGGCTGGAAAAACAAATATTTAGTACTTTTCACTGCACACTGGCCAAAATCCACTGAATTTTCTGGTACAACATGTAACACAACAGTTGGGTTTATTTTTGTGATCCTTGTAAACCCAAAATGAAGTGTATGGATACCAACTGTGGGTTTTTTCAATTAATTAAAAAATTGATAATCAAATTCAAATTTATTAAAGAATTTCTTACAGCCTTTGTACGTTTAGAATCTACTTTCCTTAATAGTTTTACAGAAAATTTATGTGGTCCAAACATGGCAATATTCTATGTACCTTAAATCTTTCAGATGAAAAAGCATAAAAATTTTGGTCTTGAAAATGATGTTAAATGACAGCAGTATCATTTTTTTAATGTCACAGGAAGAAACCTGATTCACTGAATTCTACTCCAATCTTGAAATTGCAAAATGTCATCAACCAGAAATTCAATGTAAGAGGTCAACTATTGTATGAAATAAGAGGAAAATTAACAGTAGTAATTAATCAAAATACCAACTGAATACCTTGGGCAGATATTCTCCAGTCTCTTGTGCATTTATTTCACTAATGTGGCAACAACATTTAAAACAAAACTAAAAAAACATGCCACTCTTTGCTTGTGAATCCATCCCAATATAGCAGGACAGGGAAGGGCATTATGTGGCCATATTTGTAACTGTTCAATGTGTCAACTTTCAGCAACCTACATCCATCATCTGACCTCAACAGTCAGGTTAATTACCAATCCCACTCATCAATCATTTGACCTTGAATGTCGGGTCAGTGCTTTAAGCTCCTAATAATTGACTTATACAACAGACAATCCAAGCCCAAATTCGATTTCTGAAGAACAAGAAACCTTACATCAATTGAACTCAGAAATTGTTTGATGTAATTGATTTAAATGAATAAAAAGAAAATTGGTAAAAACTCTCCACACTTGTCTGCATTGGTAGCTATGTCCCTGTCCAAGAAGCCTGATCATGGTCACTCTCTGTTAGCAATGATTCAGTCAACCTGCTAGGCTGCTAGCGTTTCTGTGGTCTTTTCTTGGATAAAACTGGGTCAAGTAATCATTTTTTAAATTTAATAACCTTCATCTTAAATCTTAAAATATAGGTTCAAATCCTAGTGTTGCAGCAGGCTGACAAATTGTACCTTCGAACAAGGTAGCCAAGAAAAGCATCACTGTTTATCTAACAGTGGTGGGCAGAGGTAACTTACAGTATTAACCGAACATCCCAATCAACTAGAGAAAAAAGGCTACAGGCCTTGGGACTTCCTCCAGAGACCTGCAGAAAAGTCAGCTTTCATTATTACAATAGTCATATTTTTTAAAATGGCAAATAATGTTCAATGGAAAAAAACACACAATGGGAACAGTTTTGAGACATTTCAAGCAAGTATTGTGGTACTTAGCATCACATCGGTAAAATTGCATTTTACAAAATTGTCTCGGTCAGCCATGTTTTTCAATCAATTTTGACCAAAATAAATAGGGTTGCTCTAATAAGTAATATCGATGACTGTACAAAGTTTGAAGACAATTGGTGAAAGCAGCCTGGACTTAGAGCGCACACAAGCTTTAAAACTGGGTGGCAGCCATCTTAAATACAAGATGGCAGACACAAATTTTTTTTCTCAAAAGTTATCCCCCTTGACCCTAAAATAAACACAGGAAACCTGAACTAGATATGTCTATTGGTTTAGTGTAATGACGTACTTTGCTCTAATACGAACAGTCATATTTTTTTGTAATATGGCAAAAATGTTCTATATAGAATAGAATAGAAACATTTATATAGCGCAAAATTGATGCAACATTCTCTAATGCGCTTGAAATCAAAAAGGGAAAGTCGAGGGACGTTCGAGGTCATGATCCAAGGTTAGCGCCCGCCAGGTAGATGTACTATAGTGGAGGATATGCTAATCTAAACAAGTAGGTCTTTAGCTGGCTACGGAAACCTGTTATTGTTTGTTGTGATCGTACTGATTGTGGGAGTCTGTTCCATTCTATGGGGGAAGCCACTGCAAAACCTCTCCTACCGATGGCCTTTTTGTGAGAGGCTGAGGAAAGAGAAAGACGATTTCCACGTGTTAGACAACTGGTTTTGATCAAGGATGATAGGTATGTGGGTTGAGAGAAATTTATAGCCTTGAAAGTAATTAGATTGTACTTAAACAATATACGGTAAGTGATAGGAAGCCAGTGTAGTTTTTGAAGAAAAGGAGTGACATGGCTAGTTTTATCAAGTCTAAAAACAATTCTACAAAGGGCATTTTGTATCTTTTGGAGTTTAGCAACATTGTACTTACTGATGCCATAAAGTAGGGAATTGCAGTAGTCAAGTCGACTACTGATCATTGAGTTTGCAAGCAAGGCTGCAGTTTCCATACTGAGGTATTTACGGATATGTCTTAGGTCCTTAAGGTGGTAGTAGCAGGCTCGACACGTATTAGTTATAAGGTTGGAAAAGGTGTTTCCAGAGTCAAAAATTACACCCAGGTTCTTGACTGTATCAGTAGGGGAAATAGAATTTCCGAGAAGTTGAGTAGGGAATTTATTTATGAGGGACTCTCTGGCTTGTCTATCACCTATTATAATAAATTCAGTTTTCTCGGGATTGAGTTTCAATTTCACGCCAGCCATCCAGTTTTGGATACATGTGAGACACTCTGTAAGCTCAGCGAAACTGGAATCAAAATTCCTATTGTCCAATGCTAGATATATTTGGGTGTCATCAGCATATAGATGGTGGGTGACATTGAAATTGGAAACGATATTACTGAGAGGGGTTGTGTAAAGGGTAAAAAGGAGGGGGCCCAGGACAGAGCCCTGAGGCACACCATACGGAAGTGAGAACACATCTGAAAAGCTATTTCCTAATTTAACCTTCTGTTTCCGGTTTGAGAGATAGGATCTGATCCACCTCAACACAGTGCCATCAACCCCAAACCAATCACTTAGGGAATTAAAAAGAATGTCATGGTCGATAGTGTCGAATGCCGCTGAGAGGTCCAGCAGTGTGAGTGCGACAGCCTTACCAGAGTCCAACGAAGCAGCAATGTCATTCTGGATTTTCAACAGCGCTGTTTCTGTGGAATGGAGTCTCCTGTAAGCGGATTGGTTGACATTGGAGAGCCCCTCGCTATCGATATAATTATTTAACTGTTTGGCAACTACTTTTTCGATCAGTTTGGATAAGAAACTAAGGTTGGATACCGGTCTATAGTTTTTTAGGAGATTTCTGTCTAAGTTTGGTTTCTTGAGAAGAGGGGTGACATATGCTGTTTTGAAACAGTTTGGGAAACTCCCTTCTTTGAGTGAATAGTTTATAATATTTGTGATTGGAGTGACCAAAATGTCCGCACACTCTTTGACTAGTGCGGTAGGTATTGGGTCCAGGTCGGATGATTTGGTGTTGGATGACTTTAGGATTTTGAGGATGTCATCCTCAGATACAGGCTCAAAAGAGGTCAGGGCAGTGCTATTACTCTTCGGTATTGTGAGGGAAACAGGCACTGATGACTCTAAAGCAACTCTGATTTTCACAATTTTGTCACTGAAAAAACACACAAGCTTTAACAATGGGTGGTGGCCCTCTATGAAGTAAGATGGCAGGCCGCAGACATAAAAAGTTTTTCAGAAGTTGTCCACCTTGACCCCGAAATGAACACAGAAAACCTGAATATGATATCTTGAACCGTTTTGCTGTAATGAGGAAAAATAGAAAGTGAAGGGAAAAAAAAGGAGAAAAAAATTCTGAGTAAACCTTAAGGACATCCGACTTCATCAGATGTCCTAATAAGATCAGATTAAAAGATCAAAATGATCATTTCCTAGAACACAAAACTTGTAGGAGTGCAAACCTATCAGGTACCGTATCTCCACAGTGGAACAGCTCTATTACATCCTCTCCAGCATGGAAATTACTCCTGTAGTTAGAAATACTTGACTGGTCTTTATTACACAGTGTGTAATTTATTCACACTTGTTACAAATAATCGTATACACAAATAGATTGGACATCTAGACTTGACTATAAGCATGTGTGGCACTTGCCTGTGAGTAAACTCTTCCTAATTTTGGACATGTATATCAAAGTGCGATTGGTGCAAAATTACAGGCTATTCATCTATTGTACAATTTGAGCAAAATTTCCTCTCTTATTTGGAATAATTTAGTAGGAATGACCCCAGTTTTTGAGATTTTACATTCCTCATTCCACTAAATAAACTTTACTTTTTTCTGACCACCAGCTGGAAAAGGTTGTGGAAAGGTCTAAGATTAGCATTGTACTTGAAGGCTTGCTATCCCACACACCGATCAGTCTGTATGATCTAGACTGACAATGTTCAAACAGTTTACATCTCTACAGGGAAAGAAAACACACACACAACATAAGGATATATACATCTAGGTGGATATAAATAGCCTAAACAAACTGAAAGAACTGAACTGGTCTGACCACAGACTTATTCAACCTTTGAGAAAAACCATCAGTGCAACATGTCTACATTTCACATTTGTACAATAGTGAGTTTATTTAATCTTTTGTTGAGGTACTCTTTCATGCAACGGCCCTTACACATGCATCAGCAATGACAGGCACTTACACATCAGCAATGACAGACCCTTACACATGGATCAGCTATGACAGGCCCTTACCCATCAGCAATGACAGGATACAAGATGATGCACAACAATCAGATTACAAAGTTGGACTTGGCAAGATGAATCTTGGTCAAACACATTGATATGACACCTTACCAGCCAAAACAAATGTCTAATTCTAATTCAGCTTTTATAGTGCTTAATTCTCTGTGAACTGCAGATTCTAAGGCACAACATATCCAGAAGTCAGGGCAAAAAGGTTTTTATTTTGATGAGCTTACCAACATTTACTGGATCAGTAGATTTCATCTGTTTATGACCTCCAGTTAAAATGGCTGAAACAGTCCTTTACTTCTGATCTTATTTTTGATATACATTAAAAGCTGAAAGGTATCAGAGGCATGTGAGGTGCATTAGAATTTATGAAAATCTGGAGACAAATATAAATTCCGAGTCAGATACATGATACATCCCATACCTGGCCTAGAACTTAGATGGTCACCCATCCAAGTACTCTCGTACCCCATTGCTGCTTAACTTCAGTTATGAGATGGGTGCTTATCAAGCTATGTCATAATTGACAAAAGTTAAGTGACAAAAAAGTGAACTCTAGAAGTGTGAGCCTCGCCAGAGCTTGCGCTTAAAACGATTAGTAAAAATAAGCTATAAATTCACAAGAATTTTAGCTATGACTGTGTATTGGGCCAAAAAATCTGATATATATTGAACAGTTGTTAATATATGATATCCGTTATAACTTAAAAAAAGAAAAAAAAAAAAAAAAAAAATGTTTTGGAAACATGAAAACTGAAAGCAATTAACTTGATGCTATAATGACATCAACAGGATTTAATGTGACGTTCCCAATGTGCGTCTATTTTACTTAACTTAGTTAATATAGTGAAAGGAATATGTCAGAACTGCATTTACGAACTATAAATCCAATATAATGCCAGCAACTTCAAATTTTAAGTATAACCATCAGTTTTTGAAGGAATGTAAAATGACATTCAGCCCCTGAAACATTTCTGTGGGTTTCATTGGACTACATATCTGTACTTTGCTCACCCTTCACCTAGTGCACCACAAACTATTTCAGATACATTTGTACTTATACAGATAAATGTATATCTTTTATACCCACAATGCATGTGTTGTAACCTCCATGGGTGTTAAAACCCACACCTCAGACTTTGACTCAATCCAGGGGTTCATGTTAGTACACTTGTACAAGAAACCCAATGGGAAAATATCTACATGAAAAAGCCAATTCAGGTTATGAGTAATGTTATTTTTTTTGGACCCAAGGACTGTGAAATCCAAAGTTCAAAGATTAAGTGCATTCAGACATATGCTGGTTTACACTGGGAAGAAAACTCACAATGGGCTCCCCACATACACGACTTGGTTGTGTTAAATATATTCCATGAGAATGACACCATATATAAACTGCCTGATCAAACGGTTTTGTGGATATATAATGCAAGATATAATCTATATTTAACCCCCAAAATTCTTATATTAGCAGCAATATTGGCTTTGGAATAATGTGACACAGAAAGCAAGAGCTACTGAAAATACTGTGAATGTAAGACTTTTGAAAATCTGAGTTTTTTTCATATCCAGAGTATGACCTTTCCAAACATTTAATCACTTTCTCCTTATGTCAGGCCCTAGCCACATAAAACTTTCATAAAAATATGTTAACTACATTTGGGGTAATTGATTTTCATAAATTTTGTACGAGATTCTTTAGGTGTTTCCATTATTATTATTATTTCCACTAGGTTCCTTCGATTAAAAGTATCCTTACACCATTCTACTCTTTCAACATGGTAAGATAATATCATAATAATTGTGGATCTTAAGGTTCACAAAATAATTACTTGATCATTATTAAACTATGTATCAAAGAACAAATTGCCTTTAAAAATAGTATTGGAGATGCCTGTACCCACAGATCCCTGTGACACAGTATAAAGATCCGGAGACATTCAGAGTAAACATTGTGACATGATATTGCACACCTACACCCCCTACCACACCTACACCTTATGGTTTCCCAGATATAGCCAGGAGAAAAATTTAAAGGTCAATTTCACAACAGAAAGGTTAAAGGTCAAATCAAGTTCACACAATGACATTGCCTACCTATACCCTAGCCAATGTCCCAATCAAGTATCAACCTTCTACAGCTTACAGTTTCTGAGAAATGGCCCGGACAAGATACTAAAGGTTAAGGTCACTACAGCTGAGGTCAAAGGTCTTATCAAGGTCACACCACCGTGTTGCAGACCAACAATCCCCGACCAATGTCCCTACCAAGCATCAACTTTCTATACTTTAGGGTTTCTGGGATATAGAAAAGACAAGATTGTAAAGTTCAAGGTCACCACAGCAAGGTCTAAGGTCAAATCAAGGTCATATCATGATGCTGCATGGCTACACCCCCAACCAATGTCCCTACGACATATCAACCATCTACACATTACAGTTTCTGAGATATATCCCAGACCAGAGTTTAAATCTAGGTCACTACAGCAAGATCTAAGACCAAATTAAGATCATACCATGACATTGCACACCTAATCAATGTCCCTACCAAGGTATCAAATTTCTACACCTTAAAGGTCAATTTCACTGTGAAAAGGCTAATCAAATGAAGGTCACAGCATGACGTTGCATACCTACACCTCTTACCAATGTCCCAACTAAGTGTCAAGCTTCTTCACCTTAAAGTTTCTGAGATATAGCCCAGACAAGATTTTATAGGTTAAGGTCACTACTGCAAGGTTAAAGGTTAAATCAAGGTCACATCACGACATCTCTACCAAGTATCAACCTTCTTAACCTTACCGTTTCCGAGATGATATTACCATGATATTACACACCAACACCCCAACCAATGTCCCTATCAAATATCAACTTTCTGTACCTTATACTTTCCAAAATATAGCCTGGACAAGATTTTAAAGGTCAAGGTCACTACAGTAAGGTCTAAGATCAAATCAAGGTCACATCACGACATCTCTACCAAGTATCAACCTTCTTAACCTTACCGTTTCCGAGATATAGTCTGGACAAGAATCTAAAGCTCCAGGTCACTACAGCAACATCAAAGATCAAATCAAATCTGCCACCCAACCATCAGCTTGCCCATCCAGACCCCATGGGTGAAAAAAAATACCCGCACAGCCCTTAAAGGATGTGGGTAACAATAGCTACAATTACATGCAGATATGTTCACAAAAAAATCATTAATTTTTAAAAAAAATTGCAGAAGGTGGTCTCCTAAGCAAGCTGTATCCTTTATATCAACTGACACCTCAATAGCCTCCACAGGACTACTTAATCTGCATATTTTAATTTTTGCATATGTACTGTACCTCGGGTATCCATGTATATTTAGAAACAATCCATTCCATGAAATAACATCCACTATATTTGGATAACCACTTGGGTAGAATGAACTGTTATACACAGAGAGAAACCTCAACTTCAAAATCAAAGCTAACTGCTTCTTAAAATAATAATTCTAGGCTTTAATTTGCTATGTCTGATATAACAATATCACACTCCAAGCAAAACTAAAGCCCAAGGAGAATGCTCACAGGGTATTTGAAGTTGCTCATTAAACATTCTAACATGAATGAACATGGCAAGTGCCACATAACAAATGAACATGTGAAAGCAGTGACTCCTGTCTAAATTAAGGTTTGCAGAGAATTTTACTTTTACGAAGATGGAATACACAAGTCACCAGTTGGGTTTTTATGAACCTAGTACAGACAACCTCTAAAAGTCAAATTTAATAAGATTCTCATCCTGCAAACAAAATCTTTCCATGCACATGCCCCACTGACCAAGGCAGTAATGTCTCAACCTTAGGGTTCAAGCCCAAAGATGCGCTTCTTAACGGTTGAACCAGAGACCTTTCAATTGCCCTGAAAGGTTGAATTTTCTAATTTGGTCAGTCAGACATACGTTAGTGTTGTTTCACTATGAGCTGAGCATTGCCAATTGCACAGCAACATTAGGCCAGAAAACTAAAACCTCTATGCATGTATGCAGTAACCCATGAAAATAAAAAAAAGAGTTACTATTTAAATAAGTTTGATGGAAACATGAGAAAGTTTCCCCACCCTTTGAAGAAATACCACACCATTTGACACTACAATGAATGCATTTATCTTCTTCACCCGAAACCAAAGTGATTTTCAATGAGAAAGGTTTGTCAGTACATCTGATATAAGTAAACACTTTAATATATTATAAATGGAAAAAATACTGTACTTTACAGCCTAAATCAACTCCCTTCATTAGATGCTGAATCACCAAAGACAGGAAGCTTTAATTTATGTGCGATATACAGAAAATAATTTGATTATGTCATCATTGATAACCCAAAAATGCTAGTTGGTCAGCGACAGTTTCAAACTAAATAGATTGATTAAATTATTTTGACACTGCTGTTATTTATCACATAAAACAGGGTCATATTAGTTAACTTACAATGAAACATCTTATCAAAAACTCAAAATTGAGCCATTTTCACTAGAATTACCTTCTTTAACTAGAATGGAGATATAATAATTACATTTTCCCTTTAGTTGATCTTCTTCACTGAAAATTGTTTTTATGAGCATTTTGGGATAATTTTCAGCTACACAATTTTATGAAATGGCCAACAGTGAATATGCCTAAACTAATTTGGTATTCCACTACATCTTCATACAACACTATCCTTGATTCTTAATAAAATCCTATAAATGTGGTGTTGACTTGAAACATTAAATCTGAGTACATGCATCATGGTTGTGAAAAATTCAAAGTTGAGGTTTTCATCTCTGATTCCCCAGCTATTGCAAGATTCTATTGCTATTTTGGGATAGGTTCTCACCGTTGCCACTTGTGAGTTCAAAACTACAAAGCTGGTGTTCCAATTCACAATTCCATTCAATATGCTTGAGTCACATTGGGATAGGCCCACAGCATTTCCATTTTGGGGGTTAAGTTATGATAACTAGCGTAACTAAAACCCCATAAATTAAAAACAGATTAATATGGCTATACAAAATGGCAACACTGTATACACCCAGAATATTGAGAATAGCCAGCCTCAACGGGCACAAACCCCAGGCTGCAGGTATAATTTGAGAGCATGAGGGACATCTGAAAAACTTGCCAAACATTTTAAATGCAAGGGAAATTTCAGTAAACATCTATGTATGGGCTGGACTGTAGGATACCCACAAATGTAGAAGTCCAAAGAACAGAAAGTGTTACAGTAGCAAAAATTGTTATCAGATGTTGGCAAAAAATCTATCAGCTCCAGGTCCCCTAAGGATAAACATATCCATATAATGTGAACTTTTATAGCACTTAATCTCCATCAATTGACAGACACTAACGCTAAGGCACAACTGAAGGAAAACAAGTTGAATAATCATAAGTCCGATAAGAAGGCCAGGTCATACCAACAAGACACAGGGGTGACATGCGGGCTATATATACTGAAAATATGATGAAAATTCATATACATTGGTTTGTTACCATAGAACACCCAAAAAATTATAAGTGAAAAAATAAAGTGTTGGCATGGCAAAAAAAAACAAAAAAAGTTTCAAGGTATTATTTCCCAAAACCTAATTAGCTCCAGTATTTCTTGAGATAGATACATCTTGAACATTTGGTGTAAATTCATGCAGGGGTTTGGACTGTAGAGTAACCACAAACTTTATTCACAAATTTCATTTAAACGATCCATTATTATTCATTAGATTCTGCAAGTTGTAGGGGATGTCTGTTGACCCAGTCTTTAAGGGCTTGGATGAAAACTAAACAAGAGGGTCAGAGATGCCCCAAATGGCGGGTAATGCAGGCAGCAATAAGGTAGCAGGCAGCTGCAATTCAATTTAGAAACAAGGAAAGAAATGTTAGGTCACCTAGTTAAGGTAAATGTGTTAGACGTTCTAAGAAATGTAAAACTTGTAATCTAGGTTACATTATTGTATCTATACTATACTAAATATAGGACTGAAACTAAGTAAGTGTAATTCGACTGGACAAAGCATTTTCAAGTAAGAGTCCGGAAACGGAAATGGTGACAGACGCACAAACGGACAAAAACACAGACAAACAAACAGACAGAATTACAATAATTTCGAAAGCAACTTAGCTATGATGGTGATCTACCTCCCTGTCAACTTTGAATTCGATTGAACAAAGCGTTTTCGAGTTAGAGTCCGGAAACAGAAATGTTTACAGACAGACAAATGGAAAAAAAAGACAAACGAACAGATGGAATTACACCAATTTCAAAGGCAACTCAGCAATGATGATGATCTATCCCCCTGTCAAGTTTGAATTCGATTGGACAAAGTGTTTTAGAGTTAGAGTACCGGAAACAGAAATGTTTACAGACAGACAAATAGGAAAAAAAGGACAAACGAACAGACGGAATTACACCAATTTCGAAAGCAACTTAGCTATGATCGTGATCTATCTCTCTGTCAAGTTTGAATTTGATTGAAGAAAGCATTTTCAAGTTAGAGTCCAGAAATGACAATGTTGACGGACAGATGGACGTCAGACACATCAATCTAATAGGTGGGTTGGTTACACACAACCCGCCTAATAAAAAGGATATTCCTTGAGAAGGTAAATGTGTGCCCCAGACCTTGAGCAAAGTGAGTGCCAGTAGATGAGTTACAAATACACTGTAAATTCAATTTAAAAATACTGTTTGGAGAAGGAAGCTACAGGGACTACATGTCTACAACATACCGGTATTTTATTCTATCCACTTTCATAATGCAATTTTTCAATTCTTTTTTCTCTCAAAAAATTGTCAAGAATGCAAGTCAGACTTCCATGGGCGATTTTTTATATTTGTTCAATGATAAGGTTGGTCAATCAATCAGACAGTATTGGCATTGTGGCTCAATACTGTAACTATTATCATGATTACTGTGAGTGATCAATCAGGGGAAATCAACAAGCAGATCATATTTGTCATCCTACAAGGTTCATTAGGGTCATTTCTTTGATTACTATCAATGACACCAACACCACACACACCTCCCCCCGGCCAAGTACAAAAAGTGACAAAGCAGACTGTATTGACAATCAAACCATGGACGGTGATCAACTTTAGGGAGCACACTCCATAATAGAGTTTTGATAGTAGAATTCCAATCACTCAAACTGTGAGACCACAATCCATTTAAGAAAGGTTACTAATCTTTTATTATATTCTAAATGAATAGTGATGGATCATTTGGAATGAGATTTGTGAATGTCACTTAATTTATTTGCAATATGATTCTGACCAAAAAAAGGTTTGAGGTAATTAAATATTTCTTGTCATTGTGAAAATAATTTCAGCTTTGGAGGTACTTAAAAGATGATATCCCTCAGATAGAAGATATTTTTTCAGATAATACAAATTATGTTGCATATTTAGGTCATTTATTGTACTCCACAGACCAGTTTCTATTGCTTTAAAGTACAGTCCAGTTGACAATGTCCACTTAAAATCACACATTGAGTCAATCCTCTGTTATATATGATGCTAAAATTCCCAACATATAGATCTAAATGACATCAATTGCTGTGGGTTTGACATCAATATGCAGATCAAAGTGTGCTTTAAAAAGATGAACAAACTGTCAGAAAATCCGACTTTGTTAGGATATCACCAGATCAGAATCAAAGTAAATTTTAAGGCTTTACAGGCAACTGTGTGTGAACTAAAATTTTGTGTAAAAATAGCGATTATAATCAACTACAGAGCATAGGAAATTATTTATTTCTTATTGTACATCACTGTGGTGTATACGGTGCACAGGAAAAATGCCTCCTGGAAAAAATGCCTCCTGGGACAAAAATGCCTCTTGGAAAGGATGACTCCTGCATTTTTTTTTTTTTTACCTGGAAAAAATGCCTTCTAAGGAAACAAGCAATCAGTGCCTGTGAACGGGCTTTGTGTCAGCTAACTGTGTGTTTTGAATTTCAGAGTAGAAGTGATAGAAGAAAAGGACACAAAAGTTGTGCCCTGGAAATGGTATTCAGAAGGAAAGTAAGAAGGTAACTGTTAAGGTGTAAAAAGTAAGTTAAAAACATATTTAAAGAAAATATTGCAAATGCAATAGTTTTAATTTTACTATGTTATAGCTCACCCCAAAATAGGTGAATAACATACCGAAACTAAATAATCTAAATGCAATAGTTTTCAAGTTATAAGTGATTTACTAAACAGTGATAACCTAAAAGTAGCTATTACTCAGCTGTGCCATGAGCTACAGGTCTGAAATTTTACTATGTTATAGCTGACCCAAAAGTAGCTGAATCACATATTTACACAAAATTCTCTAAATGCAATAGTTTTCAAGTTACAAGTGATTTCACTCATGATGGAAGTTACTGAAAAGTCCAAAAGTAGCTATTACTCACTTAGCTATTGAGATAGACACCATAGTTACTCACCATGTTGTAGATATGGAAAAGTAGCTGACTAACATATTAAACAAAATGCTCTAAATGCAATACTTTTCAAGTTATAAGTGATTTACTAAACAGTGATAACCTAAAAGTAGCTATTACTCAGCTATGTCATGAGCTACAGGTCTGAAATTTTACTATGTTATAGCTGACCCAAAAGTAGCTGAATAACATATTTACACAAAATTCTCTAAATGCAATAGTTTTCAGGTTACAAATGATTTTACTCATGATGGAAGTTACTGAAAAGTCCAAAAGTAGCTATTACTCACTTAGCTATTGAGATAGACACCATAGTTACCCACCATGTTGTACATATGGAAAAAGTAGCTGAATACCATATTTTAACAAAATGCTCTAAATGCAATACTTTTCAAGTTATAAATGATATAGTGTTGAGTAAGAACCTCAAAGTAGCTATTACGCAGCTATGCAATGAGCCACAGGTCTGGAATTTTACTATGTTATAGCTGACCCCAAAATAGGTGAATAACATATGAAACTAAATACTCCAAATGTAAAACTTTTCAAGTTATAAGTGATTTACTAAACAGTGATAACCTAAAAGTAGCTATTACTCAGCTATGCCATGAGCTACAGGTCTGAAATTTTACTATGTTATAGCTGAGCCAAAAGTAGCTAAATAACATATTTATACAAAATTGTGTAAATGCAATAGTTTTCAAGTTACAAGTGATTTTACTCATGATGGAAGTTACTGAAAAGCCCAAAAGTAGCTATTACTCACTTAGCTATTGAGACAGACACCCAAGTTACTCACCATGTTGTAGCTATGAAAAAAGTACCTGAATAACATATTTTAACAAAATGCTCTAAATGCAACACTTTTCAAGTTATAAGTGATTTAGTGCATGATTTCATGACTTTTAATGCATTTTAGACATTTTTGTCTACTACAGGCCTAATTTAGACATAAAGCCTACCAAAAAGATAGGGTGGCGAGTCCTCTAGCACACCAAGCCACCTGCCAAATATGAAAGAAATCTGGAAAGAAATCTGGACTGTAGGTCGCTAACAAGCAATATTCCACATTTTAGACATTTTTGTCTACCACAGGCCTAATTTAGACATAAAGCCTACCAAAAAGATAGGGTGGCGAGTCCTCTACCATATCAAGCCACCTGCCAAATATGAAAGAAATCCAGAAAGAAATGTGGACTGTAGGTGGCTAACAAGACGCGGACGACAACGATGATGAATCCATAGTATCCCCGCTTCGCGTCGGGGATACAATAATGCATATGAAAAAAAAAACATCCTTTGGATTTCAATGTGTACCAGTAAAGTCAAACTTAAACCCGCTTAATGGTTAACATAGATGGCCCGTTCAGCACTGCACCAAAGATGTTTAAACAAGTCTACATAATCTGTGCCAAACTTTGAGATTCTGCAGTAAAATGTGCTTTTAATCTATTGACAGGCACAAGCAAAGAACTTTATGAAGAGATGTTTAAAGTAATCAGCAGAAAATAGCATCAAAGATGACCATACCCCACAGCCTGGGGACATAGTTTTCAACACCACGAGGTATAGAAGTAGTGAAACAGTACACAGATTGGGATACTTTCAGAGCAGTGTCTAAGAGAAAGAAAATGCATGTAAAGATTAAGTATTAAAACAGGACAATTCAGTTGACTAAAAATTATGAAGCTTTGAGACTGCTCCCATTTTGATATTCATTTGTATGATTGAATTATGGTTTGAATGTTTTGAATATTACCCATACATACAGATGTGGCAATACATGTTTTTTTGTGGAGTTGGGGCAAAACCTGTGGCTCACTTGATGCAATACAATCTGTTACAATGGGAAGTTGTAAAAGTAAAACAGATAATGAATTCTAATATGTATTCTGATATTTAACAGTGCTTAATCTACATCAAAAGACACCCAAAGGTGCAACAACCAAGATTCAAGAAGAGAGAGACAAGGCAGATAAAATAATATCAGATCTCCTCGTAGAGAGATAAAATAGCATCAGATATGCAAGATCAAAGGTCAAATCCAGGTCACACCATGAAGTTGCACACATATAACCCCCGACCAATATCCCTACCAAATATCAACTTCCTACACCTTATGGTTTCTGAAATATAGCCCAGACAAGGCATTATAGGTCAAGGTCACTACGACAAGGCCAAAGGTCAAATCAAGGTCACACTATGACATTTTACATCTACACACCCTAGCCAATGTTCCTACGCAGTATCAACTTCCTACACCTTACGGTTTCCACGATATACCCCGAACAAGATTTTATAGGTAAAGTTCACTACAGCAAGGTCAAAAGTCAAATCAAGGTCACACCATGACGCTGCACACCTACATTGCCTAACCAATGTCCCTACCGAGTACCAACTTCCTATACAGTATGGTTTCGAGATATAGCCTGGACAAGTTTTAATAGGTCAAGGTCACTACAGCAAGGGCAAAGGTCAAATCATGGTCACGCCATGACATTGCACACCTACACCCACTAACCAATGTCCCTACCAAGTATCAACTTCCTACACCTTACGGTTTCAGAGATATAGCCCAGACAAGATTTTATAGGTCAAGGTCACTATGGCAAGGTCAAAGGTCAAATCAAAGTCATACCATGACGAGGCACACCTACACCCCCTAACCAAAGTCCCTACCAAGTATCAACTTCCTACACCTTACGGTTTCAGAGATATAGCCCGGACAAGATTTTATAGGTCAAGGTCACTACGGCAAGGTCAAATCAATGTCATACCATGATGAGGCACACCCACACCCCCTAACCAATGTCCCTACCAAGTATCAACTTCCTACACCTTACGGTTTCCAAGATATAGCCTGGACAAGATTTTATAGGTCAAGGTCACTACGGAAAGGTCAAAGGTCAAATGAAGGTCACACCATGGCGTTGCAAACCTACACCCCCTAAACAATGTCCCTACCAAGTATCAACTTCATACACCTTATGGTTGCCGAGATATAGCCCAGACAAGATTTTATAGGTCAAGGTCACTACAGCAAGGTCAAAGGTCAAATCAAGGTCACACCATGACGTTGCACACCTACAACCCCTAACTAATGTCCCTACCAAGTATCAACTTCCTACACCTTATGGTTTCCAAGATATAGCCCGGACAAGATTTTCAAACTTAAGGTCACAACGGCAAGGTCAAGGTCAAATCAAGGTCACACCATCACGTTGCACACCTGCACCTCCTAACCAATGTCCCTACCAAGTATCAACTTCCTACACCTTACGGTTTCCAAGATATAGCCCGGACAAGATTTTCAAACTCAAGGTCACAACGGCAAGGTCAAGGTCAAATCAAGGTCACACCATGACGTTGCACACCTGTACCTCCTAACCAATGTCCCTACCAAGTATCAACTTCCTACACCTTATGGTTTCCAAGATACAGGCCAGAGAAACTTCTTCCCGCCACCCGCCGGCCCGCCTGACCTCCCATCTGGAAACCATGGGTGAAAACAATACCCCGACAGCCCTTAAAGGCTGTGGGGTAAAAAACTGAAGAACTATGATTTTCACTTTTCCAATCAACTTGGAGAAAGATTCGAGCAATGGGGATAAGCAGCTACTACAAGCAGAACAAAGACTTCAAGGAATTTGTTGGTATGCTTGATGGTCTGGCATTCTTGCCCATTGATGAAGTTGAAGAAGGAATGAAGTTCCTGAAGGAGAATGTCCCTTGGAATTGTGAAGACCCTTTGAGTACTTTGACACTACATAGATTACATGTCTGGCTGCTTTAGACAAATAAGGCATCCTCTTCAAGATGGTAATACTTCTGTGCTGTGACTGAAAAGAATGCCACTACTCTTCCCACCGGCACTATGAATGTGCATGATCACACACTTGCTGATGGAGATCATACTATAGGAATAAAAGACATATTCGAGTGCTTTATGATGGTTTTAAACTATCGATCGGCTGCACTAAAACCACGAAGCCCAAAGGGCTGAGTGCTTTAATACAGCAGATCGATAGTTTAAAACCATCATAAAGCACGAGAATTTGTCTTTTATTCCTATTCTAAAATGGTTATATAAATATTTTAGTAAAAATAAGGGGTAAATCTTACGCAAATATCAAAATAAATCCAACGCCATGTTGGCTGTTCCATCAGTGAGACATACATAGCGATATCTAGGGTAAAAAAAGTAAATATTTTTGTCACTCTATTTTCATAGAATTTGTTACGAAATATTGAGAGATTGTCACTGTAGATGCTTTCAATTTGTTGTAAGCTTTAAAACGATATGCTATTTATTAAAATCAAGCAAGAAATAACAATTTTATGAATATTTTAACCATTTATTTTATCGCGAGTCGTTTGTTTACATTTGTACGCGAAGTGATGATGTACGTAGAATTCAACAGCGTTACTTTATTTACCGTTCTTTATTCGCGATTTCTGAACTGCGCAAAAGACGTGTCCAAGGTCAGTGCGCAGCCTACCATTTTAGAATAATAATTATTGTGAAGATGGAATAATGCATCGGCCAGGTTAGTTGGACAGTCATCCCACAATCTGGTGGTCGATCACTCACCTGAAAGAAGATGCCAGCATGATGCAGACAACTTTAGTGATGGAATCTAGAGGAGAGCAATAAAAAAGAGTGAGAAGGACAAGCAGGACCTTGCAGGAGAACCTGAAGTACTTTGTAATGCTAGGCAAAATGGGCAAAAAATCTGTGACAGGCATTGGCCATTGTGTCAGGCTCGAGTAAAATGGAAAATCAGGTGATAAAATGTAGTGTTGTAATGTAAATATAGTCCTACAATGAAGTCACTGGTGCTGGGTTTAAGTTTTATATTTACTATTTACTTACCTACTTAATTGCAAAGGATTTATTTTTCTCATTTGCATTATTACACTGTGTTATGTACTTTTTAAATGAACCATCAGTTGTGCTGAAAATTAATTTTGTTTTGAAATATTGCTGATTTTTTTTCCTTAGGAGTCATTGGTGATATTAAAGCACCGATTAGAATCTATTCATCATTACAAATTCTACTTTTTCAATTCAAAAAAAAAAAAAATTCCACAGCAGCAAACTCCAGCACAGCACTAATGAAAAGTGGCATATAATTACCGCATTACGGTATTACACATATGAAATCAGTAGCACTGCTGTGAATAGATTTAAGTTTACTAGAGGATTTCACTGTCAAATAGTTGTATATGTTTATTCTTGTAGTTATTAGGGCTGCAAGCGAGTCCGAAAATGCGCCTCGATTCCTCGTTTTAGAAGAATCGACTCGGACTCGGTTAATCGCTTGATTATTGCAAACGAAATAAACTGCTTCATATTTTGACATAACACGCCATATAAAATGGCTACAAACCACACAACAGGAAAGAATTTTGATAATTTATTGAATTTTGGCAAAAAGAGGCATTTATGATGTAAAACATAAGAAACTTTAACCATCTTTATATTGCGAGATTTGAGGCGTCTTCAAAATACGTTATAATAAAATGCCGTCTTATAAAACGTTGTTGCACAAAGAATTAAAGTTTGCAAATACTTAAAATATAAAATACTGAAACGGAAACGCCTTATATTAGTAAAATATATAAATATAATCATACATTTAAAGAAAAAATACAATTTTGCAGTAGATTTTACGTCTATGTTTAGTTGTTTTCGAAGACCCGGTTCACTTTTCTTGCCTCGAGTATTGAACTGAATAGTTTTGTTTCCGAGTAACCGAAGAATCGTTGCAGCCCTAGTAGTTATCACCTGTGAACACAACAAAACTGCAATTTCAAAGGATTGTTGTCCTAGACCACATATACTGGCTGTCTTAGAATGGGTGCCAATAATAGGCCCAAAATATTTATGTAACCATTTTAGAATAGGAATAAAAGACAAATTCTAATTATGATGGTTTTAAACTATCAGTCTGCTGTATTAAAGCACTCAGCCCTTTGGTTAGGGGGTGTAGGTGTGCCACATCATAGTGTGACCTTGATTTGACCTTTGACCTTGCCGTAGTGACCTTGACCTATAAAATATTGTCTGGGGTATATCTCGGAAACTGTAAGGCGTAGGAAGTTGATACTTGGAAGGGACATTGGCTAGGGGGTGCAGGTGTAAAACGTCATGGTGTGATCTTGATTTGACCTTTGACCTTTTCTCGCCAGGACAAGATTTTATAGGTCAAGGTCACTATGGCAAGATCAAAGGTCAAATCAAGGTTACACCATGATAAGGCACACTTACACCAATGTTCCCATCAAGTATCAACTTCCTACAACTTACCGTTTCCGAGATATAGTCCAGACAAGATTTTATAGGTCACTATGGCAAGATCAGAGGTCCAATCAAGGTCACACCATGATTTTGCACACCTACACCCCCTAACCAATGTCCCTACTAAGTATCAACTTCCTATACCTTACGGTTTCTGAGATACAGCCAGGGCAAGATTTTAAAGGTCAAGGTCACTACGGCAAAGGTCAAATCAAGGTCAGACCATGACGGTGCACACCTACACCCCCTAACCAATGTCCCTTCCAACTATCAACATCCTACACCTTACGGTTTCCGATATATAGCCAGATTAAGTTTAGTTAAAATTTTTGGTGCTTGAACAACTTGGTGTTATACACCACCATTAAAACTAATAATTACATTACTAAAAATATATACAACATTAATAAATAAAAGTAAAATCGATAACTACACAAAAAACTAGGGCTGCCACGAGTAGTAATTTTACTACTCGAGTACTCTTTAACCATTACTCTACTCTTGAACGAGTACTCTTTTTTACAATGAAATCAAGAAAATGTACCATTTCACTGTATAATTTGATATATTGCACATCATTTCTGACAAAAATATAGTGGAAAATTCAAAACTTTAATGCAGACGAGTACTCTTTTCCTGATTTTGTACTTTAAATAATCCAGTACTCTACTCTTTGACGAGTACTCTAGTACTCTGTGGCAGCCCTACAAAAAACAATAAATAAAAATACAATACACTTTATTGGTCAAAAGACCAAAACAACTGACTAGATAAGGAAAGTAAAAATAACATACAAAATGGAAAATATAAAATATATTATAATACAATAGAATACAAACATGACTAGACTACACGAAATAGATATACATATATCACAGACAAAACCAGAACACTAGAAAACAGACAATAACTTAACATAAATTAAGACAACACAAAATAAATTAAGTTTCTAAAATTTGTAAAATAACCCACATTCTTTTAAATAATTGCATATAACTTCAATGTCTCCAAATAGTAAGTCTTTTAAATTATTTATATTTCTATAGTATTTAATTCTCGTGTCACGTATGTCGATACAGTCTAGTAATATATGTTTCACTGAATCGGGACAATGACATGGAATGCACCAGGGCATATTTTCACCTTTTAACAGATAACTGTGTGTAAAATAGGTATGTCCTATACGGGCTCGAGCAATAACTATTTCCTCCCTGCAACATAAACCCGTCTAAACATAAAAGTCTCCAACAGTAGGGTTTATTTGAAATAGTTTGTTATCAGGACACGCATTCCATTGAGATATAGCGCGAATAAGATTTTATAGGTCAAGATCACTACGGCAAGGTCAAATCAAGGTCGCACCATGACATTGCACACCTACACCCCCCAACCAATATCCCTACCAAGTATCAACTTCCTATACCTTCAGGTTTCTGAGATAAAGCCCAGACAAGATTTTCAAACCCAAGGTCACTACGGCAAGGTCAAAGGTCAAATCAAGGTCAGACCATGACGTTGCACACCTACACCTCATAACCAATGTCCCTACCAAGTATCAACTTCCTACACCTTCCTACACCTTTTCTGACATACAGCCCGGACAAACTTCTTCCCGCCGCCCACCCGCCCATCCGGACACTATGGGTGAAAACAATACCCTGACAGCCCTTAAGGGATGTGGGGTAAAAAAAGACAATTTCATGTGCATCTGAGGAAACGGTTTAATTTAATTGAATAACAAAGTGAACTAGAGGATCGCTCGCAAAAAAAAAAGATAATGTTTTTGCATAGCAAAAACAAAGCGTCCCGAAAAGGATATAAAGGTGAGTGCTAAAGTATTAAGAAAATGCTTCGTTTCTAGCCTTATACTGTTGTGGCAACCAAAGTCAGCGCAGTCTGCTCTATCTAGCACGGTTTTCAAGATATAAGCATTTTTGTGTTTTGCAAAAAATAAAAAAATTAAAAATGTCCGCTATATTTGGCGAGACAAAAATATTTTGAAAATTGGCATGGCTACTCTGCAGAGATACCCAGCAGGTCCAAAATTTTGTTGAGTTCACTCCATATAGCACGGTTTTCGAGATATAAGCATTTTTGTGTTTTGCAAAAACTTTGAAAATTCAAAATGGCCACCATTTTTGGGGAGACCAAAATTTTTGTCAAGACCACTGCCGTGGTGTGTATCTCCCGCCGAGCATTAAAGCAGAAGAAATAGCTTTTCCGAGATATTCACAATTTTTCATTTTCGTGTGTGAAAGGTCTTCCAAAAGTAGGTGAATGAGTTATTTGAGAAAAATTGGCTATCTGCAATACTATTAAGAGATAATTCACATTTACTCATTTTGAGTAGGTGAATAATTATCTATGGGTCTGAAACTTCACCAAGTGAAAGCTCTCCCAAAAGTAGGTGAATGAGTTATTTGAGAAAAATTGGCTATCTGCAATACTTTTAGAGATAATTCGCATTTACTCATTTTGAGTAGGTGAGTAATTAGCTATGGGTCTGAAACTTCACCATGTGAAAGCTCTCCCACAAGTAGATGAATGAGTATTTGATAAAAATTGGGTATCCACAATACTTTTACAGATAATTAGCATTTACTCATTTTGAGTAGGTGAATAAATAGCTATGGGTCTGAAACTTCACAGAGTGAAAGCTCTCCCAAAAGTAGGTGAATGAGTTATTTGAGAAAAATTGGCTATCTGCAATACTTTTAGAGATAATTCGCATTTACTCATTTTGAGTAGGTGAGTAATTGGCTATGGGTCTGAAACTTCACCATGTGAAAGCTCTTCCAAAAGTAGGTGAATTAGTTATTTGACAAAAATTGGCCATCTGCAATACTTTTAGAGGTAATTCGCATTTACTCTTTCTGAGTAGGTGAGCAATTAGCTATGGGTCTGAAACTTCACCAAGTGAAAGCTCTTTGGGATAGCTGCTCTGCAGAGATACCCTGAAGATAAAAAATTTCGTCGAAATCGCTCTATGTAGCACGGTTTTTGAAATATTAGCATTTTTGTGTTTTGCAATTTTTGCGCAAAAATTCGAAAATTCAAAATGGCCGCCATTTTTGGCAAGAGAAAATTTTTTTGAAAATTGGCATGGCTACTCTGCAGAGATACCCAGTGGGTCAAAAATTTCGTCGAAATCGCTCTATCTAGCACGGTTTTCGAGATATAAGCATTTTTGTGTTTTGCAATTTTGCGAAAAATTCGAAAATTCAAAATGGCCGCCATTTTTTGCGAGAAATTTTTTGTTTGAAAATTGGCATGGCTGCTCTGCAGAGATACCCTGCGGGTCAAAAATTTCGTCGAAATCGCTCTATCTAGCAGGGTTTTTGAGATATAAACATTTTTATGTTTTGCAATTTTTGCGAAAAATTCGAAAATTCAAAATGGCCGCCATTTTTGGCGAGACAAAATTTTTTTGAAAATTGGCATGGCTACTCTGCAGATATACCCTGTGGGTCAAAAATTTCGTCGAAATCGCTCTATCTAGCAGGGTTTTCGAGATATAAGCATTTTTATGTTTTGCAATTTTTGCGAAAAATTCGAAAATTCAAAATGGCCGCCATTTTTGGCGAGACAAAAATTTTTTCAAAATTAGGATAACTACTCTGCAGAGATACCCTGCGGGTCAAAAATTTCGTCGAAATCGCTCTATCTAGCAGGGTTTTTGAGATATAATCATTTTTATGTTTTGCAATTTTTGCGAAAAATTCGAAAATTCAAAATGGCTGCCATTTTTGGCGAGACAAAATTTTTTTGAAAATTGGCATGGCTACTCTGCAGATATACCCTGTGGGTCAAAAATTTCGTCGAAATCGCTCTATCTAGCAGGGTTTTCGAGATATAAGCATTTTTATGTTTTGCAATTTTTGCGAAAAATTCGAAAATTCAAAATGGCTGCCATTTTTGGCGAGACAAAAATTTTTTCAAAATTAGGATAACTACTCTGCAGAGATACCCTGCGGGTCAAAAATTTCGTCGAAATCGCTCTATCTAGCACGGTTTTCGAGATATAAGCATTTTTGTGTTTTGCAATTTTTGCGAAAATTTCGAAAATTCAAAATGGCCGCCATTTTTGGCGAGACAAAAATTTTTTGAAAATTGGGAAAAGTACTCCCCAGAGATATCCTGCGGGTCAAAAATTTTGTCGAAATTGCTCTATCTAGCACGGTTTTTGAGATATAAGCATTTTTGTGTTTTGCAATTTTTGCGAAAATTTCGAAAATTCAAAATGTCCGCCATTTTGGCCGAGACAAAAATTTTTTGAAAATTGGGAAAACTACTCCGCAGAGATACCCTGTGGGTCCAAAATTTCGTCGAAATCGCTCTATCTAGCACGGTTTTCGAGATATAAGCATTTTTGTGTTTTCCTTATTTGGAAAATTTGTAATGATTAATTAATCATTAATTACTCGGCCATTTCTTGACCAATCAATGCCAAAATCTAATGATTTCCAGATTTTAATAGAATGAATGTATTTGCCAAGTTTCAGGTGAATTGATAAAATTCCTTTCAAGTTATCATCCGGACAAGCTTCCCCATCGAAAAAAGACATTTTTGGTCATGTGACCTCTCTGATTGGTTGAAATGTCACTGCAGCATATTCAAAAAAATTCCCCAAGGCTACTGCCTAAACCTGCCAAATTTGAAAAGAATCCGCCTAACGGTTACAGAGTTATAAGGAAAACAAAATGCGGAGCCGGCGGAGCCGGAAGCTCTCCCATACACAAACAAGCGTCCCTTGCGGGACGCTTAAATATACATAGCTTGCATTGTAGCATCGTTGCAACAAGCATTTTCATTGTTTTAGCCGCAGAGTACTACAATATGAATTTTATTGATGTTTATTGGTATCAATGTGTTGAATACTTGGGAAATAAAGTGTTTTTAATGTTGTTTTGTTAAATTTAATTCTCTGTGTCAACCAGAGGTCAAAGGCTCATTATATTAAGATATCACATATATGTTGATTTGTTTTACTTAAAAAAACTTGGGCTGATTTACTATTATGCACCTCACTCACCTCTTCCTCAAGTGAAAAAAATCAACATGAATAGAATGTTGAGACAACAGGCACAAATCCAATGATGAAATCATCCTTATGAAAGACAAATGAATCAACATCAAAGGGATATTGTAATGCATGTCAGGGTTCAGGAAACACAATAGATTTTAGCTTTCTAATTAAAAGTTATGTGTTGGGCAGTTGGGCTTGATCAAATTGAACATATATCTAGTAAGATTGGCTTTCCAACTTAGTATTCTATATTGGGCTATAGCCCATCTTAAGATGGGCTGACTCTAAGTTAGGCTCCAACACAAACACACAATCATATTTCAAAAATCAAAATTCATCAATCCATAACATTATGAGTCGTAAAACCAGTGATGCTGGGAACAAGGATTAATTTAGGTGTAAAAAAGTCTGGTGAAAAAAGCAGGTTTTTGTCCCTTTCCTGGAAGATGCCAGAGTGGAATATGCACACCTCATTTTAGAGACCAGGAGCATTGTCAGGAAGCTTTTTTCAATGCTTAATTGTTTATGAGCATTTAATATTAAAGTTAAAAGCACAAGTGTTTAAGAAGACATTATATTTAAAAAAGACCCTTTTACTTCTGGTTAAAAGGGACTTCTAGCTGAAATGACTCCAGTCTCCACTGTATCTAATTCCACTTGAAAAACAATCTAAACTGGTTAAAGAAGTTCCATCTTATCACACAGTATAAAGTGAAACAGGTTCCCAGATGGCTAATATTGACCTTTGCATACATCAGCATAATTCCGTGACTTATGACCCCCATCCCTCCTCCCACTTTCTACATGTTCTCACTGTTCATCCCCTCAACCTTTCATCTTCACAGTGTCAGATCTCCCAATACAGGACACAATAGCAAAAGTACAAATCACCTTATTACAGGTATTGTTCATTTGTCATAAAGCATTCCATGAATTAGAAACTTGCCTTTGACAATGGACACCGCCCCTGTCTTTTAAAACCATAATTTTGTCATTAGATATAATATTTCTTGCTGGAGTACACCCATTTCTTTTGTCACACTTGAATTAAATGGCCCAAAGCTCCTCAATGAAATGTTCAGGGTGCTATTTGAGTCACTGAACTTTTCAGATACCCTTGCATAAGGCTCAAGTATATAGAAAACACTTTCTTGGATTAATCACACAAAAACTCGCATTTATAAAATGCTTGTATATATTTGCTCACCGGATTCGATCTCAGCAGTAAGATGATATAAAAACCAGAATATGTATGGTTGTATTATCTGACTGATAAAGTTGTTCCCAATTAAATAGATACTAGAGTCTTATAAAAGGCTACTTCTCAGCAAAATTGCACATGGATCTTCAACTCTGTTAATGGTAAAATGTGAAAATCATCTTTAACTCAAATTTAACTCCAATGCTCTGTTGCTGTGTTGGACTATTTAATAATTTTTCTAAATAGTACAGATTTCTAAAACAAATCCAATTTAATGAAAAAATGATCTTATTAAAAAGATAGATACTGGTACAACTTGTATACATAGATTTTCCTGTTCAGCCTTGCTGTATCATTTCAATTGTATCTCAGTTTACGCATGAGGTCTTTAGTATTTTCCATGAATACCCTGGTATTCATGCAGACAGGATATTAGTCCCGTCTCCCTCCTCTCATATAAATACTTGGCCAGATGGTGCCTGTAGGGCATGATGGATTTGCACACACCACTGCAGGGAACTCCCTAAAATAGTTCTTCCCCTTGAATGTACAGCCAAGCATGCAAGTTTGCACAGTTTCCAAAAACTCACAAATCTTGACCCAGACTTAAAGTGAAGCTGACTTGCAAATAATATTGAGCAGGTGGAGAGAAGACAAGTACTCAATTTATACAAGATAAAAATATACCCAACAGAAAACAGGTAATAGACAGCTGTACAATTAATTAATTGCTCCTGTTTCTAAATTATACTTCATCATGCAAAACTACAAATGTCGTCCCTGTATATAGTGCATGCATTTTACTCAGCTAAGAACTGGCATAACTGAAAACAGCTACGGGAAAAATCTTAAGTGGTGATGCTTTTTTAACAGATTTATGAGATTAAGGCAGACCAAGACAAACTAAAAGTTAACTTTTTAGAGCACATTAACAAACTACATGAGCATTATATATATACTCAAATGCAACATATCTGCTGATTTAATTTATCATCTTTCATCGATTTATTGCTCAACATACAAGTCTCTGCAAGTTAGGAACAGTTCATTAATTTATTTATTTTTGTCAATTAAGTTTGAGGCAAATTCTTAAAAGATTCAAATCTCTGAGGTAGGGAAGCTTAGTTTTTGAGTATTTATTGGTTGAACATGCCAAAAGAAGAGTCTGTATTGCGGTTATCTGTGTGAATGATCTGCTGCAATCCTGATTAGTAATATTTAACAGTGAATAACAATTAACCAGTATCTTACTGACTCCTGTAACGCCATGCATCAGTCTGTCTCCCCATGGTGAGTTTGTGTGAGGAAATCCATTACCTTTCTATATACAGAAGAACCCCGCTTATCTGAACCCCTCGTTAGACATCTACATGGTTCGGATATACGAGAGGTTCGGATACATGAAAAACAGTTGCTGGGAGGTCTAAACTGGGCGATAATACAATATTTTGCAGAAATATGCACGTGGTTACAGTGAGACCGTTTCCTGTAAACATTCAACAAAAAAACATTTACTGACTACACAAATAATTTTTTATAGTCGATTTATATGCAACTTTCATATTATTTTTATAAACAACGAAAGATCAAAGGTGAGATAACCTAAAGGGTTGTGCTGTTTTTGCAGATATTTTTGATGGCAAATTGTGTAAAATTTTATAAAATCCCTGTATATCGCCCACCAGATTCGATTACGTAATCTATAAAATGTTGGGGACAGGTAAGCCGGAGATTTGGTTACATGGAGGCCGGATAAGCTGAGTTCTTCTGTACCATAATTGCTGGGTTTAATACATATTTCATGTAGGTATAAAACACTGCCAAAATTCAGCAATCAAGCATACCGTTTATATGGTTAACTTTTGCATAATCTTTGTTTTGATAGTCAATAACACAGAATCAGATTTTGGTTTTATTTTTTCATCATTTTTACGATATCTGACAATGAAAAGAAATATAAATTTACAAGTGTAGTTTAAATTTTTACTGAAACTCATTCATCTCACGATTAAACCATCTTATTTATCAATTCAAAAAGTTTGTAAAAATCAATTTGATGACATGGCTGAAACACAGGCATCCTGACATATGGAGAATAAATTAATGAAGAAAAAACACTGAGCAGAACATAACCTGGGAAGAAAAACTGTGCAAAAAGGCATGTTGGAAAGTTCAGGGAGCAGACATACCTGGAGTTTGCGCTATATTCACTTTTACAAAATATACTTAAATTACTTATGTGTACTGTAGCCTCTGACAATTCTTTTCTCTCTCTGTACTTATACGGTACAATCAAATGATGCTAGCGTTCCATAACATTAACTGCTGTGTTAATCTGATGATAATTTTAACCTTTAGGGGGAAAATGAGACATCAGAAATTGTTGAATGAAAATTTTATGGTACAAAACAATTTTTTCAAATCAATCATTATTGGTCAATTTGTATACAAGCGCAGTGGTGAAACATATACCTCTGATCTTTTAAGGTTATGGGGCGGAACTTTAGCATAGGCTCAGTCAGTAGGAATATTGGAAGTTGCTTATAAATGCCGAATAGTTAATAGTGTAGAATCCTTAACAACTAGAATGTAAAACTTTGTTTGACCCCCTCATATACACGCAGAAAGATGTGACCTATATACCGTGTTCACAGAGATGCTTAAACCCAAATAAATACATTAAAAAATGACTTGATTATAGAAACAGTGTAAACCAAACACACAAATGAGAAATACCTTGGACACCTGTCAGTGGATCAATATATAAAACACAAGGAAATAAATTACTGGGGACTGGATCAACGAAGAATAGCGTATTTAATTGGAAAATATATGGCAAGATTATTTAACAATAACATACCTCATGTTGTGAAAAACAAATCAGTGCACAAGCACAATATTTTGAAACTGATTTGAAATTTAAACCATTGATACACATTCAGCTGCCAAAACTAAAAAATGAAAATATAAAAACCCTTTAAAACAGGCCAGAATCAAAAACATTCGTTTTTTCCACACTGTTTTTTTTTTTACTTTAGAATAACCTGACATAACAAGGCTAATTTAAACCCAACACAGTCAACACTACAAATAAAATACTGCAATCAATCAGCAAACTAACATTTAAGCAGGGCAATTAATTGAAACATTTAGAATACACATTACAACCAGCTCCTGTGAAAAAATGACATCCTAGTTCATGTAGGCCAAGTTACTACAGTAAGGACTGTAAAATTTGCCACCATATGTGAAATTTACCATTAAAACTGCCCTTTAAATCCAGAATAACAACAACAACAAAACAGAACCAAATTTCACCAACAAATCTGCATCAGATAAGACCTGAAATGGTCACAAAAAGTCATAAATATGACCACAGAAGATCCAACAGTTTGAAAAAGAAACGGGAAAAGGAGCATTTTCAATCGGGACTTTCACCAACTGTGCTGCATGTCAGAATACTAACTCTTTAGCTGCGTAATAATCATCCCCATCCTTCATGTTCCACACATCTCTCTCTCAAAGATCCTATTTTGAGTTCTTTTCTTCAATCAATGTCCTATTTCCAAGAATGCTATCTAGTCTTACATCGGCTGTTCTTTACCATATCAGATGGAGCATATTGTAAATATCATATTAGCATTTACCGTATATGCAGATTCAAAAATAGCCAGCAGGTACAACTAAATGGGCAACAACATTGAGATTTGGGAAAATCTTGCAGGGAATTGCAGTAGTCAAGTTGACTACTGATCATTGAGTTTGCAAGCAAGGCTGCAGTTTCCACACTGAGGAATTTACGAATACGTCTTAGGTCCTTAAGGTGGTAGTAGCAGGCTCGACACATATTAGTTATGTGGTTGGAAAAGGTGTTTCCAGAGTCAAAAATTACACCCAGGTTCTTGACTGTATCAGTAGGGGAAATAGAATTTCCGAGAAGTTGAGTAGGGAATTTATTAATGAGGGACTCTCTGGCTTGTCTATCACCTATTATAATAAATTCAGTTTTCTCGGGATTGAGTTTCAATTTCACGCCAGCCATCCAGTTTTGGATACATGCGAGACACTCTGTAAGCTCAGCGAAACTGGAATCAAAATTCCTATTGTCCAATGCTAGATATATTTGGGTGTCATCAGCATATAGATGGTGGGTGACATTGAAATTGGAAATGATATTACTGAGAGGGGTTGTGTAAAGGGTAAAAAGGAGGGGGCCCAGGACAGAACCCTGAGGCACACCATACGGAAGTGAGAACACATCTGAAAAGCTATTTCCTAATTTAACCTTCTGTTTCCGGTTTGAGAGATAGGATCTGATCCACCTCAACACAGTGCCATCAACCCCAAACCAATCTCTTAGGGAATTAAAAAGAATGTCATGGTCGATAGTGTCGAATGCCGCTGAGAGGTCTAGCAGTGTGAGTGCACTTACAGCCTTACCAGAGTCCAACGAAGCAGCAATGTCATTCTGGATTTTCAACAGCGCTGTTTCTGTGGAATGGAGTCTCCTGTAAGCGGATTGGTTGACATTGGAGAGCCCCTCGCTATCGATATAATTATTTAACTGTTTGGCAACTACTTTTTCGATCAGTTTGGATAAGAAACTAAGGTTGGATACCGGTCTATAGTTTTTTAGGAGATTTCTGTCTAAGTTTGGTTTCTTGAGAAGAGGGGTGACATATGCTGTTTTGAAACAGTTTGGGAAACTCCCTTCTTTGAGTGAATAGTTTATAATATTGGTGATTGGAGTGACCAAAATGTCCGCACACTCTTTGACTAGTGCGGTAGGGATTGGGTCCAGGTCGGATGATTTGGTGTTGGATGACCTTAGGATTTTGAGGATGTCATCCTCAGATACAGGCTCAAAAGAGGTCAGGGCACTGCTATTACTCTTCGGTATTGTGAGGGAAACAGGCACTGATGACTCTAAAGCAACTCTGATTTTCACAATTTTGTCACTGAAAAAATGACCGAAAGTGTTAGCTAAATCAGTAGGACTAATATGATAATGCAGCCTAGTGCAGCCTAGGTTTCCTGTCAGGTATATGAACATCCCAAACCTCTACCAGCAAGAACCAACTGAAATAAAGGCCTTTGAAAATTCAGTTTTACTGTTTGACCTTGAAGGAGGGCCAGAAGTTGAAATCTGACCACATCAGAAGATCTGAAGGCCAGGGTTTCCTATAAGTTATATCAACATTCTAAACCTATATGAGTAATAACAAGATGCACTCAGAGAGAGCAAAACGCTCGACTCCATGTGACCAGTCTCTCAAGTGATATAAAGTATTGTAAGGAAGACAATGAAATAAAACCAAACATGTAAATTAATCTTCATAGAAATAATTTAAGTAGAAAGCCAAAGTCATTAAAAATACATTGAAATGAGACCTCTGAAAAATCACGTTTTTTTTGTATCCAAAATAATATCCAGATCTTTCTTTTAGTAACTTCTTCCTTCAGTCAGGTCCTACCCACAAATTTTTAAATAAAGATCTGTTCATTAGTTCTGGAGTAATCTAAACACACACACACACACAAAAAAAAACCCCCCAGACAAATAGACAAATAAACAACAAGCTGAAAGCACTTTTAAGTTTGGTTACCCTTATTTGACCCTGTAGCAGGGGCCCAAGGTGAAGTCTGACCTGATCAAAAGATTCGCAGCCCATGATTTCCTATAAGTCGTTTTCACATTGTAAACCTCTAGGACCAATAATAAGCAGGAGGGGCCCAAGGTCAAATCTGACCACATGAAAAGATTTGCAGCCCATGACTTCCTATAAGTTGTTTTCATATTAATGAGTTATTTGAGAAATACTGGCTATCTGCAATACTTCTAGAGATAATTCGCATTTACTCATTTTGAGTAGGTGAATAATTAGCTACGGGTGTGAAACTTCACCAAGTGAAAGGTCTCTCAAAAGTAGGCGAATGAGTTATTTGAGAAAAATTGGCTACCTACAATACTTTTAGAGATAATTCGAATTTACTCATTTTCAGTAGGTGAGTAATTACCTATGGGTCTGGAACTTCACCATGTGAAAGCTGTCCCAAAAGTAGATGAATGAGTTATTTGATAAAAATTGGATATCTGCAATACTTTTAGAGATAATTAGTATTTACTCATTTTGAGTAGGTGAATAATTAGCTACAGGTCTGAAACTTCACCAAGTGAAAGGTCTCCCAAAAGTAGGTGAAGGAGTTATTTGACAAAAATTGGCTATCTGGAATACTTTTAGAGATAATTTGCATTTACTCATTTTCAGTAGGTGAGTAATTACCTACTGGTCTGAAACTTCACCAAGTGAAAGCTCTCCCAAAAGTAGGTGAATGAGTTATTTGAGAAAAATTGGCTATCTGCAATACTTTTAGAGATAATTCGCATTTACTCATTTTGAGTAGGTGAATAATTAGCTACAGGTCTGAAACTTCACCAAGTGAAAGGTCTCCCAAAAGTAGGTGAAGGAATTATTTGACAAAAATTGGCTATCTGGAATACTTTTAGAGATAATTTGCATTTACTCATTTTCAGTAGGTGAATAATTAGCTATGGGTCTGAAACTTCATCATGTGAAAGCTCTCCCAAAAGTAGATGAATGAGTTATTTGATAAAAATTGGATATCTGCAATACTTTTAGAGATAATTAGTATTTACTCATTTTGAGTAGGTGAATAATTAGCTACAGGTCTGAAACTTCACCAAGTGAAAGGTCTCCCAAAAGTAGGTGAAGGAGTTATTTGACAAAAATTGGCTATCTGGAATACTTTTAGAGATAATTTGCATTTACTCATTTTCAGTAGGTGAGTAATTACCTACGAGTCTGAAACTTCACCATGTGAAAGCTCTCCCAAAAGTAGGTGAATGAGTTATTTGAGAAAAATTGGCTATCTGCAATACTTTTAGAGATAATTCGCACTTACTCATTTTGAGTAGGTGAGTAATTACCTACAGGTCTGGAACTTCAGCATGTGAAAGCTCTCCCAAAAGTAGGTGAATGAGTTATTTAAGAAAAATTTGCTATCTGCAATACTTTTAGAGAAAATGCAGAATTACTCATTTTTAGTAGGCAAGTAATTTAGCCACAGGCCTAATTTAGACATAAAGCCTACCAATAGAATACTGTGGTGCACCCTCTAATATACCTTGCAAACTTGAGAAGGCTAGCTATAATATTTTTTTCGTTAGAGCGGTAATGGTGAAATCTCTCTACACACTGCGGCTATCCAGTGGATACAATGATTTACTCAACAGTGAGAACCTGAAAGTAGATATTGGTAAGCTATGCCATGACACAGAGGTCTGCAATTTTACTCTGTTATAGCTGACCAAAAATTATGTGAATAACATATTTAAACAAAATACTGTAAATGTAATAGTTTTCACGTTATAACTGATTTACTCAACAGTGATAACCTCAAAGTAGCTATTACTCAGCTATGCAATGAGCTACATGTCTGAATTTTTTCTATGTTATAGCTGACCCAAAATTAGGTGAACAACATATTTAAGCAAAATACTATAAATGCAATAGTTTTCAAGTTACAACTGATTTACTCAATAGTGAGAACCTGAAAATAGCTATTGCTCAGCTATGCCATGAGCTATAAGTCTGTAATTTCACGACGTTATAGCTGACCCAAAAGTAGGTGAACAACATATTTTAACAAAATACTCCAAATGCACTATTTTTCAAGTTACAAGTCATTTACTCAACAGTCAGTACCTGCAAATAGCTATTGCTCAGTTGTGCCATGAGCTACAGGTCTGTAATTTCACTATGTTATAGCTGACCCAAAAGTAGCTGAATAACATATTTACACAAATTTCTGTAAATGCAATAGTTTTCCAATTACAACTGATTTACTCAACAGTGTGAACTTCAAAGTAGCTATTACTCAGCTATGCAATGAGCCACAGGTCTGGAACTTCACTATGTTATAGCTGACTCCGAAATAGGTGAATAACATATTGAAACAAAATACTCTAAATGTAATACTTTTGAAGTTATAAGTAATTTACTCAACAGTGATAACCTAAAAGTAGCTATTACTCAGCTATGCCATGAGCTACAGGTCTGAAATTTTACTATGTTATAGCTGACCCAAAAATAGCTGAATAACATATCGAAACAAAATACTCTAAATGCAATAGTTTTCAAGTTACAAGTGATTTTACTGATGATGGAAGTTACTGAAAAGCCCAAAAGTAGCTATTACTCACTTAGCTATTGAGACAGACACCCAAGTTACTCACCATGTTGTAGCTATGAAAAAAGTATCTGAATAACATATTTTAACAAAATGCTCTAAATGCAACACTTTTCAAGTTATAAGTGATTTAGTGCATGATTTCATGAATTTTAATGCATTTTAGACATTTTTGTCTACCAGAGGCCTAATTTAGACATAAAGCCTACCAAAAAGATAGGGTGGCGATTCCTCTAGCATACCAAGCCACCTGCCAAATATGAAAGAAATCTGGAAAGAAATGTGGACTGTAGGTCGCTAACAAGCAATATTCCACATTTTAGACATTTTTGTCTACCACAGGCCTAATTTAGACATAAAGCCTACCAAAAAGATAGGGTGGCGAGTCCTCTACCATATCAAGCCATCTGCCAAATATGAAAGAAATCCGGAAAGAAATATGGAGTGTAGGTCGCTAACAAGAAATCTCTGCGGACGCGGACGAGGGCGCGGACGCGGACGACGACGATGATGAATCCATAGTATCCCCGGAGATATTTGGCCTTTTTGAAATGATGACCACCATATTTGACATTATGATATGTAGGCCATTTTGTTTTCAAAACAAGGCTATGGCAGCCACCCACTTTTTTTTCTTTTTTTTACAGACATGTTTTCACAGCCATAAACATTCTCTGCAAATTTGGTGAAAATATCTTTATAAATGAATGTGAAAAGGAGGTTTATGTAACAACAGGACAAACACACACATGCACGCATGCTAACACAAATGGGAGGCATTTCATAATATCCCAACCCTGGCCTTTTGCTGGTGAAAGGAAAAAAATGCAACTGTAGTAACATCGGTTTAATAGCACTCTTTTTTTAATGAAGAAGTTTAAGACCGGAAAAGTTTTTCAAGCGTTGCCATGGCAACAGCTGTCACCAGATACCCCCCGAAAACCTAATCAGCTCTAGATCCCCTTGGGGTAAACATATCCTGAAAATTTGGTGAAAATCAATGCATAGGTTTAGGCTGTAGAACACCCAAAAACTTTAAGACCCAAAAATTGTAAAACATATCTGGAAAATTTGGAAAACAGTTGCGCATGGGTTCAGGCTGTGGAACACCCACAAGATTTACAACCCAAAAATCGTAAAACTATTACCATAGCAACAATCTTGCCGGATACCCCCAAAACCTAATCAGTTCTAGATCCTCTTAGGGAAAAGTTATCCTAAAAATTTGGTGAAGATCCGTGCATGGGTTTAGGCTGTGGAACACCCACAAGCTTTATGCCCACCGCCACTGCTGTATGGACCGCCCAGAGGATGACCATAACCCCAGCCTTTGTGGGCTGGGGTTAAAAAGTGTAGAATACACAGAAATTAAGGATATTTTCTTCTCACATTTATTACAATAAAAGCTACAGACTGGCTTTGTTTATCTAAGAATTATACTGACTAATGCCAGTTAGTCTTACATTTACTATTTTCAATACTATCAGATACATGAAAACATGTTTTAAACAAATAAGATAAAAATCCAAATTTTGGATTAAAAAAAGAAACATGATTCATAGAGATCAATAGTTTTTGTAAAGAACAAGTGCTTGAAACTATATAGATTAAGTAAGATTGGATAATAATTTGTTTATCAAATGACTTAAGTTTGACTACTAAATTGCTTGATAGTAGCGAATGAATTTTAGGAGTACACAACTAAATATATTACAGACAAGAAAGGTATTTTCTAAAATGAAAATATACAAACTTGGAACAAACTTTTAAATATGACCAAGAAAAATCAAAATGAAGAAAGAGCTTGTATCCAGGGCTGAAAGGGGTTTCTCAATTTGACTTTTATTGTTGCTTGAACACACTGGAAAAAGTCACATTGCAATACATTGTTTACCATTATTAGCTTTAGGGTCCCAAGAAAGCATTTCAAACAAACAACGCAAGATTATATAATGTACACCATAGGCGAGCAAATACATTTAGTTATCACTGAAGACAAGGACAGAAACTGAAATCCACATCTAATCTCACAGACTGAATTTTTAACATTTTTGGTTTTACTGATTCAAGTTTTACCTTTGCTAACACACTGTGTAGGTCATACTACAATGGGTTGTTGATGGGTGGAAAGAAAAGTTTATATTAGCTTGTCAAGATTCTGCACTGAAATCAAGTATGAGCCTTTTCCACTTCAAATATGGAGATGGTCCCAGGACCTGAAAAGATGACAGGAGAGTTTTACTACCATTACACCACCAGGCCCCTCATCTCAGTGGTGGAAGGCAACACACACATAAAAAACTTGAAACCAGTTTGAATCTTAACTTTTTTGAGAAAGTATCAAACAAGGTTATAGGTTACCAAAAACACTGAAAAATGGAGAACTGAAATGCCTTTATCTTTATGTCACATATAATCTTCCTCCCTTTTTGAGTGGGCTAATATTTAATACACTTCACAACTTAAGGTTCCACAGAAGTATCAAAAGTTGGAACTATTTGTTATTGCCTGAAACCAATAGCAATATGTGTAACAAAAGTACACCATATGATATTCCAACAATCATCAAGGAAACAGAAATCTGCTGATGTCACATGTTTATACCACATTTAGGAACAGTTCATCCAGCCAAGCACTGAGGCAATTTGTAAAAGTTCAGGTTACCTTATCTTTAACCACTTCAAAAGAAAACAAGTACTCCCTGAAATATAAAATGTAAACAGTGAAACAACCTGCTTATCACTGCAACAAGGTGCACATAAACATTTGCCAAATGATAAGAAATATACAGCTAATCAGAATCCAATTTAGCAAATGACATAATATATTTGTCACATAGGGTAGAAGGGGAGTTCAGAGTCCCCATTAACAATGTAACCAGTTCTCACAGGAAATGGGTACTTCAAATGTAAAGATAGCAATATCTGAAGATCAACATTTTCATTCCAAGTGTTAAAGAACATAAACCACTCATGTAATGAAATATGTAAAAGGCCAGTGTTCTAATTATTTAATAGGAATAAACAAAACTTTCCTCAATTATTGGTGAATAAATTGCAGGATGATCATCAATTATAACACACACACTACATGTACAGTGAACTAAAAATAACCAATATATATTTATATGTGTGTTGATACTTTTCAACAGAGAGCTCTGTATGACAGTTGAATATATGAGACCTGTTTACAAGCCCATTAAGTTCCTAAAGGTTGTTTATTTCTGTAACAATTAGGTTGTCAAGTTTGTTATATATTAGTTCACTCTTGGTAATTTGTAAACTGGCATACTCACGCATTTTCTGCATTACATAATGTATAAAACTTTGCACCGAATCTAACTTATATTGAAGAACAATAACAGTAATCTGGGGGTTTTTTGTTTACAAAAACAAGCATCTCTAGAACGGAAGGGAAAAAAAGAAAACTGCATTAATTAAGACACATGAAGAAGTGAATAAACAATTTATGTATTGAAGATACATGGAACTTATCAACAAATTAAACTTACTAAAGCACCAAGCAATGTACTGATTACTTTAATCCAATTAAAAGCTGGGTTTGTGTTTCTGTACTCAAATACATACACAAAGCCAGTTTTTAGCTGTAATGAGTTAATATATTTTTCCATTTCCAGAGGACCACTGCTGTTATTAAGCCTTTGATTTAGGTGTTTCTAAGCACCAATTTACTTGCCGCTTTTGTGAAACAAACAATCGCAGGTGCTTAGAATGTGGGTAATTTTATTACCAAGCTGAATCTTACTTACAAGAAAACATTTGGCATGGATCACTTTTGAGTCCTAATAAAGATATAATCAGGAATTGACAGCTGTCAATAAATGAAAAGAAGTGAATGTATATAAAATCAAAGTCTCAAAATCAATGTCAGTGTCGAAAGTTAGCTGTTGACTCCATAGAATAAGCCATTAAGTCCACCAAAACTTGATTCTGAAGAAGGCATGTCTAAATTTTTGCTTTGTCTAAATATAAAGGTCAAAGGTTATCCAAAATTACTATTTCCCAGATTAATGTTTACTGCACACATAATCAATATACATCAGTGTAAATATGCATGGTTTTACAGAAGACTTCAACATCACAGGCATGATACATGTATATGTATCCAGCAGGTTGGGATTTTTTATGGTGATATTAGAGATATCCCTCTAAATATACCAAAGGTAACAGTTAGTAAGGTCTTTCTTGGAATAAAACACCTGGTACTTTTGCCATATGTCTTTGTACATGCACATTTTACTTTTAATGCAAAACAACAAAAGCCAACTGAGATCAGAAGTTAGTCTCATTGATACTTCAGATATGCCAACTGACAGAATCTATCAAAAAATTACCATCTTTAAATAAAAAAAGAAATATAATGAATGTACAATTGGTACAGAAAAAAAAATCCATGGTTTATCTTTCATACAGTAGGGGCAGATTTGTGTTGAATACATTATATATGTGATCTATGACGTACTTTTTGCACAACATCTATGTTTACAAACAAATCCCAAGGAGTTTGACCTACTGATCGGATTATTTATGACCCGAGGCCCAAATTCCAATACACAATATTGTGTATTATTTTTAGTTTAAGTAATGGGACCAGATCTCACTGAGATGAAGCTGTGATAAACATCTCCAGATTATCGCAACAGATCTTATCTGTTTATCATTGTGCTGAAATAAACAGCATTCTTATCAACAAAACCTTAACTTCTTAATATTATACTAACAAAAATAAACACAAACAGAGAAGTACTTGTGTACAATGTTATAATTTTCAGATAATGACAGAATTCTAAATCTACTGTACCTGCCACAAGCAGTCATTTTATACTTTTATACTCTTACAGTATTACATCATTCTTCAATGACTACTCTTTCCCCCTACTAAATGTTGCAAAATGTGCCATTTCTGTGCAAAACTATGCATTACTCTACTCTTTAACGAGTACCTGAGTAATTTTTAACAGCCCTAAAACCCCACAATGATCATATGCAGTTGAATCCCTTTGAATAAAACTCATTTCAGTAGATTTTCCTTTTATGCAGAACTAAACATGGTTTCCCGAAGAAATTTATCCTTTAATTCACCCTTTAAAACAATGGATAATATGTAAATATTCATGTTAGTGGGGCCACACAAAATACATATTGAAAACAGATGGGGCAAATGCATCAATATATGAAAATTGTTATATTGAATTATTATACTAGATAAAATTGACTTGATGAAAGTTTTCTCTGGGTTAAAATATTGAAGTGAAATCCTGTTATAAAGTACAAAATAACCCCCTGGATATTTAGAGGGTTAACCAGAGTACATATAAGTTATCTGCACCAATTACAAACCCTTCTCTCATAAAACTGGGTCTCCAGGCATAGTGGGCGTGTGCGTAGGGGGTAGTAAGGGAATGTATAATCCATGCTGATAGTAGAAAAAAAAGTAAAATCTGTTCCCAGAACCTTGGGCTGAGATAGTAACTTAATTTTTTTAGATATCAACTAGTAGAATAGATATAGTGTGCAGTGACTGAATAAAGCACAACATAAAAACACATGACTGCTATTTTCTGGGTGATATGTAATAACATGTGAAATCAAATAGTAGAACATGAATGAAGTAAATATATACATCACACATGCATTTGTATTTTATGGTTCTTAGTTGCATAAGACCTTTCTATTTATATCATTCAAAAGGAAAACCTTACTGAATTCAGCCTTATACTGAAAGTCTCAATTTTAACAATTTAATTTGTAGTCAAACTGCACATACACAACACATCTAATTCTTGAGAGTGTACACATAGCACTCCATACATATATTCTCTAATGCTATTTTGATTTGTACATTGCCAGTTCTGACAAACAGAACAATTAAGATTCTAACCTAATCCCTGAGCATAAATGGCTTTCTATGTAACAACCTCAAAATGACAAGCTGAGATTAATGAGGTTCTTGCTCGGAACTTATCACGAGGTTCTATTCTTGGTAAAGTAACGGGCCCAATTTTCAGTGATTATAAGGTCATATTGCTATAGATATGTAAATAACGTAATACGAAGGGAAATCTCCAGCATATTAAATAGAAAAAAAAGAATAAAAAAGAAACGCTGAATATAATGTACGACAATTGATCCAATAAACAGCACTGATTAGAGTTGGACACTTTCATGGAGCAAACAGCTGTTTGCAAAACAATTTTACATGACGCAGTATTAAACCAGGGCCCAAAATAGACATATTTACACATTTAGCCTCACAGGTATATATCAATTCCTTTAAGTACACTCAATTTATTGATTACAATACCCATTTCCCTTGCCTTGTGTGCATATGTCACTGTTTAAAAGTAGGCCATATTTAAGGTCACGAGGAAAATATAAATTGCTTTGGAACATGTTACATCGTAATCAGCTGAATTCTTCTATATCCAGGACAGTGTCAAATCAACACAAACTTCTCAGCCTACGAATCTTTCTCATTGATTCCTGATCAGATTTACATGTACATTTCTATATAAAATATAAATTACTTCAGCATTTCACATTTTGGTATAATTATGTGTGCAACTATCGCAGCATGTAGACACATTAAATAAGTTGAAATTTCACTCAGATCTAAGTCGAGTTATGTCACCCTTTTCCACTGGGAAGGTGATACTAGGAAGGATCTTCAGTGCATCCTGCATGTCTGTATCAGCTGAATCTGAACCCAGGACCACTGGTGTGGGAGCCAGATAATTAGACATTAAATGAGTTAACCATTCCGCCAAATCTGTCTCTCAGATTTCATTTGGCATCGGCTTGCATAGACATACTCTGACATGTAAATAAAGAAGTGAAAATCCCAGAGAGTGAGTTAGTTATCATGCTTTCAGGCTAAAGGTAGTAGCAACAAGAGAAATCTCACTCAACTGCAGGGTTCAAATCTCTTCAGCAAATGGAAATTGAAGTAATCAATGGTTTCCACTGTTGAAGATTGTCCACAAAGTTTCTTCAACCAGTGTTATAATCATTGCATGTCTAAACAATGTCTTCATTTGATGTTGCTTTGTGGCTTTTGTATGAATGTCACAATATGGGTTTGAATCTCACTGCTACAATTATTGTATTAAACAGGATCTATGCAAGTATGTGTAAGTACAAGAGGTCTTATTAATTGGCTGATTTTTGGTTAGTGTCACTGTCAGCATGTTGTGTATGTGAAAAGCAATGATGGGCAGCGAGGGGAAGGAGGATAAAATTGCACACCAGTTCATTTGGATCTTTCTGCTTATGAAAAGTCCGAGAACAGTGTCAAAGCTTACACAAAAGAAGTGACAATGTAACATCAAGAATGACTTTCATCATACGTTTTCTGGTGCTGTCAATATTTTCCATTTTGGCAGAAAAAAAATCAGTTTCATTTATAAGCCAAGATGTTCCCAAGCCCTAAATCAAAGATATCCACCTTACAGTTCTGTTTCAGGAGGGAGACAACAGGGTAAAAAAATCAATAACTACTGAAAAAATTAAAATAAAACCTCAGGTTTTAGTCTATATTTCCTTCCAAAGTGGAAAATTCAACAAAAAAGTTAGTAGCAATAAGAAGTTTTACCAATTGTAGATGTAATTTGTTACCTGGAGTATTCATGTTTCAATTGTTGTACAAACAGGTGCACTTAACATTTTGATCTCTGAATACGCAATTCTTAACAATAAGATCTGAATATAAGACAATTCTACATAGTGATTTACAGTGTTAAAGCACACGTAAGAGAGATCTATGAAAACATGTGGGACTTTAATGATTTAAAAAAACCCTGATCACCAAAAGTACTATGTAACCAACCACTGAGGACATTTCTCTGGAAACGGACTCCTAGGTCACACATGTCAATTTCACTTTTATCAGAAATACAACCTTACAGAAGTCATAGTACCAATTCACAAACTACAGTATCATACTTTTCATGTCACAGCACTTTGGTCTGATGCAGTATGTCAGGGCTGTGAAAGGGTACTTGGGTACTTGTTAAACAATAGGCTAATTACAATTCTTGAGTACAAAGCTGAGAAATGAATAGTCTTTCCTGGTCCATTTTTAATGTTTTTTTGCAGATATATCAGAAGATCGGGTAAAATGCACCCAGTTTCTGCTGCTGACAAATGATAAAGGGTAATGAGCTTTTTCCAGATATTTCATTGTTGAAAAGGGTACTAGCTAGATGAGAGTACCAGAGAAAGAGTACTTCAATACACACATTATCACTCTACCCAGCATTAGTTATAACAGTACTGCCACAGGGATTGCAGCACAGGTGCACTGGCAACAGACAGTTTCTTGAGTCAATAGGCTTCTTAACATTTGAACTCCTGGAACTCTATACATATATATACAAAGAGCTGAAATAATGAAAATTATGATCAATTCAAATTCTTACATGAACTGGAAACTCATCATTTTTTTTAGACTTTTTTTAAAATTTCTTTAGATCATCTGTTTTTTTGCTTTAGGGTCACTGGTCAATGGCTGTCAAATGCTGCATTGGCAACAAAAGTGAGTGAAAGTAAAAGTCAATCCATGTAACAAGAGCACTACGTGTCACACACTTCTAAAACAAAAATCCAAGCACATTTGTACTTTGGTAGTAGTAAAAATAGGTAATAATAATTAGACGAGTGAGTATTTTCCCCAAAGCTATAAAAATACATGTAAATTAACTTCGCAAATTGGACTTCATACTGAAATAACAGTCAGTTTACAAGTTGAGACTGTGTGTTATTATTCAAGGGCTTCCTGGTATTCTGGAAGACAAGTGGAATTTTCCTGTTGCCACTTGAGATTCAACCTAACAAGATTTGATTATACTAAGTAAGTGGTAAACTGGCTATAAAATATTTATCCAAAAAGTAAAAACAACAACACATATATTCTTAATACTTCTTTACCCACAAGGGAGTGATGCTGTTTCTGATGGATGGTTTTATCAGAACTCAGTCCATTAAATGTAGTAACTTTATACCACCAGGGAAAGGCCACCTTGACAGGAAAACCAACCCCCTTTTCAAACAACTAGCCTGTCAGTACCTCAAACAAGTGATTTTACCAATTTACCCTTTATTTTGGCAGGATTTAACATGGTTCTCAATCAAAGATCAATTTTAAGGCAATACTTTCAATTTACTTGCTTCAATGCACTATTATAACCCCCCCAAAAACATACATTTTGTAATTTTTGAAATAAGTACAAGATATCACCTTATTAGGATCTTCAAACTAGGTTATGAAACAAATCATTAAAATGGAGACTTAGACCAACCTTCTTTCCTTCACATTATCAATAAACAAATAAACCCCAGTGAATATGAAAAGCTCATTCCGCACCCACCATTTTAGCTGTCAGTGTACTGTAACATCAGTATACAGATTCTGGCCCCAAGATTCCTGGACCATGACCCAGTAAGTTCAGTATTTCTGTTACAACTCTATCAAGGTGATATTCTCCTCCTATCTATCTGAACTCAGGAGGAAATCTGGATGATGTGAGACAAGTAGTAGTCTTACTCTAAGCTCAAAACTCCATTAACCTTCCTAAGTGGAAGAATGGAACATGGGAAAGTACTGACTGCAAAATAGCAAACTATTTTCAAAGTATAATGTCTCCTTTATCCTTAAAGTATGTTGTCGCTTTTCTAACAAATATGTCATGCAATATATAAATATCAGTTCATGTATATCTGTTCTTTGAAAACATAGACACATCTTACATTTGTTAATATCAAAAATTATTTTCAAAGTAAGTACTATGCAATTAATTAAATCTTTGTGTCCTAAAACGGTACTCTAGCAATGGACAGCCAAATATATTCAACAGTTCCATGACAGTCGGATCTGTAGATAATAGATATCATCAGCATATAGCAGAGACCTCTATTACAGTAACTAAAACGTTTTACTTCCGACAGGGAGGTTATGTTTTTGGTGTATTCATCTGTTTTTCTGTCCATTTTATTTATGGTTTAATGTTTTATTTGTTCACAATATTCTTCAGCTTGAAGAAAGCTTGTACTGGAATGTATCACACCAGATAGGATCTGATCAGTTTGGTGTGTCTGGACCTCCAGAGGAAAACTTCCAGGAATTTAAACCAGTAAATTGAGATGCACACAAAAATACCATACTGCATGACACTTACCCATAATGTTTTCCTACTCTCTGGAGGGTAATGGCCCACTTTGAGTTCAGATGACTACTGCAACCTCCCCTGCAACCTACATCCATAATATGACTGTGACCAAATGTGTCCTCCTCCCTGGAAAAGAAGCCAAGTTCTGGGTATTTTCTATATTGTCAATGTTATTAGAGAACATTAAGTCATAGAGGTGAGATGATATTTGGATATTTCAGTACACTATCAACTGGTGTTATTGTTTCTGTACTGGGCCCAAATCTTGGCTACAGGTCAAGAAAACATGAGCGTTTTTATTATTATAAAACTTTCAAAGTAACTGCCAGTCTACCATAATAACATTGCCCAACCATCATCGTACTATCAGTTGCATTAAATAAAAACTGCTACTCTATCAGAGGTCCCCCCTTAGATAATAATTCTACATCTCTTCTGCCAGTTACATTTTTTAGGGATAGTAATGAAATCAATAACTGATAAAGGTCAACGCCAAAACCCTGGATGTACATATTGAACAGATTTACAGGGACTAACTCCATTCAGAATTGATACTGAACTAACTTAGATAAAATCATGAATGATAGTAACTATATATTTAGTTAGTTTAAACATATTTTATTCACAATTAGGAAACAATTGATTTTACAATTATATCAAGCCTTTTAACTATATATTTAATATTTGTTGCCAGATGATTCAAGACAATATCAGTGCTGTGAGGATCAGACTGAACTGATGGATTGCTTTAACATCCATTCAGTAAGATAGTGTGAAGGGTAGGAGAGGGGATGGAGGGCAGCAATGCACACTGCATGCTTAACACTCTGCACTGAAAACTACTGGATGGTGACAAGTAACTACAAACTCTCCCAAGCCTTGTATGACCCTCTGAATGAGAGAAAAAAGAAGTGAGTTTTGCACAATTCATTCCAACCACCCTGGTTAATCTCTGGAAGTTTATTGCCGGTAGAGAATTTGTTTTTGTTTAAATTTATAGAGTGCCCACAGAACAAGGGGAGAGTGACATGCAGGAGGGGTAATCATTCGTATCCAAATGAGCACAAGGCACAATAAAACTGCCACAAGTGAGCCCCACCACCCCCCACCCCCCCTGCTTTTTTACTCCCATAAACACAAGATAATACAACACACTAAAATGTCACATGTTAGAAAACAAAGTAAATGCCAGTTTATGACTACAAACATAGTTAAAACAGGAGGACCTTGTGCAAAGTGGGGTCTCATTTTGTATGAAATTGCTCAGTGAATGAGCAGTATTTCAGTACGGTTTTGCATAAGGCCATAAATAACCTCTCAATGCCCCTTTGATTTTTTTAACATTGTCTCAAAAATAAAAGTAAACAGCTACACCTTAGTCACTTTTCTTAGGTCAAGAGACACATTCAATAATTTCAGCCATTCGCTTGAGAGACAGTTGCAAAATCAAACTCAAAGTCACAGAAAGAATTAAAAAATAAATCTAACAAATAATACCCTATGATTGACAGTTAAAAATACATATAACAAATAATGTGAATTCTCTATAACAATGTTATGTGAAAGTGCTTGGGAGAGAACTTCTCTAATCCTGCAATTGGATGTGAGGAATATCTGAAAAACGGTGCTTCCAGTCTGAGCCATAGACATACTATTTTAGCTTACATATTTAGTATCAATTGGAAACCTTGACAACTAAGCCTGAATGCATATGTATATTACACTAAAATGCATGTACACACATTTTCTGGAATAATAATCAACATGGAGACAGAAAAGCCATCTTGTATAAAGACGCAACTAGTTCTGTGTTAATTTTTACTTTAAATTCAAAGAGTTTACAGTATAATCCTTGTTCCTTATGAACAAGAAGACTGCAAGAACTGGTATCCCTGACCGTGTTAATATGCTACATTAAAAGGTTTAAATACGAGGGCTTTATGATTCAAGGAGTGAAATCCAAACAAAAATCAACATGTAAAATAACAACACAATGCTCTCATACAGTTTCATTTTCTGTCGGCTCATATTCCAAAATGTACTCTTTAATGTCACTGCTGACTGAAACAAACTGTGACACCTGGTGAATGTATAAAAGGCAAAGTATGTTCTCATTTATGACAGATACTACAAAATATTCACTATGATATAATGCATAAGAATCTGAATGTTTTATTGACATTTTCTGGGGAAAACCTGGAGGATTGTGTGACAACCCTACAAATTTAATTTTGAGCATGCTGGAGTCCCCTAAACTCCAAGTCTACCAGTGGGGAAAGTGGGAATTACAGTTGTTAAAGTGACTGGTTACTAGAGCTCTGAGATCAAGGAGGTGGTGAATCTTATATAGAACTTTGATATTGGTATTGGTGTCAACTCAGTGACTTGTGACACATGAGAGAGCCATGTTGAAGTCAAACACCACCTCCAGATTCCTCATATCCGAGTTCCAAAAATGTCAGAAATAAATGCAGGAGTTGTTTCCAGTTATATTTTAAACTAATCAAAATTAATTCTGTTTTATCATGATTTTGTTTCAGTTACTTTGATGCCATAACAGACTGAATGCCTGAATGTCACGGAGTAATTTTTGAGAGCTTGCATTGAATGAGTAAACTATGTTGGTAATAGTATTATGTATAATAGAGTGCAATCAGTGTACAAGAGGTGCTTGACTGAATAGAACTTCGTGTATTCACTGGATTGTCAGATTGGTCTACAAAGAAAAGAAGTATTTAGCCCAAAACAGAACTGCCGAAGCAACAAAAATATGGAGGGTACAAAAAACTAAGCCAAAATAATTTACCCCAGTCAAAACAAAATCTAAATTCAATAGTGTTGAAGTTAGAAGTGATTTAATTTAACCAGAAGCAAAATGTTAAACTAGCCATTACTCAGCTATGGCGCAACAGCTCTGAAAATGTGCCATTACATACAACACCTAAAACTGGATAAATAACATCTTTGACCAAAGCACTGCACCAACAGTTACAAAGGAAAAAGCTATTTACTCATTTTTGTTACTGTAAACAGCAGAATATCGCTATTACTCACTTAGCTATTGAGGTAGGCATCTGAAGCAGGTACTATTTTGTAGGTACAGTGAAAGTAGCTGAACAACATATTTTTCTCCAAATGCTGTAAATCCAGTGGTTTGGAGTTATATGCAATTTACTCAAAGTAACTACTAGCCCACTTGCTCACTTAGCTTATTTACTGAGATGTGCAAAGCAGCAAAAAAATGGAGGGCATAAGAAACTGAAGTAATATTATTTAAGCTGAAGACCCCACAGCTTGGGGTCTTATGCATGCAAATCTCCCGCCCGGAATATATTACTATTAATTACAAAATGGGTGTTCACTGGTAGAATGCTACTACTGCTCAACTACCCAAGTTTATCACCAGACTTAAAAATTGTTAAAAATATGCAATATTGATACTAAAGCAAGTGGAATAAATATTAATAATGATGATGTATAACTCTACAGGGAAAGATAGCTGTGAAGAGGTTTTAATATTGTCAAAAATTCAAGTGACAAACTTCGGTAGGCGACGAACTTGGGTAGCTGGTTCAGTGTGATTGCATATTCATTCTAAAATATTTTTAAAACATTATCTAACGAGACCACTGCTGAGGTGTGTATCTCCCGCCGAGCATTAAAGGGGAAGAAATACCTTTTGCGAGATATTCACAATTTTTCATTTTCCGCTAAAATCCAAGATGGCCACCAAAAGTGGCGAAAACTGAAATTTTTCCCCTAGGCACAGAATACTGTAGTACTACCCTGCGGGTAAAAATTCACTCGAAATCGCTCTATGTCTTACCATTTCGAAAATATTTTCAATGTTTTATTTTCCGTTAAAATCCAAGATGGCCGCCAAAAGTGGGGAAAACTGAAATTTTTCCCCTTTGCATGGGACACTCTTGTACTACCCTGCAGGTCAAAAAGTTCGCTCCAAATCACTCTATCTCGTACGGTTTTCGAGATATTCACACTTTTTCATTTTCCGCTAAAATCCAAGATGGCCGCTAAAAGTGGCGAAAATTGAAATTTTTCCCCTTTGCATAGGATACTCTTGTACTACCCTGTGAGTCAAAAATTAGCTCGAAATTGCTCTATCTCTTACGGTTTGCGAGATATTTGTGATTTTTCACATTTTCACTAAAAGTAGCAATAAAGTAGCCATTACTCATTTGTACATTGAGCAACAGTTGTGAAACTTAAATATGTTACAGTTCACAAAAAAGTAGATGGACAACATATTTGAGAGAAATTGTGTAGCTGCAATACTTTTGAAGATATAAGCCATTTACTCATTATGGTTATCATTAAAAATTGACAAAGTAGCTATTACTCACTTAGCTATGGAGATACACTTCCAAACTACTGACCATGTTGTAGCTGTGGAGAAAGTAGCTGAACAACATATTGGAACAAAATACTCTAAATGCAATAGTTTGAGAGTTACAAGTCATCTAATTATATTAGGTAAAAGTGCTATTACTAACTCAAAAGTAGGCCAAAGTTCACCAAACCCCAAAAATATTGAAGAGCGTAATAATTCATTAGGACAAGTAATTTACCAAAAATGTGTAACTGTAGTACTTTCAGAGAAAACTGTGTGACCCACGCACGCACATACGCACACACATGGAGCAAATTATAATATCCCGCCGGCGAGCCAGACGGGAGATAAAAATGAGGCTGTGACCTTATTGTTTAAATGATCAAAAACATGAATATACAGTATCGAAAACACATACATCGGCTATAATTACTGCTTGCCAAGCAATTATGGTCATAGCCAAAATTATAGACACCCCAATTTTTTTTACACCAATCTTTTAAGTTTCAAAATGTAACTACTGTGTTGCACTAGATCAATTTACACAACAATAGAAATAAATTTTGACACAGACATTAAACTATAAGCTCCCAGCCTCATTTTTGAATGTTGTTTTCACAATATTTTAGAATGAATATGGAGTCATAAACTCATACCTCACATTGATCAGAGACTATGGGGATTTAATTTCGTGATTAAATATCTGATATTTTTGGTTGCATTGGTTTTATTATTCATCATTGTCAATTTACATGGTCATATTGAAAACTTGTCAAAATGTAGCTAATGCTTAATTTACAGTGGTAAATCAATTCACACAAAAATATAAATATATTTTGATGCAGACATTAAACTTCAATGCAAAAAATATTATATGACATATAAAACCAGAATTAAACTAGAATATTGTTTCACAGGAGATAAAGAAACTGTGTTTGCTCACTTTACTGTCACAGCAAAAACGAAGCGTCCCAATGAGCATTACTGATTGTGTCAAAATTACTAATGTTCCTGTTTAATATGGTTTTTTCCATTTATGTAAAAATGCAAAGTTTCCAAGATTAATACGTTTTCGCATTTTACACAGAAATTCAAGATGGCCACCAAAAAATGTAGGAAAAACGATTTTTGTGAAAAATCACCAGTTCACTCTGCAAATACCCTGGGGATCAAAAATGTTATCAAAATCTCTCTATCTCGCACTGTTTCTGAGATAAAAGTGTTTTTGTGTTTTATGCAGAAATTCAAGATGGCAGCCAAAAATGGAGGGCAAGCAATTTTGGGGAAAAATCGGCAGACGACTCTAGGCTTCAAAATTTTCGTCGAAATCACTCTATCTCACACAGTTTCTGAAATATTTAAGATTTTTCATTTTCATCTTTAAGAAAAGTCGTGGCGTTTTGGTAATCATTAATAAGTCGGCCATTTTGTATCAGATCACCTCAAAAAGTTAATGATATCCTAACATCTATATAACAAACCTACTTGCTAAATTTCATGTGAATAGGTGAAGCCCTTTTTAAGTTACCATCCGGATAAGCACACCCCTTTGAAAAAATTTTTTGGGTCATCTGACTTCTGTGATTAGCTGAAATGTCAGGACACCATTCAGAAATTTTTCCCAGGACTACTGAATACATGTGCAAAAGTTGAAGATAATCCGCCCAGTGGTTGCCGAGCTATAAGCAATAAAAAATGCGGGAACCGGCAGACCCTCTCTCTCTTCCCTCTCAACTGAATACAAACTACAAAAAGGTTTTTGCTAACAAAAATGAGCAGCCCCGATGGAGAGCTGTACTAGTTGCAGTATGAGACTGTCAACAGGACATAAGCTTTACTATGTTTTGTATCTGATCGAAAAGTGGATGATTTAAAAATAGCATCAGAGATCCCCATACCCCACAGGCTGGGGAAATAATTTTCAAAACCATGAGATATAGAAGTAGTGAACAAGATCAGGATACTTTCAGGACTAAATGATGTTTAAGTAGATAAAATAACATCTAAGAGAAACAAAATGTATTCAAAGATAAAGTATTAAAACAAGACATTTCAATAGCAAGATGACAGCATTAATCAGTAAACTAAAAACTATGATGCACACCTACAACCCCTAAGCGATGTCCCTACCAACTATCAACTTCCTACAGAGGTATTGCCTGGACAAAATTTTAAAGGTCAAGGTCACTACGGCAAGGTGAAATGTCAAATCAAGATCACCCCATGACATTGCACACCTACACCCCCCAACCAATGTCCCTACCAAGTATCAACTTCCTACACCTTACGCTTTCCGAGATATAGCCCGGACAAGATTTTATAGGTCAAGGTCACTATGGCAAGGTCAAAAGTCAAATCAAGGTCACACCATGACGTTGCACACCTACACCCCCTAACCAATGTCCCTACCAAGTATCAACTTCCTACACCTTACGGTTTCCGAGATATAGCCCGGAAAAGATTTTCAAACTCAAGGTCACTACAGCAAGGTCAAAGGTCAAATCAAGGTCACTCCATGACGTTGCACACCTACACCCCCTAACCAATGTCCCTACCAAGTATCAACTTGCTGACCTTACAGTTTCTGAGATACAGGCCGAACAAACTTTTCCCGCCGCCCGCCCGCGCGCCCAGACACAATGGGTGAAAACAATACCCCGACAGCCTGTGGGGTAAAAACTGTAGCAGTTACAGTATTAAACTGTAACCAAATGTGAGTTTTATTGTGTTTCATAAAGTAGTATATTTTACGAATTATTTTTGCTAGAGGTTGGCTGAAGAGAAACTGTAGCTGTAAATGTGAAATCGTAAATTTTTTCCAGGATATATTTAATTTAAGGCTTTTTCCATTCTCTCAAAACAGACAAGTCGCCGCAGAGTGATACCATAATAAAGCAAAACCATTTGAAAAAATACATTAAAATTTGACATTTGAAAATTCAGGGTTTTTGTATCCAAAATGTGATCTGGATTTTTTCACAAAATTTAATTTACTCTTCATTGATCATATACAAATTGTGCATGTAATAAGGAATCTTTATGGATTTTATTTGCTAATGCATTTATTTTGACTTTCCATAAAGTAAGGCTGACCATAACAAGCTTTGCTTTTTACTTAAAGAAACATTTTTTTCTGGGTAATTTGTCAAAATATTCAAGTACATGTATATTACAACCCCTCTCCATTAAAAACCTGGGACAATGTGAATATAGAACAGTGTTGTAAACTGGTTTTCTAATTGTAAATGAAATATTTTTAAAGTTAACATGCAACACAAAATAACTCAAAGTATTAAATATCATAGAATTTAAGTCTAATCTAATCTAATCTAATCTACTGCTTTGCAGGCGCAATATCTTCCCCACTAAGGGGAACTCAGTGCGCTAGTAACAAAAATCATTTCTTATAAGGAGAGTCGAGGGGCGTTCAAGGTCAGTGTATCAGGTTTGTGGGTGGGACCGAGAGGGAAGGAGACTAAGTTGGGAAGCTAGAGTTGAAAAGGTGCGTTTTGAGGTGTTTCCTGAAAGATGCGACAGAGGGACTGTTTCTTATTTGGAAGGGGAGAGAGTTCCAAAAAACTGGGGCATAGTGACTAAAAGAATTTGAGAAGTGTTTAATTGATTTATGAACTCTACGGTCAAAAGTGGGGGTATGAAGGAACTTGAGTTTAGGGGTACTTCGTCTAGTATTTCTAAAGGAAGTGTAGGGGTGGATTAGTTCTCTTAGGTAAACAGGCTGACCTTGGTTGAGGATTTTATATGTAATGAGGCCTATTTTGAATTGTACCCTATACCTAACTGGAAGCCAATGGAGTTTTTTCAGTTGAGGGGTGATGTGAGAAAATTTTGAGGAACGGGTGACAACCCTGCAGAGTGAGTTTTGCACTAGTTGCAATCTTCTTAGCTCAAAGTCTGTGAGTGATAGAAACAGGGAATTACAGTAGTCCAATCTGCTGCTGACCAAGGCATTGGCTAAAAGAACTGATGTTTTAAGGTCTAGAAGGGGGCGTATTCTGTAGAGGTCTCTTGCATGAGCTCTAGTGGACTTTATGACCTGTGACACATGGTCGGAGAAAGTGAAGTTGGAGTCAAACACCACTCCGAGGTTCTTGACACTTTGTGCTGGTGAGACCTGATTACCAAGAATATTGATTGGAAAGTGAGGAAGGAGTTGTTTACAGTTGTTTTTCGAACCTATCAAAATGAACTCGGTTTTATCAGGGTTGAGTTTTAATTTATTTGTGAACATGAAGTTTTGGATGTCGTTTAGGCAATTTTTTAGTTTTTGTACAGAGTAAGAAAAATTTGCTGGAGAGAGTGAAATGTATAGCTGAGTGTCATCGGCGTAGAAATGGTACTTGATGCTACTGTGAGATTGAATGATGGAGCTGATTGGGTTGGTGTAAAGGGAAAAAAGAATTGGACCAAGGACGGAGCCCTGGGGGACCCCATGCTGAAGGGCAACAGGATTTGAGAGTGTGCTGCCTACCTTGACCGACTGTGTCCTTCCCGACAGGTATGATTTGAACCAGCCAAGTGCCAGTTCACTGATTCCGTAGTAACCATTAAGTCTGTCCAGGAGTATAGTGTGATCAATGGTATCGAAAGCGGCGGAGAGATCTAGAAGGGTGAGGGCTGTAACAGACCCTTTGGCCATATTGAGAAGAATATCATTATGAATGTTAAGGAGGGAGGGCACTTACAGTAGAATGGTGTTTTCTATAAGCCGACTGGAAGGCAGTCATCAGGCCGGCTTCATCAAGGTGAGTATGTAGCTGGGCTGCTACTACCCTTTCAAGTATCTTTGAAATAAAGTTTAGATTGGAAACGGGCCTGTAATTTTTGAAAACTTCCTTGTCTAAGGATGATTTTTTAAGAATTGGGGTTACATGGGCCTGCTTAAAGAAATTAGGACACGTACCTTGTGCTAGAGAGGCGTTGATTATTGAGGTGATGGGGGTAATAAGGATATCCAGGAATTCAAGAACAAGAAAAGTGGGCCAAGGGTCAAGGGAACATGATTTAGTGGGAGAGTCTTGAATGATTTTGGTGACCTGCTCTTCAGTTACAGCAGAGAAAGAGGCGAATGTGGGTGGAGGAGAGTCTGGGGTGATGTGTCGGAAATTGAGTGAGATAGAGAAAATTGAGTGTATTTTTTCAATTTTTTCTGAAAAGAACTCGACAAATCTGTCAGCCAAAAGCTTTGGGGGGTTTATAGATGGGAGAATCTTTGCTGGGATTCTGTGTAACACATCGCCCAGGACTCTCCATAGTTTTTGTGGGTTGTGGTGATTGTCCCGAATTTTTTCTTTAAGGAATTCAGATTTGGCCTGCATGCAGATTTTATTGTACTGGTGGACTTTCTGCATGTATTGGGATCTATTGAAGGTAGATTTATTTCGGCGCCAAATACGTTCAAACAAACGCTTGGTCTCCTTTGCCGCAATTACCGTTTCATTAACCCATCCTGGGATATACTTCGCCTTGGTATTTTTGGTGTGTGGTGGTGCATATTTGTCAATAAGGGTGGACAAAGTAGTATGATATTGTTCATAAAGAGTGTCGGCTTCCTTGGAAGGATTATTAAGTAGTTCAGAAGCGAGGAGATCTGTTTTCAATTTGTCTTTCTCAATTTTATGGTATTTACGAAAGGTGACAGCCTTGGTTTGGGTTGTAGGGGTTGAGAGATTAAGAGTAAAACTAATTGAAAAGTGGTCGGAAAAGGCATCAGTGGTATGGACATTGGAAATATAGTCATTGTTAGATTTGGTTAATACCTGGTCAAGTGTATGTCCATGAATGTGAGTTGGAAAGTTAACTTTCTGAGTTAAATCAAATGAATCAATCAAAGAATGAAAGGTTTTTGAATTTGAACATGTTGTTTCGAGGTGAAAATTGAAGTCACCGATGATCACCAGATTCTCCGTGGTATGGTGAATATCCTCCAAAAGTGACTGAAACTGGTCAAAAAAGGATGTAGTACTGGAGGACGGAGGTCTATATATATATAGTAGGTTAAAGGATTCTTTGTGAAGGGTTATCTTGAGGAGGAAATTTTCGAAAGTGGTGCAGGTCTTTGTTGGAACTACGGAAGGATCCAATCTGTCTTTGACAAAAAAGCCCAATCCTCCACCGCGACGGGCCGCTCGTGGCTGTTGATAGAGTTTGTAGCCTGGTGGGGTAATTTCGGACAGATTTGCACTTGTGGTGTCAGGTCTTATCTAGGTCTCAGACATGGCGAAGAGATCGGTGTCATTATCAGAAATAAATTTTGCAATGGCAGGATATTTGTTGTGTATTGATCTAATGTTTGCACAGGTGACCTTTGGACACCTGGGTGGTCCTGGGTTTGGGTTTATGTCACCAGCAAGCAGGAGTAGGATGAAAAGACAGAAAGGTGGTAGGGCAGGTGAAATTGAAATTGTAGATTTGATGATAAAATGTAGACAGAAGGTGGTGGTGGGGGGTTTGAAGGGGCAGAAACTGACGACAACAGGGCACTTAATGCTGGAGTTGCTATGGTGCTGATATGAAGCAATAACTGGTTGGATTGCCAGCAAAAAATAAAGGAAAATCATGTTTGAGGTCTTTAGAGTAGATTAGAGTGGCTTGGTGGGTTTGAGTTTTGAGTTTGATGATCCCCGATAACGGGGAATGTGAGCGATAAAAGGGGATCAAACGATAAAATGGGCAGTTTGCATGTGTAAATATCAATTAACTATGTCAAAAGGGGGTAGATTAAAAAGATTATTTTATTAGTTCTTTCAATAATAGCACCAAGGCAGACGTAAAGTGAGGTTATTAAATTTTTAACTCTATCGGATCTGATTTTCAAAAACGGTACTTCCCTGACGGAACCACGCCACCAGTGTGATATTTGTGCCTCAATAATGTACACTAAGAGAAAAACAAAGAATGTTTGTGTGTACTCTGCAGTAAATCTGTATATGCAGGAGTGAGTGTTTACCTTAAGTCTATTGTAAATCTTCCCCACCCCTCTCCACTTCAACTGAATCACTGACATGACTGAAGGGAGAAAAAAACTAGAAATAGGCCGCCCTGTTGATAGTAGATGCGAATAGAAACAGGATAGCATAGAAGAACACACATTATCATGTGTAATGTCCACCCATGAACCTTTTGCCCAAATTGTACAGTAGTCTTACAAGACCCTGTTTCATTTGTAAACTAGATTGGGCCAACTCGGCGCCAACATATCCCCACACAGGTCATCCCTCACGCCACAGGTTTTGATCGGGAATTTTTTAAAACATAATTACCCATTATTATATGAACTTCAGCACATCAATCTACTCTGTTTATATCTTCCCAAGGAAGATGGTGTATCCCCAGACGCCGAATACATAACTCAAATTATATTTTCAATCTTCCTGCAATGATAACTCTAAACCTATTTTCAAAGTATTTAAATGATTGATGATTGAATGTCCATTCTAAAATAATAATCCCAAAAGAGCATATCTGTTTCTATATTTGTTGACAAATAAAATATTATTTTAACTCAACTCATCATACTTTTCAATCTTCCTTCAAAGTATTTAAATGATTGATGATTCAATGTCCATTCTAAAATTCATAATCCCAAAAGCGCATACCTGTTTCTATATTTGTTCACAAATAAAATATTATTTAAAAACAAATTATTTATATTATTATTTTATTATATTATTTTTAGAATTTGCAAATTGTTTTCAGTTATTCATTTCCTCTATACCTATATATGTGGTCCATATATATGCAACCTAAATATGTGACACAATCTCAGTTCTGACTCCCCTTTGTGTTATATGTAATGAAGCCCACTACCTCCCACCCCCACCCCTCTCCCCTTCTCCACACCTCTCTCACTATTACACAAGATCTGCAACCCCATTGAGTTCTTTGTTTCTCATCTGATATCATTAAATACCTTTGTTTATTTAGTGTCACTCAATATAGCTGGAGGTCCCAGAGGTGGGGATAAATGGTAAACAAACAATCTATATAAAAGGGGTACTCAAATACAAAAAGAATTGAGAATTTTAAGTATGTGATTATCAACTGAAATGAGTTCATAACTGTAGGAGCTGTGTCAAAATTAACTGAGGCAAGTTGAATAAAACTGGGCTAGTTGAGGGTTAAAAATCCCCTAGTTTTACTACATAAGGATATAATTTCATTAATATTGGGACTTAAAGCTCACTTAAAGTGTCCATTTTGTCTACTTGAATATGTTTAACCAGTTTCATTTTAAAAAGTTAAAAACTCAGCAAGCAGAGGTATAACACACAAAAATAAGTTCTTAAAAGACTAAGATAGCCATAACATTATTAATAATCAAAATTTAAATAGACAGGCATTTCCTTTGAAAAATTCAAAGATTTCAGCTCTATATCCCACATAGTTTGACAGTTACTGGGCTTTAAAGTGGCATAATGTCCATAAATTGGGTTTCTGTGGGCATTTTACAATTGTTAAAGAGACCTTAGCAATTAAACTACAGATCTGAAACTTTTTGGGGGACATACATAACAAACAAAAATTATATATAATACAGTTTAAGACTTGTCACACTAAGCATTTCCAAATAACAGGGCAAAATACGGAAAAAATGTCAAAAAAGGCACTTGGGCGAGTGTCTATGGCCCTCATACACAGGTTAAATGTCTACTAAAAACCTTGATTTTCGGCACATGTAAAAAGGACATAATAATGTATTCCCAGATGGGATTTCAGCTCCATCAATCACATAGTTTAACAGTCACAGGGCTTAAAGGTGGTAAAAAGTCCAAATATTGGGTCTCTGTGGGCCTTTTAGAGATCTCGATGTGGCTTTCAAATTAAAGCTTCAGACTTAAAATTTGTTACATACTAAGATTACACATAGAATATGTATCTAATAAAGTTGAAACTTCTGAGACTTACCATTTCCAAGTTACAGAGCAAAATATGTGAAAAATGTCTTAAAAGGGTCACTCAGGTGGGTGTTTAAGGTCCTCATACACAGGTTAAATGTCTACTTGAAGCCTTGATTTTTGGCACATGTAAAAAGAACATAATAATGTATTCCCAGATGAGATTTCAGCTCTATCAGTCACATAGTTTAACAGTCACAGGCCTTAAAATTGGCAAAAAGTCCAACTACTGGGTCTTTATGGGGCCTTCTAGAGACCTAAATGTGGCCTTCAAATTAAAGCTTCAGACTTAAAATTTGTCACATACTAAGATTACACATAGAATATGCATCTAATACAGTTTGAAACTTCTTAGACTTACCATTTCCAAGTTACAGGGAAAAATATGTGAAAAATGTCTAAAAATGGTCACTCGGGTGGGGATTTATGGTCCTCATACACAGGTTAAATGTCTTCTTAAAGCCTTAATTTTTGGCACATATAAAAATAACATACTAATATCTTCCCAGATAGGATTTGAGCTCTATCACTCACATAGTTTGACAGTCACAGGGCTTAAAAGTAGCAAAAAGTCCAAATATTGGGTCTTTGGGAGCCTTTTAGAGACCTCAATTTGACCTTCAAAATTAAAGCTTCAGACTTAAAATCTGTTACATACTAAGATTACACACAGAATATATATCTAATACAGTTTGAAACTTCTCAGACTTACCATTTCCAAGTTACAGGGAAAAAGATGTGAAAAATGTCTTATAAGGGTCACTCGGGTGGGTGTTTATGGTCCTGATACACGGGTTAACTGTCTATTAAAGGCCTAAATGTTGGGGCACATATAAGAAAACACATAGATATATTCCCAGATGATATTTAACTTAGATGAGAGACATAGTTTGAAAGCTACAGTGCTTGAAAGTGGCAAAAAGTGCATAAATTCGGTCTCTGTGGGCACTTTTGAGACCTTAAGTCGACCCCTTTGGGTAAACCTACAGCCCTAAAATTTTCTACAGACAAGGATTACATATCAAAGTTATACCTAGCGCAGTTTGAGACTCATCAGAATTACCACTTCCAAATTATAGGGCAAAATATGTGAAAAGTATAGCAAAAAATCCCTAAGTGGGGGTATTTATGAGCCTCAAACACAATTTTCTCCTCAACTTAAAGTCGTGATTTTCGGCACATGTACTAAGAACATATTAATGTATTGTCAGGTAAAATTTCAGCCAGCTGAGCATCATAGTTTGTGACCTACAGGGCTCTAAGTGGCCAAAAGTCCAATTTCTGACCTTAAGGTGGCCATAAGTTCTTTTTTACTGGGAGTTTAAGGTCACCTTAAAATAGGGATCTTCCTTTGGGCACCCTTAACATGTGTACCAAGTTTGAAAAAAAAATATTAATTTGTTTTTGAGTTATCGCGTCCACAAGGAAATTTCTACGGCGGCGGCGGCGCGACGGACCTGAATCCAATATATCCCCGACTTTCGTCTGGGGATATAATAATTTATTTGGTTTTACATATCACTTTCAACACGGTGCAGGTCATATAATGACAGATATTTTTGGGGGGCAGAGGAAACCAGTATGTACAGCTGGCCAAGGTACTGTACTGTAAACTGCCGACAATCGGTAAGCAACTACCAGTAACTATCAACTATCCCGCATAGGTTCGGGTGAAATAATCTCCACATCGCAAAAGCACTCGGAAGAGCACCGAGTGCAAGCTTTGCAAAATTTTTGTGTATAATTGGAGCAGGGCATTGCTCTATTGATTTCTATGGTACTGTTACTAAAATATTGCTCCAGAATCAATGATATTGACCCGATCATGCCCAAATTTGAATTGGTTCTTCCATGTAACAGTTCTGATGCCGCCTAAAAATTTGAGTAGTTCTTTAGTTAGCCTGTAAACAAACGAACAAACTTACAATCAAGCAAAGAGACTGAGTAAAATACTTCGTAAAAATTTTGCAAAGTTATAAGTTGAGTACAATTGTACCTCCAATCAAATTTCTGCAACTCCACATCAAATCCATAATCCTTGTGGTCGTGAATATACTCAGCATGGACTGCAGTATTGAACATTACCTTCTTTGGGACACATCCCACATTGACCTGTCATACAAAAGCTGTTTGAGTAAACTTTTTTCACTGAAGGGAACTAGATTGGGCCAACTCGGCGCCAACATATCCCCAGACAGGTCATCACTCACGCCACAGGTTTTGATCGGGAATTTTTTAAAACATAATTACCCATTATTATATGAACTTCAGCACATCAATCTACTCTGTTTATATCTTCCAAGGAAGATGGTGTATCCCCAGACGCCGAATACATAACTCAAATTATATTTTCAATCTTCCTGCAATGATAACTCTAAACCTATTTTCAAAGTATTTAAATGATTGATGATTGAATGTCCATTCTAAAATAATAATCCCAAAAGAGCATATCTGTTTCTATATTTGTTGACAAATAAAATATTATTTTTAACTCAACTCATCATACTTTTCAATCTTCCTTCAAAGTATTTAAATGATTGATGATTCAATGTCCATTCTAAAATTCATAATCCCAAAAGCGCATATCTGTTTCTATATTTGTTCACAAATAAAATATTATTTTAAAAAAAATTATTTATATTATTATTTTATTATATTATTTTTAGAATTTGCAAATTGTTTTCAGTTATTCATTTCCTCTATACCTATATATGTGGTCCATATATATGCAACCTAAATATGTGACACAATCTCAGTTCTGACTCCCCTTTGTGTTATATGTAATGAAGCCCACCACCTCCCACCCCCACCCCTCTCCCCTTCTCCACACCTCTCTCACTATTACACAAGATCTGCAACCCCATTGAGTTCTTTGTTTCTCATCTGATATCATTAAATACCTTTGTTTATTTAGTGTCACTCAATATAGCTGGAGGTCCCAGAGGTGGGTGGGGGGAATCCGGGTGGGGGATGCATAAATGGTAAACAAACAATCTATATAAAAGGGGTACTCAAATACAAAAAGAATTGAGAATTTTAAGTATGTGATTATCAACTGAAATGAGTTCATAACTGTAGGAGCTGTGTCAAAATTAACTGAGGCAAGTTGAATAAAACTGGGCTAGTTGAGGGTTAAAAATCCCCTACTTTTACTACATAAGGATATAATTTCATTAATATTGGGACTTAAAGCTCACTTAAAGTGTCCATTTTGTCTACTTGAATATGTTTAACCAGTTTCATTTTAAAAAGTTAAAAACTCAGCAAGCAGAGGTATAACACACAAAAATAAGTTCTTAAAGACTAAGATAGCCATAACATTATTAATATTCAAAATTTAAATAGACAGGCATTTCCTTTTAAAAATTCAAAGATTTCAGCTCTATAACCCACATAGTTTGACAGTTACTGGGCTTTAAAGTGGCATAATGTCCATAAATTGGGTTTCTGTGGGCATTTTACAATTGTTAAAGAGACCTTAGCAATTAAACAACAGATCTGAAACTTTTTGGGGGACATACATAACAAACAAAAATTATATATAATACAGTTTAAGACTTGTCACACTAAGCATTTCCAAATAACAGGGCAAAATACGGAAAAAATGTCCAAAAAGGCACTTGGGCGAGTGTCTATGGCCCTCATACACAGGTTAAATGTCTACTAAAAACCTTGATTTTCGGCATATGTAAAAAGGACATAATAATGCATTCCCAGATGGGATTTCAGCTCCATCAATCACATAGTTTAACAGTCACAGGGCTTAAAGGTGGTTAAAAAGTCCAAATATTGGGTCTCTGTGGGCCTTTTAGAGATCTCGATGTGGCTTTCAAATTAAAGCTTCAGACTTAAAATTTGTTACATACTAAGATTACACATAGAATATGTATCTAATAAAGTTTGAAACTTCTCAGACTTACCATTTCCAAGTTACAGAGCAAAATATGTGAAAATGTCTTAAAAGGGTCACTCAGGTGGGTGTTTAAGGTCCTCATACACAGGTTAAATGTCTACTTGAAGCCTTGATTTTTGGCACATGTAAAAAGAACATAATAATGTATTCCCAGATGAGATTTCAGCTCTATCAGTCACATAGTTTAACAGTCACAGGCCTTAAAATTGGCAAAAAGTCCAAATACTGGGTCTTTATGGGGCCTTCTAGAGACCTAAATGTGGCCTTCAAATTAAAGCCTCAGACTTAAAATTTGTCACATACTAAGATTACACATAGAATATGCATCTAATACAGTTTTGAAACTTCTTAGACTTACCATTTCCAAGTTACAGGGCAAAATATGTGAAAAATGTCTAAAAATGGTCACTCGGGTGGGGATTTATGGTCCTCATACACAGGTTAAATGTCTTCTTAAAGCCTTAATTTTTGGCACATATATAAATAACATACTAATATCTTCCCAGATAGGATTTGAGCTCTATCAGTCACATAGTTTGACAGTCACAGGGCTTAAAAGTAGCAAAAAGTCAAAATATTGGGTCTTTGGGAGCCTTTTAGAGACCTCAATTTGACCTTCAAAATTAAAGCTTCAGACTTAAAATCTGTTACATACTAAGATTACACACAGAATATATATCTAATACAGTTTGAAACTTCTCAGACTTACCATTTGCAAGTTACAGGGAAAAAGATGTGAAAAATGTCTTATAAGGGTCACTCAGGTGGGTGTTTATGGTCCTGATACACAGGTTAACTGTCTATTAAAGGCCTAAATGTTGGGGCACATATAAGAAAACACATAGATATATTCCCAGATGATATTTAACTTAGATGAGAGACATAGTTTGAAAGCTACAGTGCTTGAAAGTGGCAAAAAGTGCATAAATTGGGTCTCTGTGGGCACTTTTGAGACCTTAAGTCGACCCCTTTGGGTAAACCTACAGCCCTAAAATTTTCTACAGACAAGGATTACATATCAAAGTTATACCTAGCGCAGTTTGAGACTCATCAGAATTATCACTTCCAAATTATAGGGCAAAATATGTGAAAAGTATAGCAAAAAATCCCTAAGTGGGGGTATTTATGGGCCTCAAACACAATTTTCTCCTCAACTTAAAGTCATGATTTTCGGCACATGTACTAAGAACATATTAATGTGTTGTCAGGTAAAATTTCAGCCAGCTGAGCATCATAGTTTGTGACCTACAGGGCTCTAAGTGGCCAAAAGTGCAATATCTGACCTTAAGGTGGCCATAAGTTCTTTTTTACTGGGAGTTTAAGGTCACCTTAAAATAGGGATCTTCCTTTGGGCACCCTTAACATGTGTACCAAGTTTGAAAAAAAAATATTAATTTGTTTTTGAGTTATCGCGTCCACAAGGAAATTTCTACGGCGGCGGCGGCGCGACGGACCTGAATCCAATATATCCCCGACTTTCGTCTGGGGATATAATAATAAAGTACAAGTGTTATTTCATATTCTAACATGACACGGCTGTGGTCGCGAATCTGATTGGTCAATCGCCGTTGTAAAACCGAGCATAACCTCACGGCCAGTTTTTCATATGTGAGTGATAATCCCACTTCACTTTTTAAAAGTCAAATTACAAAGAATATACTATACAAATCTTAATCAAATCTTCATCAAATATAAAATGTCATGTTAGAATTGCAATAACACACTCATAGACACAGTTTTCTCTACAAAACTTATTATTTTTGTGTTGATCATTCTCCATACTGCCTTGTGACCACTTATCGCCGGTTACCAATTACCGCCACTTGTAAATAAAATGTTCATATTTCTGTAATGGCTACAGGGGGGGACGGCGATTCGCAGGGGACAGCAATTCGCCGATTTCTGTTGAACTTCATTTAAAACTAACATCTACCGCGATGCTGAAGGATCTTTATAGCATAGAAAAGTGTGCAATATGTCTTGATACTTTTCTAAGATTTTAGAACTTTCAGTGTGCAGGATTATAAGAAAGTTCATATGACAGTGAAAAATATGCCAAACAAACTGCATCTGACTGATGAAAAGGGCTGTATATTCTCTAAACTGTGTCTGGGGTCAATATAAATACTATTTATAACTTCATTAAGTGCTAGAATACAATGAGAAGAATCAATCTTTAGCATTAATTATTGTATACAAAGTATTTAACAGTCTTTGTAACTTTTTGGGAACAGTATAAAATAATTGGCGAAATGCTGTCCACTTTACAACAGCCCTAATTATAGCGCATAGGACAAGTTTTATGCATGTATTTGTACTTATCACAAAATATATTTTAGGATGATACTGTCATTTTATAGTTTCAGGAACCTCTTTTAATTCTGACAACTTTTATAAAACCACACTGCATATTTGTTCTCACGAAACTGCATTTTGGTGTTTTTATGGGCGAAATGCTGTCCCCCCCCTTGTATATATATTCATGTCCTATTCACGTGTATTTGTCACATGCATTTTGGAAACAGTTCTAACTTAATAACAAGTTTCAGACGTGACTGTTTTCCAAGTTATGTGTCTTTTAATTTTGCCAGGCGATAATTGGTACCCGGTGTAGCGCGAGATAATGACTCCCCTAGATTACTGACTGGGGGGTCAGTATCTTGCAAGGGGGGTTGAAATATTCTGACCCCCCTGCAAGATTATGACTCCCCCTTTACCCCCCACTTCACACTTAATTGAGTGCCATTAAAGCACATATTGGTGGGGTTGTGTACTCAATTGTGTGCTGAGCAATAAGTTATTAATATTATTTATTCATTTATTATAGTGACATGCACCAACAATATATGGGCTTATAAGTCACTTTTAACATGAAGATATAGTCATACATGTGGTTGTTTTTCCAATGCAAAACAATAATCACACATATATATATAGTCATTAAATATGTTCATGTTTATAAACATTTAATACTGTTATAACAATGAAGTGTTACACACAGCAATTAATATTTTAAAAAATAGACACTATTATCAATATTGATATCATGTACATATTACTGTGCATATTGTTTATGTTTTTTTCCTGTAAATAAAATTTTCAAAGAAAAGTGTGTGTGCCTTTGATCAACCTATCCAACTAAAAAAGTTGAAAATGACTTGTTCTGAGTGCAATTGACCTGATTCAATGTGAACAGACAATAAACACCAACATGGACCCCCCCCCCCCACTTGCCCACATTATGTAAATGAGCTGGAGAAATGAAGATCTCACTGATTAGCTCAAAGTTTACTTTTGCCTATACAAGTTTAGAGACAATAACACCACCCTTCCCCATTTGCCCCCAATTGAATAGGTGCAGAAACAATAGAGGGGAGTCAGTTTCTGAATGGGGGGGGTGGGGGGGTGAGTATCTTGCAAGCAATATTCTAACCCCCCTAAATCCTATTGTTTGGGGGGATAAATGTTGTTTGCAGAATAATGACTCCCCCAAAAGATCAAAGGAGAGGAGTCAGAAATAGAGGGGAGTCATTATCTCGCGTTACACCGGCGATAAATGGTAGCAAGGCAGTATAGCAACCCACCCCCATGCACGCATATGATGGAACAGCCACCCATTTTCAGTAATTTAGACATGTTTATTCAAAAAAAGCTTTGCAGAACATGAGTAATATTAATTTAAAAATATTGTCATGTTAGAATAGAAATAGACAACTCTGGGCCTGGGGTTATAGGAAATTTTACAACGATGAGCGATATTAGAATCACGAAGGCAGAGCCTGAGTGATTCTCATGTCCTCATCGGAGCCTGAGTGATTCTAATGTCCTCATCGTTGTCTATTTCTATATTTTAACTTCCATTTTACGCCAATTTATACGGCGCCAGGCAGTACACGGGTGCATGGTCACTGAGATAAACGGTCATAGAGATAAACGGTCTTCAGAAATTATCACATAAAAACAGTCAAAGTGTTTAAACAACAATGTAACACAAACCAAATGTTATGGTAGTGGTGGTGGACCAATTCACGCCCGTGTACCTATTCACGCCCACCCGTAAATTTATCCAAAACCGTCACAGTTACACAATAAACTACCTATGTATATCATCGATTTGATAATTATCTATGATGTAACATCTTTACCATGAGAAAGTACAAATCTTTGAGAAAAGTGAGGGTGGGCGTGAATTGGTCCACCACCACTAGTGGTGGTGGACCAGTTCACGCCCGGGTACCAATTCACGCCCACCCTCAATTTTCTTGAAGATTTATGATCTTTCATAGAGAAGATGTTTACCACATTCTAGATAATCATCAAATTGATCATATACATTTCTAACTTATTGTTTAACTGTGATTATTTTGGATAAATTTAGGGGTGGGCGTGAATTGGTACCCGGGCGTGAACTGGTCCACCACCACTAAGCATTGTTTAAGAATATGTTGTTATTAAGTTTGTGCAATTTTGTTATTTACATGTGAAGTACGGGAGATCCCGAACTTCATTTTCAATGACTTACGGTAGTTTGACGAGATTTCTGAGGTTTAGTATCAATTTACGGCTAGATTTGGTTGTAGATTCGGCCCGAATGTATTGATTTTCGTCCTCGGTACGGAGATTTTAAGTTGTGGGGCAGTTTTGTGGGATTTTATCAGATCATTGAACAAGAATACTGGGAAGTTGTGTATCAGGTAATATTACTAGTACCATAGACCTAAATGATGTATATTTTATTGGTTATGGCCCTGTACTTTGACTGTAATTCAAGCTGTTTGTTTATAGTATTTTGGCGGTATTCTGGTCTACCAATTGGCGCCAATTGATGAGCACTTGTGGGGGGCGGGAAGCCCTTAGCCAATGAATGGCTACTATGAGCACCTGCAGGGTTTAGTATATATAGTATTGTAGCAGGTGTCTGACTACTTTTCTGTTTTGGCATTCTTTGGGTAAGCACGTTAAGTGTTAGCTCTGGGTGCTTAACACGGATTTGTGCCTTGTAATTCTAAATTGGTATTCAAATGCTTGGTTGGGATTTACAGTTGAGATAAAATTGGTATGAAATTCAGTGGGTTATTTTGGCAAATATTGGATGTATTCAGTAGTATGGATACTGGTTTACACAGTGTGTAATGTACTAGACTATTAATATTCGGGTGTGATATAGTGTTAGTGTGTTATGAGTCGGTCACACTTTCAGGATAATTTGAATCTGGATATAATTTAAGTGTCGGTCACACTTTCAGGATAATTTGAATCTGGATATAATTTAAGTGTCGGTCACACTGTCAGGATAATTTGAATCTGGATATGATTTAAATACCGGTCACACTTTCAGGAATATATAGATCCAGGTAGAATTGAGTTCCGGCTTTAGTAGTTATCTCCGGTAGTATGTGGCGGTCATACACTCAGGATTAATTGACAGTTTGTATTGTGAGTAAGCTTTGTCCACTGTTCTGGTCAGAAGATTAAAGTATGTCTGTCTTGTATAATCTACCAGGTTGTATAGTTTGTATTGTCTAATTTGTATTTGTAATGTGCACGTTTGGGGTGGGTAAAGTATTTTTATAAAGTTGGACCATTTGTCGGAAGTTGTTGCATGAAACTGCCGCAGAAGGCACAAGTGATTATATACAAGAATTATATTATTGTTGCGGACAGTCATGGGACTGGTCCAGTTTCTTTAGAATAGTGTCATCTATTCAGGTTTAGTGTGGTGAACCAGGAGTTAACCACACAGGTTGTCCGGACTTTACCGACGGGTATCGTTCAGGAGGGGGGATTGTTAGTCTGTGGGTCAGACTTAACATCCCAGCTTAACATATTACATGAGGTGCATGTTATCACTCTGACAGGTAGCTCTGGCGCTCGCCTTGCTAGCCACAACTGTTTCACTGATATTCTAAATAACGTTGTGCAACTTCTTACTATTTGGGCGATAGTGTAGAGGATGATTTATGCCCGTATCTGTTTAGATACACTTTATACAGTGCACTTACGGGGTTGGGTTGTACAAACTCATATTAAACTCATCATTCAACGTACTTTAGTCTGGCCAATTGTAGTGGATAAGTTCATTCACATTATTTATTCATTGGCACTAGTTTTGAGTAGCCTTTATGTACCGGTTTGCTACTTGAAATATATTGTGCCGGTATGAACTCAATATTAGTGTTTTATTATTATTATTACTATTACCGGCTTCAAATATATTCATACATGTTCATTTCCAGTCGGTAACATTGGTGTGTTATTTACATTCTTACAGTATTGCTCTATTTGATATATGCATGCTTAATAGTAAATGCTGTCCTTTTGAGTTATTACATGCATATGTGCTGTTAATTTGATATAATTGCTTAATACATTATTGATATGATATTTGAATAGTAACTTTACTGTCTGATTTATCCTGTATTCATTAGTAGTGAATGTAATTGTTTGAGTAACGTATTTGCAGTTAAATAGTACTTGTACTGAGTTAAGTTGATATTGCTGTTTCTCAGTTCTATACATATACCTTGCATGTGACTGTTGGTTGAATAAATTTGTTGTTGCTAATTAACTTGTTTGTTCTAATTAGTTTCATAATAGGTGTAGATTGGCTCTGACCAGGTCCAGCGCGAAGACATTAAACTATGACTACAAGTTTGTGGTCTCCTCATTAACCTGGGGGAAGGATCTTGAACCTGGGCAACTGTCCATCATTCTGGGTTGGTTGCAGGTGCTAGTGGTCGTGCTAGCTGGGGGCTCGTGAGTTGTATAGGTCAAGGTCCCAAGTGTACTCCCAGGGTGGGCCGTTACATACACTATTTAAATTTGAAAGATTTGAAGACCGTTTATCTCTATGACCGTTTATCTTTGTGACCACCCCTGTACTGGTGGCGTTATGGAGGTGGTGTTTTGGATGTGGCGGGTTTCCAAAGTGGGCGGGTCCGGAATTTTCCAGTATGCACATTTATTAACTTAACAAGTTGATATCCACTGCAACATCATAAATTACACAAAAGTAAAAAGAATTACCCAGGAAAGTATCGAGATTGCAGAACTAGTTCTAGTGTATCCAAAGTCATTTAATATCGCCCATTTGATTTATTTTTATGAGTAATACTAAACCGAATTTTACTTATGAAACCATGCAAAAGTGACGGCTAAATGTCGCCTAATCTAAATATTACAGAATACAAAAACAAATTTTGATGTTAGTTATTTGATTTATAAGAGGACAATGTGACTGATTAGAAGTTTACAGACGGATTTTGTCGGTCACTCTAAAAACACATTGCAGTGGTGGCCATTTCAAAAAAAAAAAAAAATCTGATGTAGCAAGACGTTTTCATTAGAAAAAAAATTTGATGCAGTTAGAAATTCATCATTTCATCACCTATTTACACATACAGTACAGTATCAAAACACATTGGCTGTAATTACTGGATTATGGATACCCCAATTTTTCTTGCACCAATCTTTTAAGTTTCAAAATGTACTGCTTCCCTGCATAAGTTGGCCGCGGGTCGTAAGTTGGCCGCCATCATCATATTTTGAAATTTCTATAAATCTAAAGGCCTGTATCATTCTTGAATGGTCTATTATAATAAGATTTATTATAACTACCACTTTTAAAACCTGTGCAACCACACATTTGTCTGTTTGATACATTTAAATGAGTGGTGGCCAACTTACGACCCGCGGCCAACTTATGCAGGGAAGCAGTAGCCACTGTTTTGAAGTGGTAGATCAATTTACACAACGGCAGAAATAAATTTTGAAATGGACATTAAACTTAAGGGCTTGGATTCACAGACGGTCTTAGCTTAGCCAAATTTTTGGCTAAGTCAGCTACTTAAATCTAAGACTTTGGTCTTAGCTAGGTCCGTGATGTAAATGGATTTCACAAAAGGTGACTTAGCTAAGTGCAAGCTCATCAAATAACCACAGTGTTTTTTCTGTGTCATGTGACCATTTTTTCTCTATTCAAAATATACTATTTGTAATATACATACTCCATTTGGTGCATGCATTTTATCTAAAGATAAGTGTTGTTTCGAAATAGAAAACCTTGTTACCACATACAAACTTTACAAATACTACATTAGGGAGGTGGTTTATACATTTATACTTTATTTACAGCCATTTCAAATTTTGAAGTGGAGAGAAATTTATGGTGGCCATATTGATGTCTTTGTTTACAAAAGTTAAGCCCACTTCCATGTGCAGTTTGAGCCGTAGACTTAGTCAAAGCTTAGAGCTTGCTGCTTTGTAAAATCTACTAAGTCTAAGACTGCAGGGGCCAATTTCATGAAAGGTCTCAGACTTAGCCCAGTCTCAGGCTGAGCCATTGGCTCAAATCTGAGCCTTCTGGCTCAGCTAAGTCTTTGTCTCAAATGGTTTTCACAGAAGGGGTCTCAGTTGAGACCAAGCTTATCAAATAACCACAGTCGTTTTCTATGTCATGTGACCATATTTTATAGTCAAAATATTCTACTGATAACATATATATTCCTTGTTTGACACATAATATCTCTGGTTAAACACCATTTTGCAATGGGAAACCTTGACAAATGTATATGCCATTTTCTTGTTGAATGATAGTCAAATGTTTATAAATTATAGGTCATATTACTTGAAAGCTTATGACAAGAAAATTAGTGCACTTAAAATTAATTTCATAAGAATGTCACCAACAACAGATGCCTAAAATGACAAATTAATTGGACTATCACGGCTATTTTTTTGTCATAAGTTTGTCAGTTAATTTGTTCAACAAAAAAATGACAAGTTTAAATTTGTCATTTAGGAAGTTTGTTGTTTTAGGCACCATTTTGACAAATAAATGACAAATTAATATTTGTCAGAGCTTTTCAGTGTATGGCGGCCATATTTGAGCCTTTGTTTACAAAACTTAAGCCCACTTTCAACCAGTCTCAATATTTGAGCCAGTGGCTCAGCCAAAGCTAAGACTGAGACCTTTTGTGAAATCCATTAAGGCTGAGCCCATGGGCTCAAGTAAAATATTTCAATAATTTGAGACAAAAGTCTCAAATTTGAGCCTGAGACTGGGCTAAGACCTTTCGTGAAATCTGCCCCAGATTTAGCCTGAATTAAAGACAAAAGTCTTAACTTCAAGCCTAAGTCCAGGCTAAGACCCTTTGTGAAACCGGGCCCTGGCTTTTAGATTTAAAAACATATTCCATCATTCCATCTATTGCATTCAACCTGATTTCACTGGTTGGATCCAACTAAAAAGAGTTCGTCAAAATATACATGCATTTTAAGTTGATTTCACCAATTGATTTCTGCATTATTTCATCACTAGTATCCAACTAAAATGGCTTGCCAAATGTACATGAATTTTAACCAACATTCATCATTGGATTCTACCTAATTTCAAAGTTGCGTACCTGGGTCGGGATTCATTTAAAGTTTTAAATCTTAGACAAAATTTTGGCTAAGACCAGTTGTAAGTTTAAGACTTTATCTTAACTAAGATTTTATCTTAACTTGGGATTCACAAAACATGCTTAACAAAATCTTAGGTAAGATTTATGTCAAAGCTTCTTTCGTGATATGACCTGTACAGTGTTGAAAGGGATGTAAAACCCCAAATAAATAAATACAACAGCAATTGTGCCAATTGATCAATCAGAATCGCAGACACAAGTGTGTTATGTTAGAATCCTTATTACAACCACTTGGTGTATTTCACTAACAAAAATCTGCATAATCCAGATTCAGATTTGGAGTCTTTGGATTAGCTAGATTTGTGAAATGCAACTTTTTCATTTCTGAATCCAAAATGAAAAAAGAGATGTGGTAAGTGTGATCTACCTCAGAAGGTAGATCAACAGATTCATAATACGGATTAGGATTCAAGTCACATCACAAGCAAATCTGTTGATCTGAAGAATCTAGATTTGACAGATTATGATTGTGAAATACACCTACTATCCTTCTTGAACCAGAATCTGGTCCATTCCACATTCCGGTCTAAGCGGTTTTAAAGTGAGACATATGCATGTTTTTGTACAAAAATTTTAAAAGAAACTGTGTATTCTTAAAATAGAAGTGTTGTTTGTTATACACACGATTTTGTGGAACAAGATAAATGCACTAAAATGTTTCAAATGTGACGGCTAGATTATACTGTCCAATTTTTGTAATAGACAGAAAATAGATACAACAAATATATATTCCTTTCACGTTTCCATTTTTCGAATCCTAGCTGGTTCCCTTTTGGTATGACCACTTCCTTTTCCGTAAAAATCATGGACTCGAGCAAGATACCTCAACCAAAATTAGCCAAGGTATGGTGCAGATTTCTCTATTATTATTGATGAAAAAGGGTATAAAACTATGTAGTATGTTGAACAAACCCTTATCCAGTTCATTGGTTACAAGTTAAATATTGTTTATAAACAACACCTACAAAATTAAAGAGAAATGTTTCGGAATCTTTCATTATCGCAATCCCATACACGTTGTCGCTGGTTGCCATACCGCCTCCCGCCGTAACTTGGCACAACTTGGACACAAAAACCTTATTTTTGCTTGTTTTAAGTGTAGTTTCGTGGATTTCTTTATTAAAATATGAATTGACACAAGCGCAAGTTATTATACTATTTTACTACTGTACTGGTCGCCAGTGAAGTTCGTCACCGCAGTGAAGTTCGTCACCTGCCGTAAAAACGCTCAAGGACAGGCAATATTTACATTTAAATAAATGGAATAGCTTCTTCCAACGGCAAGGTATACATATAGTGGTGGTGGACCAATTCACGCCCGGGTACCAGTTCACGCCCACCCCTAAATTTATCCAAAACAATCACAGTTAAACAATAAATTACAAATGTATATGATCAATTTGATGATTATCTACGATGTGGTGAACATCTTCTTCATGAAAAATCATAAATCGTCAAGAAAATTGAGGGTGGGCGTGAATTGGTACCCGGGCGTGAACTGGTCCACCACCACTATATGTTGTAACTCGACAGTAAAAACTCTTTAATATTGTCATAAAATCCAGGTGACTAACTTCACTGGGGTGACAAACTTCATTGGCTGAGCTGCTCAGCTGGTGAATTTTGTCAGCCATTGAATTTCGTCACCTGCCATTTAAACCCTCAAAAACCAGTAATACTTGTGTTTAAACTAGGGATGGGTCGGTAGTTCTGGTATCTCGGTATCGAGAGCATTTTACTGAAATACAGTGACGAGATTTTAAAACCGCCACTTCGCTTGTCAACATATACATCCTCGCACGTCCAATTATCAACCACGTAAGCAGGAAAATCGACAATAAATTATATGAAATAACATACATTTGCAAATATCCAGTTGGTTGTTGTCATATTATGTTATCCATCTATTGATATGTATATATCCCGGTTTGATATGATATTTTGCACAGAAATGATTGTTTTTCTTAGGTATTTCACACATTTTATACAGGAAGCATCACTTCCAATTATTGATCACATGACTAAAGGTTGCATCTAAAGCTAGAAGTAGCAGATTTAAGGTTGTGAGATAAATTAAAAAAAATATTGATGACGGAAAATGATAAAAGTATAAAATTTATTATATCAGCTTACGCCAAATTGTAATAATTAGGATCTGGAAGATCTTATGTTTCCAGGGCTCATGCATCACTACTTTTTTATTGACAGTAAAGAGCATATTTCAAAAACTTGGCTGCGCCTCTAATTGAATGACCTTCATCAATCACAGCTTGCAATAATACAAAGGTCATATAAGCTTCTTGGCATGGTCAGGATTTTTCTGCAATAAGATGCAACAAAACCTTCTTTTAAAATGAAGTACTCGTAATATTTGAGAAACAATTTTTAACTTTTCTGAGAGAGGACCTATAAGGACCATATCACTCCTTCAGATTTATTGTATCCACCGGAAGCATCCGGTGGATACTTTTGGTTTAGCGTCCGCTACGCCGCCGCCACCGCGCGTAGAGAGATTTTCGGCGTTAACGCTCTAAGAGGACAACAACAGCAGCTAGGTTCACCAAATTTGCAGGATATCTTCATTGGGGGGTAAGCTTCTCTGGGAAGGAAAATAGCCTCATTCTGAAAAACAAGATGGCCGCCACGGGCATTTCTTTAAAAATAATCTACATTTTTCTACTGGCTGTTCCTCATAGGTAGAAGGTTGAATCTCTTCATAGGTGATATGTATGACACATATACATGTCCTCTACAACCTTGCACACATTTGACCTTGAAGCTCCTAATTCAAGGTCATCCACAGAGTGCCGAAGTAACCCACATAGCAGACTTTAAAAGTGCCTATATCTCCCTTATTATTGGTCCTAGAGGTTTGCAATGTGAAGCCAACCTATAGGAAATCATGTGCTGCGAATCTACTGATGTGGTCAGATTTGACCTTGGACCCCTCCTTCAAGGTCAAACGAGGATAGCCAAACTTATAAGTGCTTATAACTCGCTTATTATCAATCCTAGAGGTTTGGGATGGTAAACCAACCTATAGGAAATCATGTGCTGCGAATCTTCTGGAGTGGTCGGATTTGACCTTGGGCCCCTCCTTCAAGGTCAAACGAGAATAGCCAAAGGTAAAAGTGCCTATAACTTGCTTATTATTGGTCCTATAGGTCTGGGATGGTAAACCAGCATATAGAAAATCATAGGTTGGGAATCTTCTGGTGTGGTCGGATTTGACCTTGGGCCCCTCCTTCGAGGTCAAACGAGGATAGCCAAACTTAAAAGTGTTTATAGCTCGCTTATTATTGATCCCAGTGGTTTGGGATGGTAAACCAACAGGGAGGAAATCATGGGCTGGGAATCTTCTGGTGTGGTCGGATTTGACCTTGGGCCCCTCCTTGAAGGTCAAATGAGGATAGCCAAAGGTAAAAGTGCTTATAACTCACTTATTATTGGTCCTACAGGTTTGGGATGGTAAACCAACCTATAGGGAATCATGGGCTGGGAATCTTCTGGTGTGGTCCGATTTGACCTTAGGCCCCTTCTTCAAGGTCAAATGAGGACAGCCAAACTTAAAAGTGCTTATAACTCACTTATTATTGGTCCTAGAGGTTTGGGATGGTAAACCAACATATAGGAAATCATGCCCTGGGAATCTTCTGGTGTGGTCGGATTTGACCTTGGGCCCCTCCTTCAAGGTCAAATGAGGACAGCCAGACTTAAAAGTGCTTATAACTCGCTTATTATTGGTTCTAGAGGTTTGGGATGGTAAACCAACCTATAGGAAATCATGGGCTGGGAATCGTCTGGCGTGGTCGGATTTGACCTTGGGCCCCTCCTTTGAGGTGAAACAAGGATAGCCAAACTTAAAAGTGCTTATAACTCGCTTATTATTGATCCCAGTGGTTTGGGATGGTAAACCAACAGACAGGAAATCATGGGCGGGGAATCTTCTGGCATGGTCGGATTTGACCTTGGTCCCCTCCTTCAAGGTCAAGTGAGGACAGCCAAACTTAAAAGTGCTTATAACTTGCTTATTATTGGACTTAGAGATTTGGGATAGTAAACCAACATATAGGAAATCATGGGCTGGGAATCTTCTGGCGTGGTCGGATTTGACCTTGGGCCCCTCCTTCAAGGTCAAACGAGGACAGCCAACTTAAAAGTGCTTATAACTCACTTATTATTGGTCCTAGAGGCTTGGCATGGTAAACCAGCATATAGGAAATCATGGGCTGGGAATCTTCTGGTGTGGTCGGATTTGACTTTGGGCCCCTCCTTCAAGGTCAAACGAGGATAGCCAAAGGTAAAAGTGCCTATAACTCACTTATTATTGGTCCTAGAGGTTTGGGATCGTAAACCAACATATACAAAATCATGGGCTGGGAATCTTCTGGTGTGGTCGGATTTGACCTTGGGCCCCTCCTTCAAGGTCAAATGAGGACAGCCAAACTTAAAAGTGCTTATAACTCGCTTATTATTGGTCCTAGATGTTTTGGTGCATTGTCTTTACGGTGGATACAATTTGCATTGGTTTACCGATGCGCTAGGTCCAGTTATAATTAATTGAAATTATGTCCATTTTGTGGAAGTTCGTGACCAGTCCATATTTGACCAGGAACATTTTGTATTGCCATCAAGAGCTACTTGATTTCTTGTACTTATTTTGCTTGTTGTATTAAATTTTTCGAAGTGGTTACAGTCTGTAACTTACAGATCCGACTTTTATCGGAACTGTAAATGAGGGGTTAGAAGTCCAAATCCAATAATTAAATGAACATAGACTAAGATGTTGATGTAAATCAGAACGAAATTCAAAACTTCATTTTTTTATGTCAGCTGACTTATCAGTCAGCTGACATTATGTCATCACTCTGCGGCGTGGGTGTACGCGTCCGCGTCCGCGTGAACAACTTCTTCTCCAAAACTACAAGGCCTAGAGACATGCTGTTTTTTTTTAAAAGATACCTTATCTATCGAGGATGAAAAATTGTACAAGGCATGCAAATCTGTCTGTTCGTCTGTTTGCTAGAGACATTACAAGGGGGGTACCCCCACCAAAAGTGTGAAAATTTCAACTTTTTATCACAATTTTCTCAGTGACTATTGCAGGGATTTCTCTCATATCTTGCATATATGTACTAGGCCAGAGGTAGATTCTCTTGTGTGAGTATGAGACCTGGATCTGTCTTACTTTTTTTTAAATAAATTTTTTTAATAATTTTTAATGCATTAAAATTCATGAAATCATGCACTAAATCACTTATAACTTCAAAAGTGTTGCATTTACAGCATTTTGTGAAAATATGTTGTTCAGCTACTTTTTTCATAGCTACAATATGGTAAGTTGGGTGTCTGTCTCAATAGCTAAGTGAGTAATAGCTACTTTTGGGCTTTTCATTAACTTCCATTATGAGTAAAATCACTTGTAACTTAAAAACTACTGCATTTAGAGAATTTCGTATAAATATGTTATTCAGCTACTTTTGGGCCAGCTATAACATAGTGTAATTTCAGACCTGTAGCTCATGGCATAGCTGAGTAATAGCTACTTTTAGGTTATCACTGTTGAGTAAATCGCTTATAACTTGAAAACTATTGCATTTAGAGAATTTCCTATAAATATGTTATTCAGCTACTTTTGGGTCAGCTATAACATAGTAAAATTTCAGACCTGTAGCTCATGGCATAGCTGAGTAATAGCTACTTTTAGGTTATCACTGTTGAGTAAATCACTTATAACTTGAAAAGTGTTGCATTTAGAGCATTTTGTTAAAATATGTTATTCAGCTACTTTTTTCATAGCTACAATATGGTGAGTAAGTTGGGTGTCTGTCTCAATAGCTAAGTGAGTAATAGCTACTTTTGGGCTTTTCAGTAACTTCCATCATGAGTAAAATCACTTGTAACTTAAAAACTATTGCATTTAGAGAATTTCGTATAAATATGTTATTCAGCTACTTTTGGGCCAGCTATAACATAGTAAAATTTCAGACCTGTAGCTCATGGCATAGCTGAGTAATAGCTACTTTTAGGTTATCACTGTTGAGTAAATCACTTATAACTTGAAAACTATTGCATTTAGAGTATTTTGTTTCATATGTTATTCACCTATTTTGGGGTCAGCTATAACATAGTGAAGTTTCAGACCCGTGGCTCATTTCATAGCTGAGTAATAGCTACTTTGAAGTTCTCACTGTTGAGTAAATCAGTTATAATTGGAAAACTATTGCATTTACAGAAATTTGTGCAAATAAGTTATTCAGCTACTTTTGGGTCAGCTATAACATAGTGAAATTATAGACCTATAGCTCATGGCACAACTGAGCAATAGCTATTCTCAGGTACTGACTGTTGAGTAAATCAGCTATAACTTGAAAAATGTTGCATTTGGAGTATTTTGTTAAAATATATTGTTCACCTACTTTTGGGTCAGCTATAACATAGTGAAATTACAGACGTATAGCTCATGGCATAGCGGAGCAATAGCTATTTTCAGGTTCTCACTATTGAGTAAATCAGTTGTAGCTTGAAAACTATTGCATTTACAGTAGTTTGCTTAAATATGTTGTTCACCTACTTTTGGGTTAGCTATAACATAGTAAAATTTCAGACATGTAGCTCATTGCATAGCTGAGTAATAGTTCCTTTGAGGTTCTCACTGTTGAGTAAATCAGTTGTAACGTGAAAACTGTTACATTTAGAGTAATTTGTTAAATATGTTATTCACAGAATTTTTGGTCAGCTATAACATAGTGAAATTGCAGACCTTTATGTCATGGCATAGCTGAGCAATAGCTACTTTCAGGTTCAGGTTTTCAGGTTTTACTTTCAGTAAATCATTGTATCCACTGGATAGCCGCAGTGTGTAGAGAGAGATTTCACCATTACTGCTCTGATGAAAAAAAATATTATAGCTAGCTTTCTTAAGTTTGCAGTATATATTAATAACCATAAAATGTTGTCTGGGAATGTTTTTGGCCTCATTTTGAGAAACAAGATGGCCGCCACAGGTGTTTTTTGTCAGTCATGAAAAGTGCTTATATCTCCCTTATTATTGATCCTAGAGGTTTGGGATGATAAACCAACCTGTAGGAAATCATGGGGTGGGAATCTTTTGGTGAGGTCAGATTTGACCTTCAATGACCCCTCCTTCAAGGTCAAACAAGGATAGCCAAACTTAAAAGTGCTTATAACTCGCTTATTATTGGTCCCAGAGGTTTGGGATGGTAAACAGACAGGAAATCATGGGCTGTGAATCTGTTGATATGGTCCGATTTGACCTTGGAACCCTCCTTCAAGGTCAAATGAGGATAGCGAAAATTGAAAGTGCCTACAACTCGCTTATTATTGGTGACAGAGATTTGGGATGGTAAACCATCCCATAGGAAATCATTGGCTCGGAATCTTTTGGTATGGTCAGATTTGACCTTTGGACCCCTCCTTCAAGGTCAAATGAGGACAGTCAAGCTTAAAAGTGCTTATAACTCATTTATAATTGGTCCTAGAGGTTTGGAATGGTAAACCATAGGAAATCATGGGCTGGGAATGTATTTGTGTGGTTAGATTTGACCTTGGACCCCTTCTTCAAGGTCGAACGAGGATATTGCATTTGTAGTATTTCTTTAAATATGTTTTAACCTATTTTTTACACTTAAACAATTACCTTGTTATTTTCCTTCATAATACCATTTACAGGGCACAACTTTTTTATCCTCTTCTTCTGTCAGCTTCGGAATTTCTTTCGAACTTGCTGTTCAGTTACCATTTACTGTATTTCTGTACAGCCCTTTTCCTGATAATTATTCTGTCCTCTAATCACCTTCACAAATCAAAAACACTCAGTCAGCTGACACAGTGCCCGTTCATGGGCACTCTCCTCTTGTTTATCAAGCAATGTTTTATAAATAAAACACAATTCTCGGACTTGCAAGCTAGTACCAACTCTTTAATTTTCATGAAGATAGAGGAGTATTTTAGAACGGACTTGCAATAACAGCACCCATCTCATTGAGGATATATGATGTAACAGATTTCCGTGGGGTTTTCCAGCAATATTTAACAAGTAAAACAGATGCTTGCATATCAAATACTTTACTAGACAAAGGGTTATTTTTACTCTTAATATATGCATTTAAAATCCGACTGCAGATTTGTAACAAAAATTTTAAGAGTTTCCGTTATCGGATCTGTGAGCACATCCTAAATTTTTTAAGCTGTTTCAACCCTTGTAAATTGCTTGTGAAAATATTTTGAGTTTGCATGAAATCTTACCAATGAAAAAATATTTTGGATCACAAGTTACTGTAACCCTATTGTGGGAATTCTTCAAGCAAATAATTATATCCCCAGACGAGAGTCGGGGATATATTGGATTCAGGTCCGTCGCGCCACATGTTGGTACACATGTTAAGGGTGCCCTAAGGAAGATCCCTATTTTAAGGTGACCTTAAACTCCCAGTAAAAAAAAACTTATGGCCACCTTAAGGTCAGAAACTGGACTTTTGGCCACTTAGAGCCCTGTAGGTCACAAACTATGATGCTCAGCTTGCTGAAATTTTACCTGACAACACATTAATATGTTCTTAGTACATGTGCCGAAAATCACGACTTTAAGTTGAGGAGAAAATTGTGTTTGAGGCCCATAAATACCCCCACTTAGGGATTTTTTGCTATACTTTTCACATGTTTTGCCCTATAATTTGGAAGTGGTAATTCTGATGAGTCTCAAACTGCACTAGGTATAACTTTGATATGTAATCCTTGTCTGTAGAAAATTTTAGGGCTGTAGGTTTACCCAAAGTGGTCGACTTAAGGTCTCAAAAGTGCCCACAGAGACCCAATTTATGCACTTTTTGCCACTTTCAAGCACTGTAGCTTTCAAACTATGTCTCTCATCTAAGTTAAATATCATCTGGGAATATATCTATGTGTTTTCTTATATGTGCCCCAACATTTAGGCCTTTAATAGACAGTTAACCTGTGTATCAGGACCATAAACACCCACCCGAGTGACCCTTATAAGACATTTTTCACATCTTTTTCCCTGTAACTTGGAAATGGTAAGTCTGAGAAGTTTCAAACAGTATTAGACATATATTCTGTGTGTAATCTTAGTATGTAACAGATTTTAAGTCTGAAGCTTTAATTTTGAAGGTCAAATTGAGGTCTCTAAAAGGCTCCCAAAGACCCAATATTTGGACTTTTTGCTACTTTTAAGCCCTGTGACTGTCAAACTATGTGACTGATAGAGCTCAAATCCTATCTGGGAAGATATTAGTATGTTATTTTTATATGTGCCAAAAATTAAGGCTTTAAGAAGACATTTAACCTGTGTATGAGGACCATAAATCCCCACTCGAGTGACCATTTTTAGACATTTTTCACATATTTTTCCCTGTAACTTGGAAATGGCAAGTCTAAGAAGTTTCAAACTGTATTAGATGTATATTCTATGTGTAATCTTAGTATGTGACAAATTTTAAGTCTGAAGCTTTAATTTGAAGGCCACATTTAGGTCTCTAGAAGGCCCCATAAAGACCCAGTATTTGGACTTTTTGCCAATTTTAAGGCCTGTGACTGTTAAACTATGTGACTGATAGAGCTGAAATCTCATCTGGGAATACATTATTATGTTCTTTTTACATGTGCCAAAAATTAAGGCTTCAAGTAGACATTTAACCTGTGTATGAGGACCTTAAACACCCACCTGAGTGACCCTTTTAAGACATTTTTCACATATTTTGCTCTGTAACTTGGTAATGGTAAGTCTGAGAAGTTTGAAACTTTATTAGATACATATTCTATGTGTAATCTTAGTATGTAACAAATTTTAAGTCTGAAGCTGTAATTTGAAAGCCACATCGAGATCTCTAAAAGGCCCACAGAGACCCAATATTTGGACTTTTTACCACCTTTAAGCCCTGTGACTGTTAAACTATGTGATTGATGGAGCTGAAATCCCAGCTGGGAATGCATTATTATGTCCTTTTTACATATGCCGAAAATCAAGGTTTTTAGTAGACATTTAATCTGTGTATGAGGGCCATAGACACTCGCCCAAGTGCCTTTTTTGACATTTTTTCCGTATTTTGCCCTGTTATTCGGAAATGCTTAGTGTGACAAGTCTTAAACTGTATTATATATAATTTTTGTTTGTTATGTATGTCCCCCAAAAAGTTTCAGATCTGTAGTTTAATTGCTAAGGTCTCTTTAACAATTGTAAAATGCCCACAGAAACCCAATTTATGGACATTATGCCACTTTAAAGCCCAGTAACTGTCAAACTATGTGGGTTATAGAGCTGAAATCTTTGAATTTTTAAAAGGATATGCCTGTCTATTTAAATTTTGAATATTAATAATGTTATGGCTATCTTAGTCTTTTAAGAACTTATTTTTGTGTGTTATACCTCTGCTTGCTGAGTTTTTAACTTTTTAAAATGAAACTGGTTAAACATATTCAAGTAGACAAAATGGACACTTTAAGTGAGCTTTAAGTCCCAATATTAATGAAATTATATCCTTATGTAGTAAAACTAGGGGATTTTTAACCCTCAACTAGCCCAGTTTTATTCAACTTGCCTCAGGGGGGGCCACGGTGGCAGAGTGGTAACACTCTCGCCTCCCACCTCTGAGGTCGGGGGTTCGATCCCCGTGACGGCCTTAAGTGGGAAAGCTGGTAGTTGCTTGCCGTTGGTCGGCAGTTTACAGTACACAACCCTAGCGAACTCTATGTACTGGTTTCCTCTGCCCTTCCAACTACCCGTCGTGATATGACCTGTACAGTGTTGAAAGCGACGTAAAACCCCAACTAAAAAAAAAAAAAAATTCAACTTGCCTCAGTTAATTTTGACACAGCTCCTACAGTTATGAACTCATTTCAGTTGATAATCACATACTTAAAATTCTCAATTCTTTTTGTATTTGACTACCCCTTTTATATAGATTGTTTGTTTACCATTTATGCTGTAGCACTCCATCTCTTTGTAGTCCCAACCCACATCCCCCACCCGGATTCCCCCCCCCACCTCTGGGACCTCCAGCTTTATTGAGTGACACTAAATAAACAAAGGTATTTAATGATATCAGATGAGAAACAAAGAACTCAATGGGGTTGCAGATCTTGTGTAATAGTGAGAGAGGTGTGGAGAAGGGGAGAGGGGTGGGGGTGGGAGGTGGTGGGCTTCATTACATATAACACAAAGGGGAGTCAGAACTGAGATTGTGTCACATATTTAAGTTGCATATATATGGACCACATATATAGGTATAGAGGAAATGAATAACTGAAACGCTGTGGCTATCGATCCGTGTTTCACGGTTCAATAGCTTGACAGTCTATGGATCCGTGTAGTGTTTCCACGGTTGAATAGTGCTAATATATCCGTGATTTTCAGTAAATAGTGACAAAAGTAACAATAACTGTAACTATTATTTTTGATATACACTGAAACACTATTAAAACACTCACTGTATATCTTACGAAAATTAGCACTCTGTATAACTGACTTTTATTTACAACCGGGAATATGACCATTTTATTTACTTTAAAAAACACTTGTAATCTAGCCAGGCCTTTCAGGCTGTCTAAACCATAATGCAAGCGCAAAATATTTTTGCCATATTGTACACTTTATCAGAGGCCTTTCTGGTCTGGGAGACACATCAACCAGCTAAGCTACATAAATATATGAGAACATTATGAAAAATAATTATAGTGTAATCAAACAGTTGTGTCTATACTTAGACATATTAACACCTGTGACAAGGCTAGTTGTAAAGCCATCCTACCATGGACACAGAAGTAACATATGCCTTACATTACATGCATAGGTGAAACTGGGACTTGTATAAGCTGCTGACTTTCAGACACTACAAAGCACACGTAAATCCACTTCCAAAATAAACTGCACGCAAGTACTGACAGGTTTATGATTTTTAACAGCAGGCAGTTAAATAACCTCAAAATCCATTTAAAGGTTCTCCAACTGGAGTTTTTTCTCAGACTAATTTGTGGAATCAGTAACACTGTTAAAAATGACATGCCATCATCCCAAGTGCAATATCCCCTCCATTGATATAACCGGCTACTAATTGCAATTATCAGCTGGAGTGAAGGTGGGTGATGTGAATTTAAAATCATGTAACTTTTCAAATCTTCTTGTGTGTAATACTTATCACAGAGGTTGTGTTTGACATTTTTCCTGCCATTATTTCTCATCATTCACGGATTTGTTTAGTGTTTATAAACTACACGGACCGATAGACCATTAAACTGTTGAACCGTGAAACACGGATCAACAGCCACTCTGTAACTGAAAACAATTTGCAAATTCTAAAAATAATATAATAAAATAATAATATAAATAATTTTTTTTAAAATAATATTTTGTTTGTGAACAAATATAGAAACAGATATGCGCTTTTGGGATTATGAATTTTAGAATGGACATTGAATCATCAATCGTTTAAATACTTTGAAGGAAGATTGAAAAGTATGATGAGTTGAGTTAAAAATAATATTTTATTTGTCAACAAATATAGAAACAGATATGCTCTTTTGGGATTATTATTTTAGAATGGACATTCAATCATCAATCATTTAAATACTTTGAAAATAGGTTTAGAGTTATCATTGCAGGAAGACTGAAAATATAATTTGAGTTATGTATTCGGCGTCTGGGGATACACCATCTTCCTTGGGAAGATATAAACAGAGTAGATTGATGTGCTGAAGTTCATATAATAATGGGTAATTATGTTTTAAAAAATTCCCGATCAAAACCTGTGGCGTGAGTGATGACCTGTCTCGGGATATGTTGGCGCCGAGTTGGCCCAATCTAGTTTAAATATTCTTGGACATTAACTTGGTTTTAATACTTACTTTTTAATGTTTAATAGATATTAATTCACTAGACAAAAAAAAAAAAAAAATTATTGTAAAGTTAAGTTCTGCTTTACTCGGAAAATACACCTGTCCTTATTTACGTTTCCGTATCTGCATCCGTTATTGTCCGCATCCGTAATATCCTGGATGTTTTGATATAAAACAGTGAACTATTGTCCACATCTGCAAAATAACAAACTCCACCCTTTTTTTGCTGATACGGATGAAAGTTCACTGTATTATACCAAAACATCTAGGGTATCACAGGTGCGGATGCGGGTACGGACAAGATTAAGGACGGGTGTATTTCTAGCCACAGGATGTGGATGAGGGATTGTTCTTATTTTTGTTGTACTTCAAAGAAAAGTTATTGTATCCTGGGACGAAAATCAGGGATACTTAGGATTCAGTACGGTCACGCCGCCGCCACAGAGATTTCCTTTTGGACACGATAACTTAAAAAATATTTTAGTTAGACCTTTCAAATTTGATATGTGGGTATGTATGGGCAATGCCACTAACGCTATTGTTTTGTGACCTTGACCTTCAATTTCAAGGTCACTGGTGGCCTCTTAAAGGTCAGATTTTTTCACATTTTGGCCCAGTTCTCACGTAAAGTTAGATCATCCTATGGCTGGTATATATAATACATATATATGTCCTCTGTAAGCATGCAGAAATTTGACCTTGAAGCTCTTCATTGGAAGGTCATTCACAGACCGCCAAAGTACCTCACCGAGGCCATTTTTGGTCTTTTTGGAGATATTTTCACACTTAATTAAAAAATAAATATTATAGCTACCCATCTCAAATTCGCAGGATATATTCCCTATTACAGAATCTTGACTGGGAATATTTTTGGCCTCATTTTGAACAACAAGATGGCTGCCAGGGGCATTTCTTTGTCAGTCATGAAAAGTGCTTATATCTCCATTATTATTGGTCCTACAGGCTTGGTATGTCAAACCAACCGATAGGAAAGCATAGGCTGGGAATCTTTTGATGTGGTCAGATTGATCTTGGAAGCCTCCTTCAAGGTCAAACGAGGAGAGTCAAACCTAAAAGTGCTTATAACTCACTTATTATTGGTCGTAGAGGTTTGGGATGGTAAACCAACTATAGGAAATCATGGGCTAGGAATCTTCTGGTGTGGTCAGATTTGACCTTGGACCCCTCCTTTAAGGTCAGACGAGGATAGCTAAAAAAATTAAAAAGTGCTTGTAACTCACTTATTATTGGTCCTAGAGGTTTGCAATGTCAAACCAACTTATCGGAAATCATGGACTGGGAATCTTTTGATGTGGTCAGATTTGACCTTGGGCCCCTCCTTCAAGGTCATACGAGGATAGCCAAACCTAAAAATGCTTATAACTGGCTTATTACTGGTCCTAGGGTTTAGGATGGTAAACCAACATATAGGAAATCATGGGCTGGGAATCTTTTTGTGTGGTAAGATTTGACCTTGGGCCCCTCCTTCGAGGTTAAACAAAGTTCACCATTGAATAAATCACTTAAGCTGGAAATCTGTTGCACCTATCCTTACCAAGGTTTCAAGATATCTTCCCTGTTATGAAATCTTGCCTGGTTAACATTTGGTTCAGTTTCTTCAATTTGGTTGGTTGCTGTGGCAACGAATTTGAAAATCTGAGGTGACCAAACTTAAAGGAGCTTATATATCCCTTATTATTGGTCGTAGAGGTTTTTGATGTCAAGACAACTTATAGGAAATCATGTGCCCTCAATCTTTTTCTGGTTTCAGGTTTGACCTTGGACCCCTCCTTCAAGGTCAAATGTGGTTCTTCATACTTATATTGACCTATCCTTACAAGGTTTCAGGATATCTTCCCTGCTATAAAATCGTATTACCTTATTATTGGTTGTAGAGGTTTTGGATGTGAAGACAACTGATTGGAAAGCATGTGTCCCGAATCTTTTGGTGGGGTCAGATTTTACCTTGGATCCCTCCTTCAAGGTCGAATGTGGTACTTGATACCTATGATGGACTCTATCTCCCCTATTATTGGTCATAGAGGTTTTGGATGTGAAGACAACTTATAGGAAATCATGTGCCCCGAATCTTTTGGTGGGGTTAGATTTGACTAAGGCTGCAAGCGAGTCTGAAAATGCGCCTCGATTCCTCGTTTTGGAATAATCGACTCGGACTCTTTGTTAATTGCTTGATTATCGCCCACGAAATAAACTTCATCATATTTAGACATATAACACCTTATAAAATGATTAAAATGTATACAACAGGAAATAATCTTGATAATTCATTGAATTTTGGAAAAAAAGACTCATTTACAATGCGAAATACAGGAAACTTTAAGCATGTTTATATCGTGAAATTTAAGGCGTCTTTGAAATACGTTATATTAAAATGCAGTCTTATAAAAACATTGTTGCACAAACAATCAACGTTTGCAAATATAAAAAATTAAAACGAAACACCTTATACTAGTAAAATATATAAATATATTTTAAGAAAAAAAATAATTAAGCGTCCCTGAAAGGGCACTTATTTGGTTTCGCGTCAGTTTCCTCACTGCCGCTGCCGCATTATGGTCTCCCTTGAATATCTCCCTTATTATTGCAAGCTTTTTAACCATATTTGGCCGTTATATACCTTAGGCATGGGAAAATTTTTCCACATGCTTAAATTTGACCTTTGATCTTTATCAAGGCCACATGATCAAAAAATAGTTTTTTTCGGGTACACCCACCCGTCATCGCAGTTCAGGAAAATCTACTGACCGCATAGGCTTGTAACTTAATACACATGTTTATACTATCAAAAACGTGAGCTGATTAGATTTTGGGAGCAATCCGATGAAAATTGACCGATTTATGAGTGATTTTCTCACAGGTACCAATCAGAAAGCTTAAAATTCATGTGAACCCCCTATTATCTTCTTAAGTATTGCATTTAGAGCCATAAAATGTATTGGGAGGTAGTAGGAAACCATATGTGGAGAGTCTAGAAAGCAAGTCAAATTCTCTCTCCCCCCCCCCCCCCCGTAGGGGTCAGACTGGGGTCATAAAATAGCCAATTTCATCTTTTACCCTTATATCTCCTTTATTCTTGCCTTTAGAGCTTTAGAATGTATTAAGAGGTATTGGGAAACCATATACGAAGAGTCTAGATAGCCGGTCATATTTACCCCCAGACCCTCCCTTATGGGTCAAACTGGGGTCATAAAATAGCCGATTTTGTGTTTTTGCCTTACATCTCCTTTATTCTTGCTTTTACAGTTTTAGAATGTATTGAGAGGTATTGGGAAACCTTATGTGATGAGTCTAGATAGCCGGTCAGATTTACCCATGTTTTCACCCATGGTGTCCGGGCGGGTGGGCGGTGGGAAATAGTTTGTCCGGACTGTATCTCAGAAACTGTAAGGTGTAGGAAGTTCATACTTGGCAGGGACATTGGTTGGGGGGTGTAGGTGTGCACCATCATGGTCTGACCTTGATTTGACCTTGCCGTAGTGACCTTGAGTTTGAAAATTTTGCCTGGGCTATATCTCGACAACCATAAGGTGTAGGAAGTTGATACTTGGCAGGGACATTAGTTAGGGGTTGTAGGTGTGCAACGTCATGGTCTGACCTTGATTTGACCTTACCGTAGTGACCTTGAGTTTGAAAATCTTGTCCGGGCTATATCTCGACAACCATAAGGTGTAGGAAGTTGATACTTGGCAGGGACATTAGTTAGGGGTTGTAGGTGTGCAACGTCATGGTCTGACCTTGATTTGACCTTGCCGTAGTGACCTTGACCTATAAAACCTTGTCCGGGCTATATCTCAGCAACTGTAAGGTGTAGGAAGCTGATACTTGGTGAGGACATTGATTGGGGGTAGTAGGTGTGCAGCGTCATGGTGTGACCTTGATTTGACCTTTGTACTCGCCGTAGTGAACTTGACCTATAATACCTGGTCTGGGCTATATCTTGGAAACCGTAAGAGGTGTAGGAAGTTTATACTTGTTAGGGACATTGATTAGGGGGTGTAGGTGTGCTACGTCATGTGACCTTGATTTGACCTTGCTGTAGCGACCTTGACCTATAAAATCTTGTCCACGTTATATCTCAGAGACTGTAAGGTGTGGGAAGTTTATACTTGGTAGGGACATTGGTTGAGGGTTTTAGGTGTGCCACGTCATGGTGTAACACTGATTGACCTTTGACCTTGCTGTATTGACCTTTAAAATCTTGTTGTACCTTTGGGTCTGTCTGTTGATGCAGATTAAGCACTGTTAAGTCATATTAGAATTCATTAAGAATTTCCTTTTGCAAGTTCCCATTGTAACAGATGGAATTTCATCAAGTGAGCCACAGGCTTTTCTCCAACACCACACATAAGCATTCATTGAACGTATTGCCACTTCTGTATGCATGGGTAGTATTCAAAACATCCAAACCATAATTCGGCCATTTTTGGTTTACTGATAAATGCTGTCATTTTATTATTGAATTGTCTTGTTTTAATACTTCATCTTTATATACATTTCTTTTCCTTAGATATTATTTTCCCTACTTAAGCATTATTTGGACCTTAATATAACTTACACTGCTCTGAAAGTATCTTGAACTTTGTACTGTTACACTACTTCTATATCTCATGGTGTTGAAAAATATTTCCCCAGGCTGTGGGGTACGGGCATCTCTGATGCTATTTTATTACACTACAATAGCTTACCATGTGGGACTCAATGCTGTACTCGGATGGCCACAAGGCATCATGGCCAACGTCTAAGAAAAATAGACATTTATATTTGGCCGTAGCCTCTCGTTGTCATCACATGATAACTTCTGACCAATCGCCCTACTTTCTCGTTGGCCACGTCGACTGGTAGCAGTTTGTAAACATACAGACATTTTCATTTATTTCTCAGTTTTTACTTATTGTTGGAGGTTCTTTTTTGGCTATTTCTTTTATTATATAACATAGATCATTCTGTAAAATTTTTATTTTGACAGGATAAGTATATTTCTTGTTTTCGTGTGTTTTGAGTTTTCCTCGGTTCAGGCCCTTTATATTCTACGTCTTTTATTGCGTTTAAAATGTCCATCCATCAAACGAATAAAGACAAACCGAGGGCTCTAAAATGCCGCCATTTTTGTTTTAGTTTCGATTTACACAACTATTGCCCTACCTGTAGGGAGGCTGGCAAGGGTGATGACCCCTGTGTCACCTTTGAAACGCCCTGTGATATCTGTGCATCTTTTACAGATGACCAGATGAAGAAAATTCAGCACAGGAAACGCTATCTTAAAAAACAAAAGGCGGACACTAATACAAAAGATGATGAACTTGATCTCTTGGGCGAAGGCGACGGGGATTCCTTCACTGGCTCAAATGCAGACCTCAAGAGTGCTGCTGACAATCTTTTTACCTCACCCCCGTTCTCAGCCCCTTCCTTTCAGTTCTTTATCACTTAAAACACCAGCCAAATCTGTCCCACCCACCCCAGGTACTGCCTTGCAACACAAAATTGAAACAAATCCCTGGGCAATTCTTTAAATATTCATTTACAGCAACAAATGGGTTCCTTCCAGGCATCCATGTTGAAAGCTTTTCAGTCGCTCTGAGAGGAATTGACTGCTAAAAAGCAAACAGAGGTGGATCAGACCTCGTTTCTTGCTTCCAAACCTGGTACATCCAGTAGTGCTCTGAATCTGGACCTACCCCCTCCGAGACCTAGAACTAACATACAAACCGAGGATATGGATGTGGACTACGGTCCAGCACTCCCTCCTCGTCTCGTACTTGACCAGCATGATACCTCGGATCAGTACGTTTGCTACATCTGAACTACCTCCGAAACAGGTCTCGGACAAACCCCAAAAGCATAGCCACTCTCGCACTAGGCATGAAATTGAATCTAGGTCTGCCTCGGATCCCTTCTACCAAACCTAAAAAGCACTCTGATAAGAGTAAACACAAATCAAGGGCCAGATATGTGTCATCTTCCTCAGGGGAGGATCAGTCCCCTGTAGCCAGACACAGGTCTTCTAAGCCCTCTGGGGCTCAGCCCTCAGGGGCTGTTTCTGATCAAGACCTCCCTCAACATGATCCAGACCCCCCTTATTATTGGGAAGTAGCTCAGTCTGACATTCCCTCACAGTATGCTGAAGAGGTTGACACTTTTAGGCGCATTCTTTCTCTCCCTGACCCCAGGGAGTCTATGCCTAGGTCCTCAACTTCAGTCATGGGTCTGGACGATGAGAAAGGCCGTCAAAGAGTCCTTCCTCTATTCTTCCACTTAGCTGAGTTATAAAGGACGCCTTTGATAAATTTCAACATGACTTTAAGGCTGCTAATTTACCCGAGGGTAAATACGTCAAGCCTCCTCCATCCACTTCTAAGTGGTACAGGGTGGGACAGACCTGTTATCAGGACAAATATCAGGAGTTGAATACAGATTTCGCCAAAATCTATATTACTCCTAAACCCTCTGGGGTCCTATGGCCCCTACCAATTCTCAAAGAATTGGAGCATCAGGCTAGGCAAAATATCTCAACCCTCAATTTCACCGCTGCCTTTGCTAAAACTTCTTTTTGCAATGCTTCCCTTGAGAAGTGTCAACATAGCAATAAGTCAACTGTCAAGAAGATTAAGTCACAGATCCAAAAAGGTGCCAATCCTGAAAAAGCAGCAAAGCGGGGATATGAGGAAGTCTGTGAGTACATGGATTTTTGGAATAAGACAGTTCTTATTCAACACAGGGCCCTTACATGCCTCAGCAAATCCCTAGCCCATATTCTCCAGAGGGAATTATGTTCTACGGCTAATACTGGCTTGCTTAGGCGCGAAGCCGAAATGACCCTCTTACAACCTCAATTGGGGGAAACGAGACGCCAAGAACTCAGGAACTCCTCCTTTTGGGACCCTTCCTTGTTCCAGTCTCAACTTGTGAAGGAAGGTGAAGACTTCCTCCTCAAAAAAGGCACCTCTAAAGACTCTCAGGGTTTCGCACCCTATCAGAATAAGACCGTTCGTGCTCCCCACAACAAGAGAAGAGGCTCCTACAGGAAACACCCCTATGGGGGCAACTCCTCACAAAGCAGTAACCAGTCGTTTTCCTCAGGAAGGGGGAAACCGAACTTCAGAGGCTCTAGGGGTCGTTTTCGACCCCATAATAGGGGAAGAGGACATGGAAACCCCTCTTCCCAATGACTCCTCCAAAGCCTCACTCAGTCCACCAGTAGGAGGTCGCCTCCGTTCTTTCAGGAGAGACTGGCAAACAAACATGTTCTCCAAACATGTTAAACATTATCACCAATGGCTACGTACTGCCATTACTTTCAAAGCCAAATTTGGTCAGATTCCCTCTGATCCTGTCAAGAGTACAAGGCCCATCAAAAAGACCAAGCCCTGGCCACTTGTATCCAGTCTCTTCTGTCAAAGAACGCAATCGAAAGGGTGGAAAATGTAAAATCTTATAAAAATTTAATTTACTTATTAAATTTGCAAATTTCTCGGGTTTTACAGTCGCCTGTTCCTAGCACCCAAGCCTCACCAAAGGTGGAGGCCAGTCATAGACCTAAGCAGGCTCAACACTTTTCTACATGTAGAAAAGATCAAAATGGAAACTCCAGAGTCCATCAGGACCTCCCTGATTCCAAGGGAGTGGGTATTGTCAATAGAACTGTCGGACGCTTACCTACACATCCCCATCCATCCCAACTCAAGGAAATACCTAAGGTTTTGCTACAAGTCTCAGGTGTTCCAGTTCACCTCCCTCCCATTCGGACTAGTCACAGCCCCCCAGGTCTTTACAATGATTGTAAAGGAAGTGAAACTAATGGCCTTCTCCAGAGGACTCGAGTTCACCAAAACCTGGACGACTGGCTGATCAGGTCCCGGTCTCAGGAGAAATCCCAAGTGAACACTCAGGCGGTGGTAGACCTAACCCAGTCCTTGGGTTGGATAATAAATCAGAACTGAAACCCACTCAGGTGTTTTCGTTCGTGGGCTACGAATACCATCTAGATTCAGCCCTTGTAAAACCCACTCAAGAGAGATGGCTCAAACTTCAGGATTTGATCCTAAGACTCCAGTCAAAACATGTTTTGACTGCAAGATGTTTGTCTCTAATTGGGTTGCTTACCTCAACGGAGAAAATGGTCCCGGAGGGACGCCTTCACATGAGACCTTTTCAGTTTCATCTCAAGGAGCACTGGAGATATCCTCAGTCGCTGGACGACCTCCTTCCTTGGACAGAAGCCATTGCAGCCCACCTAGACTGGTGGCAAAATCCCTCAAACATGATGAAAGGTGCAGACCTTCATCCCAAATACCACAGTATCCAACTCTTTACTGACGTCTCAAACGAAGGTTGGGGCGCTCACTTAGATCAAAATTCTACAAAGGGTCTGTGGTCAGATCGGGAAAAAAGGCTTCAAGGACCAGTGCCAGAACCAAACAGTGCTAGTTGCGACGGACAACTCAACAGTTGTCTCCTCAGCGGTCATCAACAAGGACCATCTACAAGTCACAGTGGGCCCTATTTGAAAAATGGTGCAGAGAAAATTTGGTGGATTTCTCCACTCCATCTGTGAAACAAATCTCAGATTTTTCATGTACCAGTACCAAGACCTAAACAGGCGTCCCTGGACCATTGATGGTTACAGGACTGCAATCGTTGACACTTTGGGCCCAAAGGCCCACCATATTGCACACAATGCATACCTTCATAGGTTACTCTCCAGTTTCCACAGGGATCGTCCAAAAAGTTCCAGAAATCTTCCTAAGTGGAACCTTTCTGTTGTTCTCAATGAGCTCACAAAAGCACCCTTTGAGCCTACGAAAGACACAGACCTCAAACATCTTACCCTCAAAACTGCTTTCTTGCTAGCTTTGGCCTCCGGCAAACGCCGCAGCGAAATCCATCCCTGGGTCGCAAACAAAGTATCTAATCTAGGCCAATGGGAAAAGGTCGCCTTGTTCCCTTCTTCTGATTTCATAGCCAAAAACCAACTAGCAAGAGCAGGTTCTCACAGTGTGTCTCCGGTGACTATTCCTGCTTTGACTACCATTGTAGATAGACAATTCAAAGAAGACAGGACCCTGTGTCCGGTGCGGGCCCTGAGGTACTATTTGGACCGAACCAAAGACCTGAGAGGGTCTCGTTCCCTCCTTTTCATCTCCTTCAAGAAAGGACATACCTCAGACATCAGACCCGCTACTCTCTCTTCCTGGTTGAAACAAACCATCCTACTTTGTTATAAACAAGCAGACCAACAAGCCTTGGACTTGGTCCAAGTTAAAGCGCATGACATCCGGGCCTTCGCGGCCTCTAAGGCCTTTTACGGTGGGGTATCGGTGGACCAAATCATGCAAGCCTGTCACTGGAAAGCTCACAACACATTTACAAATTTTAACCTAAAAGACCTTACTTGGTCAGACAACGACAACAATATGTATCTGGGACCCGTAGTGGCGGCACAACAAGTCCTAGATCCTTCCCCTCAGACCAGTTGTCCTCGGAAAGAAAAAAAAAAAGGGGGGGGGGGGGGGGGGGGAGCACATCCGCTACAACCAAGTCTTCAGGAGTCTAATCCCAGGATCTAGGTATTCTTTTACCTTCAAGATGTTACAGGTAAGGTCATTTTTGTTTTTAGTTTATCAAAGTAATTTGTATTAAGGACTTATTAAGTTGTCATTAATCTCATATTCAGGTGGCAAAAAAATTTTTATGAGAATTCCAACCATTGGGCTGGTATGTCACTCGTGACGGGACCCTAGGGACCCTTAGACCTCTAAGTGAGCACTGCTGCACTTCCGTCCTACAATCAAAACATCTTGACAGTTTTAGCACTGTCTTCCATTCTATATAGGTTTTTGGCTCCTTACAGGCCCAGTCTTCGGGATTGGGGCACTGTAAATGGGACTCGGACTGGTATTTCTAACACTATTCTAAGATATACATTACTTCAAATCTAAGAAAAATTGACATTCCTTCCAGTCTCAGCTGTAATCCCGCCACCGGGTGGTTGGATTCAGCATTGAGTCCCACATGGTAAGCTATTGTAGCGTAATAAAATTGAAAATTTTAATTACTTAAATGTAGCTTTTATAAGCTACAAGCTTACCATGTGGGACTCAGAAGAGTCCCACCCTGCCTCCCCGCTGTTTACAGCTGAGGGGTAGGTTTTAAGAAATTTCAACGAGAAAGTAGGGCGATTGGTCAGAAGTTATCACATGACGACAACGAGAGGCTTCGGCCAACTATAAATGTCTATTTTTCTTAGACGTTGGCCATGATGCCTTGTGGCCATCCAAGTACAGCATTGAGTCCCACATGGTAAGCTTGTAGCTTGTAAAAGCTACATTTAAGTAATTAAAATTTTCAAGTTTCTTATTTTGCGGATGTGGAAAAATAATTCAGTGTTTTATACCACAACATCTCAGGTATCACAGATTCAGACATTTATGGATGGGGACTGGTGTATTTTGCTAGTCATGGGGTTGTAATGTTCTTCATCATTGAGGTTCAGAGAAAAAAAACAAAAACAATTGTACTTAATGGTTAAACTGTTATTTTCAGGTGCTGAAAATATTGGGGAGAACTGGTTCCCAGGGTCAGTGTACTCAGGTAAATGTACATTTTTTACAGATAGTTTTGTGTGCCATTGTTTTACAGAGTTACTACAACCATGTTTCATATGCCATTAAAGAGGCGCTTTATTTCCACGTTCCTTGTAATATTTAATTCATGTTCCATTGCTGTTATACACATGCACACATGGCTGACTTTAAAGATTAATTACTCTTTCACCTTTCATCAACTGTTTTCACGCTTCTACACCAAATTTGATGTATTAATAAACAAATTGATTTTAGCAGTATTTACTTTATGATGTTTCATGAATTTTCATTAGTTTGTGCAAGTCTACAAATATGTAAATGATTCTTCTCTTTTCTCAGGTATCTTTGTCCATGTGCAAGTGTCTACACTTGCCAAAAAAATGTGACTGCATAGGATACCATGGGTTTTCCTAATAATATTTGTGGAAAAGCTGTTTTGTGATTATTTTTTACTCAAGTATACAGGGAATAAAAATTTAGTAGAAATATATTGTCACCATAATTTTATGTCCTTATGAACATTCATGTCTTACATTTTCCTTGTTCTTAGTGGGAGTCTGGGAGCATGGAAATAAACAATTGCATTATCGCCACAGAAATATGGCTTAGTCTCACCGTTTTATAGGCAGGTGATTGCATTTGACAATTTGTCTCAGATGCAGTAAACAATTCTGAAGAACATATGCTTAAGTACAGATTACTGCACGCCAGAATATTTTCTTGAGTAAAGCTATAACAGTTTTTAACCCCAGCCTTTATGGGGTCGTCCCCTGTAACCGGTATCCAGTAACAACTGTTGCCACTTTCAGATTTTCGAGTCTTAAAGTTTGTGGGATTTTCACAGACTAAACCCTTGCACAGATTTTCACCAAATTTTCAGGGTATGTTTACCCGAAGAGGATCTTGAGCTGATTAGGTTTTCGGGGGGTATCTGGTAACAACTCGTGCCATGGCAACACTTAGTTTTTCGGGTCTTAAAGTTTGTGGGTGTTCCAAAGCCTAAACCCCTGCATGGATTTTCACCAAATTTTCAGGATATGTTTACCCCAAGTGGATCTAGAGCTGATTAGGTTTTGAGGGGTATCCAGTTACCACTGTTGCCATGGCAACACTTTTAAAATTTTTTCTGTAACCTAAAATATTGCATAGCTGGCTTCATCAGATTTGCACAAAATGTAAATGGATAGGAAAGCTTGCCTTGTTTTGGAAACAAAATGGCCGCTATGTCGCATCTTTAATGCCAAATAGGGGGGTCATCATATCAAAAAGGCCTTATATCTCCCTTATAATTAAGCGCCCGTCAGGGACGCTTATTTGTTTTCACATAAGTTTGACTGATCGCCGCCGCTGCAGGATTATGGTCTCCCTTGAATAACTTCTTGGGCTTTCAAATTTTTCTTTCCTTCTTATCTTTCTTTAAAACTATAGGGGGCGGGAAAATTTTTTTGGATACTTTGACACCTTAAACTCTACTTAAGGTAACCTTAACCATTTTTCAGAAACACCTCGTCATCGTGTTTCGGAAAAAAACACACACACCAGTGCTATAAAATTTATCAGGTACATTCTAGACCTACATTCAAAGGTCCGAAAGAATTTTCTGATCAATCGGACCATAGATGCCTGAATGGGAGGCGTTTGATTTTCGTAAATTTTTCAAAAATGGGTACTTTGTCCGTATCTCAAAAACGGTCAGGATTTCGGCATTTGTTGGAATAAGTTATTCAGCTACTTTTTGATAATCTTTCACATGCCGAAGTTTTAGCCCTGTGTCTGCAATCTTAAGGTCACCTTAATGTCCAAAAAGGGGTTTTAACCCTCCAGTTCACTTAGTTTTTCGCTTTTTTCAACCAAACTTGGCATATAATGCCATATATATAAAGATTTACCAAAGGATTATCCAGACTTTATGGTGACCTTAAACTGTAAATATTATTGGAGCTATGGCCCCCCTAAAGTCATCAAATGGAATAAAACCGTCTGGCCCCTTTATTTTTCCATTTTTAAAAAAAAAATCTAACGTGTATTAATATTGAATAGATCAAAAGAAAACTCTTACTACCTTATGATTTAAATATTGATAATGGCCATCTTAAACTTAAAATGTAGGGTTTTTCACCCCTAAGCTCAGTTAATGTTTAAATTTTTCAAATAAAACTTGGCACATTTATAAATGTTGGCAGAAAGGACATTCTGATTTTATGGTCACCTTAAAGTCCCAATATTAATGAAGTTATGATCACCTTTCAGTGAAAAAAGGAAGTTTTCGGCCTTCAGCTATGTTATTGTTCAGCTGAGCTCAGTTAAATTTTGCAAACTTTTAAAAATGAAAATAGGGACATTGTTATTTTCTTTCCACCTTGGAATTCTTGAAGTGAAAAATTGGGTTTTCAGCCCCTAACTGATTTACTGTTCAGACATTGATTATACTTAAGGAAGATTTTGTATGACATTTCACTTAAAATTCCTGTATTTAAGAGACTTTGGCCATCTTAACATAATAAATATATACTTCTTGCTCCCACCTCATTTCTTTTAAGACTTTTTTAAACCACACCTAGTATATGTATACTTAAAACAAAATTTATGCTATCTGGCAAACCTAACCTAGTGTTTATGAAGTTATGGCATCTTCAAAGAAAAAATGAGGTATTTATCATGCACTGATGTGGTTATTAACATATTGCAACTGATCAGCGTTCACACAATATAAATTCCCAATTTTAGGCAGATGAAAAAAACCACATTCTTCTGATTCCATTCTTTTGGAATTGTGGGGACATAACTTTTCCTTTTTGGAAAAAAAGCTTTAATTGATTCAACTTTTGTTTTGCAGAAGAAGTTGGTGATCTAGCTACTTGTTCACGTAGACTATGTTAATTGGTCAAATGTATACACTTAGCTTCTTTCAGAATATAACATGACTGAAAAAAAACCACTTTCTCATAAACAGTTTTTCTTGTACAGTATTTTATGTATCTCCAGCTAAGTGAAAATGAATGAGTTATCTCTTTGTTCTTCCTCCTCCAACTCTGTATTTTCTTTTGTGTGCTATCTATCTAGAGGCACATTCATGGAAAGTCTTTCTATGCACCTACTTTTTGATGTACTGTGTAATGGCAAATTTTGAGAGCTGTAGGTCCATAGCTAACTTAGTAATAGCTACTTTGATGGTTCTCCATTGAGTAAATCACTTATAACTGCAAAACTATTAAATTTAGAGGATTTTTATCTCCCGCCCGGCTCGCCAGTGGGAGATTATAATTTGCACCATGTGTGTGCGTACGTGCGTGCGTGGGTCACGCAGTTTTCTCTGAAACTACTAGTTACACATTTTTGGTAAATTGCTTGTCCTAATGAATTTTTACGCTCTTCAAAATTTTTTGAGTTTGGTGAACTTTGGCCTACTTTTGAGTGAGTAATAGCAGTTTTACCTAATATTATTATATGGCTTATAACTCTCAAACTATTGCATTTAGAGTATTTTGTTGCAATATGTGGTTCAGGTACTTTCTCCACAGCTACATCATGGTCAGTAGTTTGGAAGTGTATCTCCATAGCTAAATGAGTAATAGCTACTTTGTCAATTTTTAATGATAACCATAATGAGTAAATGGCTTATATCTTCAAAAGTATTGCAGCTACACAATTTCTCTCAAATATGTTGTTGATCTACTTTTTAACGCTCGACGATAGGAGAGGGTTATTGTGATCAGTTTGTTTCTGTCTGTCTGTCTGTGCACTGTTTCACCCTTATAACTCAAAAACTATAACACCAATCAAGCTCAAATTTGGTGGGCAGGTATTTCATGGGGTACAGACGGATTCTTCCAAATTTGGTGTAATTTGTGTGAAAATTAAAGCCAGGAGAGAGTTTTTCTTATTTTTAATTGGGCTTTTACAGTGAAATCTGCTTCTCTTCCTCACAAACGTAAATCAATAATCCACTCACAATCAGCTTTGCTTCCCCCAATGCTTTTTTAATGTGTGTATGTGTTGCTATGTTTCATGGCTTTTCTCACTGGTAGTTTGTGATGTGGAGAGGGGTGTGTGTGTGTGGAAATGTTAGCCTTTCTGATTTTAATGATATAAAAAATAAAGTAGTGTAAATGCATGTGTAATGAAAATTACATATTATTTCAATACACTCTCAGTCATACACTTTTTATTTTCAATTAACAAGTTGTTTAAAAGAAATTATTTAACTCATTATTTTTATAACTTCATATTTTAACAACATTAGCAATATGGTGTAATTTGTTTGAAAATTAAAGCCAGGAGAGAGTTTTTCTTATTACGTCCACCCACTGGGGGGTGGACATATTATTTTTGCTTTTTCCGCCGTCCACCGTCCGGCATCCCACTTTGTTACCAGACATTTTAGGCAACAGTTCTTATCCTATCTTTACCAAATTTGGCATGCAGGTTTATTGGGTTAATAGCTTGTATGGGATTGCTTTTGGTGATGATAGCTCTATAGCTAACTGAGTAATAGCTACTTTGCTACTTTTGAGTATCTCTTTGGTTTCCAGACATTTTAAGGAATGCTATTAAGCCTATCTTTCTGAAATTTGGTATGGAGGTTCATTAGGTTAATAGCTTGTATGGGATTGCTTTTGGGGGTAATTGCTTCATAGATGAGTGAGTAATTAATTAAATAAATGAGTAATTGGCTATTTTGAATACTGAAAAAGGCAAATGTGCTCATATCTCCTAAACCGTGCGAGATAGAGCGATTTCGTCGAAATTTTCGACCCACAGGGTATCTAAGGACTGTAATCTTTGCAATTTTCAAAAAAAAATTTCCCCTCCCCAAAAATGGCGGCCATTTTGAATTTTCGAATTTTTGCCAAAAAATGGCAAAACACGAATTTGCTTCTATCTCCTTAACCATGCGAGATAGAGCGATTTCGTCGAAATTTTCGACCCACAGGGTGTCTAAGGAATGTAATCTTTGCAATTTTCAAACAATTTTCCCCTCCCCAAAAATGGCGGCCATTTTGAACTTTCGAATTTTTGCCAAAAATGGCAAAACACAAATTTGCTTCTATCTCCTTAACCGTGAGAGATGAGCATTTTCGTCGAAATTTTCGACTCACAGGGTATCTAAGGAATGTAATCTTTGCAATTTTAAAAAAAAATTCCCCTCCCCAAAAATGGCGGCCATTTTGAATTTTCGAATTTTTGCCAAAAATGGCAAAACACAAATTTGCTTCTATCTCCTTAACCGTGCGATAGAGCGATTTCGTCGAAATTTTTCGACCCACGGGTATCCAAGGAATGTAATCTTTCCGATTTTCAAAAAAATGTCCCCTCCCCAAAAATGGCGGCCATTTTGAATTTTCGAATTTTTCCCAAAAATGGCAAAACACAAATTTGCGTCTATCTCCTTAACCGTGCGAGATAGAGCGATTTCGTCGAAATTTTCGACCTGCAGGGTATCTAAGAAATGTACTCTTTGCAATTTTCAAAAAATTTTCCCCTCCCCACATATGGCAGCCATTTTGATTTTTCGAATTTTGGCCCAAAATGGAAAAACACAAATTTGCCTTAACCGTGCAAAATAGAGTTATTTCGGTGAAATTTTCAACCCACAGGGTATCTAAGAAATGTACTCTTGGCAATTTTCAAAAAATTTTCCTCTTTCCAAAAATGGCGGCCATTTTGAATTTTCAACCGTGCAAGATAGAGTGATTTGGTCAAAATTTCAACCCAACCAATGCAAAAAGGTATGAAGCTGAAATAATTTACATGTACACTAATAAATATTTAACCATCATTGATATATTTCACAAATGAAACCGGGTCTTGTAAGACTACTGTACAATTCTGGCAAAAGGTTCATGGGGTGGACATTACACATGATAATGTGTGTTCTTCTATGCTATCCTGTTTCTATTCATATGTCGCAGCTACTATCAACAGGGCGTCCTATTTCTAGTTTTTAATTGGGAATACACAGTGAAACTGCTTCTCTTCATCACATATGTAAAAATCAATATTTTGCTTTCTGATGATGTACAATGCAACTGTCATTGTGAGGTCACAAACCTAGCTTGTGATTATACTTGCTGTCTTTAAGTAAAAATATATTTGGGCTGCGAACGAGTACTCGAGCCTCGAAATTTGCTTTGAGATACAGCAATTTCGTCAAAATTTTCGACCCACAGGGTGTCTAAGGAATGTAATCTTTGCAATTTTCAAAAAAATTTCCTCTCCCCAAAAATGGCGGTCAGTTTAAATTTTCGAATTTTTGCCAAAAATAGCAAAACACAAATTTGGGTAGCAAGATGAATATAAAATGAATACTTTGCAAGTATTGACATAATCATCTGTGAGTTGGTGAGTTTAAATGCCTGTTACTTATAACTTAGGCATACTGTATGGTTTTATGGTTCACTTAAAACAAAAGCTTCTCCCTGGAAATACGTAATTAGACTCCTTTATTGCAGGGTGTTTGAATGACGGATTAATAACTCTTATTGAACCGTAAATGGGTGAAAGTTAATAGTCCTGTTGTCTCGTGATACGTGAAATACGGATTAATAGTCATGCCCAAGGGTATTATAGGTATAGATCTCAAATTGGCAGGATATGTTCATTAAAAAATCTTGACAGAATATTTTTGGACTCATTTTGAAAAACAAGATGGCTGCCACGGGTGTTTCTTTGTCAGTCATGAAAACGTGGTGCTTATATCTCACTTATTATTGGTCCTACAGGTTTGGGATGGTAAACCAACCTATAGGAAATCATGGGCTGGAAATCTTTTGGTGTGGTCAGATTTGACCTTTGACCCCTCCTTCAAGGTCAAACGAGGATAGCCAAACTTAAAAGTGCTTATAACTCACTTATTATTGGTGCTAGAGGTTTGGAATGTAAAACCAACCTATAGAAAATCATGGGCTGGGAATCTATTGGTGTGGTCGGATTTGACCTTGGACCCCTCCTTCAAGGTCAATTGAGGATAGCCAAACTTAAAGTGCTTATAACTCGCATATTATTGGTCTTAGAGGTTTGGGATGGTATACCAACATATAGGAAATCATGGGCTGGGATTCTTTTGGTGTGGTCAAATTTGACCTTCGAACCCTCCTTCAAGGTCAATTGAGGATATCCAAACTTAAAATTGCTTATAACTCACTTATTATTGGTCCTACAGGTTTGGGATGGTAAATCAACCTATAGAAAATCATGGGGTAGGAATCTTTTGGTGTGGTCAGATTTGACCTTGGACCTCCTTCAAGGTCAAACAAGGATAGCAAAACTTTAAAGTGCTTATAACTCGCTTATTATTGGTCCTAGAGGTTTGGGATGGTAAACCAACCTATAGAAAATCATGGGGTAGGAATCTTTTGGTGTGGTCAGATTTGACCTTGGACCTCCTTCAAGGTCAAACGAGGATAGCCAAACTAAAAAGTGCTTATAACTCGCTTATTATTGGTCGTAGAGGTTTGGGATGGTAAACCAACTATAGGAAATTGTGGGCTAGGAATCTTCTGGTGTGGTCAGATTTGACCTTGGACCCGTCCTTCAAGGCCGAATGAGGATATTGCGTTTGCAGTATTTCTTTAAATATGTTTTAACCTACTTTTTACACTTAAACAGTTACCTTGTTACTTTCCTTCATAATACCATTTGCAGGGCACAACTTTTGTGTCCTTTGCTTTTGTCACTTCTAGTATTTATATATAGTGGAGTACTAGTAGATTCTCTTGTGTGAGTATCAGCCACACATCTATCTTAATTTATTTTAAATATTTTTTTGTGTTGAAAAACATGAAATTACACACTTAGTCGCCATTTTCTCAGTCACTATGATAGGGATTTATCTGAAATCTTACATTTTTATAGCGAAATACTCCTAGCATTTCCTAAAAGTAGCTATTATGTTGGAGCCATCCAACCCAATGGCCAACACCAAAAGGCGTTTTTAAGGTTATATAACAACCTTAATCAGCCAAAGGGCTACATAGAAACTCCCCTATGGGGGCAACTCCTCACAAAGCAGTAACCAATCGTTTTCCTCAGGTAGGGGGAAACCAAACTTCAGAGGCTCCAGGGGTCATTTTCGACCCCACAATAGGGGGCGAGGGCATGGAAACCCCTCTTTCCAATGACTCCTTAAAAGCCTCCATCAGTCCACCAGTAGGAGGTCGCCTCCGTTCTTTCAGAAGAGACTGGCAAACAAACAAATGTTCATCCAAAGTGTTAAACATTATCACCAATGGCTACGTACTGCCATTCCTTTCAAAACCAAATTTGGTCAGATTCCCTCTGATTCTGTCAGACTACAAGGCCCAGCAAAAAGACCAAGCCCTGGCCACTTGTATCCAGTCTCTTCTGTCAAAGAACGCAATCGAAAGGGTGGAAAATGTAAGCAAAACGTCAGAAAAAGACGTCCTGTGTCTCCACCGGCTAGGCCGGCCCAGTACTGTGCACTCGCCAGATGGCGTGTCGTACTTCCTTCCTGTCTAGACAGAGTGACGTCATAGCATCTTCATAGCATGACTGTGCACGTGGAATTTTATTCAGCAAAGATTTATCAGCGTTTATGTTAGAAATTCTCATCATCTACAGTTTTATTTGTTATCATCATCTTCAAGAACTATCATGTCGTCCCCAGGACAACGCAGAGGGAGTTGTGGCCACGCAATGGCGAATTTTGACACTCATGCTTTTTGTGCAAGATGTCGTGAGAAGGGTAAGGGGTCTGATGACTGTGTTAAAAATCCCCAGTCCACGGATTGTAAAATTTGCAATGCCTTCTCTGAGGAACAACGCCTTCAGCTTGCCACTCCCTCATATCGTATTAAAAAAGAAAAGAGAGAAGCAAAGAAACTGGAAGCAACTCCAGCTAAAGACAGTGAAGAACTTGTAGATCCTTCAAATGTGTCCGTTATTGGGCCTGTAGAAAAGAAAGTTATTTCACCTACTGAGCCCCCACCAGACAAGAAAACCAAAAAGGACACAAAGAAGATTGCTAAACGGGAAAAATCTCACTCTGCTTCTACTTCTAAAGCTTCTCAGGGTTCTACAGACGACAAGATAGCCACGTTAGACTCTAAATGGGCTGAACGTTTCAACCGGCTGGAGGCCCTTCTGTTGGCCAGAAACATGGAACCTAACTTCTCTGCTGACGTCAAAGTGACTCCGGCCCGTTCACCTCCAGCTTCTGTTTCTCACTCTTCTGAACCCTTCATCCGACCTTCCTCTTCAACTACGCTTCCTGGAACTGGCTCCTCTGCCGAAAGGCATCAGCCGACCAGTAAAGCTAAGATCAGTCAACAGTCTTCAACGACTACAAAGTTTCCTGGTACGGGCTCCTCTGCTTCTAAGCATCAGCCGGCCAGTCAAACTAAAACCAGCCGACCTGCTTCATCAAAAGGCTCCACTGCACTTACGCACCAGCCTTCCAGTCAAACCAAGACTGACCGACCAAATTTACCACCGGAGTCTGTCTCCGACCCATCCGGCCGACCTACTCCATCTGACACAGCTGATTCCGCTTCACCAGTCTTACACAGATCTCGTCAGGACAGTGTCTCAAGTTTTTCATCAGAGGCCGGTAGTGATCTGTCGGACAGACCCCTCCTTGACTTGTATACTGAGGAAGGAGAGCTTTCTGAAGATCCGGAACTTTCTCTTATGGATCAAGATCAGCCGGTATCAGAAGAGCAAACCTACCGGGACACCATGCAGGGCATTCGCTCTTATATGGGCTGGACCCATATCCCAGAGGTAGACAGTTCTGCTACTACAGCTGAAGACAACCCCTTTGCTGGGCCCAAAACTGTTACTCCTGGTAAAGTCTCTGTTAAAATGCCCACAGAAGAATGGCTGTGCAAGAAACTCTCCAAGCTCAACTTAAGTTTGTCGGAAGGATACCCTTCCAGAGGTTCGGAAGCCGGAGGTCTGGCCAAGGACGTTTTTCTCAGGCCACCACATTCCCAAGCTAAGTGGTATGGTCTACATACCGATCAGAAAGCAGAACCATCTAAAGTTTCTTCATGGCATACCGACTCAGTGAAGCTTAACAGTAGTTACAGCCGGATAGCAAGGTATACGGGACTTGGTTCTACCCCTCCTGCTTCCCGCAGAATTTCACAAGAAACTTTAAGAAGGTGGGAAAGGTCTGCCAGAGAGGCATCCATTGTATGTAATCAGAGTGCTAGCTTCAATCGCTGCCTGGTTAAGGTCCAGCAGAGTATGAAAGATCAAATCAAGGTTTTAAGATCCGAACAGAAAGGAAAGGGTTCAGCCAAAGTGTCACCGGCTGTTGAGGAATTACAATATTTGTTGGACTTCAATGCCAGCATCTCTCAGGCGGCAGCAAAGTCCATGGAACATTTATCTGAATTCGTGTTCATCACCATGGGGAATCTCACTTTAGTCCGCCGGGATGCGTACCTCAGCCATCTAAGAACTGGCATAAAACAGGACACCCTCACAGCTCTGCGTACGGCACCTCTCTACATCTCCACTCTCTTCCCTGATGCCACAATTAAGCGGGCCGAAGAGGAGATAGCCCAATTTGAAGCTAAAAGCCACTCTGCTTCCGGACACAGCAAGGGTCGTTATCACCCCTATGAACGGGCAGAAAAGAAGTCCGGAAACAACAAGGACTCAAGACAAGAAAAGCCAGCCTGGAAAACTATTGGGAAAAAGCAGTTCAGAAAAGGCAAGGGTCGGTCTACCTCTTACTCCTCAAGACCTGCCAAGGGCCAGCAGTCGTACAAATGACAGTTACCGTTTAAACAAGCTCCCTATACGACTGCTGGCCGGGAGCCCACATCACCAACAGACAAGAGACTTTTTAAATGTAAAAGCCCATCAACAGACAAGAGACTTTTTAAATGTAAAAGTTCCTGTTGCTCATTCTGTCACTACTGCGCCCGGGCAATCGCAAAAGAAAGATTTAAGTCCCGGGCCAGCAGTTTGTACTACCAAAGATTACAAATTAAAATCTGTGAAAAGTGCTTTGTGTGTCACTCCATTGTCTCTTGCCACTTCTGTCTCAAATGTACCAAATGTTGCCCAAAGTCCGCCTGTAGGGGCCAGACTTCAAAACTTCTGGGAAACTTGGCTAGAACTGGGGGCCGGCCCCAAAACAATCCAAAACTTGAGGGAAGGTTATACCCTCCCCTTCCGGATCCGACCCAAACTTACAAGATCTCCGACAGTCATAAGTTGTTATGCCAATCCTCACAGGAACAGCTACCTGTTGGAGGCATTGCATCAACTTATGGACAAAAATGCAATAGAGCTGGTCCAAAACCCAACCTCTCTGGGGTTTTTCAACAGACTTTTCCTAGTTCCCAAACCCAACAACAAATGGAGGCCCATCTTGGATCTGAGCAAATTAAACCTCTTCCTCAAAGTGGAGAAGTTCAAGATGGAAACACCGGAAACCATCAGAACTTCCCTCCAACAAGGGGAGTGGGTCATCTCAGTAGACTTCAAAGATGCCTACTTCCACATACCAATACAGGAACAATCCAGGAAATACCTCAGATTTCATATCCAGGGCCGGAACTACCAATTCAAGGCACTGCCCTTCGGCCTGTCCACAGCTCCAATGGAGTTCACAGTGGTAGCAAAAGAGGTGAAACTGATGGCCACACACAAGGGTATAAGGATCCACCAGTACCTAGACGACTGGTTGGTCAGAGCCAGATCCCCCCAAACCTGTATCCAACACACCAAAATTCTGGTCAAGATGTGCCAGGATCTGGGCTGGCTGGTGAACTTAGAAAAATCGGAACTGGAGCCCAAACAAGTTTTCAACTTCGTAGGCTACCAGTTCGACCTCAGGTCCGGCCGGGTCAGACCGACACCGGACAGGTGGCAAAACCTTCAAGGGAAAATACAAACACTGCTGTTACTTCCGGCCTGTCCGGTCCGACAGTTCATGTCCTTGATAGGTCTGTTAACTGCCACAGAGAAACAAGTTCACCTAGGCCGGTTGCACATGAGACCCATACAGTGGCATCTCAAAAACAATTGGAGGGTACCGGAATCCCTAGAGAAGGTCATCCCTCTACCCAGATCCCTGCACCCACATTTACAATGGTGGCTAGAAGAAAGCAATGTGCTTCAAGGTCAACCATTACACCCCATAAAGCATGCTCTGCAAATTTTTACAGACGCATCAAAAGAAGGATGGGGCGCTCACTTAAACGAGCTCACTGCAAGGGGTTCCTGGTCAGTCCCGGAAAGCAAGCTGCACATAAATCACCTGGAGCTAAAAGCAGTTTTCTTAGCTTTCAAAGAGTTTCAGGACCTATGCACAAACCAAATTGTCCTAGTGGCCACAGACAATACCACTGTAGTGGCCTACATAAACAAAGAAGGAGGCATGAAGTCGGGCCCTCTCTGTGCCCTACTGTGGAGAATCTTGACCTGGTGTTCCCAGCGACAAGTAACCCTCAAAGCCCGGCATATCCCTGGCCGACTAAATGTGATAGCAGACAAGCTATCCAGGCTAAATCAAACCATTCAAACAGAATGGTCCCTCCTTCCGGACATTTTCCAAAGACTATGCAGCAAGTGGCACCGGCCTCAGATAGACCTATTTGCCACGAGGTTCAACCACAAGTTACCTCGCTTTGTCTCTCCAGTACCGGACACCCTGGCTGTAGCAGTGGATGCACTCACTCTGCCATGGGAGGATCTGGACGCATACGCCTTCCCACCGACTGCCATATTGAGCAAAGTGGTGGAGAAACTACTGGACTCCCCTTGCAAGAGATTCCTTCTGATTGCTCCGGGTTGGCCCAACATGCCTTGGTTTTGGGACTTGGTGACCATGTCCAGCCAGGTCCCTCTCAGCCTACCCAACCTGCCCAATCTGTTGACACAGCCCTTCAATCAGACCCCTCACAGAGATCTGACAAATCTAAATCTCCATGCCTGGCTCCTAGAGCCACAAAAATCAAAGAGCAGGGCTTCTCTGAGGCAGTGGCAGCAAGAATTGAGGCTCCTCAAAGACAATCAACCAGATCAGTCTATGAGGCAAAGTGGACCATTTTTAAAAAGTGGTGCGTCACTAATCAGGTGGACTTCAGGTCACCACCTGTAAAGTCTGTGGCTGACTTCCTAATGTATCTCTTTGAGACTAAGAAGCTGCAGCCCAGTACCATTGATGGCTACAGGTCTGCCATTGCTGATAAACTAGGTGATACAACAGTGAATATCAGCAAAGATGGTAATCTCACCCGTCTCCTGGACAGTTTCCACAGAGACAGACCTAAAGGGCGGAGGGGTGTACCCTCCTGGAACCTTTCCCTGGTGCTGCACCAGCTAACAAAGGCCCCTTTCGAACCTCTTAGGGAGGCATCCCTGAAGCATGTAACCTTCAAAACTGTTTTCCTTTTGGCCCTAGGGTCGGGTAAAAGAAGGAGTGAGATCCATGCATGGCAACACAAAAACATCAGACACCAGTCCGATTGGTCTAAGGTGTCCCTGGTTCCATCTCCCAGCTTTCTTTCAAAGAATCAGCTGGCCAAAGAGGGTCCAGAGAGTGTAGCCCCAGTGGTCATACCAGCACTGGCTCCTACCCTGGATAGATCCCTCAAATCTGACAGGTCCCTTTGTCCGATCAGAGCCTTGCGCTACTATCTGGACAGGACATCAGACATCAGACAGGGTAAAGAATTAGTCTTTGTCTCCTTCAAGAAAGGCTTCGACAAGGATATCTCCCCTGCTACCATCTCCTCTTGGATCAAACAAACTGTGATCCTCTGCTACGAGCTCTGAGATCATCAAGCCCATACCCTACATCAAGTTAAAGCTCATGATGTTCGGGCTTTCGCCGCTTCTAAGGCCTTCCAATCGGGAGTTTCCTTAGATCAGATCTTATCAGCTTGCCACTGGAAATCCCACAATACCTTCACGCAGTTTTACCTGAAGGACTTGGCTTGGGCTGATTCAGAGCTTTTTCATCTTGGTCCTGTGGTGGCTGCCCAGCAGATCCACCAACAGACCACTACCTAGAGGAGATTTGTACATTTGTAAATATAGTTAAGAATAATTCATCAAAAAAAAAAAAAAAAAAAAAAAAAAATCTTCTGATTTATTTCCTTCGGGAGACTTGCCTTTGGGACTGAACTCATCCCTCTCCTCCTTTACCTCAGAGTAGGTCTGAGAATAAAAAAGGGGGGGGGGGGGGGGGGGGTATACGGTATCAAGGTCGTTTCTGAAGGTTACACCCTATTACCGGATGATGATATTCGACCACAGCCCTTATGGGTTACCGACCTCAAGGTCTACCCAGGCTTACACAAGGTACCTATCTTCACTACTGAGTATGAGTTCAATTTGATCCCTAGTAACTTACCCGCCGACCAAGCGGTAGTTATTCAGCTATTGTCCATTGGATAGGATGTATTAACGCAATAAAATTGCAAATTTAATAAGTAAATTAAATTTTTATAAGTTAATACCCTATCCAATGGACACACAAGGCCCTCCCACCGACCCCGCTATCAGTTCACTAGGGGTCTAATAAGGTTTAGACAACAAAAAAGATGCTATGACGTCACTCTGTCTAGACAGGAAGGAAGTACGACACGCCATCTGGCGAGTGCACAGTACTGGGCCGGCCTAGCCGGTGGAGACACAGGACGTCTTTTTCTGACGTTTGGCGGGCCGGTCCGCGCCGACCGGATAAGCTATTGTCCATTGGATAGGGTATTAACTTATAAAAATTTAATTTACTTATTAAATTTGCAAATTTCTCGGGTTTTACAGTCGCCTGTTCCTAGTACCCAAGCCTCACCAAAGGTGGAGGCCAGTCATAGACCTAAGCAGGCTCAACACTTTTCTGCACGTAGTAAAGTTCAAAATGGAAACTCCAGAGTCCATCAGGACCTCCCTGATTCCAAGGGAATGGGTATCGTCAATAGACCTATCAGACGCTTACCTTCACATCCCCATCCATCCCAACTCAAGGAAATACCTAAGGTTTTGCTACAAGTCCCAGGTGTTCCAGTTCACCTCCCTCCCATTCGGACTAGTCACAGCCCCCCAGGTCTTTACAATGATTGTAAAGGAAGTGAAGCTAATGACCCTCTCCAGAGGACTTCACCAATACCTGGACGACTGGCTGATCAGGTCCCAGTCTCAGGAGGAAGCCCAAGTGAACACTCAGTGGTAGACCTAACCCAGTCCTTGGGTTGGATAATAAATCAGGAAAAATCAGAACTGAAACCTGCTCAGGTGTTTTCGTTCGTGGGCTATGAATACCATCTAGATTCAGCCCTTGTAAAACCCACTCAAGAGAGATGGCTCAAACTTCAGGATTTGATCCTAAGACTCAAGTCAAGACATGTCTTCACTGCAAGATGTTTGATGTCGCTAATTGGGTTGCTTGCCTCAATGGAGAAAATGATCCCGGAGTGACGCCTTCACACGAGGCCCTTTCAGTTTCACCTCAAGGAGCACTGGAGATATCCTCAGTCGCTGGACAGCCTCCTTTCTTCGAGAGAAGCCATTGCAGCTCACTTAGACTGGTGGCAAAATCCCTCAAACGTGATGAGAGGTGCAGACCTTCATCCCAGAGACCACAGTATCCAACGTTGGGGCATTCACTTAGATCAAAGGGTCTGTGGTCAGACCGGGAAAAAAGGCTACACATAAACGTTCTAGAATTGAAGGCGGTCCCCCTGGCCCTTCGAAGCTTCAAGGACCAGTGCCAGAACCAAACAGTGCTAGTTGCAACGGACAACTCAACAGTGGTAGCCTACATAAACAAACAAGGAGGAGCTCACTCAGCAGAGATGTGCACTCTCCTGTGGAAGATCATGACATGGTGCCATCACTGTCACATAACATTAAAAGCCAGACACATTCCAGGGTGTCTGAACATAATGGCCGACCTTCTATCCAGGTCGAACCAAGTACAGTCAACAGAATGGTCACTGCATCCGCTGGTGTTCAAACAGATCTGTCAAAGGTGGTTCACTCATGTAGATCTATTTGCCACTCACCTGAACCACAAACTTCCACTGTACGTATCTCCTGTCCCAGACCCAAGGGCTTGGGACATAGATGCTCTGAGCATAAACTGGATGGGTCTCACTGCCTATGCTTACCCTCCGACGGCTCTCCTTCACAGGGTGATCCAAAAAATCAGGCAATGCCATTGCCTGATCATCGTAATAGCCAGGGATGGCCTGGTTTTGGGACCTAGTGCAGCTCTCAACAGAGATCCCACTACAACTCCCAATGTCAACAACTCCCTCAAACAGTCCCACAATTATGTGTTTCACAGCAATCCACAACATCTCAACCTCCACGCCTGGTGTCTAGGAGTGGACAGCTCCAAGAACAAGGCTTCTCTGTGGAGGTGGCAGAGAAAATTGCTGCCCCTCAGAGGTCATCAACAAGGACCATCTACAAGTCGAAGTGGGCCCTATTTGAGAAGTGGTGCAGAGGAAATTTGGTGGATTTCTCCACTCCATCTGAAACAAGTCTCAGACTTTTTCATGTACCTGTGCCAAGATCTAAACAGGCGCCCCTCGACCATCGATGGTTACAGGACGGCCATTGTTGACACTTTGGGCCCAACGGGCCACCATATTGCACAAACTTCAGACCTTCACAGGTTACTCTCCAGTTTCCACAGGGATCCTCCCAAAAGTTCCAGGAATCTTCCTAAGTGGAACCTTTCTGTTGTTCTCATTGAGTTCACAAAAGCACCCTTTGAGCCTATGAAAGACACAGACCTCAAACATCTTACTCTCAAAACTGCTTTCTTGCTAGCTTTGGCCTCCGGCAAGCGCCGCAGCGAAATCCATGCCTGGGTTGCAAACAAGGTATCTAATCTAGGCCAATGGGAAAAGGTTGCCTTGTTCCCTTCTTCTGACTTCATAGCCAAAAACCAACTAGCAAGAGAAGGTTCTCAAAGTGTGTCTCCGGTGACTATTCCTGCTTTGACTACCATTGTAGATAGGGATGGGTCGGTATGAAAAATGTGAACATCGGGAGGTCGCCAATGCAAAACCGTACCGATTTCGGGACTCCGCGTTTTAGTACACCCCAATCAAACATGGACGTTTCCTCTTATGACATTGCAATAAAAATCCCCAAATGGACAAAATATGAGAGAAACTTGTATAATTTCATCAGGTTTCTTGTTTGTTCCCAATATTTTAAGTTTTCCTTCCATTATATGCGTTGTCAAGCGAGATTTAGGTTATAAAGTGTCTTAACCAAAATATGGCAGTTCTCAACGTGTCGCTATAAAAGTCTGCAAATGGACGAAAATATGGGGAGAAAAGCTTATAATTTCTCCAGATTTTGGGTAGGTTTCTAATATTTTAAATCTTCCTTCCATTATATATGTTAGCAGGCGAAGTGGCGGTTTTAAAATCTTGTCACGGTATTTCAGTAAAATGCTCTCGATACCGAGATACCGGACCTACCGACCCATCCCTAATTGTAGATGGACAATTCAAAGAGGACAGCACCCTGTGTCCGGTGCGGGCCCTGAGGTACTATTTGGATCGAACCAAAGACCTGAGAGAGTCTCAATCCCTCCTTTACATCTCCTTCAAGAAAGGACATTCCTCAGACATCAGACCCGCTACTCTCTCCTCTTGGTTGAAACAAACCATTCTACTTTGTTATAAACAAGCAGACCAACAAGCCTTGGGTCTAATCCCAGGGTCTAGGTATAAGTTTACCTCTCAAGATGTTACGGGTAAGGTAATTTTTTATTAGGGCTGTGACGGGTACAAAAAAAATGGCATCGAGTACTCGCTCTCTGAAAACCGGCCCGAATTCGAGTAACCGCGAGATTTAGTTCCCACTATTAGAAGTCTTCTGTAAACAAATAGTCGATTCCGGAAACGAAACTTTTGAAGAAAAACGTCTCCTATTTAACCAGATATTATAGATTATGGGGTAAATTATAGGTTTTCAAGCGAAAACAACAACTTTAATTGATGTTATGTGACGGAAATGCTGAAATGCAGCATATTTTACCAAACGTTTCATTACGTGGGCGACAATACAATACCTCGCGAGTAACCGCGTACTTAAAATGGACTCGAGTACAAGCCAAAATCGCCTCATACACCGAGGCTCGAGTACTCGTTCACAGCCCTATTTTTATGTCGTCACTCTGCGGCGTGGGCGTACGCGTCTGCGTACGCATCCGCGTGAACAACTTCTCCTCCAAAACTACAAGGCCTAGAGACGTGCTGTTTTTTTTAAAAGATACCTTATCTATCGAGGATGAAAAATTGTTCAAGGCATGCAAATCTGTCTGTTCGTCTGTTTGCTAGAGACATTACAAGGGGGGTACCCCCACCAAAAGTGTGAAAATTTCAACACTTAATCACAATTTTCTCAGTGACTATTGCAGGGATTTCTCTCATATCTTGCATATATGTACTAGGCCAGAGGTAGATTCTCTTGTGTGAGTATGAGACCTGGGCCCGTATTCACTAACATTCTTATTCTTAGAAAAAGAATTTTTCTTAGAATTAGAAAATTTTCTTATCTAAGAATTTTCTTATTCTTAGAAAAAATTTGTATTCACAAAGCAATTCTTAGTTAAGAATTATTTCTAAGAATAAGAATTTTCTTAGTTAAGAATAGTGAACAGAAACATGTGCATGCATATAGTTTTTGATGTCACATGATCAGTCATGTGATATATTTACACCTTTATTGTTTGAAATGGACTCAGAATTAGGTGCTGGATTCTCAAAAGGTCTAATCTTAGCCTTTTCTTAGGCGTAGCCCAGTCTTAAACATAAGAATTTTTTTCCAGCTAGGAATTTTCATAAATAGGTATTCATAAAGCCGGTTGCAGCTTGATTAAAAGTCATCAACTTAAAAAGAATGATTTTTTTCATATAACCAAATTTATTGAACATAAATCAGAAAGCAGTGTACATATTAACTATAAAATAAGTATATCCCAAATATGTAGCTACAAATATGTATTCTGCACTAAACATAAACATTGACATGCTGTCCTTGATTGAGTTTGGTTAATATGATTGGTTTATGCCAGGGAATGTAAACACAAGTGAGCTGTTGATTTGACCTGACATATGCCAATTTGATAAAAATCAATAAATGGGATGTGCCCATGCACTGAGCAAATCATGTCAATTGTGATGCTTATAGTTATGTCAAGGTCAGTAAACAAAGCATATTTCTGGGGAAAAAACAACTTCAAGTATTTAATATAATTATTTTACATCAGTTTGGTGTAGTACGTAGTGCACTTGCTATTTTTTGTGGGATATATAATTGTAAATCTTATTCATATTTATTTTGGGTTATTATGTAATAAAATAGTTGCACCAAATGGATAAAATAATTTGAAACATGAAACTAAAACTTTCACAGTGGGATATGCACATAAAGTCAATGTAAATATATATATTCAATTGGATATGTGCTGCTAAATGCTGTTGATATATACTCTAATCTTGTGGATATATATTTCTCAGAATGTGTTGATGTTCACTGTAAAACTTGTCCACTTACTGTTGACACTTGGATCAGAAAGGAATAAGTTTTGCAGTTGAGAACCTTCTAACCTCTTAAAAACATATAAAAAAACTAATATAGAGGGGTGTGTAAGTATTTTTAACTTAATTCTAGCCATTTGAAATTTTGAAGTGGGGAAAATATACATGGCGGCCATATTTAAAGCCAGTCAACAAAATAGCATATATCATTCACTTCAGTCTTTAGCTGTAAATATAAAGTTCTTGTAAAAAAATCATGCAGATCAGAAAAAAAACCACTGGATTTGTCTGGTCATAGAAAAAAAAATGTCTATTTGCATGCAATTGATAAAAAATATGAAATATGTCACCTTTTTCTTAACTTAAGTAAGGTCTTGATCATTCTTGGATTTGAGCATCATTCTTAGAAAAAATTCTAAGAATAAGAAAAAATTCTAAGAATAAAAATTTAGTGAATACCAAAAATACTTATTCTTAGAATTTTCTAAGAAAAATTCTAAGAAAATTCTTATTCTAAGTATAAGAATGTTAGTGAATACGGGCCCTGGATCTGTCTTACTTTTTTTTTAATAAATTTTTTTAATAATTTTTAATGCATTAAAATCATGAAATCATGCACAAAATCATTTATAACTTGAAAACTGTTGCATCTAGAGCATTTTGTTAAAATATGTTATTCAGCTACTTTTTTCATAGCTACAATATGGTGAGTAAGTTGGGTGCCTGTCTCAATAGCTAAGTGAGTAATAGCTACTTTTGGGCTTTTCAGTAACTTCCATCATGAGTAGAATCACTTGTAACTTGAAAACTATTGCATTTAGAGAATTTCGTATAAATATGTTATTCAGCTACTTTTGGGTCAGCTATAACATAGTAAAATTTTAGACCTGTAGCTCATGGCATAGCTGAGTAATAGCTACTTTTAGGTTATCACTGTTGAGTAAATCGCTTATAACTTCAAAACTATTGCATTTAGAGAATTTCGTATAAATATGTTATTCAGCTACTTTTGGGTCAGCTATAACATAGTAAAATTTCAGACCTGTAGCTCATGGCATAGCTGAGTAATAGCTACTTTTAGGTTATCACTGTTGAGTAAATCGCTTATAACTTGGAAACTATTGCATTTAGAGTATTTTGTTTCAATATGTTATTCACCTATTTTGGGATCAGCTATAACATATAGTGAAGTTTCAGATCTGTGGCTCATTGCATAGCTGAGTAATAGCTACTTTGTAGTTCTCACTATTGAGTAAATCGGTTGTAATTGGAAAACTATTGCATTTAGAGAATTTCGTATAAATATGTTATTCAGCTACTTTTGGGTCAGCTATAACATAGTAAAATTTCAGACCTGTAGCTCATGGCATAGCTGAGTAATAGCTACTTTTAGGTCATCACTATTGAGTAAATCAGTTGTAACTTGAAAACTATTGCATTTACAGTATTTTGCTTAAATATGTTGTTCACGTACTTTTGGGTCAGCTATAACATAGTAAAATTTCAGACCTGTAGCTCATTGCATAGCTGAGTAATAACTACTTTGAGGTTCTCACTATTGAGTAAATCAGTTGTAATTGCAAAACTATTGCATTTAGAGAATTTAGTATAAATATGTTATTCAGCTACTTTTGGGTCAGCTATAACATAGTAAAATTTCAGACCTGTAGCTCATGGTATAGCTGAGTAATAGCTACTTTTAGGTCATCACTATTGAGTAAATCAGTTGTAACTTGAAAACTATTGCATTTACAGTATTTTGCTTAAATATGTTGTTCACCTACTTTTGGGTCAGCTATAACATAGTAATTTCAGACCTGTAGCTCATGGCATAGCTGAGTAATAGCTACTTTTAGGTTATCACTGTTGAGTAAATCACTTATAACTTGAAAACTATTGCATTTAGAGTATTTTGTTGCAATATGTTATTCACCTATTTTGGGGTCAGCTATAACATAGTGAAGTTCCAGACCTGTGGCTCATTGCATAGCTGAGTAATAGCTACTTTGAAGTTCTCACTGTTGAGTAAATCAGTTGTAATTGGAAAACTATTGCCTTTACAGAAATTTGTGCAAATATGTTATTCAGCTACTTTTGGGTCAGCTATAACATAGTGAAATTACAGACCTGTAGCTCATGGCACAACTGAGCAATAGCTATTCTCAGGTACTGACTGTTGAGTAAATCAGCTATAACTTGAAAAATATTGCTTTTATTGCGTTAATACATCCTATCCAATGGACAATTGCTAAACCGGTCGGCGCAGACCGGCCCGCCAAACGCCAGAAAAAGACGTCCTGTGTTTCCACCGGCTGGCCGGTCCCAGTACTGTGCATTCGCAAGGTGGCGCATGGTATTTACTTCCTGTTTAGACAACATGACGTCATAGCATCTTTTTCGTTTGGCGCGTGTACTGTGCAGACGTGTTTTCATCATCTCCAGATATTTTAAGGAAAAGTGTGCATTATAACGGATTTTCAACCTTATATGTGGATGTTTTCAGTGTAGAAGTTTTATCTACTTATCAAGCACGGATATACAGTTAGAAATCTGCTGGAAACGCTCCCTAGTTGACTCAATTTTATTTTGATGATAGGGCAGTAATCGACGAGAATTATGAAGGCAGCCATTTTTGCTAGTTTCCTCCCATTCAACCATTGTGTTGTTAGGGGCAGATCGACTTATTGAGGAATTATGGATTTACTATTTGCAGGTATTTTTATCCGTGTCTTTGTTTAAATGTTCAATCTATAACCTTCCAGCTACTATCACCATAGTAACGTCTTAGAAATCACGGAAACCTCAGTCTATGTAGTTTTGAGCACTGTAAATAGAAGGAATTCCCCAAGGTGCATTCTTCATCAGAGCGCACTGGTACAGACTTCTCTGCTGTAAAGCATCAGTCACACCAGCCCAGCTCGAGTATTTTTCATCAGAAGCAAGAGATGAATTCTTCAGATTTCTTCAGAGGAAGAGCATGAAGTCTACTATTGTGATATCAGTCCCTCCCTTGCGGACCCGGCTTGTTGTCGGTAGTGAGGGTTGTGGATGGCCAGTTCACTGGTTTTATCACGAAAGGAAGAAGGAATTTCATCTACAAATCTTCAGAGCGCACTGGTCCGGGCTCCCCTGCTTTCAAAGCATCAGCCGGCCGGCCAGCTTAAAAGAACGCGACCTCTGACGTCATATCCAGTTAGCCAATCGCGTTCCTTCCTTTCATCTCACGAAGCTGGTCACGTGTTTTCACCGACCAGGAAGGTCGGAAGTGCGTTCTTCAGAACTCACGGCTACTGTGACTACAGTCCCTGCTTTGCAGACCCGGCCTGGTTGTCGGTAGTGGGGTTTTGTGGACTGTAAAGTTGCCGGTAAAGCATCACACAAAGAACGCGAATACTGACGTCATCCCTAGTCAGCCAATCGCGTGTCCTTCCGAACAATCACGAAGCAGGTCACGTGTTTTCACCGACCAGGAAGGTCGGAAGTGCGTTCTTCAGAACTCACGTCTTTTGTGATTCCAGTCCCTGCCTTGCAGACCCGGCTTCGTTGTCGGTAGTGGGGTTGGTGGATGAACAGAATACTGCGCATTTGCATGTATAAGTATCACAAAAGAACGTCACAACTGACGAACTCCAATCAGCCAATCGCGTGTCTTCCGACCAGCAAGCTGGTCACGTGACACACCGAACAACAAGTGTTTCTAAAAATAGTTCACAAGGGCTTCCCCAGCAACTGTCAAATCTACAAATAAGACGTGCGATTAAAGAAATTCTTTAATTAATGGAGGAAACCTACAGCAAGCTGAATTCAACACACAAGATAGTTGTAACAATGCTTCAACAACTGGTTACAGAGTGTTCCGGGCTGGTACTGGCTACACAGCCTTGTACACTTGCTTCAACAACTGGTTACAGAGTGTACCGACTGGTACTTGCTACACAGCCTTGTACACTTGCTTCAACAACTGGTTACAGAGTGTACCGGCTGTTACTGACTTCACAGCCTTGTACACTTGCTTTAACAACTGGTTACAGAGTGTACCGACTGGTACTTGCTACACAGCCTTGTACACTTGCTTCAACAACTGGTTACAGAGTGTACCGGCTGTTACTGACTGCACAGCCTTGTACACTTGCTTTAACAACTGGTTACAGAGTGTACCGACTGGTACTGGCTACACAGTCTTATACACTTGCTTCAACCTACTGGTTACAAAGTTTACTAACAGGGTGTTGGCTACACAGTCCTTACTTACTGTACAGTGCTTCAACCCAACTGGTTACATATATAAAAAAAAAAAAAAAAAAAAAAAAAAAAAAAAAAAAAGCTGGCTAAATATAGACCAGTAGCTGTCAAAATTTATGGATGACCCCAGCCTGCCAGTTTCTTGCTACAGAGAATTACTAGTTACAGTAAGGTACCGAGTATGGAGCCCGGGTACCGGACAGAGTTACCTCAGGTTTATTTGGTTACAGAGAATTCTTAGACCAGTCAGTGGTCTTGGTGATATGACAGTGTCCCTTATCACACCTCTCAACAACCTGTTATCGGTGCTGGACTTGACTGGAGAGATAATAAATTTTGTCATCATGTCCGGCCAGGGGTCAGACATCTCACAAATGACAATTGCTCTGTAAATACTGCACCTTGCAGGCTGCTGGCCCGGGGCGAAGAGTCTATTAATATGAAAGTTGTGTCAGCCCCACTGGACCACAATAAGAACAGAGAGACTGTTAACCTGGATCATTGTCACCAGACCGGACCAGTGTCCGGAGGGACAGAAAATGTTGATCAGAATACCAAATGTCCCAAATGTGGCACACAGTCTTCCTTTAGGTTCCAGACTAACCCCTTTTTGGGAACGTAGGAAGCCTTGGGGGGCTGGACCCTAGGTAGTACAACTGTTGAAGGAGGGATACCTATGTCCATATACCTATACAAGAACAATCCAGGAAATGCCTGAGATTTCACATCCAAGGTCGGACATACCAGTTCAAGGCCCTGCCATTCAGTTGGTCCACAGCACCTTTGGAGTTCACCGTGATACCAAAGCAGGTGAAATGGATAGCCATACACAAGGATTTAAGAAGCCACCTGTACCTAGATGACTGGTTGGTGAGAGCCAGATCCCACATACACAGGAACTAGTAAATAATGTGTCAGCAAATGGGTTGGCTGATGAACTTAGAGAAATCAGAGCTGGAGCCCAAACAAGACTTCGATTTTGTAGGCTACCAGTTCGACTTCAGTTCTGATCGGTTTCGACCGACTCTGGACTGGTGACAGAACCTTCAAGAGACTGTTAAAACTGCTATCCCTACCGGCTTGCCCGGTCCGGGAATTCAGGTCCTTGATAGGTTACTAACATCTACAGAAAGCATGTTAATCTAGGCAGACTTCATATGAGACCCATACAGTGGCATCTCAAAAACAACTGGAGGGTATCCAGAATCACTGCAAAAGGTGATCCAAGTCCCCAGGTCCCTGCACCCCCATTTACAATGGCGGCTGAAGGAAGACAATGCACTTACAGGCCAACCATTACACCCAATAAACATGCTCTGCAAATATTTACAGACGCATCAATAGAAGGGTGGGGCGCTCACTCAGATGAGCACTTGCAAGAGCAACCTGGTCCCCTCCGGGAAGCAAGTTGTATATGAACTTTCTAGAACTTAAAGCAGCCTTTCTGGCTTTAAAAGAGTTCCAAGACCTTTGCTCAACAAGATAGTACTTGTAGTACTTGTAGCAACTGACAACACCACAGTAGTGTCATACATAAAGGAAGGAGGAATGAGGTTGGGCCCACTTTGTGCCCTACTATGGAGAATCTTGACCTGGTGTACCAGGAAACAAGTGACTCTAAAGCACGACACATTCCAGGCCAGCCTAATGTGGTAGCAGACAGGCTGTCCAGGCTAGGCCAGACCATCCCAACAGTGGTTTCTCCTTCCAGAGGTCTTCCACTCTATGCAGTAGGTGGCACCGGCCCAAAATAAACTTGTTTGCCACGAGGTTCAACAACAAGTCACCTCTGTTTTGTGTCACCGGTACCGGATCCCCTGGCCACAGCAGTGGATGTGCTCAGTCGGCCATGGTAGGATCTAAAAGCATACACCTCACCATCAGCCATATTGGGCAAAGTGGTGAAATTGCAAGACTCCCCATGTAAGAGAATCATTCTGATTGCTCCGGGGTGGCCCAACATGCCTTGGTTTTGGGATCTAGTGGCCATGTCCAGCCACATCCCGCTGAGCCTGCCCAATCTGTCCAGCCTGTTCGCAGCCATTCGATCAGATCCCTCACAGAAATCTGACAAATCTTAATCTCCATGCAGGGCTCTTAGAGCCTCAGCAATCGAGGAGCAGGACTTGTCTGAGGCTGTGGCAGCAAGAATTGAGGCTCCTCAAAGAGGGGTCAATCAGATCAGTCTATGAGGCAAATGGGTCATTTTTACCAAGTGATGTATCATTCATCAGGTGGACTTCGGGCACCACCTGTAAAGTCAGTTGTTTACTTCCTTAGGTACCTGTTTCAGGACAGGAAGTTGCAGCCCAGTACCATTGATGGTTACAGGTCAGCCATTGCTGCTGGTCTAGAAATTGCCCATCAATTTTAGTCAGGATGAACATCTCACTCGTCTCCTGGATAGCTTCCACTGAGACAGACCCAAAGGCCGGAGGGTAACCCCTTCCTGGAACCTCTCCCTGGTTTTTGCACCAGCTGACAAGGTTCATTTTGAACCAATTAAAGGCCTCCTTGAAGCATTTGACCTTCAGTTTTCCTCTTGGCCCTGGGTTCGGGCAAGCGTAGAAGTGAGATACATGCTTGGCAAACAGCCCAACACCATTGATGGTTATAGGTCACTCATTGTTGATAAACTGGAAATTCACCCTTTAACATCAGTAAGGACGAAAATCTCGCTCGTCTCCTGGATAGTTTCCTGAGAGACAGACCCAGAGGCAGGAGTGGCATACCCTCCTGGAACTTCTCACTGGCCGTGCACCAGCTGAGACTCCTTTTGATCCAATCAAGGAGGCCCCCTTGAAGCATTTGACCTTCAAGACGGTATTCCTCTTGGCCCTTGGGTCGGGCAAGTGCAAAAGTGAGATTCATGCCTGGCAAACTGATGTATTGGACACCAATCCGATTGGTCAAGGTGTCCCTGTATCCATCACCCAGCTTTCTATCCTAGAATCAGCTGGCCATAGAGTGTCCAGGGTGGCCCCTGGGGTTATAACAGCCCTGGCCTCGACTCTGGATAGATCCCTCAAGTCTGACAGGTCCCTCTGTCCGGTCAGAGCATTATGCTACTATTTGGACAGGACCTCAGACATCAGGCAGAATAAGGAGGTGGTGTTTGTCTCCTTTAAGAAAGGTTTCAACAAAGACATCTCACCTGCCACTATCTCCTCTTGGATCAAGCGGACTGTGGTCCTATGTTATGAGCTCTCTGACCAGGAGGCCCACATTTAACATCAGGTTAAAGCCCATGATGTCAGGGCCTTTGCTGCTTCTAAGGCCTTCCAGTCGGGAGTCTCCTTAGATCCAATCTTGTCAGCCTGCCACTGAAGTAACAATACCTTCACACAGTTCTATATGAAGGGCGGGGCTTGGGCTGATTCAGAGCTTTACCAATTGGGCTCGGTAGTGGCTGCTCAGCAGATCCACAAGTGGCCCTTAGATTGAGGAGATTTGTATATATGTATAAACAGTTTCTTCATGTACACAAGAATTACGTGTGGCGTGCTTCCTTTGGGAGGTTTATTTGCATTCTGGGACTGAACTCATCCCTCTCTTCCCCTACCTCAGAGCAGGTCTGCAAAAAAGGGGGGGGGGGCGACGGCGGTATAGCCCCGGGTAACCGGCTGCTGGCAACCGACCATGGCCTTGCAGGGTTTCCTGACCTTAAAGTCAACCCAGGCCTGGACCTATAGGTCTCCTGACGAAGTCAGCCTAGACCGTAGGTTAAAATTTGCTATTACTTGTGAGTTCACATAAGTCCCTAGTAACTTACCCGCCGACCAAGCGGTAGTTATTCAGCAATTGTCCATTGGATAGGATGTATTAACGCAATAAAATTGCAAATTTAATAAGTAAATTAAATTTTTATAAGTTAATACCCTATCCAATGGACACACAAGACCCTCCCACCGACCCCGCTATCAGCTTACTAGGGGTCTAATAGTTTTAGACAACGAAAAAGATGCTATGACGTCATGTTGTCTAAACAGGAAGTAAATACCATGCGCCACCTTGCGAATGCACAGTACTGGGACCGGCCAGCCGGTGGAAACACAGGACGTCTTTTTCTGGCGTTTGGCGGGCCGGTCTGCGCCGACCGGTTTAGCAATTGTCCATTGGATAGGGTATTAACTTATAAAAATTTAATTTACTTATTAAATTTGCAAATTTGGAGTATTTTGTTAAAATACATTGTTCACCTACTTTGGGGTTAGCTATAACATAGTGAAATTACAGACCTATAGCTCATGGCATAGTGGAGCAATAGCTATTTTCAGGTTCTCACTATTGAGTAAATCAGTTGTAACTTGAAAACTATTGCATTTACAGTATTTTGCTTAAATATGTTGTTCACCTACTTTTAGGTCAGCTATAACAGTGCAAAAATTCAGACATGTAGCTCATTGCATAGCTGAGTAATAGTTACTTTGAGGTTCTCACTCTTGAGTAAATCAGTTGTAACTTGAAAATTATTACATTTAGAGTATTTTGTTTAAATATGTTATTCACATAATTTTTGGTCAGCTATAACATAGTGAAATTGCAGACCTCTATGTCATGGCATAGCTGAGCAATAGCTTCTTTCAGGTTCTCACTGTTGAGTAAATCATTGTATCCAACCTGTAGGAAATCATGGGCTGGGAATCTATTAATATGGTCCGATTTGACCTTGGAACCCTCCTTCAAGGTCAAATGAGGATAGCCAAACATAAAAGTGCTTATAACTCGCTTATTATTGGTCCTAGAGGTTGGAATGAAAACCAACCTATAGAAAATCATGAGCTGGGAATTTTTTGGTGTGGTCGGATTTCACCTTGGACCCCTCCTTCAAGGTCAAATGAGGATAGTCAAACTTAAAAGTGCTTATAACTCACTTATTATTGGTCCTAGAGGTTTCGAATGGAAAACCAACCTATAGAAAATCATGGGCTGGGAATCTTTTGGTGTGGTCGGATTTGACCTTAGACCCCTCCTTCCAGGTCAAACGAAGATAGCCAAACTTAAAGTGCTTATAACTCGCGTATTATTGGTCTTGGAGGTTTGGGATGGTAAACCAACATATAGGAAATCATGGGCTGGGATTCTTTTGGTGTGGTCAGATTTGACCTGGGACCCCTCCTTCAAGGTCAATTGAGGATAGCCAAACTTACAATTGCTTAGAACTCGCTTATTATTGGTCCTACAAGTTTGGGATGGTAAACAAGCTACAGGAAATCATGGGCTGGGAATTTTTTTGTGTGGTCGGATTTGACCTTGGACCCCCTCCTTCAAGGTCAAACAAGGATAGCCAAACTTAAAAAGTGCCTATGACTCACTTATTATTGGTCCGAGAGGTTTGGGATGGTAAACCATCCTAAATTCTTTGGCTGGGAATCTTTTGGTATGGTCAGATTTGACCTTTGGACCCCTTCTTCATGGTCGAACGAGGATATTGCATTTATAGTATTTCTTTAAATATTTTTAACCTAGTTTTTACACTTAAACAATTACCTTGTTACTTTATTTCATAATACCATTTGCAGGGCACAACTTTTTTGTCCTTTTCTTCTGTCAGCTTCGGAATATCTTTCGAACATGCTGTTCAGTTACCATTTACTGTATTTCTGTACAGCCCTTTCCCTGATAATTATGCTTTCCTCTCATTATCACCATCACAAATCAAAAACATTCAGTCAGCTGACACAGTGCCCGTTCACGGGCACTCTCCTCTTGTTTATTTTATCAAGAATATATGTATTGAGGACTTATCAAGTTGTCATTAATCTCATATTCAATGGCAAAAAATTTATGAGAATTCCAAATAGTGGGCTGGTTTTTCACTCGTGGATGGGCCCCAAGGGCCCTTGCACCTCTTAAGTGAGCACGGCTGCACTTCTCTCCTACATTGAAAACATCTTGACAATTTTAGCACTGTCATCCATTCTATTCAGGTTTTTGGCTCTTTACAGGCCCGGTCTTCGGGATTGGGGTACTGTAAACAGGACTCAGACTGGTATTTCTAACATTCATTCAAATATATTACTTCAAAATCTAAGAAAATTGACATTTCTAAGAAAAATTGACATATCTTCCGGTCTCAGCTGTAATCCCACCACTGGGCGGTTGGATTCAGCATTGAGTCCCACATGGTAAGCTATTGTAGTGCAATAAAATTGAAAATTTTAATTACTTAAATGTAGCTTTTATAAGCTACAAGCTTACCATGTGGGACTCAGAAGAGTCCCACCCGGCCTCCCCACTGTATTACAGCTGAGGGGTTAGGTTAAATAATTTCAACGAGAAAGTAGGACGAAAGGTCAGAGTTCACCATGAGACAACAACTTGAGGCTACAGCCAACCATAAATGTCTATTTTTCTTAGACGTTGGGCCGATGCCTTGTGGCCATCCGAGAACAGCATTGAGTCCCACATGGTAAGCTTGTAGCTTATAAAAGCTACATTTAAGTAATTAAAATTTTCACAATTTTCAGCTTTTCAGCACTTACTTAATGAGTGGGTGGCTCATATCTTTAAAATTCTTGCAGCTTCAGAATTTCTTTCGAACATGCTGTTCAATTACCATTTACTGTACTTCTGTACAGCACTTTCCCTGATAATTATGCTTCCTCTCATTATCACCTTCACAACTCAAAAACACTGTCAGCTTACACAGTGCCCGTTCACGGGCACCTTACTCTTGTTTCCGACTTTTCCGATGTTTGCATGCTGGCAAAATGTCTGGCCTGTATTAAGCGAGGAAAAATGAATGCTGGTAAAGTAAGACTAATAATAGGCGACATCACTCAAAATCTGATTACATTTTTGTCACATTGTAGTGTGGAGCTGTGTGCACAATGTGCACAAAACTTGTCATTCAGAGAGAATATAGTAGTTTTCTCCTGGAGAAATTTGTCAGAATATTCGTGATCAGGTAAAAACTGTTAAACATATTAAGGTTTAAGAAATATTAAGAAATTTAATCCCATTCATGTTGTGTCCAGTTCAGTAGTTACATTTTTAATACAACAAATGTTCTCTAGGTGCGAGTGGAGTTCTTGGATGACAGCAGTCGATCAATTATCCGAAATGTTAAAGGCCCAGTTAGAGAAGGAGACATCCTCACATTGTTGGAGTCAGAAAGAGAAGCCAGGAGGTTACGCTGATGGGATATTTTGGGTAGGTGCTTTGGAATTGCATAGCTCGCAAGGTGCCTTGTATTGAAATAACTTTGACACATACGAGTGCTGTTAATGTAAATTTAAGAGTAAAAAGTTGAGGCATACTGACTGATGCAAACTATAAATCAAGTAATTCACAAATATGGATGGAATTTAGGATAATTTTGTCGTGATAAAACATCTACTGTTGTGGGTTTAACATGAGATGTTATTGCAAACAAAGTCTGTAAACATTTCAAATTTTCCAAGCTGATACAAAACTCCTTAAGATATAGTTAATCCAAGTGAACATAATGTTGTGATATTATGCTGTATCCTATAATATAGTTTGCATAATATTTACCTTTCTCTTGGTAGTCATGGAAACTACAGGAGGCCATACGATCTGGTTACCTTTTACCTTTAAAGACTTTGGCATATTGTTTCAACTATAGTAGCCTGGAGGGTAGGGTTGAAATCTAGTCTGGGCTGTATCACTGGAATTGCAAGGTGTAGAAAGTTTATACCTGATGTAATCGGACAGTCGGCCTATAATGCCATAGAGATATCTTGATTTGATCTTTGACACTTGTTGTAGTTAGTGGGTGGACGATTAGACATGTGCGCGATTAATCGTCCGTGAGAGTGCACAATCACAGTTGGTTTCACTTTGGAAACGTTTTCTAATGATCGATTATTCAGCTTAAATCTTGCCTTTCTTTATTTTTCTCAATATCCACATATTTGTATCCCCGGCGCAAAGCGGGGATACTATGGATTCATCATCGTCCGCAGAGATTTTTTGTTAGCGACCTACAGTCCACATTTCTTTCCAGATTTCTTTCATATTTGGCAGGTGGCTTGATATGGTGGAGGACTCGCCACCCTATCTTTTTGGTAGGCTTTATGTATAAATTAGGCCTGTGGTAGACAAAAATGTCTAAAATGTGGAATATTACTTGTTAGCGACCTACAGTCCACATTTCTTTCCAGATTTCTTTCATATTTGGCAGGTGGCTTGGTATGCTAGAAGACTCGCCACCCTATCTTTTTGGTAGGGTTTATGTCTAAATTAGGCCTGTGGTAGACAAAAATGTCTAAAATGTGGAATATTACTTGTTAGCGACCTACAGTCCACATTTCTTTCCAGATTTCTTTCATATTTGGCAGGTGGCTTGGTATGCTAGAGGACTCGCCACCCTATCTTTTTGGTAGGGTTTATGTCTAAATTAGGCCTGTGGTAGACAAAAATGTCTAAAATGTGGAATATTGCTTGTTAGCGACCTACAGTCCACATTTCTTTCCAGATTTCTTTCATATTTGGCAGGTGGCTTGATATGGTGGAGGACTCGCCACCCTATCTTTTTGGTAGGGTTTATGTCTAAATTAGGCCTGTGGTAGACAAAAATGTCTAAAATGTGGAATATTGCTTGTTAGCAACCTACAGTCCACATTTCTTTTATATTTGGCAGGTGGCTTATCGCTTAAAAGTATTGCAGATAACTCATTCATCTACTATTGGGAGAGCTTTCACATGGTGAAGTTTCAGACCCGTACATAATTACCTACTCAAAATGAGTAAATGCGAATTATCTCTTAAAAGTATTGCAGATAGCCAATTTTTCTCAAATAACTCATTCACCTACTTTTGGAAGAGCTTTCACTTGAAGTTTCAGACCCATAGCTAATTACTCATCTACTCAAAATGAGTAAATGCGAATTATCTCCAAAAGTATTGCAGATAGCCAATTTTTCTCGAATAAGTCATTCACCTACTTTCGGGAGAGCTTTCACATGGTGAAGTTTCAAACCCATAGCTAATTACTCACGTACTCAAAATGAGTAAATGCCTATTATCACTGAAAGTATTGCAGATAGCCAGTATTTCTCAAATAACTCATTCACCTACATTTTGGAGAGCTTTCACATGCTACAGTTTTTTTATGAATTTTTTAAAAATAATTTTTAATGCATTAAAATTAATGAAATCATGCACTAAATCAATTATAACTTGAAAAGTATTGCATTTAGAGCACTTTGTTAAAATATGTTATTCAGCTACTTTTTCCATAGCTACAACATGGTGAGTAACTTGTCTATCTCAATAGCTAAGTGAGTAATAGCTATTTTTGGACTTTTCACTAACTTCCATCATGAGTAAAATCGCTTGTAACTTGAAACCTATTGCATTTAGAGAATTTTGTGCAAATCTGTTATTCACCTACTTTTGGGTCAGCTATAACATAGTAAAATTTCGGACCTCTAGCTCGTGGCATAGCTGAGTAACAGCTACTTTTGCCTTTGCCGGTGGATACATCTTGCATCTGGCCACAGATGCGTCCTTGGTCTAGTCTTTATACATTTTACGTATTTTTAACTAATAAATTGACAGATTTGTCAAGTTTGTTTATATCTACCGCTATATTTACAGGAAGTGGGTATTTTCTAAATGACGGAACACCGTTATTCTTACCGGAGTGACCTATACTTTATCTCAGAAAGTGTTGTTTAATTAATGATCAACAATGGAATAAAATAATTGGTTGAGGGTCGATCATTGGTCGGAAAAATGAACGAATAATCGACCCCGAAAGTTGGAGGCGAGTCCCAACACTAGTTGTAGTGACACTGACCATACATGATAGATAAATTGGTGGGAAGGTGTAGGTGTGCAACATCATGATCTTGGCTCAGCCAGAATATTTTTTATTGCCACATTTAGTACATATTTCCCCCTATATCAAAGCAATATGGATTGCTGTAACCGATTATTATTTTATTTTTAATGTGCATTTACCTGATTGTCCTATATCCATTGATAGCCATACGTCAATTAATAAATAGATTAATTATTGTATCCACCGGAAGCATCCGGTGGATACTTTGGTTTAGCGTTCGCTACGCCGTCGCCACTGCCGCACGTAGAGAGATTTTCGGCGTTAACGTTCTAAGAGGAAAACGACAGCAGCTAGGTTCACCAAATTTGTAGGATATCTTCATTGGGGGGTAAGAGCTTCTCTGGGAAGGAAAATAGTCTCATTCTGAAAAACAAGATGGCCGCCATGGGCATTTCTTTGAAAATAATCGACATTTTTCTACTGGCTGTTTCTCATAGGTAGAAGGTTGAATCTCTTCATAGGTGATATGTATAACAGATATACATGTCCTCTACAACCTTGCACACATTTGACCTTGAAGCTCTTAATTCAAGGTTATCCACGGAGTGCCGAAGTAACCCACATAGCAGACTTTAAAAGTGCCTATATCTCCCTTATTATTGGTCCTAGAGGTTTGCAATGTGAAACCAACCCATTGGAAATCATGTGCTGCGAATCTTCTGATGTTGTCAGAATTGACCTTGGGCCCCTCGTTCAAGGTCAAAAGAGGATAGCCAAAGTTAAAATTGCTTATAACTCGCTTATTATTGCTCCTAGAGGTTTGGGATGGTAAACCAACATATAGGAAATCATGGGCTGGGAATCTTTTGGTGTGGTCGGATTTGACCTTAGACCCCTCGTTCAAGGTCAAACAATGATAGCCAAGCTTAAAAGTGCTTATAACTCGCTTATTATTGGTCCTAGAGGTTTGGGATGGTAAACCAGCATATAGGAAATCATTGGCTGGGAATCTTCTGGTGTGGATGGAATTGACCTTGGGCCCCTCCTTCAAGGTCAAACGAGGATAGCCAAAGTTAAAAGTGCTTATAACTCGCTTATTATTGGTCCTAGTGGTTTGGGATGGTAAACCAACCTATAGAAAATCATGGGCTGGGAATCTTCTGGTGTGGTCGGATTTGACCTTGGGCCCCTTCTTCAAGGTCAAACGAGGATAGCCAAAGTTAAAAGTGCTTATAACTCGCTTATTATTGATCCTAGAAGTTTACAGTACGAAACCAACTCATACGAAATCTTGGGCTAGGAATTTTCTGATGTTAGATTTGACTTTGGGCCCCTCCTTCAAGGTCAAACAGTGGCTCACTGGCTTTGGTGAGTTGTCTTTTCGGTGGATACAAATTTGCATCGGTCTCTGATGCATAGGTCTAGTTAAATTTACTGCTTCTTGTCTTTTAATGTGCAAGTGAATACTATAATCTTGCTATTGTATTGTTTTACTTTTTGTCTTTAGATACTATAAATAGTGCTGATATTAATAAACAATGTACCCACTGTTTGTTCTTATTTTAATTGTATATAACCATACAGCCTTCTTGCTTTGCAGCTTCAGTTCGTATTGCTTTCAATATTTAATTGTATCTTTTAGATGGAAACAATAAAATATTAATGTTTTAGTACTTTGTGTATTTGTTTTGCAGCTGTGGGTGTGAATTATACAGGAAAAGTCCAAGAAGCTTTGAACTGTAAAAGTCATTGGGAAAAATGATCATAATAAACTTGCAAAAAAAAAGTAATCAATTTTATTAAGTTGAATAAATAAAGGATCACCCACGTGCATATCAATGTTTTATTAATTACTATAGCCTGGTGCTGCTAATTACATGTCCCAGCCATATACATGATTTTACAGTATCTGCTGCTTCATCCAAAGCTATATGTCTCAGAAGAGTGTTGGTTTCACTGAAGATCACTTGATTTAATAACCAAGCTGATCTTTGTTCTTATCTGTTAAGAGTAGTATTTATATGTTACAGTAAATATGTGAAATCAGTAAATATGCTTATTTACTGAAATTTTCAGCAAATATGCGTATTTACTGATTTGGTTAGTAAATATGCATATTCTTTGAAAGATCGAGTTCATTATCTTTGGAACTAGTTTCCGCCTTTTGTTTTTTAAGGTAACGTTTCCTGTTTTGAATTTTCTTCATCTGTTCATCTGTGAAAGATGCACAGATATGACAGGGAGTTTCGAAGGTGACACAGGGGTCATCACCCTTGCCAGCCTCCCTACAGGTAGGGCAGTAGTTGTGTAGGTCGAAACTAAAACAAAAGTGGCGGCATTTCTGAGCTCTCAGTTTGTCTTTATTCGTTTGGTGGAGAGACATTTTAAACGCAATAAAAGACGTGCAATGTAAAGTGTCTGTACCGAGGAAAACTCAAAACACGCGAAAGTAAGAAAAATACTTATCCTGTCAAAATAAAAATTTTACAGAATGAGCTATGTTATATAATAAAAGAAATATCCAAAAAAGAACCTCTAACAATAAGTAAAGTCTAAAAAATAAATGAAAATGTCTGTATATTTACAAACTGCTACCAGTCAATCATGGCCAACGAGAAAGGAGGGCGATTGGTCAGAAGTTATCATGTGACGACAACTACTAGTATTTCCTGCTGCTAACAAGAACTATCTTTTTTTCTAAGACATTGGCCCGGGTGTGGCAACCCGAGAACAGCATTAAGTCCCACATAGTAAGCTTGTAGCTTATAAAAGCTACATTTAAGTAATTAAAATTTTCAATTTTATTACGCTACAATAGCTTACCATGTGGGACTTAATGCTGTTCTCGGGTTGCCACACCCGGGGCCAACGTCTTAGAAAAAAAGATCGTTCTTGTTAGCCACCGGATATACTGGTAGTTGTCGTCACGTGATATCTTCTGACCAATCGCCCTACTTTCTCGTTGGCCACGATTGACTGGTAGCAGTTTGTAAATATATAGACATTTTCATTTATTTCTCAGTCTTTACGTATTGTTGGAGGCTCATATTTGGATATTTCTTTTTATATATTTCATAGATTATCCTGTAAAATTATTATTTTATTGCGTTAATACATCCTATCCAATGGACAATTGCTAATCCGGTCGGCGCAGACCGGCCCGCCAAACGCCAGAAAAAGACGTCCTGTGTTGCCACCGGCTGGCCGGTCCGTAGTACTGTGCACTCCCCAGATGGCGCCTCGTACTTCCTTCCTGTCTAGACAACCTGACGTCATAGCATCTTTTTCGTTTGGCGCGTGTACTGTGTAGACGTGTTTTCTACGATCTCCAGATAGTTTAAGGAAAAGTGTGCATTATGACGGATTTTCTACCTTATTTTCAATAATTTATTGTTAAAATGTTACCTACATATCAAGCACGGATATACTTCAAGAAATCTGCTGGAAACGCTCCCTAGCTGACTCAATTTAGTATTGATGATAGGGCAGTAAGCGACGACAAATATGAATTATGAAGGCAACCATTTTGCTAGTTTCCTCCATTTAACCATTGTGTTGTTAAGGGCAGATCGACAATATTAAAGGAAATAATGGATATACTACTTACAAGGTATTTTTATCCGTGTCTTTTTTAATGTACCTTCTGTAACCTTCCAGCTACAGTCACCATAGAAACGTCTTTTCTAGTACTACAAATGCAAATCACGGAAAACTTCAATCTACGTAGTTTTGAATACTGTATATAGAGGGGATTCCCTTATGGAAGGTTCATTCTTCATCAGAGCGCACTGGTACAGACTTCTCTGCTGTAAAGCATCAGTCACACCAGCCTAGCTCGAGTATTTTTCATCAGAAGCAGGAGGTGAATTCTTCAGATTTCTTCAACCGACCTCTACATAGAAGGAATTTTCACTCTCAGTCCCACCCTTGTGGACCCGGCCTTTGTGTCGGTAATAAGGGCAGTGGATGGCCAGGAAACTGGTTTGAGTGTACAGCCGGCTGAGAAGAAGAACCGACTTCAGACCGGCCAGGAATTTCATCTACAGAGCGCACTGGTCCAGGCTTCTCTGCTTTTAAAGCATCAGCCGACCGGCCAGCTCAAAAGAACGCGACCTCTGACGTCATATCCAGTCAGCCAATCGCGTGTCCTTCCGACCAATCACGAAGCAGGTCACGTGTTTTCACCGACCAGGAAGGTCGGAAGTGCGTTCTTCAGAGCTCACGTCTACTGTGACTACAGTCCCTGCTTTGCAGACCCGGCCTGGTTGTCGGTAGTGGGGTTTTGTGGACTGTAAAGTTGCCGGTAAAGCATCACACAAAGAACGCGAATACTGACGTCATCCCCAGTCAGCCAATCGCGTGTCCTTCCGAACAATCACGAAGCAGGTCACATGTCTTCACCGACCAGGAAGGTCGGAAGTGCGTTCTTCAGAACTCACGTCTTTTGTGATTCCAGTCCCTGCCTTGCAGACCCAGCTTCGTTGTCGGTAGTGGGGTTGGTGGATGAGCAGAATACTGCGCATTTGCATGTTTAAGTATCACAAAAGAACGTCACAACTGACAAGCTCCAATCAGCCAATCGCGTGTCTTCCGACCAGCAAGCTGGTCACGTGACACACCGAACACCAAGTGTTTCTAAAAATAGTTCACAAGGGCTTTCCCAGCAACTGTCAAATCTACAAATAAGACGTGCAATTTAAGAAATACTTTAATTAATGGAGGAAACCTACAGCAAGCTGAATTCAACACACAAGATAGTTGTAACAATGCTTCAACAACTGGTTACAGAGTGTGCCGGGCTGGTACTGGCTACACAGCCTTGTACACTTGCTTCAACAACTGGTTACAGAGTGTACCGGCTGGTAGTGGCTACACAGCCTTGTACACTTGCTTCAACAACTGGTTACAGAGTGTACCGACTGGTACTGGCTACACAGCCTTGTACACTTGCTTCAACAACTGGTTACAGAGTGTACCGACTGGTACTGGCTACACAGTCCTGTACACTTGCTTCAACCTACCGGTTACAAAGTCTACTAACAGGGTGCTGGCTACACAGTCCTTAGAACTCCTTACTGTACAGTGCTTCACCCCAACACACACACACACAAAAAAAAAAAAAAAAATCAGCTATCTAAATGTAGCCCAGTAGCCGTCTAAATTCATTGGTGACCCCAGCCTGCCAGTTTTTTGTGCCGGTTACAGAGACTTGCTGTTTACAGCGAGTTACCGGTTATGGAGTCTTGGTACCGGACAGAGTTGCCTAATGTGAATTTGGTTACAGAGAATTCTTAGACCGGTCAGTGGTCTTGGTGATAAGACAGGGATATGACAGTGTCCCAAGCTACTGCCAGGCAACCTTCCCTTATCACACCTCTCAACAGCCTGTTATCGGTGCTGGACTTGACTGGAGAGATAATAAATTTTGTCATCATGTCCGGCCAGGGGTCAGACATCTCACAAATGACAATTGCTCTGTAAATGCTACACCTTGCAGGCTGCTAGCCCGGGGCGAAGAGTCTATTAATGTGAAAAGTTGTGTCAGCCCCACCGGACCGCAATAAGAGCAGGGAGAATGTTAACCGGGATCATTGTCACCAGACCGGACCAGTGTCCGGAGGGACAGAAAATGTTTGTCAGAATACCAAATGTCCCAAATGTGGCACACTATCTGCCCATAGGATCCAGACTAAGCCCTTCTTGGGAACGTAGGAAGCCTTGGGGCTGGACCCTAGGTAGTACAACTGTTGAAGGAGGGATACCTATGTCCATATACCTATACAAGAACAATCCAGGAAATGACTGAGATTTCACATCCAAGGTCGGGCATATCAGTTCAAGGCCCTACCATGCGGTTTGTCCACAGCAGGTGAAATTGATGGCCATACACAAGGATTTAAGAAGCCACCAGTACCTAGACAACTGGTTGGTGAGAGCCAGATCCCACCAGGCTTGTCGCCAACATATACAGGAACTAGTAAATAATGTGTCAGCAACTTGGTTGGCTGATGAACTTAGAGAAATCAGAGCTGGAGCCCAAACAAGACTTTGATTTTGTAGGCTACCAGTTTGTCTTCGGGTCTGATCGGTTCCGACCGACTCTGGACTGGTGACAGAGCCTTCAAGAGACTGTTAAAACTTCTATCCCTACCGGCTTGCCCGGTTTGGGAATTCATGTCCTTGATAGCTTACTAACATCTACAGGAAAGCATGTTAATCCAGGCAGACTTCATATGAGACCCATACAGTGGCATCTCAAAAACAACTGGAGGGTACCAGAATCACTGGAAAAGGTGATCCAAGTCCCCAGGTCCCTGCACCCCCATTTACAATGGCGGCTGAAGGAAGACGATGCACTTACAGGCCAACCATTACACCCAATAAAACATGCTCTGCAAATATTTACAGACGCATCAATAGAAGGGTGGGGCGCTCACTTAGATGAGCACTTTGCAAGAGCAACCGGGTCCCCTCCGGGAAACAAGTTGTATATAAACTATCTAGAACTTTAAGCAGTTTTTCTGACTTTAAGAGTTCTAAGACTTTTGCTCAAACAAGATAGTACTTGTAGCAACTGACAACACCACAGTAGTGTCATACATAAAGGAAGGAGGAATATGGTTGGGCCCACTTTGTGCCCTACTATGGAGAATCTTGACCTGGTGTACCAGGAAACAAGTGACTCTAAAGCACGACACATTCCAGGCCGGCCTAATGTGGTAGCAGACAGGCTGTCCAGGCTAGGCCAGACCATCCAAACAGTGGTTTCTCCTTCCAGAGGTCTTCCACTCTATGCAGTAGGTGGTACCGGCCCAAAATAGACTTATTTGCCACGAGGTTCAACAACAAGTCACCTGTTTTGTGTCACCGGTACCGGATCCCCTGGCCACAGCAGTGGATGTGCTCAGTCGGCCATGGTAGGATCTAAAAGGATACACCTTCTCACCATCAGCCATATTGGGCAAAGTGGTGGAGAAGTTGCAAGACTCCCCATGTAAGAGAATCATTCTGATTGCTCCGGGGTGGCCCAACATGCCTTGGTTTTGGGATCTAGTGGCCATGTCCAGCCACATCCCGCTGAGCCTGCCCAATCTGCCCAGCCTGTTCACAGCCATTCGATCAGATCCCTCACAGAAATCTGACAAATCTTAATCTCCATGCAAGGGCTCCTAGAGCCTGAGCAATCGAGGAGCAGGACTTGTCTGAGGCAGTGGCAGCAAGAATTGAGGCTCCTCAAAGGGGGGTCAATCAGATCGGTCTATGAGGCAAATGGGTCATTTTTTTTACCAAGTGATGTATCATTCATCAGGTGGATTTCGGGCACCACCTGTTAAGTCAGTTGCTGACTTCCTTAGGTACCTGCTTCAGGACAGGAAGTTGCAGCCCAGTACCATTGATGGTTACAGGTCAGCCATTGCTGATAGTCTGGAAAATTTGCCCATCAATGTTAGTAAGGATGAAAATCTCACTCGTCCCCTGGATAGCTTCCACTGAGACAGACCCAAAGGCCGGAGGGAACCCCCTCCTGGAACCTCTCCCTGGTTTTTGCACCAGCTGACAAGGTTCATTTTGAACCAATTATAGGCCTTCTTGAAGCATTTGACCTTCAAGGCAGTTTTCCTCTTGGCCTTGGGGTCGGGCAAGCGTAGAAGTGAGATACATGCTTGGCAAACAGCCCAGCACCATTGATGGTTATAGGTCACCCATTGTTGATAAACTGGGAAATTCACCCTTCAACATCAGTAAGGACGGAAATCTCGCTCGTCTCCTGGATAGATTCCTCAGAGACAGACCCAAAGGCAGGAGTGGCATACCCTCCTGGAACTTCTTACTGGCCGTGCACCAGCTAAGACTCCATTTGATCCAATTAAGGAGGCCCCCTTGAAGCATTTGACCTTCAAGACGGTATTCCTCTTGGCCCTTGGGTCGGGCAAGTGCAAAAGTGAGATTCCTGCCTAGCAAAACTGATATATTGGACACCAATCCGATTGGTCAAAGGTGTCTCTATATCCATCACCCAGCTTTCTATCCTAGAATCAGCTGGCCATAGAGTGTCCAGTGTGGCCCCTGGGGTTATAACAGCCCTGGCCCAAACTCTGGATAGATCCCTCAAGTCTGACAGGTCCCTCTGTCCGGTCAGAGCATTGTGCTACTATTTGGACAGGACCTCAGACAGCAGGCAGAATAAGGAGGTGGTTTTTGTCTCCTTTAAGAACGGTTTCAACAAAGACAGCTCACCTGCCACTATCTCCTCTTGGATCAAGCAGACTGTGATCCTATGTTATGAGCTCTCTGACCAGGAGGCCCACTTTTAACATCAGGTTAAAGCCCATGATGTCAGGGCCTTTGCTGCTTCTAAGGTCTTCCAGTCGGGAGTCTCCTTAGATCCAATCTTGTCAGCCCGCCACTGAAGTCACAATACCTTCACACAGTTCTAATTGAAGGGCGGGGCTTGGGCTGATTCAGAGCTTTACCATTGGGCTAGGTAGTGGCTGCTCAGCAGATCCACAAGTGGCCCTTTGATTGAGGAGATTTGTATATGTGCATAACAGTTCTTCATGTACATAAGAATTAAGTGTGGCGTGCTTCCTTCGGGAGGTTTATTTGCATTCTGGGACTGAACTCATCCCTCTCTTTCCCTACCTCAGAGCAGGTCTGCAAAAAAGGGGGGGGGGGCAACGGCGGTATAGCCCCGGTTAACCGGCTGCTGGCAACCGACCATGGCCTTGCAGGGTTTCCTGACCTTAAAGTCAACCCAGGCCTGGCCTGGTCTCCTGACAAAGTCAGCCTAGACCGTAGGTTAAAATTTGCCATTACTTGTGAGTTCACATAAGTCCCTAGTAACTTACCCGCCGACCAAGCGGTAGTTATTCAGCAATTGTCCATTGGATAGGATGTATTAACGCAATAAAATTGCAAATTTAATAAGTAAATTAAATTTTTATAAGTTAATACCCTATCCAATGGACACACAAGACCCTCCCACCGACCCCGCTATCAGCTTACTAGGGGTCTAAGAGGTTTAGACAACGAAAAAGATGCTATGACGTCAGGTTGTCTAGACAGGAAGGAAGTACGAGGCGCCATCTGGGGAGTGCACAGTACTACGGACCGGCCAGCCGGTGGCAACACAGGACGTCTTTTTCTGGCGTTTGGCGGGCCGGTCTGCGCCGACCGGATTAGCAATTGTCCATTGGATAGGGTATTAACTTATAAAAATTTAATTTACTTATTAAATTTGCAAATTTCACAACTTAAGTATTTTCCTTACAATCCGTGTGTTTTGAGTTTTCTCGGTTCAGGCAATTCCAATTGTACGTCTTTTTATTGCGTTAAAATGTCTCTCCATCAAGCAAACAAAGACAAACCGAGAGCTCAGAAATGCCGCCATTTTTGCTTCAGTTTTGATAATCATAATTACTGCCCTACCTGTAGGGAGGCTGGCAAGGGAGATGACCCCTGTGTCACTTTTGAAGCACCCTGCCATATTTGCACGTCTCTCACTGATGAACAATTGCAAAAAATTCAAAACAGGAAGCGGTATTTAAAAAAGCGGAAACTAGTTCTAAAGATGAAGGCGATGGGGACTCTTACTGGTTCTAATGCAGACCTTGAGAGTGCTGCCGATAACCTCTTTACCTCACACACACACACACACACACACACACACACACACCCCCGTCCTCAACCTCTCGCCTTCATTCCTTTATCATTGAAAACCCCAGCTAAAGCTGTCCCACCAACCCCAGGTACTGTTTTGCAAAACAAAATTCAAAGAAATTTAGAAAAATCCCTGGGTGATTCCTTAAATATACATATTCAGCAGCAAATGGGTTCCTTCCAGGCATCCATGTTAGAAGCATTTCAATCAGTCCGAGAGGAGTTGGCAGTTAAAAAGCCAGCCGAGGTTGATCCCTCGCCTCATGCTTCAAAAGCTGGTCCATCCAGCAACATTGCTGCTCATCTGGACCTACCCCCTCCGAGGTCTAGTACTAATGCTCAGTCCGAGGCAATGGATGTGGACGTTGGTCCAGCACTCCCTCCTCGACTAGTACTTAACCAATCTACCTCGGATCAGTACGTTGCCCCTTCTGAGGCTATACCGAAGGATTCCTCGTACTCACACAAAAAACAAAGCCACAGACAAACGGTAGCACCGAGCTCTGCCTCGGACCAACTGGATGAGGATTCCGAAGAACCTCGGATCCATCCTAGACCTAAGAAACACTCTGACAAGAGCAAGCATAAATCTAGGTCCAGATATGTGTCATCTTCAGAGGAAGATCACTCCCCTGTTGCCAGACACAGGTCTTCTAAGCCCTCTAGGGCTCAGCCCTCAGGCGCAGCTTCTGATCAAGACCTCCCACATGATCCAGACCCCCCTTATTATAGGGAAGTAGCCCTGTCTGACATTCCCTCCCAATACTCTGAAGAGGTAGACACCTTCAGGCGCATTCTTTCTCTCCCTGACCCCAGGGACTCTATGCCTAGGTCTTCAACTTCAGTGTTGTGTCTTCATGACGAAAAAGGCCGTCAAGAGCTCAGACCTAGAGGTCCTTCCTCTATCCTACCACTTAGCTCAGTTATCAAGGACGCCTTTGATAAATTTCAACATGATTTCAAAGCTGCCAGTTTATCTGAGGGAAAATATGTCAAGCCTCCTCCATCCACTTCTAAGTGGTATAAGGTTGGACAGCCCACTTTTCAAGACAAAATCCAGGAGTTGAATACGGACTTTGCTAAGATCTGTATTACTCCTAGACCTCCTGGGGCACCAGTAGCCAAAGTCCCTCTGCCAGTTCTTAAGGAGCTGGAACATCAGGCTAGACAAAATATTTCAACCCTCAATTTCACCGCTGCCTTTGCCAAAACCTCTTCTTCTTGCAATGCTTCCTTGGAAAAGTGCCAACATAGCATTAAGTCAACTGTCAAGAAGATAAAATCTCAGATCCAGAAAGGTGCCAATCCTGAGAAAGCAGCGAAGCGCGGATATGAGGAAGTTGCTGAGTACTTGGATTTTTGGAACAAGACGGTTCTTGTTCAACATAGAGCTCTTACCTGTCTCAGCAAATCACTAGCCCATATTCTCCAGAGGGAATTATATTCCATGGCTAATACCGGCTTGCTCAGGCGCGAAGCCGAAATGACTCTATTACATCCCCAACTAGGGGAAACGAGACGCCAAGAACTTAGGAACTCGTCCTTCTGGGACTCCTCCTTGTTCGAGTCTCAACTTGTAAAGGAAGGTGAGGACTTCCTTCTCAAAAAAGGCACCTCAAAAGATTCTCAGGGTTTCGCACCCTACCAGAATAAGCCCTTTCGTGGCCCCCACAAGAAAAGAGGCTCCTACAGGAAACGCCCCTATGGGGGCAATACCTCTCAAAGCAGTAACCAATCCTTTCCCTCGGGAAGAGGAAAATCCAACTTCAGAGGCTCCAGGGGTCGTTTTCGACCCCACAATAGGGGAAGGGGGCGTGGAAACCCCCCTTCCCAATGACTCCTCCAAAGCCTCACTCAGTCCACCAGTAGGAAGTCGCCTCCGTTCTTTCAAGAGAGACTGGCTAATAAACAAATGTTCTCAAAACGTGTTAAACATTATCACCAATGGCTATGTTCTGCCATTCCGTTCAAAGCCAAACTTGATCAGATTTCCTCTGATTCTATCAGAGTACAAGGCCCAACAAAAAGACCAAGCCTTGGCCACTTGTATCCAGTCTCTCTTGTCAAAGAACGCCATCGAAAGGGTGGAAAACGTAAAATCTCTCGGGTTTTACAGTCGCCTGTTCCTAGTACCCAAGCCTCACCAAAGGTGGAGGCCAGTCATAGACCTAAGCAAGCTCAACACTTTTCTACATGTAGAAAAGTTCAAAATGGAAACCCCGGAGTCCATCATGACTTCCCTGGTCCCAGGGGAGTGGGTATCGTCGATAGACCTGTCGGACGCATACCTTCACATCCCCATCCATCCAAACTCAAGGAAGTACCTAAGGTTTTGCTACAAGGCCCAGGTGTTCCAGTTCACCTCCCTACCTTTCGGACTGGCCACAGCCCCCCAGGTCTTTACGATGATCGTAAAGGAAGTGAAACTAATGGCCCTCTCAAGAGGACTCAGAATTCACCAATACCTGGACGACTGGCTGATCAGGTCCCAGTCTCAGGAGGAATCTCAAAGGGACACACAGGCAGTGGTAGACCTAACCCAATCCTTGGGTTGGATAATCAACCAGGAAAAATCAGAACTGAAACCTACTCAGGTGTTTTCGTTCGTGGGCTACGAATACCACCTAGATTCAGCCCTTGTAAGACCCACTCACGAGAGATGGCTCAAACTTCAGGATTTGATCCTACGACTCAAGTCAAAACGTGTTTTGACTGCAAGATGTTTGATGTCTCTAATTGGGTTGCTAGCCTCAACGGAGAAAATGGTCCCGGAGGGACGCCTTCACATGAGGCCCTTTCAGTTTCATCTCAAGGAGCACTGGAGATATCCTCAGTCGCTGGACAACCTCCGTCCTTGGACAGAAGCCATTGTAGCCCACCTAGAGTGGTGGCAAAACCCCTCAAATGTGATGAAAGGTGCAGACCTTCATCCCAAGGACCACAGTATCCAACTCTTTACCGACGCCTCAAACGAAGGTTGGGGCGCTCACTTAGATCAAAATTCTACAAAAGGGCTGTGGTCAGAGGGGGAAAAAAGGCTACACATAAATGTCCTGGAATTGAAGGCGGTCTCCCTGACCCTTCGAGACTTCAAGGACCAGTGCCAGAATCAAACAGTGTTAGTTGCGACGGACAACTCAACAGTGGTAGCCTACATCAACAAGCAGGGGGGAACTCACTCAGCAGAGATGTGCGCTCTCCTGTGGAAAATCATGACCTGGTGCCATCACTACCATATAACATTGAAAGCCAGGCACATTCCAGGGTGTCTGAATGTGATGGCCGACCTCCTATCCAGGTCCAATCAAGTGCAGTCAACAGAATGGTCTCTGCACCCTCAGGTCTTCAAGCAACTCTGCCGAAAGTGGTTCACCCCTCATGTAGACTTATTCGCCACTCACCTGAATCACAAACTCCCTCTATATGTGTCTCCTATCCCAGACCCAAGGGCCTGGAACATAGATGCTCTGAACATAAACTGGACCAACCTCACGGCCTACGCCTACCCTCCTACGGCTCTCCTTCACAAGGTGATCCAAAAGATCAAGCAATGCCATTGCCTGATCATCGTGATAGCCCCAGGCTGGCCAGGGATGCCCTGGTTTTGGGACCTAGTGCAGCTCTCAACAGAGATCCCACTACAACTCCCAGTGTCAACGACCCTACTCAAACAGTCCCACAACTATGTGTTCCACAACAATCCACAACAGCTGAACCTCCACGCCTGGTGTCTAGGAGCGGACAACTCCAAGAACAAGGCTTCTCTGTGGAGGTGGCAGAGAGAATTGCTGCCCCTCAGCGGTCATCAACAAGGACCATCTACAGGTCAAAGTGGGCCCTATTTGAAAAATGGTGCAGAGAAAATTTGGTGGATTTCTCCACTCCATCTGTGAAACAAATCTCAGATTTTTTCATGTACCTATACCAAGACTTAAACAGGCGCCCCTCGACCATTGATGGTTACAGGACTGCAATCGTTGACACTTTGGGCCCAACGGCCCAACACATTGCACACAATGCAGACCTTCATAGGTTACTCTCCAGTTTTCACAGAGATCGTCCTAAAAGTTCCAAAAATTTACCCAAGTGGAACCTTTCTGTTGTCCTTAACGAGCTCACCAAAGCACCATTTGAGCCCATGAAAGACTCAGACCTCAAACATCTTACTCTCAAAACTGCTTTCTTGCTAGCCTTGGCCTCCGGCAAGCGCCGCAACGAAATCCATGCCTGGGTCACGAACAAAGTATCTAATTTAGGCCAATGGGAAAAGGTTGCCTTGTTCCCTTCTTCTGACTTCATAGCCAAAAACCAACTAGCAAGAGAAGGTTCTCAAAGTGTGTCACCAGTGACTATTCCTGCTTTGACTACCATTGTAGATAGACAATTTAAGGAAGACAGGACCCTGTGTCCCGTGCGGGCCCTGAGGTTTTATTTGGACCGAACTAAAGACCTGAGAGGGTCTCGTTCTCTCCTTTTCATCTCCTTTAAGAAAGGACAGACATCAGACCCGCTACACTCTCCTCATGGTTGAAACAAACCATCCTACTTTGTTACAAACAAGCAGATCAACAAGCCTTGGACTTGGTCCAAGTCAAAGCGCATGACATCCGGGCCTTTGCGGCCTCCAAGGCCTTTTACGGTGGAGTATCAGTGGACCAAATCATGCAAGCCTGTCACTGGAAAGCTCACAACACATTCACAAATTTTTACCTAAAAGACCTTACTTGGTCGGACACCGACAACAATATGTATCTGGGACCCGTGGTGGCGGCACAAGTCCTAGATCCTTCCCCTCAGACCAGTTGTCCTCGGAAAGAAAAAAGGGGGGGGGGGGGGGGGGGGGGCCACATCCGCTACAACCAAGTCTTCAGGAGTCTCTCCCAGGATCTAGGTATTCCTTTACCTTCAAGATGTTATGGGTAAGGTCATTTTATTTTTTAATTATCAGGTAATTTCTATTAAGGACTTATTCAGTTGTCATTAATCTCATATTTCAGGTTAAAAATTTCATGAGATGCCCAACCACTGGGTTGGTCAGTCACACGTGAAAGTCTACTAGGGACCCTTAGACCTAGAAGTGAGCACCGCTGCACTTCCATCCTACTATCAAACATCTGGACAGTTTTAGCACTGTCCCTTTTTACTTAGGTTTTTTGGCTCGTTACAGGCCCGATCTTCGGGATCGGGGCTCTGTAAAAGGGACTCAGACTGGTATTTCTGGCACTATTCTGTATATATTAATTCAAATCTTAGAAAAAAATGACATATCTTCCAGTCTCAGCTGTAATCCCGCCACCGGGCGGTTGAATTCAGCATTAAGTCCCACATGGTAAGCTATTGTAGCGTAATAAAATTGAAAATTTTAATTACTTAAATGTAGCTTTTATAAGCTACAAGCTTACCATGTGGGACTTAGGAGAGTCCCACCCTGCCTCCCCACTGTTTACAGCTGAGGGGTAGGTTTAACAAAAAAAATTTCAACGAGAAAGTAGGGCGATTGGTCAGAAGATATCACGTGACAACAACTACCAGTATATCCGGTGGCTAACAAGAAAGATCTTTTTTTCTAAGACGTTGGCCCCGGGTGTGGCAACCCGAGAACAGCATTAAGTCCCACATGGTAAGCTTGTAGCTTATAAAAGCTACATTTAAGTAATTAAAATTTTCAAATTTACTGATTTGGTTAGTAAATATGCATATTCTTTGAAAGTTTTAGTAAATACACACATTTACTGGTTTTTTGGTCCAGTAAGTATGCGTATTTCCTGAAATCATCATGAAAACTAAATTTTTTATGTCAGCTGACTTGCCAGTCAGCTGACATTATGGCATCACTCTGCGGCATTTACGTATGCGTCCGCGTGAACAACTTCTTCTCCAAAACCACAAGACCCAGAGACATGCTGTTTTGAAAAAAAAAAAAAGAAAAAAAGATAGCTTAACTATAGAGGATGAAAAATTGTTCAAGGCATGCAGATCTGTGCGTTCGTCCTTTTCCCCAGAGCCATTACAAGAGAGGTATCACCACCCAAAGTGTGAAAATTTCAAAACTTTATCACAATTTTCTCATTCACTATTGCAGGGATTTTTCTCTTTTCTTGCATATATGTACTAGACCACTATTAGATTCCCTTGTGTAAGTATCAGGCCTGGATCTTTCTTAATTAAGCGGCATGTCAGGGGCACTAATTTGTTTTCACGTAAGTTCGACTGATCGCCGCCGCATGATTATGGTCTCCCTTGAACAACTTCTTGGGCTTTCAAATTTTTCTTTCCTTCTTATATTTCTTTAAAACTATAGGGGCAGGAAAAATTTTGGGATACTTTGCGCAGACCTTAAGCTCTACTTAAGGTAACCGTAAGCATTTTTCAAAAACACCCCATCGTCACGTTTTGGAAAAAACCACACACACCACTGCTATAAAATTTACCAGGTACATTCTAGAACAAATTTTGCAGGTCGAAAAGGATTTTCTGATCAATCGGACCATAGATGCCTAGATGGGAAGCGTTTCATTTTCGTAAATTTTTTAAATATGGATACTTTGTATCTCAGAAACGGTCGAGATTTCAGTGTTTTATTGGATAACTTAGCTACTTTTTGATAATCTTTCACATGCCGAAGTTTTTAGCCCTGTATCTGCAATCTTAAGGTCACTTTAATGTCAAAAAGGGGGTTTTAGCCCTCCAATTCACTTAGTTTTTCACTTTTTTCAACCAAACTTGGCTTATATATTAAGATTTACCAAAGGATTATCCTGACTTTATGGTGATCTTAAACTCTTAATATAATTAGAGCTATGGTACCCTAAAGTCATAAAATTGGAATAAAACCGTCTGGCCCCTTTATTTTTTCTATTTTTATGTCAGCTGACTTGTCAGTCAGCTGACATTATGTCCTCACTCTGCGGCGTGGGCGTAAGCGTCCGCGTGAACAACTTCTTCTCCAAAACTACAAGGCCTAGAGACATGCTGTTTTTTTAAAAAGATACCTTATCTATCGAGGATGAAAAATTGTTCAAGGCATGCAAATCTGTCTGTTCGTCTGTTTGCTAGAGACATTACAAGGGGGGTACCCCCACCAAAAGTGTGAAAATTTCAACTTTTTATCACAATTTTCTCAGTGACTATTGCAGAGATTTCGCTCATATCTTGCATATATGTACTAGGCCAGAGGTAGATTCTCTTGTGTGAGTATGAGACCTGGATCTGTCTTACTTTTTTTTTAATAATTTTTAATGCACTAAAATTCATGAAATCATGCACTAAATCACTTCTAACTTCAAAAGTGCATTTACAGCATTTTGTGAAAATATGTTGTTCAGCTACTTTTTTCATAGCTACAATATGGTGAGTAAGTTGTGTGTCTGTCTCAATAGCTAAGTGAGTAATAGCTACTTTTGGGCTTTTCAGTAACTTCCATTGTGAGTAAAATCACTTGTAACTTAAAAACTATTGCATTTAGAGAATTTCGTATAAATATGTTATTCAGCTACTTTTGGGCCAGCTATAACATAGTAAAATTTCAGACCTGTAGCTCATGGCATAGCTGAGTAATAGCTACTTTTAGGTTATCACTGTTGAGTAAATCACTTATAACTTGAAAACTATTGCATTTATTTTGTTTCAATATGTTATTCACCTATTTTGGGGTCAGCTATAACATAGTGAAGTTCCAGACCTGTGGCTCATTTCATAGCTGAGTAATAGCTACTTTGAAGTTCTCACTGTTGAGTAAATCAGTTATAATTGGAAAACTATTGCATTTACAGAAATTTGTGCAAATATGTTATTCAGCTACTTTTGGGTCAGCTATAACATAGTGAAATTATAGACCTATAGCTCATGGCACAACTGAGCAATAGCTATTCTCAGGTACTGACTGTTGAGTAAATCAGCTATAACTTGAAAAATATTGCATTTGGAGTATTTTGTTAAAATATATTGTTCACCTACTTTTGGGTCAGCTATAACATAGTGAAATTACAGACCTATAGCTCATGGCATAGCGGAGCAATAGCTATTTTCAGGTTCTCACTATTGAGTAAATCAGTTGTAGCTTGAAAACTATTGCATTTACAGTAGTTTGCTTAAATATGTTGTTCACCTACTTTTGGGTTAGCTATAACATAGTAAAATTTCAGACATGTACCTCATTGCATAGCTGAGTAATAGTTCCTTTGAGGTTCTCACTGTTGAGTAAATCAGTTGTAACTTGAAAACTATTACATTTAGAGTAATTTGTTAAATATGTTATTCACAGAATTTTTGTTCAAGGTCAAATGAGGACAGCCAAGCTTAAAAGTGCTTATAACTCATTTATAATTGGTGCTAGAGGTTTGGAATGGTAAACCATAGGAAATCGTGGGCTGGGAATGTATTTGTGTGGTTATATTTGACCTTGGACCCCTTCTTCAAGGTCGAACGAGGATATTGCATTTGTAGTATTTCTTTAAATATGTTTTAACCTATCTTTTACACTTAAACAATTACCTTGTTATTTTCCTTCATAATACCATTTACAGGGCATAACTTTTTTATCCTTCTGTCAGCTTCGGAATTTCTTTCGAACTTGCTGTTCAGTTACCATTTACTGTATTTCTGTACAGCCCTTTTCCTGATAATTATTCTGTCCTCTAATCACCTTCACAAATCAAAAACACTCAGTCAGCTGACACAGTGCCCGTTCACGGGCGCTCTCCTCTTGTTAAAGAATCTATCTTATATTGATATTGAGGTTGATCAAAAGAAGACTCTAACTACCTTATGATTTAAATATTAATAATGTTATGGCCATCTTTAACTTAAAATGTAGGGGTTTTCAGCCCTAAGTTCGGTTAATGTTTAAATTTTTAGAATAAAACTTGGCACATTTATAAAGGTTGCCAGAAGGGATATTCTGATTTTATGGTCACCTTAAAGTCCCAATATCAATGAAGTTATGGTCACCTTACAGTGAAAAAAGGAAGATTTCAGCCTTCAGCTATGTTATTGTTCAACTGACCTCAGCTAAACTTTGTCCACTTATAAAGGATGACAAAAGGGACATTCTTCTTTTATGGCCACCTTAAAGTCCCAATATGAATGAAGTTATGGCCACCTTGCAGTGAAATTATGGAGTTTTAACCTCCAGCTATCATATTGTTCGGCTGACCTCAGTTAAATTTTGCACACTTATTAAAGATGACAATAGGGACATTCTAATTATCTTTCCACCTTGGAGTTCCAATACAAGTACAGCTTTGGCCATCTTGACGTAAAAATGATTGTTTTCAGCTGCTAACTGACTTATGGTTCAAAAACATCAGTTTAACTCGACATATTGATTAAGCTTAAGGAAGATTTTTATGTTCTTTTTACTTAAAATTCTTGTATTTCAGAGACTTTGGCCATCTTAACATAGTAAACATATAGTTCTTGCTCCCACCTCATTTTTATGTCAGCTGACTTGTCCGTGAGCTGACATGGCATCACTCTGCGAACAACTTCACCTCAAAAACCACAAGAGCCAGAGACATTCTGTTACTTTTAAAAGACACCTTATCTATCGAGGATGATAAATCATAAAATTCATGCAGATCAGTCTGTTCGTCTGTTTGCTAGAGGCATTAGAAGAGAGGTACCCCCACTCAAAGCATGAAAAGTTCAACACTTTATCACCATTTTCTCATTCACTATTGCAGGGATCTCACTCTTGCAGATATGTACTGGGCCATAAATAAATTTCGTTGTGCGAGTATCAGGCCTGGATCTTTCCTAATTTTTTTTTATGAATTTTTTAAATAAGTTTTTTCAGGCATTAAAACTCGTGAGTTCATGCAGTAAATCACTTATAACTTAAAAAGTATTGCATTTAGAAGATTTTGTTAAATATGTTTTTCACCTCTTTTTCTTTCAGCTATAACATAGTATAATAATTATATCCCCAGACGAAAGTCGGGGATGTATTGGATTCAGGTCCGTTGCGCCGCGGCTGCCATAGAAATTTCCTTGTGTACGCGATAACTCAAAAACGGATCAGTATTTTTTTTACAAACTTGGTACACATGTTAAGAGTGCCCAAAGGAAGATCCCTATTTTAAGGTGACCTTAAACTCCCAATAATAAAGAACGTATGGCCACCTTAAGGTCAGAAATTTGACTTTTGGCCACTTGGAAACCTCTAGGTCACAAACTATCTGGCAAAATTTTACCTGAGAAAACATTAATATATTCAAAGTACATGTGCCAAAAATCAAGACTTTAAGTTGAGGAGAAAATCGTGTTTGAGGCCCATAAAGACCCCACTTGGGACTTTTTTCCTATATTTTTAACTTATTTTGCCCTATAATTTGGAAGTGGTAATTCTGATGAGTCTCAAACTGCACTAGATGTAACTCTTATATGTAATCCTTGTCTGTGAAAAATTTAAAGGCTGTAGGTTTACTTGTTAGGCCAACTTAAGATCTCAAAATTGCCCACAGAGACCCAATTTATGGACTTTTTGCCATCTTCAAGCACTGTAGCTTTCAAACTATGTCTCTCATCTAAGTGAAGTATCATCTGAGAATATATCAATATGTTTTTCTTGTATGTACTCCAAAATTTAGGCCTTTAATAGACATTTAACCCATGTATGAGGACCATAAACACCCACCCGAGTGACCCTTTTAAGACATTTTTCACATATTTTGCTCTGTAACTTGGAAATGGTAAGTCTGAGAAGTTTCAAACTGTATTAGATATATATTCTATGTGTAATGATAGTATGTAACAGATTTTAAGTCTGAAGCTTTAATTTGAAGGTCAAATTGAGGTCTCTGACAGGCTCCCAAAGACCCAATATATGGACTTTTTGCCACCTTTAAGCCCTGTGACTGTTAAACTATGTTATTGACGGAGCTGAAATCCCATCTGGGAATGCATTATTATGTCCTTTTTACATGTGCCGAAAATCAAGGCTTTAAGTAGACATTTAACTTGTGTTTGAGGACCATAAATCCCCACCCGAGCGACCCTTTTTAGACATTTTTCACATATTTTGCCCTGTAACTTGGAAATGGTAACTCTGAGAAGTTTCAAACTGTATTAGATACATAATCTATGTGTAATCTTAGTATGCGACAATTTTTAAGTCTGAAGCACTCCATCTCTTTGTAGTCCCACCCCCCATCCCCCACCCACCTCTGGGACCTCCAGCTATTGAGTGACACTAAATAAACAAAGGTATACAGATCTTCTGTAATAGTGAGAGAGGTGTGGAGAAGTCGAGAGAGGTGGGGTGGGGGTGGGAGGTGGTGTTTGCTTCATTATCTAATTATCTAAGACAAAGGGAGTCAGAACTGAGATTGTGTCACATATTTAGGTTGCATATATATGGACCACATATATAGGAATTGAGGAAATGAATAACTGAAAAACAATGCAAATTCTAAAAATAATATAATAAAATAATAATATAAATAATATAGGATTTTTAAATAATATTTTATTTGTGAACAAATATAGAAACAGAGATACGCTTTTGGAATTATGAATTTAGAATGGACATTCAATCATCAATCATTTAAATACTTTGAAAATAGGTTCAGAGTTACCCTTTGCAGGAAGATTGAAAAGTATGATGAGTTGAGTTAAAAATAATATTTTATTTGTCAACATGAAACCCTATGGCATAAGGCTGTTAACAAGGGAGGAAAGGATTGCCAACTATAGAATATCGAGGGGCAGGAGAGTTGTGGAGAACGCTTTTAGCATCCTGCTCTCAAGATTTAGAGTGATGAGGACCACAATTGAACTACCCCCAGAAACAGAGAAGTGGTCATGACCTGTGTGGTTCTGCACAAGATACTGCGAAGCCAGTATCAGGTCAACCTGGTGGTCAGCAGCCTGGGGAGGATGATGATGATGATGATGTGCCTGGTGATTGTGGATTGATTGGTGGTGCTGCTGGTGTTGGCCAAGACAGAAACCCTGCTAGAGAGGCCAAAAGACAGAGGGATTACCTGAAGGACTACTTCAATAATGAGGGAGCAGTGGCCTGGCAAGATGGCAGAATATAAGTCCTGCTGCAGTAAACAGTCCTTTTCAGGACTAACTATAACAGTCCTTTTCAGGACTACCAATTATTCCAAAAACAATTAATCAGCTATGCTTGCTACAGACGGACAAACCCTATGCCAAACATAACTTGTACAGATGGACAACCAGACAAACCCCATGCCAAACATAATTTTTTCAGACGGACAAACAGACAAACCCCATGCCAAACATAACTTTTTCAGACGGACAAACAGACAAACCCCATGCCAAACATAACTTTTTCAGATGGACAAACAGACAAACCCCATGCCAAACATAACTTTTTCAGACGGACAAACAGACAAACACAAGTTACTCGCCCAACAATCATACAAACCCAGTGTTAAAAAAGAGCCAAACACAAAGTCACACATAATATCCTAAAATGAATTATTTTTTTTATATATTTGGAAATCCACCTCCTAATTTCACCAATTGTTTTTTGTTTATGGGTTGGAAATTTATTTGTAGCAGAAATGTTTTTATGGAAATCTTCAATTTTAAATCTTCACCTCTAATCACAAAAATGTGGAAAATATAACCATAAAACAAATTTTGTTTTCAATAATGGGGGATTGTGTTTGCAAAATAGTTTGTCAGTTCTTTGGCATGGGTTCTATTTAATTTTGGGTTTTTGTGTTTCTTGGTTGAGAATACTTGGGTTACGGATGGCTTGGCGATTTCTGGTGAATCTATCTGGTGGTCTATTTTGTGCAGTATTTTACATAGTTTGCCTTCTTTTGTATTATCGCTCTTCTGGTCACGTGGTGGTCGGATTTTCTTTGGCAACATTCATTTCCTTGGTGAATTAATTCGTTTATGCACTTCTACAGGCATTATAATTCCCCATTTACAGTTTTCCTTCATACTTAACATGAAATTCTTTGTTTCACCGCATATTTTGACCGTATCTTTTGGACTTTTTACGAATCATTCACCAGGTCACATGACGATGACGTCACATTCAAAATGGAGGTCAACCGATCGGTTGTTAGAAAATATTCATTTTCTCAGTGATTACAGCATTTCCAGGTGTGTGTATGCATTCCCTTTTCATAATTCTTTCAGTATTAGTCTTTCAGACCATAATGTGTAATAAATTCCATTGTTAACGCATATTTCATAGCATAACATTACGGTATTTACTACCTACCATTCACGGTTTATTATTTGTAGTACAGGCCCTTTCATTTGACATTTCTGGGATACGGATCCTGGTTTCAGTGTTTTGGGTCTCCACTTTCAGCCTTTCCCCACCTTCAAGTCTGGAGGATAGTGGTAAATGCCTTATGGGGTTGACTTGTTCTTCCCCTTTGGAGATCCATCTCACTGTTACTGGTTTCCTACATTCCAATTTATGTCATTTGGTCTTTTGGTTTCTCAGTCCATTTTTAGTCCTTTGGCCTCTTTTGTGCCTGAGGCTCAGCCTAACCAGGCTGCTTTTTGGACTGGGATTTCCTTTTCTAGACCTTTTTGGTTCAGGGTACATTCTTATCAGCTGAATCCAACTGATTAATTGCTTGTACGGGCCTTTTCATTTGACATTTCTGGGGTATTGATCTTGGTTTCAGTGTTTTGGGTTCATCTTTGAACCTAGGGTCACCACTTTCAGCTTTTTCCTATCTTCAAGTCTGGAGGTTGGTGGTAACTGGCTTGTAGGGTTGACTTCATCATCCCCTGTGGTGGCCCATCTCACTGTTACCTGTTTCTACATTCCAATTTTATGTTATTTGGTTTCTCAGTCCAATTTTAGTCCTATGGCCTCTTGTGTACCTTAGGCTCAGCCTAATCAGGCTGCCTTGTTGGACTGGGATTACCTTTTCAGGACCATTTTTAGGGCCTCTTCTTAAGTTATTACCAGTTGAATCCGACTGATTCTGCTTTTTCTGCTTTTCTATTTCTAGGAAAATTTTGGAGTTTGGTGAACTTCTACTGTTATTCAACAGCTTTTTATTTCATTTCCACCATTCTTAGATCTGACTATCTACTGGTACATCTCCCTTTTGGGGAGGTTGGGGTCCCTCTGGTTCCCTTTGGTTAATCTTCAGGCAGACTATTGGGACTTTATTCCATTTTTTTATGTGCCAGTCTGTTGGACTATCTGGATGCTTAATCCTCTCCACAGAAGATTTTCAAGGCTTCCTGTCCAACAGAATAAGGGGGTAACAAATGACTGGTCTTATTCATTTTGATCAGTCTCAGTCTTCTCCTATGAGTCAACCACTGTTTCCAGGCTCAGAAGTCCCTTCGTGAGGTCAGATTCTTACTTTTCTGTCACTCATGAATTTTGGGATCTTCGTTTTCTAAGTTTTATAGGATGGGTACTTACCCAAATTTACCTTCTAAAACTTAGTTTTGGCCAGGTTTAAATCCTCTTCAGGGGTTTTTTGGTTGACTTACTCGGGTATCTGGACCTAGGATCCAGCCTGGTGGGTTTTTCACCCACCATGCTTTGGACATCTTCCCAACGGATCTTTCAGTTCTGCTTTAGCTGGGTGATCTATGGCCTCTTCCAGCCATTAGTTCTCTTTGCACATTCTTTAGAGAGATTTCCTTTTCCATCTCCCTCACTTGTGCCTAGTCACTTTGTAGGGGAGATTGGACCTCATTTGGTCTTACTGTTTGTTGTGGGGTCTCTCTTGAGAGACATTTTTCTAACATAACAGTATAAGCAGAAGCTTTTCATTTTGCCCTTAGTAAAGGTGCCTCCTTTCAACTTTCTGCTTTAGCCTCTTGAGGCAAACCAATAGAGGCTTTTCTCCTTTCAACTAGGGAGTCTTCTCTCTAACTTAGTGCTGAGGGGATGTGGTTCCTTTCCAGGTTCCAGCATTCTGAGGGTGGAATGCTTTCCAGGGGCAATAGCCCTACCCCCCTCTCTTTTTGGTGTCCTCCAGGAGGTAGGAGTGGTTTGTTTCATTCAAAGTTTCACTGTTACTTCTAGATCCCTCCACTTGCCAGTGGGAGGTCAACTGATTTTTTCGACTTCAATTGAAGTGTTTGGGTGTCAACCTTTCTGTTTCCAGAATCAGTAACTTGATTTTTTCCTGGTTTTCCAACTATCAGGATGAAATCTTTTCAGTTGATCATTTTCTCCCTTCTAGTTGGCCAGTGGAACACTTCTCTTCCTCTGTATGCCTCCTTTCTTTCCTTTGGCTCCTTTGGTTCACTCTTGCTCAGATGTTTGGTCTTGGGCAGGGTGTACCAGTTTGTGGCAATCCCTTTGGGCATAGCCACTGGTTTTTCAGGATTTATGTCCTTAGTCAAGGAAATAAGAAAGTTGGTTTTGAGGTTGGGCATCTCAGTGCATATGTGACTACAAATTTGGCTCATTACAGTCAACAGTTGTCAGAGGCTCATTTTCCAACTCTGTTAGAGTTGACTCTTTACTTGGAGTGGTTCTTAGCAGGAAGTATTTAGATCTGTTCCTATAACAGGTCTCCTTCCTGGGCCAGCTTTGTATCCGGTCTAAAGCTGTTCCTCTCAGGGGCAAGGTTTTCTGTCTATTCAGCAGCTCATCGTTCCCATTTATTTTCATCTCCAAGTATGCACCTTTTATATCTCTGGCTTCTACTAAGAAGCCACTTCTTCAGGGTTCTGCATGCTTATGACCCTTCTTCCGTGTCATCTAAGGATACCTTGCTTTTCCTGCTAAGGTGCTTTGGGTGCTCCATTCTTGAATCCTTCTGTGAAGGTTTCATTTAACATGGCAGTTTCCCAGGAACTTTGTCTTTGCATTCCTCCTACACCATAGTAGTAACATCCACTAACATGGATGCTTCACTTCAGGGTTGGGTAGCTTTTGTGCTCTTTGGATAACCTAAGGTCCATGTTTGCTGTAGCAGTCCAATCTGCTCATTGTTCTTCCCTTGTCCTTTCTTCAAAAGATGCTTTATATAGTCTCAGGCAACACTGTTGTCTGTGCTTTATCTTATAACAAGAGGGCTTCCTCTCTTGGGACATGTGTCACTCTTTTGGCACTTGTTTGCCTATTTTTTCTACAAGAACAAGTCTGTTCTTCCACCTACTCATGTTCCAGGGGCATGAATCTTTGGCAGAACTTCTGCGGAGGTCTTATCAGACCCTTCATATGGAGTGGTCTCTCAGTTTTTGGATCATCAGTTGGCTGTTTTAGACTTCACATCTGATTCAGATCTCTTTGCCATGTGATTCAATCACAAGCTGCTCTTGCATGTGCCTCCTGTGCTAGACCCTTAGGCTCTGGCAACAGATGCCCTGGTGTTCATTTAGTCTGGAGTACTTGTTTTCTCCTTTCCTCCTTCAGCTCTTTGGCCACTAGTGGTCTGAGTTAGTCAACTGCCAGAGCTGTAGGATTCTTCTTGTTGTTTTCCTTGGCAAACCAAGGTTTAGCCTCTTGAGAAAGCCAGTGGCCCTTTCTCTAACTCTTCTATAACAACCTCTTCTGCAGGTTATTTTATGGAGTTCCTTTCTTCATGTCTTGTGGCTGAAGTCTCCATGTAGAAGAATTTTCGGAGGAGGTGTCCAGGAGGATTTTTGATCCTCTGATACTGTCTATGAAGCAAGGTGGAACTGCTTCAAAAAACGTGTGAGAAACATGGCCACTCTGCGATGCTTCAACTGTCCCTTTTATTGCTGAATTTTCCTATTTAGGGATACAGGTCAGCTCTCTCCCCTTAGTACTAGGAGTTGGGTTCTTTGAGGAGCATAGAAGACTCTTTTAGAGCTTCTCTAAGTCCAGGATAAGGGTGGTCGTCACCTACCTGTTTGGTACTTAAACCTTGGTTCTGCAGGCTCTCACCAAGGTTCCTTCTGAACCCCTTTCTCTTGCATTTTCACATGTAAGACACTCTTTTTTACTTCTTTGTTTCTCAAGGGAAGGAGGAGTGATTTTGTTTCCTTTACTTAAAGGTCTCTTCTCACTCTCTAAGGTGGCCTAAGTCATCCTTAAGTCAGATCTTACTTTCCTGTCTTAAGCCAGTTTCCTTCAGAAGGCTCTTCCTGCTTTGACTTTTTTGTCTTAGTCAGGATGACTTAGAGGACAATTCCTTCCTTTCTGTCAGATCCTTTAGATACTGTCTAACTATTCTGACTATCTTAAGAAGGATTTCTTCTTTGTTTTTCTTCTGAAGTCCAAAGAGGGAGATATTGTTACTCAGACAATATCTATTTGCATTAGCATTTCTACTTTATTCCCTCAAACTCTGTTCCACTTCTTGTGAAGGTCCATGATGTTTTTTCCTAGGCTAATTCCTGGTCTTTTAGGTGGTATTCCACTGCTTTACATCATGGGGGATTCCTCTCGGAATTCTTGTTATTCACTTATTTTTCTTTTGGAGATGCTGCACTTAGAATCTTTATGATTTCTTAAGTGTAGTGGACTTTGTTTCCACCCAGCCATTTTTCTCTCTTTTCTACTTAAATTCCTTAATTTTCTTCATAAATATGTATTTTACATTAAAAATATGAGATTCAGGCTGCTAATTTACCTGAAAATTAATCTATAAACCCCTGGTTCCACAGGGGGTACAGTTAGGACAACCTTGTTTCGAGGACAAATTATAAGATTGCAAAATCTGTATCTCCCCTAGATACTGTGGGCTTCTAGGGCTAGGTCACTACTGGAAGTCAAAGAGTTTGAGCTTCAGGCATGGCAAATCTCTGTGCCCTTAATTTTTGGCTGCTTTTACCTAGGTTATTTTTTAATACAACCTAGTCACGGAAACTGTTACGACAGTACCAGGGCTACTTTCAACAGGTCAACTCACTTTTCAAGGGTGCCTAAAAAAAACAAAAAAAAACCTAAAAAAAAAAAAAAAAAAAACCACATCAGCTGTAATCCCTCCACCAAGCGGTTGGATTCAGCATTCAGTTCCACATGGTAGGCTATTGTAGCGCAATAAAATTGAAAATTTTAATTACTTAAATGTAGCTTTTGTAAGCTACAAGCTTGTCATGTGAGACTGAAGAGAGTCCCACCCTGCCTCCCCACTGTATTACAGCTGAGGGGGTACAGGCAAAATTACAACTAAAAAGAAGGGAGATCAAGTGATTTTCACCTTCCTGTGAGGTCCTGGCTGGTAGTAGACAGCTATTTTTCTTGGACGTTGGCCAGGGCCTGTGGTCATCGGAGATCAGCATTCAGTTCCACATAGTAATCTTGTAGCTTATAAAAGCTACATTTAAGTAATTAAAATTTTTCAAATTTACCTTTCTTTTAATATTGTACAATGTATTGTCACTCGAAATGACCCTCATAATCTCATTATTAATTTTTAAAAATTTCATATTTTTTTTATTGTCGGTGGTAAATTTCTTCAAGATTCTTCAATTCTTGTGGTTGTATTCATAGGTATTGAAGCCCTTCAGGGCTACAAAAATAGTGATAATAGGCTGCACTTCCAGACATCCAGACAGTATTTGTACTGTCTTTTATTTGAAACTTTAAAGGGTTTTTGACTTCTTACAGTGTCCAGTTTCTAATTAGAGACTAGTGTGACTCGGACTTATAATTTAAACCTGTATTTTATATCAATCACAAGAAAAATTCACATAATACTGCCAGTCTCAGCTGTAATCCCTCCGCCTAGCAGTTGGATTCAGCATTTAGTTCCACATGTAACCCAATTGTAGCGCAATGAAATTGAAAAATTTAATCATTTAAATGTACCTTTACAAGCTACAAGCTTACAATACCATGGAGAATCTTACCCTGCCTCCCCACTGTATTACAGCTGAGGGACAATGGGCAAAATTTCACAGTCCCCAACCCCCAAGACAGAAAAACAAGTGCGGGTACCATTTTATTAATACAATAGACATGTGTATACAATACTAATACTAAATAATATATACAAGTCTGGTAAAAGAGTATACATAAAATCTTCATAATTGTATAAAACGATTTAATGGCTGCCAGAGAATTACTGTACAAGATAGCAGCCAGGTTACTGAAAGTGAACTGTGACCACATAGACTAGAGTTCTAGAGTTCATAAGTTCATAGGTCATGATAAGGTCATGACTCAAGGTCACAAGCTCAAGAAATTACATTTTAGTCGAATTACATGTATAAACGACCCAGACCCCTGAGGGACCCCAGGACCCCGACAGAAGGAGAGGCTTCCAGCTCTGCTAGACAAAGAAAACGGGGGGGAACTGAAAAATGATCAATTCAGGTTTTTGACCAAGGTCAAATGAAGGTCAAAACAGGGAAGCCCTCCTAAGCTGTCCAAGGCCATGAGGACCCCCAAGGTTTACACACTACCAACTAAAACACCAAACTTTAAAAATTGTATGGTTACTTTTAAAGAAGGGGAGAGATTTTAACATTATAAAGGCCCTCAAAGGCCCTACCTGGGCATTGATGCAATGACCAGGTTCAGGGAGGGATGGTGGGAAATTTCATGTTTCTCCTTCAAACTTAACATTGAATGTGACTCTTGGTCACAGTAAAATGGCTGAGAGGAAGGCATTAGCCAATAACATTGCTTGAACCCCTAAGTTGCTAGGGGCGACCCAGCAAGGGTTCTAGGAACCCCAGAAGTTATGTAAAGGTTGGGGTCAGACTGATACCCACTGTAAAAGTTAAGGATAGCACAACATAACCACTGCCTTGGGAGGAGGACTGACACCTGGAGTGCCTGAACACCCCAAGCGACAGTCCCCAACCCCCAAGACAGAAAAACAAGTGCGGGTACCATTTTATTAATACAATAGACATATATGTATACAATACTAATACTAAATAATATATACAAGTCTGGTAAAAGAGTATACATAAAATCTTCATAATTGACTTTGTGACAATACAAAAAGCAATAAAAGTTCTAAACATGGCGTCGTATGCTCTGTGGGTCTTGGGGTAAAATGCCTGGTGCAACCTGGCTGACGCCTTAGTTGACAGTGACGTCAGAGCAGGATTATCTAAAACACAAAGTGTAGCATCTCTGAGTATCAAAAGTGAAATTTTAGCAAGCACCTGCAAATAACAATACATGAATAATAGTATAAAAATTAAAATAAGTACATACTCATAATTCTGGATCTAATTCCAGCAAATCTATAGACACTTCCAACCATACTGGTTGGTGAACATGTGAATGTAACCATTGAATTTGTTCTCTGGTACCCTGCCATCGAGACAGGATGTCTGTGACTTTGTTCTCACTTCCCCTAATGTGGGTATATTGCAGATCTATGTCTGACATGGCAGATTCATACCAAATGTTGCGTCCACATGCAGCAAGGTACGGATCCCTTGTTTTCCCAGTTTTTAGGACTGAAACCACAGCCTCGTTTTCACATTTTATTAGTACTTTTTTACCTTTCCAAAGGGATTTGAACAGTCTGATGGCAATGAGAATGTTTACCATTTCCAGGTGGACTATAGCCCACTGCCTAAAACCCCTGACAATGGGAAGGTGGTTTATGGAACGGCCACAGCGGCCCCCAAACCCTGTCAAACAAGCGTCAAGCTCCAATGTGAGACCTATTGGCTTGTGGTCATATAAGGAGATGCCATTGTACGTTGGCAAAAATTTTGCAAACCATCCAAGGTCTCTCTTGAAGTCAGGAGTGAGTAAAATTTTTGAACGCCCATGAGCAGATCTGAGCAACTCCAACATTCTGTTGAGAAAAATTCTTGAAGGACGAACACATTTGTGGACGTACAACAAGAGACCTAGGATGGATTGCAACTGACGTTTAGACGCAACGTCATGACACAACCAGAGACGCACCTCTGTCAAAATGGTGGCCAATTTCTCAGGAGGTATGGCAATAGTTCCTGCTACTGTGTCAATCATGACGCCCAAACATGTGACGCACGTCGATGGGGGAACAAGTTTTTTGTCACTTATGGTCAGACCCAACTGGTCCATCAAGTCCAATAACTCCTCATATGACGCATGCGTGACGCTCAGGACGCCGACGCCGACATAATCGTCTATATAGTCTATCATTGGAAAGCCCTTCTGACGCATTATGTATCTGACGCCGCTGCTTAAACGCTGGAAGATCTGGCTTCCATGTCGCGTCCCGAACGGAATGTAGGTGTCCACGTAGACGCCCTGCCATTGGAGACCTAACAGGTCATAGTCGCCCGGGTCCACTTTTACTTTTTGAAAGGCCCTACTTATGTCAACTTTGAACAGCAACGCCCCACGCCCCAGACGCATCAACTCTGTAGTTATGTGGTCAACTGTGGGAAAGGTTAGCGAAAAAGTACTACTGAGATAAGAAGTCTTATCTATACCAGCGTTTACAGATCAATGATGATGCGACGCCTATCAGAATTTGGTTTTGCCCTAGTCATGAAAGGAGAGCAGTGACCTGACGCTATTGGATGGCTGGCAAAAGGACCTAACAAGGCGTCATATTTTAACTTTTCTGCTATGTACACGTCAACGTCATGTGGGAATTCTGTGGCTGATTTGTGATTTCCTGGCTCATAACTGAAAGGGCAATTCCTGTTAAAATCAAGGGGAAACCCGAACTCGAGAAGTTGGAGTAATTGCCTGTCCCAGTAGTTTTTCAGATGCGTTTTCCATGCGCCAACCTTAAGTTGTGACTCGACACAAAGCCTGACTTCCATATAATTGGGTTTATTGGTAGCTCTGACAATGTCATGCATTTCTAAGGGGGTAAGACCTTCTGAACTGCCCTTTGCCAGATCATCTGGGAGTTTTTGATCACCCAAAGGTACAAAACCGAAATTAAACTCTGATAGTTCACGCCATTTGTGATAGATTTCAGTGTCAACATCAGGAATTATACCAGTAAATTGATTGACATGTAGGATGGAATTCGCAAATTTATCAAGTACACCTTGATTCTTTACATCATAAATGACATTCAGGTTATTGGGTACAGCTTTTGTGGAATTGACTTTGTCAGAGTTCATTGGGGTTGCTACTCACCTTAGCCCCAGCCTCAGCATCACCCCTGGGGACGGATACGACCTTAGCAGTGGTGACACAGGGTGTACTCGCCTTATCAGTGGTCACACTACCAGTAGTTTTGTCCACACTCCCTCCAGGGGAGGATATGACCTTAGCTGCCCATTTATGTGTGCTTGTAACTTCAACAGGGGTCAATTTCCCTGTTGCATCCTCACATTTGTTGTCAAATACTTTGTCCACAGGTGACTTCACCTGGACACCCAACTCGCCAGCAGTCTTTCTGCTTGGCAACACTACTCTACTTATAACTCGTGGGGTTTCCGTAGCTTTACTGTCACACTTTCCAAACTTTTTTACAAGTAATGCATCTACTACATCAGGTTTTACATTTTTGTTATACACAAAACGAGTACAATTACCTTCGCTTACAGTATTTGCTTTACTATTGGCACTGCCTGTGACACTTGTTTTACATGTTTTCTTGCATTTTGACACTACATTAGCATTTGAACCCGAGTCTTCACTAGCTATTTGACAACTGTCTTTACAGTTGCTCCATCCTAATGATGAGCAGCTGTGTTTTCGTTTTTTGTCTGGTTGCTTTTTGCCAGACAATTTCTTTCAGAGTGATTTAATTGCTTTCCATTTGCTAAGCAGAAGGCACATATGTGTCTATGAAGGCGACCGTTGACCTCATGGTCTTTTTTGTGTACACAAGCATTCGTTTGATAACTTTTACAAAACCATGGTTTTTTCTCACCACGAGCCCAATTTGGTTTATTTGCTGGGATATGCTTTTGGGCATGGGCCCTGCGAATCCGGTCTAACCTATCTGTATCCTCCCATTGCAACTACCCCCTCTCCATCTCGCAAAGAAGGACAGCATGAGCTGCCTTCGCCCCTTGCCAAGTGAAGTCAGTTGCATCTTCCATCAAATCTCCTAAATATGCTACCATCAAATCTTTACGTTTTCCGGATTTTTCTTCTAATATGTTCCGGCAGAAACCTTGCACCCATTGGGTGAGCGTGAGTTGGTCATACATAACTCGTTGTCTGGCTGTAACGCACAAAATCGCCTCATGAGGCCAGTGTACCTTGTGCTTTACTTGCACATCTACCTCGTCCCCTCGTTGTGACTTAATAGGGATCACGGTGGCAGAGTGGTAACACTCTCGCCTCCCACCTCTGAGGCCGGGGTTCGATCCCCGCACAGGCTCAAGTGGAAAAGCTGGTAGTTGCTTGCCGTTGGTCGGCAGTTTACAGTACACAACCCTAGCGAACTCTATGTACTGGTTGCCTCTGCCCTTCCAACTACCCGTCGTGATATGACCTGTACAGTGTTGAAAGTGATGTAAAAAAACCCAAATAAAAATCGTTGTGACTTAAATTTCAATTTACCTTGGCATTGCGAACTTTGTACTAACTGTTTAATTCTTTTGTCAACCTTTTGTTGCACTTCTAGGGTGGGGTCATCACTCTCGTCTGAGGACGAACTACTGCTAACTGGTTTACAATTTTTTGTGTTTACTTGATCTAATATTTTCAAGAAAACTGTCTGTACTTAACTCAGCCAATGGGGTAGAGCTCCTCTGCGACACCGCCACCTTCTGTTCCACCTGGTCCAGTCTGTCTGTGACTTTCTTGAGTTGTTGCAGTATTTCCGCCTGTAGCCGCTGTCCTTCGTCCTGCACCGCCTGTGCAGACTGGGAAGCAGGTAATGAGCCTGCGACGGCAGCATCACTTAACTGTTCATATTCTTGCTCTTGCTCTTTCCTTCTGCATTTCTTGCCTGTGGGGGGTAGATGTCTGGACTTGCAGCTTTTGCATAGCTGTTTGTGATCTGGCATCTTATCATATATTATTATTCAAAAATTCAATAGTCAATGTTATTTGCTCTGAAACAACATAAGAAGGCGCTCCAGCGCTAAGATAATGCTCATAGGGTCAAAGACAGGCTTAATTCGACCATTCAGCTATGACATGGCATGCCATGAAAAGAAATATAGGATAGACCGTCCCTTTGAGGTTGTCAGAATAAGCCTGAGGTTGACTCGATGACCAATATCTTGTAGATCCAACAGATGTACAGAGAGTCAAATATCAACAAATCATTCCCTTCTAATCAACACATATAGAAAACTTGTTGCAGGATAACTGACCGTCCTTGTTAAGTATATACAGATTAAAACTTTAAAAACAAAAACAGATAAAATCCTAAAATAAGTTCAGTAAAAGAAAATTTCATATTTCTCCTTCAAACTTAACATTGAATGTGACTCTTGGTCACAGTAAAATGGCTGAGAGGAAGGCATTAGCCAATAACATTGCTTGAACCCCTAAGTTGCTAGGGGCGACCCAGCAAGGGTTCTAGGAACCCCAGAAGTTATGTAAAGGTTGGGGTCAGACTGGTACCCACTGTAAAAGTTAAGGATAGCACAACATAACCACTGCCTTGGGAGGAGGACTGACACCTGGAGTGCCTGAACACCCCAAGCGAAAGTCGAAGAAGGAAGTCACGTTCATTGTCACTATGTAGGTAGCCTCACGGCATTCACCGATTATGGTCCCTGGCTATATATACTCATTTTTGATGAGTTGGCCACGATGCCAACATTCATCCAAGATAGCATTTAGATCTACATGGTAAGCTTGCAGATTAAAAAAATCTACATTTAGGTAATTAAAATTTTGAAGTTAATGGATTATTTGTGAACAAAAACATAGCAAAATTTTAGCCTGGTTGGTCAGTGTATGAGTAATCGCTATTGCTATAAGTGAGTAATGGCTGCTTTTATTGTCTCACAGTTCAGTAAATTGCTTATATCTTGAAAATGAATACATTTTAGCATTTTAACAAAATGTATTTTTCAGATATGTTATCTTTAGTTGCAATATGGATAACTTTTGGGATGTCAATCACAATAGCTAAGTTAGTTATAGCTATTTTCTCAGTTAAAGTTTTCACAGTTAAAGTAAATGGCTTCTATCTTATTCTTTTTTATTCTTTTTTTAATATGTTCTAAACCACTGTTGCACTATATCCTAATGAAAGTTCAGATTTTTTTTCAATATATAAGTGCGTATTACCATAGCTAAGTGAATAATAGCTAATTTTTACCAGTTTTCACCTGTTGCCATAATGACTAAATGCCATATCTTTATCTGGAAAGCCATAATAGATAGAGTGGTTTCGGGCAAATTTTGGACCCCCTGGGTATTAAAGACTATTCCTGTAGGTTCAGTGAAAAATTTAGAATTTTCCGAATTTCAATGGACATCTTAAAATTTTGGCCAAAATGGAAATATTGTTTATCTCAAAAACCGTAAGAGATAGAGGATTTCGGACAACTTTGGATTTCTGGGTACTTAGGACTACACCTTTAAGGTCTATGAAAGATTTAGGATTTTGCAAATTTTGGCCACCACCTTAAATATTTGTTGATCTAGAAAATGCTATTTATTTCAAAGCGATTTTGGAGTTTGGACCTGCTGGGTAGAAAGGAATGGGTCCGTGAAAAATTTAGAATTGTCCAAATTTCAGTTGCTATCTTAAATTTTGCAGAAATGGAAAATTTTGTTTATCTTGAGAAACATAAAAAATAGAACCATTTTGGGCAAATTTTGGACACCCTGGTACCAAAGCGTTCCTCTTTATGGTTTCTGAAAGATAAAAAAAATGCAAATATCAGCTACTATCTTGAATTTTGTCGGCAATGGAAAATGCCATTTATCTCTAAAACTAAGATATAGAGTGATTTCGGGCAAATTTAGACCCACTAGTAAGGTCTATTAGAGAATGACATCGCAAAAATGATATTGGTCATCTTTTTCTGGATAACTTGGTGGATACATCTTGCCACAGATGTATCCTTGGTCTAGTTACAGCTTATTCACCAGCTTCTCTTTAAATTTTGCACCATGGTTGGTCTCTTGATCAGTCTACTACTTTCCTGCTCCCAGTACTTTTAACACTGGAAGTTTAACCAGCGCAAGTGTGGGTGTAGTTCAACATGACCTTGTTGTAGCAATGCAGTTCTGCTGCAAGGCTATTTTGATCTGTGTTCAGTGACTGCCATGGTTCAGAAAAATGATACTATGATCAAACAAAGCAAACTCTGCCAATGACACTGATTATGTATTGCTCCTAATATTGAAGTAATGTAGCAGAAATAAAACCTAGACTAAGGAGGCATCTGTGGCCAGATGCAAGATATATCTCTCTGAAGAGGACAACTAACATGGTTTTGAAGATAAACATCATTTTTGAATATAGAGTAAGGAATTTTTAAAAAATCTAAATTTTTCACAGAAAATTGAAGGAGGGGCCCAAGGTCAAGTCTGAAGACATCAGAAGATTCCTCTCTCCTGTCGGAGTAGTCAGGAACCTTGGTGTATGGTTTGATAGTGATTTTTCCTTCTCGCGGCATGTCCAAAATATCTGCAAGTCTTGTTTTGCTCAAATCAGGGATCTTAGGCGTCTCAGAGGTTACCTCACACATCATGCTGCCCTTATGGCTGCGAATGCTCTGGTTGGAAGTCGACTTGACTACTGTAATTCCTTGTTTAGAAGTCTCTCAGCTCTTGATCTTCGTAAGCTGCAATGTGTTCAAAATAGTCTGGCTAGAATTGTCACCAACACCACCAAGTACTCACACATCACTCCTGTTAGGAAGATTCTACATTGGTTGCCTATTGAACAACGCTCCATATTTAAGACTGCCTTACTGGTGTACAAGTTCCTAAATTGTGGTCAACCAAGATATTTTGCACCTTTTCTTAAACCCAGACAAAGTGTCTACAACACACGCAAAAGCCAAGCTGATGGTGTGTTCCTTGAGATCCCCCACTTCACCACCTCACTATATAAGTCTTCTAAGCATTTCGGCCTCAGCTTTGCTTATGACGCTCCAAAGATTTGGAATGATTTGCCTGATGATGTACGTTCGGCCACTTCTCTCCACTCATTCAGAAGGAAGCTCAAAGCCTATCTCTTCGCACAAGCATATCCGCCCTGACTTTTGCTTTCCCTCATTTCTCTCCGTGGTGCTGACCCTTGCTATGTCTCAGGTTTATGATTACAGTTTTTTGCTTCTGTTTGGTGCGCCTAGAGTCTGTCTTTGGATAGAGATTAGATGCTATAAAAATACTATTAGAATTAGAATTAACAATGCAAAAACTCTAGGACCAATAAGAAGCGAGTTATAAGCACAACCTTGAGAAATCATGTCCTGTGAATCTTTCACAATTGTCAAAGTTGATCTTTGACCCTGCTTCAAGGTCAAGTTGGGTGATCATACTAAAAACACATTTTATCTCCTTATTACTGGTTCTAGAAATTGGAAATGGGAAAGCAACCTATGGGAAATCATGTCTTGTGAATCGTTTGCAATTGTCAAATTTGATCTTTGAACCCTGTTTGTTGATCACACTGCTTCTATTTTTTCTTAAAACCTGGTGGGAGATAAACACTGCAGTAGGGGTCTTGTTATTAAATATGTTAATATAATCCTACTTTTTGATGTATTATGTCATGGCCAACTGTCTGAGCTATAGATGTTCTATGCTACAGAAAATGTTTAGAGTTGTAGCTCCATAGCTGAGTAATAGCTACTTTGAAAGTACTTTGAAAATACTTCTTGATCTGTAATGGCAAAGTTTCTTGAAGAGCCACTTAGAGAGCCACTACGAAGAAATTTAGAACAAATCATAGTTGTTTTAAACTCTAAGGCAATTTGGAGTTTTTTCTAGTCAGGGGATGAAAAAGAAACCAAGGAAGTGGTGACTTCATGAAGAGGATTCAAAACAGCCTTTTTCATTTTATTCGGATTAGGACTATGAGAACAATTATGCATCTTACTTATTTCATATCTCAAGAAATTGTGTATGTTTAATCCCATTCATACCGACATATTTTACAACCTATTCATACCGTGTGGGGGTCATAAATGACCCCATGTATATTTTTGACGATTTGCCAATAAAAGTTAAATTTTTGAGTAATACATTTATTTTGTTAACCACATTAAAGTTAGTCAGTGTAAAATAAGACTGTTTACATGTATTACTCTGGTATTAATAATCAATTATCAGAACAACAATGCATATATAGACTGAAAATTCATAGTTTTTTGCAGTAATGTTGGAAATTATGTATGCATATCCCTATTGGATAATTTATATGTTCTTTAGGTTATAGAAGTGACAAAGGTTTCTTTACATTAATTACATGTTTTTACATATACTTACTGGTACATAAAAATAACTGTGTTAAGAATAATCATTTACGTTATTGCAATACGGTAGACATGAAAATATAACCATGCTAAGACCAGTTGTCATCCTAATAACACATCAAAATTGTGAATTTACTTTTGAAAACTCATTTGAATGACAAAAGAAAAGCATGAATTTACTATCATGTATCAATTTACACATTATGGAGAACTCGTGTATCAATTTAGACATTTTGAAGAACTACACTATGGAATATTTTGTTTAGGGCATAGTGGATTGCTGCAGTTGAATATTTGCAGCGGACTACCCGCTAAATGATGGCTCTTTTGAGAATGTTTGCCCTGACATTTCTCTTGCCAGCACCCAAAGGCTGCATCCCTGTTTTGACCTAGAATATCTGTACTGCACCATCTTTCTAGCCTGTTTTACTTGTACCTGTAGCTCAGGATTTCTTTATCTGTGTATCACTTGAGGTATTGCTAAAGTGGTGGAGGATAATGTCAATATGACTTTCTTCACTTCCCTTCCATTCTATAGCAGTATAATCCAAATAACAAAGCTTGCCCACATGTTTCTACCTGTCTAACTGTTTTCAATAGGGCAAATAATGTTGATTAAATTTCTATGGTACTGACAAAATACTTTTTTCCTATCCACATCCATTTTCCCCCATACCCCCAGCCCACGTTTACTCTAAATCTTCCCTACCTTCTATATTGCTAGCTATTATTTATATTTCAGCCACATTTCAATTTGGCAAGACAAAAATATATTTTTTCTATATTTTATTAGACAATAATTTGTACAAAATGCTCTATTTCAGTCGGGTCATTTATGACCCCAGGAGTATTTACCATATTCTTTTGTGCACGTCTCCTAAATGAATACGTTTGTCTTGGTTTGTAAAATATTGGTAAAAGAGTAACAAATTCATGAAATATCATAAAGAAAATTGAACGTATTGAAATTTTATCAAGCATTTTTAGTGTGGGGGGTCACAAAATCCCACACAGTATGATTAATAGGGTTAATCTGACAGGCAGAAGGAAATTGGAAAAAATCTGTATTCATTTTACAGATTTCGTCTGTGCTCACGTGCCTTAAAACATTTAGATTTTGGTCAAGGCTCTGTACTGTAAACTGCCGACCAATGGCAAGTAACTACCAGCTTTCCCAATTGAGGTAGAGCCGGGAACCCAACCCTGACCTCAGAGGTGGGAGTCGAGAGTGTTACCACTCTGCCACCGTGGCCCCTGAAAACAAGAAACATGTTAGTTTTCTTAATATGTCAATCAAAAATGAGAATTTCTTTACTAACTTTTTAATCGGAAGAATTAGCAGTTATAGTGGCAGTATAGTACTCTCTCAACATATAGAATAGAAAAAATAGGAGCCCTTGTCTGTATCTGACCAAATGTTTACAAGCAATTTGCCTGCATATCATGGGTCTACTGAGGCTTTTGTTTATGCCCATCTGTTAGAATATCTTCGACCTCTTTCCATGCCATGTGGGTATGCAAGCACTTAGATGGATATTATTGACGAGAACGAGTAATAATGGGTACATGAATGTCTAGCACCTGACTCAGGCCATAAACATGCTGATCATATAGCCCAAATACAGTAGTTTTCCTGTGATTAAAAAGATGTAAAAGGAATTACAGTACGCCCATCACAGTTTACTATTGAAAATATAACTTGAATACTATAGAATAAGAGTTATGACTGAAAGTGGTTGGAATTATATTTGAGTAACATGGAAGAATCTTTCACTGTAACTTATTTAGAACACTTAAATGAATCTTATAAATTTATAACATCATAAACCAGTTGTATTATCTTTTTTAATCTTACACTGATCTTACCATATTTTACACTCGTACAGCAATGTTTTCCATCCTTTGCAATCGCAAACTTATCTGTTTCATCTTAATGGGACTGTTCCATTTCTATGATATATCTCGGTCCAATTTCTGAAAATGTGGGAATCGGGGAAAATTTCCTCAATTGGCTCAGTGGGTAGCAGTGTGAGTGGTTTACAATGGGTTTGGGATCCACTGGCTGATGCAATTTCAAGGGCTTACGATCTCCTTGATTTCACCACAGTTTGTAATGTCATCTTGATTTGGCAAAAAGTCTATACAATAGCCATATGATTTTTATGATAGCAAATCAACAGACTCGATTGAATTTACGATAGTCCTGATTGGGTGTATGATGACAAAAGATTGGGTATATGATGCAAAATATTGATATTACTGTGATTAAGTTGTGGCTTGCCCTACATTCCTCGAGGACTGGTTGGAGATAGAGCTTCCTGGAGAGGTGGAACCTCCCCCATACTGTTTGTGCCATAGACGGGAAACACATCCTCATCAGGTGTCCAAGCTGAGAGGGGAGATTGCTTCAATTACAAGGGCTACCACTCCATGGTCCTGTTAGATCTGGTTGACGCAGACTATGAATTCATCTGGTTTGAGATTCCGACGGGTGAAGTTCTGACAGTCAGATTTTCCTCTACAGTGACCTGAGGTGAAAGATCAAAGATAACACCATTGGCTTCCCTCGGGCAGAATCACTAGTGGACCACAGACCTAAAGTGGAGTACTTCATTGTGGTTGATATGCCTTCACCCTCCGACCCTTGCTGATGAAACCCTTTCCCACAGAAGTAATGTCCTAAATTAGCAGGTGTTCAACTACTTCAAAGCAAGAAAATATGGTAAATTTTATTTAAAATATAGAATCAATTTAAAAGTCAATGCATGGGGGTTAAACTTTTTAACAGCTTACCAGGAGATATCACCAGCTGTGTATTATTAGTAGTCTAAAAAATAAAATAAAAAACTTTTTAAAATTATCATATCGAGCATTAGTTTAAAGCAATTTATAGTAATACATAATACTCAGTTTCGGTACTGAGTACCAGTTATAAGTTAAACACTGTAGACATAAGGGAGTTTTTGGTGTAATGTTATCTATAAGCTATGTTTCATTCATACTCATTTCATATTAGTTGGTTTAATTGTAGCTGAACTAATTCAATGCATTGTATTCATATTGATTTCCTCTATTATTTTCCATTTTACAGTGTGTGTTTGTTGTGTGTTAGTATTATTATTATTTAACTTTTTGTGCATATCTAAGATGAAATGAATTATATATCATGTAAATTATTATATTATACATAATCTGAGGTACACCCTGTAATGATGTTATTCCATTCCCATATTTTGTGTATGTCATTCTATTGTATAAAACTTAAAGTTAGTATGTATGTAACATGGAAGTAAAGATGCTTTGAAAGAGTCAACATCAGCTTTGGTAAAAGACCTACACAGAATATAAAACATGGTGTCAGAAGTGAAATATTTTGTCAAAGGATCTTGGTTCTATGGATATTGTGGCTATAATGCTACAAATATAGTTAAAGCAGTACATAAGACATTGTTGGATAAAATCATTGGTGAATTTGCTAAAAAAGTCTTGACAAAAAGTTTGAACAAAGTGTTAAAAGTAGACTACAAAATGGCTATACCAAACAGCACCATACCAAATCCACCAATGAAATGGGATAGTGGAAATATTGAAGAAAGTTGGAAAAAGTTTCTACAGCATGCTGAGGTTCTTCATTTATAAAGCTAAAACTAGCCAATAAATGTGCCAGTGTCAAGTTAAACACTAGAGCTGAGGTGAATGTCATGCCTATGACAGTCTTCAAGACCTTTAAACAGGTTGAGTTAAAACCAACTAAAGTCAGATTCACTTCATATACTGGTCAACAACTAGATGGGGAAGCTGAGTGTTCACACAAAGGAAAGCAGCACAAAGTGAAGTTTGTTGTGAAGACAAATGCAGTTCATCTCCTTGGATTTAGGTCTTGTCAAGAATTAACTTGATCAAGGTTATCTTGGCAGTTGAAAACACTGTAAAGCCAGAAGAAAAATACCAGGATGTATTCTAAGGCATTGGGCTATTCGCTGGAGAATATCACATCAAAATAGATGAAAGTGTCTCACTAGTGGTCAATCCACCTCGAAAAATTTTACTAGCCTTACACTCAAGAGTATAGGGATGAGCTGGACAGAAAGGAAAAGATGAAGATTGTTGCCAAGGCTGATAAACCAACGGAGTGGGTCACCTCTATTGTGATTGTTGAGAGACCACAGTTAAAATCACTACACATTTACATTGGACCAAAATCTCTAAATTCAGCCATCAAATGCAAACATTACAGAACCAGAACATTTGATGACCCCTGCACAAGCTCAAACCTACAAGGATATTCTTAAAAGTTGATGCAAGATCAGGTTACTGGAATGTGAAGTTAAGTAAGGAAAGCTCATACTTAACAATATTCAACAAACTATTTGGCCTGTATTGATTTATCAGACTCCCCTTTTACTAAAATCAGCTCAAAATGTCTCAGTAAAGGTTCGATGAGACATTTTAAGATATATCAGGCATAGAAATAGTTGCAGATGACATCCTGATCTTCTCAACAACTATGGCAGAACACAATGCCATAGTGAGAAAGCTATTTAACAGAGCTCATAAGTATGGAAAGAAATTCAACCTGAAAAAAAGCAGTTTTGAATGGATGAAGTTCACTTCTATGGACATCATATCTCCAGAGATGGTTTGAAAGCTGACCCATCCAAAATTGCTGCAATTGCTGATTTGAAGATTCCTGAATGGAAGAATGAACTTCAAACCCAAAAGATATGCACCAAACTTAGTGGATGTTGCCGCGCCTCTAAGACAGCTTGTGAAGAAGAATGTTCAGTTTCAGTGGAACAAAACAAATGACAAGGTCCACAGTGAGATCATACAATTACTGTGTAAAGCCCCAGTGCTGACATACTTTGACAGCTCAAAAGATATTACAATCCAGTGTGATGCATCTCAGAATGGAGTAGGGGCATGTCTCATGCAAGTTGAGAAGTCAATTGCTTATGCATCAACAGCACCCACCGACACACAAGAGTGATGGTTACAAATAGAAGAAGAACTATTTTCAGTTGTATTTGGCTGTGACAAGTTTCATGAATGTGTATATGAGCGTAATGTATGAATTCAAAATGATCACAAGCCCTTAGGACTCATCTTCAAAAATGATCTATGTAAAACTCCTCCATGACTTCAGAGAATGTTGCTCAAGTTACAAAAGTATGACATCACCATGGAATTCACACCAGGAAAAGGTGTACCGGTTGCAGATCTCCAGTGATGAAAAATAAGAAGTTGAATACCATGTTCATGCTATGCATAGCCATATTCCAGTCGCAGATGTGAGATTACAAGAATTACCTACTGCCTCAAAAGCTGATGCCCATTATCAGTTGTTTTGTAAGATAATTGAAGATGGACGGCTAAATGACTGCAAAGGCTGCCCAAAAGGGATAGCTGAATACTGGTGCATCAAGGAGGATCTACAGATTGTGAACAACTTAATCTTTAAAGGAAATAGGCTGGTTGTACCTCCCCAGATGAGGAAATACTTTCTGGAGAAACGCCACACAGCACACCTTGGGATTGAGAAAACCAAAAGCAGAGCCCACCAGGTAGGATAATTGCAAAGAATAGACAATGACATTGAGGTCATGATTACTCACTTTGTTATTGCCAAAGACACAGATTTTCCAACCGAAAGGAACCACTGATGTCCCATGAAATCCCTGAACTGCCATGGGAATGTGTAGGAACTGACTTATTCATGTGGAATAACGAACAATCCTCAATTATAGTGAATTATTACTCCTGATTTTTTTAATTAAAAAAACTACACACCCTCACAAGTCAAACAGTTATCAACAAGCTCAAGAATATATTCATAAAACATGGAAATCCACAAACTCTCATCTCTGATCATGGACCTCAGTTCTCATCTGAGCTGTTGACCAACTTTGCTAAGACATATGCCTTCACTCACAAGAATAGAATAGAAGCATTATATTGTGCAAAATTGATGCAACATCCTCTAATGCACTCAAGGTAAAAAGGGAGAGTCCAGTGATGTATTAGGTTGAGATCCACATAAACGTCCACCAAGGGGAGATATACTGTGGTGGAGGATATGCCAGTCTAAACAAACGGATTTTAAGCTGGCTTCGGAAACCTGTTATTGTGTGTTGTGATTGGACCAATTTTAGGAGTCTGTTCCATTCAGTGGGGGAAGCCATTGCAAAACCTTGCCTACCAATGGCCTTTCTAGGACAAACTGAGGAAAGAGATAGCCGCTTTTCACAAGTGAGGGTACTGGTTTTGATTAAGAATGATAAATCTGTAGGTTAGGAGAATTTAATGGCCTTAAAAGTAATTAGATTATATTTAAACAATATGCGGTATGAAATAGGGAGCCAGTGTAGCTTTTGAAGAAAGGGAGTGACATGGCTAGTTCTATCAAGTCTAAAAACAATTCTGCAAAAGGGCATTTTGAATCCTTTGGAGTTTAGCCAGATTATATTTACTTACACCATAGAGTACAGGGAGTTACAGTAGTCAAGTCAAATCTCCAGCCCTCATCATCCCAAATCAATGGTTTGGCTGAAAAACCTGTTGGGATTGCCAAACGTCTGCTTTCTAATTCAAGAGAAAGTAAAGGTGATATTTCACTTAGTCTGCTTGAATACTGGAACACACCAATTTGTGGTTCAGCTTCACCAGCCCAACTTCTTATGGGTCTAAGTTTGTGCTCAATCCTACCAGTGACCACCAAACATCTAGCTTAGAAGGCCCCAAATAATCAGATCAGAAACAAAATTCTTAACAATCAAACAAATCAAGCTACATTCTACAACCGACAGGCCAAACCACTACCACCACTAACTACCATGGTTGGGGTCAATTTTTCAAATCCAAGTAAAATTCAAATTCTTTCTTTTTCAAAAGGATTTAAATCCAAATTGTTTTTGAAAAAGGAATTAAAATCCTTTAGAAAAGCATGCACATTTATTGGAACTTAAACTTTATTCACACATTAATAGGGATAATCTCCCATCTCTATAAGAAATATCATTAATTCATTAACTACTAACTAAAATGATGGAAACACAATTGATGAAAGAAATTTTGAATAATATGTTTTTTGGAATGAATGGAATTAAAAGAAAAGAGGCATTTTTTATGAATTTTATTTATATTTATTAATTTTATGAAAGCTTAATGCTATTTCATCAAAATACTGAGGCTTTTTTCAATTGTACTCGCTTTCATATGCACTGTAAACTACAAAGATTAAATTACATTTAAAGCAGCAATTGTATTTTATTTTGATACTTGCGCCCTGCACAAGGTTACTAGAATTTATTAACATATTTTATGAAAAGGGAAAAGAAACATTAATATAGTATAATTTAAAATCCAAATTCTCAAAGGATCTCACCCCAATCTTGCTATCTACAGATGACCATGTTCGTGTCCAGAAAGAAGGAATATGGGACCCTGCCATTATTACTGTGAAAACCAATGAGGGTGAATACAGGAAAAAATAGAGTACATTTAAACAAATCATTAGAGCTACCAGGCAAAGAACATCACAGTACCTCAATTACACAGACTAAAACACATAGTGGACGGATAAGCAAGCCACCAGATAGATGGTCCCCATTTTACTTATCAGTTTACATTTTCAGCCATTAAAGCATAAAGTTATCTGGGGTCACAAATGGACTTTATGCCCCTGTTCCACCAAAGGACTAAGTCCCGATCCTGTCCGTGACCCTTAATCGTGGACAATCGGTGAAAAAAGGTAAAATGGGTGGATCGGCCTCAGGAAGCCTGAGGAGGCCCCACACAATCTCTGACTGTTCTGCGACTAAGAACCGATTAAGCCATTTTTCTGGTTGGTTTGAACCATGATCTTGTCGTAGACATACCGACTGGGTCCCAGAACACCTCAGGCCTCCTGGGAGTAAGCCCCGATTAAGTCCCGGCTTCCTCCTGAGTGTTCCCCAGACCAAGATGATCGATTCTTGTTTTGCAAAAAACTGGATTTTCTGGGTATATATATAAATTCCATTGCTTTTCTAGGAACACAGCAGGATGCCACCTTTCAATGGAAGACAGCTTCAGCAACAATTTAGGGCTTTTTTAGATTTTATTCAGTTACATATAATGATGTATTTGCTATTTCTACGTCGACCACAGCAACCACCACCAGCACCACCAGCAGCAGCACCTCCACCACCACCAGCCAGACAGAGACCTAGAAGAAGGCACAGCATGTGGGTCAGGCCATGGCTAATACAGAGAGAGAGGAGAGGGGGGCCTACCACAACATTATGGCTGAACTGTATGCCACAGACATTCCAGGATTCACCAATTTCATGCGGATAACCCCAGAATTCTTTGAAATGATAAAGACCAGACTGGAACCATGTCTAGCCAGGCAGGCCACCAACTACAGAGCTCTAATCAGTGTTGGGGAAATCAGATATCTGGCTACTGGAGAGTCATACACATCATTATCCTGTCAGTTCAAGGTTGGCAGATCCACCATTTCCAAATTTCTACCAGAGGTCTGCAGGGCCATCCAGGATGAGTTCACCAGAGAGTACCTCAGATGTCCTACTACCCAGATGAGTGGAAAGAACTAGAAATTGAATTCAGGATCAGGTGGAACGTTCCACATGCCCTGGGAGCCCTTGATAGAAAGCATGTGGCCCTGAAGAAACCCAAGAACTCTGGAGCCCTGTACCACAACTATAAGGGATTCTTTTCAATAGTAATGTTGGCCTTGGTTGATGGACAGTACAAGTTCAGATGGGTGGATGTGGGTACAGCTGGATCTTGCTCAGATGCCCAGATATTTAATACCTGTCACCTGAAGAGGAAGATTGATGATGGCAGTATAGGCTTCACTGACCCAGCACCTATAACCCAGGGTGGTCAAGATGTCCCCTACTTCATCCTGGCAGATGATGCATTTGCCCTGAAGACCTGGCTAATGAAACCCTATGGCAGAAAGATGTTAACCAGAGAGGAAAGGATTGCCAACTACAGAATATCAAGGGGCAGGAGAGTTGTTGAGAATGCTTTTGGTATCCTGGTCTCAAGATTCAGAGTGATGATGACCACTATTGAACTACCCCCAGAAACAGTGACGGATGTGGTCTTAACCTGTGTGGTTCTCCACACAGAAGCCGTTATCAATGTCAACATGGTGGTTAACAGCCTGATGATGATGATGATGATGTGCCTGGTGTTGGTCGCTTAATTGGTGGCTGCTGATGGTGGTCACGCCAGAAACCCTGCCAGAGAAACCAAAAGACTGAGGGATTACCTCAAGGACTACTTCAATAATGACAGAGCAGTGCCCTGGCAAGATGGCAGAATATAACTGCTACTGCAGTAACCAGTCCTTTTCAGGACTACCAAATATTCCAAAAACAATTAATCAGCTGTGCTTGTTCCAAATAACCCAACCATTTCCAAACATAAGTCACCCAACCAACAAACAGACAAACCAAATGCCCAACATAAGTCACCCAACCAACAAACAGACAAACCCAATGCCAAACATAAGTCCCACAAATAACAGACAAACGCAATGCCAAACATAACTTGCTAAATGGAATAAATATTGCATACATTTTGAAAGCTACACCCTATTTTGAGTTTAATTTTTTTTGTCTTCTGGAAAAATAACTAAAACTAAAAGTTTTTCCTTTATTGCAAATTTCAAAATAAAATTTTTTTCCTCTACTTCAAGAAAATTTAGAAAATATAACCACCCAAGTGGTTCTCTTTACAGTATGGTTTATCTGTCTGTTGGTTGTGGGGAGTTATGTTTGCAAATTGGTTTGTCAGCCCATTGGTTGGGGGTTATGTTTGATATTGGGTTTGTCTGTTTGTTGGTTGGTGGCTATGTGATAGCATAATATCTTTAACTCTAGGGATGGTGTCAGTGTTGGACTTTTTTATTACAGATTTAAACCAATCCCATGGATTTTAAGCTACAAATGGGCAGATTATTGGCCATATTTGGAGTTCATTTATCTAATTTTTTTCTATGTGGCCTTCTGTTGTTATGTGTATTACCATGGGTTATTTTTTCATGTTTGGGGTGGTGTGGGTGTTGGGCTTTTTTGTGTTGTGATAAGTATTTGTACTGAACTGTTATGTTTTGGGAAGGGAATTTGAACAACTTGTAGCTATTAATTTTTTTTTGAATATTTGGGCAGCCCTGAAAAGGGCCTATGGGGGTCAGGGACCCACCCTGACTGGCTGGCTACTGAGGAGGCTGCTGCTGTTGAGGCGGTGCTGTGGTGGTAAGTAAGTAAGTAAGTAAGAAACACTTATATAGTGACGAATTTGATGTAAACATCCTCTAAGGCGCTGATGTGCAAAAAGGGATAGTCCAGTTCCAGAAAGATGTCAGTTTCCATATTAGCGTCCGGTCGGGGAGATAGGCTATGGTGGAGGATAAGCCAATCTAAAAAGGTATATTTTCAACTGTTTCCTGAAACCAGAAATGCTTTCTATGGTTCTGATGGCTTGAGGAAGCTTGTTCCACTCTGTGGGAGCCCCTGCTATGAAACTGCGTAGCCCTGAGCGTTTATTTGGTTTAGATGAGGAAATTGACAGGCGATTGCCCCGTGTGAGATCACTCCGCCTAATTAGAGTGGAGAGATATGGCGGTTGGCTCAAATGTATTGCTTTATAAATGAGGAGATTATATTTGAACAGTATACGGTAATGAATGGGGAGCCAGTGTAGTTTGTGCAGGAAGGGTGTAACATGACAGTATTTATTTAGCTTGCACACCGTCCGACATAAGGCATTTTGAACTCTCTGTAGTCTGCTAGTATATGCCTTTTTTGTGTTGTAAAGCAGTGAGTTACAGTAATCCAGACGACTGCTTACCAAGGCATTTGCCACCTTTACAGCTGTTTCATGATTTAAGTACCTGCGGACCCTTCGTAGTTCCCGGAGATGGTAGTAACTTATGCGACATAGATTAGCCATGTGTCTTTGCATTGAATTTTCAGCATCCAGAATGACACCAAGGTTTTTTACTGATTCAGCTGGTTCCATGGTGTTGCCAAGCAAACTCACTGGGAAAGATGACTTCAGGGAACTTCTAATTTGATCATCACCAATCACTATGAATTCTGTGATGGTGTAGATCTGCTGCTGTTGCTGCTGAGGCTGCTCAATGACCTGTGTTGTTGTTAGATCTGGTATCTGGCTTAGTATTCCACTTAGGTTGTGTCTACTGCCCTCGTCCTGTACTGTGACCACTGATGGAGGGTTTCCAAAGCCAATGGGGCTGGGTGTGTAGTAGACATAACTGCTGGAACTGCTGCCTGGGTGGAACTAGATGCCTGTTGAGTGGTTGTTGGCAGTATCCCGACCCTCTGTGACTCTTTGGTAATAGTGGCTGATCTCTTGGGTAGTACTTGACGTCTATGAGTGTTCTTTACTGCTTCAATGTCTCTAAAAACCTGCCCTTGAGGTTCTCAAACTCCTCCTGGGTCATCTTTTCAGCCTCTGATGCCATGTAGTCAATGAAGGGCTGCCTGTCTGACTTCTGCTGCAGGAAACCTGAGATCAGTGTCCTCATCTGGTCAAAGTGCTCGAGTATCTTGGAATCTGTAGAAACTGGTGTAGATGTAAGTATTGGTTGACTACTACTCTCCCTCAGGACACTGGTCTCTAGATGTTCTGTATCAGTAGTAGATCCACAAGATTCTTCATGCCTGCTGGTGTTGGGACTGGCCTCGAACCCAGAGCTTCTATTAGCCCCCTTGCGTCTGATGTGGGTCTTAAGGAAACGCATCTGCTGGTAGACCCAGGACTGTTTCTTGGTCAGACTGTTGTTTGGAGAGCTTGCCATAACGAGTTCTCTGGGACTCATACCACCTTCTCACATCCAAAGGGCTTCAGTTCTGCAGAGATTTCTTACCAGAGAGCCTCCTTCCTCTGTCTGTCGTGAAAACGTCCATGATTCTTGTCGTACAGCTCTGGGTGCTACAACTCTACAATGGCATGTTCTTGGCTGTCAGTGAATGTAGCACAGACCCTGGCTCTCTTGGCTGCTGAGTGGCAATCTGATTCTTCCTCACACCTCTCATCTTCTTCGCAAGCTTCCTCAGTAACTTCTAGACCTTCCTCTCTATCCTCTATCCTCTCTTCTGTCTCTTCTGTCCCCTCGTCTGTCCTCTCCTCTGTCCTTTCCTCTGTCCTCTCCTCCAAATCTCCACCTTCCTTCTCCCTCTCCTCTTGCCTCTCCTCCATCTTCTTCTTTCCTCTCTTTCCTCCTTTCTCTTTCCTCATAACTCCAGCAAATATAAAAAAAAGTTAAAAAAAATATAAAATGTGTCGCCTACCTGTGAAATATGCCCTAAGGTCAAGTAAAATATAAAAAAACTGAAAACCCCTAGCAGAAAGTGACACAGTAGACATAGTGTCTCAGTAGCTAACCAGTCAATAACACAGAAAATGTGTGCGCGGTCGCTTATATAGTCCCAGAACCCCCCTTGCTTCTTTTTGGTTCAAAGCGCACAGAAAAGAGTCGGTACTTAATCAGTACTTAGTCCCAGGCCACCTGGGGCATCCTCAGACCGTTGCAGACTAAATTTGTGTGGTCCCAGGTGGCCTGAGGAGGCCGGCTTGGATCGGTTTGGATCGGCTTCTCTTAGTTGGGGCTTAGTCCCAGACCCAGATTTCTTAATCACAGGACACCTGAGCCGGTCTGAGGCTTCCTGGGACTAATGAAACCAATTTTTTTCACACGCATGAAACTTCAAAGATCTGTTATGAGTCGAGGACTGACAACAGGCTTCCTGGGACTAAGCTAGGGATGCCTGGGACTAAGGGAGGCCTGAGACAACATAGGACTGTGTAAATTTGGGTCTGAGGAGGCCTGAGGAAGCCTGAGACTGGACATCTTGTTGACGGCGGGAAATAAGAATCGGTGTGGGTCGTGAAAAATATCAAATATGTTTGATTTTTCTGACGGTCCCAACCGACAACTACTAATCTATACAGAACGCCTTGGGCTAAGCAAATTTTTGAAACCGACTACAAAAAACCCTTAATCGGGAAGCTTAGTCGTGTGGTGGAACACCCATATTAAAGAACAAAATAATTGATATTGTGACCAGAGGAATATGGGCAGTCTACCCCAATTCCAATGTAGTTAATAGGATCTATTTGATAAAAAATGTGTACAAGTTGCATATAAATAAATACCACTTGTTTATGTCGCATTAAGAATCCTTTGAAAGGGACTGAGACCGCAAAGGTGAGGGCCAAATGATTAATTGCAAAAGTTGTTAACCACTCATCTCATCCCTGACACATTTCTTATCAAGGAAAATGTTATTTTGCAATGGAACACCTTGTGATCACATAAAATTGTCCAAAGAGTATTTAAGTGAGGCATTTAGTATATTTGTATCTTATTTTCATCAATTTCACAATTTCAAGTGGAGAGAGAAAAGCCATAAAGACTCAACTAAAATCTTACAAAGTTTGAAACAAAAGGGTTAACTTTGAGTCTGAGATTGGGTTAAGACCTTTCAGAAAATTAGCCCCAGGGCTACCTTTTAGTATTCCCTGTAGTGTTAAAATTATACATGACATTGTTTTGTGGTATTTTTTATATGCATCAGCATGCCCTTTTACCTTTCTCAATGTAACATTACCCCAAAACTTTATTTGTAAAAAAATTATCAGAAACTACTGATGATATCATAGAAATCATATAAAAAAGGCTAGATGAAGCCAGCAAATTTCACACATGCCTTGATGATATATACATCCCAAGCCAGTCTATTTCAGATCATGACAGATGATAGTCATCTATTTGTGCATACTATTGTTTTTTTATTTTTGGGGGGCTAACAACTTCTAAACCTCTGTATGGGTTCGAATTCCACAAGTGACAGACAGGAGGACTTGTCCCAACTTGACCTGACATAAAATCCCAACGTTGAATTTTAATTGTTATAACTACCAAGCTAATAGGCATTAAGCTTTTTCACAAAATAAGTTGTAATTCTTTTTGTGGTGTAGATTATGCTGTGCCAGTTTGAGTTCACTATTTGAAATTCTAATTGATTATCTTAGTCTTAAATCTAAGAATTTTGTCATAGCTTCAGACAAAAACCTCTTGTAATTTTTTACTTAGTCTTAGAGCGATTCACAAAAGGTTTTAGTCTTATCTTAGTCTCATCTTTTGCCATAACTGTAACACTGGGTGGGGGTCGTCTTCAATATTTAAGACCAGTCTTAAATATGGATGTCATGTCATGTTTTCCCCAATTCAAAACTTTATACTATTAAAATAAAGTTTAAAATACTTACTACATCTCAGTAAAGTATTTTATATTAAGTTTTAAAGTGGTTTGAAGGTTTTCAACTGCAAAACTTATATCTTTCTGATCCATGTATTACAGTAAGTGGACAATGTACATCAACATATATTCAGAGAAATATATATCCACAAGGTTGCTGTACTTAATGCAGGTGTTCCACTGGAGCCGACCGACCGGATAACTATGCATTTTTGGAGAGTCAGGACCAATGTTTACATGGTCGGTTAGGGTCGGTTGTAGTTTCCCGTCCTGTTGGGGAGAGTCTGTGAAATATAAAACATGTTTGATATTTCAACGACCGTTGCTGACTCTTGTATCTGACCCTAAATTCATCCACTTAGCAACAGGCCTGTCGGTTAAATTAAGGGCCTATCGGTTACACTTCCAGACTTGTCTGTAACCCTTCCAGGCTTGTCGTTATCACTTGCAGGCCTGTCGTAACATGAAGCCAGCTTGTCCATTTCCAGCATGATGTGAGGTAAAAATATGATCAAAATTTATGTCAAGAATGACATAGAAACAGTGCAAGTGATCATAAATTTCAGGTGAAGTTCCACATATATGCTATAATTAATTAAGAAACCTAAAGAAGTGTTTTTATTTGGTTAAATAAAATAAAATCCCAGCTTATTTCAGGAAAGAAATTTTTGGGCAAAAAGAGGATCAAGTGTCGACCAATCAACAAATCTAAAACTAGGTCACTAGTAAATGTTTGGATCCCATCATGTGACCAGAATACAGGGTGTTTACCTTCACATCTAGAAAAATGTGCTTTCTCAGATGTTCGAAATTATTTGGTATAAATGTGTAGGAAAATTGCTCAGAGGGACGCAATTTTGAAGGGGTCCTTCCCAGAAGCTCGAAATTGGAGTATAAAAGGGAGTAACAAACAAGAGGGTTTCATTATCACGTGAGAAGAAACCAATAAAACTCATCAACCCATTAACCAATACCAGAACCAACTCAGAGAAAGAGACTACCCACACCTTCGCCAGCCACCTGGCCAAGGTCCACAGAAGTCACTCTAACATATACTTCAACTATAAGCACAAAGCGGAAGTCGACCTATGGGCTGAATCAAGGAAAGAGCATCTCATTCCACGCAGTGCCCCGGAGGCACCATCAGATGAATATTCTAGAACCATCACCAGCGAAGACACCAGTAAGGCCCTGAAATCACTAAGGAACAAGACCAGCCCAGGCGAGTACACCATTAAAGTCAAAACCTGAAGTGAGGTAAAAAATATGATAAAAAATTATGTCAATGTATGCTTTAAATAATTGAGAAACCTTAAAAAGGGGTTTATTTTGTCACATAATAATCAAATTCTCAGCCTATTTCACCAGAGCAATTAAAAAAGTCAACAAACTATTTGAATCCAATCACAAGATATTACTTCTCACTGCAAAAACCCATAAGCAAATTTTGGGAAAAAAGAGGATCAAGTGTCGACCAATCATCAAATCAAAAACTAGGTCAATAGTAAATATTTTGATCCCATCATGTGACCAGAACTACAGCAGGGTATAAAATGCAGCAACAAGCAGAAGGTCTTCATTGTCACATGAGAAATTGTTAGAAGCACATCTCTCTCTACTTTTTTCCACAGGATTTTACATTTTTAATGAAAATTTTATATTTTAAATGACTTTTTTCGTTCATAAATTGAAGCAGACATTTCTTATATAACATTAAAGCAAAAACCTGAACACTATAACTAAAATAACAAAATAGTAAAGTTGAACGTTTAGGTCATGTGATGGGATGCAAATATTCAGCCTTGACCTAGTTTAAGAATTGTTTATTGGTCCACACTTGATCATCTTTTTGCCCAGAAATTCATCAACAAGTGTAATGACAATACCTACTGTAAGTCTGGTCATGGTGATTCTGTATATTTCTCCAGTCCTGTCTGTTTGTCAGTATGGCTTGTCGGGACCTGCTACAGCTTGTCTGTTAGGGGTTTAAGGCTTGTCGCAGTACTTCTACGACTGGCCGTGCAATAAACATCCCCGACCCTACGTCTTGTCGGGGCAGTCACCACATCCTGTCTGTAAGTTTACCGTTCTGCCGGGGATATCTTAACCGACTTTTTCTCAAGACCCTACGACTTTCAGAACTGACCTTAAAGTTGTAGGGTCGGATACAGGGTCAAGTCCAGTGGAAAACCTGCATAAAATACTCAACACATATCCATTGAAAAAATACACATGAACACATTGAATAATGTATAGTGGATATCCCATTGTGAACGTTTTATATATTATTTTATAATTTTTATCCATTTGGTTTTACTATTTACATTAGTTTGTAACTCAAAATATGAAACAATATTCGAAAAATATATATTTTTAAAAAATGTTAATTAACTGTACTATTGTATGGGCCATGTAACTAAGATAAAACCTATAAATATTTGAAGTTGTTTCTTTCTCCCAAGAAAGACCTATATACTGACCTTGGCACAGTTAAACACTGTTACGACATGATTACCTCAGTACAGTTTTTGTTTATTGATTTTTAACAAAGTGGCACCTACAGGGTCAAACCAACAGCCCACTTATGTTTACATCCATCCCGTGGCATAAACCAATAATATTAACCGACCTCAATGAAGGACAATATATGTCAGTGTTTATGTGTTTATGTGAAATAAACACTGAAGATTTCAACAGTATGTAAAGTAGTTGCCAAAACAATATTTTCAATGTTTATTTATTCTGTAAAATATCATATACAACATATCTTTTAAAATAGTTTTGAGAGTAATGTGGATGTGTCTTTCAATGTTTATATATAAAAAAATTACAACTCTATAATACATTTGGATATTTGTTCATTGTTTTCCTAAACAGCAAAATAATACTTAATATGACCAATGTGGATACCTTCCTTTTTACTGCTTGCTTTTTCTCTTGTAAAACATTTTTTGCACAAAATTTGGAAACCACATTTCAGTGCTTGAATTTTTATTTTAGCACTGGAATTTGATTTTCCTTTTGAAGTGTCAATCTTAATTTAAATGCTTTCTCTTAAAATTCTATTATTTGATTGAAAAATGTACTAGTGATGAAAATGGATAAATTCAAGTATTTTGTCAAACTGATATCCAATTATATTGTTGTTTTTGTCATCCCAAAATGTTATGCCTAGCATACCACCAACAGCGTTTTTACTGTGTAACTACATTTGGTGTACGAAAAGAAGTCACATGCCATAGAAACCACTGTGGTTATATATAAAATCAGTCCTAATTTGGTCTTAAGTTTATGACATTTGTCCTAGATAAGACTTTCTTTTCGAATACCTATTTATTACAATTTTTAGCCTGGACAAAAATCTTAGAGTTCAGAATGATTTAAGTGTAAGATAAGACTAAGATTGAGACCTTTCATGAATATGGCCCCAGCACTGTAACAATATCAGCATTTTCTTCATAATATTGACTTTAGGTTAGTAGTATAAAATGTTTTTTTTCTCATTATATTCATTGGGTATGGGACAAGTCAACTTTGACTTTGACCATGAGGTCATACGATTAAAATATTTGCTTTTACTTATTATTGCTTTTAGATATTGCTACATTGATGTAGTATTTATGAGCAGGCCATAGTGGCAAAGTATAACTTGCCCCCACTTATTCGATGGGAATTGAAATCTAAATCACTAAATGAACAAAGAATAAAATAAATTCCCTCCTTTATTTAAACATCCCTACTGCACTTTTCCTATTCCCCTTGCTTTCCTGCTATTTTTTTAGTTTTAAAAGTTTTCCCTGTTATCTTGTGATAACATGCATTTGTATTAAAACCTTAATATAAAAACAAAATCTTTCTGTTATTTCCATTGTTACTTACTTGTACATTTGAACTTGTTATAAGAGACACTTGTGTTTTTTTAACTTTTAAAGAATATGTCATAAAACACAATATTAACAAAATAATGATATGTTTGGTGAAAATCATCTTAATGTTTTTTTCAGTGTGGACTTCATATAAAACTTAGCAAGGAGACCTGTTTTCATCACACTTCATGCCTTTTTTTTCCTACACTTCCTTTTTAAAATCTGTAATTTTTTATCCCAGCCTTTTTATGTCACTATAGATCAGAAACCTTGGGAATATTCTCTATCTACTGCTTGTTCCTGAAATGACACATATAAAAAGTATGTGTAAAATTGTTCAATCCAGTTAAATTTAATACATTTAAATCAAATTTGTAGGGATGTGTGTGCCAAAAGGTAACATTTTTGTATGGAAAGCAACAATGTCATTTTTTGATTGCGTGTTCCCTTATCAAGTAGTGAAATAACTGTGTATTTACATCTTTTTTATCATTGCGTTGTTTCACGCCTAGTATTTTATATTATTCCTAAATGTATAACTTTCCAGATTTTCCATTTTCTCTTCAGATGTTTATCTATTTCTAGTATTTCTGCTTGACTTTTAACAGATTTTCTCATAGTTTTATGGATGCATAATTTTCAAGTTCTTTTCATGGGCTTGTAACCCTTTCTGGATGTCTTTTTGAATGCTAACCTCAACAATTTCTGGCAATGAAGATTTTATATTTCTATGGTTTTCGTATGTTCTTTTCAAGGGATTTGTCAATCAAGGTTAGTATTTATGAGAACATTTGTTCCTCAACGAAACAACTTTCCTTGTTAGTTGCAGATCAAAGTTATTTATTTGGGACACCTTTCAGAGTAATTATACCTAGTACATAGCTGTGAGCATGTGATAGTCATCTTATTTAATACTTATCATTGGGTTGTAGGTCTATTTGAGGGTTAATATGTTTATTCAGTGGTATTCCTTCATCTTGATAAGTTCTCTGGGAAAACCCCTATATTTTCTTCTGGTAGGCAGTTTCAAGTTGTAGCCAATTTTCATGTATATAGGCTCATTTAATCATTGTAATAAAGTTTGTGGTGCACAGAATGAAGTTTTGGACCTATATTCATACACCCTCGTCTCCTTGGTTTTTGTGATATTGCCAACACAACACTCTACTACCCAGTAAGATTTGATTGTTCTAAGATATAATTTTTTCTGTTTGTTAACACTAAACTTTGCAAGGATATATTAATTTTTGATGTTTGTGTGTTCATGTTGTGCAAAGTTTGCTAATACATGTTGTATTCAACTTCATCTAATAATTGCATGCTAACTTATTTCAGCCTTTACCATATTGATAACCCAGCAGGCACAGACCTTTGAAAACACATTGAGTTTGTCTTAAAAATTGATCCTGATGGTGATGTACATTTTTAAACACTAAATCTAAGTTAGTTTTCTGATATGAAATGTAGTCGTATTTAGACATTAAGTGCTGGTAATTTAGTGTTGAAAATTAATCCTGACAAATTGATCCTGACAAAACACTAATCTGACAAGAAAAAGTAGTCATGTTTCACAGCAATATTCAACACTAATCTTGTTTAGGTTTCCAACATTAAAAAGTAGTTATGTTTTAGACAGGAATTTTTGGTGAAGTAGGGTTGAAAATTGTTCCTAAAATTGATGTACACTTTTTCAACAGTAAATCCAAGCTTGATTTCTGAAGGGGGAATGTAGTCTTATTTTGGAACAAAAACATATTGAATATGGGAAAATGTATGTGTACCTTCTCCGAAAGTGGTGACCTTTTAAAAAAAAATAAAATACTAATAGTAATAATAATAAATTGTGGTATAGCTGGATAAGTTTGATTCATCCTTCTGAGTTCTTACCTTATCCTTTTTTAATTTGTGTGTTTTACCTCAAGGAACACTTTTTGTTAGTAAGTTAATTTCTCTATATCTATGATATATTTGGTTGTGAAATTATTTCAAAATTCACATATATTTTATGTTTTAGCAGCTCTAATCTCAAAGGATAACAATCAAACTGGATAGAAGCGTTAATAACTTTATGGGTCTAATTTTTTGTGAATTTTTGACTTTGAACCTCAATAACACAAAAGTATTTCGTATATTTTTATGTTAATATCTCAAATAATAGGTGTTATCCCTTTAATACTGTACTAAATATTAACCTCCTAATATTTATGCAAATATTAAAAATACTACTTTTACTGTTTCATTGTCAAAAACCCTTGAATAAGTTTATGGGTCTATTTTAAAAAAAAATATCACACTTGACTGAGCACCCAGGTGTTTTATGTTCACCATATATAGACTTTAACCCAAGGACAGTGACCAAATCGTGAGCCTATTTTGGCTAAGTCAGTTGTGTAGTAGTGTGTCTGCAAGCATTTCAATTATGAAAACTTATATTTACAAGTGTAAACACATATTTATGTATGGGGTGTTTTATAACAATATTTTTATTTTTCTGTTCATCACTCTTAAATAAATTTAATAACCTGGGAAAATAGCCTAGGACACCATTACATATAGACCTTACATTGTAAGTCGTACAAAGGTGTAAGACAAATAACACCTAAGAGAGATAAAATGTATGCAAAGTATCAAAACAAGGCAATTCAATAGCAAGATCAAATGATTATATAGTAAACTAAAAGTTATGAAGCTGTACAATTTATTAATTGAAGTGTTGCTGTCAATGGAAATAACAGAATTAGGTAAAATTACATATAACAAGAGCACTTGGAGAGCCCAGACCTCTAATAATAATTAAATAGGGTAAACAATAAGTAAATTGTAAATAATAAGTAAATAGGTAAATCCAGGTTATTTTTTGTATCCAAATGATGATCCAGATCACTCTAAAACTTTAGCAGGATCCAAGTTGAACACATCTTCTGATTTTTTTCAGGAAGATCCAACTAGTGGTATTTGCAAAATCCTGCTAACATATACACAGATAAACGAACAAGAAGATAGCCATGGAAATGATACCTCCTTGGTGGAGGTAATAATCAGTTGCAACAATCCATATATCATTGTCATAAGAGAAATATGTTTAGAATTTTACTGTAGAAATCATCCTGACAGAGTCAATGTCAAACGTCAGACTAAGGTTACCTGCAATGAATATCCCTACCAAGTATCAATATCTTACACCTAACAGATTCTGAGATGCAGGCCAGACAAGATATTAACCCCTGCCCACCTGCCATCCCACCAGCCCACCTGTCCGCATAACTGGATGCCATGGGTGAAAACAGTACCTACATGTAGACAATTTGAAATCATAATTTGGTCACTTCTCAGTGACCACAGGTAACAGTACATATGTGCTAAATCTCTGAAGTAATCAGTCAAGTCTGACATTTTTGGTTTCAAAATAGACCCATACACTGATCACAGTTTTTTAACAATAAAAGACAAAGAAAACAATGTATTTAATATTTCTACAAATATTTGGAAAATTATATCTGGTATAATGATAAAGCTATAATATCAGAGCTATCAAAATGAAAATAAATGAAATACTGTATGTTTTATTGAGGTTTGAAGTAAGAAAGTCACCAAGATTAGGCCCGTGAGCTGATCATAATACTTCCACAAAACACCTCACTTTTTTCAGCTAATAACATGCAGACACTACTTCACACTTAAAAGTGGTAAAACAGGCTCATTATTTGATTAATGACCCCATACAATGATACCATATATGGTACACTTCAAAGTATTCATTCATTGTTTACTTTTTTCAAAATAGACTCATAAACTAATTCAAGTGTTTTCATTAATTAGTGAGAGAAAAAATAATATTTTTCATATTTCCATAAATACTGGGACAATGATATTTGGAACAATGATAAAGGGATAGCACACCTATTATTTAAGTTATTAACATTAAAATATATAAATCAGTCTTTGTGTTATTGAGGTTCAAAGTCAAAAATTCACCAATATTAGACCCTTAAACTGATTAACGCTTCTATCACTTTTTAAATTATAATTCTACACTGAAAACTAACCCAGTGAAATTGCCCTTTCCATAAGATTCCCATAACTATAAAAAGATAAATAACCCTAAAGCTAGATTGGCCACAATGGAACTTATGGATGAAGTAGATCTTCTGGATCTCTACCGAACCTTGCATACAGACACTATACGGTATACCTGGAGAAGAAAAAACCCAGTAAAACAGGCCAGACTAGACTATTTTTTAATTTCGTCGAGTATGATTGATATTATCCACAAGTGTGATATTAAACCAGGGTATCGCTCTGACCATTCTTTTTTGGAAATGCATATTACGATTAACCCATTTAAAAGAGGGAAAGGCATTTGGAAGTTTAATAACAACTTGCTTTATCAGAAAGATTACTTAAATTTGATCAATGAAATCATATTAGATGAAAAAACAAAATATGCCCCTCCAGTTTATAGTCTTGAATTTATAAAATCATCTGATAATATACAATTCACAATTGAAGATGATTTATTCCTGGAGACGTTACTGCTCCGTATTAGGGGAGAAACTATCAGATACTCCGCTTTTCAAAAACAAAAGCAAAGTCAAGTTGAAAATAAATTATTAAAAGATATTGAAACCTTAGAAAACATGGAAAATTTATCAATGGGACATTCAGATTTGTTAAATGACAAAAGGGTAGAACTGGAAGACCTACGTAGAGACAAAATTAAAGGACAACTTACAAGAACCCGACTCCAATGGCTAAATGAAGGGGAAAAGCCTACTAGCTTTTTCTGCAATTTAGAACGTAAACAGTACATAGAGAAAACTATAAGGAAAATAAAAAAATCAGATGGCACTATCATAACTGAGCAACAGAAAGTTCTGAATGAAATACAAAGATTTTATAGTAACTTATTTCAAAATTGTGATAGAGATTTAAAGAATGAAAATATTCCAAACCTTTTAAATTCCCTGAAGTCCAAGAAAATAAATGATCCTGATCTTGGCAAGGTTATAACAGTTAAAGAACTTGCAAATGTGTTAAAGAAAATGAAAAATGGCAAGTCTCCAGGCATTGATGGTATAAGCGTGGATTTTTTGAAAGTTTTTTGGATCAGACTGAAGTATTTTATAACCAATTGCATCAATTTCTGCTACAAAAAAGGTAAATTATCATACTCTCTGAGACAAAGTATCATTACCTGCCTCCCGAAGGGAAACAAAGACAGACAATGTTTAAAAAATTGGCGCCCAATATCGTTACTTTGTGTTATTTATAAAATGGCTTCAGCTGTTATTGCTGAAAGAATGAAGCCTCATTTGGAAAAAATTATTTCTAGAAATCAAACAGGTTTTCTGAAGGGAAGATATATTGGTGAAAGCACAAGGTTAATCTATGACATAATGCACTACACTGAAACAAACAAATTGCCTGGTCTTTTAGTACAAATTGATTTTGCAAAGGCTTTTGATTCACTTTCTTGGAATTTCCTCTACAAAGTTATGAAATTTTTCGGCTTTACTGAAAATCTAATCTCATGGATTAAGCTATTTAATACTGATATACAGGCTTTTGTCTTACAATGTGGTAACTTATCTTACCCAATCCCAATAAAGAGAGGATGCAGGCAAGGAGATCCCATTTCACCCTATCTTTTCATTTTATCAGCTGAAATTTTAAGTCTCTTGTTTGAAAATACACCTGATGTAATTGGAATCAAAACTAACAAACACTCCTTCAAAATAACACAGTTTGCAGATGACACTACTCTTATGCTAAATGGTACTGTTGGCTCTCTGCAGGCAGCACTTAATCTACTTGAAGTCTTTGGATCAATCTCTGGACTTAAAATTAATTCCGAAAAAACTAAAATAATATGGATTGGGTGCAAGAAGCATTCGAAAGAGAAATTAAATGTATCATTGAACCTAAATTGGGGAGAAACAGAATTTACTCTTCTAGGAATAAAATTCTGTACTGAGCTCCATAAGATGCCCAAATTAAATTTTGATAGTGCATTACTAAGTGCACAAAAATTAATAAAATGCTGGAAACAGAGAAGTTTAACCCCTATTGGAAGAATTGCTGTTATTAAAACATTAATTTTGCCAAAATTCAACCATCTGTTTGTATCTTTACCAACCCAAGAAATTTTCCTTAAAGAAATCAATAAGTTATTGTTTAGTTACCTGTGGGAAGAGAAGCCTGAAAAAATAAATAGGAAAACCGTTTACAGGGACTACTGCTATGGGGGTCTGAAAATGATTGATATAGTCAAATTTGAAAAGTCTCTGAAACTGGGTTGGCTAAAACGTATTGTCTCACAAAATGGTTGTGCATGGTATCAACTTCTTACAGAATCAATAAAAAATATAAATAAATTTATCATACTTGGAGGAGATTGGTGCAAAAATATCCTAGATAAGGTTAATCCCTTTTGGAAGGATGTATTCCAGAATTGGATACTTATGTGCACAAGCAACATGGTTTCTTGCAACCAAGACATTCTGCACAGCTCTTTATGGTTTAATAATCAAATAAGTGTAAATAAATTGTTCTTTCCAGATTGGTTTGCCAATGCAATTAGTACAGTTGCTGATATAGTAGATTCGGCAGGGAAGGTAATGGATATAGAGTCGCTGAAAATTAAATATCATATTAGGATAAACATACTTAATTACTATACAATTAAGAAATTGGTGAATAAATTTCTAGAAATCCATAAAAAAGGAGACAACTTTGAAATAATAAGACCATTTATCCCATTCCATGCAGAAATTCTGTTTAACCCACAACAGGGAAGTAAGAAATTTTACCTTAAGTTAACAGATATAAAAAGGTCTGAACAACGGCATGAGGTCAAATGGAATCTAAGTATGATATGTAACAATCATTGGGAAACTATTTATAGGGTATGTTTCAGATCTATCTCTGATAATAATTACGTTTGGTTTCAGTATCGAATAATGTACAGAATTTTAGGCACAAATGAATATCTCTATAAACTGAAACTGACAAGTTCCAACTTGTGCAGACTCTGTAATCAAGATTCAGAATCCATAGAGCATCTATTTCTCCATTGTAATAATGTTATAATTCTGTGGAATAATATCAAAACTTGGCTCCTTTCAAAAATTTCCTACAATGCAGAATGGACAAATGTTACAAAAGTTTTAGGCTATGAAAAACAAGATGAACATTTTTGGCCAATAAACTTTATTCTTATAATAACCAGACATTACATTTTCAGCTGTGCTCAAAAAAGGAAAAAACTTGATATATTTCGGCTTCAGAAGATAATACAAGATAGATACGAGGAGCAAAAAATACTGTCCAAAATTACTTCAAAAATGGAAATATATGCTAAAAGGTGGCAAACATGGGAAGGCATTTTTAACAACATATAACAGAACATAATTAACACCATACCATATGAGAATGTATATAATCCAAAGATACTTCCCATAGATATCCAAAGACAATCTTATCTTTTCTTTGAACACAACTATTCTTGTTAGATGTATGAAATTACCATTATTAATCTTTTTATTGTAACCTATCAATGTATGATTTTTTTTAATGTTTGATATTGTAGAATCATGCATTTGTAAATGTATTCATTAAATACTATGTCAAGTGACTAGAAAATGTTGTTACAGTTATAGCATCATTTATTTTATGTTTGATATTGTAGAATCACTATTTCAAATAATTTATTCTTTATTTGTTAGGTGATGAGACATGAGACTTTATTTTACCTCTTGTTATCTTTTGCTGTGGAAAAACTTCACACATTTTCTGGAAAATACTTACCTGCATGTCTGTTTGAATAAAAAAATTTATTTAAAAAAAAAAGAAATTGCCCTTTCTAATATATAATATTTAGTTCATCTGCAGTAAAAAAGTATCACATTGGTGGATCATCAAAATCTTTAGTATGTAATGAATATATACATATTTATAAAATCTATATGTGCTACAGTCATTCCTATTTACAAGACAAATATGTTAAGACAGATTAAGAAAATCATTTGTCAAAAGCAGCAAGAACCTAAGTTCTTCAGTTATAGTATTTAAACACTACAACACAATACCTCTGCGGTGTCGTGGGGTTGACATATTTATCTTATCATAAAGGATGTTACTTCACAAATATTTAATTTGTTTAAATATATTAACAAGAATTCATCAGACTATTGAAATTGGACTATCTTATTATAGGAACATAAAATAATGGATATCTAGGTGGAAAATACCAAAGATCATAATATATAACCATATACTGAGTGATGAAGTTTGATTTACATGCTCATGCAATGTTATGAACCGTTGCAATGCAACAACCATCCTCATTGAACAAGTTGTCATATATGCATGATTAAAATGGAAAATTACCATTTAACATATTGTTATGAGAATTCAGATAGCCCCATGGAAGCCATTGGTTTGTGCTAAAACTAGAAAATAAAAAATCAGAATTAAATTAGAAATAAAAAAATATAAATGCCATAATTCCATAATAAATTGATTTGTGTTGAAGTAACATTGATTAAAACATTGGATCTAACTAAGAATAATTTGCAAATTCAAAACATACTTCAACATATCACCCATTTGATTCAACCTGATTTCACTGGTTGGATCCAACTAAAAATGGTTTGCAAAATCTACATGTAGTTCAACCAGATTTCACCCTTGTATTCAACATGATTTTACCCGTTGAATTCAACATGATTTCAACCATTGAATGCAACTAAAAACAGTTTGCAAAATCTAAACGTATTTCAACCAGATTTTACCGATTGGTTTCAACCTGATTTCACCCACTGGTTTTAACATGATTTCACCCGTTTGATCCAACTAAAAACGGTTTGCAAAATCTACATGTATTTCAAACAGATTTCACCACATAATTACACACCTGATTTGAAAGTTGCATGCCTGCTGGGAATGTTCTTCCTTTAAATCATTTTCATCCGTAATTATTTGGTTGTTGCCCTAATGGTGGCAAAGAAATAACAGAAAAAAATATATGTAAAATTAAATTCTACTTGTTGTTGTTGTTGTTCTTCTTGTTCTTCTATTTTTTAAAAAAAAAATTCTATTGAAGCACACCAGTTAGGTGTAATATGATACCATGTACATAGTCACAATTATTATACATTTATTATTATACTGGTAGTTCAGTTACTTTGAAAAATATGCTTTTTGCGAATTTTTTTTATAGTTTTAACTCTTTTCCATTCTCACATCTCCTTAATTTTAATTATAAGTATAAACGGCTATGCCAACGGCGATATCGCCCTTCACTATTTTCGGTTGTTTTAGCAGTCAGTTTGTCAGTTTGATGTTTTTAAGATCATACTGTACAAAAGTATTTTTTTTAATATTTACGGTGAATGTCATTTCAAACACATGTAACCAAAATACAAAGATGATAACAAAGTTTATCAAGGCTATTATATTAGGTCCGCCAGGTTCTGGCAAGGGAACTATTTCAGAGAGAATCATTAAAGATTTCCAAATGAAACATCTGTCCAGTGGTGATTTACTGAGGTCTCATATCAGGAATCAGACAGGTCTGTTATTTCTCCACAGGTTATTTCTCCGGTATACTCTGTATTGGGTAATTTGATTGCCAGTTATTTTTTTTTAAAGCTTTGATCCATGGTAGCCACTGTTGAGGCTGGATGTGATTACCATGTTACCAAGTTCAACCTTGGCTGTTGAACGGAACGTAAACCCCAACTTTGACTCTGACCTAACAATATTTTAATAAAAATGCTAGTGGGATTCTACCAGTAAACGCCCGTACTGAAGCTAATATATATATGATTTTAAATTATATTAACAGCTTTATATTTAATTCCTTTAACAACAGATTGTCAAATAATATAAACTGCAATTAATAACTAAGGCACATGTTGTTTTATTTATTTCAAAGCTTTCTATTTTCATAATTTAGCTCTTTTATCGGCCGTTTCTACCGCAAAACGGAAATACCAGTGAACGCCCACTTTGTAGTTAAATATAAGCATTTGTCCTTGACCTCCAACAAAGAAATAGGCGGGTGTTCATTGGTAGGCAGGCGTTCACTGGTAGAAAGCCACTACTTGAAGATCAAATACTTCAAATTTGCGGTAATAATTTAATGGTAGCGAGATGTGGTAGCAAGTTACTGGTAGTGAGATGCTGTGGTCACGAGTTAAACATTAAACAGATATACAAGGGGGACGCATTTCGCGCATAAAAACACCAAAATGCATTTTTTTGAGAAAAAAAATGCAGTGTGGTTTTATAAAAGTTATCTGAATGAAAAGAGGTGCGTCAAACTCTAAAATGAGGTATACGAGCATCTCGTGACCACGGCAGCTCGTGACCAACAACTCGTACACAAAATTTTCTTTTTAAAATGTTATTTTATTTTAAAATATTGAATTGAACTCCACGAACTTCTGTCTCCCCCACATTTTTTTTTCTAATTTGCATAATTTATTTTAAAATATTGCAGGAAAATCCACGGACTTCTGTCTGCTCACGTTTTTTTCCCCAATTTGCATATTTTATTTTAAAATATTGAAGTAAACTCCACGAACTTCTGTCTCCTAATGTTTTTTTTTCTAATTTGCGTAATTTATTTTATAATAGTTCTAGGAAGCCCTCGGGAATTCCATGACCTCATGTTTTCTAATTTGCATATTTTATTTTATAATATTGCTAGGCAACCCCCACAGAAGTACGATAATTTGAAGTATTTGATCTCTAACTGAACAGACATTCTTACATAAAATACTGCTCTTCAAGCAGCGTTTCTATTTATTATATATAAAATATTGTTAGAAAACCCCACCTAATTGGGTGAGCTGCATATACAAGTACTCAGTATTTGATATTTAAGCAGAAACAATGTAGGTGTGTTGTGGGTACGAGTTGTTGGTCCCGAGATGCCGTGGTCACGAGTTGCACGTAAATCTAAAATTATAGTAGCATCCTAAGATATATTTTGTGATTAGTACAAATACATCCATAGAACTTGTGATTACAAGAGGTTTCGCGGTATGGAGGTTTCGCGGTAAAACTCACTGGAGGATTTGTGGTAAACTTTTATTATTTCTTTGAAGTTTAGATGGACATAAAATCGTTATTTATGGATGGATTTTGATCATTGAGGTACCATTGTTTTCAGTTTTTAATCGGGGATATAATGGTTTGTGATAATTTTAAACTACTATATTGAGATAGGATATTAAATTTGTGAGCAACTAGTTCATCTAATTAATTCCACATGTATATACTGGTTGCAATTCTTTTGACTAGCTAGGATTGGGTTCTCTTGTGTGGTAGCAATTACATAATGCACTGTCAGGGCTTAATCCTTATAATTGACTTCAAAGAAGTTAGGGTTTTTGTGTTTATCAGTTAATTTTGGATATTAGGTAGATAGATATGGCCCACATTAAATAGGTGACATCCGAGGATCTAAGAAATTCACACGAAACGTCTCCCATTTTTACCGCGAATCTTCCAAATTAACAGCAAAATGATCAAGACAGCGAAACCTCTCGACCGCGAAACCTCTCGACACCGAACTTGTCCAATGGCAATAAAATTAGGACTTTCAAAAAGTGGACAGCATTTTGCCAGTTATTTTGTACTGTTCCCAAAAAGTTACAAATACTTTGGAACACTTTGCATACAATAATTAAAGCTAGAGATCAAAACTCCTCATTGTATTCTAGCATATGATGAAGTTTAAATAGTATTTATGTTGACCCCAGACACAGTTTAGAGACCATACAGCTCTTTGCATCAGTCAGATGCAGTTTGTTAGGCATAATTTTCACTGACATATAAACCTTTTTATTAATCTTTATGATCCTGCATACTGTCCGTTCTAAAATCTTAGAAAAGTATCCAGACATATTGCACACTTTTCTATGCTATACAGCTCCTTCAGTATCATGGTAGGTGTTAGTTTTAAATGAAGTACAATAGAAATTGGCAAAACGCTGTCCACTTTGAAATGCTGTCTCCTCCTGTATGGGATACTAGCATCTCGTGACCATATCATCTTGTGACCAACAACTCGTACCCACAACTCATACACAAATATTTTATAACAATAAACATCTTTCTCTGCTTGAATATCAAAAACTTGTATTAGTTGTATACCCAGCTCATAATAGTAATGAAGAAATACGTGACCACCCATTTCCGTGGGGTTTTCTAACAATATTTTATATTTAATAAAGAGCAATGCTGCTTGAAGATCGAGTATTTTATGTAAGAACATCTATATTTAGTCGAAGATCAAATACTTCAAAATTCTCGTACTTGTATAGCCCCTTAATATTCATGTATGCCAACATATTTTATTTATTGGTGGCAATTATTGGTACCCGGCGATAATTGGTAGCAAGTCTTCTTTGTTCAAGTAAGCAAATGATCAGACCAACTTTCTGCCCATTGCGTGGTGTCACAAATATCAATAGCAGAGCATGACTGGACAGAAACTCTGTCAAGCAAATTCACATACATTGGTTATCATAGTGCATTTATAGCCAATTTATAGGTTTCCGATATATATAGAAGTTTTTCATCATTTAAACTTTAAGCTCACAGCCTCATTCTTGTAGAACGTGGTCGGGAGATTATAACAGGCTTTCCGTAAATCTGTCTTTGCATCCGTCCATACGTCTTTTTGTCACGTTTTTACATAAAGCTTAATATCTCATTTATTTATAAAGATATCTTCATCAAATTTGGAGGGAATGTTTATAGCTATGAAAACATGTCTGTGCAAAATTTTGGCCTCATTTTGAAAAACAAAATGGCCACCATAGCCAATTGTTTGAAAATCATAAAGGTGCTCTAAATCTTGAAATATTGCAGCTAGGTACATCAAATTTGCACAAAAGATGTATGGCTAGGTAAGTTAGCCTGATAGTAATTTAGCCTAGTTTCGAAAACAAAATGTCCGCCATATCACGTTTAGTGTCAAATGGGATTATTCTATAAGAAAGGCCTTATACCCCCCTTATCATTGCTACTAGGGGTTCCAAATGTAAAAACAACTTATAGGAAGTCATGGCCTAAGACTCTTTTCCAATTGCTGACTTTGACCTTTGACCCTTTCTTCAAAGTCAAGTGGGTTTATCTTACTACAAAAGCCTTATTTCTCCTTTAGTTCTCCATTATTACTGACCCTAAGGTGGGAGAAAACCACTGCAGCAGTAGTCTTGTTTTGGTTTTGATAGGTGTATGGAATATACCAGATTAGGAAGATATGCGGTCAATTTTAAAGATTTGTGGTAAATATTGGAAGATTTGCGGGAAATAATACTTTTTTTAGCTTACTGGCCAACGGCCGTAAGCTAATGGCGTGGCCTGGCGTCGTCTTCGTTGTTGTTGTTGTTATCGGCGTCGTCAACAATTTTTTTGCAGCCTCTTCTCCTCAGAAACTACTGCACCGATTTCTTTGAAATTTGGTATGGAGCTTCCTTGGGTAGAGGACTATCATTTTTCCTCATTGCATGTTTTTCAACCAATCAGAGAAGTCACATGACCAAAAACATGTTTTTCAAAAGGGTGTGCTTGTCTGGATGATAACTTTAAAAGCGCTTCACCTATTCACATGAAATTTTGCAAGTACGTTCGTTATATACATGTCTGGAAATCAATAACTTTTCGAAGTGGTCCAATACAAAATGGCCGACTTATTAATGATTTACTAAATGTCACGATTTTTCTTAACGCTGAAAAAACAAAAACGCGTGTATCTCCTTAACCGTGCCAGATAGAGCGATTTCGACGAAATTTTCTACCCACAGGGTATCTAAACAATGTCTATTGGCAATTTTTAAAAAATTTTCCCCTCCCCAAAAATGGCGGCCATTTTGAATTTTCGAATTTTTGCCGAAAATGGAAAAACACAAAATTGCTTCTATCTCCTTAACCGTGCGAGATAGAGCGGTTTCGACGAAATTTTCGATCCACGGGGTATCTAAAGAATGTCTATTGGCAATTTTCAGAAAAATTTTCCCCTCCCCAAAAATGGCGGCCATTTTGAATTTTCGAATTTTTGCCCAAAATGGCAAAATACAAAATTGCTTGTATCTCCTTAACCGTGTGAGATAGAGCGATTTCGTCGAAATTTTTGACCCACAGGGTATCCAAGGAATGTACTATTGCCTATTATCAAAAAATTTTCCCCTCCCCAAAAATGGCGGCCATTTTGAATTTTCGAATTTTTGCCAAAAATGGCAAAACACAAAATTGCTTGTATCTCCTTAACCGTGCGAGATAGAGCGATTTCGTCGAAATTTTTGACCCACAGGGTATCGAAGAAATGTACTATTGGCAATTTTCAAAAAAAAATCCCCTCCCCAAAAATGGCGGCCATTTTGAATTTGCGAATTTTTGCCAAAAATGGCAAAACACAAAATTGCTTGTATCTCCTTAACTGTGCGAGATAGAGCGATTTCGTCGAAATTTTCGACCCACAGGGTATCTAAGGAATGTACTATTGGCAATTTTCAAAAAATTTTCCCCTCCCCAAAAATGGCAGCCATTTTGAATTTTCGAATTTTTGCCAAAAATGACAAAACAGAAAATTGCTTGTATCTCCTTAACCATGTGAGATAGAGCGATTTCGTCGAAATTTTCGACCCACAGGGTATCTAAACAATGTACTCTTGGCAATTTTCAAAAAAATTTCCCCTCCCCAAAAATGGCGGCCATTTTGAATTTTCGAATTTTTGCCAAAAATGGCAAAACACAAAATTGCTTGTATCTCCTTAACCGTGCGAGATAGAGCGATTTTGTCGAAATTTTCGACCCACAGGGTATCTAAGGAATGTACTAATGTCAATTTTCAAAAAATTTTCCCCTCCCCAAAAATGGCGGACATTTTGAATTTTCGAATTTTTGCCAAAAATGGGAAAACACAAAATTGCTTGTATCTCCTTAACTGTGCGAGATAGAGCGATTTCGTCGAAATTTTCGACCCACAGGGTATCTAAGGAATGTATTCTTGGCAATTTTCAAAAATTTTCCCCTCCCCAAAAATGGCGGACATTTTGAATTTTCGAATTTTTGCCAAAAATGGGAAAACACAAAATTGCTTGTATCTCCTTAACTGTGCGAGATAGAGCGATTTCGTCGAAATTTTCGACCCACAGGGTATCTAAGGAATGTATTCTTGGCAATTTTCAAAAAATTTTCCCCTCCCCAAAAATGGCGGCCATTTTGAATTTTCGAATTTTTGCTGAAAATTCAAAAACACAAAATTGCTTGTATCTCCTTAACCGTGTGAGATAGAGCGATTTCGTCAAAATTTTCGACCCACAGGGTATCTAAGGAATGTACTAATGTCAATTTTCAAAAAATTTTCCCCTCCCCAAAAATGGCGGCCATTTTGAATTTTCGCCAAAAATGGCAAAACACAAAATTGCTTGTATCTCGTTAACCGTGCGAGATAGAGCGATTTTGTCAAAATTTTCGACCCACAGGGTATCTAAGGAATGTACTAATGTCAATTTTCCAAAAATTTTCCCCTCCCCAAAAATGGCGGCCATTTTGAATTTTTGCCAAAAATGGGAAAACACAAAATTGTTTGTATCTCCTTAACTGTGCGAGATAGAGTGATTTCGTCGAAATTTTCGACCCACAGGGTATCTAAGGAATGTACTCTTGGCAATTTTCAAAAAATTTTCCCCTCCCCAAAAATGGCGGTCATTTTGAATTTTCGCCAAAAATGGCAAAACACAAAATTGCTTGTATCTCCTTAACCGTGCCAGATCGAGCGATTTCGTTGAAATTTTCGACCCATAGGGAAAAAATTGATTTTTTATCTCCCGCCGGGATTTAGCCCGGGAGGGAGATTATGAAATGATGTCTGTGCGTGCGTGCGTGCGTGTGTGCGTGCGTTAGTTAGTCACGCAGATTTCTCCAAAACTACTACAGCTACAGATTTTTTGTAAATTAATTGTCCCAATGAATTTTCATGCCCTTGAAAAAATTTTTGGTTTTATTGACTTAGGCCTAAAGATAAGTGAGTAATAGCAATCTTAGCTACTTTGAGTAAAGGGCTCATAACTCAAAAACTATTGCAGTAACAACTTTTTCTTCAAATATGTTGTTCAGCTACTTTGTCCTTTGCTATAAGATGGTACATAGTTTGGGGTTCCATTGCATGCCATAAGTGAGTAATAGCTATTTTCTCATTTGTAGCTAAATAACAGAAGAAGTAAATGTCAAATATCTTCAAAAGTATTGAAGTTAGGGAAATCTTTTCAAATATGTTGTCCATCTTGTTTTTGGTAAGCTATCACATACTAAAGTTTCAGACCTGTTGCACCTTGGATAGCTGAGTAATAGCTACTTTGAAATTCTGACTGGTGAGTAAAGCGATTGTAACTCCAAAACTATTGCAGTTAGAGTATTTTCCTAAAATATGTTGTTCAGCTACTTTGTCCTTAGCTATAAGATGGTACATAGTTTGGGGTTCTATTGCATGCCATAAGTGAGTAATAGCTATTTTCTCATTTGTAGCTAAATAACAGAAGAAGTAAATGTCAAATATCTTCAAAAGTATTAAAGTTGGGGAAATCTTTTCAAATATGTTGTCCATCTACTTTTTGGTAAGCTATGACATAGTAAAGTTTCAGACCTGTTGCACCTTGGATAGCTGAGTAATAGCTACTTTGAAATTCTGACTGTTGAGTAAAGCTATTGTAACTAAAAAAGTGTTGCAGTTAGAGCGTTTTCCTAAAATATGTTGTTCAGCTACTTTGTTCTTAGCTATAAGATGGTACATAGTTTGGGGTTCTATTGCTTGCCATAAGTGAGTAATAGCTATTTCCTCATTTGTAGCTAAATAACAGAAAAAGTAAATGTCAAATATCTTCAAAAGTATTAAAGTTAGGGAAATCTTTTCAAATATGTTGTCCATCTACTTTTTGGTAAGCTATAACATAGTAAAGTTTCAGACCTGTTGCACCTTGGATAGCTGAGTAATAGCTACTTTGAAATTCTGACTGTTGAGTAAAGCCATTGTAGCTCCAAAACTATTGCAGTTAGAGTATTTTCCTAAAATATGTTGTTCAGCTACTTTGTTCTTAGCTATAAGATGGTACATAGTTTGGGGTTCTATTGCTTGCCATAAGTGAGTAATAGCTATTTTCTCATTTGTAGCTAAATAACAGAAGAAGTAAATGTCAAATATCTTCAAAGGTATTGAAGTTAGGGAAATCTTTTCAAATATGTTGTCCATCTACTTTTTGAGTAAAGCCATTGTAACTCCAAAACTATTGCAGTTAGAGTATTTTCCTAAAATATGTTGTTCAGCTACTTTGTCCTTAGCTATAAGATGGTACATAGTTTGGGGTTCTATTGCATGCCATAAGTGAGTAATAGCTATTTTGTTATTTGTAGCAAAATCATGACATAAGTAAATGTCAAATATCTTCAAAAGTATTAAAGTTAGGGAATTCTTTTCAAATATGTTATCCATCTACTTTTTCATAAGCTATCACATAGTAAAGTTTCAGATCTGTTGCACATTGGATAGCTGAGTAATAGCTACTTTGAAATTGTGACTGTTGAGTAAATCCATTGTAACTCCAAAACTATTGCAGTTACAGCTTTTTCTTCAAATATGTTGTTCAGCTACTTTGTCCTTAACTATAAGCTGGCATGTAGTTTGGGGTTCTATTGCATGCCATAAGTGAGTAATAGCTTTTTTCTTATTAGTAGCAAAATAATGACATAAGTAAATGTCAAATATCTTCACAAGTATTAAAGTTACGGAATTCTTTTCAAATATGTCATTCATCTACTTTTTTGTAAGCTATCACATAGTAAAGTTTCAGACCTGTTGCACATTGCATACCTAAGTAATAGCTACTTTGAAATTGTGACTGTTGAGTAAATCCATTGTAACTCCAAAACTATTGCAGTTACAGCTTTTCCTTCAAATATGTTGTTCAGCTACTTTGTCCTTAACTATAAGATGGTATATATTTTGGGGTTGTATTGCATGCCATAAGTGAGTAATAGCTATTTTCTTATTTGTAGCAAAGTAACAATATAAGTAAATGTCAAATATCTTCAAAAGTATTAAAGTTAGGGAAATATTTTCAAATATGTTATTCATCTAGTTTTTGATAACCTATCACATAGTAAAGTTTCAGACCTGTTGCACATTGGATAGCCGAGTAATACCTACTTTGAAATTGTGACTGTAGGGTAAATGCATATAGTTTGGGGTTCTGTTGCATGCCATAAGTGAGTAATAGCTATTTTCTTATTTGTGGCAAAATAATGACATAATTTTTCTTAAATAACTGCTTCATCTACTTTTGGGAGAGCTTTCACATGGTGAAGTTTCAGACCCGTAGCTAATTATTCACCTACTCAAAATGAGTAAATGATAATTATCTGTAAAAGTATTGCGGATATCCAATTTTTATCAAATAACTCATTCATCTACTTTTAGGAGAGCTTTCACATGGTGAAGTTCCAGACCCGTAGCTAATTACTCACCTACTCAAAATGAGTAAATGTGAATTATCTGTAAAAGTATTGCAGATATCCAATTTTTCTCAAATAACTCATTCACCTACTTTTGGGAGAGCTTTTACTTGGTGAGGTTTCAGACCCGTAGCTAATTATTCACCTACTCAAAATGAGTAAATGTGAATTATCTCTAAAAGTATTGCAGATATCCAATTTTTACCAAATAACTCATTCATCTACTTTTGGGATAGCTTTCACATGGTGAAGTTCCAGACCCGTAGCTAATTACTCACCTACTCAAAATGAGTAAATGTGAATTATCCCTAAAAGTATTGGGGATATCCAATTTTTCTTAAATAACTCATTCACCTACTTTTGGGAGAGCTTTCACTTGGTGAAGTTTCAGACCCGTAGCTAATTATTCACCTACTCAAAATGAGTAAATGCTAATTATCTCTAAAAGTATTGTGGATATCCAATTTTTATCAAATTACTCGTTCATCTACTTTTGGGAGAGCTTTCACATGGTGAAGTTCCAGACCCGTAGCTAATTACTCACCTACTCAAAATGAGTAAATGCAAATTATCTGTAAAAGTATTGCAGATATCCAATTTTTCTCAAATAACTCATTCACCTACTTTTGGGAGAGCTTTTACTTGGTGAGGTTTCAGACCCGTAGCTAATTATTCACCTACTCAAAATGAGTAAATGTGAATTATCTGTAAAAGTATTGCGGATATCCAATTTTTATCAAATAACTCATTCATCTACTTTTGGGAGGGCTTTCACATGGTGAAGTTCCAGACCCGTAGCTAATTACTCACCTACTGAAAATGAGTAAATGTGAATTATCTCTAAAAGTATTGCAGATAGCCAATTTTTCTCAAATAACTCATTCACCTACTTTTGGGAGAGCTTTCAATTAGTGAATTTTCAGATCCGTAGCTAATTACTCAACTACTCAAAATGAGTAACTGCCTATTATCACTAAAAGTATTGCAGATAGCCAATATTTCTCAAATAACTCATTCACCTACATTTTGGAGAGGTTTTCACATGCTAAATTTTTTTAATGAATTTTTTAAATAATTTTTAATGCATTAAAATTCATGAAATTATGCTCTAAATCAATTATAACTTGAAAAGTATTACATTTAGAGCACTTTGTTCAAATATGTTATCTTTAGTACATCTAATTTATATGGCGGGAGATAAATGCATGCGTCAGAATGCTTGTTTTTTCAAATTTTGGCGGCCATCTTCGATTTATGCGGAAAATAAAAAATGGTAATATCTCAGAAACTGTAAGAGATAGCGCAATTTTGAGTAAATGTTGGACCCTAGAGATAGTAAAGAATATAAACGCTTGGATTATTACTTATGTTAAAGCTGTGGGGTATACTTTCTCCCACATTTATTTCATATTTGGTAGATATCTTGTCACACTTTTTGTAGATGCGATGTGAAAATCAAATGAGTAATACCCTTTTTACATTTTCTGAGTAAAAGCCTTAGGTCTCAAAAAATTGTCCGGGCCCAGACATGATGTAAAAATGGCAAGGTCACTACAGTAAGGTGAAACTAAGGTTACACTATCGAAAACACACAATAACCTACAACTAAAGTGTTACAAAATTGCCCCCAAAATTTCAAGTGTTCTTTACATGTTTTTTAATGTGTAACACAATTGTAAGACAAAAAGTACCTGCACAAATCGAACTGCACACAGACAAAAAGTATTGGGACAAAAAGTACCATTTACATTTTTTGTTGTATAAAACATATATTAATTGCTGCACATTTATAGCATGAAAAAAGTATTTGGCTGCCACAACCATAACATGCGGGTCGCCAGTAAGCAGCAGGCCTTGGCCTATTTTTTAAAGAGACTGTAGTATTTTATAAAATACAATGGCTCATGGACTTGCCTCATTAATATTAATGAGCAAATATGAGGTCACGGAATTTCTTTGAGGGGGGGTTCCTGGCAATATTTTATAAATAAAAACGTTGGTTTAAGATCAGATAGCAATACACTTCTTTTTTACGGACCTGCCTCATTAAGCGCCCCTGAAAAGGCTGCTTATTTGTTTTTGCTTCAGTTTCCTCGCTGCCGCCACTGCCCCGCATTATGGTCTCTCTTGAATATCTCCCTTATTGTTGGAAGCTTTTTAACCATATTTAGCAGTTATATACCTTAGGCGTGGGAAAGTTTTTCCACTCGTTTAAATTTGATCTTTCATCTTTATCAAGGTCACATGATCAAAAAATAGTTTTTGTGGGTACACCCACCCGTCATCGCCGCTCAGCAAAATCTACTGACCACAGAGGCTTGTAATTTACACACATGTTTACACTATCAAAAACGCGAGCTGATTAGATTTTGGGAGCGATCCGATGAAAATTGACTGATTTGTGAGCGATTTTCTCACAGGTACCAACCAGAAACTTAAAATGCATGTGAACCTCCCTATTATCTTCTAAGTACTGCATTTAGAGCCATAAAATGTATTGGCAGGTAGTAGGAAACTATATGTTGAGAGTCTATAAGGCAAGTCAAATTCCTCCCCCGACCCCCCTGTAGGGCACAAACTGGGGTCGTAAAAAATCTGATTTTGACATTTTGCCTTATATCACCTTTATTATTGGTTTTAGAGCTTTAGAATGTATTAAGAGGTATTGGGAAACCATATGTGAAGAGTCTAGATAGCCAGTCATATTTACCCCCTGAGCCCCCCCTTATGGGTCAAACTGGGGTCATAAAATAGCCGATTTTGTGTTTTTTGCCTTATATCTACTTTATTCTTGCTTTTGAGCTTTAGAATGTATTAAGAGGTATTGGGAAACCTTGTGTGAAGAGTCTAGATAGCGGGTCATATTTACCCCCTGACCCCCCCTTATGGGTCAAACTGGGGTCATAAAATTGCCGATTTTGTGTTTTGGCCTTTTATCTTTATTCTTGCTTTTAGAGCTTTAGAATGTATTAAGAGGTATTGGGAAACCATATGTGAAGAGTCTAGATAGCTGGTCAGATTTACCCCCGGACCCCCCCTTATGGGTCAAACTGGGGGTCATAAAATAGCTGATTTTGTGTTTTTGCCTTATATCTCCTTTATTCTTGCTTTTAGAGTTTAGAATGCATTAAGAGGTATTGAAAAACCTTGTGTGAAGAGTCTAGGTAACTGGTCAGATTTACCCCCGGATCCCCCCTTATGGGTCAAACTGGGGTTATAAAATAGCCGATTATGTGTTTTTGCCTTTTATCTCCTTTATTCTTGCTTTTAGAGCTTTAGAATGTATTAAGAGGTATTGGGAAACCATATGTGAAGAGTCTAGATAGCTGGTCAGATTTATCTCCAGATCCCCCCTTATGGGTCAAACTGGGGTCATAAAATAGCTGATTTTGTGTTTTTGCCTTTTATTTCTTCTATTCTTTTAGAGTTTTAGAATGTATTGGGAGGTATTGGGAAACCTTATGTGAAGAGTCTAGATAGCCGGTCAGATTTACCAGATAGATGTGTTCAAAGCATTGTGTCATAAACTTCTTGCCTTTCTAAAGGCTCACATTTTACTATGTCATTTTCTAAAATGTAAATAGATATATGGCATTTATAAAGCAATGTTACTCTTTAATTAAGTAGTTTTATGGTGTAACTTTTGACCTATTATAAGTATTGATGCTTTTTGCATTCTTAGCCAGAGCATTTATTCAATTAACTTTTCGCAAATTATGACCATAGAAACAAAATAAAGCTTAAATTTTTCTTTCATGTTAATGCATGAACTTCCACACTGTCTGCTTAACTTTCACTTCTCTCAGCACTGCATGTTTTTATTTTCAAAAACCTTTTTCTACTGTATATTATATTGCAGTGAACCTTTTTGGGACGCTTAGTTTTTGTTAGCAAAAACATTTTTCTAGTTCTGTCTAGTTTCAAAGCATATGGACATATCAGGAAGATTAAATAAATTCTTATCCAAGAATCATCTGGACAACCAACAAGAAAAAGAGTGAAAAAACAACAAATAATCTCCAAAAAGACTAAAGTACCTGTGTGCTACCATGCAAAATGGTGTAGAAAGTAGGGAAAACTTATAGTAGGACATACTAATAAGACTGTATTAAGTTGGACAGCTGATATATGTGTAAAAGGTTATAAATGTTAATGTAAAATGCATTTTTACCCCACAGCCCTTAAGGGCTGTCAGGGTATTGTTTTCACCCATGGTGTCCGGATGGGTGGGCGGCGGGAAATAGTTTGTCCGGGCTGTATCTCAGAAACCGTAAGGTGTAGGAAGTTGATACTTGATAGGGACATTTGTTAGGGGGTGTAGGTGTGCAGCGTCATGGTCTGACCTTGATTTGACCTTTGACCTTGCCGTAGTGGCCTTGACCTATAAAATCTTGTCCGGGCTATATCTCAGAAACCGTAAGGTGTAGGAAGTTGATACTTGGTAGGGACATTGGTTAGGGGGTGTAGGTGTGCAGTATCATGGTGTGACCTTGATTTGACCTTTGACCTTGCCATAGTGACCTTGACCTATAAAATCTTGTCAGGGCTATATCTCGGAAATCGTAAGGTGTAGGAAGTTGATACTTGGTAGGGACATTAGTTAAGGGCTATAGGTGTGTATTATCATGGTGTGACCTTAATTTGACCTTTTACCTTGTCGTAGTGACCTTGACCTTTAAAATCTTCATGGACCTTTTGCAGATTAAGCAAAAGTCATATTAGAATTTATTAAGAATTTTACTTTCATAACTTCCCATTGTAAGAGATAGAATTTCATCAAGTGAGCCACAGATTTTGCTCCAACACCACAATAAGCATTCATTAAATGTATTACCACTTCTTTATGCATGGTAATATTCAAACCATCTAAACCATAATTCGGCCATGCAGATGTAGATAAAGAGTGTTGAATTTTAGTTTACTGATTAATGCTGTCATCTTGTTATTGAATTATCTTGTTTTAATACTTCATCTTTATACGCATTATCTTTCTTTTAAACATTATTTCTCCATTTAAACATTGTTTGGACCTTTATATAACTGACAGTGCTCTGAAAGTATCCTGAAGTTTGTACTGGTACAGTACTTCTATATCTCGTGGTGTTGAAAATATTTCCCTAGGCTGTGGGGTACGGGCATCTCTGATACTATTTTTAATGTTAGTACTAACATATGTTCCAATTTGTTTCAAATAAAAACATAAAATACTTTTTGTCCAGTTACTTTTCATCCTAGTCATTTTTGGACCAATACTTTTTGTCCAGTTACTTTTTGTCCATACCACTTGACTGTCAGATTAGCCCCCTGACCCCCACTTATGACTCAAACTGGGGTAATAAAATATCAATTTTTCTGTTTTTGCCTCATATCTTCTTTATTTTTGGTTTTACAGTTTTACAATATATTAAGAGGTAGTTTGAAACCATATATGGAGAGTCTTAATAGTTGGTCAGAGTGGGGTCATAAATTGCAATTTTTACTTTAATATTTCAATATTAATGATGTCATTATCTTAATGTTATTTTCATAGCTTAGTGCAAAGGGTGTAACTTTTTGAAATTGCACTCACGACTTATACATACTGTTAAAGCAGGCAAAATATATTCCTATTTTGTTGTCATCATCTAAAATTATGATATGCATCAAATTATGTTTGTTTTATTGTAAAAAACTGGGTCCAAATATTTACAAACTTATTTCAGTGCAGCACTTTGATAATGACACATTTATAAATTCCCATTTTCAGCTCATTAACATTTCTGATGACGTCCATTCTTCTGCATTCCCCCGACACAAGCCCCCCTTTTTCAGAAGCATAGGGCAGAAGCCCCCCCCCCCTCTTTTTTAAGGGGGTGGGGGGGTGGAGTGACCAAAGCCCCCCTTTAGAAATATTTGTCAGTAATGAAGGAGTAACTGAGGAAATACTGTTAAACAGAAGCCCCACTATTTTTAAGGGGGTGGGGGGGGGGGGGGGGGGGGGGGTGACCAAAGCCCCCCTTTAGAAATATTTGTCAGTAATAAATAGTTTAACAGATGCCCCTCACCCCTTACATCAAAACACATCATAAGGAATGGTGACATAAGACCCCTTTAGAAAATAACTGCTATTAAATATAACTCATGCAATACAGTTAAACTTTAATCTAAGTTTGAAAACACCATTTTAGGAATCCCTTTTCATACTGATTTTCAGATAAATGGAAAAAAAAAATTAAAGACACCTTTTAATGAATCACTTTTCATCCATTTTAGCCCTTTTATGTGTACTCTGGAACCTAAGATTAAAGATACCTTTTCATACATTTTAACCCTTTGATGTGTACTCTGGAACTTCAGATTAAAGATACCTTTTCTTAAATTTTAGTCCTTTTATATGTACTCTGGAACCTGTGCCTATGGATTACTACCTGGGAAGAAAAGATTGCATTATGAGGAATTTTTCCAAGCCATTGTTGATGCATGTGAGGGGAGTGGCTGCACCCCAGACCCGGATTGCATTCACATGGACTTTGAACTGGCGGCACATCAAGCTGTACGAAATGTGTTTGGTTCTCTTGTCAAAGTTAAGGGGTGCTTTTACCACTTGACACAAGCAACATTCAGGAAGATTCAAGAACTTGGGCTTGTTGGTTTGTACTGTGAAAAAGATGATATAAAATTTTTGAAAGACACCTGCCCTCCAGAACTTAAAGATCTATTAGATTACTTCGACACGACATATGTGAGTGGTTCCTATAAACGGATCAACAGGAGAGAGAATATCAGAATGAAGAGGATCCCACCCCTATTTGCCCCAGAAGTGTGGAATGTGCTGGATGCGACTGTGAGTGAAGGCCAATGAACAAACAATGTTTGTGAAGGGTGGAACAATTCATTCAGGAGACTTGTTGGTCAGAACCACCCTTCTATTTGGGTGTTTATAGAGTGTGTGAAGAAGGATATCAGAGAAGTTTGGACCACACTGGCCTTGATGGAGAGAGATGAGCCCCCTGTAAAACGGCAAAGAAAAGCCACACAAGACCTGCAGAAAAAGTTGAAAATCCTGTGTTTAGAATAGCTAAATGAAGGAAAAGATACCAAGAGATTCATCAGTGCTGTGGGATACACCATTAGATTTTAGATTTAAGTTTGCATTTTGTGTAAATGATATTCCTTTGAATGCAGAGACCTTGTGATAAGGTAATAAGGTGAAGCATAACTTTATGTTTTGTTATATGTATATGTTTTATACTGATGTTTTTCCGAAATAAATGTTTGAGTTCACAGATTGTGTATTTAATAACTTGTTGTTGCTGGGGGTGGGGGGATGTTATGTCCTAATGGAGGGGGGCTTGTGGTGGTGGTGGTGGTGGGGGGGGGGCTTTAGTCACCCCCTGTTAGAACGGGAGGGCTTATGTCCTGGAATCTAAATCCCTGGGGACTCGTCAAACACTTGCAATTATATATAAATAGAAATGAACATTATTATCTCCCGCCGGCCGATAGGCCCGGTATGGGAGATTATAAAATGCCCTCTGTCCGTGCGTCCGTTCGTCACGCTTTTACAAAAGCCTTTCTATCTCTTAAAATATTATAGCTAGAGCTTCCAAATTTGCAGGATAAATTCATCATTGGAAAAAGTTGCCTGGGAATCTTTTTCGGCTGATTCGGAAAAACAAGATGGCCGCAACGGGTGTTAACAAGATGGCTGCCATAGTTTTTTTTTCAGGTGTTCTGCCATGGTTTTTTTTTGTTGATTTAGATGGCTGCCATAAGTGTGTAGTTGCACTTTTATACAGCCTAAAAATAGCCTGCTTGGTATTGATTTTGGGCCTATTTTGAAAACCAACATGGCCGCCAGAGCCTTGCCAAATCTCTGCAAATAGCAGAATGTAAGGCCTAAAGGTCTGTCCAAAGAAAAGTGTTGCAGGTATCCTCACCGGTCTCTCCTTGGCCTTTTCAATGTTTTATGACCTTATTGCTTATGTCTTTTCATTTGATGCTGTTTTTTCAGACCTAGGTCCATAGCTGACTGAGTAATAGCAATGGTGGCTACTTTCAGTAAAGTGCTCATAACTCCAAAACGACTGCATTTAGAGCATTTCTGTAAAATATATTGTTCAGCTACTTTCTCCATGCCTACAAGATGGTACCATATTTAGGGGGTCTATCTTGATAGCTAAGTGAGTAATTGCTATTTTCTGTTTTTAACAATGACCAAAATGAGTAAGTTGCTTTTATCTTTGTAACTGTTACTTACAATATTGGTCTCAATATGTTGTTGAACAACTCCTTCATGTACTATATCATGGTGAGGTTTCCAAGGTGTAGCACCATAGCTAGCTGAGTAATAGCTACAGTAAGTTTAACATTTGACCATTCAGCTAGTCACTTATAACTCAAAAACTATTGAATATAGAGGATTTTTGTCAAATATGTTGTTTATCTACTTTTTGATGTACTGTGTCGTGGTGAATTTTCAGAGCTGTAAGTCCATAGCTAACTGAGTAATAGCTACTTTGAAATTTCTTAATTTCAACATTGAATAAATCACTTATACCTCCAAAACTATTGAATTTAGGGAATTATTGTCAAATATGTTAATCAGTTACTTTTTAATGTTCTGTGTCGTGGAAAAGTTTCAGAGCTGTATCTCCATAGTAACTGAGTAATGGCTACTTTGAATTTCAACAATGAGTAAATCACTTATAACTCCAAAACTATTAAATTTAGAGAATTATTGTCAAATATGTTGTTCACTTACTATTTGATGTACTGTGTCATGGGAAATTTTCACAGCTGTATCTCCATAGCTACCTGAGTAATAGCTACTTTGAGGGTTTCCATTGAGTAAATCACCTTTAACAGCAAAACTGTTGAATTTAGAAGATTTTTGTCAAATATGTTCTTCACCTACTTTTTGATGTACTGTGAAATGGCAAATTTTGAGAGCTGTAGGTCCATAGCTAACCGAGTAATAGCTACTTTAATGGTTCTCCATTGAGTAAATCACTTATAACAGCAAAACTGTTGAATTTAAAGGATTTTTCTCAGATATGTTGTTTAGCTACTTTTTTTGTACTGTGTAATGGCAAATTTTGAGATTTGTAAGTCCATAACTAACTGAGTAATAGCTACTTTGATGGTTCTCCATTGAGTAAATCACGTATAACAGCAAAACTATTAAATTTACAGGATTTTTGTCAAATATGTTGTTCATGTACTTTTTAGTGTTCTGTGTCATGGCAAAGTTTCAGAGCTATAGGTCCATAGCTAACTGAGTAATAGCTACTTTCATGGTTTTCCATTGAGTAAATCACTTATCACAGCAAAACTGTTGAATTTAAAGGATTTTTGTCAAATATGTTGTTCACCTACTTTTTGATGTATTGTGTAATGGCAAATTTTGAGACCTGTAGGTCCATAGCTAACTGAGTAATAGCTACTTTGATTTTTGCGGAAAATGAAAAAGTCTTAATATCTCGAAAACCGTAAGAGATAGAGCGATTTCGGGTGAATTTTTGACCCGCAGGGTAATACATGAGTATACTATGCAAAAGGGAAAAATTTCAATTTTCGCCACTTTTGGCGGCTATCTTGGATTTTAGCAGAAAATAAACATTGAAAATATCTTCGAAATTGTAACAGACAGAGCAATTTTGAGCGAATTTTTGACCCACAGGGTAGTACAACAGTATTCTGTGCCTAGGGGAAAAATGTCATCTTGGATTTTAGCGGAAAATGAAAAATCGTGAATATCTCGGAAAAGGTATTTCCTCCCCTTTAATGCTCGGCGGGAGATACACACCGCGGCAGTGGTCTTGTTTATAAAATATAAATAGGCTTGTGGGAACATTGACCTTTTATTTACTCATTGGGATAGATGTGTTCAAAGCATTGTGTCATAAGCTTCTTGCCTTTTTAACAGGCCTGGGGCATGAATACAAATATGAATACGAATACATCAGTTTCAAAAGTATTCGAATACGAATACTTTTTGAAAAGTATTCAAATACATTTATGAATACATTTTAACTAAACCCCAATTCATACGATTATTTTTAATGAATCTTAAAAATTTTACCTTTCTGAACAAATATACAAACATGAAAGGACAATTCAGTAAATGATGGTTCAGATTTACATCATACTTGACAAGAATTCATTTTTGCTCCAAGATCTGAATATTCAATCTGATAAACATGTGCTACTCAAAGGAGGTTTTTTTTTGTTTTTTTTTTTTGAAAAGGACATCTTAGTGCCCTAAACATCTTGTATTTAACTGAAATAGCCAGATAACCATTGCTTTGGAAATCTTAAAGATGGGATTACTACTACTATAAGACTGTCACAATAGGTGTCACATAAGTTTGCCTAAGAATTACTCATATATAACAAATTGCATTTATGAGATGTTAAGAGAAGAAGTTATAATCCTAACTATTTTGTTCCAACATGACACTGTCATTATTATGTTACACATTCGTCAACATTTACTGATTAAAAGTATTTATTAAATGTCTTGTTAGTTTTCCTAGGCACATAATGATAGACAGCCAAATTTCATATTTATATCTAAAACTTGTCAGTACAGGGTGAAAAAAATCAACAAAAAGTGAAAAATATTAAATGTATTCATAAAAGTATTCATGAATACGAATACTTTTGAAATGTATTCGAATATGAATACTTTGCATTTTTCACAAAATTATTTGAATATGAATACGAATACTTTAAAAAATGTATTCAAATACTTATGAATACAAACACAAATACATTTTGCCCAGGCCTGCTTTTTAAAGGCTCAAATTTTACTACGCCTTTTTCCAAAATGTAAATACATAGATGGCATTTATAAAGCACTGTTACTCTTTAATTAAGTAGTTTTATGGTGTAACTTTCAACCTTTTGTAAGTATTGATGCTTTATGCATTCTGAGCCTATTGCAAAGCTTATTTTATACTATAAAGAATTAAGCCGTAAGGGACGCTTTGTTTATGTAAGCATAAACATTTTTCAGGTTAATATTAATGAGTAAATTCCCTGTCTCTGATATACTGTAATAGCCAGTCCAGCAGTTGACAGACATGACAGACAGCTGTGAAAGTTTCAAATGTCAAGGAATCACATCTGGAGCACTTCCATTATAAGTTGATCAAATTCTTAACAAGCCTTCTGAAAAAGTCTCGATCAATAGCAGTTATATTAATATTAATGAGGCAGTTCCGAGATCAAGAAGTGCACTGGTATTTGATATTTGTCATTGTCCATTTGCATTGTCATATTGAAAACCTGCCCGTTGAGGAAAACTTTAGATTAGCCTCCAGGAGTTGTATTTTAAGAGGAATATACTTTATTGCCTGCCCTATTGTGTGAAATCAGGAAAACTGAATGCCTGTATTCAAAATACATGGATAAATGTCAAGAACTATATCAAATGAGCATTAAGTGTTAAGCAGGCGTTCACTGGTAGATTACCAGGGTATCAAGATGATATGCCCACAATACAATTTGCCCACATTTTCTAAAGAGATTCGGCACTGTAAAACAATTTCCCCTATTGAACAATAGTAGATAATTGGTAAAAACTTTTTTATTAAAGAATATACAATAAATATGTATTTTTCCCCTTTGTTTTTAACCCCAGCCCATAAAGGGCATTGCCTACACTGACTGGGTGCGGCAGTGGACTTAAAGCTTGTGGGTGTACCACAGCCTAAACCCATGCATGGATTTTCACCAAGTTTTCTGTATATGTTTTCCCCAAGAGGATCTAGAGCTGGCAGATTTTGGGTGGTATCTGGCAACAACTGTTGCCATGGCAACACTCTTAAGATATTTGGATCTTTGTGGATGTTAAGTTTGTGGATGTTCCACGCTTTATTTAATTTCAGTCTTAAAAAGGTGCACTCTTAAAACAGTTACAGTTGCATTTTTACCTCCCGCTGGCCAAAGGCCAAAGTTGAGTGATTATGAAATGCATTCCATGCATGTGTCAATGTGTTTCTTTGTCACCTTTTACCATAAACCTTTATATCACATTAATTTATGAAGAGATCTTCCCCAAATTTGCAGAGAATGTTTTGACTATGAAAACATGTCTAAAAACTTTGTCCTCATTTAAAAAAATGTCTGCCATTGTGAATTGTTTCAAAATCATCTGTATGTTCTAAAACTTAAAATATTGCAGCTAGCTTCATCAGATTTGCACAAAAGGTATATGGCTAGGAAAGCTTGCATAAGAGTAATTTTGGCCTTGTTTTGAAAACAAAATAGCTGTCATGTCACATCTTTAATGTCAAATAAGGGTCATCATATCAAAAAGGCCTAATGTCTCCCTATCATTGGTCTTAGGGGTTCAGAATGAGAAAACAACTCTTAGGAAATCATGGCCTGTGAATCTTTTGCAAGTGTTAAATTTGACCTTTGACCCCTGCTTCTAGGTCAGGTGGGGTCATTGTACAAAAATAGGCCTTGCATCTCTTGTATTGTGTCTATGACTTGAAAATGTGAAACTAAACTATAGGATGTCATGGCCTGCAAATCTTTAGCATGTGCCAAATTGGCCTTTGACTCTTGATTCAAGGTCAGTTTGGGTCATCATACTAAAAAGCTCTTATACCTCTCTTATTATTTGTGTACAAGTTATTCTGATGAAATCACAAAGCTTATCCTGGGGCTTCAAAATGTGAGAACAATTTATAGGAAATCATGGCCTGTGAATCTTTTGCAAGCGTTAAATTTGACCTCTAACCCCTGCTTCAAGGTCAAATAGGGTCATCCTACTAAAAAGTCCTTATATCTCCCTTGTAATTGGTCCTAGGGCTTCAGAATATGAAAACAACTTGTGACAAATCATGGCCTGTAAATGTTTTGCAAGTGTCATATTTGACAGTTGACCCCTCATTCAAGGTCAAGTGGGATCATCATTACAAGAAGACCATATATTTCGTATATTTTGACCTCTAGTAATGAAGTAATCTGTTGGCTGTGGTGTTGGTCCAGTGGTGGTTGTCCACTCTGGTTTGGTAGAGGTCTTCGTCGATCTAGGGTACAACATTCAGTTGGTATGGGTGGCTCCTTAAGGTCTGGTTGATGACTTCGTAGCTGGTCATTAATGAATAAAATATGTAAGTTTTCCCCCTTCTTCAGCTGACAATATAATGCAATATTAGATATCACTGAAACGTTCATTTCTTCCATTTTAACACAATTTTTTATAAAATGAAAATAGACAATATATTCATTGAAAATTAGCAAAACTTTCCATAAAAAGGGCAAATCATCTTAAAAACGGGGGAAATTAGCTTAAAAACAGATTGCAGATCATATGGAAAAGAGGGGGTTAATTATCTTGAGGGGTAGGTTATCTTGAAATTGATTACCAGTAGGATAAGCTTTGTGATTTCATCAGAATAACTTGTACACAAAATCTTTTTTAATCCCTGATGAGGTGTATGTAATTTGTGGTGTGCATTTACTTATTTGTTTGCAAAATAACTAAAAAAAGTTGTGGATAGATTTAAATGAAATATTGAAGATTTATTGACAATGGTATGAGACAGATGATTTAGTTTTGTGATTATACAAATCACAGTTTTGATCCAGGAATTTTAAAGAAGTTTTTTTTTCATTGAACTTGTTGGCCACATTACAGGCATTGGGTCTAGGGGGAGGTTTTATGCTCTCCAAATGCTTTTACTCCTTATTGATTTAATTTTAGTGTAAATCCTTTTGATTAAAGAATACATTGATACAAGATATCATTTTTGTAGTATTTCAGGGGAAAAACGTTCAATGTTTAGAAGAACTTATTTTGAGATGAAATAGTCACTCTGAACATATGTAATTATATCCCCAGACGAAAGTCGGGGATATATTGGATTCAGGTCCGTCGCGCCGCCGCCGCCGCCGCCGCCGCCGCCGCCGCCGCCGTAGAAATTTCCTTGTGGACGCGATAACTCAAAAACAAATTAATATTTTTTTTTCAAACTTGGTACACATGTTAAGGGTGTCCAAAGGAAGATCCCTATTTTAAGGTGACCTTAAACTCCCAATAAAAGAGAACTTATGGCCACCTTAGGGTCAGAAATTGCACTTTTGGCCACTAAGAGCCCTCTAGGTCACAAACTATGATGCTCAGCTGGCTGAAATTTCACCTGAGAACACATTAATATGTTCTTAGTACATGTGCCGAAAATCACGACTTTAAGTTGAGGAGAAAATTGTGTTTGAGGCCCATAAAGACCCCCACTTAGGGATTTTTTGCTATATTTTTCACATATTTTGCCCTATAATTTGGAAGTGGTAACTCTGATGAGTCTCAAACTGCACTAGGTATAACTTTGATATGTAATCCTTGTCTGTAGAAAATTTTAGGGCTGTAGGTTTACCCAAAGGGGTCGACTTAAGGTCTCAAAAGTGCCCACAGAGACCCAATTTATGCACTTTTTGCCACTTTCGAGCACTGTAGCTTTCAAACTATGTCTCTCATCTAAGTTAAATATCATCTGAGAATATATCTATGTGTTTTCTTATATCTGCCCCAAAATTTAGGCCTTTAATAGACATTTAACCTGTGTGTGAGGACCATAAACACCCACCCGAGTGACCCTTATAAGACATTTTTCACATATTTTTCCCTGTAACTTGGAAATGGTAAGTCTGAGAAGTTTCAAACTGTATTAGATATACATTCTATGTGTAACCTTTGAATGTGAAAGATTTTTAGTCTGAAGCTTTGATTTGAAGGTCACATTGAGGTCTCTAAAAGGCCCACAGAGACCCGATATTTTGCCTTTTTGCCACTTTTAAGCCCTGTGACTGTTAAACTATGTTACTGATAGAGCTGAAATCTCACCTGGGAATATATCATTATGTCATTTTTACATGTGCCAGAAATAAAGGCTTTAAGTAGACATTTAACTTGTGTGTGAGGACCATAACACCCACCCGAGTGACCCTTTTTAGACATTTTTCACATATTTTTCCCTGTAACTTGGAAATGGTAAGTCTTGAGAAGTTTCAAACTGTATTAGATATACATTCTATGTGTAACCTTTGATTGTGAAAGATTTTAAATCTGAAGCTTTGATTTAAAGTTCACATTGAGGTCTCTAAAAGGCCCACAGAGACCCAATATTTGGACTTTTTGCCACTTTTAAGCCCTGTGACTGTTAAACTATGTGACTGATAGAGCTGAAATCTCATCTGGGAATATATTATTATGTTCTTTTTACATGTGCTGAACATCAAGGCCTTTAGTAGATATTTAACCTGTGTATGACGACCATAGATACTCACCCGAGTGACCCTTTTTAGACATTTTTTACATATTTTGCCTTGTAACTTGGAATGGTAAGTCTGAGAAGTTTCAAACTATATTAGATATACATTCTATGTATAATCTCTGATTGTGAAAGATTTTAAGTCTGAAGCTTCAATTTGAAGGTCACATTGAGGTCTCTAAAAGGCCCACAGAGACCCAATATTTGGACTTTTTGCCACTTTTCAGCCCTGTGACTGTTAAACTATGTGACTGACAGGGCTGAAATCTCAACTAGGAATACATTATTAAGCGTCTTCTTTTTCCATGTACCGAACATCAAGGCCTGTAGTAGACATTGAACCTGTGTATGACGACCATAGACACTCATCCAAGTGACCTTTTTTGACATTTTCTACTGTATTTTGCCCTGTAATTTGGAAATGCTTAGTGTGACAAGTCTTAAACTGTATTATATCTAATTTTTGTTTGTTATGTATGTCCCCCAAAAAGTTTCAGATCTGTAGTTTAATTGCTAAGGTCTCTTTAACAATTGTAAAATGCCCACAGAAACCCAATTTATGGACATTATGCCACTTTAAAGCCCTGTAACTGTCAAACTATGTGGGTCATAGAGCTGAAATCTTTGAATTTTTAAAAGGAAGTGCCTGTCTCTTTAAATTTTGAATATTAATGATGTTATGGCTATCTTAGTCTTTTAAGAACTTATTTTTGTGTGTTGTACCTCTGCTTGCTGAGTTTTTAACTCTTTAAAATGAAACTGGTTAAACATATTCAAGTAGGCAAAATGGACACTGTTATTTTCTGGTGAGCTTTAAGTCCCAATATTAATAAAAGTATATCCTTATGTAGTAAAACTAGGGGATTTTTAACCCTCAACTAGCCCAGTTTTATTCAACTTGCCTCAGTTAATTTTGACACAGCTCCTACAGTTATGAACTCATTTCAGTTGATAATCACATACTTAAAATTCTCAATTCTTTTTGTATTTGATTACCCCTTTGATATATATCAGATTGTTTGTTTACCATTTATGCTGTAGTCCCAACCCACATCCCCCACCCACCTCTGGGACCTCCAGCAATATTGAGTGACACTAAATAAACAAAGGTATTTAGTGATATCAAATGAGAAACAAAGAACTCAATGGGGTTGCAGATCTTGTGTAATAGTGAGAGAGGTGTGGAGAAGGGGAGAGGGGTGGGGTAGGAGGTGGTGGGCTTCATCATATAACACAAAGGGGAGTCAGAACTGAGATTGTGTCACATATTTAGGTTGCATATATATGGACCACATATATAGGAATAGAGGAAATGAATAACTGATTTGTTTATTTGGGGTTTTACGTCGCTTTCAACACTGTACAGGTCATATCACGACGGGTAGTTGGAAGGGCAGAGGAAACCAGTACATAGAGTTCGCTAGGGTTCTGTACTGTAAACTGCCGACCAACGGCAAGCAACTACCAGCTTTCCCACTTACGGCCATGACGGGGATCGATCCCCGGCCGCAGAGGTGGGAGGCGAGAATGTTACCACTCTGCCACCGTGGCCCCCGAAATGAATAACTGAAAACAATTTACAAATTCTATAAATAATATAATAAAATAATAATATAAATAATTTTTTTTTAAATAATATTTTATTTGTGAACAAATATAGAAACAGATATGCGCTTTTGGGATTATGAATTTTAGAATGGACATTCAATCATCAATCATTTAAATACTTTGAAATTAGGTTAAGAGTTATCATTGCAGGAAGATTGAAAAGTATGATGTTGAGTTAAAAATAATATTTTATTTGTCAACAAATATAGAAAGAGATATGCTCTTTTGGGATTATTATTTTAGAATGGACATTCAATCATCAATCATTTATTAATAAATACTTTGAAAATAGGTTTAGAGTTATCATTGCAGGAAGATTGAAAATATAATTTGAGTTATGTATTCGGCGTCTGGGGATACACCATCTTCTTGGGAAGATACAAACAGAGTAGATTGATGTGCTGAAGTTCATATAATAATGGGTAATTATGCTTTAAAAAATTCCCGATCAAAACCTGTGGCGTGAGTGATGACCTGTCTGGGGATATGTTGGCGCCGAGTTGGCCCAATCTAGTTATTCACCTACTCAAAATGAGTAAATGTGAATTATCTCTTAATAGTATTGCAGATAGCCAATTTTTCTCAAATAACTCATTCACCTACTTTTGGAAGACCTTTCACACACAAAAATGAAAAATTGTGAATATCTCGGAAAAGCTATTTCTTCTGCTTTAATGCTCGGCGGGAGATACACACCACGGCAGTGGTCTTGACAAAAATTTTTGTCTCCACAAAAATGGTGGCCATTTTGAATTTTCAAAGTTTTTGCAAAACACAAAAATGCTTATATCTCGAAAACCGTGCTATATGGAGTGAACTCAACAAAATTTTGGACCTGCTGGGTATCTCTGCAGAGTAGCCATGCCAATTTTCAAAATATTTTTGTCTCGCCAAATATAGCGGACATTTTTAATTTTTTTATTTTTTGCAAAACACAAAAATGCTTATATCTTGAAAACCGTGCTAGATAGAGCAGACTGCGCTGACTTTGGTTGCCACAACAGTATTAGGCTAGAAACGAAGCATTTTCTTAATACTTTAGCACTCACCTTTATATCATTTTCGGGACGCTTTGTTTTTGCATAGCAAAAACATTATCTTTTTTTTTTGCGAGCGATCCTCTAGTTAGTGATATTTTTGTATTTTGGTGAATATTCAATAAAGGTTTAGTTATCTTTTGAATTAAACTTGTTTCCAAAAATTTTACTATTACACGTGAAGTTGTATAATTAATCGTCCCGCAAGGGACGCTTGTTTGTGTATGGGAGACCTTCAGGCTCTGCCGGCTCCGGCGGCTCCGCATTTTGTTTTCCTTATAACTCTGTAACTGTTAGGCGGATCCTTTTCAAATTTTGAAGGTTAAGGCAGTAGCCTTGGGGAATTTTTTTTAATATGCTGCAGTGACATTTCAACCAATCAGAGAGGTCACATGACCAAAAATGTCTTTTTTTCGATGGGGAAGCTTGTCCAGATAATAACTTGAAAATAATTTTATCAATTCACCTGAAACTTGGCAAATACATTCATTCTATTAAAATCTGGAAATCATTAGATTTTGGCATTGATTGGTTAAGAAATGGCCGGGTAATTAATGATTAATTAATCATTATGAATTTTCCAAATAAGGAAAACACAAAAATGCTTATATCTCGAAAACCGTGCTAGATAGAGCGTTTTCGACGAAATTTTTGACTCACAGGGTTTCTCTGCAGAGTAGTTATGCCAATTTTCAAAAAAATGTCTCGCCAAAAATGGCGGCCATTTTGAATTTTCGAATTTTTCGCAAAAATTGCAAAACATAAAAATGCTTATATCTCAAAAACTGTACTAGATAGAGTGATTTCGACGAAATTTTTGACCCACAGGGTACCTCTGGAGAGTAGCCATGCCTATTTTCAAAAAAATTTTGTCTCGCCAAAAATGGCGGCCATTTTGAATTTTCGAATTTTTCGCAAAAATTGCAAAACATAAAAATGCTTATATCTCGAAAACCCTGCTAGATAGAGCGATTTCGACGAAATTTTTGATCTTCAGGGTATCTCTGCAGAGCAGCTATCCCAAAGAGCTTTCACTCGGTGAAGTTTCAGACCCATAGCTAATTATTCACCTACTCAAAATGAGTAAATGCTAATTAAGCGTCCCTTGTGGGACGCTTGTTTACATATGGGAGACCTTCAGGCTTCGGCGGCTCCGGCAGCTCCGGCGCATTTTGTTTTCCTTATAACTCTGTAACCGTTAGGCAGATTCTTTTCAAATTTGGAAGGTTTAGGCAGTTGCCTTGGGGAATTTTTTTGAAAATGCTGCAGTGACATTTCTCTACCAATCAGAGAGGTCACATGACCAAAAATGTCTTTTTTTCGATGGGGAAGCTTGTCCGGATGATAACTTGAAAGGAATTTTATCAATTCACCTGAAACTTGGCAAATACATTCATTCTATTAAAATCTGGAAATCATTAGATTTTGGCATTGATTGGTTAAGAAATGGCCGAGTAATTAATGATTAATTAATCATTATGAATTTTCCAAATAAGGAAAACACAAAAATGCTTATATCTCGAAAACCGTGCTAGATAGAGCGATTTCAACGAAATTTTTGACCAACAGGGTATCTCTGCAGAGTATACATCCCAATTTTGAAAAAATTTTTATCTCGCCAAAAATGGCGGCCATTTTCAATTTTCGAATTTTTCGCAAAAATTGCAAAACATAAAAATGCTTATATCTCGAAAACCGTGGTAGATAGAGCGATTTCGACGAAATTTTTGACCCACAAGGTATCTATGCAGAGTAGCCATGCCAATTTTCAAAAAAATGTTGTCTTGCCAAAAATGGCAGCCATTTTGAATTTTCGAATTTTTGCACAAAAATTGCAAAACACAAAAATGCTAATATCTCGAAAACTGTGCTACATAGAACGATTTCGACGAAATTTTTGATCTTCAGGGTATCTCTGCAGAGCAGCTATCCCAAAGAGCTTTCACTCGGTGAAGTTTCAGACCAGTAGCTAATTATTCACCTACTCAAAATGAGTAAATGCTAATTATCTCTAAAACTATTGCGGATACCCAATTTTTATCAAATAACTCATTCATCTACTTTTGGAAGAGCTTTCACATGGTGAAGTTTCAGACCCATAGCTAATTACTCACCTACTCAAAATGAGTAAATGCGAATTACCTCTAAAAGTATTGCAGATAGCCAATTTTTCTCAAATAACTCATTCACCTACTTTTGGGAGAGCTTTCACTCCGTGAAGTTTCAGACCCATAGCTAATTACACGTACTCACCTACTCAAAATGAGTAAATGCTAATTATCTCAAAAACTATTGTGGATACCCAATTTTTATCAAATAACTCATTCATGTACTTTTGGGAGAGCCTTCACATGGTGAAGTTTCAGACCCGTAGATAATTACTCACCTACTCAAAAGGAGTAAGTGCGAATTATCTCTTAAAAGTATTGCAGATAGCCAATTTTTCTCAAATAACTCATTCATGTACTTTTGGAAGAGCTTTCCCATGGTGAAGTTTCAGACCCATAGCTAATTACTCACCTACTCAAAATGAGTAAATGCGAATTATCTGTAAAAGTATTGCAGATAGCCAATTTTTCTCAAATAACTCATTCACCTACTTTTGGGAGAGCTTTCACTCTGTGAAGTTTCAGACCCATAGCTAATTATTCACCTACTCAAAATGAGTAAATGCTAATTATCTGTAAAAGTATTGTAGATACCCATTTTTTATCAAATAACTCATTCATCTACTTGTGGGAGAGCTTTCACTTGGTGAAGTTTCAGACCCATAGCTAATTATTCACCTACTCAAAATGAGTAAATGCTAATTATCTCTAAAACTATAGCGGATACCCAATTTTTATCAAATATCTCATTCATCTACTTGTGGGAGAGCTTTCACATGGTGAAGTTTCAGACCCATAGCTAATTACTCACCTACTCAAAATGAGTAAATGCGAATTACCTCTAAAAGTATTGCAGATAGCCAATTTTTCTCAAATAACTCATTCACCTACTTTTGGGAGAGCTTTCACTCCGTGAAGTTTCAGACCCATAGCTAATTACACTTACTCACCTACTCAAAATGAGTAAATGCTAATTATCTCAAAAACTATTGTGGATACCCAATTTTTATCAAATAAGTCATTGATGTACTTTTGGGAGAGCCTTCACATGGTGAAGTTTCAGACCCGTAGATAATTACTCACCTACTCAAAAGGAGTAAGTGCGAATTATCTCTTAAAAGTGTTGCAGATAGCCAATTTTTCTCAAATAACTCATTCATGTACTTTTGGAAGAGCTTTCCCATGGTGAAGTTTCAGACCCATAGCTAATTACTCACCTACTCAAAATGAGTAAATGCGAATTATCTGTAAAAGTATTGCAGATAGCCAATTTTTCTCAAATAACTCATTCACCTACTTTTGGGAGAGCTTTTACTCTGTGAAGTTTCAGACCCATAGCTAATTATTCACCTACTCAAAATGAGTAAATGCTTATTATCTGTAAAAGTATTGCAGATACCCAATTTTTATCAAATAACTCATTCATCTACTTTTGGGAGAGCTTTCACTCGGTGAAGTTTCAGACCCATAGCTAATTACTCACCTACTCAAAATGAGTAAATGCTAATTATCTCAAAAACTATTGCGGATACCCAATTTTTATCAAATAACTTATTCATGTACTTTTGGGACAGCTTTCACATGGTGAAGTTTCAGACCCGTAGATAATTACTCACCTACTCAAAATGAGTAAATGCGAATTACCTCTAAAAGTATTGCAGATAGCCAATTTTTCTCAAATAACTCATTCACCTACTTTTGGGAGAGCTTTCACTCCGTTAAGTTTCAGACCCATAGCTAATTACTCACCTACTCAAAATGAGTAAATGCTAATTATCTCAAAAACTATTGTGGATACCCAATTTTTCTCAATTAATCATTCACCTACTTTTGGAAGAGCTTTCACATGGTGAAGTTTCAGACCCATAGCTAATTACTCACCTACTCAAAATGAGTAAATGCGAATTATCTCTAAAAGTATTGCAGATAGCCAATTTTTCTCAAATAACTCATTCACCTACTTTTGAGAGAGCTTTCACTTGGTGAATTTTCAGACCTGTAGCTAATTATTCACCTACTCAAAATGAGTAAATGCAAATTATCTGTAAAAGTATTGCAGATAGCCAATTTTTCTCAAATAACTCATTCACCTACTTTTGGAAGAGCTTTCACTTGGTGAAGTTTCAGACCCGTAGCTAATTACTCACCTGCTCAAAATGAGTAAATGCGAATCATCTCTAAAAGTATTGCAGATAGCCAATTTTTCTCAAATAACTCATTCACCTACTTTTGGAAGAGCTTTCACTTGGTGAAGTTTCAGACCCGTAGCTAATTACTCACCTGCTCAAAATGAGTAAATGCGAATCATCTCTAAAAGTATTGCAGATAGCCAATTTTTCTCAAATAACTCATTCACCTAGTTTTGAGAGAGCTTTCACTTGGTGAAGTTTCAGACTCGTAGCTAATTATTCACCTGCTGAAAATGAGTAAATGCTAATTATCTCTAAAAGTATTGCAGGTAGCCAATTTTTCTCAAATAACTCATTCACGTACTTTTGGAAGAACTTTCACATGGTCAAGTTTCAGATCCGTAGCTAATTACTCACCTACTCAAAATGAGTAAATGCTAATTATCTCTAAAATTATTGCAGATAGACAATTTTTCTCAAATAACTCCTTCACGTACTTTTGGAAGAGCTTTCACATGGTCAAGTTTCAGATCCGTAGCTAATTACTCACCTACTCAAAATGAGTAAATGCTAATTATCTCTAAAATTATTGCAGATAGACAATTTTTCTCAAATAACTCATTCATCTACTTTTGGGAGAGCTTTCACTTGGTAAAGTTTCAGACCCGTAGCTAATTATTCACCTGCTGAAAATGAGTAAATGCTAATTATCTCTAAAAGTATTGCAGGTAGCCAATTTTTCTCAAATAACTCCTTCACGTACTTTCGGAAGAGCTTTCACATGGTCAAGTTTCAGATCCGTAGCTAATTACTCACCTACTCAAAATGAGTAAATACGAATTATCTCTAAAAGTATTGCAGATAGCCAATTTTCTCAGATAACTCATTCACCTACTTTTGGGAGAGCTTTCACATGGTGAAATTTCAGACCCATAGCTAATTACTCACCTACTCAAAATGAGTAAATGCGAATTATCTCTAAAAGTATTGCAGATAGCCAATTTTTCTCAAATAACTCATTCATCTACTATTGGGAGAGCTTTCACTTGGTGAAGTTTCAGACCTGTAGCTAATTATTCACCTACTCAAAATGAGTAAATGCTAATTATCTCTAAAAGTATTGCAGATAGCCAATTTTTCTCATATAACTCATTCACCTACTTTTGGGAGAGCTTTCACTTGGTGAAGTTTCAGACCCGTAGCTAATTATTCACCTACTCAAAATGAGTAAATGCTAATTATCTCTAAAAGTATTGCGGATAGCCAATTTTTCTCATATAACTCATTCACCTACTTTTGGGAGAGCTTTCACTTGGTGAAGTTTCAGACCTGTAGCTAATTACTCACCTACTCAAAATGAGTAAATGCTAATTATCTCTAAAAGGATTGCAGATATCCATTTTTTGTCAAATAACTCATTCACCTACTTTTAGGAGAGCTTTCACTTGGTGAAGTTTCAGACCCATAGCTAATTACTCACCTGCTCAAAATGAGTAAATGCTAATTATCTCTAAAAGTATTGCAGATAGCCAATTTTTCTCAAATAACTCATTCATCTACTATTGGGAGAGCCATCACTTGGTGAAGTTTCAGACCCGTAGCTAATTATTCACCTACTCAAAATGAGTAAATGCTAATTATCCCTAGAAGTATTGCGGATAGCCTTCACATGGTGAAGTTCCAGACCCGTAGATAATTACTCACCTACTCAAAATGAGTAAATGCTAATTATCTCTAAAAGTATTGCAGATAGCCAATTTTTCTCAAATAACTCATTCACCTACTTTTGGGACAGCTTTCACTTGGTGAAGTTTCAGACCTGTAGCTAATTACTCACCTACTCAAAATAAGTAAATGCCTATTATCACTAAAAGTATTGCAGATAGCCAGTATTTCTCAAATAACTCATTCACCTACATTTTGGAGAAGTTTCACATGCTTAAGTTTATTTATGAATTTTTAAAATAAATTTTAATACATTAAAATTAATTAAATCATGCACTAAATCAATTATAACTTGAAAAGTACTGCATTTAGAGCACTTTGTGCAAATATGTTATCCAGCTACTTTTGGGTCAGCTATAACATAGTAAAATTTCAGACCTGTAGCTCATGGCATAGCTGAATAATAACTACTTTTAGGTTATCACTGTTGGGTAAATCACTTATAACTTGAAAATTTTTGCATTTACATTATTTAGTTTCAGTATGTTATTCACCTATTTTGAGGCAGCTATAACATAGTAAAATTCCAAACCTGTGGCTCATTGCATAGCGGAGTAATAGCTACTTTGAAGTTCTTACTCAACACTAAATCATTTATAACTTGAAAAGTATTGCATTTAGAGCATTTTGTTAAAATATGTCATTCACCTACTTTTTCCATAGCAACAACATGGTGAGTAACTTGGGTGTCTATCTGAATAGCTAAGTGAGTAATAGCTACTTTTGGACTTTTCACTAACTTCCATCATGAGTAAAATCACTTGTAACTTGAAAACTATTGCATTTAGAGAATTTTGTGCAAATATGTTATTCACCTACTTTTGGGTCAGCTATAACATACTAAAATTTCAGACCTCTAGCTCGTGCCATAGCTGAGTAATAGCTACTTTTGCCTTTGCCGGTGGATACATTTTGCATCTGGCTACAGATGCATCCTTGGTCTAGTCTCTAAAAGTATTACAGGTGGGCAATTTCTTCTAAATAAATCATTCACCTACTTTTGAGTGATCTACCACATAGTGAAGTTGCAGAACTGTAGCTCTTTAGATGGCAGAGTAATAGCCACTAAAATAAGTAAATGTCTTGTATCTCTAAAAGTAGTACAGATAGGCAATTTCTTCTAAAGACGTGCTTCCCTACTTTGAGTTGATCTGCATAATGAAGTGGTAGAACTGTAGCTCTTTGGATGGCAAAGTAATAGCTACTAAAATGAGTAAATGCCTTTTGTCTTTAAAAGTATTGCAATCAAACATTAAACTTGTCACTTGTACATGTGCCTCCATCTCACAAGAAAATTTATATTCCACTATCTTTAGTACATCTAATTTATACGGCGGGAGATAAATGCATGCGTCAGAATGCTTGTTCTCAAATAAATCATTCACCTACTTTTGGGAGAGCTTTCACTCCGTGAAGTTTCAGACCCATAGCTAATTACTCACCTACTCAAAATGAGTAAATGCGAATTATCTGTAAAAGTATTGCGGATACCCAACTTTTATCAAATAACTCATTCATCTACTTGTGGGAGAGCTTTCACATGATGAAGTTTCAGACCCATAGCTAATTACTCACCTACTCAAAATGAGTAAATGCGAATTATCTCTAAAACTATTGCGGATACCCAATTTTTATCAAATAACTCATTCATCTACTTGTGGGAGAGCTTTCACATGGTGAAGTTTCAGACCCATAGCTAATTATTCACCTACTCAAAATGAGTAAATGTGAATTATCTCTAAAATTTTGCGGATACCCAATTTTTATCAAATAACTCATTCATCTACTTTTGGGAGAACTTTCACTTGGTGAAGTTCCAGACCCGTAGGTAATTACTCACCTACTCAAAAGGAGTAAATGTGAATTATCTCTTAATAGTATTGCAGATAGCCAATTTTTCTCAAATAACTCATTCACCTACTTTTGGAAGAGCTTTCACATACGAAAATGAAAAATTGTGAATATCTCGGAAAAGCTATTTCTTCTCCTTTAATTCTCGGCGGGAGATACACACCGCGGCAGTGGTCTTGTCAAAAATTTTTGTCTCCACAAAAATGGTGGCCAGTCTGAATTTTCAAAGTTTTTGCAAAACACAAAAATGCTTATATCTCGAAAAGCGTGCTAGATGGAGCGAACTCAACAAAATTTTTGACCTGCTGGGTATCTCTGCAGAGTAGCCATGCCAATTTGAAAATATTTTTGTCTCGCCAAATATAGCGGACATTTTGAATTTTCGAATTTTTTGCAAAACACAAAAATGCTTATATCTTGAAAACCGTGCTAGATAGAGCAGACTGTGCTGACTTTGGTTGCCACAACAGTATAAGGCAAGAAACGAAGCATTTTCTTAATACTTTAGCACTCACCTTTATATCCTTTTCGGGACGCTTTGTTTTTGCTATGCAAAAACATTATCTTTTTTTTTTTGTGAGCGATCCTCTAGTTAAATTCTTGATATTAATACCACAGTCTAACAGTTACTTTACATGATCCTTAAATCAGTTTTTATATTTCTTTTTTTTAAGTTATTGGACTTGAAGCCAAGAAGTACATAAAACAAGGGGATCTAGTGCCGGATGAAGTTATGGTTGAGTTAATTGCAGATGATTTAAGTAAAATGTCTGGAGTTAGCTGGTTATTGGATGGTAACTATTTAAAGCTGGTTCAAATTGGGGTATGACGGAGTAATCAACACTCTCTAAACGAGGCACATTCCATGAAAAGTCTATCACAGTTTAAGAGTTGAGTGCTCGCATATCTACAAACTAACATCTAACTGGTTACATTTTTATGTAGCAAAACATAAATAAGACACTTCATGTTCATAAAATGCACCCTTTTTTACATGATATTCACTATTTTATGTGGCGACATCAGCTAATTCAAATGGTTCAAGGCTTTCATCATTATCATTTTTTTTTGTTTATGGGAACTTCTATATTGGATGTTGTTTCCTGCCAAGGTGCATACTAAACATCATGAAGGCTTGACCTTTAGTTGAATTTCATCCGCAAGAAATCAAACGCAATTATTTGTACTCGTCACACCCCTAGGTGCAAATCAGCTTTTCCCACAATCTGTACCTAATGTAATTTTCAGCTGTGTTAAATCTGACAAGACTGTTGTAACTGTTACATTTTTTCTTCAAGATTAGTTTGCATATCTTTAGTCAGTCTGTTTGGGCTTCACACTTTTAAATAGGTACAACTAGCTAAAAGGAATCATAGGACTTATATGTGGAAAGAAGATTGAACAGAAAATGTTTTTATATGTTAGAGGGATAATGTTTATCAAAATTTTATAATTAGTAGTTCACTAAACATATTTCAGCATTCTATGTTTTCCTGTAGATATATTTGGATTTTATAAATGTTAATATTTTGTGTGTTTACTGTCTAATCTAAAATCTTAATGTTACTATCTATGTCTGAATAGGTTTCCCAAGAACATTAGCTCAAGCAGAAGCACTTAATAACCGACACATGGTGGATGTTGTTTTAAACTTGAATGTGCCATTTGAAGTGATCATAAACAGAATTAAAGGTCGATGGGTGCATGAGCCCACCGGAAGAATATATCACACAGAATTCAATCCGCCTAAAGTAGAGGTGGGTAGTATCACAATAAAATGACCGGGATCAGTCCGACTTATTGAGTTCTTTTTACGTAGCACAATGGAATAATGATACTGAAAATATTTGTATAAATAACTGAATTTGTTTACAATATCTACATGAACACACACAAAAAATGTTCTTAATGTCACCCTTTATTGTGTTTCTTTAAAAGTGATTAAATGTAGCAAAGTAACAAATGAATGAAATTTGTACCTTCCATGGGTTGTAAACAAAGGTATATCAGAGTTTTAATCAGTGTTTTGATCAGTTTGAATTTCAGCAGCAAAGTGTTATTTGTCAGAGTGTGTTGTATTTCATGGGTGAATCCTTTGGTTTACTGGATATTGATATTGAACTTAAAATATTTCAATATCGGCTGATATCGGGGGTTGATATTGTCTACTAAATTGTCTGAATCCGGGATACCGAAAATGTTTTATTCTACAGGGTTCCCACATCCTTGAAAATCCTTGAAAAAAAATTGCTTCATTTTCAAGGCCTTGAAAGTCCTTGAATTTGGCCAAAATTGAATAAAATCCTTGAAAAGTCCTTGAATTTGTTATTGCCCAATTTCTGCATCTGCATAATTTAGTTTTACGGCTATGACAGACTCTGCAAAGCAAGTATAATCTAGTCTGAACAAAGTTTATGTTAAAATATTATTAGTTTTGTTAACTAGCATTGTTGTAATGAGTTTATAAAATGTTAAAATCATGTGACAAAGAATTTTGTGGGAGGAACGGATGGCTAGAAGGGGAGGTAAAAGAGGCCGTGTCTTAAAATATATCCTTGAGAGTTGTTATTGTTGACCTTGAAAATCCTTGAAAAGACCTTGAATGCAGTTGTCAAAAGTCTTTGGGAATCCTGTTCTAGCATATCCCCAATCGCAAACAGTGAATTTTATCAAAACAACACATGGCAGTTTTCATCAAAAACACATTGAAAACTTCGTAAATGTGAGATTTATAATTTTTCAAATTTATGCCTTTTTATTCAAATATTTGCAGTGTTAAGTTTACAGGTTACTTAAACTGGCGATATTGATACACATCTTAAGATCTCAATATCGGCAACCCTGTCCCAAAACAATAAATATTGGCAATATCAATAAACTGTGTACCCACTAGTAGTATTGTATTTCACACAGTTGAATTTACCAAACTTAAAATCATGAGAGAAACCTTATCAAATGCAATTATGAGCATCTTCAGGAGAATATTATTACGGTGGGAAAAGGTTGTTTGGGCTGTATCTCAGAAACTACAAGGTGTAGGAAGTTGAAACTTGGTTGGGAGTGTAGGTGTGTAACATCATCCTGTGACCTTGATTTGACATTTGACCTTGCCATAGTGATATTGAGTTTGAAAATCTTGTCCAGGCTATGTCTCAGAAACCACAAGGTGTAGGAAGTTGGTACTTGGTAGAGACATTGCCTAGGGGTGTAGGTGTGTACCATCATGGTGTGACCTTGATTTGGCCTTGCTGTAGTGACCTTGACCTAAAAAATCTTATCCGAGCTATATCTTGGAAACTGTAAGGTGTAGGAAGTTGATACTTGGTAGGGACATTGGTTAGTAGGTGTAGGTGTGCAATGTCTTGGTGTGACCTTGATTTGGCCTTTGACCTTGCTGTAGTGACCTTGACCTATAAAATCTTGTCTGTGTCTTGTCTATATCACGGAAACCGTAAGGTGTAAAAAGATGATATGTGGTAGGAATATTAGTTAGGGATTGTAGGTGTGCAACATCATGGTGTGACCTTGATTTGACCTTTGACCTTGTCATAGTGACAATGAGTTTTAAAATCTTGTCTGGGCTATTTCTTGGATTCCATAAGGTGTAGAAGGTTGACACTTAGTAGGGACAATAGTTAGGGGTGTAGGTGTGCATCATGGTGTGACCTTTTTGCTCTGCCAAAGTGTGTTCACATGCCATAGTTGAGACATTTTCTCTTATGACAAAGATATATGGATTGCTGCAATTGATTATTATATGCACTTTTTACCCCACAGGCCTTAAGGGCTGTCGGGGTATTGTTTTCACCCATGGTGTCCGGATGGGCGGCGGGAAAAAGTTTGTCCGGCCTGTATCTCAGAAACCGTAAGGTGTAGGAACTTGATACGTGGTAGGGACATTGGTTAGGGGATGTAGGTGTGCAACGTCATGGTGTGACCTTGATTTAACCTTTAACCCTACCATAGTTACCTTGAGTTTGAAAATCTTGTCCGGGCCATATCTCAGAAACCGTAAGGTGTGGGAAGTTGATACTTGGTAGGGACATTGGTTAGGGGGTGTAGATGTGCAATGTCATAGTGTGATCTTGATTTGACCTTGCTGTAGTGACCTTGACCTATAAAATCTTGTCCGGGCTATATCTCAGAAATCGTAAGGTGTAGGAAGTTGATATTTGGTAGGGACATTGGTTAGGGGATGTAGGTGTGCAAAGTCATGGCGTGACCTTGATTTGACCTTTGAGCTTGCCGTAGTGACCTTGACCTATAAAATCTTCTCCGGGTTATTTTTTGGAGACCGTAAGGTGTAGGAGGTTGATACTTGGTAGGTCCATTGATTAGGGGGTGTAGGTGTGCAATGTCATAGTGTGACCTTGATTTGACCTTTGTCCTTGTCATAGTGACCTTGACCTTGATGCCTTGTCCGGGCTATATTTCGGAAACCATAAGGTGCAGGAAGTTGATATTTGGTAGGGACATTGGTCAGGGGGTTATAGGTGTGCAACGTCATGGATTTGACCTTTGATCTTGCATATCTGATTTTATCTCTCTACAGGGATATGTGATACTATTTTATCTCTCTTATATCTCTCATCTTTTTACTTGAATCTTGGCTGTTGCACCTTTGGGTGTCTTTTGATGTAGATTAAGCACTGTTAAAGTCATATTAGAATTCAATAAGGGGTTTACTTTTACAACTTCCCATTGTAACAGATGGTATTGCATCAAGTGAGCCACAGGTTTTGCCCCAACTCCATATATAAGCATGTATTGCGACATCTGTATGTATGGGTAATATTGAAAACATTCAAACCATAATTCGACCATACATAATTATGATATATTCATTGACAGCTATTCTCTAGTTAAGAAATTTTACAGGTTCATAACTTTTACTCGACTGAATTGTCTTGTTTCATTACTTAATCTTTACATGCAGTGCACTGAAAGTACCCCAATCTATGTACTTTTTCACTACTTCTATATCTCATGGTGTTGAAAAATATTTCCCCAGGCTGTGGGGTACGGGCACCTCTGATGCTATTTTACATAATTGTGCTATTTCCATTGACAGCCATTCTCCAATTAAATTTTACAGCTTCATAATTTTTAGTTTACTGATTAATGCTGTCATCTTGCTATTGAATTGTCTTGTTTTAGTACTTTATCTTTACATACATTTTCTTTCTCTTAGATGTTATTTTCTATACTTAAACATTATTTGGAGCTTTATATTACTGACACTGCTCTGAAAATATCCCAGTCTTTGTACTGTTTCACTACTTCTATATGTCATGGTGTTGAAAACTATTTCCCCAGGCTGCAGAGTATGGGCATCTCTGATGCTATTTTATTCATTATATCAATACATTTGTCAGTCACAACTATTGGTTTTGTTTAAATTTCCACCATATCAATGGGCAGTGGGTATTTGTAGTAGATTCTGAATGTTTAAACTTTGGAATCGACAAAACTCTTTCCGAATTGATACACATTTCTTCCAGAAAATGTTCATTCAATAATGGTGAATAATGTAGAAAAATAGGTGAGTAATCACTTTTGGCTTAATCAATGGTCAGCATAGTTTGTGATTCATTGACCTAGATAATTGAAAACAATTCTCAACACTAATTATTGATTATATTATGTTTAATAGATATACATTTTTTTCTGTCAAAATATACCCAGTTACTTGGAATTTCTGTTGAAATATTTACATTCCTTGGAGATAAGACATAACTATGGTCAGCTGTATTATGAATAGTTTCCTTACTCTGTACTCCCAAGGGAAAAGATGATGAAACTAGAGAGCCACTAATACAAAGAGAGGATGACAAGGAACATACAGTCTTAGCCAGACTGAAGAAATATGAAGACATGACTAAGCCTCTGATACAGTACTATGGGTAAGGAACTCCAACGATGGTACTGTTATGTAAATACCTCAGTTTCCTAGCAGGTGACCAGCTTATTTGCTGTTCTTAAGTTTAGTAATTCTGGAGGTGCAACACTGTTAAGTGAAATTTTTGTCATAAATTTTGTGCCTTCATTCGTGTGACACTCAAAGAATTTTTTAGTCATTCAAGTTGTAAAGTCATTCAATAGATCACTGCTGATTGCTTGTTCTAGCTGTGGGAGTAAACCTCAAAAAGTTGATGGATGAAATCAAGTGGTTGTTGGTCCTTGTCTCTTATTAGATACAGCTGCCAGCTCTCAGGTTATTTAAAATCCAAGTTTCAAAGAATTCATGTTGATAAATTTACAGGTATCTACCTGTTCAAAATTTCAATATTAGAAAGTTTTACCCACAGCCTTTAAGAGCTGTGCGGGTATTGTTTTCACCCATGGCTTCTGATGGGCTGGGGCTGGTGGGTTGTGGGAAAAATTTTGTCTGGGCTGTATCTCAGAAACTGTTAGTTGCAGAAAACTTGGAAGGGACTGTGGTTGGCCGGGGTATGGAATGTCATGGTGTGACCTTGATTTGACCTTGCTGAAGTGACCTTTACCTTTAAAATCTTGTCTAGGCCGTATGTCAGAAACCATAAGGTGTAGGAAGTTGATACTTGGTAGAGACATTGGTTGGGGGCTGTAGGTGTGCAGTGTCATAATGTGACCGTGATTTGGCCTTTGACCTTCCTGTTGTGACCTTGACCTTTAAAATCTTGTCCAGACTCTATCTCAGAAAGTGTAAAGTGCAGGAAGTTGATACTTTTTAGGGACATTTGTTAGGGAGTGTAGGTGTGCAATGTCATTGTGTGACCTTAAATGTGACCCTTGACCTTGCTGTAGTGATCTTGACCAGACTATATCTCGGAATCTGTAAGTTGTAAAAGGTTGATATTTGATAGGGACATTAGTTGGGGTCCGGGCATGCAGTGTCATGTTATGACTTTAATTGCACCTTGAGTGACCTTGAACTGAAAAGTTTGAACTCAAAATTATATCACAAAACAGTAAGGTGTAGGAAGTTGATCTCTGTGTGATCTTTAAATCTTGGCTCTGCCAGAGTACATTCACCTGGAATAAGTGATACATATTTCCCTTATGACAAAGATATGTGGATTTGCTGGATCTTTTCAAATTTGGCAGGTGTATGCAGTAGCCCTGGGGAATTTTTTGGAATATGCTGCAGTGACATTTCGACCAATCAGACCAATGTGTTTTTCTGATGGGTAAATTTGTCCAGATGATAACTTGAAAGGAATTTTATCAATTCACCTGAAACTTGGCAAATACATTCATGCTATTGAAATCTGGAAATCATTAGATTTTGGCATTGATTGGTTAAGAAATGGCCGAGTAATTAATGATTAATTAATCATTACGTATTTTCCAAATAAGGAAAACACAAAAATGCTTATATCTCTAAAACCATGCGAGATAGAGTGATTTCGATGATATTTTTGACCCACAGGGTAACACTGCAGAGTAATTATGTCCACCCCACTGGGGGGTGGACATATTATTTTTGCTTTTTCCGCCGTCCGGCGTCCGGCGTCCCACTTGGTTTCCAGACATTTTAGGCAACAGTTCTTATCCTATCTTTACCAAATTTGGCATGCAGGTTTATTGGGTTAATAGCTTGTATGGAATTGCTTTTGGTGATGATAGCTCTATAGCTAACTGAGTAATAGCTACTTTGCTACTTTTGAGTAGCTCTTTGGTTTCCAGACATTTTAAGGAATGCTATTAAGCCTAGCTTTCTGAAATTTGGTATGGAGGTTCATTGGGTTAATAGCTTGTATGGGATTGCTTTTGGGGGGAATTGCTTCATAGATGAGTGAGTAATTAATTAAATAGTAATTAGCTATTTTGCATACTGAAAAAGGCAAATGTGCTCATATCTCCTTAACCGTGCGAGATAGAGCGATTTCGTCGAAATTTTCGACCCACAGGGTATCTAAGGAATGTACTCTGCAATTTTCAAAAAATTTTCCCCTCCCCAAAAATGGCGGCCATTTTGAATTTGCGAATTTTTGCCAAAAATGGCAAAACACAAATGTGCTTCTATCTCCTTAACCGTGCGAGATAGAGCGATTTCGTCGGAATTTTCGACCCACAGGGTATCTAAGGAATGTACTCTTTGCAATTTTCAAAAAATTTTCCCCTCCCCAAAAATGGCGGCCATTTTAAATTTTCGAATTTTTGCCAAAAATGGCAAAACACAAATTTGCTTCTATCTCCTTAACCGTGCCAGATAGAGCGATTTCGTCGAAATTTTCGACCCACAGGGTATCTAAGGAATGTACTCTGCAATTTTCAAAAAATTTTCCCCTCCCCAAAAATGGCGGCCATTTTGAATTTGCGAATTTTTGCCAAAAATGGCAAAACACAAATGTGCTTCTATCTCCTTAACCGTGCGAGATAGAGCGATTTCGTCGAAATTTTTGACCCACAGGGTATGTAAGGAATGTACTCTTTGCAATTTTCAAAAAATTTTCCCCTCCCCAAAAATGGCGGCCATTTTGAATTTTCGAATTTTTGCCAAAAATGGCAAAACACAAATTTGCTTCTATCTCCTTAACCGTGCGAGATAGAGCGATTTCGTCGAAATTTTCGACCCATAGGGTATCTAAGGAATGTACTCTGTGAAATTTTCAAAAAATTTTCCCCTCCCCAAAAATGGCATCCATTTTGAATTTTCGAATTTTTGCCAAAAATGGCAAAACACAAATGTGCTTCTATCTCCTTAACCCTGCGAGATACAGCGATTTCGTCGAAATTTTCGACGCACAGGGTATCTAAGGGATGTACTCTTTGCAATTTTCAAAATATTTTCCCTTCCCCAAAAATGGCGGCCATTTTGATTTTTCGAATTTTTGCCAAAAATGGCAAAACACAAATGTGCTTCTATCTCCTTAACCGTGCGAAATAGAGCGATTTCGTCGAAATTTTCGACCCACAGGGTATATAAGGAATGTACTCTTTGCAATTTTCAAAAAATTTTCCCCTCCCCAAAAATGGCGGCCATTTTGATTTTTCGAATTTTTGCCAAAAATGGCAAAACATAAAATTGCTTCTATCTCCTTAACCGTGCGAGATAGAGCGATTTCGTCGAAATTTAAATGGCGGCCATTTTGATTTTTCGAATTTTTGCCAAAAATAGAAAAACAGGAATTTGCTTCTATCTTCTTAACCGTGCAAGATAGTGATTTCTTCAAAATTTTCGACCCAACCAATGCAAAAAGGCATGAAGCTGAAATAATTTACATCTACACTAATAAATATTTAAGCATCATTGATATATTTTACAAATGAAACAGGGTCTTGTAAGACTACTGTACATTTTTGGCAAAAGGTTCATGGGGTGGACATTACACATGATAATGTGTGTTCTTCTATGCTATCCTGTTTCTATTCGCATCTACTATCAACAGGGCGTCCTATTTCTAGTTATCCCACTTTTCAAAAAAATTTTTGTCTCGCCAAAAAATGGCGGCCATTTTGAATTTTCGAATTTTTTGCAAAAATTGCAAAACACAAAAATGCTTATATCTCGAAAACGATGCTAGATAGATCAATTTCGACGAAATTTTTGACCCTCAGGGTATCTCTGCAGAATAGCTATCCTAATTTTCAAAACATTTGTCTCACCAAAAATGGCGGCCATTTTGAATTTTCTAATTTTTTGCAAAAATTGCATACACAAAAATGCTTATATCTCGAAAAGTGTGCTAGAGCGATTTCGACAAAATTTTTGACCCACAGGGTATCTCTGCAGAGTCGCTATGCCAGTTTTAAAAAATTTTTGTCTCGCCAAAAATGGCAGCAATTTCCAATTTTCGATTTTTTTGCAAAAATTGCAAAACACAAAAATGCTTATATCTCGAAAACCGTGCTAGATAGAGCGATTTCGACGAAATTTTTGAACCACAGGGTATCTCTGCAGAGTAGCCATGCCAATTTTCAAAAAAATTTTGTTTCGCCAAAATGGCGGCCATTTTGAATTTTCGAATTTTTTGCAAAAATTGCAAAACACAAAAATGGTTATATCTTGAAAACCATTTTTTTGCTAAATAGAGCAGACTACGCTAACTTTGGCTGCCACAACAGTATAAGGCTAGAAGCAGAGCATTTTCTTAATACGTTAGCGCTCACCTTTATATCCTTTTCGGGATGCCTTGTTTTTTGCTGTGCAAAAACATCTTTTTTTGCAAGCGATCCTCTAGTTATCTCCCGCCGGCCGAAGGCCGTGGTCGGGAGATTATAAAACGCCTTCCGTCCGTCCGTCCGTTCGTCACGTTTTTGCATAAACCTTAATATTTCATTCATTTATGAACATATCTTCACCAAATTTGCAGGGAATGTTTATGGCTATAAAAACCTGTCTCTGAAAAATTTTAGCCTCACTTTGAAAAACAAAATGGCCGCCATAGCTAATTGTTTGAAAATCCTAAAGGTGCTCTAAATCTTGAAATATTCCACCTAGCTTCATCAAATTCGCACAAAAGCTATATGGCTAGAAAAGCTAGCCTGATAATAAATTTGACCTAGTTCAAAAAACAAAATGGCCGCCATATCACATGTTTAATGTCAAACAGGGTTATCCTATTAAAAAGGCCTTATATCTCCCCAAATATTGCATATCTTCACCAAATTTGCAGGGAATGTTTATGGCTATGAAAACCTGTCTCTGAAAAATTTTAGCCTCATTTTGAAAAACAAAATGGCCGCCATAGCTAATTGTTTGAAAACTGTAAAGGCGCTCTAAATCTTGAAATATTCCAGCTAGCTTCATCAAATTTGCACAAAAGCTATATGGCTAGAAAAGCTAGCCTGATAATAAATTTGACCTAGTTCAAAAAACAAAATGGCCGCCATATCGCATGTTTAATGGCAAACAGGGTTATTCTATTAAAAAGGCCTTATATCTCCCCAAATATTGCATATCTTCACCAAATTTGCAGGGAATGTTTATGGCTATGAAAACCTGTCTCTGAAAAATTTTAGCCTCATTTTGAAAAACAAAATGGCCGCCATAGCTCATTGTTTGAAAATCGTAAAGGTGCTCTAAATCTTGAAATATTCCAGCTAGCTTCATCAAATTTGCACAAAAGCTATATGGCTAGAAAAGCTAGCCTGATAATAAATTTGACCTAGTTCAAAAAACAAAATGGTCGCCATATCGCATGTTTAATGTCAAACGGGATTATCCTATTAAAAAGGCCTTATATCTCCCCAAATATTGCTCCCAGAGGTTCGGAATGTGAAAACAACTTGTACGAAGTCATGGCCTGGTAATCTTTTCCATGTGTTGAATTTGACCTTTGACCCCTGCTTCAAGGTCATCACAGTAAAACGTCCTTATTTCTCCCATATTATTGGTGCGGTGGCTTCAGACTGTAAAGACAGACCATGAAAAGCAAAGGCTGTGGTCTAAAATTGTAAACAGCTTCCATGCGTGTGTGCATCTGTTTGTGCATCCGTCCGTTCATCCGTTTGTTCATCCGTTTGTCAGGTTTCAGCATAAACCTTAATATCTTATTCATTTATAAAGACATCTTCATCAAATTTGCAAGGAATGTTTATACAAAATTTTGGCCTCATTTTGGAAAACAAAATGGCCGCCATAGCCAATTGTTTAAAAATCATACAGTTGTTCTAAATGTCGAAAATTCCAGCTAGCTGCATCAAATTTACATTTTAAGAGGCCTTCTATCTCCCCTAATATTGCTCTTACAGGTTCAGACCATTAAAACTCTTGGCCTTCAAATGTTTTGTCTGAGAAAAATTTTGGCCTTATTTTGAAAAACAAAATGGCCACCATATCCAATTATTTAAAATTCATTAAGATGCTCTAAAACGTGAAATATTGCAGCTAGGTTCATCAAATATGCGCAAAATATATATGGCCAGGAAAGTTAAGCTGATAGTAATTTGACCTAGTTTCGAAGCCAAAATGGCTGTCTTATCACATGTTAAATGGGATTATCCTATTAAAAAGGCCTTATATCTCCCTTATCATTGCTAATAGGGGTTCCAAATGTGAAAACAACTAAAGTAAAGTAAAGTAAAGGCCTGAGACTGCTGACTTTTACCTTTGACCCATTCTTCAATGTCAAGTGGGGTTATCTTACTATAAAGCCCTTATCTCATTTAGTTCTCCATTATTACTGATTCCAGGCGGGAGATAAATGCTGCGGCAGTGGCCTTGTTATTATATGTAGTTTTACTTGATTTTGCTATTTCTACTGGTAGCTATACTTCAATTAATAAATTTTACAGCTTCATAATTTACAGACATTTTTTTTCTCTTTAACATTATTTAGACCATTACATAAGTGACCTAGTTTGCTGTGAAAGTCTCCTGATCATTGTACTGTTTCATTTCTTCTCTATCTCATGCTGTCAAAAAGTATTTCCCATCTCCGATGCTATCTTTATTGGAAGGTTTATGCAAAGACATCTTTTGTTAAAATGTAAATTTCAATTTTATTTTGCAGAATGTGTTCAACTCTAATATAGTGACGTTATTATTTTATTATGTCCACCCCCCTGGGGGGTGGATATATTATTTTTGCTTTTTTCGCCGTCCGATGTCCGATGTCCGATGTCCGTTGTCCGTTGTCCGATGTCCGATGTCCGGCGTCCGGCGTCCGATGTCCGGCGTCACGCATGGTTTCCGCTCATTTAAAGGAAAAGTATTAGAGCTATTGTCACCAAATTTGGTATGCAGGCTTATTGGGTCAGTAGCTTGCTTGGGATTGCTTTTGGCTGTTGTACCTCTTTTGCTTACTGAGTAATACTTAAGTACAGCTATTTTCAGTACCCATTGGTTTCCGTGCATTTAAGCCAAAATAATTAAAGATATTTTACTACAATTTTGAATACAAGATTGTTATGTCCATAGCTCGCTTGGTATTGCATTTGGGACTGATAGCTTTGTCAGTACATGAGTAATAGCCATTTAGGTACTTCATTGTGTATTTTCAGTACTACTTTTGAGTAATTTGCTTCTATCTCCTTAACCGTGCGAGATAGAGCGATTTCGGCAAAATTTTCGACCCGCAGGGTATCTGAGGAGTGTACTCTTTGCAATTTTCAAAAAATTTTCCCCTCCCCAAAAATGGCGGCCATTTTGAATTTTCGAATTTTTGCCAAAAATGGCAAAACACTAATTTGCTTCTATCTCCTTAACCGTGTGAGATAGAGCGATTTCGTCGAAATTTTCGACCCACAGGGTATCTGAGGAGTGTACTCTTTGCAATTTTCAAAAAATTTTCCCCTCCCCAAAAATGGCGGCCATTTTGAATTTTCGAATTTTTGCCAAAAATGGCAAAACACAAATTTGCTTCTATCTCCTTAACCGTGCGAGATAGAGCGATTTCGTCGAAATTTTCGACCCACAGGGTATCTAAGGAATGTAATATTTGCAATTTTCAAAAAATTTTCCCCTCCCCAAAAATGTCGGCCATTTTAAATTTTCGAATTTTTGCCAAAAATGGCAAAACACAAATTTGCTTCTATCTCCTTAACCGTGCGAGATAGAGCGATTTCGTCAAAATTTTCGACCCACAGGGTATCTGACAAGTGTACTCTTTGCAATTTTCAAAAAATTTTCCCCTCCCCAAAAATGGCGGCCATTTTGAATTTTCGAATTTTTGCCAAAAATGGCAAAACACTAATTTGCTTCTATCTCCTTAACCGTGCGAGATAGAGCGATTTCGGCAAAATTTTCGACCCACAGGGTATCTCAGGAGTGTACTCTTTGCAATTTTCAAAAAATATTCCCCTCCCCAAAAATGGCGGCCATTTTGAATTTTCGAATTTTTGCCAAAAATGGCAAAACACTAATTTGCTTCTATCTCCTTAACCGTGTGAGATAGAGCGATTTCGTCGAAATTTTCGACCCACAGGGTATCTAAGGAGTGTACTCTTTGCAATTTTCAAAAAATTTTCCCCTCCCCAAAAATGGCGGCCATTTTGAATTTTCGAATTTTTGCCAAAAATGGCAAAACACAAATTTGCTTCTATCTCCTTAACCGTGCGAGATAGAGCGATTTCGTCGAAATTTTCGACCCACAGGGTATCTAAGGAATGTAATATTTGCAATTTTCAAAAAATTTTCCCCTCCCCAAAAATGGCGGCCATTTTAAATTTTCGAATTTTTGCCAAAAATGGCAAAACACAAATTTGCTTCTATCTCCTTAACCGTGCGAGATAGAGTGATTTCGTCGAAATTTTCGACCTACAGGGTATCTAAGGAATGCAATCTTTACAATTTTCAAAAAATTTTCCCCTCCCCAAAAATGGCGGCCATTTTGAATTTTAGAATTTTTGCCAAAAATGGCAAAACACAAATTTGCTTCTATCTCCTTAACCGTGCGAGATAGAGCGATTTCGTGGAAATTTTCGACCCACAGGGTATCTAAGGAATGTAATATTTGCAATTTTCAAAAAAATTTCCCCTCCCCAAAAATGGCGGCCATTTTGAATTTTCGAATTTTTGCCAAAAATGGCAAAACACAAATTTCCTTCTATCTCCTTAACCGTGTGAGTTAGAGCGATTTCGTCGAAATTTTCAACCCACAGGGTATCTAAGGAGTGTACTCTTTGCAATTTTCAAAAAATTTTCCCCTCCCCAAAAATGGCGGCCATTTTGAATTTTCGAATTTTTGCCAAAAATGGCAAAACACAAATTTGCTTCTATCTCCTTAACCGTGCGAGATAGAGCGATTTCGTCAAAATTTTCGACCCACAGGGTATCTTAAGAGTGTACTCTTTGCAATTTTCAAAAAATTTTCCCCTCCCCAAAAATGGCGGCCATTTTGAATTTTCGAATTTTTGCCAAAAATGGCAAAACACTAATTTGCTTCTATCTCCTTAACCGTGCGAGATAGAGCGATTTCGTGGAATTTTTCGACCCACAGGGTATCTAAGGAATGTAATATTTGCAATTTTCAAAAAATTTTCCCCTCCCCAAAAATGGCGGCCATTTTGAATTTTCGAATTTTTGCCAAAAATGGCAAAACACTAATTTGCTTCCATCTCCTTAACCGTGCGAGATAGAGCGATTTCGTCGAAATTTTCGACCCACAGGGTATCTAAGGAATGCAATCTTTGCAATTTTCAAAAAATTTTCCCCTCCCCAAAATTGGCGGCCATTTTGAATTTTCGAATTTTTGCCAAAAATGGCAAAACACAAATTTGCTTCTATCTCCTTAACCGTGTGAGATAGAGCGATTTCGTCAAAATTTTCGACCCACAGGGTATCTGAGCATTGTACTCTTGGTAATTAAAAAAAAATTTTCCCCTCCCCAAAAATGGCGGCCATTTTGAATTTTCGAATTTTTGCCAAAAATGGCAAAACACTAATTTGCTTCTATCTCCTTAACCGTGCGAGATAGAGCGATTTCGTCAAAATTTTCGACCTACAGGGTATCTAAGCAATGCAATCTTTGCAATTTTCAAAAAATTTTCCCCTCCCCAAAAATGGCGGCCATTTTGAATTTTCGAAGTTTTGCCAAAAATGGCAAAACACAAATTTCCTTCTATCTCCGTAACCATGCGAGATAGAGCGATTTCGTCAAAATTTTCGACCCACAGGTATTTGAGCATTGTATTCTTGGCAATTTAAAAAAAAATTTCCCCTCCCCTAAAATGGCGGCCATTTTGAATTTTCAAATTTTTGCCAAAAATGGCAAAACACAAATTTGCTTCTATCTCCTTAACCATGCGAGATAGAGCGATTTCGTCGAAATTTTTCAACCCACGGGGTATCTAAGGAATGTAATCTTTGCAATTTTCAAAAAATTTTCCCCTCCCCAAAAATGGCAGCCATTTTGAATTTTCGAATTTTTGCCCAAAATGGAAAAACACAAACTGGCCTTAACCGTGCAAAATAGAGTTATTTTGTTGAAATTTTCGACCCATAGGGTATCTAAGAAATGTACTCTTGGCAATTTTCAAAAAAATTTCCTTTTCCCAAAAATGGCGGCCATTTTGAATTTTCAAATTTTTGCCAAAAATAGAAAAACAGGAATTTGCTTCTATCTTCTTAACCGTGCAAGATAGAGTGATTTCGTCAAAATTTTCAACCCAACCAATGCAAAAAGGCATGAAGCTGAAATAATTTACATCTACACTAACAAATATTTAAGCATCATTGATATATTTTACAAATGAAACAGGGTCTTGTAAGACTACTGTACAATTTGGGCAAAAGGTTCATGGGTGGACATTACACATGATAATGTGTGTTCTTCTATGCTATCCTGTTTCTATTCGCATCTACTATCAACAGGGCGGCCTATTTCTAGTTTCAATGTATTGTTTATTTTCTCTGTTTCAGCCATCTTGGTGTTCTTGAGGAATTCAGTGGGAAATATTCCAATGAAATCTGGCCCAAAGTGCACAAGTTCCTTGCAACCAAGACTGAACCTCTACGGTATACCCACTATGATTAAGCAAAGCTAGTTAAGCATGTGCAAATATAACATGTTTTAGTGGCAGAGAGAAGATACAGTACTGACATTTTAGAAAACGATATTTCATCATAGGAGAATCCATATTATCGAAACTTTTTTCACCTTAATACACATTTGAAAGAAGTGCTAATGTTCTCAGTAAATGTTTCTGTCCTTTCTTTTTGATTTATGCTAGAATATGAAATGTGTTCAGAGGATGATAAGTGTTCAGTGTTAATTAGATAATAAATATTTTACTGTGTGGTATGTAACAAGGAATACATTTAGGTGGTTTATTGATATGCTGTAGCTATACATTCCGCAATTCACGGAACTAAATGTCCATGAACGGATGATAATTTGGAGGTGCTAGATATCTGTTTGACAATTTATTACTAGAAGCATGCTATGATTGACTTCAGAGGCTTCTGTTGATAGGTATGGACTTCTTTTCCCATTGTTTACAACAGAATAGTTTACATAATTTGAATCCCAAATCTCTCTCCATGATTACAAACATTAAAATTAGCCATTTACCCAGCCAACCACACAAAATCAAAATTAGCTTCTGTCTGTCACAAAAGGTCATTTCTGCTCCACACATGTGGGGTATGTGTGTGGGTGCAGTAAACTCTTCTTGCCACAGGTTAATATGTATGGTATAGACACAACAGTTTGACTACCTCGGTAGAGCTCGCGCTTCTAGGAATCACTTTTTTTTTGTCTCTGGACTTTGTCTGCTCCCTGAAGTTAAGCGGCAATGGGTTACGTTAGTACTTGGATGGGTGACCGTCTGAGTTCTAGACCAGCTGTGGGATGTGTCTGAGTTGGAATTTCTTTGTGTCACCAGGGCCCGTATTCACGAAAGGTCTTAGCCAGGGCTTAGGATTAAAGTTGAGACTTTTGTCTCAAGTTTCTGCCCCAAAACTGCTAAGACTTTTGTCTTAGGCTAAGTGGTATTCACAAAGAATTTAAGACCGGTCCTAGGCTTAGCCAAGGGCTCAACTTTAAGACTAGTTGGTAGTGGGCTTAAATTTTGTAAAGAGGACTTAAATATGGCCGCCATAAACTTTTCTCCACTTCAAAATTTGAAATGGCTGTAAATAAAGTATAATTATACAGAACACCTCATTAAAGCAGCCTTTGGAAGTTTATATGTGGTAACAAGGTTTTCCCATTTCAAAACAGCACTTTTACTTAGATAAAATACATTAAATGAAGGATATATGTCACCAATAGTATAGTTTGAATAGAAAAGAAAGGTCACATGACACAGAAAACCACTGTGGTTATTTGATAATCTTGGACTTAGCTAAGTCACCCCCGTTGTGAATACGGTTTTGAGACAAAACTTAGCTGAGACAAAAGTCTTAACTTTAAGACTGGATTTAAGCCTAAGACCTGGCTAAGTCTAAGACCTTTCGTGAATACGGGCCCAGACTTGTATAAATTCTAGTGCACTACTCGTGTCTCTGATGGATTTGCGCTTGCGCTAGGGGACCGAAACACATTTCGGGCTTGTTTTTCATAATGTTCTCATATTTATTCAGCTAGCTTAGGAGAACTATGTCTCACAGAGTAAAAAGACCTCCTCATACAGAGTGCATTATGTCAAAAATACATCATGTTTGCATTATGATTCAGACAGCCCAGTATGATCCTAGCTGTTGAGTGGACGTAAAACCCTAGCTTTGAACTGTCAGAATATCAAGAACCTTACTGTTCTTGTATTTATGCTTCAATAAATTGGTTACCTTACTGAATGTCATTAATGTACCATGTATTTTAGGATTATTTTTGTTGTGTTGAGACTATAAAAATTTGCTTCTACTGTTAATTTATCTGTTACGGGTATTTATATATCTGAAACAAGTTGTGCAGTTATTGAATATAATATTGTGTTGTTTCAGTTTTGAGGAACTCTCTGCAAGACATGTATCCGTGTGATTTTTTTCTCTATTCAGGTACAAAACTTGTGTATATAAGCCATAAAGCCATATCTTGATGTTTTTAAAGTATGCCTGTTTGTTTTCACCGACTGTTTTGCAGTTAAGTTTTGTTGACTGTTATATCTGGTGGGTTTGGAACTATATTCCTATTGTTACTTGTTTTAAAATTCAATAGACGATGCCTTTGTTGAAACCAGATGTTATTTTTTCATTGTTTGTTGAATGTAACAATCTTCTGAGAAAGCAGTGTTTTGTCTCAGGTTGATCTTCAGTTTCATATGTCCACTGTCTCATGTCGGCAGGTATGTTTTTATCAAATAAACTCTCTGGTTAATTCGTTATTAAGCGGCCTGTCAGGGACGCTTATTTGTTTTCACGTAAGTTCGACTGATCGCCGCCGCCGCAGGATTATGGTCTCCCTTGAATAACTTCTTGGGCTTTAAAAATTTTCTTTCCTTCTTATCTTTCTTTAAAACAAAAGGGGCCGGAGAAATTTTTGGGATACTTTGCGGAGACCTTAAACTTTACTTAACGTAACCATAAGCATTTTTCCAAAACACCTGTCATCGTGTTTTGGAAAAAAACACACACACCTGTGCTATAAAATTTATCAGGTACAGTCTAGACCTATTTCTGGAGGTCAGAAAGGATTTTCTCATCAATCGGACCATAGATGCCTGAATGGGAGGCGTTTCATTTTCGTAATTTTTTTTAAATTGGGTACTTGATCTGTATCTCAAAAACAGTCAGGATTTCAGCGTTTTGTTGGCATAACTTATTCAGCTACTTTTGGATAATCTTTCACATGCCGAAGTTTTAGCCCTGTATCTGCAACCTTAAGGTCACCTTAATGTCAAAATGCCCTCCAGTTCACTTACTTTTTCACTTTTCTCAACCAAACTTGGCATATATATTAAGATTTACCAAAGGATTATCCCGATTTTATGGTGACCTTAAATTGTTAATATGATTGGAGCTATGCCCCCCCTCCCTAAAATCATAAAATTGCAATAAAGCCATGTGGCCCCTTTCTTTTTCCATATCTAACGTATATTGATATTGAAGGGACATTCTCAGTTTATGGTCACCTTAAAGTCACAATATGAATGAAGTTATGGTCACCTTACAGTGAAAAAATGAAGTTTTCAGTCTCCAGCTATCTTATTGTTCAACTGACCTGAGCTAAACTTTATGCACTTATACAAAAAAAAAAGATGACAAAAGGGACATTCTTATTTTATGGTCACCTTAGAGTCCCAATATGAATGAAGTTATGGCCACCTTCCAATGAAATGATGGAGGTTTTAATCTCCAGTTATTGTATTGTTCAACTGACCTCAGTTAAATTTTGCACACTTATTAAAGATGAAAATAGGGACATCTTATTTTCTTTCCACCTTGGAGTTCCAATACAAGCACAGTCATGGCCATCGTAAAGTAAAAATGAGGGTTTTCAGCTCCCAACTGACGTACTGTTCAATAACATCAGTTCAACTTGACATATTGATTAAGTTTAAGGAAGACTTTTAATGACCTTTTTATGGCATTATGGCATCACTCTGCATCCTCGTGAACAACCTCTTCTCAAAATGTACAACACCCAGAGACATGCTGTTTTTTTAAAAGATACCTTAACTATTGAGGATGATAAATCGTAAAATTCATGCTCATCAGTCTGTTCGTCTGTTCCCTAGAGCCATTACAAGTGAGGTACCCCCACCCAAAGTGTGAACATTTCAACACTTGATCACAATTTTCTCATTCACTATTGAAAGCATCTTTCTCTTATCTTGCATGTATGTACTAGGCCACTAGTAGATTCACTTGAGTGAGTATCAGGCCTGGATCTTTCCTAATTTTTTTTTATGAATTTTTTAAATAATTTTTTTTCATGCAATAAAACTCATGAGTTCATTTAGTAAATCACTTACAACTTGAAAAGTATTGCATTTAAAAGATTTTGTTAAATATGTTTTTCTTTCAGCTATAACATAGTAACATTTCAGACTTGTAGCTGTTTGCAAAATTATGTAATAGCTCCATATAAAACTAGACATTTCGCACATTTTCTGATCTTTGCACAATCTGCATCAGAGAACAGAATTGCCTGTGTGTGTGTGTTACAGAAACAAAAATTGCCTCTATGTATGTGTGTGGATTATATATGTCTGTGTTTTTCTCCCTCCAGGGTTTCAATTGAAGTGGAGAGGGGTGGGGGAGGGGTGGGGAAGATTTACAACAGACCTTTTCAGCATCTCCTCAGGTTACCGAACTTAGGTAAACACTCACTCCTGCATATACACATTTACTGCAGTGCACACACAAACATTCTTTGTTTTCCTCTTAGTGTACATTATTGAGACACAAATATCACTTAATTTCTCTGATATTTAATACTTTGAGTTATTTTGTGTTGCATGTTAACTTTAAAAATATTTAGTTTAGAATTAGAAAACCACTTTACAACACTGTTCTATATTCACATTGTCCCAGGTTTTTAATGGAGAGGGGTTGCAATATACATGTACTTGAATAGTTTGACCAGTTACCCTGAAAAATGTTTCTTTAACTTAAACACAATGCTTATTATGGCCAGCCTTACTTTGTGGAAAGTCAAAATAAATGTATTAGCAAAGAAAATCTGTAAAGATTCCTTATTACTTGCACAATTTGTGTATGATCAATGAAGAGTATTTTAAATTCATATATTTGACATATTCAGAAATATTAACTTACACTAATATCTGCTCTCATTACTACCATAAGGAGGTTATGTTTTGGATGTGTTTGTATCTCTGTTTCTTAATACGCAAAAAGATATGAACAGATCTTTATGAAATTTCTTATGTACATAGGGCCTGACCGAAGGAAAATGAAATTAAACTTTTGTGAAAAATCCATATCACATTCTGGATACAAAAACCCTGAATTTTCAAATGTCAAATTTTAATGTATTTTTTCAAATGGTTTTGCTTTATGGCATCACTCTGCAGCCCTAAGCTCAGTTAATGTTTAAATTTTTAAAATAAAACTTGGCACATTTATAAAGGTTTGCAGAAAGGGACATTCTCAGTTTAGGATCACCTTAAAGTCACAATATTCTAATTCTAATTTGACTTTTATAGCGCTTAATCTCCACTGAGTAGTGGACTCTAAGGCGCAACAAGACAATAGCAATAGGAAAATTCAAAGTCCAGGGACAAAAAACAGGTCGGCACCACGGAGAAGCCATAAGAAAAGTGAGCTAAGGAGGATAAGCCTTTGCGTAGAGATAGGTTTTGAGCTTCTTTCTAAAAGAGGCCATAGTGGGTGATGCACGGATGTCTTCAGGGAGTGAATTCCAAACAGTGGGGGCATCAAAGGCAAAACTGAAGCCAAACTGCTTAGTGGACTTGTGAATTGTGGGTTGAAATTTTGGTACATTGAGGAAATTGGCAACACTCTGACTGCGTCTAGTATTGTAAGTAGTGCGGTATGTGGATAGATGTGGAGCAAAATATTTAGGGAAACCAGTATGAATAAACTTGTACACCAGGGTAGCCAGTTTGAACTCTGAGCGAAACTGAATAGGGAGCCAATGGAGTTTCCTGAGTACAGGTGTTATATGAGTGTATCTACATGAATTTGTGACAATTCTAGCAGCACAATTTTGGATTGACTGTAATCTATGGAGACTGGCTTTAGAGAGACTCCTGAAAAGTGAGTTACAATAGTCCAACCGACTACTAACAAAGGCATTGGCAACCGACACAGCAGCATCCTGAGTCAAGAACTGCCTGATATTTCTAAAATCCCTCAGTTGACAAAAGCAGCCATTGCAAACTTTCTGTACGTGTTTTGAGAAGGAAAAATCAGAGTCGAACCACACACCCAGGTTCCTGACAGACTCGGTGGGGTGAAGGGGGTTGCCCAGGATATCGATTGGGAAACATGCACTTAACCTTTCTCTCTGCTTCTTGGAGCCAATAAGTATGAACTCAGTTTTATCAGGATAGAGTTTAAGTTTGCTAGACGACATCCATTCTTTTACATCTTGAAGGCATCTATTCAACTTATCAAAGGCAGCAGAGGCATTTCTGTGTGAGAGATGGACATAGAGTTGTGTGTCGTCTGCATAAAAATGGAAGTTTACACCTTTGTGTCTACCAATCAGTGTACTAAGGGGAGATGTGTACAGAGAAAATAGGAGAGGACCCAAAACAGAACCTTGAGGCACACCAAACAGGAGTTTTTTTAAGTTAGACAATGTGGAACCAATCTTTACACACTGATAGCGTTCAGTCAAATATGAAGAGAACCATTTCAAAGCTGAACCGCCAACACCGAACCAATCCAGAAGACAGCCAAGGAGAGTGGAATGATCAATAGTATCAAAGGCAGCCGAAAGATCTAGAAGTACCAAGGCAGTGGCTTCACCCCGAGATAGTGACAAATGAATATCATTTTTGATGGAAAGCAGAGCTGTCTCAGTTGAGTGACCTGACTTATATGCAGACTGGTATGAGTTATCCAAGTCATGTTGATGAATGTGAGTAACCAGCTGTTTAGCAACTACACGCTCCACCAGTTTAGAAATGAAGCTAAGTCCAGATACTGGGCGGTAGTTTTTCAAGTCCTCAACAGGAAGAGAGGCCTTCTTGATAAGTGGAGTGACTACGGCTTTTTTGAAGCCATCTGGAACCAGTCCCTCACTGAGTGAACAATTGACCAACTTGGTTATTGATGGTAGAGGGATGTCCATGCATTCCTTAATAAGAAATGTGGGTAATGGGTCCAACAAGCATGATTTAGTGGGTGATTTACTGATTATCTTTTCAATTTCATCTTGAGTGACTTTAGTAAAGTCTGTTAGTTTTGGAGGGTCAAAGGGGGGATGTACAGTGTTACAAGACTCAGATGAAGAAAAACTCTCACGAATTTTAAAAATTTTATTTGAGAAAAAAGTAGCAAAGTGATCAGCCAATGACTTTGATGATTCACAAGAGGGCAGAGTGGTGCCATGGGATCTATGTAGGACTTTATGTAACTCCTGCCATAGTTTCTTAGAATCATGGCAATTATCGGAGGTTAGATTCCTGTAATAGACAGTTTTATCCCTGTTTGCAAGACGATTACACCAGGCAATTTGACGTCGAAGACGACTTCTGTTGTATTGTCAGCACGCTGTTTCGTCTTTAAACTTTGACGTCGAAGACGACTTCTGTTGTATTGTCAGCACGCTGTTTCGTCTTTAAACTGGACACGAGCGGAGCATGCCTGTCAAGTACACAACTCAAGTCTTGTACATACTGATCATAGAGCTGTGAGACAGAATTTGCTGGACATTTGACAAAAGGCATTTCCTTAAGGTCAGCCCGAAAGTCTGACATATTGATACGATGATACCTCCTATAGGAAATTCTTGTTTGACAGGTAGCAGGAGAGGAAGCAACGTGAATATGAATGAAGTTATGGTCACCTTATAGTGAAAAAAAGGAAGTTTTCAGCCTCCAGCTATCTTATTGTTCAACTAACCTCAGCTACACTTTATGCACTTATAAAGGGTGGCAAAAGGGACATTCTTATTTTATGCTCACCTTTAAGTCCCAATATGAATGAAGTTATGGCCACCTTGCAAGTACAGTCATGGCCACCTTGAAGAAAAAATGAGGTTTTTTCACCTCCCAACCGACTTACTGTTCAATGACATCAGTTCAACGTGACACATTGTTAAGTTTAAGGAAGACTTTTAATGACATTTTTCCTTAAAATTCGACATTCTGAGCTATAACCAGTAAATATCACTTTGCTATAAGCAAACTAAGAAAACTCCTCAAATATCCAGAGAAATTTACAAATTTCAAACACTGAAAATATTCGCTTGCACAACTCTCGCGCCAAACGAAAAAAGATGCTATGACGTCACGGGCACTGGCCAGGAAGCAAGTACTAGAGGCGACACCTAGCGAATGCACACCAGGGCCGGCCGGCCAGTATGCATGCATACCGAATGACTTTTTCTGTCGTTTGGCGGGCCGGTCTGCGCTGACCGGAAAAGCAATTGTCCATTGGATAGGGTATTAACTTATAAAAATTTAATTTATTTATTAAATTTGCAAGTTTTTATGTCAGCTGACATTATGGCATCACTCTGCGGCGTACATATCCGCATTAACAACTTCTGCTCCAAAACTACAAGACCCAGAGACATGCTGTTTTTTAAAGATACCTTATCTATTGAGGATGATAAATCGTAAAAACCATGCAGATCTGTCTGTCCGTTCCTCAGAGCCATTAGAAGAGAGGTACCCCCACCCAAAGTCTGAAAATTTCAATATTTTATCACAATTTTCTCATCGACTATTACAGGGATTTCTCTCATATCTTGCATATATCTACTAGGCCACCAGTAGATTCCCCTGTGGGAGTATCAGGCCTGGATCTTTCTTAATTAGAATTCATGTATTCATGCACTAAATCACTTAGAACTTAAAAAGTATTACATTTACAGCATTTTGTTAAATGTGTTTTGATGTAGTTTTGTGTCAGTCATAACATAGTAAAATTTTAGAACTGAACCCCTTACATAATTAAGTACTTGCTGTAAAACCTAATTCTACTGTAAATAATCTTTTTCTCACCTGCGTTTTATTTCAGTGAAGGGAGTGAGGAAGAGGCAGTCTTTTTCTGCACAGATCTGCCCCCTCCCCACTCCCCTCACTCAAATAAAACTGCATGCGAGAAAAGAATTGCCTCTTATCAAGCCTAGCTGTGCATGCTGTTATTCTGCTTACAGTCTAATACTGCAACTGATACAGTTTTTACCCCACATTCCTTAAGGGCTGTCGGGGTATTGTTTTCACCCATGGTGTCCGGATGGGCGGGGGGGGCGGGAAAAAGTTTGTCTGGGCTGTATTTCAGAAACCGTAAGTTGTAGGAAGTTGATACTTGGTAGGGACATTGGTTAGGGGGTGTAGGTGTGCAAAGTCATGGTCTGACCTTGATTTGACCTTTGACCTTGCCGTAGTGATCTTGACCTATAAAATCTTGTCCGGGCTATATTTCGGAAACCGTGAGTTGGAGGAAGTTGATACGTACTAGGGACATTGGTTAGGGGGTGTAGGTGTGCAAGATCATGGTGTGACTTTGAATTGACCTTTGACCTTGCCGTAGTGACCTTGACCTATAAAATCTTTTCTGGGCTATATTTCGGAAACTGTAAAGTGTAGGAAGTTGATACTTGGTAGGGACATTGGTTAGGGGTTATAGGTGTGCATTATCATGGTGTTACATTAATTAAGCATCCCGCAAGGGACGCTTGTTCGTGTATGGGAGACCTTCAGGCTCCGCCGGCTCCGCCGGAGGCGGATTCTTTTCAAATCTGGAAGGTTTAGGCAGTAGCCTTGGGGAATTTTTTTGAATATGCTGCAGTGACATTTCAACCAATCAGAGAGGTCACATGACCAAAAATGTCTTTTTTTCGATGGGGAAGCTTGTCCTGATGATAACTTGAAAGGAATTTTATCAATTCACCTGAAACTTGGCAAATACATTCATTCTATTAAAATCTGGAAATCATTAGATTTTGGCATTGATAATGGTTAAGAAATGGCCGAGTAATTAATGATTAATTAATCATTATGAATTTTCCAAATAAGGAAAACACAAAAAATGCTTATATCTCGAAAACCGTGCTAGATAGAGCAATTTCGACGAAATTTTTGACCCACAGGGTATCTCTGCAGAGTATCCGTGCCAATTTTCAAAAAAAATTTGTCTCACCAAAAATGGTGGCCATTTTAAATTTTCGAATTTTTCGCAAAAATTGCAAAACATAAAAATGCTTATATCTAGAAAACCCTGCTAGATAGAGCGATTTCGACGAAATTTTTGTCCCACAGGGTATCTCTGGAGAGTAGCCATGCCAATTTTCAAAAAAAAAAATTTCTCGCCAAAAATGGCAGCCATTTTGAATTTTCGAATTTTTCGCAAAATTGCAAAACATAAAAATGCTTATATCTCGAAAACCGTGCTAGATAGAGCGATTTCGACGAAATTTTTGACCCACACGGTATCTCTGCAGAGTAACCATGCCAAAAATTTTCAAAAAAATTTTGTCTTACCAAACATGGCGGCCATTTTGAATTTTCAAATTTTTGCGTAAAAATTGCAAAACACAAAAATGCTAATATCTCGATAACTGTGCTACATAGAATGATTTCGACGAAATTTTTTATCTGCAGGGTATCTCTGCAGAGCAGCTATTCCAAAGAGCTTTCACTCGGTGAAGTTTCAGACCCGTAGCTAATTATTCACCTACTCAAAATGAGTAAATGCTAATTATCTCTAAAACTATTGCGGATACCCAATTTTTATCAAATAACTCATTCATCTACTTTTGGGAGAGCTTTCACATGGTGAAGTTTCAGACCCGTAGATAATTACTCACCTACTCAAAATGAGTAAATGCGAATTATCTCTTAAAAAGTATTGCAGATAGCCAATTTTTCTCAAATAACTCATTCATCTACTTTTGGAAGAGCTTTCATATGGTGAAGTTTCAGACCCATAGCTTATTACTCACCTACTCCAAATGAGTAAATGCGAATTACCTCTAAAAGTATTGCAGATAGCCAATTTTTCTCAAATAACTCATTCACCTACTTTTGGGAGAGCTGTCACTTGGTGAAGTTTCAGACCCGTAGCTGATTACTCACCTACTCAAAATGAGTAAATGCTAATTATCTCAAAAACTATTGCGGATACCCAATTTTTATCAAATAACTCATTCACCTACTTTTGGAAGAGCTTTCACATGGTGAAGTTTCAGACCCATAGCTAATTACTCACCTACTCAAAATGAGTAAATGCGAATTATCTCTAAAAGTATTGGAGATAGCCAATTTTTCTCAAATAACTCATTCACCTACTTTTGGGAGAGCTTTCACTCCGTGAAGTTTCAGACCCATAGCTAATTATTCACCTACTCAAAATGAGTAAATGCTAATTATCTGTAAAAGTATTGCGGATACCCAATTTTTATCAAATAACTCATTCATGTACTTGTGGGAGAGCTTTCACATGGTGAAGTTTCAGACCCATAGCTAATTACTCACCTACTCAAAATGAGTAAATGCGAATTATCTCTAAAAGTATTGGAGATAGCCAATTTTTCTCAAATAACTCATTCACCTACTTTTGGGAGAGCTTTCACTCCGTGAAGTTTCAGACCCATAGCTAATTATTCACCTACTCAAAATGAGTAAATGCTAATTATCTGTAAAAGTATTGCGGATACCCAATTTTTATCAAATAACTCATTCATGTACTTGTGGGAGAGCTTTCACATGGTGAAGTTTCAGACCCATAGCTAATTACTCACCTACTCAAAATGAGTAAATGCGAATTATCTCTAAAAGTATGGCAGATAGCCAATTTTTCTCAAATAAATGATTCACCTACTTTTGGGAGAGCTTTCACTTGGGGAAGTTTCAGACCCATAGCTAATTACTCACCTATTCAAAATGAGTAAATGCGAATAATCTCTAAAAGTATTGCAGATAGCCAATTTTTCTCAAATAACTCATTCACCTACTTTTGGGAGAGCTTTCACTTGGTAAAGTTTCAGACCCATAGCTAATAATTAAGCGGCCCGTTAGGGACGCTTATTTGTTTTCACCGAAGTTCGACTGATCACCGCCGCCGCCGCCGCCGGATTATGGTCTCCCTTGAATAACTTCTTAGCCTTTCAAATTTTTCTTTCCTTTTTATCTTTCTTTAAAACTATAGGGGTGGGAAAAATTTTTGAGATACTTTGCACAGACCTTAAGCTTTACTTAAGGTAACCTTAAGCATAAGTCCAAAACACCTCGTCATCGCGTTTCGGAAAAAACCACACACAGCTGTGGTATAAAATTTATCAGGTACATTCTAGACCAAATTTCCAAGGTCGGAAAGGATTTTCTCATCAATCGGACCATAGATGCCTGAATGGGAGGCGTTTTATTTTCGTAAATTTTTTAAAAATGAGTACTTGGTCTGTATCTCAAAAACGGTCAGGATTTCGGCGTTTTGTTGGAATAACTTATTCAGCTACTTTTTGATAATCTTTCACATGCCGAAGTTTTAGCCCTGTATCTGCAATTTTAAGGTCACCTTAATGTCAAAAACGGGGGTTTAGCCCTCCAGTTCACTTAGTTTCTCACTTTTTTCAACCAAACTTGGCACATATATTAAGATTTTCCAAAGGAATATCCTGACTGTATGGTGACCTTAAACTCAAAATGTTAATGGACATATGGCCTGCTTAAAGTCATCAAATTGGAATAAAATGCTCTGGCTCCTTTCTTTTTCCATTTTTTATATCGAAATTATCACTGGTATTAAACTAGATAAAAATAATACTTATGGTCACCTTAAACTCTCAGTATGAATGGAGTTGTAGCCACCTTAAAGTGAAATAAGGGGGTTTTCAGCCTCCAAGTATCTTATTGTTCGGCTGACCTCAGTTAAACTTTGCACACTTATAAAGGATGGCAAACCAAAGGGTTATCCTGACTTTAAGGTGACCTTAAACTGTTAATATAATTTTGGCCCATAACATTTGAATAAAGCCATCTGGCTCCTTTCTTTTTCCATATCTAACATATATTGATATTGAAGGGACATTCTCATATTATGGTCACATTAAAGTCGCAATATGAATAAAGTTATGGCCATCTTGCAGCGAAATGATGGAGGTTTTAATCTCCAGCTATTGTATTGTTCAACTGACCTCACTGCGAACTCATTAAAGATGAAAATAGGGACAAGTAACATACACAATGCAATAAAGTTCACAGTTTCTATTGCTTATGGTGCATATGTTGACATCTTTTATGGGTAACTTCTTTTTCATCAGGGCCGCTTCGTTTTTGTCAGCAAAAACATTCTTCTAGTTCACCTACTCAAAATGAGTAAATGCGAATTATCTCTAAAAGTATTGCAGATAGCCAATTTTTCTCAAATAAATCATTCACCTACTTTTGGGAGAGCTTTCATTTGTGGAAGTTTCAGACCCATAGCTAATTACTCACCTACTCAAAATGAGTAAATGTGAATTATCTCTAAAAGTATTGCAGATTGCCAAGTTTTCTCAAATAACTCATTCACCTACTTTTCGGAGAGCTTTCACTTGGTGAAGTTTCAGACCCATAGCTAATTATTCACCTACTCAAAATGAGTAAATGCTAATTATCTGTAAAAGTATTAGGGGTACCCAATTTTTATCAAATACTCATTCATGTACTTGTGGGAGAGCTTTCACATGGTGAAGTTTCAGACCCATAGCTAATTACTCACCTACTCAAAATGAGTAAATGCGAATTATCTCTAAAAGTATTGCAGATAGCCAATTTTTCTCAAATAACTCATTCACCTACTTTTGGGAGAGCTTTCACTTGGTGAAGTTTCAGACCCATAGCTAATTATTCACCTACTCAAAATGAGTAAATGCGAATTATCTCTAAAAGTATTGTGCATACCCAATTTTTATCAAATAACTCATTCATCTACTTTTGGGAGAACTTTCACACACGAAAATGAAAAATTGTGAATATCTTGGAAAAGCTATTTCTTCTCCTTTAATGCTCGGCGGGAGATACACACCGCGGGAATGGTCTTGTCAAAAATTTTTGTCTCCCCAAAAATGGTGGCCATTTTGAATTTTCAAAGTTTTTGCAAAACACAAAAATGCTTATATCTCGAAAACCGTGCTAGAAGGAGCGAACTGAACAAAATTTTTGACCTGCTAGGTATCTCTGCAGAGTAGCCATGCCAATTTTCAAAATATTTTTGTCTCGCCAAATATAGCGGACATTTTGAATTTTCGAAGTTTTTGCAAAACACAAAAATGCTTATATCTTGAAAACCATGCTAGATAGAGCAGACTGCGCTGACTTTGGTTGCCACAACAGTATAAGGCTAGAAACGAAGCATTTTCTTAATACTTCAGCATTCACCTTTATATCCTTTTCGGGACGCTTTGTTTTTGCTATGCAAAAACATTATCTTTTTTTTGCGAGCGTTCCTCTAGTTGGACCTTTGACCTTGTCGTAGTGACCTTTAAAATCTTGTTGCACCTTTGGGTCTGTCTTTTGATGCAGATTAAGCACTGTTAAAGTCATATTAGAATTTATTAAGAATTTTACTTTTATATCTTCCCATTGGAAGAGATGGAATTTCATCAAGTGAGCCACAGATTTTGCTCCAACACCACATATAAGCATTCATTGAATGTATTACCACTTCTGTATGGTAATATTCAAAACATCTAAACCATAATTCGGCCATGCAAATGTAGATAAAGAGTGTTGTAATTTTAGTTTACTGATTAATGCTGTCATCTTGTTATTGAATTATCTTGTTTTAATACCTTATCTTTGCATGCATTATCTTTCTTTTAGACATTATTTTCTCCATTTAAACATTGTTTGGATCTTTATATAACTGTCAGTGCTCTGAAAGTATCCTGAACTTTGTACTGATACAGTACTTCCATATCTCATGGTGTTAAAAATATTAACCTAGGCTGTGGGGTACGGCTATTGAAGGGATTTGACTCTTATCTTGCATACATGTACAAAACCATAAGTAGATTCCTTTGTGTGAGTATCGGACCGGTTCCATGTATCCTCCCTGGAAAGGACCTCGTTTAGTAAAGGAAGGTCATTTTTGTGTATTTTGGAAGGCCACCATAAAATTCAGTTTCACAAAGCCTCCTTGAAATCTTCTTAACAAAGGTCTCCCTTGAAACCTAAGGAGGAAGCAAATGTTCTTTACAGTTATTAAACATTCTTTAAAGGACACTTCCTTAAATTTAAGGTACATCTTCGGCCTCCTTGAAATTTAAGGGAGTTTTCAAGTTCTCCTTTAAGGAAGGAGGCTTTGTGAAACTGAGATTTTTTTTAAAGGAATGAGAAATTTAAGGAAATCCTTGAATTTAAGATTACCGTTATCTTAAGTAGGCTTTGTGAAACTGGCCCCTGATCTTATTCTTTCTTAATTATTGTATCCACAGGAGGCATCCGATGGATACTTTGGTTTAGTGTTTGCTACACGGCCGCCGCACGTAGAGAGATTTTTGACATAACACACTCAGAGGATAACTACACCAGCTAGGTTCACCAAATTTGCAGTATATATTCATTGGGAGGTAAGCTTCTCTGGGACTGAAATTAGCCTCATTCTAAAAAACAAGATGGCCGCCACAGGCATTTCTTTGAAAATTATGTACCTTTTTGTACTGGCTGGTTCTCATAGGTAGAAGGTTGAATCTCTTCAAAGGTGATATGTATAATAGATATACATGTCCTCTACAACTGTGCAGACATTTGACCTTGAAGCTCTTAATTCAAGGTTGTCCACGGAGTGCCAAGTTACGCCACATAGCGGACTGTAAAGGTGCCTTTATCTCCCTTATTATTGGTCCGAGAGGTTTACAATGTGAAACCAACCTATAGGAAATCATGGGCTGGGAATCTTCTGATTTAGTCAGATTTGACCTTAGACCCCTCCTTCAAGGTCAAGCAAGGATAGCCAAATTTAAAAGTGCTTATAAGTTACTTATTATTGGTCCGAGGCACGGCCTTAAGTGGGAAAGCTGGTAGTTGCTTGCCGTTGGTCGGCAGTTTACAGTACAGAACCCTGATGAACTGTATGTACTGGTTTCCTCTGTCCTTCCAACTACCCGTCGTAATATGACCTGTACAGTTTTGAAAGCAACATAAAACCACAAGTAAATAAATAAATATTGATCCGAGAGGTTTGCAATGTGAAACCTACCAATCCGTAATTCACCTTTTTTGGGATCAGCTGTAACAAAGCAAGTTTGCAGACATGTAGTTTATTTTATAGATGAGCAATAGCTATTTTGAGGTTATCACTGCTGAGTAAATTAGTTATAACTTGAAAACTATTGCATTTACAGAAATTTGTGTATATATGTCACAGGCAAAATTAAAATCCAGGCAGATTTTAAATCCGCCTAGGCGAGATCAAAATTGTAATCTCACCTAGGCGAAATTAAAATTATGATCTCGCCTAGGCGAGATTACAATTGTACGAGCTGATTTTATCAAATTTTAATCTCGCCTAGGCAAGATCAAAATTTTATTTGGTCTAGGCACAATTAAAATTTTATTTGTATTGTTGGATTTCAAAGTTTGATTTAGTTGAAATGTAAATTAATATAATGAAGTTAGTTAAACAATTATGCTTTATAAATGAGGTATTTGAAATAGACTCTGACAGAATTTTACATTAGTACTATTAATTCAGGAACAATTAACAGTTAGCTTTGTTTCAGTCCTCCCCCCATATCTTGCCCCACCACACTGACAGCTGGGCACAGTAATTGCAATTACCAGTGGTCTACTGCACATGTATCGCATAATAGGCCACATAGGAATATGTTATTCATTTGGAATATGTTATTCAGCTAATTTTGGGTCAGCTATAACATAGTAAAATTGGAGACCTGTAGCTCTTTCCATAGCTGAGTAATAGCTGCTTTAATGTTATCACTGTTGAGTAAATCAGTTGTAAGTTCAAAACAATTGCATTTAGAATATTTTCTTTAAATATCTTATTCACCTACTTTGGGATCAGCTATAACATAGTAAAACTGCAGACCTGTAGCTTATTTTATAGATGAGCAATAGCTATTTTGAGGTTCTTACTGTTGAGTAAATCAGTTGTAACTTAAAAACTATTGCATTTACAGTATTTTGCATAAATCTGTCATTCAGTTAATTTTGGATCAGCTAGAGCATAGTAAAATTGCAAACCTGTAGCTCATTGCATAGCTGAGTAATATCTACTTTGATGTTATCACTGTTGAGTAAATCAGTTGTAACTTGAAAACGATTACATTTACAGTATTTTGGATAAATATGTTATTTAGATACTTTTGCATCAGCTATAACATAGTGAAATTGTAGAGGTGTAGCTCATTCCATAGTTGAGTAATAGCTACTTTGATGTTATCCCTGTTGAGTAAATCAGTCATAACTTGAAACCTAGTGTATTTACAGTAATTTGTGTATATATGTTAGTCATCTATTTTTGGGTCAGCTATAACATAGTAAAATTGCAGACATGTAGCTCTTTCCATAGCTGAGTAATAGCTACTTTGATGTTATCACTGTTGAGTAAATCAGTTGTAACTTCAAAACTATTGCAGTTACAGTATTTTATTACGCTACAATAGCTTACCATGTGGGACGCAATGCTGTACTCGGATGGCCACAAGGCATCATGGCCAATGTCTAAGAAAAATAGACATTTATAGTTGGCCTTAGCCTCTAGTTGTCGTCACATGATAACTTCTGACTAATCGCCCTACTTTCTCGTTGGCCACGTTGAAGTGGTAGCTGTTTGTAAATATACATATATTTTCATTTATTTCTCAGCTTTTACGTATTGTTGGAGGTTCATTTTTGGTTATTTCTTTTATTATATATCATGGATTATTCTGTAAAATTTTTATTTTGACAGGATAAGTATATTTCTTGTTTCGCGTGTTTTGAGTTTTCCTCGGTTCAGGCCCTTTATTTTCTACGTCTTTTATTGCGTTTAAAATGTCGATCCATCAAACGAATAAAGTCAAACCGAGAGCACAAAAATGCCGCCATTTTTGTTTTTCCTTTGATTTACACAACTATTGCCCTACTTGTAGGGAATCTGGCAAGAGTGATGACCCCTGTGTCACCTTTGAAGCGCCCTGCGATATCTGTGCATCTTTCACAGATGACCAAATGAAAAAAATTCAACACAGGAAACGCTACTTAAAGAAACAAAAGGTGGACGCTTCTAATGCAAAAGATGATGAACTTGATCCTTTGGGCGAAGGCGACGGGGATTCTTTCACTGGTTCAAATGCAGACCTTGAGAGTGCTGCTGACAATCTTTTTACCTCACCCCCCGTCCTCAGCCCCTACCCTTCAGTTCTTTATCACTTAAAACACCAGCCAAAACTGTCCCACCCACCCCAGGTACTGCCTTGCAACAAAAAATTGAAACAAATCTCGAAAAATCCCTGGGAAATTCTTTAAATATTCATTTATAGCAGCAAATGGGTTCCTTCCAGGCATCCATGTTGGAAGCTTTTCAGTCGCTCCGAGAGGAGATGACTACTAAAAAGCAAACCGAGGTGGATCAGACCTCGGTTTCTGCTTCCAAACCTGGTACATCTTCACGTACTGCTGTTAATCTGGCCCTACCCCCTCCGAGACATAGAACTACTATTCAAACCTAGCATATGGATGTGGACTATGGTCCAGCACTTCCTCCACGTCTCGGACCTGACCCTCATGATACATTGGATCAGAATGTTGCTACAACTGAGTTTCCTTCCAAGAAGGTCTTGGATAAAGCCAAAAAGCATTGCCACTCGCGCAGTAGGCATGAAATTGAATCCTGGTCTGCCTCGGATCAATCTAATGAGGAATCCGATGAACCTCGGATCCGATCTACTAAACCTAAAAAGCACTCTGATAAGAGTGAACACAAATCAAGGTCCAGATATGTGTCATCTTCCTCAGAGGAGGATCAGTCCTCTGTAGCCAGACACAGGTCTTCTAAGCCCTCTGGAGCTCAGCCCTCAGGGGCTGTTCCTGATCAAGACCTCCCTCAACATGACCCAGACATCCCTTATTATAGGGAAGTAGCTCTGTCTGACATTCCCTCACAGTACGCTGAAGAGGTCGACACTTTTAGGCGCATTCTTTCCCTCCCTGACCCCAGGGAGTCTATGCCTAGGTCCTCAACTTCAGTCATGGGTCTGGACGATGAGAAAGGTCGTCAAGAGCTCAGACCTGGAGGTCCTTCCTCTATACTTCCATTTAGCTCAGTTATCAAGGACGCCTTTGATAAATTTCAACATGACTTTAACGCTGCTAATTTACCTGAGGGCAAATACATCAAGCCTCCTCCATCCACTTCTAAGTGGTACAGGGTGGGACAGCCCTGTTATCAGGACAAATATCAGGAGTTGAATACGGATTTCGCCAAAATCTGTATTACTCCTAAACCCTCTGGGGCCCCTATGGGCAAGGTCCCCCTACCAATTCTTAATGAATTGGAGCATCAGGCTAGACAAAATATCTCAACCCTCAATTTCACCGCTGCCTTTGCTAAAACTTCATCTTCTTGCAATGCTTCCCTTGAGAAGTGTCAACATAGCATTAAGTCAACTGTCAAGATTAAGACACAGATCCAGAAAGGTGCCAATCCGGATAAAGCAGCAAAGCGTGGATATGAGGAAGTCTGTGAGTACCTGGATTTTTGGAATAAGACAGTTCTTATTCAACACAGGGCCCTTACATGCCTCTGCAAATCCCTAGCCCATATACTCCAGAGGGAACTATATTCTATGGGTAACACCGGCTTGCTTAGGCGCGAAGCCGAAATGACCCTCTTAAAACCACTATTGGGGGAAACGAGACGCCAAGAACTCAGGAACTCGTCCTTTTGGGACCCCTCCTTGTTCCAGTCTCAACTTGTGAATGAAGGTGAAGACTTCCTCCTCAAAAAAGGCACCTCTAAAGACTCTCAGGGTTCCGCACCCTATCAACATAAGCCCTTTCGTGATCCCCACAACAAGAGAAGAAGCTCCCACAGGAAACGCCCCTATGGGGGCAACTCCTCACAAAGCAGTAACCAATCGTTTTCCTCAGGAAAGGGGAAACCGAACTTCAGAGGCTCCAGGGGTCGTTTTCGACCCCATCACAGGGGACGAGGGTGTGGAAACCCCTTCCCCCAAATGACTCCTTAAAAGCCTCCCTCAGTCCACCAGTAGGAGGTTGCCTCTGTTCTTTCAGAAGAGACTGGCAAACAAACAACTATTCTTCAAACGTGTTAAACATTATCACCAATGGCTACGTACTGCCATTCCTTTCAAAGCCAAATTTGGTCAGATTCCCTCTGATCCTGTCAGAGTACAAGGCCCGTCAAAAAGACCAAGCCCTGGCTACTTGTATCCAGTCTCTTCTGTCAAAGAATGCAATCGAAAGGGTGGAATATGTAAAATCTCTCTGGTTTTACAGTCGCCTGTTCCTAGTACCCAAGCCTCACCAATGTGGAGGCCAGTCATAGACCTAAGCAGGCTCAACACTTTTCTACATGTAGAAAAGTTCAAAATGGAAACTCCAGAGTCCATCAGGACCTCCCTGATTCCAGGGAATGGGTATCGTCGATAGATCTGTCAGACGCTTACCTGCACATCCCCATCCATCCAAACTCAAGGAAATACCTAAGGTTTTGCTACAAGTCACAGGTGTTCCAGTTCACCTCCCTCCCATTCGGACTAGCCACAGCCCCCCAGGTCTTTACAATGATTGTAAAGGAAGTGAAACTAATGGCCCTCTCCAGAGGACTCAGACTTCACCAATACCTGGACGACTGGCTGATCAGGTCCCAGTCTCAGGAGGAAGCCCAGAACTGAAACCTACTCAAGTGTTTTCGTTCGTGGGCTACGAATACCATCTAGATTCAGCCCTTGTAAAACCCACTCAAGAGAGATGGCTCAAACTTCAGGATTTGATCCTAAGACTCAAGTCAAAACATGTTTTGACTGCAAGATGTTTGATGTCTCTAATTGGGTTGCTTGCCTCAATGGAGAAAATGGTCCCGGAGGGACGCCTTCACATGAGACCCTTTCAGTTTCATCTCAAGGAGCACTGGAGATATCCTCAGTCGTTGGACAGCCTCCTTCCTTGAACAGAAGCCATTGCAGCCCACCTAGACTGGTGGCAAAATCCCTCAAACGTGATGAAAGGTGCAGACCTTCATCCCAAAGACCACAGTATCCAACTCTTTACTGACGTCTCAAACGAAGGTTGGGGCGCTCACTTAGATCAAACTTCTACCAAGGGTCTGTGGTCAGATCGGGAAAAAAGGCTACACATAAACGTTCTAGAATTGAAGGCGGTCTCACTGGCCCTTCGAAACTTCAAGGACCAGTGCCAAAACCAAACAGTGCTAGTTGCAACGGACACCTCAACAGTGGTAGCCTACATCAACAAACAAGGAGGAACTCACTCAGCAGAGATGTGTGCTCTCCTGTGGAAGATTATGACCTGGTGCCATCACTATCACATAACATTGAAAGATAGACACATTCCAGGGTGCCTGAATGTGATGGCCGACCCTCTATCCCGGTCAAACCAAGTGCAGTCAACAGAATGGTCACTACATCTGTAGGTATTCAAACAGATCTGCCAAAAGTAGTTCACACCTCATGTAGACTTATTTGCCACTCATCTGAACCACAAACTTCCACTGTACGTATCTCCTGTCCCAGACCCAAAGGCTTGGGACATAGATGCTCTGAACATAAGCTGGACGAGTCTCATTGCCTATGCTTACCCTCCTACGGCTCTGCTTCACAAGATGATCCAAAAGATCAAGCAATGCCATTGCCTGATCATCGTAATAGCCCCAGGCTGGCCAGGGATGCCCTGGTTTTGGGACCTAGTGCAGCTCTCAACAGAGATCCCACTGCAACTCCCAGTGTCAACGACCCTACTCAAACAGTCCCACAAGTATGTGTTCCACATCAACCCACAACAGCTCAACCTCCACGCCTGGTGTCTAGGAGCGGACAACTCCAAGAACAAGGCTTCTCTATGGAGGTGGCAGAGAGAATTGCTGCTCCTCAGCGATCATCAACAAGGACCATCTACAAGTCAAAGTGGGCCCTATTTGAAAAATGGTGCAGAGAAAATTCGGTGGACTTCTCCACTCCATCTGTGAAACAAATCTCAGATTTTTTTCATGTACCTGTACCAAGACCTAAACAGGCACCCCTCGACCATTGATGGTTACAGGACTGCAATCGTTGACACTTTGGGCCCAACGGCCCACCATATTGCACACAATGCAGACCTTCATAGGTTACTCTCCAGTTTCCACAGGGATCGTCCAAAAAGTTCCAGAAATCTTCCTAAGTGGAACCTTTCTGTTGTTGTCAATGAGCTCACAACAGCACCCTTTGAGCCTATGAAAGACACAGACCTCAAACATCTTACCCTCAAAACTGCTTTCTTGCTAGCTTTGGCCTCCGGCAAGCGCCGCAGCGAAATCCATGCCTGGATCGCAAACAAAGTATCTAATCTAGGCCAATGGGAAAAGGTCGCCTTGTTCCCTTCTTCTGATTTCATAGCCAAAAACCAACTAGCAAGAGAAGGTTCTCAAAGTGTGTCTCCGGTGACTATTCCTACTTTGACTACCATTGTAGATAGACAATTCAAAGAAGACAGGACCCTGTGTCCGGTGCGGGCCCTGAGGTACTATTTGGATCGAACCAAAGACCTGAGAGGGTCTCGTTCCCTCCTTTTCATCTCCTTCAAGAAAGGACATACCTCAGACATCAGACCCGCTACTTTCTCTTCCTGGTTGAAACAAACCATCCTACTTTGTTATAAACAAGCAGACCAACAAGCCTTGGACTTGGTCCAAGTTAAAGCGCATGACATCCGGGCCTTCGCGGCCTCTAAGGCCTTCTATGGTGGGGTATCGGTGGACCAAATCATGCAAGCCTGTCACTGGAAAGCTCACAACACATTTACAAATTTTAACCTAAAAGACCTTTCTTGGTCAGACAACAACAACAATATGTATCTGGGACCCGTGGTGGCGGCACAAGTCCTAGATCCTTCCCCTCAGACCAGTTGTCCTCGGAAGAAAAAGGGGGGGGGGGGCACATCCGCTACAACCAAGTCTTCAGGAGTCTAATCCCAGGATCTAGGTATTCTTTTACCTTCAAAATGTTACGGGTAAGGTCATTTTGTTTTTTAGTTTATCAAAGTAATTTGTATTAAGGACTTATTAAGTTGTCATTAATCTCATATTCAGGTGGCAAAAAATTTTATGAGAATCCCAACCATCAGGCTGGTCTTTCACTCATGAAGGGCCCCTAGGGACCCTTAGACTTCTAAGTGAGCACTGCTGCACTTCCGTCCTACAGTCAAAACATCTAGACAGTTTTAGCACTGTCTTCCATTCTATTTAGGTTTTTGGGACTTGGGGGTCTTCGGGATTGGGGCACTGTAAATGGGACTCAGACTGGTATTTCTAACACTATTTCTAATATATATATTACTTTAAATCTAATAGAAATTGACATACCTTCCAGTCTCAGCTGCAATCCCGCCACCGGGCGATTGGATTCAGCATTGAGTCCCACATGGTAAGCTATTGTAGCGTAATAAAATTGAAAATTTTAATTACTTAAATGTAGCTTTTTTAAGCTACAAGCTTACCATGTGGGACTCAGAAGAGTCCCACCCTGCCTCCCTGCTGTTTACAGCTGAGGGGTAGGTTTTAGAAAATTTCAACGAGAAAGTAGGGCGATTGGTCAGAAGTTATCATGTGACAACAACTAGAGGCTACGGCCAACTATAAATGTCTATTTTTCTTAGACGTTGGCCATGATGCCTTGTGGCCATCCGAGTACAGCATTGAGTCCCACATGGTAAGCTTGTAGCTTATAAAAGCTACATTTAAGTAATTAAAATTTTCAATTTTGTTTTTAACCCCAGTGGTTGTTCCACAGCCTAAACCCCTGCACAGATTTTCACCAAATTTTCAGGGTATGTTTACCCCAAGATGGTGTAGAGCTGATTACGTTTTGGAGGGTATCTGGTAGGGGTGTTGCGGTAGTACCGGTATCGTCGGTACGGTAAATAAATTACTGTAAACCGTCATAAAGTTCAGCTAACGGTTTTCCGCTTACACTTGAATATAAAGAAATTTTACTAACCTTACATACAAAATAAATGTCATAATCCACTTTTATTTGCTTTTTACTGTAAAACAACAGCCATAATGAGCGATAATTCACAGATACCATATATTTCGTCTTTTAGCCAATCAGAATCGAGGACACATCTGTGTTATGTTAGAATTCCTGTTTTACAGTATGGAAACTATTTGGTTCTCATGTTTTCTTAAATAAGAGACGGTTAACCGGTAACCGACCGGGAAGCACTAGACGTGAAACCGGAAGGAAAAAATCGCTACCGCAACACCCCTAGTATCTGGTAACAACTGTTGCCATGGCAACACTTTTAAGATTTTCGGGTCTTAAAGTTTGTGGGTGTTCCACAGCCTAAACCCCTGCACAGATTTTCACCAAATTTTTAGGGGATGTTTACCCCAAGAGGATCTAGAGCTGATTAGGTTTTGGGGGATATCTGGTAACTGTTGCCATGGCAACACTTTTAAGGTTTTCGGGTCTTAAAGTTTGTTGGTGTTCCACAGACTAAACCCCTCCACGGATTTTCACCAAATTTTCAGGGGATTTTTACCCCAAGTGGATCCAGAGCTGATTAGGTTTTGGGGTATCTAGTAACAACTGTTGCCATGGCAACACTTTTAAGATTTTCAGGTCTTAAAGTTTGTGGGTGTGCCACAACCTTAACCCCTGCATGGATTTTCACCAATTTTTCGGGATATGTTTACCTAAAGAGAATCTAGAGCTGATTAGGTTTTTGGGATTATCTGGCAACAACTGTTGCCATGGCAACACTTAAAATTTTGGGGTCTTAAAGTTTATTCTAAAATCTTTACTATTTTCTGTAACCTAAAATAATGCAGCTAGCTTCATCAGATTTGCACAAAATGTAAATGGACATGAAAGCTTGTGTCAGAGTAATTGTGTCCTTGTTTGGGAAACAAAATGGCCCCCTTATCACATCATTAATACCAAATAGGAAGGTGATCATGTCAAAAAGGCCTTATATCTCCCTTATAATTGTTTCTAGGGCTTCAAAATATGAAAACTACTTGTAAGAAATCATGGCCTGTGAATCTTTTGATGAACATCTTGTTGGTCCTCTATACTTCTTACAACGGACAATCTCAATGTTGTTGGCCATTTACCTGTACCTGCGGGCTGGGGTTCTTGCCTGCCGATACTGGCTATTTTTAATATTTTATTCAGCTACTTTTGGATCAGCTATAACATAGTATAATTACAGACCTGTAGCTTATTTCATAGCTGAGCAATATCTATTTTAAGCTTCTCACTCTTGAGTAAATCAGTTGTAACTTAAAAGCTATTACATTTACAGTGTTTTGGATAAATATGTGATTCAGATACTTTTGGGTCAGCTATAACATAATAAAATTGCAGACCTGTAGCTCATTGCATAGCTGAGTAATAGCTACTTTGATGTTATCCCTGTTGAGTAAATCAGTTATAACTTGAAAACTATTACGTTTAGAATATTTTCTCTAAATATGTTGTTCACCTACTTTTGGGTCAGCTACAGCATCGAAAAATTACAGAACTGTAGCTTATTTCATATCTGACCAATAGCAATTTTGAGGTTCTCACTGTTGTGTAAATCAGTTGTAACTTGAAAACTATTACATTTACAGTATTTTGTATAAATATGTTATTCAGATACTTTTGGGTCAATTGTGAAATTGTAGGTGTGTAGCTCATTCCATAGCTGAGTAATAGCTACTTTGATGTTATCCCTGTTGAGTAAATCAGTTATAACTTGAAAACTATTGCTTTTACAGTATTTTGCATAAATATGTTATTCAGTTACTTTTGGGTCAGCTATAACAGTAAAATTGTAGACCTGTAGCTCATTGCATAGCTGAGTAATAGCTACTTTGAAGTTCTCACTGTTCAGTAAATCAGTTACAACTTGAAAACTACTGCATTTAGAATGTTTTCTTAAAATATGTTCTTCACCTACTTTTTGGTTAGTAAGAGCATAGTAAAATTGCAGACCTGTAGCTCATTGCATAGCTGAGCAATAGCTACTTTGAGGTTCTCACTGTTTAGTAAATCAGTTGTAACTTGAAAACTATTGCATTTACAGTATTTTCTTCTAGTATGTTATAGTATGTTATTCACCTAGTTTTCCGTTAGCTATAACATAGTGAAATTGCAGATGTGTAGCTCATTCAATAACCGAGCAATAGCTACTTTGTGGTTTTCACAGTTGAGTAAATCAGTTATAACTTGAAAACTATTGCATTTAGAGAATTTTGTTTTAAATAGGATATTCAACTACTTATGGGTCAGCTATCACATAGTAAAGTTGTAAACCTGTAGCTTATGGTATAGCTGAGTAATACCAATATCGCCACAAGTACAGAAGCCTCATGAGTAAGAAACCACCTGACATGTCTAAAATCACGGAGTTGCACAAAACAACTTTTGCAGACATTCTGAACATGTTTGGACATGGAAAAATCAGAATTGAACCACACCCAGATTCTTGACCGACTCAGCAGGGCAGAGAGGACTACCAAAGATTTTAGATGGAAAATATGCTTTCAATGTGTGCTTCTGTCTTTTTGAACCAAATACAATAAACTCAGTTTTATCTGGATTAAGTTTGAGTTTACTGGCTGACATCCACTCCTTTATATCATCCAGGTACCTGTTCAACTTTTCAAAGGCAGCAGTTGAATTCTTCTCTGGTAGATGGATATAGACTTGAGTGTCATCTCCATAACAATGAAATTTTACTCCTTTGTGTCTACCAATAACAAACTGGGGGGGGGGGGGGGGGGTTGTATACAGGGAAAATAATAAAGGACCCAAGACAGAGCCTTGGGGCACACCAAGCAGGAGTTTAAAAAGATCAGAGAGAGTAGAACCAATTTTTATTGACTGATAGCGCTCAGGTAGGAGGTGAACCATTTCAGAGCAGAACCACCAATTCCAAACCAGGTCTGAAGACAATGATGAAGGGTGGAAAATGATCAATTGTATCAAATGCTGCCGAGAGATTGAGCAGTATCAGGGCAGTCTGTCCGCCTCTTGACAAAGGATTTGTTATGCAGGAGTTTACTATCAAGAAGATGATGATTTATATCTCCTCAGAAAGTTGGTTTTGTTCATAGTAACACCTTTAAAGACATCAAAAGGGAACTTTATACAATCTTTTTGCACTAAGATAAAAAGTTTGGCCTTTAAACAGATTAGTGTACTTTCATTCTGAAAGGTTGATTTAGGATATCCTGCACAAAACTGGGGGGATATGTTTTGAGCTTGTCTTTATATCTTTTATTTTACATAGAGGTTTGGAATGTGAAAATAACTTATGGGAAATTATGGACTGCAAACCTTTTAGCAGAGTCAGATTTGACCTTTGACCTCTGCCTATAAGGTCAAAGAGGGTGGTGTTAGTGTAAAGCTCTTGTATCTCTCAGTATTGGTTTCAAGGGTTAGGAATGTGTAAAGAAATTAAAGAAAATCATGGCCTACAAGTATTATTATGGGGTTTGATTTGACCTTTGATTCTTGCTTCAATGTCAAATGGGGTGAACTTACTGAAACTTACTGAAAAGTTGATGTCTCCCTGATCATTGATATTGGAGGTTAGAATTTAAAAAGAACCTGAAGGAAATCACTTCCAAATAAAAATAAATTAAGCTGATTCTTTTACTCTTTTTCCATCAACTGCAAATTTTTTTTTTAAATTAAAAAAAAAATTTTTTTTAAGTTAAAAAAAAAATTGTTGTTGCAAGTTTGCCCCTGAGAATCAGTCAGTGAGAATCAGTGTGTCAGAAACTGTTTCAGCAAGTGTTTCAGTTTATTTTAGTAAACTGTCAAATCACTAGTCACTGATAGTGGCACATATTTGTTGGGTTACAGTTAATTACATTTTGTTAGGTTGCATAGGGTGAATCAGACTACTGATGTAATGTGAAAATAATTACACTGGTGTGATATTCTATAGCTGCTGCATTGACCATAGATACAGCTGGGGATAATTATATCCTGGTAGTCAGAACAAGTGCGGCAATTTGTGTTGACCCTCTGTCAATTTACTGTGAAATATAAAATGAGTGATTGCATTTCATGGCATTTTATCACAACTGAATCAAATGGTAAGTAGTGAATGTGGTTTATAACTTGGACTGATATGTTTTGTTCCATTGATAGAATAGAAAACAACATGAAAGAGTTTGTGAACATATACATGATCTTGTATAGAGCTGTAGATTTATTTGCTGTTAGATGAGAATGGGTTGTGTGAACGTGTTGTCAAGCGTATTTAGCTGTATTCTGTGCTGTGTATCATCCTCAATCATTACTGGTGATGTTATAACTGGTCCTAACGTGGTTATAAAGCATGACTTACTACAGCAACACTCGCAAGTACAGCATCTAGATATACAGAAACAGAGGATTTCCAATTTTCTGTCAGGGTTATCCGTTTTTCTTGTCGAAAAGGGGGTTGACATGTCTCCACTGGCCTACCAAGCAATGTTCCTAAGCATATGGCTGGAGAAAAACAGTGACTGTTTGTTCCATAAGGAGAAAGAAAAGACACTTGAAAGTACAAAATCCCATTCAGTTGTTGAAGGCATACATTTCAAAAGGAGTTGTTCCACCGTTGGAGCCAGAATAACCTCAGTTTTTGAAAATGGTTTTGTTTTATATTTTCCTGGAATAAAGTTGAAAAAGATTGATGACACAATAATGTTTCTTCACATTGTTATCCAAAGCCAAAAAACCCTCAACTTTACATTTGTAAAGCTATGCTTGCCCAGGTATCGGGGTGTATGTATGGACAATTCCCTTTTTATGAGCTATAAAATACATTTTATCAGGCAATATTCATTCTGTGGTTGCTATGCTACACCTCTAAGTGTATTTATAACTGGAAACTCTGTCAATATTACCTCCAAGTATGAATATCAAATCGATGCAACAGTTTTTAGTTGGAGAGCGTGCTATGAAACACTGAATTCCACGATTATCCAGGACTATGCAATTCAAAGTGGTGGTGGCCATAAAACGTTGTCTTTTGGGCTCCCTTTTGGTGTGCAAGCTGCCACAAAAGCCATCAGACAATGGTTTTTCAAGGCTCTACCTTTTCAATCTTGCTCGATGACATTGAATAACATATTTGGAAAGTCATTATCAGTTAGCATCTTTGATGGACCAGGTACCAAGTCACCTTTGATCCTTAGTATTAAAAATACCAACTCCCAGCTACCATCTTACAGTGTGCATACTACTTCCAACCAGTTTCTGATAACAATGACAGCTGACAAGGAAGAATATCCTGTTCAGTTTGATGTAAATGTCTCGGCGACTAATGCAAGATTTAATTCAGATATTTGCTACATGAAAAAAACAAAGGCCAGTAAAGGTAGCTTTGTATATGTGATTGGTGTCCACCAGGTGTACAGGTTGAGCAATGTTCAGTGTTCATATCAACTGAAAACAATGGTACCACAGGGAACAGCCATTGAGGCAACTTTAAAGCTTCTGAGTCTGCATTTTGAGGGTCCAGACACATTATTTGTAAATCTGCGTTCTTTTCAAGAGAATTTTCAAGAACAAGACAATATTTGTGATTATGGAGGGTTTTCAATGGCTGATCCCGGTGCATTTCATTATCACCACTTTAAACCAATGGTTAAATTATTTTGGTGCAAAAATATTAATAATCCATTTGAAATGACTTGGCAGAGTAATGGCAGCATCCATAATTCTGTTGTACTAAGCTTCAACACATACAAAGCCTACTCAGTTGGGACTTTCAAAGCAGTAATAAGACTCAGGATGTTGAGTTATACATTATTGCACCAGTTGGACTATTTTGGAACCACAGGTGATCCAGAAGAATATGCAACTGTGGAAAGTAATTCCACAGGGTTCAGGCCACAAATCATATATTACCATCTTGGTAGCATGACCTCTCTGGCAGGCATCCGTCTTCAACGTTCTTTGGGGTTTTTAGGACCAACAGATGTGCGTGCATCCACACCCGACTGCATCACAGAATTACAGTGCTATGAAAAAAACCAGAAAGATTGCACTGGATATATGCTTCTCAACTATGAGGGCTATCACGAGGGACAGCTAAAGTTGATAGATTCTGGGGAATGGTATTTTTTAAAAATGGTTAAACATGCCACCATTTATAACCGCATGTGCCCACATAGTGGTGTTCTATACATTTTGATGGAATTTAAGCACTATTTAGTCAGACCGACTTCTTCCATCATGTTAGACAGAGGGCATAGCTATTTGATTGAGTTGGATTACGTTGAAAATGCTCAATTTCAGTTGTTGAATTCACATTCAGGTGTACAATGGGACTGGACGTATTTTCACATCACTCACAGAGTTATTCAGCAGACTCTTGGTCAAGAGTTAACAGTCTCACCAAACCATGACAAGAGTTGCTTAATTGAAGGCTTAGTATTATCAGAGTCATCTAAGTACTTTACATACAGGTTTGTAAAAGAAAGACTTGAAATTTGTATGCTTTTGTCTATTTGCATAAAGTTTACTGTAGAATAAGATTTGAATGAGAATGATTCCTATAGAGATTTCCTGTCAGAAAACATTAGCTAGAGCTTTAAACGTTGGTATGTTGGCTGATCATTTCAAGAACTCAAAGCCTACTTTTACATTTCTATTCTCAATTTAAAGATTAATGTCACGTTTTTAAAGGTCAAATTTGAAGTTTTTTACCCCACAGCCCTTAAGGGCTGTCAGGGTATTGTTTTCACCCATGGTGTCTGGATGGGCGGTTGGGTGGCCGGGCGCGGGAAAAAGTTTGTCCCGGCTGTATCTCAGAAACTGTAAGGTGTAATAGGGTACTTGGTAGGGACACTGGTTAGGGGGTGTAGGTGTGCAACGTCATGGTCTGATCTTGATTTGACCTTTGACCTTGCCGTAGTGACTTTGAGTTTGAAAATCTTGTCCGGGCTACATCTCGGAAACTGTAAGGTGTAGAAAGTTGATACTTGGTAGGAACATTGGTTAAGGGGTGTAGGTGTGCAACGTCATGGTGTGACCTTGGTTTGACCTTTGACCTTGCTGTAGTGACCTTGACCTATAAAATCTTGTCTGCTCTATATCTCGGAAACTGTAAGGTGTAGGAAGTTGAAACTTGGTTGGGATATTGGTTAGAGGGTGTAGGTGTGTAACGTCATAGTGTGACCTTGATTTGACCTTGCCGTAGTGACCTTGACCTATAAAATCTTGTCCGGGCTATATCTCGGAAACTGTAAGGTGTAGGAAGTGGATACTTGGTAGGGATATTGGTTAGGGGGTGTAGGTGTGCAACGTCATGGTCTGACCTTGATTTGATCTTTGACCTTGCCGTAGTGACCTTGACCTATAAAATCTTGTCCGGGCTATATCTCGGAAACTGTAAGGTGTAGGAAGTTGATACTTGATATGGACATTTGTTAGGGGTGTAGGTGTGCAACGTCATGGCGTGACCTTGATTTGACCTTTGACCTTGCCGTAGTGACCTTGACCTATAAAATCATATCCGGGGTATATCTTGGAAACTGTAAGGTGTAGGAAGTTGATACTGAGGAGGGACATTGGCTAGGGTGTGTAGATGTAAAACGTCATGGTGTGACCTTGATTTGACCTTTGACCTTGCTGTAGTGACCTTGACCTATAATACCTTGTCTGGGCTATATTTTGGAAACCATAAGGTGTAGGAAGTTGATATTTGGTAGGGACATTGGTCAATGGTTATATGTGTGCAACGTCATGGTGTGACATGGATTTGACCTTTGATCTTGCATATCTGATGCTATTTTATGTCTCTACGAGGATTTCTGATACTATTTATCTCTCTTATATCTCTGTTATATCTTTTTACTTGAATCTTGGTTGTTGCACCTTTGGGTGTCTTTTGGTGTAGATTAAGCACTGTTAAAGTCATATTAGAAGTCATTAACTGTTTTACTTTTGCAACTTCCCATTGTAACAGATTGTATTGCATCAAGTGAGCCACAGGTTTTGCCCCAATTCCACATAAAAGCATGTATTGCTACATCTGTATGTATGGGTAATATTCAAAACATCCAAACCATAATTCGACCATAGAAATGAAAATCATAATGGGAGAAGTCTTAAAGCTTCATAATTTTTAGTTTACTGAATTGTCTTGTTTTAATACTTAATATTCTTTACATGCAATTTCTTTCTCTTAGATGTTATTTTCTCTACCTAAATATTATTTGGACACTAACACTGCTCTGAAAGTATCCCAATCTGTGTACTATTTCACTACTTCTATATCTCGTGGTGTTGAAAACTATTTTCCCAGGCTGTGGGGTATGGGCATTTCTGATGCTATTTTCATCTTTTCATCTTGACATTCTTCACTAGAGCTCACAGAATCTTTTTTACCTCCGCCAAGGAGGTTATGTTTTTGCCTGGGTTTGTAGGTTTGTGAGTTTGTTTGTGAACAAGATAACTCAAAAACTTATGGACGGATTTTGATAAAATTTTCAGAATATGTCTGCAAAAGATGAAAGGAAGAAATGATTCAATTTTGGGAGTGATCCGGATCACTATCTGGATCTTCTGGATCCATGAAATGTAATTTTTAAAGACAGATAACTCAAAAATTGAATTGATTCTACAGACTGATCTCTTGTTAGCTTTTTGAAAACAATGATTACAAAGTTTTTTTTATCTTTTCAGGTACACATGGGCAAATGTGGAAATTATCAAAAATCTCCCATTGAGGTGGAGCTTTCGAAAATCAGATGATAACAAAAAGATTGATGTAAAACTTGGCTATAAGTGTGTTGGTGGTATAACATTCCATTTCACTTACACTTTTCCTGGACAAATGCTTCAAAAGTCTGTCCGTTGGTATTTTAATAAAGAAGACAATGCCTTTGCAGAAGTTCCATGCCACAATAGCACCTATTTAGCCTTTACTTCGCATAATGCTAGAGATTATTTATTTCATGTTGTTGATTCACACAATATGATACACCTCATACCAATACTTCATGTAAGTATTTTTAACCCATGCCCATAAAGGCTGGGGTTATAGTTGTCCCCTGCGCCGTCCGGGCGTCGTCGACGGTAGGCATAAAGCTTGTGGATGTTCGATTGCCTAAACCCAAATTTTCAGTGTATGTTTACCCTAAAAGAATCTAGAGCTGATTAGTTTTTTTTGGGTATGTGGCCACAACTGTTGCCATGTCATCGCTTTGGTCTTAAGTTTGTGGTTGTTCCAGAGCCTAAACCCATGAATGGATTTTCACCAAATTTTCAGGGTATGTGTACCTTAAGAGGATCTAGAGCTGATTAGGTTTTGGAAGGTATCTGGTAACAAACAATTGTTGCCATAGCAACACTTTTAAATTATTGGGTCTTAATGTTTGTGGTGTTCCACAGCCTAAACCCATGCACGGATTTTCACCAAATTTTCAGGTTATGTTTTTTTTTCACGAACAATAGTTTATTATAATATACTCAAATAAAGGTTGTCTGTGAAAAACAAAAAAAAATATTTGTTGTAACAAAATATAATCTTAGTATCAGTCGTTAAATCTCAAATGTAGAAAATAAAACCGATTAAAGAATTTTAGTTTCCCCCCCATACCTTTTTGGTAAAAATCAAATCTTGGAATACTCTCATAGAATGCAGAACTCCCCTAGTGGGTGTTTCACACTTTTTCTATATTTGGACATCATTCAGTCACATGACCCAAAAATAATTTTTTTAAAAATGACCGATATCTTTGAACTACTAGGGCTGTCTAAAATGTGTTGTGCATCATATGTGAAAAGCAGTTTATCCATAATTGGGTGTTTTAAGGTTATTTTTTTTCGAAAATGGCTGATATCTTAACAACAGAGTGAGATGGCATGATTTAAAGCAAATTTTGGATCAAGTAGGGCTCCGCATGTGTGTGAGCAATCTACTTTTACATAATTACATATTTCAGCATCTTTGGAAAACATGATCCTAATACAGTCCTTGGAATTATACCATCCAAGTCCCTCAAATCTGAGGGAAGGTCTATCTGCTACCCCTCTGACTGTGTTTATTTTAACTAGGTAGGGTGCTGATAATAAATTGCCACAAACCACAAATGATTTCACATCTGGGTTTTCTTGTCTAACTGTAATCCAGTATTTCACATAGTACATCACACTAAATAGCCTTTTTTATAAAGTTGTGTACAGGAGTATTTCATGTATCATTTTACTTGATCTTTCTGCAACCATGCAAGCTTTTTAGTTTGAAGCTGGATTAAACAAAGTCGTGTAAAACATTTGGGGCAATTTTTAATTTAAGGAATAGATGAATTTGTGCAGTGGTTAAGGATGTGTAATATTTTCTTTACTGATTTTTTTTTTTTTTTTTTTGGGGGGGGGGGGTCATCCACAGATGATAGGATGCAAATTTGAACTTAAGAAAATGTGCCTAGCCCGGAAGATTCTCAGGAATATATTAATTAATGACAATGAAAACTTTTTGTCCTTCAACCAAATTTAATTAGTGCTCATAGGAATGCATTGTGTTATACACAGATAGAGCGATGTTGGCCCATTTGTCACTAGCATCTTGTAATGTAAACAATAGCATTCAGAGAACACAAACCTCTGCCAAGGCATGTAATAATAACTAGAAAATGCATTGATTTGAGCCAGTGTATCCCCTGGATGACATGGCAAAGTACCATTAAAAGCTTTGTGATCTTGATCAGATCAAAATTTACAGGGATCTAAGTTGGACCAAGACCAATGTTAAAATTTTTTCATGAATATCTAAGCAGCATAATCCAGCTAACACAAACAAAGAAAGAAAAAGACAAAAGACTGATTTACAATTACAAAGATTGAGTTATCATTTGAAAGATTTACTTGCAATTCTTAATAAGATTGATGTCCGATCCATGCAAATGTGTAAGGTTCAACTTACAGTGAATGTAATTGTAAAAGAACAAATTACGATTGCAAAAGATTGACTTCCGATCAATTTACGATTACAAATTCGTGGAAACAGAAATGTCTGACACATATATGAGCCCCCCCCCCCCCCCCCCCTTACTGTTGCAAAGATTAAACAATGTGCAACTATGATTAAACTGGATCGCTATATATTGGGCAGGTCAAATTCATTGCAATAATCACAAGCCAATCTATTTAATCCTAAGTCAATCGCATTACAATCCTATGCATTGCAATCCCAATATTTGTATCCACCGGATGCTATACTATGGATTTCACTTCGTTACGCCGCCGCCGCAGTATCTAGAGAGATTTCACCAATACCGCTCCAATGAAAAAAATATTAAAGCTAGCCTTCTCAAATTTGTAGGATATATTCATAACCATAAAATCTTGTCTGGGAATATTTTTGGCCTCATTTTGAAAACAAGATGGCCACCATGGGCAATTTCTCGACTTTCAGCAAGGATATTTGGTGGCCCTCAAGAACAAAGGGTATTATAGGTAGAGATCTCAAATTCGCAGGGTATGTTCCTCATTACAAAATCTTGACTGGGAATATTTTTGGCCTCATTTTGAAAAACAAGATGGCAGCCACGGGCGTTTCTTTGTTAGTCATAAAAAGTGCTTATATCTCCCTTATTATTGGTCCTACAGTTTTGGGATGGTAAACCAACCTATAGGAAATCATGGGCTGGGAATCTTTTGATGTGGTCAGATTTGACCTTGGACCCCTCCTTCAAGGTCGAACGAGGATACCCAAACCTAAAAGTGCTGATAACTGGTTTATTATTGGTCCTAGAGGTTTGCAATATGAAACCAACTTATAGGAGGTCATGGGCTGGGAATCTTCTGATGTTTTCAGATTTGACCTTGGGCCCCTCCTTCAAAGTCAAACAATGGTTCACTGGCTTTGGTGAGTTGTCTTTTCGGTGGATACAAATTTGCATCAGTTCTCCGATGCGTAGGTCTAGTTGCCTTTGGGATGGCTTCTTTTGAGAATCGGACACTCTTTTTGCATTTCAGCATTTGTACACACAATTTGTACACACAATGCTAAAACTCAATCCTTTTGAAATTGCTGCCTGGGGAAAAAAGTTTACGACTGACATGTTAATGATTGTAAAACGATTGAAACAAGTGTAATAGGACTGACTTAGGATTGGAAAATCAACTTACAATTAGCCTGCAATAGACATATAATCGCAAAGTTGGAACAGCCTTATTAAAGCACCCACAAGAGATTATGGTTCCTTGCTAGATCATGTGTACATCAAGAAAAGAAACTGTACCTCCATCAATGTATCAGACACAAAAGCGGGGATACTATGGATCATGCACAGTCATCGCCCGCGTCCGCAGAGATTTCTTGTGTTCAACCTACAAGCCACATTTCATTTGCAAGTGGCTTGCTATGGCAGAGATCTGGCCACCCTTTTGTTTTGGTTGACCAGGAGTCAAAATTATGCTCTGGAGAGTCAAAAACATCAAAAAAATTTGATTATTGCTTGTGTTCAAGCTATAGGGCACAGTTTCTTTCAGATTTATTTCATATTTAGTATATACAATGGGCAACAGGTCTACAATTTTACTGTGTTATGGCTGACTCAAAAGTGGGTGAACATCATATTTAAACAAAATACTCTAAATGCAATAGTTTTCAAGTAACGATTTTAAGTGATTTACTCAATACTGAAACCGTTTTCGAGTTAGAGTCCGGAAACAAAAATGTGGAAGGACAGATGGATGGACAAACAAACGGACAAACGAAAGGATGGAATTACACCAGTTTCGAAAGGAACCTAGCCATTATGGTGATCTATCTCCCTGTCAAGTTTGAAGTAGATTGGTCAAACTGTTTTCGAGTTAGAGTCCAAAAACGAAAAATGTGGATGGACAGACGTCGGACACATCAATCTAATAGGTGGGTTGGTTACATGCAACCCACCTAAAAATTTATAAAAATAATTAAGAAACATCCAGGCCTGATAATTTAATGGAATCTAAGTTAGACCATGACCCAGCTTTTGACATTTTAAAGGAAGGTCCAATCATTAGTACTTGTGTAATCCTGCTGACAAACAAATGGTCATGAAAACAATACCTCCTTGGTGGAGATAATAAATGTGTGTAACAATAGCACTACAAGTCGTTCATCACATAGTGAATGAAAAAGCTAGAAACACTGTACATGCTTGTTTTTATATTCACTTATTCAACAACTAAATGTGGTTTCATAAGTATACTTGCTTTCTCCCAGTACTGGCAACACATTTTGTATGAGAGAGCAGTCATTTACAACCACAAGACACATGCAGATGATGGGCTATTAATTACATGGTCTTCAGATAACATAAACACTTCCAGTGGGGGAGCAGATAAGCCTTCCCTCAGATTTGAGGGGTTGAGATGGGATAATTCCTAGGACTAGGTAATAGTGATTTTAAAAAAAAGTGGACAGTATTGCCAAAATAAAGTGGGATAGAGTGTTTTAGAGCAAATTTTAGCTGTTTACCAAGATCTTTGTATCCCACATGTGAAATATCAACTCAATGCCTATTTGGCATCCTTGGTCACATGACCCCAAAATAGATTTTATCCTGTTACTTTTTGAAGGTTGCAGCTACTTTTAACTAAGTGTCCTATTTCCAATTAAGTCTAATGATTCTGAGAGAGCACTTTTTGGGGACGCACTACTTTAGTTTGAAATTACCTGATTAGTGTTTCTTTTAATTATGACAAGTATCTCATAAAAACAAAATAAATTTTGTTGTAATTTTGGATTAATTAATGCTGGGAATCTCTACATGCTTCCATAAGTACCTTGTTATCTCCCGCCGGGCTTTAGCCCAGGAGGGAGATTATGAAATGATGCCTGTATGTGTGTGCGTGCGTGTGTGTGTGCGTGCATTAGTTAGTCACGCAGATTTCTCCAAAGCTAATTTGTCCTTAGCTATAAGATGGTACATAGTTTGAGGTGCCATTAGTGAGTAATAGCTATTTTCTTATTTGTAGCAAAATAATGACATAAGTAAATGTCAAATATCTTCAAAGTATTTAAGTTAGGGAATTCTTTTCAAATATGTTATTCATCTACTTTTTGATAAACTATCACATAGTAAAGATTTGTTGCACATTGGATAGCCAAGTAATAGCTACTTTGAAATTCTACAGTTGAGTAAATCCATTGTAACTCCAAAACTAGTTCAGTTAGAGTATTTTCCTAAAATATGTTTTTCAGCTACTTTGTCCTTAACTATAAGATGGCATATAGTTGGGGGTTCTATTGCATGCCATTAGTCAGTAATAGCTATTTTCTTATTTTTAGCAAATAATGACATCAGTAAATGTCAAATATCTTCAAAAGTATTAAAATTAGGGAATTCTTTTCAAATATGTTATTCATCTAGTTTTTAATGAGCTATCAGATAGTAAAGTAGCAAACCTGTTGCACACTGGACAGCTGAGTAATAGCTACTTTGACATTGTGACTGTTGAGTAAATCCATTGTAACTCCAAAACTACCGCAGCTACAGTATTTTCCTAAAATAATTTGTTCAGCTACTTTTTACTTAATTATGAGATGGTATATCGTTTGGGGTTGCATTGCATGTCATAAGTGAGCAATAGCTATTTTCTTATTTGTAGCAAAATTATGATGAAAATAAATGTCAAATACCTTCACAAGTACTAAAGTTAGGCATATCTTTTCATTTGTTATTCATCTAGTTTTTGATAAGCTTACTTGTCCTGTGTCCTTTATATTTTTGTTGCTTTTGCAGATGTAGGTCAATAGATAAGTGATTAGATAGCTGAGTAATAGCTACTAAAATGAGTAAATGTCTTTTATCTCTAAAAGTATTATAGGTAGGCAATTTCTTCAAAATAAGTCATTCACCTACTTTTATGTGATCTACCACATAGTGTAGTTGCAGAACTGTAGCTCTTTGGATAACTGAGTAATAGCTACCAAAATGAGTAAATGTCTTTTATCTCTAAAAGGATTACAGATAGGCAATTTCTTCTAAATAAGTCATTCACCTACTTTTGGATGATCTACCACATAGTGAGGTTGCAAAACTGCAGCTCTTTGGATAGCTGAGTAATAGCTACTAAAATGAGTAAATGTCTTTTATCGCTAAAAGTATTACAGGTAGGCGATTTCTTCTAAATAAGTCATTCACCTACTTTTGTGTGATCTACCACATAGTGAAGTTGCAGAACTGTAGTTCTTTGGATAACTGAGTAATAGCTACTAAAATGAGTAAATGTCTTTTTTCTCTAAAAGTATTACATGTAGGCAATTTCTTCTAAATAAGTCATTCACCTACTGTTGGATGATCTACCACATAGTGAGGTTGCAGAACTGTAGCTCTTTGGATAGCTGAGTAATAGCTACTAAAATGAATAAATGTCTTTTATCTCTAAAAGTATTACAGATAGGCAATTTCTTCTAAATAAGTCATTCACCTACTTTTGGATGATCTACCACATAGTGAGGTTGCAGAACTGTAGCTCTTTGGATGGCAGAGTGATAGCCACTAAAATGAGTAAATGTCTTTTATCTTTAAAAGTGTTACAAATAGGCAATTTTTTCTAAATATGTCCTTACCTAGTTTGGGTTGATCTACTGCATAATAAAGTTGCAGAACTGTAGCTCTTTGGATGGCAGAGTAATAGCTACTAAAATGAGTAAATGCCTTTTGTCTTTATAAGTATTGCAATCAAACATTAAGCTTGTTACTTCTACATGTGCCTCCATCTCAAAAGAAAATTTATATTCCACTATCTTTAGTACATCTAATTTATATGGTGGGAGATAAATGCATGCGTCAGAATGCTTGTTCTCATTTATAATATGTTTGTACGGATTTGTACTTTGAATTTTTTTTTTAAATTGGTTTTTATTTTAGGATGAACTATATCACAGTAAAGGAAAAGTTCTCGCACTCACACCAATACTAGGCTTTTCAAGAGAACCTGCAATTACTATCCTAACAAAAGAAAACTTTGAGAAGTCGGTATGGACTTCCAACTCCAGTTGTGAAGATAAAGGTAGTTTTGTGCAGCTGAGTGCAATTCATAGTAAGCTTCATAACCCGAGAATCTTTGTTCCATGTGAAACTTCAAAATGGCTGAAATATTTTTGTTACGTGAATACCGCAAGGACTCTCAAGTTTTCAAGTAAAACCCTGAACAAGTCAAATAGTACAACAGTAGAATATAAAGTTGAAAGCAGTCCAAGTGGGGTTGTACTTTCTCCTCCACTGTTTGCATGCCCTACAGGGCAAGGCTGGCTTTCAGTTGCTGATAAATGTTTTGCATTATATGGAATTATCATCAAGCCAAATGAACCAGTTATTTTTAACAACATTATGAAACCCCCAGTAGTAGTAAGTTTAACAAGAGAAATCGAACGGACAATGTGCAATTTTAAAAGCCCTGTTAATGTGAGACACAGTGAAGCCTTGAATCTAAAACCAATTTTTGACTTTCGGCTATATGATGGTTGGATGAACCCATTTGAATTGCATCCTGAATATAATGTTTTGATGAACTCATTATCGTTAACTCTATTTGTGCCATTTCTTTTCCCTGTGACTAACACAAGCTATCAGTATATGTCAAGCAGGTACAGTTATCTTTTTGAAGTGGCAGATAAAACTTGGAAAAACAATAATTTTTACATATTACATTTCATTACTTCTCCTTTGTTGCCGTTATTTGCTTATTTTGATAATATTGACTTGAGCCTTACCGATGAACCCAAAGTCTATTTCTGTGAAACAGAAATGATTACAACTGTAAAACAAGTGGCATGTCATTCCAACTACTTCCAGTGCCTGGAAGGGACGTGCGTTGCTTATTTTGAAAGGTGTGATGGTGAAACCATTTGTCCAGATGGAAGTGATGAGAAGGGATGTCACAGTTGTGTTAAGCCTGGTACTGGTGCAATGTACAGTTCTCTATCAAATGGCTCGACATCTTGTTGGTGTACAGCTTTCTTATTCAAGTGTCTTTCTGGGGAATGTGTAATGGTGGACAAGGTGTGCAATGGCTTTAATGACTGTGCTGATGCAACTGATGAGCTAATGTGTCCTGACTGGCATATAACCAGCAAACATCACAGATTATCATCGGTGAATACTTCTGGGTACATTGGAGACCTCAGGATGCCTGTTGTTAATAAGTGGAGTATGTCACAGTTAATAGACTATTTCTTTCTGCAAACAGGCCAGAGTATTACTGTGGAATTCCTAGGACAGGTACATACTTTATGTGAAAACATTGGACATATAGATATATGGAACCTGTGTCTTTTGTTGGCATTTGATGGAGTGATTGGATTTTGCCCAGATGGGTCACATCTGCAGCGGTGTCAGCAGATTAATTGCCAGAACCGGTTTAAGTGTAACATTAGTGGTGTTTGTATACCACTGATGTATGTGTGCAATGGACAGGCAGAATGTGAAGCAGGGCAAGATGAAGAGCATTGCAACAATCTGGCTTGTCCAGGGATGCTGAAATGTAGTGGTTCAGGAACTTGCCTAGAAACCCATGAAATCTGCAATGGTGTGGTATCTTGTACACCATACGGTGATGATGAATTGTATTGCTTTGTCTGCCCTCCACAGTGTATTTGTAAAGGTTTGAAAGCAGATTGTTTTTTTGATGTAAATAACGTGAACCAGCTGATAATTGTTGGTCAAAGTGCATTAAAGGGTGCTTCCATACAGTTGCAGTCAGACAGGACTGATAATGTAACCATCAACTTGTTCTTGTTAAGACAAGTTTTGTCTGTAAGCTTAGATTCAAGTAACATCTCCACTATAAGTTATACAAGTACTTTCTCACTGACAGATGATAGGCACCTGTTGACCTCTCACATTAAGGTCCTTTCACTGAATGACAACAAACTGCATTCTCTGTGCTGTTATGTGTTTACTGAAATGATTTTACTTCTGCATTTATCTGCCAGTCACAACATGATTGATTACTTAGATGATGCCACGTTTACAGGTGCAGTCAACATGAGAACTATTCTTTTGACCCAAAACAATATTCGCTTTGTTGGAAAACATGTATTTGATGGTAACACCCAGCTTACTCACTTAGATTTGAGAAAAAACCCTTTAATTTTGTTGTACTGGGATTCACTTAGATTATCAGTGAATTTACAGAATTTCTGGTTAGACAGTGCTCATTACTGCTGTGCACTGGTATACATTGAACATTGTTACCCGGATAGAACTCTTAATTCCAGATGTAGTTTGAAGTTGGTTCCGTTGGTGTACCAACCAGCTGCCTTTATTTTGGGCTTGGTTTGTATTCTCTTGAATCTTCTTGTGTTCTTGAAGTTGGAGAATTGGTACAGTTTGGAGAGAAGCAGTAAGAGATTTCTAGCACTTTTAGATGCTGGCTTTGGGGCATATCTTATTGTTATAGGTTCAGCATTCCATAGGTACAAATATTCATTCATGGATGATTTTCGAGCGTGGCAAAGTAGCCCCCTTTGCTTGATCTGTAGCTTTGTGTTTTTACTTGTAACTGAAATGTCCACTGTTTTAACCTGTTTCATTGGTTTAAGCAGAGCATTTTATACTCTGAAACCATTTGCTAAAAAGGAGACACACAAAAGAGCCACAATTTTCATAAATTCCATTATAGCTATATTAGTTTTGTCTTTGGGATACCTTTATGTCAGATATATGAGCATTGAGCTGGAAAAAAACAATTTTATATTTCAGCCGGATATTTTTTGCAATGTTTTTGTATTGCATTGGATATTAATATTGGAAAAACATAGTTTTGCAGTAGTTTATGGGGTTGTATTGCTGAATTTATTATGTTTGGTAAGTTTCACCATTGCATATGGCATTGTATACACTACAGCTCTCAAAGGATTTTACAGTTTTTCAGGTAATGGAAGAAAGCCAACAAGAACCTTAGTACTGTTTTGCTGTAAATGTCTTAGGCTTGTATTTCATAATAATTGTTATATTGTTGTTAAGATATTTCTGTACATGAAGCTGTTGTATTCAATAGACACTGCTCTATCTTTGTCAATATGGCATGCTGTAATAATTTACCCTTATTTCAGCTTACTAAATACTTGGATGTATTACCTGAGCCACAACAAATGTTGCAAGTAATGTTTGCTCTCCATTTACAATCTGTTTCATTTCACTGAAAATACCAGCTGACAGTAGTGGAGAAGAAATCTGCAATATTGTAGAAACACAAGACAAAGCAATATTATTAAACAGAAAGGAGTTGTGTAGCTTTAGAGTACCGAATAGTCAGTAAATAGTTTTTCATGTACTTGAAGTTTTATTGTTATTCATGAGATCATATTATTCTTATACATGTATTCTCGCAATGTTAATTAGTTGGTTGAGATTGATTGTACCTGTAGGTAAAAATAAGTTGAAAGAAAAATTCAACTGGTTGGTTGCACATCTGTTGACATAAGTGCCATTATGGGCAGCTGAAGACAGTCGATATTTTAGTTGATATCTCGACAATTACTGATATAGTGGAAAATAAATAGTGAAAGGAATAAATTTAACTTCTACAATACCTGTTTTCTCACCTCAGTAATATTTTACTTCCTGAGGACTCTTTTTGAGAACACCTTTGCAAGTTGAAAAGTGAAGAAATATCAGAATGTGGAGTAATTGATGTAAACTGTTGATAAAACATTTTGTTATTCACATTTCGGGCACAAATTGAAGACCTCCCTAATTTAGTAAAGCTTACCCTCCATAGTTTTCCTGTCTCCCCGGTGTCTCTTGCGTCAACCTGCTTACGTCTTTGGATTCAAAATGTTTCAGTCTTTCATTGTGGCTCCAGCTTCTTAGAGTCTGTCATGCAAGGAGATTAAGCACTATAAAATATTCATTACAATACATGTGGAATTAGGGGAAATGGTTCATTATGATATATACATTTATTTCCCCACATTACTAGGACATCTGTTTTCATCGGATGTCCTTTAGGTTTCGTCAAAATTTTTTTTCCCTTTTTTTCCCCTTCACTTTCTACTTTTCCTCATTACAGCAAAACGGTTCAAGATATCATATTCAGGTTTTCTGTGTCATTTCAGGGTCAAGGGGGACAGCTTCTGAAAAATAACTTTTTTACATCCGCCATCTAGTTTCCAAGATGGCGACCACCCATTTTTACCCCACAGCCCTTGAGGGCTGTTGGGGTATTGTTTTCACCCGTGGTGTCCGGATGGGCGGGCAGGCGGGAGGCGGGAGGCGGGAAAAAGTTTGTCCGGGCTGTATCTCAGAAACTGTAAGGTGTAGGAAGTTGATACTTGATAGGGACATTGGTTAGGATGTGTAGGTGTGCAACGTCATGGTCTGACCTTGATTTGACCTTGCCGTAGTGACCTTGAGTTTAAAAATCTTGTCCGGGATATATCTCGGAAACCGTAAGGTGTGGGAAGTTAATACTTGGTAGGGACCTTGGTTAGGGGGTGTAGGTGTGCCACATCATGGTGTGACCTTGATTTGACCTTTGCCGTAGTGACCTCAACCTATAAAATCTTGTCTAGGCTATATCGGAAACTGTAAGGTGTAGGAAGTTGATACTTGGTAGGGACATTGGTTAGGGGGTGTAGGTGTGCAATGTCATGGTCTGACCATGATTTGACCTTTGACCTTGCTGTAGTGACCTTGACCTATAAAATCTTGTTTGGGTTATATCTCGGAAACTGTAAGGTGTAGGAAGTTGATACTTGGTAGGGACATTGGTGAGGGGGTGTAGGTGTACAACATCATGGTGTGACCTTGATTTGACCTTTGACCTTGCTGTAGTGACCTTGACCTATAAAATCTTGTCCGGGCTATATCTGGGAAACCGTAAGGTGTAGGAAGTTGATGCTTGGTAGGGACATTGGTTAGGTGCTGGTGTGCAGCATCATGGTGTGACCTTGATTTGACCTTTGACCTTGTCGTAGTGACCTTGACCTATTTAAGCTTGTTGCACCTTTGGGTCTGTCTTTTGATGCAGATTAAGTACTGTTAAAGTCATATTAGAATTCATCAAGAATTTTAATTTTACAATTTCCCATTGTAACAGATGGAATTTCATCAAGTGAGCCACAGAATTTGCTCCAACACCACATATAAGCATTCATTGAATGTATTACCACTTCTGTCTGCATGGTAATATTCAAAACATTTAAACCATAATTCGGCCATACCAAATGTAGATAAGGAGTACATGCATTATATTTCTCTTAGACAGTATTTTCTCTATTGAAACATTGTTTGGATCTTTATATAACTGACAGTGCTCTGAAAGTATCTTAAACTTTGTACTGATACAGTACTTCTATATCTCATGGTGTTAAAAATATTTCCCAAGGCTGTGGGGTACGGGCATCTCTGATGCTATTTTTTTTCAACATGTTTCATCCCATATAGCCATATTACAAAACTATGTTGTAATAAATTTTGACATTTTGCTGACTCAGCACTTGTCAACTCCGTAGTCAACTCTTGTTTTTAAGATGGCCGCCACCCAGTTTTAAAGCTTGTATGCACTCTTAAGTCCAGACTGCTTTCACTGATCGTCTTAAAGCTTTGTACAGTCATTGATATTACTTATTAGAGGAACCCTATCCATTTTGGGCAAAAATGATTAAAAAAGATGGTCATCGGAGGCGATTTTGTAAAATGCAACATTACTGATGCCATGCTATGTACCACAAGGCTTGTTTCAAAAGTCTCAAAAATGCTCCCATTGTGTTTTTACGACCTGTTTTATCCCATATAGAACATTTGTTGCTATATTAAAAAACCTGACTGTTGTAATAATGACAACTGTGTCTCTGGAGGATGTTCTCGTTTCATGTAAATTTATATGCCAATGGAAGAATAGCATTGCTGAATCAAATATGACACCAGAATTAATTATTTTCAATCCTGGGGTGATATTTAGGAAATGTATGGTAAATTTAATGGATTTCTGATACTCAAGGATTAATCTTATTGCACACTTAAATATTGCCATACATCTTGGGTAGTTTACATACATTTAATCTGGTACATCAGTGTCAGTTGTGTTGGAATTCCGACCTTCATTTAATGTAGAGGAAGGTTGTATGAATTCCACGTGTAGTATTACAGTATGCAGCTCCTGTTTTCTTGTCTTAGTGATTTGATAGATTATAATGTCAGAGTATTAGACTGGAAGTCATCATATTGGGCATACCAGTCAAATCCCTGTGCAGTAGAATTCCCTTTTGTCCAGAAGCAAATAGTTCCTTTTGGAAGTTTTCTATTACAATTGGACCTGTTTTGTTGAATTCCTGCTTAAGTTGTAGTTTTCTGATTTGTGTAAAATTGATTCCAGAAATATTGTAATAAGTGCCATCACATAAACCCCAGTAACACGTTAGGAATGGGGGAATTTGATTGTGGCCTGAGTAGTTATGGGCATGTGACTTGCATTTATTCTGTGCTGATCAGGGGGTTTAGGGATAGCATCCCAGTGCATAATTCTTTGTGTTTATGTCATCTCTTTCATTAATTGTATCCCCGGACGAAAGTCGGGGATACTTAGGATTCAGTACGGTCACGCCGCCGCCGCCGCAGAGATTTCCTTTTGGACGCGATAACTTAAAAAATATTTTAGTTAGAACTTTCAAATTTGGTATGTGGGTATATATGGGCAATGCCACGAACGCTATTGTTTTGTGACCTTGACCTTCAATCTCAAGGTCACTGGTGGCCACTTAAAGGTCAGATTTTGGCCATTTTTGCACATTTTGGCCCAGTTCTCCAAGACAGAAAGTTAGATCATCCTATGGCTGGTATATATAATACATATATATGTCCTCTATAAGCATGCAGAAATTTGACCTTGAAGCTCTTCATTGAAGGTCATCCACTGACCGCCAAAGTACTTGACCGAGGGGCATTTTTGGCCTTTTTGGAGATATTTTCACACTTAACGCTGACTATATTGCATGGAAACTATTGAAAATGGCTTTGGAGGTTGAGTACATGATGGACTTCTGCCATCCAGGTTTACTGGTTACAGATCTTCATTTAAGGTCATCCACTGACCGCCAAAGTACCTGACCAAGGGTCATTTTTGGCATATTTGGAGATATTTTCACACTTAATGCTGACTACATTGCGTGGAAACTATTGAAAATGGCTTTTGAGGTTGAGTACATGATGGAGTACCAGCATCCAGGCTGACCGGTTACAGATCTTCGTTGAAGGTCATCCACTGACCGCCAAAGTACCTGACCGTGGGTCATTTTGGGCCCTCTATTTGTTTGTTTGTTTGTAAACAAGATAACTCAAAAACTGACAGACGGATTTTGATAAAATTTTCAGGATATGTCCAAATTGGTAAAAGGAAGATGTGATTAAATTTTGGGAGTGATCCGGATCACTGTCTGGATCTTCTGGATCCATGAAATTTAATTTTTAAACACAGATAGCTCAAAAAGTTATGGGTGCATTTTGATGAAATTTTCAGGAGATGTCCTTATTGGGACGAGGAACAAGTGATTAGATTTTGGGAGTGATCCGGATCACTGTCTGGATCATCTGGATCCAGACTGCCAGATGTGTTTGTGTACAATATAGCTCAAAAACTTGTGAACGGATTTTGATGAAATTTTCAGGATATGTCTGAAAAGGTAAAAAGATGAAATGGTTGAATTTTAGAAGTGATCCGGATCACTATATGGATCTTCTGGATCCATGAAATGTAATTTTTAAAGACAGATACCTCAAAAAGTTATGGATGGATTGTGATGACATTTTCAGCAAATGGCCTAAATGGTGCGAGGAACAAGTGATTAGATTTGGGGAGTGATCTGGATCACTGTCTGGATCATCTGGATCCAGGTTGCAGATGTGTTTGTGTACATTGTAGCTAAAAAACTTATGGACGGATTTTGATGAAATTTTCAGGATATGTCTGAAAAGGTAAAAGGATGAAATGGCTGAATTTTGGAAGTGATCCGGATCACTATATGGATCTTCTGGATCCATGAAATGTAATAAGACAGATACCTCAAAAAGTTATGGATGGATTGTGATGACATTTTCAGCAAATGACCTAAATGGTGCGAGGAACAAGTGATTAGATTTGGGGAGTGATCTGGATCACTGTCTGGATCATCTGGATCCAGGTTGCCAGATGTGTTTGTGTACATTGTAGCAAAAAAACTTATGGACGGATTTTGATGAAATTTTCAGGATATGTCTGAAAAGGTAAAAGGATGAAATAACTGAATTTTGGAAGTGATCCGGATCACTATGGATCTTCTGGATCCGTGAAATGTAATAAGACACACCTCAAAAAGTTATGGATGGATTGTGATGACATTTTCAGCAAATGACCTAAATGGTACAAGGAACAAGTGATTATACTTTTGGAATGATCTGGATCACCGTCTGGATCATCTGGATCGAGCCTGCAACATGATTTTACGATGAATTTTGATGATATTTTTAGGCTATGTTACAAATAGTAAAAGGAAGAAGTGGTAAAAGGATGAAATGATTGAATTTTGGAAGTGATCCGGATCACTATATGGATCTTCTGGATCCATGAAATGTAATTTTTAAGACAGATACCTCAAAAAGTTATGGATGGATTGTTTCAGCAAATGGCCTAAATGGTACAAGGAACAAGTGATTACATTTTTGGAGTGATCTGGATCATCTGGATCCAGGCTTGCACATAATCTTGGAATGGATTTTACTATTTTCAGGATATGTTACAAATGGTAAAAGGAAGAAGTGGTAAAAGGAAGAAATGGTTCAATTTTGCGAGTGATCTGGACCACTATCTGGATCTTCTGGATCCGTGAATGTAATTTTTAAAGACAAATAGCTCAGAAAGTCATGAATGGATTTTTATGAAATTTTCAGGAAATGTCTTAAATGGGACAAAGAACAAGTGATTAGATTTTGGGAGTAATCTGGATCACTGTCTGGATCATGTGGATCCAGGCTGCCAGATGTGTCTGTGTACAAGATAACACAAAAACTTATGGATGGATTTCGATGAAATTTTTAGAATATGTCTGAAAAGGTAAAAGGATGAAATGATTGAGTTTTGGAAGCGATCCGGATCACTATATGGATCTTCTGGATCCATGAAATGTAATTTTTAAAGACACATATAAGTGAAACAACTAGTGATTAGATTTTGGAAGTAATCTGGTACTATGGAGAATCCTGACCTGGTGCTCCAGGAAACAGGCTCAAGCCCGACACATTCACGCCTTAACTATGTCCCGTCCGGGGATACACTGCGTCGAGACGCAATCTCTAGTTTATTAATCCAGCTGTAGTACTTATTATCTTGTACCATGGTACTTAGATCACTGCTGTGTTTATAAGTTGGGAAATAAAATGAATCAAGCTTTTACCCTGATTATATTGTGGACATATCTCAGGACAGTGAGAGATTTAGGAGTCACAATCTTAATTTTTCAAAGATTTCATTTTTGACAGCCAAGCGGTAGCCATTTTGATCTCATTTTTTAAGCCTAAAAGGTATCAGGGTATGTCAGTATTCATTGTCAAAAATGTTGAGCAGATTTGTCCACACCAATAGATAGTGGTGAGAATCTTTATTTGAAATTTCAACTTGTATGAAGTCTTTAATTTTATCCATGCAAAATGATTTGAATATTTATTACCCAAGAAAAACTCCTGCCAAGTCAGTTTTGTATAATGCCGCAATACTACCAGACTTCTGTTTGCAAACTGTGGCATTCCTTGTTTTCTGTGTCCACCCACACAGAAGACTTGAAGTGTCTGAAATGTCTTAGTTCAATATGTGACGGCTCATGAGAGGCTTTTCTTGAAAAAGTTGTTACATGTGCGCAGAGGTTTCTCTTCTTTGTTTTGTGTGTCCTACCCAAATACAAATCTGACGTATTAAACACATGGATATTACTAAAATACAAAATGTGTCGAACCAGAAAAAAGCCCAAACAAGTTAAATATGTTGCACTCATATGTAGCTCATGAGGCCAGCATGGAACATTGGGATCTAGGTATTGATGGTATTACATAACAGCCTGTAACTGCAGGGTTGTATCACTTCTGTAACAGTTCTGCCATTTTATCCCAAATCTGTGTTATTCTGCCTCTTTCTGTGTCTCTAGTCAAGTGGTATGTTTGCTGTAGTGTTACTGTAACTTTTCTTTGTCTTTAAAATATCTTTACTGTATCTTTTCTCTGTCTAATCATGGTAATTATCCTCCTAGATTCCAATTCTTGTCAGTAGCAAGAATGTTGTTGGAGGTATACATTCAGGTTTCACATGAGGTACACATTTGGCGTCTGTTTTTCCTTCCGTCTTTTACTGCTAGAAATACCGCCTGTGTTGTGTGATTGGGGCATAACAGTTCCTGATAATCGCCATTGACAGAGTGTCAAGAGAACAGTCTTTTCAAGATTTGTTAAATTTTGGTAAGTTCTTAGTTTTAAAATTTCAAACAATAGTGTTTAACTGTTTATTGTGATTCTTATAGCAGTACTTCGCTTATATGTAGAAAAATATCATATGTGTAACTCTGGTAGTTACTGAGTATTTAAATTCTTCATAGTTTAATTGTGTTATCAAAGAGCATGATGAATTCAGCATTTGGAACCAGCTATCGTATTGTTCAGCTGACCTCAGTTAAATTTTGCACACTTATTAAAGATGAAAATCGGGACATTCTTATTTTCTTTCCACCTTGGAGTTCCAATACAAGTACAGTCATGGCCATCTTGAAGTAAAAATGAGGGTTTTCAGCTCCCAACTGACTTACTGTTAATGACATCAGTTCAACTTGATACATTGATTAAATTTAAGGATGACTTTTAATGACCTTTTTACTTAAAATACCTGTATTTAAGAGACTTTAACCAACTTAACATGATAAATATATAGTTTTTGCTCCCACCTCATTTATTTTAAGACTTTTTAAAACCACATCTGCCACATGTATACCTAAAACAAAATTTCTGTTATCTGGCAAAGCTAACCTCCTAGTGTTTTTGAAGTTATGGCATCTTCAAAGAAAAAAATGAGGTATTTAGCATGCAGTGATGTGGTTATTAATATATTGCAGCTGATCAGTGTTCATATAATATAAATTCCCAATTTTAGGCACATTAAAAAAATCCCATATTCTCCTGATTCCATTTTTGTGGAATTGTGTGGATAGACTTTTCCTTTTTGGGACAAAAAGCATAAATTAATTCAGCTTTTGTTTAGCAGCAGTTGTTCATCTAGCTACTTCACATACACGATGTAAATTGGTCAAATATATAGACTTGACTACTTTCAGAAGATAAAATGACTGAAAAAAACCACTTTCCTCCAACTCGGTATTTACTTTTGTGTGATATCTATCTGGTGGCAGATTCATGGCAAGTCCCACTCTCTCACTGATGGGGCAATGATCCCCCACTGTGCTTTGCCTGTTAACATCTATATGATTACATAGTATGTCTGCACACTGAGTAAAAAGGTTGATAAGGGATATCAAGATGTATTCATTTCTTTTCATTAAGGGATATGCTTACAGTAAATCTTTTTTGGGTAAACAATTCAAACAAGGACTTTTATCTTTAGATTCATGAAAGTAGAGCCTTGTGGAAAGAATGACTTGTTTGTTTTGAGAGAATGGAAAAAGCCTTAATAATATGTACGGTAAAACCATTGGGCTTTCATGATATTAAGATATAGAGTCATCTGTGAATTAAAAATGTTAACAATAACATATGACAACATGGCTGTGTATTTTTTTACAATGGAACAATAAAGGATTTCGCAAATATGATTATCTTAAGCATATTTATCTGATAAAATTATTAAACAGCAATGAATTTTCAGAGGCATAAAATGCCTCAAAGATATACAACATATGAATGTCCCTATCTATAGCCAATTATAGTTTACTGCAGTATATCTTTATCATTATAAATCTAGGATTAAATATGTCCTGGAAAAAAATTTATGATCCCAAATTTACAGAAAAAATGACATATTCTTTTCATAAAATATACCACTCTATGAAACATAATAAGGCTCACATTCTGCTTACAGTCTAATACTACAACTGATACAGTTTTTAGATAATCCACTTTTCTAAAACACAGTAAAGCTTACCTTCTGCTTACAGTCTCATACCACAACTAATACAGGTTTATTAACTCAAGTCTCCATCTGGGCCACTCGTTTTTGTAAGCAAAAACCTTTTTCTAGTTGATTATTATTTGTAATTTTACTTATTTGTGCTATCTCCATTGACAGCTATACTTCCATTAATAGATATTACAGTTTCATAATTTTAGTTTACTGATTAATGCTGTTATCTTGCTATTGAATTTCCATGGTTTAAAATTGTATCTTTACATACGTTTTCTCTCTCTTTAACATTATTTTCTCTACTTAAATGTTATTTGAACCTTTACATAACTGACACTGTTGGCTCTGAAAGTCTCCTACTTTTTGTACTGTTTGATTTCTTCCATTCCTCATGGTATTAAAAACTATTTACTACATCTGACTATTGAATTTATATAAACTATGTTTTAGCTTGTATTCACAAAATATATTTTTATTGAGCATTCTAGAAACTACATAGCAAATTTTTGCTGTGCTTCTGGTGTAGGTCTGATTATAGCGTATTAATTACAATTTCTTCAAAAAGTGCACATCCAGAACACTGTTTGATCAATCACACTCACTCACAGCCTCTTCAAACTTTCTACAGGCAATAGTAAACACAACAGGAGATAACTGGCAGAGGTCTTGTTTATTTTGTGTACCTCAGAATGTACTGCTGAGAGATACCACCACAAAATCTTGATGAAATTAATTTCTGACAAATCCTATTAGAGCATCTAAGTTGGATAACACACTGCCACACTTATAGAATATTTTAGCTCCAGCTGTTCTGTTATCAACAAATCTTTGAAAGAGGGATCTTTTCCATCAAACTTAAAGGATGCTGATATAACACTTCTGCTAAAGAAGGAGAATTATGTCCACCCCACTGAGGGGTGGACATATTATTTTTGCTTTTTCTGCCGTCCGGCGTCCCACTTGGTTTCCAGACATTTTAGGCAACAGTTCTTATCCTATCTTTACCAAATTTGGCATGCAGGTTTATTGGGTTAATAGCTTGTATGGGATTGCTTTTGGTGATGATAGCTCTATAGCTAACTGAGTAATAGCTACTTTGCTACTTTTGAGTAGCTCTTTGGTTTTCAGACATTTTAAGGAATGCTATTAAGCCTAGCTTTCTGAAATTTGGTATGGAGGTTCATTGGGTTAATAGCTTGTATGGGATTGCTTTTGGGAGGAATTGCTTCATAGATGAGTGAGTAATTAATTAAATAAATGAGTAATTAGCTATTTTGAATACTGAAAAAGGCAAATGTGCTCATATCTCCGAAACCGTGCAAGATAGAGCGATTTCGTTGAAATTTTCGACCCACATGGTATCTAAGGAATGTACTCTTTGCAATTTTCAAAAAATTTTCCCCTCCCCAAAAATGGCGGCCATTTTGAATTTTCGAATTTTTGCCAAAAATGGCAAAACACAAATTTGCTTCTATCTCCTTAACCGTGCGAGATAGAGCGATTTCGTCGAAATTTTCGACCCACAGGGTATCTAAGGAATGTAATCTTTGCAATTTTCAAAAAATTTTCCCCTCCCCAAAAATGGCGGCCATTTTGAATTTTCAAATTTTTGCCAAAAATGGCAAAACACAAATTTGCTTCTATCTCCTTAACCGTGCGAGATAGACCGATTTCGTCGAAATTTTCGACCCACAGGGTATCTAAGGAATGTACTCTTTGCAATTTTCAAAAAATTTTCCCCTCCCCAAAAATGGCGGCCATTTTAAATTTTCGAATTTTTGCCAAAAATGGCAAAACACAAATTTCCTTCTATCTCCTTAACCGTGCGAGATAGAGCGATTTCGTTTAAATTTTCGATCCACCGGGAATCTGAGCATTGCATTCTTGGCAATTTTCAAAAAATTTTCCCCTCCCCAAAAATGGCGGCCATTTTGAATTTTCGAATTTTTGCCAAAAATGGCAAAACACAAATTTGCTTCTATCTCCTTAACTGTGCGAGATAGAGCGATTTCGTCGAAATTTTCGACCCACAGGGTATCTGAGCATTGTATTCTTGGCAATTTTCAAAAAATTTTCCCCTTCTCAAAAATGGCGGCCATTTTGAATTTTCGAATTTTTGCTAAAAATGGCAAAACATAAATTTGCTTCTATCTCCTTAACCGTGCGAGAAAGAGCGATTTCGTCGAAATTTTCGACCCACAGGGTATCTAAGGAATGTAATCTTTGCAATTTTCAAAAAAATTTCCCCTCCCCAAAAATGGCGGCCATTTTGAATTTTCGAATTTTTGGCAAAAATGGCAAAACACAAATTTGCTTCCATCTCCTTAACCGTGCGAGATAGAGCGATTTCGTCGAAATTTTCGACCCACAGGGTATCTAAGGAATGTACTCTTTGCAATTTTCAAAAAATTTTCCCCTCCCCAAAACTGGCGGCCATTTTGAATTTTCGAATTTTTGCCAAAAATGGCAAAACACAAATTTGCTTCTATCTCCTTAACCGTGCGAGAGAGAGCGATTTCGTCGAAATTTTCAACCCACAGGGTATCTAAGGAATGTACTCTTTGCAATTTTCAAAAAATTTTCCCCTCCCCAAAAATGGCGGCCATTTTGATTTTTCGAATTTTTGCAAAAAATGGCAAAACACAAATTTCCTTCTATCTCCTTAACCGTGCGAGATAGAGTGATTTCGTCAAAATTTTCGACCCACAGGGTACCTAAAGAATGTAATCTTTGCAATTTTCAAAAAATTTTCCCCTCCTAAAAATGGCGGCCATTTTGAATTTTCGAATTTTTGCCAAAAATGGCAAAACACAAATTTGCTTCTATCTCCTTAACCATGCGAGATAGAGCGATTTCGTCGAAATTTTCGACCCACAGGGTATCTAAGGAATGTAATCTGTGCAATTTTCAAAAAAATTTCCCCTCCCCAAAAATGGCGGCCATTTTGAATTTTCGAATTTTTGCCCAAAATGGCAAAACACAAATTTACTTCTATCTCCTTTACTGTGCGAGATAGAGCGATTTCATCGAAATTTTCGACCCACAGGGTATCTAAGGAATGTAATCTTTGCAATTTTCAAAAAATTTTCCCCTCCCCAAAAATGGCGGCCATTTTGATTTTTCGAATTTTTCCCAAAAATAGAAAAACAGAAATTTGCTTCTATCTAAATCTTAACCATGCAAGATAGAGTGATTTCGTCAAAATTTTCGACCCAACCAATGCAAAAAGGCATGAAGCTGAAATAATTTACATCTACACTAATAAATATTTAAGCATCATTGATATATTTTACAAATGAAACAGGGTCTCGCAAGACTACTGTACAATTTTGGCAAAAGGTTCATGGGGTGGACATTACACATGATAATGTGTGTTCTTCTATGCTATCCTGTTTCTATTCGCATCTACTATCAACAGGACGTCCTATTTCTAGTTTGGATAAAAAAATTTTGAAAAACTATAGACCTATGTCAAACTGTCTCAAGGGGCCACGGTGGAAGAGTGGTAACACTCTCGCCTCCTACCTCTGAGGCCGGGGTTCGATCCCCGTGATGGCCTTAAGTGGGAAAGCTGGTAGTTGCTTGCCGTTGGTCGGCAGTTTACAGTACACAACCCTAGCGAACTCTATGTACTGGTTTCCTCTGCCCTTCCAACTACCCGTCGTGATATGACCTGTACAGTGTTGAAAGCGACGTAAAACCCCAAATAAATAAATAAATAAATAAACAACCTGTCTCAAACCATTTCTATCAAAGGTGAAGAAGTTGTTGCAGATCACCTTTGAACACATCTAGATGCAAATAATTATTGGTGCAAAATGCAGTCCGCATATATACCTTTTCATTCCACCAAGTATGTACTACTTCATGTTCAAAATGACATTCTGTCTACATTGAATAATAAACAAATGGTAGCCTTAGTGCTACTTGACTTGAGTGCTGCCTTTGCTACTATGACCACAAAAAACTCGTGGAACATTTCAATTCTAGATGTCGCATCAAAAATTGGATGTTACAGAATCTCCTAATGCTGAATGATGAAAAACTTACAAGAGAGCCACTCCGTCCAACAGAGGATTGACTTCAGTGTCTTCACTAATGTCTATAAGGCACCTGTGAACATTAGATCATGAAAATCACTGTTAGACTTTAGAAAACAGCTCAAAACATATTTATTCAAACATGCTTATGATATGTAATTTTTACTTAGTAGCAGCGCTTAGAGACATTAAGTTACAAGCATCATATAAAAATCATGCATTATGTTATGTTAGAATATGTTTACACCAGACATCTGTGTAGATAATTAACTGGCCAACAAATATATGATATGTATAACTTCTTACACTGTACTTGTTTGTCATATCACAAACCCTTCTCTGTCAAAAAATACATAGCTACACAGATGACCAATAGCCAGAACCTCACTGCCATTAACATCTACAGTCACTTCAGGAAAAGAAATTACACTCCCTGCTCTTCAAAGAAATAAGTGCCTATTAGAAGTGCAAGGAAAGAGCCAGAGATTTGCAAACGTGTAAACATGGACATTTTAATTTTCATGTCAATAAGCATACAAGCTATCAACATGTATACATAGAAATTCAATATATTTCTAGTGTAAACAGATGTCGCATCATTTTTGTTTCCTCGGGTTGGAACAGAACACATGACTGAGTGATGTAGCACTGCTAGTGCATTGACAAATGGCAAAAACTGTTAAAGAAGCTCATCGAGATAAATCGTGTGATTTCCTTTATATTTCTGCCTTGTAGTTCACATAACACTATCTGCAAATATATTAAAAAGCCTATTGGGTCATTTCAGTGCCACAAAATTTTGCAGCAATGCTTTTCAAAAATAAATATGTTATAAAATTATATAATACTAAAGAATTATCATGTCGTTTAAAGGTATGATAGTGGATGACAGTTTGTATCTGTGAGCTTGAAAATGTCAATGTGACATTTTTTCTTGAGCTATTGAGGTTAGACAGTCAAAGGTTTAATGTATTCATTAACAATGACATTTAATCTAAGGTTTTAAAAAAATGGCTTATGTCTGATACCCCTGTTCCATTATTTTACAAGTTTGCCTCCTGATAACCCAGAGTATGCTGTGTCAAGCATAATCGCTTTGGTTGTACAACCATTCTTTTTACTGTGTATGGTCTGAGTGTTATTTCGGTGATTGTAGATGAGCATTAAAAATATTAAATATGGTTAAACACTTTTCCCGAGTGAATTTTTTTGATGACTCAAAGTTGATCTTTCTTGCCATAAGTCAGTTTTTACTGATCTTTTGGGTGCTTTGATTAATCTGTATAGTGTTATAACTTAATTTTTTTCTTGTTCACACTTTTTCAAACTAAAGTTCAGTGTTCTTTTTCGAAAGTAGATTATTAGTTACAGGAGCCAGCCCCAAGTACTGCACAATACTGGTAGGGGCTACTGTTTCAATTGATGTTTATGAAATACAGCAGTTGGATGCAGGTTGTAAGGCCATTCTTTCAGTTATATGGCTTATCTTCTCACTCTGAACAAATCATGTGGTTTGTCAATTTTTCTGCACCCTTTTTGACAGGATTGGTTCAAGCAGCACCTAAAATTTGACCTTGGCTAGGTCAAATGATAAATCACAAAAATAGAACTGTGGTACAAAGTATTATGATGTCTGTGCGAACTAACTTTAGTCCATCAAGTGGCAGAGTGACAATGAAAGAAACGATGTGTCTACTTGTAGAGCCAAAAGTGACATTTTCTTCAGAAAAGTAGAAATGTCACGGCTTGTAATCTGATCTTGTACAAAACAGAATGTCACCATGTTAAAGTTGTAGAGGAAAATAACAAAAGGGAACAGACAAATGCTGGTACAGTGCACCAAGGAACATTAAAATCGTCCAGAGTCACTTTTTGAATGACGTGAGAGAAACATTACCTGGTGGAGTTTTTACGTATAATTTATTATTAATTGAAAAATTAAGTATAATTTAAGTATAATTTTGAAAACGCAGATCAACAATTTTCGTGCTTTTTGACAATTCATCTGGTTACCTAAATTTTTCATATTAATACTTAAATAATCCAGCACATGTACTGAATTTCAGAATTAAAGCCTTGAAGCCTGTACACAGTTTACAGAAAAACCAAAGAGAAAAGATGAAAACAGAGAACTATTTAAATAATTACATACATTTTAACACAGTAAGTGAACAGAGAACTCCAACATGACACAAAATATTCTAACATTATATAAATATCTTGTTTTGTAAAACTGGTAGGTTTTGACCCCACATCCCTTAAGGGCTGTCAGGGTATTGTTTCACCCATGGTGTCCGGATGGGTGGGCGTTTGGGCAGCTGGCAGGAAAAGTTTGTCAGGCTTGTATCTCAGAAACTGTAATGTGTAGGAAGTTGATACTTGGTAGGGACATTGGTTAGGGGGTGTAGGTGTGCAGTGTTATGGTGTGACCTTGATTTGACATTGCCGTTTGACCTTGTGTTTGAAAAACTTGTCTGGGCTAATCTTGAAAATTATAAAGTATGACCTTGATTTGACCTTAGTGTAGTAACTTTTACGTATAAAATTTTTTCCCGTCAAATATCTTGGAAACTGTAAAGTGTAGGAAGTTGAAACTTGGTAGGGATATTTGTTGAGGGTTGCAGGTGTGCAACATTATGGTGTGACCTTGATTTTACCTTGACCTTGCTATAGTGACCTTGACCTTAAATATATTGTCTGGCCAATATCTTGAAAACCATAAAGTGTAGGAAGTTGACACTTGGTATGGACATTGGTTAGGGCCTGTAGGTGGGCAAAATCATGATGTGATCTTGATTTGACTTTTGACCTTGTTGCAGTGACCATGAGTTTGAACTCTTGCCCGGGCCATTTCTTGGATTCTGTAAGATGTAGAAGGTTGACACTTGGTAGGGACATTGGTTAGGGTTTGTAAGTGTGCATCATCATGGTGTGATCTTTAACTTTGGTGTGTTCACCTGTCATGTTTGACACATGTTTCTCTTATGACAAATATATGGATTGCTGCTACTGATTATTATATGTACGTTTATATAAGTGTGCTATTTCCATTGACAGCTATACTCCGATTAATAAATTTTATAGTTTCGTAATTTTTAGTTTACTGATTCATGCTGTCATCTTGCTGATGAATTATCTTCTTTTACAAACTTTATCTTTACATACATTTTCTTTCTCTAAGATATTGTTTTCTCTATTTAAACATTATTTGGACCTTTAAATAACTGACACTGCTCTGAAAGTATCCCAATATTTGTTTCACTACTCCTATATCTCATGATGAAAACTATTTCCCCAGGCTGTGGGGTACGGGCATCTCCGAAGTTATTTTTCTAAATTTCTATGTGGATATACACCTATTGGACAAAGGCATGGGTGAAAAATTTAGATACAAGTGATGTGCTGCAAAACAAGGGTATTTGACTACAGTTTATGTTAATTTAAGGCAAAATCATCGTAGGTATTGTCAACAAATATTGTATTGGTGTAAAAGTCTGTTTTATCAACAGCCATACTCATAATGTTTTTGACCATTTTCACAAAAACAAGATGGCTGTTCTGACTGTCATCTTGAAATTATTTTTTACAGATCTTAAAATAATGTTACAGATATGCTACTCATCCAGTTTTGCATATAAGCCTCTCATATCAGTGTCATGATTGGTTTTAAGTTGAATTATTACTGAAAAAAAGTATATCCACCATATTAAAAATGATTAAAACTCACTGACAGAGAGCATTTTCTTCATACTTGTTGTCTGGAGTGGATACAATGTACTTGTAAAAATATTTATTTTTACCCCACAGCCCTTGAGGGCTGTCAGGGGGATTGTTCTCACCCATGGTGTCTGAATGGGCGGGCGGGTTGGCGAGTGGCAGGAAAAAGTTTGTCTCTGCTGTATCTCAGAAACTGTAAGGTGTAGGAAGTTGATACTTGGTAGGGACATTGGTTAGGGGGTGTGTGTGTGTGTAGCGTCTTGGTGTGACCTTGATTTGACCTTGCCGCAGTGACGTATTTGAAAATCTTGTCTGGACTATATCTCAGAAACCGTAAGGTGTAGGAAGTTGATACTTGATAGGGACATTAGTTTGGGGTTGTAGGTGTGCAGCGTCATGGTTTGACCTTGATTTGACCTTGCCTTAGTGACCTTGACCTATAAAATCTTGTCTGGGCTATATCTCGGAAACTGTAAGGTGTAGGAAGTTGATACTTGGTGGGAACATTGGTTAGGTGGTGTAGGTGTACGTCATGGTGTGACCTTGATTTGACCTTTGACCTTTCTGTAGTGACCTTGACCTATAAAATCTTGTCTGGGCTATATCTTGGAAACCGTAATGTGTAGGCAGTTGACGCTTGGTAGGGACATTGGTTAGGGGGTGTAGGTGTGCAATGTCAATGTGTGACCTTGATTTCACCTTTGACCTTGCCGTAAAGACCATGACCTATAAAATCTTCTTGTTATCTTCTCCACTTAAACATTATTTTGAGCTATATAACTGACAATGCCATGAAAGTATCCCAATCTTTGTACTGTTTCACTACTTCTATATCTCATGGTGTAGAAAATTATTTCCCCAGGCTGTGGGGTACGGGCATCTCTGATGCTATTTTTAGTTAATTGATTTGCTGTACCCTTGACTCCCATACTAGTTTAATATATAACTCATTAGTAATTTGGTAGTAGGCTTGAAAGCCAAAATCTACAAACCTTTATTTGTGGTGTCAACCCTGAAAAAATCAAATACTTGGATGCAGTAAAACAATCATCAGATAGTTGAGAAGGCACTATGGTTTTAGGCCTTGACTGTCAAGTCATTATAATAGGTCTAATTTAATAAACAGATTGTCATATATAATTAAGAGAGGTTCCATATATTCTCACATGACAATTTCAGCCATCCAATAATCTGTTATTACTTTATTGCTATCACACAGATGAAATCATAGTATAGTATGGAGACCAAAATAACAGAAATTTTTGAAAAATGCCTGGCTCAGGGATGTACCTGTTCTGTTGCTGTGAAGGGGTTACATGTTATCTTACTCTGATCTCAATCAGAAATTATCAGAGGGACACAGCAAAAACTTATAATATTTTATCGAGACTGTTTTTTTTTTGCTTCCCAAAAAGATAAATTCACAGCTTTTAGACTCGTTTTGCTGCCGTTGCACTCTGTTAGATGTGACAGTTAAAGTAATCTACTGCAGCAATAACTTCCAAAGCTCGCTTGACTCTAATAGCTAATTTGTATTACTGCCATTTTATGTAAATATCCACTCAAGTTGTCTATAAAGCAGAACCCACTTTGATCACAAAAGCTGTGACAGGTTATAAAAGTGTTGTCTCTATTAAACTTATTATTCAGGGAATAATGGAATAAAAGGTTTAATTTCAGTGTTTAAAATTAAAGCTTTTATCTGTTGTAATGTACAATCCATTTTGGATTAATGACCTGTGCTCATTTGAATGATATTATTCTTTTTAGCACTAAACAAAGTGTAAGTTTTTTTAACCATACTTTGTATAAGGTTGGAATTCTTTTAGTCCATAATATACATGGCTTTGTTTTTATACATAAAAGGGACAGTAAATGTACATAATTTTAAATGTCAGAAGCATGAATGTTATTTGGAGATATAATGAGCTCTTTTCAAATAAATATCCAGTTTCAAGCAACAGAATTTAGAAGTGAGAAAGTTAAAGTGGACCATTGTTTGGAAGTACTGAGAACCCAGAGGTATGATAAAAGTTAAGTGTAGTATATGGCAGACTCCATAATTTGGCAATACTAGTGTAGTAGTTCATTTGAATGTGATTCTATACTTTCACACATCACTCACTTTTCTGGAGTGCAAAATGAACAATGTTTCATACCAGTTTACTACATCTGTACACTATTGCCAAATTATTCAGCCTGTTCAAACTTTCATTTAATCATGTAATTAGTTAAAGTTAATGTGTTTACTCAGAGAGAAATCAAATTTTATTATTCTGTATAGAAGATAAAGAGTGTTAGTGAATTTGTATAATTGGAAGACTTGGGGACCTGTTGAAAGTCTCTTTTGGCAATGTACTGTAAAATTGTTAATCTGAAACGCATTACCATTTCAGAAGTACCCCGGTATCTGTATGAATTGCAAGAAATGTGTAGTTATTAGGGTGGAAAATTAGTCAGTTATCCCATTAAAACATAACCTCAAATGTTTATTGAAAGCAATGTATCAGGTTTGTGAAAATGGAATGTTAATTCATGTAGATGTGTCACCATTTAAGTTTCTTTTGCTTGATATATCCTTTAGGGCACGAAAGCGTAATTCAGCGTAGCTTTTTTATGTCGTCACTCTGCGGCGTCCACGTGAACAACTTTTTCTCCAAAACTACAAGGCCCAGAGACATGCTGTTTTTTTAAAATACTTTATCACAATTTTCTCAGTGACTATTGCAGGGATTTCTCTCATTTGTTGCATATATGTACTAGGTCACAAGTAGATTCGCTTGTGTGAGTATCAGACCCGGATCTGTCTTAATTTTTTTTTTATGAATTTTTAAAATTATTTTATTGCATTAAAATTCATGAAATAATGTACTAAATCACTTATTTTTTCATTGACTTTTGCAGGGATTTCTCTCTTATCATGCTTATATGTACTAGGCCACTAGTAGATCCTTTGTGTGAGTATCAGGGCTGGGTATTTTTAAGTGAGTAATAGCTACTTTCTGATTTTTCAGTACTTTTCATAATGAGTAAAATCACTTATAACTCAAAAACTATTGCATTTACAGAATTTTGTATGAATATGTTATTCAGCTACTTTTGCGTCAGCTATAACATAGTAAAATTGCAGACCTGTAGCTCATTGCATAGCCGAGTAATAGCTACTTTGAGGTTATCACTGTTGAGTGAATTGCTTGTATCTTCAAAACTGTTGCATTTAGAGTATTTTGTTTTATATGTTTTTCATGTACTTTTGGGTCAGCTATAACATAGTAAAATTTCAGACCAGTAGCTCATGGCATAGCTAAGCAATATCTATTTTCAGGTTCTCACTGTTGAGTAAATCAGTTGTAACTTGAAAACTGTTGCATTTAGAGTATTTTATTTAAATGTGTTGTTCACCTACTTTTGGGTCAGCTATAACATAGTGAAATTACAGACCTGTATATAATGGCATAGCTGAGTAATAGCTACTTTCAGGTTCTCACTGTTGAGTAAATTAGTTGCAAACTATTGCATTTGCAGCATTTTCTTTAAATATGTTTTTAACCTACTTTTTACACCTAAACAGTTACCTTGTTACTTTCCTTCTGAATACCATTTGCAGGGCACAACTTTGTGTCCTTTTCTTCTGTCACGTCTACTCTTAAACTCGAACCACACAGCTGACACAGAGCCCATTCACGGGCACTGATTGCTTGTTAGGGTATTTGAAATGCAGGGCTGTTTTTATTAGTAAAGCGCAAAAGCGTAATATGGGGTTGAAAAAAGCTTTCCTTGAAATGCAAGCAGGAGGTTTTCGGAAATTGCTCTTAAGCGCCATTTGTGTGGTGATGTTTTCATCATTTTGTCATGATTAAGTTTCTGTTTATTTAATGTATATTTTTTATTGAATCATGTATGTTTTTTGTGAAGCAAAAACTAGATTTTCCTTGTGCATGAATGAAAATAAGATACAATTTATTGTCTTGTGCGTTTTGATCCTAAAATCCCCATGTATCACCCAGGTAAGATTTATGTCCAGTCATTTATCTATTTTACATGAAGACGAACAAAATTTGGTAAAAATGAATAATATTTATTGAAACTATATAGTTTTCCCAAAAACTTGGTTCTGGTGAAATGTTATTTGCTTTGCTGAATTTTCATGCAGGTTGTTTGTAACCAACCCGCCTATTAGATTGATGTGTCTGACGTCCGTCTGTCTGTCCATCAACATTTCCGTTTCCGGACTCTAACTCGAAAATACTTTGTCCGATCAAATTCAAACTTGACAGGGAGATAGATCACTATCACAGCTAGGTTCCTTTTTAAATTGGTGTAGTTCCGTTAATTCGTTTGTCTGTTCGTCAAAATTTTTGTTTCCGGACTCTAACTCAAAAACGGTTTGTCCAATTAAATTCAAACTTGACAGGGACATAGATCACCATCATAGCTAGGTTCCTTTCAAATTTGGTGTAATTTCGTTCGTTCGTTTGTCTGTTTTTTGTCCATTTGTCTGTCTGTCAACATTTCTGTTTCTGGACTCTAATTCGAAAACACTGTGTCCAATCGAATTCAAACTTGACAGGGAGATAGATCACCATCATAGCTACGTTCCTTTCGAAATTGGTGTAATTCTGTCCATTCGTTTGTCCGTCAACATTTCCGTTTTTGGACTCTAACTCGAAAACGCTTTGTGCAATCGAATTCAAACTTGACAGGGAGATACATCACCATCATAGCTAAGTTGCTTTCGAAATTGGTGTAATCCCATCCCTTCGTTTGTCCGTTTATAGCATAGATACAATTATGTAACCTAGATTACAAGTTTTACATTTCTTAGCAAGCCTAACACTTTCACCTTAACTGGGTGACCTAACCTTTCTTTCCTTGTTTCTAAATGTAATTACAGCAGTCGCTAACCTTGTTGCTGCCTTTTGGGGCATCTTTGACCCTTTTGTAAAAACTTTGCGTAAGAATATGACTATAAATCGTGCAATTTTACACATTTGCAACTTGATTACAAACAAAAATTGTAATTGTAAAGAGTGTAAAAATGAGTTGATGAGAAGAATGTACGCATTTTTACACATCTGCAAAAGTATTCTTGAAAATTTATGATGAAAAGCATACTGCATATTTACACATTATTAGCAATTTTTTTATCACAATTTACCATTAACCACACATTTTTGCATCTACTTTTTCTGCATTTCAAAATCTTTTAAACCATAAATGTGTCATTTTGCTGACAAATGTGACTGAAATATACTAATATTCAACTGATGCTACTTTTTATGCATTTACAAGTTATCATTGGAAACTCGAATAACTTCAAGATTAGTACTTGTATTTGCATAATTACTAACTGTTGATAATGTGGTATATTCAAATTATTTTACATTCAAGCAATCTAAGAATACATTGTTTGCTAAAATGTCAAGCACTGTTTTGTACAAATTGCATTACTTAAAATAATAATCATAATCAATGGCCCTGTCATGTTACCTGTATAGCTTTTCTTCACCTTGAAATTCATTGAGTTTAAGGGGAAATTAAATATTAAACACTTTTACCTCGCTTCATCAAAATTTTCAAAATATTTATTTTATGTTTGGGGCCATGGTGGTGGACTGGTAACACACTCACTTCCAACCTCTGAGGTGTGTGGTTCCAACCTCAGAAGCTATGTTGGAAAATTGGTAGTTGATTAAAGATGGTCAGTAGTTTACAGTACAAATCCTTGACCAACTGTATGTACTGGTTTCCTCTGCCCATAAAACTACCCGTCGTGATATGACCTGTTCAGTGTTGAAAGCAATGTTAAAACCCAAATAAATAAATAATTTTATTTTTCACTGAAGATTAATTAAATTTATTTATGCCCACTAAGATCATGCAAACTAAACACCAGCCTTTCTTCCACAGTAGTTATATAAATATTTTTGTACCCTAACATTTTGGAATTATATTAATATGATCAGTGTCAAATGAAACAAATTTCCTGCATCAAGAAACTTTCACAAAATACTTCGTGCTAATATGCCAAAGTGTAAAAATGTGTAGATACCCATTCTACTGTTAAAAAGCAAATGTGTAAAAATGAAGTATTTTCTTAAGAAAATAGACTGAAACTACACATTTGAACACGTTGCATTTGGAGCAACAACATATTTGGCACCAAATTACACTTTTGCAGCTGAACAGTAAAAGCCAGCTTGCATTTGGAAGAGCCTAAATTATAGATGCAAATTTACACTTTTGCACTTGGGTCAAAATCTAGCCCGCGCTCTAAAAGATATGAATGAAAAGTGTATGCTGTGTGTGTTTTGTCTGGTCAAACTTAGGGGTTTTATGCACCTTTTACCTGAACAGGCCATCAATATTTCTAACAAGTTGCAATAAGTTGGGTTTTAGCCCATACCACAGAGGTAAGAGCCAGATGCTCAAATGCCAAAAATTGTCAACCAATGCCAGGTTATTTACAGTTGTACTGACAGTATTCAAGTACTCTCTCATTGTAGTACTCATTGTAGAACTGATTGAAGTACTCATTTAAATATTCATTTTTGAGGGGCTTGTATTTATTAATTTATTTATTTGGGGTTTTACGTCACTTTCAACACTGTACAGGTCATATCACGATGGGTAGTTGGAAGGGCAGAAGAAACCAGTACATACAGTTGATCAAGGTTCTGTACTGTAAACTGCCGAGCAATGGCAAGCAACTACCAGCTTTCCCACCTGTGGTAGAGCCGTGAAACGAACCCCGGCCTCAGAGGTGGGAGGCGAGAGTGTTGCCACTCTGCCATCGTGGCCCCCTCGAGGGGCTTGTAGTGGGGTTGTGTACATAAATTATTCTCTCCCCTATTGAAACAATGAAATTAAAGATCAGAGAAGGTAGGGGTTTCTGTGGATGATATGTTTTATAAAGCACTTAATAGTTTCCGAGAATGTGTAAAATCCTGTATTATCGCTTGTACTAGATCATGCATTATATGTCGGAAGACAAGGATTTAGGCCAGTTATTCCGGAGATTCGGATTATAGAGGACTCAATAATTGAGGTTCTACTGAAAGTAAAGTCAATACAATAACTGATTGCAAGGAAGAAATCTGTTTCACACAAATATTCAAGAATAATCCTAGCATCTTTTGCTGTGAAGGTATACTTAATTCCGGTGTCATCATTTGACTAGTGTTTCAAATCATACCAGAATTTTTTACTTGTTTGCAAGAGAGAATCAAGTGCAACAAGAGAACGACAGTGTGAGATATTGTGAATCAAAAGGGTCATTTTAAGCAATAGTTGTACCAAGAATGTGTTAATTTTATATCCAAATCAGATGATGTTATATCATTAAGCAAATATGGGCAATTTCGCTCCAGATCGAGTCAGTGATAGAAATATCCCACATTGAAATTTGGCATTTACACTCATTTAATTTATTTCACAATCCATGTCTTTGTGTCCAGATTTTTCTTATTAAGTTGATAATAATCAAGCAAATTCATATTAAGGAAGTAATATAAAGGAGTACTTCTATGACTATGTATGACTTCCCCTACTCAGAATTTGTCATTCGGTCCGTATCTTCCCAGTTAACCATACCTCGCTCCATCTCACAGAGTAAGACGGCATGAGCCGCCTTGGCTCCTTGCCATGAGAAGTCTGTGTCGTCCTCCATGAGGTCGCCCAAATATGCTATCATTGTGTCCCTACGTGCAGCTGATTTTTCTTCAAGTACATTTTTTGTGAAACCCTGAATCCATTGAGTTAGGGAAAGTTGGTCATAGTTGACCCTTTGACGGTTGACGCCCCCCAAGATTGCCTCATGAGGCCAGTGCACCCTCCGCTTGACAACCACATCAACCCCTCCCCCACATTGCGACTTTATTTTTGGGGGAATCTTTACCTGGGGTGTGTGAACTTTGCTCTAGGTCCCTGATACGCCTATCTACCTTTCTTTGCAAATGTTGAGATGTTAATAGCTCTAAACTGGGACTGTCACTTTCATTCGAGGACGAATCACTGGTCATTGGGGCAGACGTTTTTAACTTTTTACCACTTTTGGATTTTACAATAAAACTGTCTCTACTTAACTCAATTTTTGGAGTTGACTGATCTGCTGGTGCTGAGCTGGCTGCCATCTTGTCTTCAACCTTGTCCAGCCTTTCTGTCACCTTCTTGAGCTGCTCCAGAATCTGTAGTTTAAGCGGCTGTCCGTTTACAGACTGTGAACTTGTCTGAGCTCCACCCATGTCACTGGCAACGGCAGCATCTCGTGAGAGTTCATGAGTTTCAGCAGAATCTTGTGTTTTCTTGAATTGACATTTCTTCCCCGTAGGTGGGTAGTGTCTCTTCTTACAGCTCTTGCAGGACTGCTTGTTGTCAGGCATTTTTAAAATTTTAATTTATAATATTGTCAATGTTCCTTTTTGAAAGATAAGCACAGATAGCCCCCACGGGCTGAGAGTTTGCACTGTACCAGGTCAATCACAGGCTTCTAAAATGACCAAATTCGACTAAATTAAGGCATGCGCCAAAAAATCTAGGGTCATTGAACAAGCCTGAGGTTGACTAAGTAGACTACAAATTCTCAAAGAACACAGCCAGTTGCATCGTCAGTGATAGATTGAATCAGTTCATTCTTTCCAGTTCACTGAGCCTCGTATCATGATAGATGAACCACAAATTCTAAAATTTCCTGACTAAATGACCGTCCTGTTATGTACACTATCATACAATCTAAAACTTTAAAAAACAAAGGTTAAAATCATAAAAACAAAGTCAACTATAAAAACATTTCCTAGAGTTTCCAAACTTTTCATGTTTCTCCTTGAAAACAAAATTTCAAAGCGACACAATCCTAGAATTAAAACACAGAGGTCAAGATGTTGACCAATAAGATTTGTAAGTTTACCAGGTTGCTGAGGAAACAGGCAGGGAGCCCAGAACCCCAGAAATGATGCAATAGTTATGTAAGGGGGGGACAGACTGGTCACCAATCTACATCTCTCAGCCTGGATGCTGAACACCAACAGTACCCAACTACCCACACCCCTGACCCGGGAGAAGGACTGACACCCGGGTCGCCTAAACGACCCAAGCGAGTGGGTAGTTGAGGAGAGAAACCGAGCCACAGAGAAAACGAGTACATACAGTTGGTCAAGATTCTGTGCTGTAAACTGCTGACCAACAGCAAGCAACTACCAGCTTCCCACATGAGCTTAAAGGCTGGGATTGGAACTGCGATCTCAGAGGTGGAACACAACTGTGTTACCACTGCACCACCATGGCTCAATGAGCTACAAAGGGAATCATTTGACAGACTGGTTTAGACCTAATTTTGGTATATTTGTACAGTTCTAATATGTACAGTTGATAAGGTTGTAGTCAAGACATTCTGGGGATTGTTTTATTTGTATTTGTACAAGATCAACGAAAAATCCCTGTCAGGTCTTTTAATTATTTTCAGCAAGGCATTGTTGAATAAATGTGGCTTACATAACCAACAGTGCTGCATAACCATACAGAACAAGGTGATTTTGTTCTTCAAATTTGTATGGAAGCAGGAGACCACAAATCTCTGAATTTCTGATTACCATTATGAACTTGCATCAGAATTAAATAGTTTGCAAGTAAACCCAATCAAACCCTATCTTAAGATTTCAGAAACTGTTCATGGATTTGCTGATAGAATATACATAAATCTTTATATTTTTTGCTTAATTCAACAGAAACTGAAAACAAATTAAGCAAAATAAAGCAAAAAGAAAAGTAGCCAACAGCTAGTTACTTTGAATCAAATGTAAATTTCTAAACTCAAAGATGACCATTATCAAACAGTGGACTGGTTTAACTGTAGAATTAAAATTGGAAAAAGTATTTTTAGTAATGCACACATGGCTAAGCAGCATCCAGCGATCTTGGGAATATACCTTGAATTTATTAGATACAGAAAATGAGTAAATGTCTTTATGATGGAGGATGATGGAGATTATAGTGCTATAAATTTCCTGATTAGATTAGATTAAATACTTCTCCTTTTAAAACTTGAATTTATGTTTACTTAATCTTGTTTTTTTCAGATTTTCAGATTTTTTTTTGAAAGTTTTATGTGCAAAAGATGTAACTGCATGGAAAAATTACATAATTAACGAAATTATGATTGTCTAAGTTACAACTGAAGCTCTCTGTTTATTCTGATGAAATATCATTAAATGAGTCAGTTTAGTACATTTTTTGGAATCACATAATATTTCCTTTGCTTATGCCATATCGTTTAAAGGTTTATTGGAGGTAAGATGAAAATGCATGTTCGACATTAAAAAATATCGTAATGTTCTGTACAAACTTCACAGTTGGGGTTTAATGTCCCATTCAACAGCCAGGGTCATATTGGGTCAGTTCCACAGCATTTGTCGGGGCCACGGTGGCAGAGTGGTAACACTCTCGCCTCCCACCTCTGCGGCCGGGGATCGATCCCCGTCATGGCCGTAAGTGGGAAAGCTGGTAGTTGCTTGCCGTTGGTCGGCAGTTTACAGTACACAACCCTAGCAAACTCTATGTACTGGTTTCCTCTGCCCTTCCAACTACCCGTCGTGATATGACCTGTACAGTGTTGAAAGCGACGTAAAACCCCAAATAAACCAAATAAATCCACAGCATTTGTCACTTGGGAGTGATAGGCTGTGATTGGATTGCCTAACTTGCTAACCACTTGGCCACCGTGGACCCCTCATGGTGTTCTGTGAGGTATCCTGATAAAGATATTGCAGTTACAGAGCTTTCAGACATTTCCATTCTAAAATGGCCCCTATATTGCACAGGGCACAGAACTTTAATCATCCTTCTTGCCATACATATTATAATATCAGTTCTAAGCCAATCCCTGTAATCTATACTAACATTTTAGAAACTGCTGAGTATTGGCAATTTCTGGTCATGATGTTAAATGATCATAACCATGACCATTAAAACTTCCACCTTGTTAAGGCAAAACATTAAGTTGTTAAGATAAAACACTGACATTTTAATATGGAAAATGGCATTTGATGAATCATAAAAATCTATCCGACTGATTGCAAGCTGGTCTTGTTTATTTGATCACAAAAGAATAGTGGCGCCATGGTGGAGTTATTTTGTCTGTTATTTGTGTTTAACATTTTGATATTTACTTTTGAACATTGTGACATATACTTTCATGTCCTTATGGTTTCATTAAAGCTGAAATTATTAATGACCTTGATAACCATACACATCATGGTTGTATTATTTATGTTGACAAAAGGATAACAACAGTAGTTTCCAACATGACAACAAAAGTGAATACACAACCAGTAATCTATAAAATTAAGACCATAAAATCCAATGTAATTGTCCCATTTTTAGCACAAGTTGCATATTAATGCAGTGGGTTTCAGTTACATTGTGGAGGTCACAACAGTAGTAAACTGTTTCAAAGGTCAAACTTCATCACTGCTATGTCGTCTATATATAAATTGACATTTTCTCTATCAAAAACTATATCAACAGGTTGAACTACATTGAATTGTGGTGGAATTACTTTTCATGATTTTTACAATTCCCCCTCCCCCAGCCTCCCACACCAGTTATGGAAAACTCAATAAGGGATTGGTAAATATCTTGCTTTATTAACTTTGCAGGCTCTTTTTGTTTCTGCTCCCCGCTAAAACATGCTTTAGCTTGGCAGAAAACACAGTGTAGAATACTAATGAAGAGCATAGATTTCCTGTTTTCAGGAATTTCTACACTAGAGAGATATAATATAGCAGGGTATTTGTTAAAATTTGGCACCGATTCTTGTAACATTGATATTCTGTAGTTGCAACACACACACCCTCTCCACCACCACACCTGCCCTAGAACTCAGATTGTCACCCATCCACGTACTAATGTAGCCCATTACTGCTTAACTTCAGTGATGAGATGGTTACTCATAGCGCTCTGCCACAACTTATGAAAATCTGGTTTCAACGAAAAATAAAACCCCAGAAATTAGTGATCCCTAGAATTGTAAGCCTCACTGAAGGTCACACTTAAAAACATCAGTTTTGAACACTCGATTTTGTGTGCTCTTTTCAGCTCTACATAACTTCAAAGAATGGATAAATTTGTCTGGTTATGTAAGAAAGCCCCCATAATTCAGTGTCATGACAGAGCAATCCCAATTCATAACTAATATGAGAAAAGGAAAGCCAGCATATGCATATATATATTTTAATTCATATCCAGATGAGATTCCCAATGCTTACGACTTTGAGTCTGTCGTGCCTTACGCTGCTGATGTCGGTACAGGAAAGCCTGCAAGAACAGACCGTGGAATACAAACAGCTAAAAGAAACCATTAGGCTTCTTACTCGCCAGTCCATACTGCAACAGTTTCATATTGAGCAACAAACCAGAGCTGGTGGTTGTTCTGGTATTAAACAGGTATTATTATTTTGCATATATTTTTATTTGAGCTTCAGTTATCATGAAGTAATAAACAATGCATAACCTACAATTGGTCTGACCAAATTCTTAATATATATTCTTCAAAAAAGAAACCAATATGAGCATTCAATAATTGAGAAAAATAAATAAGCACAATTTTAGTTTAAAGAGAGCTAAATAGCTATGTTTAATATGTATGCACAGTAAGCTAAGCAAGGTGCACAGATGTTCTCACAAATTACGAAATTTTAATGGTACAACATTACAGAAGAACATCTGAGGGATACAATTTCTGTTTTAATTCTATTTTAAGATTTTTACCCCACAGCCCTTAAGGGCTGTCTGGGTATTGTTTTCACCCATGGTGTCCGGATGGGCGGACGGGCGGCGGGAAAAAGTTTGTCCGGGCTGTATCTCAGAAACCGTAAGGTGTAGGAAGTTGATACTTGTTAGGGACATTGGTTAGGATGTGTAGGTGTGCAACGTCATGGTCTGACCATGATTTAACCTTTGACCTTGCCGTAGTGACCTTGAGTTTGAAAATCTTGTCCGGGCTATATCTCGGAAACTGTAAGGTGTAGGAAGTTGATACTTGGTAGGGACATTGGTTAGGGGGTGTAGGTGTGCAACGTGATGGTGTAACCTTGATTTGACCTTGCCGTAGTGACCTTGACCTATAAAATGTTGTCCGGGCTATATCTCGGTAACTGTGAGGTGTAGGAAGTTGATACTTGCTAGGGACCTTGGTTAGGGGGTGTAGGTGTGCAACTTCATGGTCTGACCTTGATTTGACCTTTGACCTTGCCGTAATGACCTTGACCTATAAAATCTTGTCCGGGCTATATCTCAGAAACTGTAAGGTGTAGGAAGTTAATACTTGATAGGGGCATTGGTTAGGAGTTGTAGGTGTGCGATGTCATGATGTTACCTTGATTTGATTTTTCATCTTACCGTAGTGACCTTGACCTTTAAAATTTTTTCTGGCCAATATCTCTAAAACCTTTATGTGTAGGAGGTTGATGCTTGGTAGGGACATTGCTTTAAGGTTGTAGGTGTGACACATCATGCTGCAATTTTGATTTGAGCTTTGACCTTGTCATAGTGACCATGAGTTTTATAATCTTGTCCGGGCTATTTCTTGGATTCCGTAAGATGTAGAATGTTGATACTTGGTAGGGACATTGGTTAGGGGGTATAGGTATGCATCATGGTGTGACCTTTAACTTTGGCTCTGCCAAAGTGTGTTCACCTGCCATATTTGAGACATGTTCCTCTTATGACAAAGACCTAAGGATTGCTGCAACTGATTATTATATGTACTTCTATATAATTGATGCTATTTCTATTGTCAGCTGTTCTTCAGTTAATAAAATTTATGGCTTCATAATTTTTAGTATACTGATTAATGCTGTCATCTTGCTGTTGAATTGTCTTGTTTTAATACTTCATCTTTATATACATTTTCTTTCTCCTAGAAGTTATTATATCCCAGGATGAAAGTCAGGGATACTTCGGATTCAGTAGGGTCACGCCGTCGCCGCAAAGATTTCCTTTCGGATGCGATAACTTAAAAATATTTTAGTTAGACCTTTCAAATTGGTATGTGGGTATATATGGGTAATGCCACAAACACTATTGTTTTGTGACCTTGACCTTCAATCTCAAGGTCAGAGGTGGCCTCTTAAAGGTCGGATTTTGGCCATTTTTTCACCTTTTGGCCATTTTTTCATATTTTGGCCCAGTTCTCGTATACAGAAACTTAGATCATCCTATGGGTGGTATATATAATACATATACATGTCTTCTGTAAGCATGCAGATATTTGACCTTGAAGCTATTCATTGAAGGTCATCCGCATACCGCCAAAGTACCTCACTGAGGCCATTTTTGGCCTTTTTGGAGATATTTTCACACTTAATGTTGACTATATTGCATGGAAACTATTGAAAATGGCGTTGGAGGTTGAGTACATGATGGAGTACCAGCATCTAGTTTGTTGACCTTGGCTATTATTTTCAAGGTCACCTTAGGCCTGCTAAAATGACTCAAAATAGTACCTTTTACTCCATATATATGCCTATATAAAACTGTGAAGCCATATACCTCCTTTATTATTGGCTGTATAACTTACTGGCTCATGTTGATTATCTCTAGATGGCCCGCTGGACAGGAGATTATGTATGGCATAGGTCATAGCTAAGTGAGTAATAGCACTGGTAGCTACTTTGAGTAAAGTGCTTATAACTCAAAAATGACTGCATTCACAACATTTTGGTAAAATATGTTGTTCAGCTACTTTCTCCATGCCTACAAGCTGGTAACTTTTTCAGATGTCTGTCTCAATAGCTACGTGAGTAATGGTTATATTCAGTTTTTAACCCCAGCCCATGCAGGCTGGGTTTTAGTCATCCCCTGTGTCATCCAGGCGGCGGTGGCAGGCATAAAGCTTGTGGTTGTTCCACAGCCTAAACCCGTGCACGGATTTTCACCAAATTTTCATTGGATGTTTCCCCCAAGAGGATCTAGAGCCAATCAGGTTTTGGGTGTATCGGGTAACAACTGTTGACATGGCAACACTTTTAAGATTTTCAGGTCTTAAACTTTGTGGGTGTTTCACAGCCTAAACCCCTGCATGGATTTTCACCAAATTTTCAGGATATGTTTACTCTAGAGCTGATTAGGTTTTGGGGGATATCCAGTGGCAACCGTTGCCATGGCAACACTTTTAAAATTTTAGGATCTTAAAGTTTGTTTTAAAATCTTTAATGTTTTCTGTAACCTAAAGTATTGCAACTAGCTTCATCAGATTTGCACAAAATGTAAATGGATAGGAAAGCTTGCTGAGAGTAATTGTGCCCTTATTTTGGAAACAAAATGGCCACCATATCATATCTTTAATGTCAAATAGGAGGGTCATCACATCAAAAAGGCCTTATATCTCCCTTATGATTGTTTCTTTGGCTTCAAAGTATTTCTTTTGTAGAACATCTTGTGGGGTCTCTATACTTCTTACAACAGAAGTTGTTCCAAAGCTTTTCCCAAATCTCAATGTTGTTGGCCTTTTAGCTCCAGGCTGGGGTTCTTGCCTGTCAAGGCTGGCTATTTTTAACCATGACCAAAATGAGTAAATGATATTTTTCTTCATAACTTAGAGTTACATTAATGTTGTCAAATGTGTTGTTCAGCTACTTTTTGATGCACAGTGTCATGGCTAATTTTCAGAGCTGTAGGTCCATAGCTAACTGAGTAATAGCTACTTTGACAGTTCACCTTGAGTAAATCACTTATAACTGGAAATCTGTTGCACCTATCCTTACCAAGGTTTCAAGAAATGAAATCTATGATATCTTGCCTGGCTAACATTTGGTCCAATTTTTTCAATTTGGTTGGTTGCTATGGCAACGAATTTGAAAATCTGAGGTGACCACACTTAAAGGAGCCTATATCTCCCTTATTATTGGTTGTAGAGGTTGTGGGTGTGAGGACAACTTATTGGAAATCATGTGTCCCAAATCTTTTGCTGGTTTCAGATTTGACCTTGGACCCCTCCTTCAAGGTCAAATGTGGTTTTTACCCCACAGCCCTTAAATGCTGTCGGGGTATTGTTTTCACCCATGGTGTCTGGATGGGCAGTTTGGCGGGCGGGCTGCGAGAAAAAGTTTGTCCGGGCTGTACCTCAGAAACCATAACGTGTAGGAAGTTGATACTTGGTAGGGACATTGGTTAGGGGGTGTAGGTGTGCAATATCATAGTGTGACCTTGATTTGACCTTTGACCTTGCCATAGTGACTGTGAGTTTGAAAATCTTGTCTTGGCCATATCTCAGAAACCGTAAGGTGTAGGAAGTTGGAAGTTGATACGTGGTAGGGACATTAGTTAGGGGGTGTAGGTGTGCAGTGTCATGGCGTGATTTGACCTTTGACCTTACCGAAGTGACCTTAACTTATAAAATCTTGTCTGGGCTATATCTCGGCAACCATAAGGTGTAGGATGTTGATACTTGGCAGGGACATTAGTTAGGGGTTGTGCAACGTCATGGTCTGACCTTGATTTGACCTTTGACCTTGCTGTAGTGACCTTGACCTATAATGCCTTGTCCAGGCTATGTTTCGGAAACCATAAGGTGCATGAAGTTGATATTTGGTAGGGACATTGGTCGGGGGTTATAGGTGTGTAACGAACGTCATGGTATGACCTGGAGTTGACCCGTGATCTTGCATTTCTGATGCTATTTTATCTCTCTACAGGGATATGTGATACTATTTTATCTCTATTAAATCTCTCATATATTTTTACTTGAATCTTGGTTGTTGCGCCTTTGGGTGTCTTTTGATGTAGATTAAGCACTGTTAAAGTCATATTAGAATTCATTAAGGGTTTTACTTTTGCAACTTCCCATTGTAACAGATGGTATTCCATCAAGTGAGTCACAGGTTTTGACCGAACTCCACATGTAAGCATGTATTGCCACATCTGTATGTATGGGTAATATTCAAAACATTCAAGCCATAATTTGACCATACATATTGGTGATATTTTCATCGACAGCATATATCGCCCTTATTATTGGTCGTAGAGGTTTTGCCGGTAAAGACGACTTATGGGAAATCATCTGTCCTGAATCTTATGGTGGGGTCACATTTGACTTTGGGCCACTTGATACCTATAATGGCCTATATCTCCCTTACTATTACTCGTGGATGTTTTGGATGTGAAGACAAGTTATAGGAAATCGTGTGCCCCGAATCTTTTGGTGATGTCAGATTTAACCTTGGAGCCCTCCTTGAGGGTCGAATGTTGTCCTTGATACCTATAATGGTGTATATCTCCCTTATTATTATTAGTCGTAGAGGTTTAGATGTGAAGACTTATGGGAAATCATGTGCCCTAAATTTTGGGGTTGGTTCAGATTTGACCATCGACCCCTCCTTTAAGGTCGAACGTCGTCCTTGATACTTATAATGACCTATATCTCCCTTATTATTGGTCTAACCTTATAATTTGGCATAGAGGTTTGGGATGTGAAGACAACTTACAGGAAACCATGTGCCCCAATTCTTGTGGTGGGGTCAGATTTGAGCTTTGACCCCTCCTTGGAAGTCGTATTTAGTCCCTGATATCAATAGTGGCCTGTGTCACACTTATAATAGGTTACAGCTTTTTTGGTTGTGAAGACAACTTATAGGAAATCGTGTGTGTTAACATAATACTCTGTATGTCACTCTTCAACCATGTCCCGTCCGGGGATACACTGCGTCGAGATGCAATATCTAGTGTTGTCTATTATTTGGACCTTTATATAAGTGACACTGAAAGTATTCCAGTTTTTGTACTGTTTCACCACTTCTTTATCTCATGGCTTTGAAAACTATTTCCCCAGGCTGTGGGAAACGGGCATCTCTGATGCTATTTTTATGCCTGTGTTACTCCAAAATTAATGAACAGATCTTTCTGAAATTATTTATGTGAGGAGGGGCTGACATAAAAAGTCCCAAATTTTCACAGATCCCATTTTCAATGTATATTTAATACTTTTCCTTCGATAACATATGACACAGTGAAGATTCACACAGGATTGCTCATTTCATGGGTTACATGGCTACTTTATATCCTCAGAGTTAAGAAAATCAGTAATATCTGTAGAATGATGTATGTTACAGTATTTCATTAAATATGATGTTCTACTTCTTTCTCTGTAGCTAAAAAATGTCAGAATTTTGAAAGGTCTATCTCAACACTTGAAACTTGGGAAGCAATTTTGATATTTCAAAATACATATCCATATCTTGAATTTTGGTGGAAATTGAAAATATTATCATGAAAACCATTAGAGATACAGTGAATGTTTGAGCAATTTTTACCGGATAGGGTAAAGATGTTTAAAGTGCAGGAGGACTGGGACAACAAAAAGTTAACGAGTGTCCAGGAAATATATGGTACCCCAAATACATAACATACAGTATCATGATATGTTAGATCAAGGTTTGATGTTAAAACACAAACCAAGCAATCCACCTGAAACTATCACTGGTTTTTGTTTGTTTCTTTGTGTTCACAATTATTCCCAGACTAATGGATGCATGTTTGTGAATTTTTTTTAATTGGGACAGACTGGCCAAAGGATGAAGTGATTAAATTTGGGGAAAGCTCCAGATTATACTCTAGATATTAAAAATCCAGAATTTTCAACTGTCCTATTTTCAGTGATTGGGCTTTGTTGAGATTACTAAAAAAACAGTGTTTTGATGAAACTACAATATAGGATACTTAATTGCCTTGGCTGCCTTCTAGTTTAAGTATGAATTTAGTTTAAAATGTATGATTGTTTTGTTCAAAAGGTAAGTGTAGATAGTTTTCTTGGCATTGTGGTAATTATGAAACATTTTTGGTAGTTCACTGTTGGAATATTTTTGGCATGAGTGCTCTCTGAATTTAGTTTGTGTTGGGACATTTTGGTGCCAGTTTTTGCTGAATTTATTTGTAGCAAAGGGTGACATCAGATGGTACAAGGTCTTATGACTCGCAGGGATTCAGTGGTAGAAATGTCCTTGGAGTTGAAGCAATCCACAATCACCCCAACTTCATCAGAACTGTGGGTGAGTCATTGTCTTTGTACTTCATTTAGTACTTTAGTTAGTATGTGTACTTTGTAACTAGGATTGATGTCACAAAGTTACATATCAATAACAGATACTGTTGATTGAAATTGGGGTATTATGGCTCTATTATGGTTCTGTTTTGGCACCTTTGCAGTGATAAATACTAAATTGCGAATAGAGGAGGAAACTGATGCATAATACCTGTTATGTGACGACAAAATATTCTGTAGATTGAACAATGCTTCATTTTTATTGCTAAATATTTCATAGAAAATAAGAGAGAAAAATATAAAATAAACATAACAGGTAGGCACCTGGGTTAAGAGTGCAGTAAGAGAGCATAAACTCACACAAATATGTTGATACCCGTTGGGTGAAGGGTGGGGAAGGCCCAGATATAAAATAGTTCCTGCCTTTTACGTTTAGTGGAGGAATCTGGGTTGTTGAACTGACATAATTCAGATCGAAATATTCATACACATTAAACTGTGAATATAAGGCAGAGATTTAAAGTCTTGACCTACTCTTCACTGACTCAAGTACTTATTGAAAAATATTAAATGTCAAGTTTGGTTTTAAAAAAAATGCGACGATAAGGAACTATGGAATGCTATGCAAAAATCTTTTCCAAGCTGTACCACAGAAACATGGTACAGGAAGTGCATACTTGGTGGGGACACTGATTAGAGGGTGTAGATATGCAGTGTTGTGATACTGATTTGATTTCTGACCTTGCCCAAGTGACCATGACCTTTAAAATAATGTCTGGGCTATATCTTGGAAACTATAAGGTGCAGGAAATTGATTCTTGGTAGGGACATTGGTTGAAGGGTATAGGTGTGCAACATCATAGTGTGACCTTGATTTGACCTTTAATGTTGCTGTAGCGACCTTAATTTTAAAAAATCTTGTCCAGCGTTTATCTCATAAACTGTAAGGTGTAGGAAGTTGGTACTTGGGTGGGGTATTGGTTGGATGTAGGGGTGCAATGTCATGGTGTGCCATTGATTTGAAATTGACCATGTTGTAGATGTATGAAGTGTTGCAGGATGTAGGTGTGCAACATGATAGTGTGACCGTGGTGTGACCTTTGGCTTTGCCAGAATGTTTTCAACTGCTACATTTGAAACATAGACTTCCGATATCACAGAGCTATATGGATTGCTGCAACTAATTATTATATTTATTTTTACCTAATTGCCCTAATCATGATATCTCCATTGACAGCTATAATTCAGTTAATGAATAGATCAGTTGATAAATTGCTTCATAAATTTTATGTCACAACTTAATGCTGTCATTTTGCTATTAAATTGTCATGTTTTGATATTTTATCTTTGCATATATTTTCAATTTCTTTTAAGAGTTCTTTCTCCTGGAGTCTTACATAATTTACCCCATGTGTCATGAACAACTCCTTATCTTTGTACTTTTTACTTCTAAGATATATCTTATGGTATCCAAAGTTGTTTCCACAGATTATGGGGTATAGACATTTCTTGGGCCAATTTATTTGGTAGTATATTCATCAAGATATTGGTTACAACTTCTGCAAGTACATCATTGCAAGTACACTGCAAATACATCATTCCCTTTGAATTACAGCCCCATTATTTATTAATCTTTGCAGAATTTTTAAAATGTTTCCTTATGAATTACTAATTTATTGTATTCCCGGACAAAAGTCGGGGATACTTAGGATTCAGTACGATCATGCCGCCGCCACCACCGCCGCAGAGATTTCCTTTTGGACGCAATAACTTAAAAAATATTTGTTTGACCTTGCAAATTTGGTATGTGGGTATATATGGGCAATGCCATGAACGCTATTGTTTTGTGACCTTGACCTTCAATTTCAAGGTCACTGGTGGCCTCTTAAAGGTTAGATTTTGGCCATTTTTTCACATTTAGGCCCAGTTCTCATAATTATACAAAAAGTTAGATCATCCTATGGTTGGTATATATAATACATATATATGTCCTCTGTAAGCATGCAGAAATTTGACCTTGAAGCGCATCATGGAAACTATTGAAAATGGCTTTGGAGGTTGAGTACATGATGGAGTACCAGCATCCAATTTGTTGACCTTGGCTGTTGTTTTCAAGGTCACCTTAGGCCTGCTAAAATGACTCAAAATCGTACTTTCTACATAAAGCTTGTGGGTGTTCCACAGTCTAAACCCCTGCACATATTTTCACCAAATTTTCATGGGTTGTTTACCCCAAGAGGATCTAGAGCTGATTAGGTTTTGGGGGTATCCGGTAACAACTGTTGCCATGCAACACTTTTAAGATTTTCAAGTCTTGAAGATTGTGTGTGTTCCACAGACAAAACCCCTGCACGGATTTTCACCAAATTTTCAGGGTATGTTTACCCCAAGAGGATCTAGAGCTGATTAGGTTTTGGTGCGTATCCGGATACCACTGTTGCCATGGCAACAATTTTAAGATTTTCGTGTCTTAAAGTTTGTGGGTGTTCCACAGCCTAAACCCCTGTATGGATTTTTACCAAATTTTCAGGATATGTTTACCTTAAGAGGATCTAGAGCTGATTAGGATTTGGTGGTATCCAGCGGCAACTGTTGCCATGGTAGCACTTTTAAATTTTTGGGTCTTAAAGTTTGTTCTAAAATCTTTAATGTTTTCTGTAACCTAAAATATTTCAGCTTCAACAGATTTGCACAAAATGTAAATGGATGGGAATGTTTTCCCAAGAGTAATTGTGTCCTTGTTTTGGAAACAAAATGGCCGCCACATCATATCTTTAATGCCAAATAGGAGGGTCATCATATCAAAAAGGCCTTACATTTCCCTTATAATTGTTTCTTTGGCTTCAAAGTATAAAAACTACTTGTAAGAAATCATGGTCTGTGAATCTTTTGTAGAACATTTCGTGGGTTCTATATACTTCTTACAACAGAAGTTGTTCCTAAGATTTTCCCAAATCTCAATGTTGTTGGCCATTTAGCTGTACCTGCAGGCTGGGGTTCTTGCCTTCCGAGGCTAGCTATTTTTAACCATGACCAAAATGAGTAAATGATATTTATTTTTTTCAGAACTGTTAGAGTTTCAATAATTTTGTCAAATATGTTGTTTATCTAATTTTTGTTGCACAGTGTCATGGCAAATTTCCAGAGCTGTAGGTTCATAGCTGACTGAGTAATAGCTACCTTGACAGTTCACCATTGAGTAAATCACTTATATCTGCAAACCTATTAACTTTAGAGGTTCTTTTTTGTCAAATATGTTGTTCATGTACTTTTAAATGTACTCTATCATTGCAAATTTTCAGAGCTGTAGGTCCATAGCTAACTGAGTAATAGCTACATTGACAGTTCACCATTGAGTAAATCACTTATAGCTGGAAATCTGTTGCACCTATCCTTACCAAGGTTTCAAGATATCTTCCCTGCTATGAAATCTTGCCTGGCTAGCTTTTGGTTCAGTTTGTTCAATTTGGTTGGTTGCTATGGCAACGATTTTGAAAATCTGAGGTGACCACACTTAAAGGAGCCTATATCTCCCTTATTATTGGCCGTAGAAGTGTAGGATGTGAAGACAACTTATAGGAAATCATGTGCCCCGAATCCTTTGCTGGTTTACTGGACCCCTCCTTCAAGGTCAATGTGGTTCTTCATACCCATAATGGCCTATATCTCCCTTGTTATTGGTTGTAGAGGTTTTGGATGTGAAGACAACCTATAGGAAATCATGTGCCCCAAGTCTTTTGGTGGGCTCAGATTTGACCTTAGATCCCTCCTTCAAGGTTGAATGTGGTCCTTGATACCTCTAATGGTCTATATCTCTCTTATTATTGGTCGTAGAGGTTTCGAATCTTTTGGTGGGGTCACATTTGACATAATACTCTGTATGTCACACTTCAACCATCTCCCGTCTGGGGATACACTGCGTCAAGACGCAATCTCTAGTTTTTATTCTTTTTATGGAAATTAGATTAGAACAGTGTAAGTGTCTCAAAAACAGTAAGAGATGGAGTGATTTTGAGCTCATTTTCAACCTGTAGAGTACTCATATGCCTTAGGACTCTGTGTACCTTATGTATCAAATCCTGCATTCTCATTGGTGGAAAGCTGTGAGACCTCTTAGGTACATGTATACAGGTGGTATATAGAATGTATAGGTGACCGTGCATTCAAATCCAGTTTAATTGGCACATGGAATTTAGTGTATATCCTGTTGTAAGCATATTGAATAGAACACAAAACTCCAACTTTGATCTTCTCTATTGCAGGAACTGCTGATATCTTTGTCTAAATTGCTCTAAATGCAAATGTTAACATTAATTATCTATGAGCTCAATATTCATGTTTCAAGTAATAAGCAAAGTTGTGATTTTTAAAGGCTGTGCAGGTATTGTTTTCACCCATGGGCGGTGGGAAAAAGTTTGTCTCTGCTATATCTCAGAAGCTGTAAGTTGTAGGATGTTGAAACTTGGTGGGGACATTGGTTGGGGTGTTGGTTTGTAGGGTCATAGTGTGACCTTAATTTGACCTTTGACCTTGCTCCAGTGACCTTGACCTTTAAAATCTTGTCTGTGCTATATCTCAGAAACCGTAAGGTGTAGGAAGTTGATACTTGGTAGTGACACTGGTTTGGAGGGGGCGGGGTGTGTGTGTGTGTGTGTGTGTGTGTGTGTGTGTAGGTGTACAACATCATGGTGTGAACTTGATTTGACCTTTGACCTTGCCGTAATGACCTTGAGTTTGAAAATTTTGTCCAGGCTATATCTCAGAAAATGTCAGGTGTAGGAATTTGTTAGTTGATAGGGACATTGGTTGCAGAGGTATATATGCAATGTCATTGTGTAACCTTGATTTGACCTTTGACCTTGCTGTAGTGACCTTGACATGTAAAATCTTGTCCGCTCTACATCTCAATACTGTAAAGTGTAGGAAATTGATACTTTATAGGGACATTGGTTAGCAAATGTAGGTGTGCAACGTCATGGTGTAACCTTGACTTTTAAGCTTACTTTAGTCACCTTGACCATCTTGTCACACTATATCTCGAAAACTGTAAGATGCAAAAGCCATGGACATTACTTATGGGTTTGGGTATGTAGTGTCATGGTATGACCTTGATTTAACCTTTGACCTTCGTCGTTGCCATTTGTGGGAGTCATGCACACCACACAGAGGTGACAGCCTGTGGTTGGATGCCAAATGTTAATGACTAGGTCACCTGGAAATTTATTGGCAAATACAGTACACTCTGTATAAGTAAAGCCAGTGTGATTGATGTTGACGAAACAGTTTTATATTTTAATTCCCAATTCTGCTCATTCTTGGTCAGTGAGGCAGGACTCATCTCATCTTTTCCATATAACTAGTATATGGAACTGAAATGCAGGTGTTGTATTCACAAAGAAGGATCAAGCTGAGCTGAAAATAAGATTAAAATATACAAATAATTGCTGATGTTTGGCTTAAATTGGTATTCAGAAAGTTCAGCTTTTTTTTATCCATTACATAAAATTCAGCCATGTTTGATCCAAAATTTAATTCATGTTGTTAATCCAAGTTACCCCAAAAGCTGTGCGTAAAATCAGCTCAACTTTTTATGGAAACAAGTTGATCCTGATCCATTGTATAGGTAAATTTTAGCCTACTTTTGGCTCAGGTTGAGCTTGATCCCTTTTATGGGTAGGGCCCCAAGAGTGGTCAAGTTTAAGTAGAGCAATTTTTCGCCACCCAGCATTCCATCATTACAGTATTATTGCATTTAGGTTTGGGACTGGAAGTTTGGAGCAACAAGAACCAAATCCTGTCTGATTTAAAAGCCCTAGTTGTACAAAGTGTACTGTATTTAGATTTCATCTTGGACACAAAGTGTGATTGTTCTGTTCAAATTCCCAGGTCATGGTGAAATTGTGGTTGTGCTGAATGGTGTAGAATTTCGAACACGTCACAATGACTACGAATTAGTTCGACCTTCTCAAACATCCAGCAGCTATGAGAAAACTGAGATTATAGAATACCCACCAGTACCACCAGAGGTATTGGAGAAGGAAACAGTAGAGGACCAGGTGAGGACACACATATTACCTTTTATTGCGCTACATTAGCTTACCATCTGGAACTATTTAACATATTTTACAACTTAAAATCCACTTCCGGGTTCATGTAAAGAAAAGATGGGGCGACAACGACTTGTGCATGTAGCTTGTATACAGGATCTATGCCTGTTGCAATCCAATAAAATAAATATTTTAAGGGTTTACTCCCTATCTGCTACATTATTTGACCATTTTAAGGGTTAAAATATGAAATAAAGCAGGGAAACTGACTCCGAGGAGAATCTGTGGGGAACTGGTTTGGTGACATCATCATCTAGACAGCATGTGCTGAGAGACTATGACTCGTGTATGTAGCTTATATACAGGATCTATGCCTGTCGAAATAAAACAAATAAAATAAAATATTTAACCATTATCTGCTACACTATTTGATCATTTACAGGGTTAAACTATAAACTTAAATACGAGTCCTTGTTCAAAATCGTCTTATCTAGACAGCAGGTGCTTGCAAAAGAGACCTTGGTTTGGCAATAAAAAGTTGTCCCCCATTCCTGTGCATTTTATTAAAGATCCATCATAGATTTGATATAAACATGAATATATAAAATATTTAAAATATTTTACGTATAAGGTCTTTGTAAAATAGACAAATTTTTAATGTACAATGGCAAGGCAGTTAAAACGTAAATTGTTTACATAATGCCTGCCTTGTCTCCAATTGCTTCAATTCAACGACAAATAGTGGTTGTTTTTTAAAACTGACTGTTGAAGAAATAAATGTGGAGGTTCCAGGCTTTTATTATGGAAACACTACTATCTCTGTCAGATTAAATCTGTCATACAGTTCCAAGTGGGGGTGGATCAGATCTCATCAGATCTCCGCTTGGATCTGAAGCCTTGTCTGAACCAACAACTTGACTTGAATTTCTTCTGAGTTATAACTATCCGAGCAGTTCAGATTTTTGAAGCCTGGTCCTAACCAACAGCTTGACTTGCATAATCACCCAAGTACTAACCATCCGAGCATATGTTCGGATGTTCAGATGATTGTTCGGATCCAAAGTCCATGCAGTTTGGATGTTTGGAGGCACTTATCTGGGGCTTCTGTGCAAGACAAAAAGTCCTCAAGCCCAAAAGGGCTTCTGAACAAGGTCCATCAAATCAGACCTAGACTCTGTATTTTTGGGGAAGTAGATTTGCCTGACTTGCTGTTAACAATATTCCGAGGACATTGAAACTTAGGCAGTTTCTTGAATCTCCCATACCCCAGGGACAGTTTGCCTAGGTCCTCCACCACAGTCTGGGGTCTAAATAATGTAGCAGGCCAACAGGAGCTTAGGCCAAGGGGCCCTTCAGCTATGCTCCCACTCAGTCCTCAACTTAAAGATGTTTTTGATAAATTTGAACAGGACTTTCAGGCTGCTACTTTACCTGAAAATAAATTTATAAAACCCCTGGTTCCACTAGGGGGTACAATTGGGACAACCTTGTTTTGAGGACAAATGTGTCTCCCCTAGTCTCTCTGGGGCCCCTATGGGCGAGGTCTCCTACTGGCAGTCAAAGAGTTGGAGCTTCAGGCAAGGTGAAATCTCTGTACCCTTAATTTTTGGCTGCCCTTAACTAGGTCTTTTCTGAATACAAACTGTTAAGACAGTATCAAGGCTACTGACAAACAGATCAATCTCAGATTCAAAGGGTGCAAAAGCAGCCAAAAATGATTATGAAAAGACCTGTGACTAGATATCCTATATAAGAGGATCCTTATCTAACAGAGTTCCTTAATCTGTCAAGTAAGGCCTTGGCCCACTTTTCCAGAGAGACTCATACACTGGGGAATTCAGTGCTTATTGCAACTGTGTGATAAAGTTCATGACATTTATAATAACACATGGGTAATTCACATTGAGCACATTTATAGTTAGTTTGCACTCTTTTCCATCCAGGTTTATTTCTATCACTGTAAACAATGCAGTCAGGCTTGTACCTAGAATCTTCATATCTCCCAAATGAAATGGCGTTCTCTTAGTCTAGAAAGTATTTGTGGTGGATTAGGTCTGCCCCTCCTTGTTTCAGGTCTGTTGTAGTTTTCAAGAAGTCCACCAATAAATTTCTCTCTAAATTTTTTTTGACTCCTATGCTCTTGTCCTGCTTCTTTGGTAACCTTGGTATAGATGATATAACCATTTACCAGGACATAAATTGTAAAATACCACTTGGAACTTATGTGTGGAAATGCATATGTTCCAAGCTTTTGATCCAAGCTTTTGATCCATTATGTCCACCCCAGCTATGTGTTTATTGTATACTTCAGCAATGACAGGCTTTTCTACGGTCCTATGTCCCTGCCCTCTTGCCCTTATCCTTTTTATCTAGGGTTGGCCATCTCGGGCCAACCCTAGATACTGTTATGGGATTTTGCGAGTCTTTTTTCGTGAATTTCGGGCGTTTCGAGTGGAAACTAATTGCCGTTTTCGGCTCGTTTTGAATAATTTCAACTAGTAAACGTTCTATAAATATTACAGTTTTTGATCTTGTGTTTTTAAGATTTGTGGAGGGATTTTTGTTATTGACCTCAGCGACCTAATTAAACTGTGCTGATAAGATCTATCTGGACCGGTTTCTCTTGAAAACATATGACGTGAATCTTTTCTTTCTGAAAAACGTCTTTTGATTAGTCTGGTACCCTGACCATTTTTCTTCTGAGACCCCCGGGAAATTGTAAGTTGTGTGAACCAAAAATATTTTCAGGAGACAATGATAACCTGATGACTGGGTTCTGGGGCTATATTCACAAAAGGAATCAAGCTCAGGTTGAGCCAAAAATCAGCTCAAGCTTATTATATATAAAACTAATATCTTGGATAATATTACACCAATCTTCCTCAAATCAAAAGGAACATAACCTATTGATGTTGCTGTTAAATTGGTATAGATATTATATTGCTAGCTTCAATAAAACAATAAAAAAAATATTTTGAACAGAGTTTGTGCAAGATTGTGGATCTGAACAGGTGTTCATGTTCTTCAGATATTTAAAAAAGTCAAACTTATTGTAATAAATATGATAGAAATAATATACTGTAACAATAAAATGATATAGAGTTAGAGATATTTAAATATGGACTTCTTTATTATGTGGATTTAATTTTGTCAAAGGTCAAAGTTGTGATTTTTATGTCTCATGCAACAGCAACAGCCAGGGTCATATTATGAAAGGTACTCTGCATTGTCATTTTGGGGAGTCATACCTACACAGAGGTGACAGCCTATCATCAGATGTCAAACTTGCTAACCCACAAGGACATTCTATTTTGTCAAGCATAAGAAATCATATCTAAAGCACTCAACTATTCCCACTAAAGGTAGCACAAGTGATAAAGCCTGCCTTTCCTCTCAGTTAATCATACATATTTAGTGTTTGATGTCATTTATATTGCATTAAATTTCATCCACCAGTCACAGAGAAGAATATTATTTATTATTATTTGCTGTGCATAGTAATTTTTAAAACAATTATCTTAATATTGGACCAATTTTCCTTAAATCAAAAGGAACATAACCTCTAGAAAATTACCTTTAAATTGGTATAGATATTATATTTCTAGCTTCAATAAAACAATCACAAAAACTATTTTAAACAGAGTTCCAGCAAGATTGTGGATCACACCAGGTGTTCGTGTTCTTCAAATATTTTTTAAAAAGTCACACCAGTTATTGCAATAAATATGATATAATTAATATACTATAACACAATAAAATGATATAGAGTTAGGGATATTTAAATATGGACTCCTTTATTATGTGGATTTAATTTTGTCAAAGGTCAAAGTTGTGATTTTTATGTCTCATGCAACAGCAACAACCAGGGTCATATTATGACAGGTACTCTGCATTGTCATTTTGGGGAGTCATACCTACACAGAGGTGACCGCCTATATCATTAGATGCCAAACTTGCTAACCCACAAGGACATTCTATTTTGTCAAGCATAAGAAATCATATCTCAAGCAGTAAACTATTCCCACTAAATGTAGCACAAGTGATAAAGCCTGCCTTTCCTCTCAGTTAATCACACATATTTAGTGTTTGATGTCATTTTTATTGCATTAAATTTCATACACAAGTCACAGAGAAGAATATTATTTATTATTATTTGCTGTGCATAGTAATTTTTATCTAGGGTTGGCCATCTCGGGCCAACCCTAGATACTGTTATGGGATTTTTCGCGTCTTTCTTCATGAATTTCGGGCGTTTCGAGTGGGAACCAATAGCCGTTTTCGGATCGTTTTGAATAATTTCAGCTAGTAAACGTTCTATAAATATTACAGTTTTTTATCTTTTGTTTTTAAGATTTGTGGAGGGATTTTTATTATTGACCTCAGGGACCTAATTAAACTGTGCTGATAAGATCTATCTGGACCGGTTTCTCTTGAAAACATATGACGTGAATCTTTTGTCTCTGAAAAACGTCTTTTGATTAGTCTGGTACCCTGTCCATTTTTCTTCTGAGACCCCCGGGAAATTGTAAGTTGTGTGAATTGAAAATATTTTCAGGAGACAATGATAACCTGATGACTGGGTTCTGGGGCTATATTCACAAAAGGAGATCAAGCTCAGATTGAGCCAAAAATCAGCTCAAGCTTATTATAAACAGCTAGACACTTTTTGGCTCAACTTCAGCTTGATCCCTTTTGTGACTACAGCCCCTTATGTTGTGTTGATATTTATGTATTTATTTGTTAATATATCATATAAATATATTATAACATAATAAAATTGATATAGAGGTGGGGTATAGTTAAATATGCACTTCTTTATTATGTGGATTTAATTTTGTCAAAGGTCAAAGCACTGTTATCTAAGTTCTCTATGTGTGATATGAAAACAACTGATTCCAACACAGAATTATAACAAAGCTGAACAACTGTTCAGGTCAATCCAGAAGTGCCTTCTGATATTCCCCACTAAAGGTAGCACGAGTGATAAAGCCTGCCTTTCCTCTCAGTTAATCACACATGTATAGTGTTGTATGTCATTTTTATTGCATTAAATTCCATACACAACTCACAGAGAAGAATATTATTTATTATCATTTGCTGTGCATAGTAATTTTTAAAACAAGTATCTTGGACAATATTGGACCAATTTTCCTCAAATCAAAAGGAACATAACCTCTAGAAATTTGCCTTTAAATTTGTATAGATATTATATTGCTAGCTTCAATGAAACAATCACAAAAATAATTTTATAAACGGAATTCCAACAAGATTGTGGATCTCAACAGATGTTCGTGTTCTTCAAATGTTTAAAAAAGCTAAACCAATTTTTGTTATAAATATAATTTAACTAATATACTGTAACACAATTAAATAATATAGAGTTAGGGATAGTTAAATATGCAGATTTATTTATTTCGTGTTCTCAAAGTTGAGATTTTATGTCTCATGTAACAGCAACAGCCAGGGCATATTAAGACGGGTACTCTGCATTGTCATTTGGGGAGTCATACCTACATCGAGGTGACAGCCTATCATTAGATGTCAAACCTGCTAACCCACAAATCCATTCCATTTTATCAAGCAGAAGAAAACATATCTGAAGCACTGTGGTCTAAGTTCTGTATGTGTGATATGAAAAGAACTGATTCTGCCACAGATTTGTGACAAAGCTGAATAACTGGTCAGTTCAATCGAGAAGTGCTTTCTGATATTGCCCACTAAAGGTAGCATGAGTGATAAAGCCTGCCTTTCCTCTCAGTTAATCACACATATTAATTGTTTGATGTCATTTTTATTGCATTAAATTCCATACACAAGTCACAGAGAAGAATATTATTTATTATTATTTGTTGTGTACAGTAATTTTTGAAACTAATATCTGGGATAATATTACACCAATCTTCCTCAAATCAAAAGCAACATAACCTATTGATTTTGCTCTTAAACTGGTATAGATGTTCTATTGCTGGTTTCAATAAAACAATAAAAACATATTTTAGAGTTCGTGCAAGATTGTGGATCTCAACAGGTGGTGGTCATGTTCTTCAGATATTTAAAAAAGTCAAACTTGTTATTGTAATAAATATGATATGATTAATATACTGTAACAATAAATGATATAGAGTTAGAGATATTTAAATATGGAGTTCTTTCTTATGTGGATTTAATTTTGTCAAAGGTCAAAGTTGTGATTTTATGTCTCATCGCAACAGCAACAGCCAGGGTCATATTATGACAGGTACTCTGCATTGTCATTTGGGGGAGTCATACCTACACAGAGGTGACAGCCTATCATTGGATGTCAAACCTGCTAACCTACAAGGTCATTCTATTTTATCAAGCATAAGAAATCATATCTGATGCACTGTGGTCTAAGTTCTCTATGTTTGATATGAAAACAAGTGATTCCACCACAGAATTGTGACAAAGCTGAAGAACTGTGCAGGTCAACCCAGAAGTGCCTTCTCATATTCCCCACTAAAGGTTACAAGAGTGATAAAGCCTGCCTTTCCTCTCAGTTAATCACACATATATAGTGTTGTATGTCATTTTTATTGCATTAAATTCCATACACAACTCACACAGAAGAAAATTTATTTATTAACGTTTGCTGTGCATAGTAATTTTTAAAACAAGTATCTTGGACAATATTGGACCAATTTTCCTCAAATCAAAAGGAACATAACCTCTGGAAATTTGCCTTTAAATTTGTATAGATATTATATTGCTAGCTTCAATGAAACAATCTCAAAAATAATTTTATAAACAGAATTCCAGCAAGATTGTGGATCTCAACAGGTGTTCGTGTTATTCAAATGTTTAAAAAAGCTAAACCAATTTTTGTTATAAATATAATTTAACTAATTTACTGTAACACAATTAAATAATATAGAGTTAGGGATAGTTAAATATGCAGATTTATTTATTTCATGTTCTCAAAGTTGAGATTTTATGTCTCATGTAACAGCAACAGCCAGGGCATATTAAGACAGGTACTCTGCATTATCATTTGGGGAGTCATACCTACATCGAGGTGACAGCCTATCATTAGATGTCAAACCTGCTAACCCACAAATCCATTCCATTTTATCAAGCATAAGAAATCATATCTGAAGCACTGTGGTCTAAGTTCTGTATGTGTGATATGAAAAGAACTGATTCTGCCACAGATTTGTGACAAAGCTGAATAACTGGTCAGTTCAATCGAGAAGTGTCTTCTGATATTGCCCACTAAAGGTAGCATGAGTGATAAAGCCTGCCTTTCCTCTCAGTTAATCACACATATTAATTGTTTGATGTCATTTTTATTGCATTAAATTCCAGACACAAGTCACAGAGAAGAATATTATTTATTATTATTTGCTGTGCACAGCAATTTTTGAAACTAATATCTTGGAAAATATTACACCAATCTTCCTCAAATCAAAAGCAACATAACCTATTGATTTTGCTGTTAAATTGGTATAGATATTATATTGCTGGTTTCAATAAAACAATAAAAACATATTTTAGAATTCATGCAAGATTGTGGATCTCAACAGGTGTTCATGTTCTTCAGATATTTAAAAAAGTCAAACTTGTTATTGTAATAAATATGATATGATTAATATACTGTAACAATAAAATGATATAGAGATATTTAAATATGGACTTCTTTCTTATGTGGATCTAATATTGTCAAAGGTCAAAGTTGTGATTTTATGTCTCATCGCAACAGCAACAGCCAGGGTCATATTATGACAGGTACTCTGCATTGCCATTTGGGGGAGTCATACCTACACAGACGTGACAGCCTATCATTGGATGTCAAACCAGCTAACCTACAAGGTCATTCTATTTTATCAAGCATAAGAAATCATATCTGTGGCACTGTGGTCTAAGTTCTCTATGTTTGATATGAAAACAAGTGATTCCACCACAGAATTGTGACAAAGCTGAAGAACTGTGCAGGTCAATCTAGAAGTGCCTTCTGATATTCCCCACTAAAGGTTACACGAGTGATAAAGCCCGCCTTTCCTCTCAGTTAATCACACATATATAGTGTTGTATGTCATTTTTATTGCATTAAATTCCATACACAAGTCACACAGAAGAATATTATTTATTATCATTTGCTGTGCATAGTAATTTTTAAAACAAGTATCTTGGACAATATTGGACCAATTTTCCTCAAATCAAAAGGAACATAACCTCTAGAAATTTGCCCTTAAATTTGTATAGATATTATATTGCTAGCTTCAATGAAACAATCTCAAAAATAATTTTATAAACAGAATTCCAGCAAGATTGTGGATCTCAACAGGTGTTCGTGTTCTTCAAATATTTAAAAAGCTAAACCAATTCTTGTTGCAAATATAATTTAACTAATATACTGTAACACAATTAAATAATATAGAGTTAGGGATAGTTAAATATGTAGATTTATTTATTTCATGTTCTCAAAGTTGAGATTTTACGTCTTATGTAACAGCAACAGCCAGGGCATCTTAAGACAAGTACTCTGCATTGTCATTTGGGGAGTCATACCTACACAGAGGTGACAGCCTATCATTAGATGTCAAACCTGCTAACCCACAAATCCATTCCATTTTATCAAGCATAAGAAATCATATCTGAAGCACTGTGGTCTAAGTTCTGTATGTCTGATATGAAAACAACTGATTCTGCCACAGATGTGTGACAAAGCTGAATAACTGTTCAGGTCAATCGAGAAGTGCCTTCTGATATTGCCCACTAAAGGTAGCATGAGTGATAAAGCCTGCCTTTCCTCTCAGTTAATCACACATATTAATTGTTTGATGTCATTTTTATTGCATTAAATTCCATATGCAAGTCACAGAGAAAATATTATTTATTATTATTTGCTGTGCACAGTAATTTTTGAAACTAATATCTTGGATAATATTACACCAATCTTCCTCAAATCAAAAGCAACATAACATATTCATTTTGCTGTTAAATTGGTATAGATATTATATTGCTGGCTTGAATAAAACAATAAAAATATATTTTAAACAGAATTCATACAAGATTGTGGATCTCAACAGGTGTTCATGTTCTTCAGATATTTAAAAAAGTCAAACCTGTTATTGTAATAAATATGCTGTGATTTATATACTGTAACAATAAAATGATATACAGTTAGAGATATTAATAATATGGACTTCTTCAATATGTGAATTTAATTTTGTCAAAGGTCAAAGTTGTGATTTTATGTCTCATGCAAGAGCCAGGGTCATATTATGACAGGTACTCTGCATTGTCATTTGGGGGAGTCATACTTACACAGAGGTGACAGCCTATCATTAGATGTCAAACCTGCTAACCTACAAGGTCATTCTATTTTATCAAGCATAAGAAATCATATCTGATGCACTGTGGTCTAAGTTCTCTATGTTTGATATGAAAACAAGTCATTCTACCACTGAATTGTGACAAAGCTGAAGAACTGTTCAGGTCAATCCAGAAGTGCCTTCTGATATTCTCCACTAAAGGTAACACGAGTGATAAAGCCTCCTTTTCTTCTCCGTTAATCACACATATATAGTGCCATATATCTAGTTTTTTCAGAGGAAAATTGTTTTAATTGAACGTTATATTTTGCATTTCCTGTTCATTGCTGTGCATACTAACTTTTAAAAGTAGTTTCTTGGACAATATATTGCCAAACTTTTTCAAATAAAGGGAATTTAACTTAGGGTACAAGTGTAAAATGCTTGTTAAAATTTCAATTTAATTTTGATTTTTATGACCAGGTTGCATACCCACTTCTCGGGAAATCGTTTTCGTTGAAAACCAAATATTATTCAGGGTACCAGTCTGAAAAGCTTGTTCAAGCCCACGATCCACGCATGCGCATTCCTCTATTTTCGAGAACTGTCACTTCAAAACTTCAAATATTGCCAGAAAACGTAAGAAAAGGGTTAAATATGAAAGAAAATAATAAGTAAATATAAAATATGTCTGTTATTGATATGTAAGAAAAAATATGTACGAAAAATGTCGAAATCTGCATATTTAGTTAAAATCTTCTATTATCGCCCACGGCTGAAGCGATGAACAAGAAATATGCTGGTAGTTTTCATCTTAAACCAGCCTTTCCAATTTGTAAAATATTGTAAGGAAACCCCCTCAAAGAACTGCCGTGTCCGTGCATATTTGCTCATTAATATTAATGAGGCAGGTCCGTGTACAGGAAATATGCTGGTAGTTTTCATCTTAAACCAGCCTTTCTATTTGTAAAATATTGTCACGAAACCCCCTTAAAGAACTGCCGTGACCGCGCATATTTGCTCATTAATATTAGTGAGGCAGGTGTACAGGAAATATGCTGGTAGTTTTCATCTTAAACCAGCCTTTCTATTTGTAAAATATTGTCAAGAAACCCCCTAAAAGAACTGCCGTAACCACGCATATTTGCTCATTAATATTAATTAGCAGGTCCGTGAACAGGAAATAGGTGTACGTGCAACTCGCTGACAAGAGAAGTCGCTGACACTCACTGACACAGCTCGCTGACAATATGCAAATTAGATATGGCAGATTAAACAGACGTTCTACTAGTTTCCGAACAATATTTTATAAAATGGAAGCATAGACGAAGACTTTAAACTACGTACAGAAATCACGGCAACAGCACCCAAGTCATTAATATTCATGAGAAGATATGAGGTCACGGGTTTCACCTTGCATTTCCTAACAATATTTTATAAAATGGTCGTCTCGACAAAGATTAAATACTTTAAACGACAGAACTCGCGGCCATAGCACCCAAGTCATTAATATTCATGAGAAGATATGAGGTCACGGATTTCCCCTGGCATTTCCTAACAATATTTTATAAAATGGACGTCTCGACGAATTTCAAATACTTTAAACTACAGAACTCATGGCCATACGCAAATAAGATAACCTGTATATATACGTACTATATATTTCTTGTCAGCGAGTTGTGTCAGCGAGTTTCCGTTTAGTGACTTCCTATGACAGCGAGTTGCACGTAAATCCAGGAAATATGCTAGTAGTTTTCATCTTAAACCAGCCTTTTGGTTATAAAATATTGTCAGGAAACCCCCTCATAGAACTGCCGTGACCTTATACCCAGATAGCATTCCGCTGCCGGTCCGACGTTGGCTGTTGGTCGCATATGGTCAGCATATTTTGCCAACGTTGGCTTGCCAACCACTACTCAGGTTAGTTTCTCTATCTTTTGCCAACGTTGGGCCAACAGCGATTTTTATTCAAAATGGTGGCGAGCAATAATAGGGGATTTGGGGAATCTTGGAAAAAAATTATTTATTATGGTATGTATGAAAATCATATTTCAGTGAGCCCACAAATTTTATCTGACCATTTAACAATTTGACACATAAAATTAATATTCTCATTATGAACATTATCTGATTGGCTGATGCTATACATAGAACATAATTTTTACCGGTGGCTTGCCGACGTGGGGCCAACGTTGGCCCAATGGTCAAAAAGCTGTTGGATGTGCTGACGTTGAGCCAACGTCGGTCTGACGATGGCATGCTATCTGGGTATTTGCTCATTAATATTAATTAGGCAGGTACTGGTAGTTTTCATCTTAAAGCAGCATATTAATTTATAAAATATTATTAACCACAAATCTATAACATATTTACCGCGAGTCTTCCAAATATCTACTGCGAATCTTCCAGTTTTGACTACGTATCTTCCTGACCGCGTATATTCCAGATACCCAGTACCAGTATAGTATAAATTTCAAAGAAAAACTTGTTTAAGATTAAATATCAGTGAACTTCCTGTCCACTGACTTGTCTCATTAATATTAATGACGAAGTTTGAGGTCCAGAATTTCTCGAATAGCTAGAAAAAAAGGCTGGTTTATGATTAAATACCAGTGCACGGACCTGCCTCATTAATATTAATGAGGAAATATGGCCTAATCAAATTTCTTGGATGGGGGTTTACTACTGTACTGTAAGTTCAAACCAAGAGTTTTGTTTATCATAATCCAGCAGTATTTCATAAATCTTGTAATGGTTGTATCTCAGAAATCGCAAGGTGTAGGAAGTTGATACTTGGTAGGGACATTGGATATGTAGGTGTGCAACATCATGGCCTGACCTTGATTTGACCTTTGACCTTGCCGTAGTGGCCTTCAGTTTGGAAATCTTGTCTGGGCTATATCTTGGAAAGCGTACGGTGTAGCAAGTTGATACTTGGTAGGGACATTGGTTAGGGGGTGTAGGTGTGCAACGTCATGGTGTGATCTTAATTTGACCTTGCTGTAGTGACCTTGACCTATAAAATCTTGTCCGGACTGTATCTCAGAAACTGTAAGGTGTAGGAAATTCATATTAGGTAGGGACATTGGTTCGGTAGTGTAGGTATGCAACGTCATGGTCTGACCTTGATTTGACCTTTGACCTTGCTGTAGTGACCTTTACCTATAAAATCTTGTCCAAGCTATATCTCAGAAACTGTAAGGTGTAGGAAGTTGATACTTGGTAGGGGCATTGGTTCAGGGGTGTAGGTGTGCAACGTCATTGTCTGACCTTGATTTGACCTTCGACCTTGCTGTAGTGATGTTGACCTATAAAATCTTGTCCAGGCTATATCTCGGAAACCATAGCATGTAGGAAGTTGCTGCTTTGTAGGGATATTGGTGTTATACACAACCACTCTCTGTAAACCTTTCACACATGAAACATACATTAAGCCATTCCACCCTGCCAAACCCTAGATATGTGACCGATTCATTCGGTCACTGATTGCTTGTTTCAAAGGTGTTTTTTATTGCGAAAAATACACTTACCATTTCCTGACCATTGCTATATGTTGGTGCCATCCAACTCACTGGCCAACGTTGAGAAACGTTTTAAGAAACCTTAAGAGGCCAGTGAGTGAGTGTGAACTAGCATGTCCCCCTAGTGGTCATGTGACCACGCTAGTAAACAACCTTCATTATTTTTGTTGGCCATCCTAGAGTGTGGATGTGTTATTTTAATTTGGATTTTTATAAAGTTTTTGGAGTTTTTGTGGGAATTTGAGTTCTGTGGTAAGGCATCTGTGTTGACAATGTCTTCTCAGGACGAATTTAAGACAAAAGGACAGAGAAAAAGACTTTTGTGGCCATTTTTTGGTGGATGTTTGACCACTATTTTAAGATGGCGGCATGGATGTATCGTCGTTGGATGAAGACTTTCTTCTTCTCAGAATTCTTCAAAAGGCTCGTGTTTCTTGAGACCAGTTTTTTATTTTTCACTTGATTGAAGATTTACAACTTTTTAATTCTGAAACTGTTGGCAGTCATTCTAGCTCCGACAGGGACAGTTTATATGTTTATATGTTGCTAGGCGACTAATGGAGGCAACCTGAAGAGAGGAGACAATTCGATTGTCATTGGCTATTCTCACGTCGGGTTCTAAAAGCCAGGCGTTTTGTGGTAGTCAACATCTCACCGCGACGATCTCACTCGAATGGGTGTCCGGTGGGATTCCCTGGTGAGAGCAGACATCTTAGTTTCTCATTGGTTACTGCATCGTGGACAAGTTCCGGATGCAGAAGCGATCGTCACAGCTTCTAATTCTTCCATCAGGTTCAGTCGGAACTTTTCACGGAGGAAAATACCTGCATGACGTCATCCGAAGACAATCGAGTTTCCATACCTCCCAAAAGGTCAGAAATCGGTTTGTCAGTTTCCCGGAGCTGTGATTCATCTCAGTAATTGGCTTTTGTTTCTGTGATTTTTTACCGGTTTTTCAGCTGGTCTGAAACCGTCACCGGTACATATGAACTTGTAACCATTGTCAATGTATTATTCAGGAGTACAGGTTCTCTGGTTTCTGCTACAGAGAGCATGTTAAGGCCTGGATAATTTTTTGAAGTGGTCTAGCAGGACCTCTGGCAGGACGTCTTCAAGGAGCTAAGGATTAACAGGAGCTCACAGAGTTTCTTTTTTGCCTTGGGCTGTGTGCAGAGTTTTTTGCAATTACAGTCCTCAGTGATCAGGAATTTTTTGTTGGGCAGTGCTGGGATCAGTTCTCCAACTTGTTATTCAACAGGAGTGTTACAAGTCGTACTTTTCTCTATCTTATCTCTTAGATGAGTTTGGTAGAATTAAGAGTGCATTTTTCACTTTTAATGAGGTTTTCTCCTGCTGAACTTTTGGTCAGATGTCCAGGGAAACTTCATTTTGTGATCTCAGGTGTATAGTGTTTCTTCTGTTTGGGAAGGAGCAAACTCCTACACATGGCTAGAAAGGGGATTAGTGCCCAGGGCACTTTTCTTCCCATTATGATACTTTATCCTCCAACTCTGTTACAAAACTCTCCTCTGAAGATTTAGAGGGGTTAGGAGTAATCTTTAGGAGTAGTGTTTGTCCACTAGTGCAGATATACTACACCTTACATCTCAACATAGTAAGAGGATAATCTTCAACCATTCTTTACCTTTCACAGAGGCAACAGTACTTATTCATGTTCCTAAAGCAGTTGTGGACATGTGTTTTAAGAATAAATGAATAAAATGCGGGAGACATCAGTTTGCATAAAAGCTGTGTATGAAATGATCGACAAAAGGGCGATAACACCAGTAAGATGGTGATATCGCTACAATTTTACAGTTTATCGGTTGTGATAAGCTGGGAAGAGATGGCTACCACTAATAGTTGAGGTAAATAAGCCTAATTAAGTACCTTATTTTCATATTGTTGGGTTTTCGCGAGTTGTTACTTGTAAGTGAATGGGTGTGTTAACGCGTTTCCTTACAGTTGCATTCTTCCATAGCCAGATTCACGCGAATTGTTATCTTCACTTCCCTGTTGATGACAGTTCACACCGGTTCACTATGTTAGTCCATGGTGAGGTTGTGGGATCTATAAGAACGCATCATGCTTTACCAGTATATAGACCATTTCATTGCTTTGCTCTTGGAAATGGTTTATTTTCGACTTTACTATTGTATTAACGGATAGTGAACCTGATGGCTGCAGTAGAAGGCATTGGGTTTCACCAGCTTATATATAAAAAAAAAAAAAAAAACTTCTTGGCTAATACACCAGGATTTTTAGTTTGGATTGCAGATTACACCTTAGGGTACATCTTTACTCATAGCAAAGCATCTTCTCCGGCTAATGGTTTCTAAGGAAGCCATTTCTTTGGTGGCGGTATGGCTTCATAGGAGAAAACAGTGCCATTGGGTTATTTGTTTATCAGGTAACCCCAAGGCTATCTGCTAATGTACCACAGATACCACACATAATACACAGATAATGTACCAGTTTTCTGTTCTCAGGTTCCATCTTCAGTGGTGGAACGACTTTTCAATTTGCAGGAGCTTCCATTACTTCATCAGAAGGAGCACAATCTCCTTCTGTTATTAGATGCTTTCTTTAAGGGTTGGGATGCACAATTATGGCATCAAACAGCCAGTGGTCTGTTGTATCATGAGGGGTCAAGACTCCACATTAACAGGGCTACTACCTTTAGAATCATTTGGAGGTCTGATTCGGATTCTGAATCTGTTGATTTCCCCAGATATTTCTTCAGTGGTTTCCTATCTGAACAGGTAGGGAGGTACCCACTTTCAGGAATTTGTTTCCTTATCTGAAGAATCATTCCTTGGACGAATGCCATGGGTTCAGATTCAGGCATATCACTTCCCAGGGTATACAAATATTCCAACAAATTCTTTGTGCATGTAAGTCAAGATGATTCAAATTGAATGTGTTTTGGATGACTTTTGAATCTTCTATTCTGATTCAGGTGTTCAATCAAATCTGTCTTTGATTACAATCACCAATGATGGGTTTGTTTTGCAACTAGTTTGAACCACAAGCTTGTCTTTTTCAACTTTTCTTGGGATGGACTGGACAGTTTGTTTGGTCCTTTGACCTTGATTCTTCAGGTGATGCAGGTGAATCATTTGGCTTCTAAGGCTTCTTTGGTTTGCAACCTGTAGTCATTCCTGCTTTGGAACCTTCTTTAGATCTTGCTTTGGTCAAGATAGGTTTCTTTGTCCAGGGAGAGCCTTGAGAGGTTATCTGGATAAGTCAAAGATCTCAGGAAAGGCAAGAAAATTCTTTTTGTACCTAGTAAGAAGGGCTACTCCAAGATTTAGGTGCAGAATCCTCTGGATGGCATCAGAGTGGCTAGGGATGTCTTATCTTTGGGATCTGGTGGATCTATTCCACAAAGGTTCCTTTTAAGGCTTCCCTTGCTGGTGAGTTCAATCATTATGCCATTGGTATCCAACAACCTGAATCTTAAGCTTCCAGTGTATGTGTTTCCTTTCTTAGACTGTGGGGCTTGGGGAACAGGTCCATTCTCATTTCTTGGGAGGATCTGGACAGCTTTGTGTTTGTTCCAGTGGCTCTCATTCCTCAGGTGACTCAAGATGATCACCTACAGGTGCAGAATCATCATGATTGCACCAGGATAGCCAAGATTCTTCAGGTGATTTAGAAGATGACCACCTTCAGTTGCAGATTCATCATGCTTGAATCATGATGGTCATGGTGGATGTTCTTGGTTGTGGGACCTGGTAAATCTATGCACATCTGAGGCTTCTTGGTGGTGAACTTCTCAGATACTACTTTTCTAGATGTAGCAAATTTCCTTAATTATTTCTTTAAGGAAAGGAATCTTAAGCCATCTACTATTGCTGGTTACAGAATAACAATGGTAGATTGCTTTCCTTGAAGGGGAATAAGTCTCTAGAACTCTTCAGCTGTATAGATTGTTGACATATTTCTATAGAGACAATCCAGTAGCCAATAGGTTAAGCCTTCTTTTCCTTTTGTCTCTGGTCTTGTTTGGTCTCACCAGACAGCCTTTTGAGCCTTTGGGGAAGATTTCTTGGAGGTTATTAACTTTCAAGACAGTCTTTCTTTTGACTTTGGCATTAGGCAAAGGAAGAAGGGTATTCTCGTTGGCTTTGTCTTCCCTTACTTTGAATAAGTATTGCTCACAAGTGGCTCTGGCCATTTATTAGCCAAGATTCAGTTGGCTTCGGATGGGCCTACTTCAGTTAAGCTGGTCGATATGCCAGCTCTCAATCACTGGGACAGCAGTTTTATTCAAGATAGATCTCTTTGTCTTGTGAGGTTTTGAAATACTTTTACTTGGGACTAAGGATTCAATGAGGAATTATTATGTCTTGTCTGTGCCTAGTTAAGAAGGCTTTACAGCAGTTTTTTTCAGGTCAACTATCTTTTCTTGCTGTAGGCAGACTAGCATTTTGACTGAGGAGAAGTCAAATTCTGACTCTCAACAGCAGCGAGTCAAAGCAAGAATCTTTGGGTTTTAGGATAGTGTTCTGTATATGAATTTTCAGATGCCAGTTACTGGAAACCATAACTTTTTCACCAATTTTCAGTCTCACCTGCTTGGTTTGCTTGTGGTCAGACTTTGATATTGTGTCCTACAGTTTGTTATCTTATAAGTATATGTGTGATACTTATTTTGATACTTTAGTATACATTTGCATCTGTATGTCTGTCATACTATCTGTCTTTTTATTAGGCAGAATTGTTGACTTCATTCAGACTTGGAGTTACACAATATGCTGATGACACTTCCAATATTTGTGTCACCTGTGTGGGTGTTGGATGTTTGTCTACATACAGCATTCAACTGTGGCAATAACTGGCAATTTGTGAGAACTTCAACTACATACTATGATTTAGGGGATCTGTATGGTATGTGGTGACTGTTGGAAGTTTATATGTTGTGGTATGCATGTAAATTTCAATGTAACTTCTCATAATGTTTTAGTTGTAGGCTAGGTAGTGAGTCTCTGTTATGATTACTTCCTTCCTACAACAGCAACAACAACAACAACAAGGCTGTGTTGTTTTGTAGTGCTCAACAGTTCCACTGCCTCATCTGGGAGGTTAGTTTGGATCTGAATGCCTATAGGTTTGTGCTGTGTATGATAGCTGTGCAGAGTGGTGTACTGGGTCTTTAAATTCTAGTACTGCCCTCCTTCCATGAAGGCTGCATTCAGCAATGGTCAGGAAATGGTAAGTGTATTTTTCGCAATAAAATTGAAAAATTTTGTTGTAATTTTAATTTTTATTAGATAAATACTTACCATTTCCTGACCAGGATAGTCCCCCCCTGCCTCCCCGCAGATTCAGTACTAGGGGAGTATTTTCTGCAACAAAAATAATGAAGGTTGTTTACTAGCGTGGTCACATGACCACTAGGGGGACATGCTAGTTCACACTCACTCACTGGCCTCTTAAGGTTTCTTAAAACGTTTCTCAACGTTGGCCAGTGAGTTGGATGGCACCAACATATAGCAATGGTCAGGAAATGGTAAGTATTTATCTAATAAAAATTAAAATTACAACAAAATTTTTCAAATTGTTGTGAATGTTGGACAAGAAGTCGACCCGTTTGGTGTCCCTCCATGCACAAGCTATCAAGTTGTCACTTCTCATGAATTTAGGTTCATCACCTTTATTCAGAGGGAGGGTGGCTGCGTATAGTCCACATGGCATATTTTTCCTTGTGTGTCGCACGGTGCCACAAGCACCTGTTCCACAGTCCTCAAGTTTTTGGAAAAGTTTGGGTGATGAATAATAGTTATTCATGAAATTGATGTGTCCTTTGTTTAAAAAACCATCAAGCAATTTCAGGCAAATGGTTTCAGTGACAGTAAAATTTTCCTCAGTTGTAACACTCCCTTGTCCACCATAGGTAATGAATTTCAAAGCATACCCAGTCTTACTTTCACACAAAGCAAATTGTTTTATTCTCCATCTTACAGGTTTGCTTGGTAAATACTGCTTCATGTGGAGACGACCTTTAATTTGATAATGCTTTCATCTATGGATAATTCTTTTGTGGGCCTATAAACTTCTGTATAGCGTGGCCCACAAATGTTCAGAAGGTCTCTTATTTTCCATAGGGAATCATAATTTGGTGTTGTCAGAGTGAGCTGAAAACTCAGCAGGCTGGTCAAAAGACTGCAGTGATTATAAGTTGGTTTGCTGACATATCAGTTCAAAAGCCTCCTCTGAAAAAAAAGCTTAAAAAATCCAATGGTGAAAATCCATTGGTGTCAACAAGCACACCCCTATGCTCAGTGAAATCTGGTTAGCAATCATTGTTCAACGGATCCTCAGCATGGTACCAGTCCCAATCAAAAACATATCCTGGTTGTTCCTCATTTCCCCCCTGTGCTTCTACATCACTTTGATTTTCCTGTTCAATTACATCTTGAATCTCATCTGGTACACTCTCAAGTGCATTGTCATTTTGAATACCACTTTCATAAGCTAATTCTTGATTTATTGGGTTTTAAGTATCTTCAGCACTGTGCTGTTCACTTTCAGTTACATCGTGAACATTACTAGCTTCATAGGCCTGTCTCTTCTTTTTCTGTCCAACAGTATTTTTCCGTCTTTTAGTAGCCCTTTGATTATTGCCCTTTGACCTGACTGTGCTTTCTCTTTCCTTTACTTGCAGCAAAGCTGGTGTCATTATCAAATGATTCTAGTCCTGTCACAGATGAGAAACTTTGAGTAACAGTATATGCCTTTGTGGAAATTATTATTTTTATCAATTTAGTGTATATCATGAGTGCATTATTTTTAATGTGTAAAACTAAAACAAGCAAAAACACAACAAAATACCTCTCCTGTGATTCTTTTTTAGTATTCTATTTGTACCTCAAATAGTTTAAGAAATATTAATGAAAAATCTCAAAATGTTTATACATTTATTGTGCTAATTATTATCTCCAGCCGGGCTTTAGCCAGGGAGAAAGATTATAAAATACATCATGTGTGTGGGTGCGTTAGTGTGTCACACAGATTTCTCCAAAACTACTACAGCTACAGATTTTTTGTAAATTAATTGTCCCAATGAATTTTCACGCTCTCGAAAATTTTGCTGGTTTTGTGGACATAGGCCTAAAGGTAAGTGAGTAATAGCAATATTTGCTACTTTGAGTAAAGGACTCAGAACTCAAAAACCATTGCAGTCAGAGCTTTTTCTTCAAATATGTTGTTCAGTTACTTTGTCCCTAACTGTAAGGTGGTACATAGTTTGGGGTTCCATTACATACCATAAATGAGTAATAGCTATTTTCTTATTTGTAGCAAAAAATGAGAGAAGTATGTCAAATATCTGCAAAAGTATTAAAGTTAGGCAAATCTTGTGAAATATGTTATTCATTTAGTTTTTGGCAAGCTATCATGTGGTAAAGTTTTAGACCTGTTGCACATTGGATAGCTCAGTAATAGCTACTTTGATATTCTTACTGTTGAGTAAATCCATTGTAACTGCTAAACTATTGCAGTTACAGTATTTTCCTAAAATATGTTGTTCAGCTACTTTGTCCATAACTATAAGATGACATATAGTTTTGGATTCCATTGCATGCCATAAATGAGTAATAACTATTTTCATATTTGTAGCAAAATAATGACAGAAGTAAATGTCAGATATCTTCAAAAGGAATGAAGTTAGGCAAATCTTTTCAAGTATGTTATTAAATTTAGTTTTTCATAAGCTGTCATATGTTAAAGTTTCAAACCTGTTGCACATTGGATAGCTGAGTAATAGCTACTTTGAAATTCTTACTGTTGAGTAAATCTATTGTAACTCCTAAACTATTGCAGTTAAACTATTTTCCTAAAATATGTTGTTCAGCTACTTTGTAGTTAACAATAAGATGGCATATAGTTTTTGGTTCCATTGGATGGCATAAGTGAATAATAATGTTCATATTTGTAGCAAAATAATAACAGAAGTAAATGTCAAATATCTTCAGAAGTATTAAAGTTAGGCAAATCTTTTCAAATATTTTGTTCATCTAGTTTTTGATAAGCTATCGCAATAGTAAAGTTTCAAACCTGTTGCACATTGAATAGCTGAGTAATAGCTACTTTGACGTTCTTACTGTTGAGTAAATCCATTATAACTCCAAAACCATTGCAGTTACAGTATTTTCCTAAAATATATTGTTCAACTACTTTGTCCTTAACTATAAGGTGGTACATAGTTCAGGGTTCCATTGCATGCTATAGGTGAGAAATAGCTACCTTCTTATTTGTAGGAAATAATGACAAAATGTAAATGTGAAATATCTTCAAAAGTATTAAAGTTAAGCAAATCTTTTCAAATATATTACTCATCTGGTTCATATGTTATTCATCATATGTTATTCAAGCTATCATATGATAAAGTTTCAGACCTGTTGCACATTTTATAGCTGAGTAATACGTACTTTGAAATTCTTACTGTTGAGTAAATTTATTGTAACTCCAAAATTATCTTGGAAACAGTGCGAGATAGAGCAATTTCGAAGATAAATAAGTCACTCACTTACTTTTGGGTGATCTACCACATAGTGAAATTGCAGATCTATAGCTCTTTGCATAGCTGAGTCACAGCTACTAAAATGAGTAAATGTCTTTTATCTCTAAAAGTATTGAAGATATGCAATTTCTTCTAAATAAGTCATTCAACTACTTTTGGCTGATCTAACACATAGGGAAGTTGCAGAACTATAGCTCTTTGGATAGCTGAGTAATAGCTACTAAAATGAGCAAATGTTTTTTATCTCTAAAAGTATTACAGACAGTCCCCCCAAAGTTCCCCAACACAGTGATAACACACACAGAGGGTACTCAGGTCTATTTATGATACATATGATTCTTTAACATGTGTAGATACGTTCACTATGTCTGGAAATATTTACATTTCCCATAGAATAAATGCAAAGTATAGTGAATCACATAATGTATAAATGCAAAAAATAGCACACAAAATACACTCAATACACTAAGTTAAGTGAGCCAGTCAGTCTGACCTTAAATGGGCCAACTCTAAAAGGTGAAGGTCACAATTCTTGACCTCTGATAAAAGCCGTGTGACCAAAGGTGAAACTAGAAAAGTTGGCAACGACCTTGAGCAAAGGTCACATCTAAGGTCACATTACTAAACTGATACTCAAGCAAGGTCACACATGAAGATAAAGTGAGAAATTTAGAAATAAGTTAGAGTCAGACTGGAAGGCTCTACAACCACGAGTGAATAAGCAATTTTATAGCATAATAAATGATATAATATATTATTGAAAACCCCAAACCCAAACCTAGCATTTAGGGCATTTATTTGGTATGTAACATTTGGTGAAAAGTAGTGGCAACCTCGGATGCACAGCATGGGTCATCCTGAATGTACCTCCACACACAATCCAACGTCCAGGTGCCCTGAACCTTAATTTCTTGAAGAGGAACATTTGCATTAAAAGCCAAAGAGGCACCTGAACGCTGGAAAGCATGAAAGGTGAAAAAATGAGGTGCTAGGTGCAATTTTTTATTGATAAGGGACAGAGTCTTTCTGATCTTTGAATCAATCAATACCCTCCAACCTACAGTATATTTGTATTGAAACAATGGTTCATTAGCTGAAGGATTGTAGAAGTGCTACAGAGCTTTTAAAGCTGCATAAGGACAGACAGGATTCCTGCCCAAACAAGGAAGAGAAATAATTTTGACATGGTCTCTGGTCTGGATGGTCTTAGACCATTTTACAAGGATTTTAACCATGTTTTTGTCGAAGAATATGTCACCCCAGCCAAATGTCTGGTGAAATCAAAGGTACTGAAGGAATAAGGGGCAAGGTTAGAACCCCAAAAATGCTACAAGGAAGACTGCCTTGAAGACCCTACCCATGTATATATGATCACATTGATGAACTCTTTGAAGTAAAATATCTAAAGAAATAATGTTATGAACCGTGACATTGATGGGTCTATTCAGCTTCAAAGCCCTGACATAATACTTTATTCTCCTGTCATCTAGAGGTGAGGTGTTCAAACCCAGAACCACCAGTTTTGCTTTAATAGCAACCAGATAATTTGATATCATATTTACAGAGACTTGATTGGTATTTAAGCACTCCATAAAGGCCAGAATATGACTAACAATCAATTTACACACATCTACCTCCAGAAAAATACAGAAACACATGAATGTTCTGAACATTGAGGTATAGGCTTTGGCAGTGGCAGGTCTGAAGGCACCTTGAAGCCTAGCAGTGGGTGTTGTAGTCAGATTCTTGAGCCTCTTGTTGCCTAAAACAAAGCATAGTAACTGTGATTAAAATTATATTTCAGCATCAATATCTGTCGCCTCTAAGGTGACAGGCACCCAGCATGCGCCAGGCAGTAACATTTGCAATTCATTTATATCATTAACACTATTGGACCATCTTGATAACAAATCCGCAGTCCTGTTATGTTTACCCATAACATGAACATAAGATAACTCTATGTCATGAGTAGCGGCCCAAAGCCAAATATTTCGAGCACATGCCCCCAAAAAGGGGTCCTTTGCCCTACCCAACTGTAAGACACACACAACAGCTTGGTTATCACAGTGGATTAAGACCTGTTTTCCAGCCCAATGACGACAGAAAACTTTCCGGGCCACTAGGATGTTAACCATCTCTAGGTGTGCAATATTCAAACCTTTATAACCATAGCTGATTGGAAGATGATAAACATAGTTCTGCCAAACTCCGCCTAAACAAGCATCTAAATGGACTTGATGATGACATATTTTATGGTCATATAATGACGCCCCATTATACATGGGAAGGAATTTCTCAAGCCATCTTAAATCCCTATGAAAGTCAGCATCTAACTGAATGCTAGCATTGTCATAATTGGACCTAAGAGTTTGCAACATCCTGTTCAAGAAATACCGAGCAGGCCTAACACATTTGTCTATATATAGCAAATGGCCTAACAGAGATTGAAGTTGACGCTTTGAACATGTCTTTTTATTCTTCCAATCCTTGACCGTGTTAGAAATTTGACACAATTTTTCTGCTGGAATAGAAATACTGCCAGCAACAGTGTTGATCTCAACCCCTAGGCAAATTACAGAGGTGGCCGGAGGGACCAATTTCTTCTGACTGACAGTCAAACCCAGTCTTTGTAAAAGGTCAAATAAAAAGTCAAAGGAGGCCTTTGCGTCAGACGGAACGCCGAAACCAATGTAATCATCTACATAATCTATCACTTTATGACCATGACGACGCATAGCGTCACTGACACGCTGAAAGATCTGGGAACCGTGCCGACTCCCAAAGGGAACGCAGGTATCGATGTAAACGTCACGCCAGTGAAGACCCAAAAGGTCATAATCCAATGGATCCACCTTGATATGCCTGAAGGCCCTACTGATGTCAATTTTATACAAGTGGGCACCCTTCCCTAGACTTTTAAGTTGATCAATGATATTATCGACTGTAGGAAGGACCAAGGCGAAATCAGTTCCAAGATAAGAGTCCTTATCTATACCTGCATTAACTGAACAGCCAATTGGCCAGCTAAGGTCTGTGATCACACGCCTATGCTCAGATCCAGGCTTATCTCTGGTCATAAAGGGAGATATATGTCCATTTTTACAGGGAGGTTGTTTAAAGGGGCCTACAATTGCTTTAAACTGAGCTTCTTTCAAATAGGCCTCAATATCATTTGGATGTTCCAGAGCTGACTTGTGGTTTTCGCCCTCCCAATGAAGTGGAGCATTTCTATTAAAGTCAAGTGGAAACCCAAAAGTAAGGAAGTCCAGGAGCTGTTGGTCCCAACAATCCCTAAGTTCCTGATACCACACTTGAAGATTTAACTATCTACCATTATTCTAGCCCCTAAGTAGTTGGGTTTACCATATGCAGCAACAATTTTGTGTGCTTCAATGGGACAGTAGTTTGAATGGGACACTGGAATCAGATTCATGAAGATCAGACAGGGGGATAAAGCGAAACTCGCAATCTGTCTGGTCTTTCCAAATCTTGACCATTGGGTGATCTGAATTTTTCCACAATTTTTTCTTGGGGGTATTAAGCAAAATAGAAGTAAGATATTTTTCATCTAAACCATTGATATCGAAAATCTTGCAGTTATGACAATCTCTTACATGTGTTTTAGTCCCCCCTTCACTATCATGATCGTGAATTTTGTCATAGATGGCATTATCTTCAGAACCAATCCCATTCACAGCTATGTACTCAGGGGCTAAGGCCTTGCGAGTCATGGACACTGGGACCACGGAAGTGGCCATCTCTTGACCCATTTTATTACCTGGGTTCAAATCTGAGTTTCCTGGGTGTTTATTATTCCCGGCCCCACTGTCTTTAGCAATGTCCCTGCCATAAGCAACCCCACTCCTAGGTGGACTTGTGTCAACCGAAATACTGTTATCCTTGGTTATGTTGGCAGCATTGCCCACTACTGACGCATATGACCTATTTTTATCAATATTCTTGGAGTGGGAAATGCTACCGGTGTAATCTCGCAAACTATTATGACAATGACTACTGACTACTGAGGTGACTGACCTGTTCAAGTTGACTCCTTTGGTTTTACTGGCAACAGAGTTATTATCAGTGACACCCTTCTGATCACCGTCTTTAAGTACTTGGGCATACAACCTAGCATCCGAGAACATTGGACCATAGCTGTTGGCTAATTTTGGACTGTTAGTGGTCATATTTTTGAACCAAGTGCCACTAGTCTTTACTTTCTGCCTGACAAATTTGACACTTTGATTTTTTGACATGCCTAGCAAGTATTGACACAATTTTGGGTTGCATTCTTTCGAATACACATACCTTGTGCGAAATTTAACATTTTTGGTATTATCTTTTACCACACAATTTACATCATTACTGTTTGTTGAAGAGAGATCATGAGAGAGGCAACTGCTGCCCTGGGCCAATAAGTGACCCTTTGACGACTATGACCTCCAAGCACAGTATCTTGAGGCGAGGCTATTTTATGTTTTACCAAGCAATCAACATTCCCACCTCTTTTTGATTTAAAATTTTCACAACTACCTGATTTTACACGACTGTCCTTTTGCAACTGTTTCAACCTTTGGTCAACTTTTCTCTGAATTGATTTTTTGGATTTCAAAACATTAAGACTTGGAACTATCATTTCACTATCAGACACTTTTGATTTAGCAAAACTACTTATCTTTTGAGTCTGTTTTTGTGTGGCTTGCTTGACTGTAACCATGTCCTGCTCCACTGTGTCCAGCCTGTTGTTTACTCCGTGAAGTTGCTTCAAAATCTGCTGTAGTTCTGTAGCTTGATCTGCAGACGATGTCTTCTTAACTGTAAACTGTGATGCTTCTGTAGAAGACAAACTGACAGGTGAACTCTGTAGTTGACGCCCTGGTGAAGACTTGACACAGTTTCTGCCAGTTGGAGGTTTGTCATGTTTGTCCCCACATTTTTTACAGAATTTTTTGTTTGGCATAATGTGATGTGTAGATTATCACATATATTATAGTCAATGTTTCCTTCTTCTGGGTTGAAAATCAAGCATAAGGTTGTCAAAGCACTCTCCAGTCGTTCATAAAGTACTTCACACAAGTACTAAGTACATAAAGTTCAGTTAATGATGGTTGACACATGTGCACACAAAGTCCCATATATTGACACACAGTTCCATGGCTGAGAAGTTCACACACAACATATCAAGCTGTTCATTATATTAGAGTTCCAATGTCATCATATTAAAATGTAAATAAAATTGTTCTTTTAAAAACCATAAAATCCATTAGTTTTCCATGATACTGCCTAGATTGTCGACTCCCAGCAAAACAGAGTCAATTTTTATGAATTATTTCACTTGAAACTTCCACTTTATAAAATGTAAATTATTTGGCTCCCGCTGGGTCGACAAGCCAAGAAGGACTTGAAGGGCAAGTTGCACATGGTGTGGGGAGCCCTGAGGGCGGACCAATAGGATCCTTTGTTACAATTTTATGCCAAGGTGACCACATGGGCCCACCTGATTTATAATTGTGGAACCCTAATATTTACTCAACCACCAGACTATTCAATGAAATTGAATCTAAACACCTGGTTGTCATGACTAGGGCATACTTGCAGAAAACATAACATTAGACTGGTACCCTAAATCTGAGGGAACTGAGGGACTGACCCCCTTCGTGCCTAAACACCAAGGCTGATAAGCAATTTCTTCTGAATAAGTCATTTAATTACTTTTGGCTGATACCACATAGTGAAGTTACAGAACTGTAGCTCTTTGGATTGCAGAGTAATAGCTACTAAAATGAGTAAATGTCTTTTATCTCTAAAAGTGTTACAGATAGGCAATTTCTTCTAAATAAATCCTTCACCTACTTTTGGTTGATCTACAAGATAGTGAAATTGCAGAACTGTAGCTCTTTCCATAGCTGAGCAACAGCTGCTTAAATGAGTAAATACCTTTTATATTTAAATAAAGTGTTGCACATAGGCTATTTCTTTTTAATAAGTCATTCACCTACTTTTGGGTGATCTACCACATACTGGAGTAGCATAACTGTAGTTCTTAGGATTGCAGAGTAAATGTCTTTTATCTATAAAAGTGTTACATGTTTTGACTTCAAGATGTTTGATGTCATTAACGGAGAAGATGGCCCTGGAGGGACACCTTTACATGAGACCCATCTAGTTTCACCTCGAGGAGCACTGGAGTTTTTCCTTAGTTGTTGGGCATCCTTCTTCATTGGTCAAAGTCCATTTCAGCTCACCTACAGTAGTTGCAAAATCCTGCAAACATGATGAAGTATGCAGACCTTCACCCTAAAAAACAGTAAGGTTGGGATGTTTACTTAGAGCAAGTCTCTACAAAAAGCCTGTGGTCAGACAGGGATATAAAGGCTACACATAAATGTTCTAGAGTAGAAGGCAGTTTCTCTGGCCCTGAAAAGGTTCAAGGACCAGTACCAAAACCAAACAGTTTTGGTTGCTACAGAAAACTCAACAGTAGTAGCCTATATAGACAAACAAGGAGGAACCCACTCGGGGAAAATGTGTGCTCTCCTGTGGAAAATCATGATGCGATCACTACCAGATAACTCTTAAGAGCCAGGCACATTCCAGGGTGCCTCGATGTGATGGTCTACCTTCTATCCAGTCCAATAAACAGAATGGTCACTGCATCCGCAGATGTTCAAACAGGTCTGCCAAGTGGTTCACTCCTCATGTAGATCTATTTGCCACTCATCTGAACCTCTAAGTTCCATTGTATGTATCTCCAGTCCCAGACCAACATGCTTGGGACATAGATGCTCTGTACATAATCTGGTCGGGTCTCACTACTTATGCTTACCCTCCTATGGCTCTCCTCCCTCAAACATCAGGCAGTGCAACTGCCTCATCATTGTAATATCCCCAGGCTGGTCAGGAATGCCCTGGTTTTGGGACCTAGTGCAGCTCTCAACAGAGATCCCACTCTACTACCAGTATCAACAACACTTCTCAAACAGTCCCGCAACCAAGTGTTTCAAAGCAATCCACAACATTTCAACCTCCATGTCTGACATAGCTCAGACTTCAGATCCGCTACTCTCTCTTCTTGGTTAAACAAACTATCCTACTTTGTTACACAACAAACAAGCAGACCAACAGTCCTTGGACTTGGTCCAAGTTAAAGCGCATGACATTAGCGCCTTTTTGGCCTCTAAGGCCTTTTACATTGGGGTTTTGGAGGACCACATCATGCAAGCTTGTCACTGGAAAACTTATTTGAAAACCCATTTTCAAATTTTTTACCTAAAAGACCTTTCTTGGTTAGATAACGACAACAATATGTATCTGGGTCTAGTAGTAGTGGCACAGCAAGTCCTAGACCCTTCTCCTCAGCCTAGTTATCCTCGGAAAGAAAAGAAGGGGGGGCACATCCGCTGCAGCCAAGTCTTCAGGAGTCTAAATCCCATGGTCTAGGTATATGACTACCTCCTCAGGATGTTTGGTAAGGTCTTTTATTTTTTATTTCAGTGACAGTATTTAACATGTATTTAGGACTTATTCAGGTGAACCCATAATCTTATCATAAGGGTGGCAAGTTGATGAGATTTTTAAGCCTAGGGCTTATTTTTATTCGTGGTGAAGCCCTTGGGGCTATATACCATATAAGTGAGCACGGCTGCACTTAACCCTTCAAAATCCAGACATCCAGCTTTAGTACTGTCATTCATTCAAATATTTTGGTTTTTGGCTTCTTACAGGCCCAGTTTCCAGAACCGGCACACTGTAAGCCGGACTCAAACTGGTCTTTCTAATGCATTCATTCTAATCTAATTAATTCAAAATCCAAGAAAAATTGACAAATACTTCCAGTCTCAGCTGCAATCCCTCCACCGAGCGGTTGGATTCAGCATTCAGATCCACATGGTAAGCTATTGTAGTGCAATAAAATTGAAAATTTTAATTACTTAGCTTACCATGTGGAACTGAAGAGAGTCCCACCCTGCCTCTCTGCTGTATTACATCTGAGGGGGTACAGGCAAAATTACAACTCGAAAGAAGGGAGATGAAGCGGTATTTCACTTCGAGGCTCACCTTCCTGTGAGGCACCGGCCAGTACTAGACATCTAGTTTTCTTGGACGTTGGCCAGGGCCTGCAGCCATCCGAGATCAGCATTCAATTCCACATCGTAAGCATGTAATGTATAAAAGCTACATTTAAGTAATTAAAATTTTCAAGTTAAAGGCCTTCTCCCCAATGGTAAGAATGCTCATTCACCATTATTACAGTTAAAACGACCTCATAAAGCCAGTCAAAGTGGCTTGGCACTGGCATCATATCACAGTGAAGTCATCGTTTTATGAAACATGATGTCAATTTTGTGTCCCCTATGCTCAATAAAAAAATGTATTTTTATTTTGATGTTATATCCTAAAAAATATAGATATATACATGTTCAGCCATTTTGTTTGGAGTGCTGAATTTAACTGTAGATGTTTTAACAACATGTCAAAAAAGTGTGAAAATTCCTGATGTAATTTAGCAATTTAATGGGAAGACATTGTATTTTTTTGGTCAGATTGCAGAGATGAAGGAGTGGTTTATAGCTTTTCGGGACCAGAATGTCTCAGTGAGGGACTACAGGCCTTACTTCAGACCCGTGATATCATATTTAGAAGGAGCCTGGACTTATATAGAAGGGGAAGATGCAGAGGTCATGTCATTAAATTTCTCACTATTCTGACAAATGAAGATTGATACAGTATAGATATTCATATTTTCATGTTGTATTTTATAAAAAAAATATCTGTCAAAGGTATTTTATAAAAAAATATATCTCAAAGATAGTGTAAAATATAGACCAACAGATTTTCTTTGCATTAAATATGTATTGACTTAGACAAACATACACAGAAACAGTTAAACTGTCAGAGTAGAGATGTGTCACATATTGGCTGTTTCAGTAACAATGTATCTGATGAAAAACAGGCCCCATTATAAAATCTTTTACACTTGGTTGTAGCAGTTGAAAGACATTGTACTACACCTTTATAAACTCACATTTATAGCTGACTAAGCTGAGTGTACATAAAATGCATACTTTTTCAGATTGACGAACCATTTTATAGTGAAAGACACTATGTTGATGCAAAAACATGGTATAATCTTGAAGAACACAATCGTTATGAGGGATACACAGGTTTCAAGCATCCAAATGAAAATACAGCCTACCTACCTAAGAAGATTATTGGCATAGCATCAAATGGAACTCCGATCTTTGCTCAATGGAATTACCGTATTTTGTCTCATCCATTGGATTTTGATGTGCCATTAAAAAATTTAAGGCCAGTTGACGATTTGCAGTCCCGTGGTTCTGCAGGGATGACTTTTGAACGGTACATACAATCTCAGTTTGCCAGGTTTAGTGTTATTCCCGAAGATATGGACCCTTCCACTGAATCTAGGACCCACAATTACTTTCTGGACGAAATCATGGGGAGTATTCCTGGTAAGGACAACTACCAAGGAGACCTGAGGGAAGATGGCTACTTTGGTTTGATGAGCGATTCACTGACTGGCAAACCAATGAATACAGCCTACTATCACAGAAAGTTCATGAAAAAGTTGGGGAATGCAGACCCTAGGAAAACACAGGAGCATGGCTTTTCTGATCCCTGTCTGTTTATGGCAATGACCACTCAAGATAAAGTAGTTGGCATGGAAGACATCCGATGTGCAACAGCCAAAGGGAAGTTCACATGTGACAGTGCAATGAAGAAATGGACCTATGCCATTCCCCTTGAAATCATCTACCTGACCCCACTTCATAACTGGAACCCTTACAACTTGGAATACAAAGGGGAGGCAGATTCCCCTGAAGGGAAGACTGTGACAGATGGTGGGAATAGGATTGGCAGCAAGAGTAAACCATTTGATGGAACCCACTCTAAGTTCTTCTTAGGAGTTCCACATGGTTTCTACTTTGATGACCCAGGAACTAATGGTAATCACCAGTAAAATCTGTCCTTCACAATATTATCACAAAGCATTTTGCTGTTAACAAAACAGTGCACTTAACTGATATGATTCTTGAGACACTTGAGATATTATTTAAGTCAGATCACATTATTTCATTAAACATTTACTTCTTACATAATTTGGCCAGATATCCATAGTTATTGTTATTATTATGAAGGATACATAATGTTGATAAAGACATGTTACTTCAGACATTTCATGACACATGATGCAATGACCTGGCAAGCAAACATAACTAGAAAAAGAATTTTGCTAATGCAAAAATGAAGTGTCCCACAGCAGATAAAGTGTATAATTATAACATACTAGTTCAGACATTTCCGCACCTATAATGCAATGGCCTGGCAAGGAGACATAACTAGAAAAAGAATTTTGCTAGTGCAAAAATGAAGCGTCCCACAGCAGATAAAGTGAATAGTAGTAAAAAGAAGTAGTAAAGATAAAGGCTAGTTAAATACATAACATTGTTAACTGTCATTTATACAAGTGTCATGTTTTTTATTTTGAAAAAAGACCATTTAACCTCTGATGGAGGTGGGGAGTTCAGGGTGATGAGATTTGATTGAAGTAATTTTTATCTCCCAGGCCCATGACTTGCTTTTGCCTTCCCAAACATTCCCAAGGTCTAGTTGCAAGTACAAAAGAGATACTGATCAAAAACTGAAAATCGCACACCTTTGGGTTAATAAAATTGACCTTGAAATGTAAGAAGGGTGTAAAAAGCCAAATCAGTAGGCCTGAAGAGCCTTAAAGAATAATTCAGTGAAGTTTTACAGAATTCCAGGAAACGTCTGTTTAAAGATACTGCAAAATACAAGAAAATCAAATTTATGATCCCAGTTTGACCATGAGGGGGTATTAAAAGGTAAATATGCTGGGATTTTAGAATCCCAGGTGTTGGATTTGTATTACCTCCCAATACATTCCCACGCTCTAATAGCAATAATAAAAGAGATATTAGGCAATAAGTGAAAACCTGATCATTTAGGATACAGAATTGACTTTGAAAAGCAAGAATGTAGCAGGAAGCCATATCACTAGGTATATATAGTTTAGAAGAATAATAAGAAAAAGTTTTATTGGATTTCAGGCATATATTTGAAGCAAAAATACAAGATAATCATCTTTATGACCCAATTTAGACCATGAGTGAGGCTTTAGAAATTTGGTGGAAGTTTTTTGAATCCCAGGGCATAGTTTCCTGTTAGCTCTCAATCCATTTCACAGCTGTAAATCACAAACTAAAGGAGATATTTGACATTATTCAAATCTCTTCTGCCTATATACAGCATACCAAAGATACCTGATTTCCCAGATTTTGAGATAACCCTAACATGAAGATGCAACATTTGAAACTAGAAACCCATTTTTCACACTTCAATGACACCTTGAACCGGTGTAAGGTCTTCAGTGTAAATATACAATGTATATACACCCTCACCCTCATTCAGTCAATTATGGTCTGATTAATCTAAAATTCATTTCACAGTAAATTTTGATGTGAGGAAACCACTTGCCACATTTGGTTGATCTTTATGTCTATATGATCTTATCTCTCTGGACTATTGTAACTCTCTGTTCAGAGGTTTGTCCGGTTTCAATCAGCACAAATTGCAAAGTATTCAGAACACCCTTGCTCGTATTGTTACAAATCATAGAAAGTATGCTCATGTTACACCCATTCTACAGAAACTCCACTGGTTGCCTGTTAAGTATCGTTGTATTTTCGAAACCGCAACACTTGTGTATAAATTTTTGCATAGTGGTTCTCCTTCTTACTTCGAACCGTTCTTGTCTTTTAGTAGTTGTCCCTATAGTACTAGGCATTGTCACCCAGATCGTCAATACCTTACAGTTCCTCCTTTCCATTCATCAGTCTTTAAGTCAGCCAAACATTTTGGCCATAGTTTTGCCTTTGATGCTCCTAAGATCTGGAATGACCTCCCTCAAGATGTTCGCAGTGCAACATCGGTTGCCTCCTTCAGAAAGAAGCTTAAAACTTACCTGTTTGCAAAAGCCTACCCACCATAGCCTCTCCCGTCACATCTGTGTCTCCTTGGTACGACCTGGCTATGTCCCTTGATTAACGATAACTGCCTTGCTTTATGTTTAGATGCGCCTTAGAGTCCATCAGTGATGGAGATTAAGCGCTATAAAAGTCCACATTAGATTAGATTAGATTTATGTTGTACTCTGTAAAATTCTGGCAGCAAAGGAAATACAAGAAAAAAAATTATTTTTTATCTTGTGATCTTGATAAAAATCATACCTGTCAAAAATTTTTACACTGCCTATAGATGACGACTGCCAAAGATCATTTTGGTAGGTGCTATGGGTATATTAAGGGAGGGGTGGGATTTCATGTCTTAAAATGGTGTGAAGCCAATAAGCGTCCCTTTTTCAAATTACTGGTTACACAACTTAACTATAAAATATGTACCATATTTCAATTACAGAATTCCCCAAGAGTGGATACTATGTCTTGGACAGAAATAACATTCCAAGAGCAGTCATGGCATCTGGTGTCACCACAATATTGTTCACAATTCCAGGTATTGCACAGGAATTTCTATCCCATTTCAGTGTAATCTTGTCATGATCATAACATCTTCAGTTTTATTAGCTATCTTGGGTTTTGCAACTTTATAATATTTTTTAATTGAAACAGGCTTACCTTTCACATTGTGACTTTCCATTATGTTTGAAAAGCACCGGTAGTCTGGAAATGGATAGAGAAAGAGGAATTTTGAATTCTATACAACATCACTGGCTATTCAAGATGGCTGGAAATGGTTTTACATTTTTCTGCAATATTTAGATTTTTGAAACAATATTTTCAGATACAACAACACTATAAGTATCTCAAATGGTTAGAGACACATCAGTTTTTGGATCTTTTTCAACCAGAGCTGGAATCCTCATATAAAATTTTCATTTTTGACAGATTTTTCAGTTCTAACTTCTGTTCATGCAAGCACACAGAGTTAAGACTATGGTCGAACAATGTTAACTGTCATTGTGCCAAAATAAAATTAAGATTTTTGTATTTACTGTAAGCTGAACAAAGACTTTGTTTTAACCTAAGCTACAGATACAGACACAGTAGTGTCAATAAGCTAAACAAGATAACAATACGAAAAGCTGTACAAGTGCTTGTATAATTTATGCTAAGTGCATTTGTGTAAGTCATAACTGGTCTAGCCATGGTTTTGTACATGTTATTTGCTTGTATAAACCTACACATGACATACATGTATATATGTTTCTATTTTCAGGTGTTGGGAAGATAAGACAGAGGTACCCAATAGTCCCAGTCTATGATGAAGGCTCTGTTGTGTGGAAAGAACTGGCAGTACTAAAAGATATGATACTCAAACCCAAGGACTATGAGTACATGTACTACAAACAAGACCCTGATGCTGAAGCAAATGAAGGTAGTCCAGATATAGAGCTTCAGACAGGCTTATCTGTCGGGTATGACAACCCACACTATCACACCCTGCGGATCAGTGCAACGGATATGGAGAATATAATAGGAGGGATGACTGTAACGGTAATTACAGACCAAGCCTCTGGCCATACACACAGATTGAAGGTCGTCTACAATGAGAATGCCCCTGACTGTGACAGCCACATCCTGTGGAAGAGATGTGACCAGGCCAAGCAGTGTTTTGATAATCATCCACAGTGTCTGGAAGCGCCCAACATATAGCTTATAATGGCTGATGGGCCAAACATGACTTTTCAATGGAAACAATTTAGATGCGTAATTTGCATGTGTGTGTGTTACATTTTGGTGAGGTGTCAAATTTTCTGGAATATTCTAGCATGTAGTTAATAATACTGCATGATGAGCAAAGAAGTTGTTTTTTTAAATCATTGATACACTGAGTGAGTTTTAGATTTCTATGTCAGGTGTGTCGCTGCACATAGAAGAGAGGCTGAATGGCCCACAATTCTTTTATGGAACACAAAATTTATCTGTGCTTAATCTCCATCACTGGTGGATGCACTTGGAATTTCAAGATGACGACGTGAACAAAGCAGGGTCCAATTCAAGTAATATTGGTTATATAGGCACTTTTATGAATTCTTAGCAGTAGCACCATGAAGGAAGGTGAAATTTTATTATTATATTTTTATACTCATTTTATTGCATAAAAGAGTTGAGCATTTCCAGTCATTGCCATTTGTTTACTTTAATCTGAAAAGATATTCTGAGCTGTTTGTCTTCTCAGAATATGCAATCTGCACATGCACAAGATTTACCCTCATCACACTCGACATACCATCCCAAACTCACTCGCTGTGGATATGGACCATTTTAATTTTGTTTTGTCATTGTGCATAAATATCATGTGGTGAATTGAGACAATATGTTGCTCATTGTGTCTAAAACTGCTAGGGAAAACAGTAAAATTTTGTGGCCATTAATTTAATTAGAACTTCATAAATATTAAATAATAAACCTATTGAATTCATTAAATAATTTCATTTATCAAACAAATATAAATATAATTTAGAAAAATAGTAATGATTCTTTACTTGAATTTGTTATGTTTTGGTAAATAATGCCAGATATTAAAGATAGGCCTTGATCTTTCTTGATTATTTTTTATGAATTTTTAAAATAATTTTTAATGTTTTAAAAGTCATAAAATCATGCGCGAAATCACTTATAACTTGAGAAGTATTGCATTTAGAGCATTTTGTTAAAATAGGTTATTCAGCTACTTTTTCCATAGCTACAACATTGTGAGTAACTTGGGCATCTATCCCAATAGCTAAGTGAGTAATAGCTACTTTTAGATTTTTCAGTATTTTCCATAATTTTTCCATAATGAGTAAAATCACTTGTAATTTCAAAACTGTCGCATTTAGAGAAATTTGTATATGTTATTCAGCTACTTTTGGGTCAGCTGTAACATAATAAAATTGCAAACCCATTGCTCATTGCATAGCTGAATAATAGCTACTTTGAGGTTATCCCTTTTGAATAAATCAGTTTTAACATGAAAATAACTGCATTTAGAATATATTTTTTAAATACGTTTTTCACCTAGTATGTTTTGGTCAGCAATAACATAGTGAAATTCCAGACCTGCAGCTCATGGCATAGCCGAGCAATAGCTACTTTCAGGTTCTCACTGTTGAGTAAATCAATTGTAACTTGAAAACTACTGCATTTACAGTATTTTGCTTAAATATGTTGTTCACCTACTTTTGGGTCAGCTATAACATAGTAAAAATTCAGACAGGTAGCACAGTATTTTGTTTGTATATGTTCACCTACATTTGGGTCAGCTTTACCATAGTAAAATTGGAGACCTTTAACTTATTGCATAGCTAAGTAAAAGCTACTTTGAGATTCTCACTGTTGAATAAATCTGTTGTTACTCAAAAACTATTGCATTTACAGTATTTTGTTTAAACATGTTTCCACCTACTCTTTACACCTTAACAGTTACCTTAATGCTTTACTTTTGATACCATTTGCAGGGCACAACTTTTGTGTCCTTTTCTGTTTTCATTTCCACTCTGAAACTCACACAGTCAGCTGACACAGAGCCCATTCACGGGCACTGATTGCTTGTTATTATTGTGGTGTCACAACATTAAAAGACGAAAACAATGAAGTTATATTTTCTATTAGAAAAGTCATTTAAAAAGAAATTCTACAATGGATGTCATATGAATGTCAAATTTACCTAGCCTCAATGGAATACTGGTTATCAACTTGAAGACACACTTAACTGGGCTGTCACGTGGTCATTTATTTGAAATATTTTGTCTATGAAGCTACGTTGTGTGCTGTGAAGGTTATAGTTACTTATCTGTTCGGAGAATACAGCCACAGTACAGGTGCTCTGTCATTGGCACGTCTTTTCACTTCACCCCAGATCAGCCCAACTTCTTCTAGTTCTGCCTTAAGTTTAAAAATGTCCTCCAGCTTTTATAATTTTTTGTGTCACTAGCATTTATGCTGAGTGGCATATAGGGATTGCTTCGTCATCCAATTTTGTGGCATCTATCGTCGTCACACTTTGTATTCCGGACAGTATCTCAAAAATGGCTTGTCAGATTTAATTCAAATTTGGCATGTGGCTGTAACTGGTCCTGGGGGTGTGCTGTATAGTTTTGTGACCTTAAACTCCCACTAGTAAAATACTTAAACTCAATTTAAGTTTTTTCGTTTCCAGACAATATCTCAAAAATGGCGTGATGGATTCAATTCAAATTTGGCATGTGGTTGTAACTAGTTTTAAAGGTGTGCCCTATTTTAAGGTGACCTTAAACTCCCTTAAATAAAAAATTTATGTCTAGTTTACATTTTTGTCTTTCTCCATGGAGTATACTGAAAGTAACTTCAGAAATTTCATTCAACTTTTGGAATTGTATATAACTGGCCATAGGTAAGTGCCACACAATAAGGTGACCTTAAACTCCGATTAGTAACAGAATTATTTTACTTTAAGTTTGCTAACTTTTGAAAAATATTTCAAATATTGTGCAATTCTAGGCGTTTCAGTTGTGGATGTAACAAACCTTGAACAGAACTTTCAAGAAAAGATTACCTTAAACTTGCTAACATACAGCAGTGCAAACAAACTTTGAGTTTAAGGTTGGGGCAATATTTTTGGCATTTGGAAGATATTTTATATGCTAATTAGGACTTTTTACATCGATATTCGACATATATATCCACCAAAAATGGTCTCTTTTGTAAGGTTATAGTACGTTGCTGATATTATATAAACTAATGAGTTTAAGGTTGCATTAATTTGTGTCACTAACAGCTTTGATGGAAGACATACATGGCCAGAGTAGTCTTCACACTTACTTTCCTGAGAGTATCTCAAAAATGTCTTGATGAATTAAATTCCAATTTGGCATATTGATGAAACTTTTCCTCAAGGTGTGCCCTATTTAAGGTGACCTTAAACTCACAGTAGTAAGATACTTATATTGATTTGAAGGTTTTTTTGTTTCCGGATGGTATCTCAAAAATTTATTGATGGATTCAATTCAAATTTGGCATGTGCTTGTAACTGGTTTTCAAGGTGTGCCTTACTTTAAGGTGACCTTAAATTCTCATGTATTAAAGGTTATATTGAGTTTACATTATTTTTCAATAGAGTATACTGGAAATAACTTGAGAAATTTCATTCAAATTTTGTATGTATATGTAACTGGCCACAGGTAAGTGCATTTCAATAAGGTGACCTTAAACTCCCAGTAATAACAGAATTATATTCACTTTAAGTGTGGCAATTTTTCAACAGTATTTCAAACACTGGAATTCTAAGCATCTTTCAAGTTATGGATGTAACAAACCATGAAGAAAAGCTACAGGAAAAGATTCCCTTAAACTCCCTCACATCTGCAAACTAATTCTTTGAGGTTAAGGTTGGGACAATTTTTTGGTTTTTAAAAGATATTTGATGTGCTAATTAAGACTTTATTCTTTGATATTCATCATATATATCTGTCTACACCAAAAAAGTTCTTTTGTAAGGTTATAGTAAATTCCTGATATTTCATAAACTTATGAGTTTAAGGTTACATTTCTTTTGTGTCACTAGCAGCCATGTTTGAGGACAAATATGGTCAGTGTCGTTGTCACACATCCTTTCCAGAGAGTATCTCAAAAATGGCATGATGGATTAAATTCCAATTTGGCATGTGCATATAACTGGTTCTCAAGGTGTGTCCCATTTTAAGGTAACCTTAAACTCCCAGTAGTAATATACTTATATTGAGGTTAAGGTTATTCATTTCCAGACAGTATCTCAAAATGGGTTGATGGATTCAAATTCAAATTTGCCATGTGGTTGTAACTGGGTTTCAAGGTGTGCCCTATTTTAAGGTGACATTAAACTCACACATATTAAAAAGCTATTTGTTAAGTTTACATTTTTTATTTTTCCATAGAGTACACTGAAAATAAATTAAGAAATTTCATCCAAATTTTGCCATGTATATGTAACTGGCCATAGATAAGCCTCATACAATAAGGTGACCTTAAACTACCAGTAATAACAGAATTATAGTCACTTTAAGTTTGACAATTTTTAAACAGTATTTCAATTACTGTGCAATTCTATGCATGTTTCAGTTGTGGATGTAACAAACCTTGAACAGAACCTTCAGGAAAAGAATACCTTAAACTCCTTACCTTAAGCTAACATTGACTCTAAGGTTGGGACAATTGTTTTGGTGTTTGGAAGATATTTGATGTGCTGAGATGTTTTCATCGATATTCATCATGTGCATATATTAAGACAAAAAAAGGTCTCCTTTGTAAGGTTACAATAAATTGCTGATATTTTAGAAACTTATGAGTTTAAGGTTGTAACAGTTTGGTGTCACTCAGCTGTGATCACCTATAGGACCAGCATCGTCATCAGATTTTGTTTCTGGAAAATATGTCAAAAATTGCAAGTAGGATGAAATTCAAATTTGGCATGTGGGTGTTGCCGGTCATCGACATGTACCTTATTTTAAGATGACCTTAAACTCCCATTTATAACACATTTATATTGAATTTTACTTTTGCAATTTGTGGGCAATAGCTTAAAAGATGGCTTCACAGATTCAAATCAAATTTGGTACGTGGATGTAATTGCTCAAGGTGTGGCCCACTTTAAGGTGACCTTACACTCCTAGTGATAATATAACTATATTGAATTTAAGTTTTTCAATTTCTGGAGAGTATTTCAATTCTGCATGACAGATTTAATTTAAATTTGGTATGTTGATGTATCTAGTCCTGAAGGTGTGCCCTATTTTAAGGTGACCTTAAACTCCCATGTATAAAAGAATGTTACTGAGCTCAACTTTTTCTATGATTCCACAAAGTATACCAAAATGGCATGACATATTTGATCTATATTTTACAGGTACATGTAACTGATGTTGCAGAAATGCCCTGAGACTACATTGAGGTGACCTTTAACTCTCTGTAATGGCATAATTATAATTACTTTTCTTTTAAAATTTTGGATAATATCTTAAATTATGTGCAATAGATTTTAAGCACATTTAAATTTTGGCTATAAGTAACCTTGAACAGAGTCTACATGGTTAACATGACCTTAAACTCTTAACATTTGCATTGACTTACATTCAGTTTAAGGTTAGGACAAATTTCTGTGATGTTTTGGCAATATTAAAGTGATAGTTTAGAGTTTTTCATTTAAATTAAACATGTACATGTGTCTAGACCAAAACAGGATATTTATTGTAATGTTAACATATTTTAATTATTATATCCATCCAGCTGGACGTGAATATTATTTTTATTTTCCATATGAATCAGTCCTCATTGCTCCTAGGTCCTCAGTGGCCTAGTGGTTAGCAAGTTTGGCATCTAATCATAGGCTGTCACCTCTGTGGGTTCGAGTCCCACAAGTGGCAATTCTGAGGACCTGTCCCAATATGACCCTGGCTGTTGAACGGGACGTAAAACCCCAACTTTGACCTTTGACCTCATTGCTCCTCATTTATAGGTACAGTATTTTATGTGTCTCAGCTAAATTTGGTATGGAAGTTTAATGGCATGAGAGTTTGTGTGTGATTACTTTCTTGGTAATATCTGGCAACAAGTGTTGCCGTGGCAGCACTTTTTCATGTTTCTTGGGCTTTAATATCTTTTGGGGAGTTCTTACCATTCCAAACCCCTACATGGATTGGAGCTGATTAGTTTTATAACGACTTTTTTATGTTTCTTTGGCTTAAAAACTTTTCTCGGGTATCTTTGCATTCCAAATCCTTGCATTGATTTCAGCTGATTAGTCCTTCGGCAACACCTGGCAACAAGTGTTGCCGTAGCCACACTTTTTCATGTTTCTTGGGCTTTAATATCTTTTGGGGAGTTCTTAGCCACTGCATGGATTGGAGCTGATTAGTTTTAGAATGATAACTGGCAACAAGTGTTGCCATGGCAACACTTTTTTCTGTTTCGTGGACTTATAAATATTTTATGGGTTCTTTGCTTTCCATACCCCTGCATAGACTGGAGTGGATTAGTTTTTTAGCAAACCTGGCAACCAGTGTTGCCATGGCAACACTTTATTTGTTTCTTGGACTTGTAAATATTTTTTATGGTTTTTTTGCTTTCCATACCCTTGCACAGACTGCAGCTGATTAGCTTTTTGGCAACACCTGGCAACAAGTGTTGCCATGGCAACACTTTTTTCTTTTTTTAACTTACAAATATTTTTATGGGTTCTTTGTTTTCCATACCCTGCACAGATTTCAGCTGATTAGTCTTTCGGCAACACCTGGCAACAAGTGTTGCCATGGCAACACTTTTTTTCTGTTTCTTTGACTTATATTTCTGTGGATTTTTAGCATTCCAAACCCCTGCATGAATAGGAGCTAGTTAGCTTTTTCAGCAATATCATGCAGCTAGTGTTGCCATGGCAACAGTTTTTTCTGTTTCTCTGTTGTGGATATAAAGTCCTGAAGAAACCTGTGTGGTAAAGTAACTTAACACTCCACAAGATTAGACAATGATTGTTTGCTGTCCCACCAAATGGTGGACAAATAGATGTCCTACTTTCCTCAATGAAGAGACGAGGCAGACAAGACATGACCCATCTTGTGTACAATGCAATTACATGTATTATGACTAGCTGAGCATGCTTTACTAGTGGATTATCAGTGCAGAATTGATAGACAATGATCTTGCTTGTTTGCTCTCCCACAGAATGGCAGACAAATATAAGCCCTTCTTTCCTCCATGAAGAGAGGAAGCAGACAGGACATCTTGCACAATGCATTAATTTGTATGGTCATATGACTAGCAGTTTTAATTATATTTTTAACAAGGTGGGGCTTCATGACTCAGTCCTTCTGCAAGATGGTCTTGATTTGCAAAAATGCTGCACATCAACTATTTTTGTCTATCTGGCATAAGTTATGTCTTTCGAATTTCATCCGCTTCAGTCTTTAACCAACGCTGGTGACACAGTACACTTCTGTTGAATTCTTGTCTAATTTTAATTTGTTTTCAATGCTTTGACACCCATTTTTTCACAAAGGTCACTATTTGAGATTTTGTTTGGCCAGAATCTTCTGCTGATTTTTCTGAGGCAGGTATTATGACAAGAGTTCAGCACAGCCTTTTAATTTGTAATTACCCTCCAGCATTATAGTTGCATGAAGCAAAAGGAATTGAGTGTTTCCATGATCATAATTTTTGTATATAATTAGGTCACCTGGGTCAATATGTCCTGAGAGGGCTTAGTCTCACACAAACATATCAATGAGTGCTGGGGATAGGTTGGGGATGGCCCAGATAAAATATAATTACTGGCATTTGTACCTTAAGGAGGGATCTGGCTTTTTGCCTTTAGCCATCCACTGCATGTTTTTGACAGAATGGTGTTTTTGTGTGAAGTGTCTAGACACTGGAGTTGATTTGGCTGGTAGAGCATGTCGAACACTTCTGTAGTGTTCATACATCTTTTGCCTGATTGGCCTTTTGGTCTCTCCTGTGTATTGGAAACGACAATGTGCAATTTTTGATGGAAATTACATTTTGGTAATTTTTAACCTTCCTTTGTCGGCGACTTTATGTGTACTAGTGTACATTATACAAGGTATTAGTATGTTTAAATTGCTGCAAAGTTTTAAATTGAATGGATTTTATTTGTATGTTTCATTTTTTGTTGTGTCCACAGTCAACTTCACAGCCACAAAAATTTCAATATGTAAACATGCCAACTAGTAAGCTCAAACTGAATCCAGATAAGCTTGAGTTTTTAACCCCAGCCCACAAAGGCTGGGGTGATAGTCGTCACCTGCACCGTCTGGGCAGCGGCGGCAGTGGGCATAAAGCTTGTGGGTGTTCCAAAACCTAAACCCATCCCTGGATTTCCACCAATTTTTCAGGGTATGTTTACCCTAAGAGGATCTAGAGCAGCTTAGGTTTCGGGGTATCCGGTAACAACTGTTGCCATGGCAACACTTTAAATTTTTTTTGGTCTTAAATTTTGTGGGTGTTTCACAGCCCAAATCCCTGCATGGATTACCACCAAATTTTCAGGGTATGTTTACCCCAAGAGGATCTAGAATTGATCAGGTTTTGGGGGGTATCTGGCAACAACTATTGCCATGGCAACACTTTTAAGATTTTTTGGTCGCAAACTTAGTGGGTGTTTCACAGCCTAAACTCCTGCATGGATTTTTACTAAATGTTCAGGATACGTCTACCCCAAGAGGATCTAGAGCTGATTAGGTTTTTTTTTTTTTTTTTTTTTTTGGGGGGGGGGGGGGGGTATCTGGTAACCACTGTTGCCATGGCAACCCTTTTAAGATTATTTTTTGGTCTTTAACTTTTTGGGTGTTCCACAGCCTAAACCGATTCACGGATTATCACTGAATTTTCAGGGTATGCTTATCACAAGAGGTTCTAAAGCTGAGTAGTTTTTCGGGGGTATCTGGTAACAACTGTTGCTATGGCAACACTTTAAATATTTTAGGGTTTTAACATTTCAGGGTTTAAACTGATTCATGATTTCACCAAATTTTCAGGATATGTTAACCTAAAAAGGATCTACAGATGAGTAGATTTGGAAGGGTATCAGACAAACCTGTTTGCATGGTAAGGCTTTAAATACTTTAAGTCTTAAAATTCTTAATTTAGAAAGGGGCAGTATTAAACGAATGTTTCCACAGTTGCATATCTTCACCAAATTTGCAGAGCATGTTTATGAACAAATTATGGCACTCATTTTAAAAAACAACATGGCCACCATAGCCGATTTACTCGAAAATCAATGATATGTTCTTAAATTTTAAAATATTGCAGCTAGCTCTGTCAGATTTGGACAAAATGTAAATGGCTAGGAAAGCTTGCCTGAGAGTAATTTTTGCCTTGTTTTGAACAAAACAGAATGGTTGCCTTATCTCCCTTATTGGAATGACAAAAAAACTTCTTGGAAATTGTGCTCTGCAAATCTTTCGCAAGTGTCAAATTTGACCTTTGATCCCTGCTTGAATTAAGGTCATGTAGTGTCATCATGCTAAAGGGGCTTTATATCTCCCTTATAATTGGTTCTAGGGTATCAAAATATGAAAACAACTTGTAAGAAATCATGGCCTGTGAATCTTATGACCGACAACATTTCGTGGATTCTGTTTACTGCGTACAACAGAAGTTGTTCCTAAAATTTGTTCCAAATCTGAATGTTGTTGCCCATTTAGTTATACCTGCGGGCTGGGGTTCTTGCCTGCCGAGTCTGGCTATTTTTGGTATTTAGTTCAAAAAGACAGAGGGTTAAGTTGAAAGCATATTTTCTAACTACCATCGTGGGCAGTACCTTCTGTCCTGCTGTGTCAGTCAAGAATCCGAATGTGTGGTTCAGTTCTGATTTTTCCTTGTCCAAACATGTTCAGAATGTCTGCTAAAGTTGTTTTGTGCACCTCTGTGACTTTAAACATGTCGGGCCGTTTCTCACTCATGATGTTTCTGTACTTGTGGCCAATGGTCTTGTTTGTATTCGGTTGGATTACAGCATATCTACTGGTATCAAATACCAGTAGATACGCTAGTATAACTCCTGTGCTGTAGAAATTGCATTGGCTTCCTGTTGAACATCGCTCGGCCCCTTAAAACAACCACTCTTGTTTACAAGTTTCTGAACACTGTTTTTCCCAGAATTTTGCTCCGTATATCACTTCCTACAGCAGTTCTTACAGTACCAGGCACAGTCAGAGTGGTGGTAATTTCCTTGTGGCTCTAAAGTTCTATCCATATATCTGTCAAGCAGTTGGTTATAGTTTTGCTTTTGATGCCTCCACGCTTTGGAATGCTCTTCTTGATGAGATTCGTGCATCCCCCTCCATAGCCTCTTCCAGAAAGCAGCTCAAAACCTACCTGTACACCAAGGCATACCCATCTTAGTCTTACTCACCCCCTGGTGTTTTCTGTGGTGCTTGATCTTTTTTCTGTACACTGAAATTGGTTTACTGTTTTGGTTTTGTTGTGCCTTAAAGTCCCCTTTGAATAGGGGAGATTAAGCGCTATAAAAGTCCAGTTAGAAATAGAATTGTAGTGTCTTACAAGTTAGCACTTTCCAGCAATTTCCCACCTACACCTATTACCCATACACCATGTACTGCACCCAATTATCTGTGAAATGTCAGAGCTAAGAAGCTCCTAAAACAGGAAAAACTCAGTAGTTGTTTGTAAGTTTTGACTTTCAAAGGTCATCCTTCGGTCATTAATTTTACTTATTAGTAGCATGCCTGGTGAGTAAATATGCTTGTCTTGTAGTCAGAAAATCCCTTCCTTAAATAATACAACTCATTTAACTGACTAATTAAACAGATAATGCACAATTTATATATATATATATATATATATATAATCATTCTAATATGACAACCAACTGTAGAATTTAAATGTATCTGGATTGCTATGAATACTTCAAACAAGATTTTTTATAATTTATTGTTGGAAGTATCATTCAACAAATGAGAGAGCAATGATTATCAATGAGCCAGTATGCCCTTCGTCTTTATAGTTGAGCCGTCTAACTGAAGATACCATACACTAACATCCCTCCAAAGTTGGAGTATCTCTTTCCAGATTCTTCTAAAATTCGACCTGAAAATGAAACTAATAAGAGGGAACACACACAAAAGAGGTAACACACTTTACTCAACTGAACTGAGCGATGAATTGATTTGTCTCACTTGCTTTAACTCTGTGAAGTTATTTTTTCATAGGATTGAAAAAGTACATTTCAGAAGCCATAACAAGAACCACTTATGTTTTCAGACAGTCAGACATTATTTATGTTTTTATTTTTCAAATGATGGTTACATGTGACACACAGTACATAAACAAATAAAACTACAGAGAAAAACTTAACCATGCAGCCCTTAACAGAAACTGTGGATAGATATTTTTTACTGACTGCCATGAGTTGCTATACAAGTTACAAAGTTGTGTATACTTGTAAGTGACTACAAATACAACTGGATCAGTGGTATTTATCAATCACCTTGATGATATCTAAAAGTCATTAACTTGTGTTATTAACACAAATATCTAAAGCTGTAACACTGCTGTGAATATAAGGGTTAATTTATAGAGGATTTCACGGTCAGGCACACAATATGCAATATCCTCAGCAGTGAGTTGGCTTTGTTTATTTGAGATAACACCTATAAATATGCCAAAATTGAAATTCTGTAGGATTTTTTTTTTTGGAATGAAAACCTTTCCCTTTAAAACACCAGACTTGTATTTATTCTATGGGGTAATTATAGAACAGCTCAGTGTCATAAACCAGCTGAGAAATAGTAGTTTAATTAAATGATGAAAAACCTCAACAGCCTTGGATCACAGCCTTGGCTGAAGAAGGTCATCTGGACTGGTTACCTGAGTCAGTGGCGACAACTCTGACAGTCTCTCCCACATTGCACTGTATGATACAGGCACTGCTGACATTGTCCAATCCTTGTTGCGTCCTCACTGCAGCACGGCGGCTTACAATGGACACTCCATCAGTTCCTATTAGTCGGATTTCACCTGGAACAAGAACACTCCCAGTAAACATTACAAACGTTTATAAACCTAACACTTTGAACATGTTTAGACAAAGAAAAATCCGAGTTCAACCACACACCCAAGTTCTTGACTTACTCAGCCGAGTAGAGAAATACCAAAAATAACAGAAGGGAAATGCTTTCAGCCGATCCCTCTGTCTTTTAGAAAAAAAGAGTGTAAACTCAGTCTTATCATGGGTCCAACATAAAGGATTTTGTTGGTGAGTTGCCAAATATATTGACAGCATCTTCTAAAACTTGAGTAAAGATATTAATTGTTGGAGGGTCAGAAGGAGTATGCATAACATCAGAAGGAACAAAATGATCCTGAATTTTCATAATTTTGTCCAGAAGATACAAAGATACAAACTGATCAGCCTATTATTTCCTAAATTAATGTGATGATAGTGTTACTACGGAAGCTATGGTCAAGGTTTTACAAAGCTCCTATCATAACTTCACAGAAGTATGACTGTTATCTATGATGAGTTCACTGTAATAGTTTTACCTATCTTTGTTTACAAGTTGGTCGCACCAAGAAATTTAGTAACAAAGTCAGCTTCTATTGAGTGAATTCATCACCTTATACTAAGCCCTCTTGAATTAGTGGCTCAGAGACTTCAGTGAATGTCAAAATTTTAGTCACCCCATTCTAGTAATCTGAAATCGGATACTTTACTGTGCATATGAAGTATGAATTTGAAGTTCATACTTTACTGTGCATATGAAGTATGAATTTGAAGTTCTGATATCAAGATTTGAAATTCTGATGGATTGAGGTTTCTGATTTCCTTGAACCAGAAAGTCTAATTCATCAGAAAGTTCAGTACTTATGTTATTTTTATTGAGGGATTGCAACTATTATTGATAATAAAAATGATTGTTTGGGTAAAGTTTATTTAATACAGTACTGTTTAATGCATAAGTTTATTTATCACATTTTTACCACATGATCAAGTATAAAAACACAAGTAAAAGCACAAAACTCCATGAAGATACATTGTAAAACAAAAGTTATTACGATTTCATAAATGGTTGCTAACTAATTAGACTAAAAATAGTATCTGGGAAACAATATCAAAGTGGCTTTTCTTGTTCATGGGAAAAACAGAAACATAAAAGGAACATCAATAAACAGAATTTCAAATTGTGACAAAAAAGCCATCAAGAAACTCCGATTGGACATTTTTGAATTATGTACACACACAGAAACACAAATGAAAACAGATAATAAAAACCAGACCTGCAAAGATTGACAATGAATCAGACTTGACACTGTAGTGGAAGTAGTACACTCCATTGACTGGACAAGTGAAGTATCCTGTTGAAGCACTGTAAGGCTCGCTAATTACCCCACCATCATCTCTGTGCATATTGGTCTGAACACCATCGAAGATAACAACAGCTCCAGAAGACACATCCAGTGAGGCACTGCGGTAAGCATTGAATCCTGTAGAAAAAATCTGTGTCTGCCCACTGGCTACCTGAGTAAGACAATGGACACAGCAGTTTTAATTGTAAAACTGAACAGTAATCAAATCAAATAATCTGTAACCAAAGAAAAAAGGAACAGTTAATTACATTCATTTATGGGCAACGGTCACCAATACTTTCTGTTGATTGCTTTCAGTGTCATGCTTGGTCCCCAGTCCACCTGGCTTGTTTCATTTTTGCTTGAACAGATCTCAGTATGTCGCACATTAGTTCCCTTTTCTTCAACTGGAGTCCATTCCTAGGACTACCTTGAGTCTTTTCTTTATCTCCCTTATACAGGCTTCAGTGGCTGGGTTGTATGTCAGTTTGACATGAAATCAACTGACCTTTTATCTCTGGTCAATTGTGTATTTGTACACAGCCCAATATTTTCTCTTATTATAGGACTCAAAGTGCTATATAATCCATCCAAACTGCACCAGTAGAGGCCAAGATATCTCTTTAGTGAAAGGATTTTAACGATGACCATGTATCAATGTTCCTGGAGTTCTAAATTCCTGCCCCTTGGGATAGAACCCAAAGATAGAAGACCATCATTTTATGTAGTTATTTGTAGTTATTAGAACCATTATGTATCTGCCTATACCTGGAAATGAATGCAAGCCCATGTGATATACAGGAAGAGCCTATCCTAATGTGGTGTTAGCTGTTGAAAATGACATCTGACCCCAACTTTGTAAAAATTCTTATAATTCTTCTCAAACATTTGTTTTGGATAGTTTTTAGATTGTTACATCAATAGTTTTTTCAAGCTTTAATGATGTACAGTAGAATTCCAGGTATGTTGCTTTTCAGTGTTTTTGGTTTGGTCTTTGTGCTAAATAAAGGCTTTACATGGAGAATCATGTGTTCTTGATAGCTTGCTTGAGTCATCTTGTAAGTTGGGGGTATCCAAAAGTAATGGCATGGAGTTTCAGTGGAGTATCAGTATCTTACTCCTGAAGTGGTGGTCCTTGCTGCAAATGCCTTGGTTTGTAGTCGTTTGGACTTTTGTAACTCTCTGGTTTGAGGTTTGTCATGTCTCAATCAGCATAAATTGCAGAATATTCAGAATACCCTTGCTCATTTTGTCACAAATCATAGAAACTATGCTCATGTTACATCCATCCTAAAGCAACTTCACTGGTGGAGTGACCCGGCTTTTAAGCTGACTGATGAGGATTGTCCAGTTCGTTGTTACTGATGTGTGATGTAATTGCTTAGCAACAACTCGCTCAACCAACTTTGACAGGAAGCAAAGACCAAACACAGGGCAGTAATTCTTCAGGTCATTTCTGGGTAGGGAAGCCTTTTTTATGAGGGGGGGGGGGTGACAACGGCTTTCTTGAAAGCATTAAGGAAAGGGCCTTCAATGAGAGAATAATTTACCAACCTGGTAATAGATGGCAGGAGGATATCAAGACAATCCTTAAGTAGGAATGTTGGTATAGGGTCCAATAAGCATGATTTAGTGGGAAACTCATTTATAAACTTGTGAACCTCATATTCTGGAAGAGGCATAAAGACATTGAAAGGTGCCATGTTATGCAGGTGTTCCACTGGGGCCAACCTGTCAGTAACTAAGGGATTTTCGAGGGTCGGGAGGAATGTTTACAAGGTCAGTTAGGGTTGGTTGTAGTTTCCCAGCCTGTCAGGGAGAGTTGGTGATACAAGTATTCCACTGGAGCTGACCGGCCAGTAACTATGCGACCCTAAATGGTCGGTTAGGGTCGGTTGTAGTTTCCTGGCCTTTCGGGGAGAGTCAGTAAAATATCAGACATGTTTGATATTTCTACTACCATTGCCAACCTTTGTATCCGAAATTCATCCACCTAGCAACAGGTATGTTGGTTAACTTAACGGCCTGTCGGTTACACTTCCAGACTTGTCTGTAACCCTTCCAGGCTTGTCGTTATCACTTGAAGGCTTGTCGTAACATGAAGCCGGCTTGTCTTTTGTAACTTAAGTAGTGCTCATTTGCAGTCCATTTCCAGCATGATGTAAGGTAAAAATATGATCAAAAATTATGTCAAGAATGACAAAGAAACAGTGCAAGTGATCATAATTTTCAGGTGAAGTTCCACATATATGCTATAATTAATTCGATACCTGAAAAATAAAATCCCAGCTTATTTTAGGAAAGAAAGTTTTGGGCAAAAAGAAGATCAAGTGTCGACCAATCAACAAATCTAAAACTAGGTCCATAATAAATATTTGAACCCCATCACGTGACCAGAACTACAGGGTGTTTACCGTCAAAAGGTGCTTTCTCAGAGGCTCGAAATTATTTGGTATAAATGTGTAGGAAAATTGCTCAGATGGACGGAATTTTGAAGGGGTCCTTTTCAGAAGCTCGAAATTGTTGCTATTGTTAGAAACACATCTTCCTCTGCTTGTTTGAAAAGACGGTAACATTTTAATGAAAATTTTCTATTTTAAGTGGTTTTTTCATTCATTAATCTGAAGCAGACATACATTGATTTATTTCTTATATAATATCAAAGCGAAAACCTGCAAATTATAATTAAAATAATAAAAAGTAAAGTTGGACGTTTAGGTCACGTAATGGGATCCAAATATTCAGCCTTGACCAAGTTTCAGATTTGTTTATTAATCAACACTTGATCCTCCTTTTTCCCAAAAATTCATCAAAAAGTGTAATGACAATACCGACTGCAAGTCTGGTTGTGCAGTTCTGTATGTTTCTCCAGGCCTGTCTGTTTGTCAGTACAACTTGTCGGGAACTGCTACGGCTTGTCTGTTATGGGTTTAGGGCTTGTATGTTAGGGCTTTAGGGCTTGTCCTGGTAGGTTCCAGTCCAATCTGTTCAAAACATCCCGACCCCATTGCAGGTCAGCCTCTAGATCACGTCGTGTCAGGGAGTTGAAGCCGACCCAAACATTTGCCCCCTTTTTTTGTGAATTTTTGTCCCCGATGCCCCCGACCCCCGCCGACTTTTGCAGCCGACCTTATATTTATATAGATGTAGGGTCGGCCTCCAGTGGAACACCGGCATGAATTTTCAAATATATTTGAAATTTCTACGACCGTTGCCGACCCTTGTAACAGACCCTAAATTCATCTACCCAGCAACAGGCCTGTCAGTTAACTAAAGGGCCTGTCGGTTACACTTCCAGGCTTGTCTGTAACCCTTCCAGGCTTGTCTTTATCACTTGCAGGCCTGTTCTAACATGAAGCTGGCTTGTCTTCTGTAACTTATGCAGGTGTTCCACTGGAGCCAACAGGCTGGTAACTATGCATGTTTGGAGAGTCGGGACCAATGTTTACATGATCAGTTTGGGTCGGTTGTAAGTTCCCGGCCTGTTTGATAAAACATGTTTGATATTTCTACGACCGTTACTGACTCTTGTATCCAACCCTAATTTCAGCCAGCTAGCAACAGGCCTGTCGGTTAACTTGATGGCCTGTCGGTTATGCACTGTTTCCACTGGAACCGACAGGCCGGTAACTATGCATTTTTAGAGAGTCAGGATCAATGTTTACCTGGTCGGTTAGGGTCGGTTGCAAGTTACCGGTCTGTCAGGGAGAGTCGGTGAAATATCAAACATGTTTTTCTACGACCGTTACTGACCCTAATTTCAACCCCCTAGCAACAGGCCTGTCGGTTAACTTAATGGCCTGTCGGTTACGCTTCCCGGCTTGTCGGTTAATCAAACTGGCCTGTCTGTAACAAGTATCTGGTTTGTCCCAAATATGGACTTTCAGACTGTACGTGATGACTCACCGACTGTGCGGGAAGTGTTACAGTACAGTCAGTAACTTTAACCGGCCTGTCTGTAAGTTTTCCCGACAGGCCTGTAAAGTTTACAGGCTGGTCGGTAACTTTTACAGACTGGGTCCTAGAGTTGGGAAAATTTGTAACCGACAGGCCGTAAACTGAAACTGACAAGCCGTAAACAATAACAGACAGGCCTGTAACACTAACAGACAAGCTGGGAACTGTAACAGACAGGCTGGCAATATTTTTGCTTCTTACGGCCTGTCGGTTTCAAAATCTGTGGGTATAAAAAGGCGAGTCGGTAGACAATCTGCGTATATTTGGACTTTGACTTTTCGACAGACAACTTGGTGTGCAGCTTTGATTTTAGGTTTTAATTTTTTGGAAATTAGCTTACTGAGCTAGGACGGACTGGTTGGGAGTGAAATCTGTTCTGTGAGGTTTTACTTTTATTTTTGTTTTGAAACGAGCTGTACAATTGATTGATTGATCAACCTTGTATCCGAAATTCATCCACCTAGCAACAGGTATGTTGGTTAACTTAACGGCCTGTCGGTTACACTTCCAGACTTGTCTGTAACCCTTCCAGGCTTGTCGTTATCGCTTGAAGGCTTGTCATACCAACTGGAGACACTCAACCACAGTTTGAGTTAAGAGATACAGCTGAGGATATAGAGAGGAGGAGGGAGAGAGAGGAGAGGGATGAGAGAGAGAGGATTGAACAAGAGGAGAGGGACAGAGAGAGGAGGGAAGAGAGCCAGGAAAAAGGAGAGAAGAGAGTGTGAACTGATACAGATACTGATTTAGAATCAAGTCAATCCAGACAGAAGAAGGGCCAGATGAAGTCCATTTTCCTGAGTAATTCAGATGAAGAAGCCATCGTGGACTTTGTTAAACAGCATGAGGAACTTTATGACAAGACCAACGGCAGTTTCAAAGACAAGCAGAAGAAGGAAGGACTTTGGGAGCCGCTAGCAGCTTTCAGGAACTTGTCCATCAAAACTGTAAAGAAATGGTTCGACACTAAACGTACCAGATATGACAAGCTCACTCAGACGAAGTCAGGACAATGAGCTGAGAAGAGCACAAAATGTTAGACCTGGCTGAAGGACGGTTTCAGTTTTCTATGAGGTCACATCAGAAGGAAGGGAGTTTCCAAGTCTTCTGCATTCAAGTCACCCCAGAGGCCCTCTGCAGCGGCAGCTTCAGCTTGAGTTCCAGATACATCCAGGGACACAGAATCTGAGATGGAAATCAGCATTGCATCAGATGTTACTCATCAGCCTTCGAGCACCAGTCCCAAGTGATGACAGCCTCCAGTCGCTACTACCACCACATCTGCAGATCCAGTCTTAGATCAGTTCCAACAGATGAGGTCGATGATTTCCACATTTCTGGGTGCACGTCAGGACCCCACTCCAAGTCCTCGACAGTCATTCTGCAACTATCTCCACTCTGAGATTGAACATCTTGAAGAAAGGGACTTTTTAACCTTCAGGAATGAGACAGTGAAGCTTCTCAGTGAAATACAGTACAAGGCCAAAGAGCGCAAGAGACAGGTCGCCACAAGTCAAGAGGTCACCACATATCAACCTCCAGAAGCATCACAGTCCACAGCAGGATGAGAATATGTACTCCCCATCCCGGTAACTCAACCAGTCTCCATTCCACTTGTGCAGCCTCAACAGACTACCACAGGACAGCCTGTTACAGTGATTGCAGAAGTACAGGAACCATCGGGGCCTTCATCATAGTCAGCACAGCCAACTTCTTATGTAGTTGTGGATGACCAACAGCCTGGGACTTCCAGACAGATGATTTTCAACCCACCTTCAGTTGCACCTTCACAACAGAAGGAGAGTCAGCACAACACTTCTGGATTATCCAGTCTCTTCGCAGCTATTCCCAGTGTGCTTATGTATCAACAGATGGACACACCACAGCCATTTTCACCCTCTCAACTTCAACCAGCACCGTCACCAGTGCCATCCTCCACTCATCATGAACATTCAAGACCTCCCAGCCAGTCCACCCAGCAGAGTCAAAGTCAGCCTAAATCAGCGGATTAGCCCGCACATGTCGCACCAAACCCAGCCCTTTTAAGGGCCACCCGAATCTTCCAAAAACAATTAACAAACTACATGTTTGTGCCCAGAAACATAAAAAACACACCATCCAACACTTACACCTCCCCACAGTAAAAATTGTGTGAATGAATGTGTGAATAAATATAAATAAACTTCCTCCACAAAACAGAAAACAACAACAAAAGATAATTCCCCTTAAAAAATAATCCCCTAAGAAATCAAAGTAAAACCACCACCACCATCCAAACAAAACAAAATTTTAAAAAAATCTCCCTCACCCCCAAAATATAAAGATGTGAAGTCAACCCCCCCCCCCCCCCCCCGCCAAAAAAAAAGATTTGGACTCAACCCAAAACCCCCAAAAAACAAAGTTGTAGGCTCAAACCCAGGTCAGCCCAAAACCAAGATGTGGACTCTAACCCACCTCCCTCAAAAACCAAGATCCAGACTCAAACCCACGTCCCTGTTTCCCAGAACCCCACTTTAAATAAAAGCCACATCCACACCAACAAACGTCAGGAATAACAAAATTTACAAAAATGTGAGTGGCAATGGATTGATAAACTAAAAAAAATAAATTATTGGGACTGCAAAGCTTGTATAATTTTGTTTTGCAAATTTCCTAGCATTTTTTTTAATTTTTGTGAATTCTGAAACTTTTCTGAATTGTGAAATATTTCCAGATATTTATTTGGAAACTTTTTTTTTAATACCACTTACCACTTGTAAATTATTTATTCAGAGAATTAAGCCAGGTCATGTTGGGGTGGGATGGCAACTTTGTTAAGTGAGGACCTGGGTTTGAATCTGTAAGTGACATATTTTACTTTTTTCAACTGTGGGATGGATTGGTATTTGTGATGGGGAATATTTTTGGTGAAATTGAATTTGATTTAAATTGCTGAAAAATTGGGGTTATTTTTGAAGCAACACTTTGCTAAATAAAAGTTCTTGGATTATTTGGGTAGTCCTGAAAAGGACTGATAGAAGACAGCATGTTCTCCCCTCAGTCTTCTCCCCTCAGTCTTAAACTCTGTCCTCCTGCCCACACAGTGCCCCGACATGATTGAAGTAGTCTTTCAGTGGGTCTCGTTGATGTTTGGCCTCCCTCGATGGGTTTCTGAAGTTCTCTTGATGTCCATGTTCCCCCCTGGTTTCCCTGTGGTGGTTGTATGTCGTAAGCTGGAGTAGGGGGTCTGTCTGCTGCCCCCTGATGGTTTCTCAACATGTTATGTAGCATCACATATGTTAACACAATGTCTCTCACAACTTTTGGCCTCTGTTCCATGGTGGTCAACAGCACCCTGAATCACTTGACAAGTATACCAAATGAGTTCTCAACCACCCTCCTCCCCCTGGATATCCTGTAGTCTGCTATTTTCTCTTCTCTGGTCAGTTCCCCAGCAGGAAGTAGTGTAGATCTGGCCCCCCAGGTCCAAGTGGTTCAGGTGGCGGTAGTCCCAAGGTTCCATTTTCAATTCTTCTTTGCAGTTTGCTGCGTGTTGACCCACAGGAACTTGTAATCTGCATCGACTTAAGTCAATAGTACCAGGAAGAAGTAGCCCTTGTAGTTGAAATATTCACTGCCTGACTTCTTGGGCTTCTTGATAGCAATGGCTTTGCAGACCTGGGGGACAAATTTGCAGATGGTCGTTCTTCCAACCCTCCAGTGGTATTGCAGTGAGGTGTAGCTATCCCCTGTGGATAAGTGTCTCAAAGTAACTGTCAGTTTCAACCCGACTCCCAGTGGCTTCCTGAAGTTGGTAATTGACTTCCTGAGGTGGGGGGATTCTTTCTTCAATCAAATAAAAAAATGCTGGCTCCATCCTGGTGAAATTTCTGTAGCCTTGTATGTCAGTAGTGATTTGCTCATCCAAGAGTGTTCTGTAGCAACCCCTCTCCTCTCTCTGTAGTATCCAGGGCAGGACCCATGGATTCCGTGGCTTCCTTCTCTTTCTGGGTGGTGGGGGTGATGGTGATGCTGGCTGGGCAGGTGCTGGGCAGGTGCTGGGTTCTGCTGTCTCCTGTGTGTTGAAATCACAACATATAAAAATAAATTCAACTCAAAAAACAAAAGGACCCTCAAGTGATCTATCAGTTGATTTTGATGTGTTCCTGTCATCTTTGAAGTGTGAAATGAACACATCACAGGGAGAGAGGGTTTATATAGTGCGACATGGATCCCGATTCTGGATCCCGACTATAGGTACCGACCCACAAAAATGGGAAGGGTCGGGAACATGCTCCCGGCTTGTCTGTTTGTCTTTATGGCTTGTCTGTTTGTGATCCGGCTTGTCTGTTAGGGGTTTAGGGCTTGTCAAAGTAGTTCTACGACTGGCCGTGCAAAAAACGTCCCCGACCCTACATCTTGTCAGGAAGGTCATTACGGCCTGTCTGTAACTATACCATCCTGTTGGGGATTTCATAACCGACTCAGCATTTTCGCACGCTTTTTTCCATGACCCTACGACTTTCGCAACCGAGTCGTTGGGTCAGTTACAGGGTTGTCTCCTGTGGAACACCTGCATTAAGTACTGCTCATGTGCAGTCTATTTCCAGCATGGTGTGACGTAAAAAAATGATCAAAAATTATGTCAAGAATGACAGAGAAACAGTGCAAGTGATCATAAGTTGGAAGTTAACAGAAAGAAAAGTTACACATGTTTGCTTAAATAATTGAGAAACCTGAAAAAGTGGTTTATTTAGTGATATAATAAACAAATTCTTGGCCTATTTCACCAGAGCTATTTTAAAAAAGTTAAACTATTTGGATCCAATCACAAGACATTTTTCCCCACTGTAAAACCCATAAACAATTTTTGGGAAAAAAGAGGATTAAGTAATAAACAAATCTTAAACTAGGTCACTACTAAATGTTTGGACCGGAACTACAGCAAGTTTATTACCTTCACGAGAATAGGGTCTTTCTCAGAAGCTCGAAATTGGAGTATAAAGGCAGCAACAAGCAGAAGTGTTTCATTCTCACGTGAGAGATTGTAAGAAGCACATCTCTCTCTGCTTCTTTCCACAGGATTTTACATTTTTAATGAAAATTTTATATTTGAAAAGACTTTTCGTTCATAAATTGAAGCAGACATACATTGATTTTATTTTTATGTATATTAAAGCAAAAACGTGGAAACTATAATTAAAATTTTAAAAAAATAAGTTTGAACATTTTGGTCACGTGATGGGATCCAATTATTCAGCCTTGAACTATAGTGTAAGAATTGTTAATTGGTCTACACTTGATCCTCTTTTTCCCAAAAATTCATCAAAAACTGCAATGACAATACCGACTGCAAGTCTGGTCGTGGGGTTTTGTATGTTTCTCCAGTCCTGTCTGTTTGTCAGTACAGCTTGTTGGGACCTGCTACGGCTTGTCTGGTAGGGGTTTCGGGCTTGTTGTAGTGCTTCTACAACTAGCCATGCAATAATTAAACGTCCCCAGTCCTACGTCTTGTCGGGGTAGTCATCACGTCCTGTCTGTAACTGTATCATTCTGTCGGGGATTTCATAACTGACTCAGCATTTTCGCGCCCTTTTTCCCACGACCCCACGACTTTCACAGCCGACCCTAGAGTCGTAGGGTCGGTTACAGGGTCGGCTCCAGTAGAACACCTGTATTTGGTGTAACATTAAAAGAGCCAGAAGTAGAGAATGTATCCTGATTTTGATTATTTTATCCGAGAAAAAAGAAGCAAACATGTCCACAAGTCTTTTATCTTAGCTGTCTCAGAGGTGTGGTGCAATACCTTCCCTAATGATTGCCATAACTTCTTGGGGTCATCACTGTTTGCAGTTATAAGACTGTTATAGTAGGAACCCTTGTCTTTATGGGCTAAGAAGGGCCTAAGATCTGGAATGAACTCCCTAATGATGTGCGCTGCACAACATCAGTTGCCTCCTATGGGAAAAAGCTCAAAACTTACCTGTTTGCAAAAGCCTATCTGCCATTGCCACCCCCGTGTCTCCTAGGTTACAACCTGGCTATTTTATTGGGTCAATGTTTATTGCCTTGGTTTATGTTCAGATGCACCTTAGAGTCTGTCATTGATGGAGATTAAGTGCTATAAAAGTCCACATTAGATTAGATTAAAATATGATCTATTCTGTGTAACTACAGTAATAAGAAATCTGATGGCCTTTGTTGGACTTCATTAACGCTTCCTAGTCAGTAGGAAAATCTGACCAGATTTGGTACTTTTAGTGGGCTGAACGGTGCCCATGAGAATACTAGTATATCATATAATTTAAGTTTAACATCAGTCATAAGTTCATACTCAGACAGTGTTGGGTCATGATTAATGATTAAACAATGAATTCATAACATAAGTGTTAAATATGTAACGCATTACAAGTTAACTGGAATTTTCCAAGTATTTCTTAGTGAAGTATAAAGCAACTGTGATAAATGCTATTGTATTGCTATATGCATCATGTAATTATGCATGCAAGATGAATGCTTAATCAAATGTAAATTACTGTAATAGCTTGTTAATATGTGGATCACACATGTGCCTGTATAATGGATGCTATAAATGTATATAGTTTTAGCATAACAATTGCATTCATTGTATTATGTAATAAAAAATAACCCTCTGTCTTTGTCATCAGTGTGTTGGTGGGACCTTGCGGACTGTGTACAACAGTTAGTTACATGATAGAAAATATATTGGGTAGGATTCCATAATGTAAGGGACATAAATCTCTTGTTAACCTCTCAGCCACTGAAGCCTTTCCCTGTGGAAGTAAATACTTCCATCAATTATCTACATGTGAGCTTCGGTAAATGTAATTTAACTGTAAACATGTATCATCGACTTTAACTAAAGATGAATTGACTCAAATTTGAAATTGACCAATTTTTTCTTAATTAAAACTCGCACTTCTTTCTTGTAGTGTTGTAAATACAAGTTGTTTACTCCTCAGTAAAAGATAGTTTCAAAAACATGTGTGGTACTTTCTTACCGCAAGGCAGGCAGCTAAAATAACAAGAATGGGCATCATTTCTTGGTGGGTTGACTTCAGATGACAAACTGAGTGTATAAATTGTGGAGGGAGATATTCAAACAGCTATTAATGAAACATCTGTACATTCCCTGACTTCTGTGTGATGAAAATTAATATGCCATAGTTTTCATTGATACATAAACATTTACCCAAGTTATTTTAATTTGCAAACTGGTTCTCAGATGGTAATTGGCTATCACATTGGTAAACCTTAGTACATTTGTAATTTAGGGCATTAATTTACAAAAGTAAAAAAAAAAGTATTAATAAGTTACTCAAAATATCAAACTTAATTCAAGGACAATTACTGTATGGTCATATTGATATACATACATATATCTTATCACACTTCACCTTCAGATAAGACATACATACACGTCACTATTATTTTATCAAGCTATCAGCAGATGTCTCGCATTACACATGTTCTTGAAGCTAATTTACCACATAAGAAAATGAGTTTGTATGTCTTTGTGAAAAGCTAGGGTCATATTGTGAGAGGCCATTAGCTGGAATTAAATCCATGACTACTGGGGTGAAAAATTGATAATTTGCCAAACTTCAGAATTGCTAAGTCACTTAGGGTTCCCTTATGGGTCATCAATTGCATGTCAGTTTGCTTAGGCTTGTTTAAATTTGAATATACTTAGGTTAAACATCAGTTTCAAGACAATCACTACTCTCATGGGTTAAACAATCAAGCCCATTGCCACAATGAAGGTGTGACAATGAGCAATAGTTTTTGTTTTAAAAGAAAGACAGGATTTATGTCCCTAAGGCTGTCCACAGAGCAATCTGAAAAATAGCTTAGTATATAGTTTACACTATAACAAGTTTGGTATTCCAAAAACTACATTTCCTATATCTTTGCTTTCACTATTTCAGATCTCACTCGGTAACCTAACACAAATTGCAAAAGGGTTTTTGGCTAACAAAATTGAAGCGGCCTGGATGGAAACATGCATTTTTAAAACCTATAGATAGAAGTTGTGGTATCAGACTGTAAGCCGAATGCAAGCTTTTCTGTGTAAGGTAGTACATTTTACAAAGTTAACCTTACAAAGGCCATGGATTGGCAGAAGAGAAATTGTAGCTGTGAAATTGAAATGCTACAAAGAATGTTTGTGGAGAAATTTTACATAGAAAGTATGCACCTTGCATATTTGTATTTGATAGATCTAAATATATGCCCTCGAGAAACAACAAAGTCGATCTAGAAGGCTAGAAAATGTTATTGTATTTGAAGCGGAAAGGAAATTATAAGTTTAAACATTAGTAATTATTTTTTATGCTTAGGTAGTAACTTGTAGAATATTCAGGAGGGATTGTTTGGAGAGGACTATTTTCCGGGTAGAAAATTTTCCAGGAGGATTTTTTTTAGAAGATATTTACTCCTAGATTTATAGAGATAAATATGCCCATACATAATATATATTTGATGCTTTCATGCATGCGAATGTTCATTGCTATTTCATATTTGTATAAGTTAAAAATGCTAAAAATAACCCTCCTTTTGAAATCTTTTATTATTCCATTGTAAAAGGAATATACAAAGTTTTGTTCTCAGATGTTATTATTAACTTTTTTCATTCATGCTCTTCATTCAAAGTTATCCATGGAGTGCTCATGGGGAAGATCATTCCATAACTTTGGGGCATCATATGAGAAACTGTTGTTGAAGTGGACCTTTGATTTATGGATGAAAGAACAATAATGAGGAACCTGGAGGAACATATTTTTTGGATTTGAGTGTCCTGTGTTCACGGCAGATTTGTACAAGGAGAGATATGGTGCAAAGTAGTGAGGTACTTGTACACAAGAACTAGGGTTTTAAAGATAATTGTTGTCTGATAGGTAGCCAATGAAGTGTTTTCAAGCTGGATGTAATGCGAGTGAACTTATAAGCACTGGTGACAAACTGTGCAAGGCATTTTGAATGTATTTGAGCCTGGTAGTATTACAGGATGACATTCTACGAAAGAGAGTATTGCAATAATCCAAGCAACTGCTGACCAGAGCATTTGCAATCACTACTGATGTATCAACAGAAAGAAACCTCCTGATATGATGAAGGTTCCTCAGGCAAAAACACAAGATTTGATGATAGAATTTACATGATTAGTGAAACAAAACTTTGCATCAAATAGAACACCCAGATTGCGAGCAACATCTGTGGGGGAGAGACAATTTCCCAGGATATTGACAGGAAATGAGTCACTGAGCAATTTGTATCTGTCTTTGGCACCAAAAACTATGAATTCTGTTTTATCAGGGTTTAGCTTATTTTTAAGTTTAAGGTTAAGTTTATTTTCAGATATCCAGACATGAATATCATTCAAACAGGACTTCAGGGAGTCGAGAGACTGGTTTCAGGGGATAGGTGAACGAACAGCTGAGTATCATCAGCGTAAAAGTGGTATATAACTCCAGTATATTTTCTGATGACTTGACTAAGGGGTGTTGTGTAGAGGGAAAACAGAAGAGGACCTAAGACAGAACCTTGGGAGACCCTGAACTTCAATTTGAACAAATCAGAAACAGCCGAGCCAATCTTGACTGAGTAAAAACAATCCTGGAGGTAGGATCTCAAGCATTTTAGAACAGAACCATCAAAGCCAATCCTAACTGACAAACAGAAAGGAGTGAATCATGGTCAATAGTATCAAAGGCAGCGGACAAGTCGAGCAGTACCAGTGCTGTAGGCATGCCCTTGGACAAAGATAAATGAATCTCAGTTTCGATACACAACAAGGCAGTTTCTGTTGAGTGCCCCACCTTGTAGGCTGACTGAAAAGTGTTTCCAAGATCATGAGAATCCATATGGGATCTAATTTGGGCAGCAACTAGACCAGACACCGGTCGATAGCTCTTCAAATCCTATTTTGAAAGGGTAGATTTTTTAATGAGAGGTGTGACAATAGCCTGTTTAAAAGGATTAGTGAAAATGCCATTGTGGAGGGACAAATTAACCAGTTTACAATGAAGAAAGTAAGTAAGTAAGAAACACTTATATAGCGCCGAAATTGATGTAAACATCCTCTAAGGCGCTGATGAGCAAAAAGGGATAGTCCAGTTCCAGGAGAGGTCCGTTTCCATATTAGCGTCCGATAGGGGAGATAGGCTATGGTGGAGGATAAGCCAATCTAAAAAGGTATGTTTTCAACTGTTTTCTGAAACCAGAAATGCTTTCTATGGTTCTAATGGCTTGAGGAAGCTTGTTCCACTCTGTGGGAGCCCCTGCTATGAAACTGCGTAGCCCTGAGTGTTTATTTGGTTTAGATGAGGAAATTGATAGGCGATTGCCCCGTGTTAGATCACTCCGCCTAATTAGAGCGGAGAGATATGGAGGTTGGCTGAAATGTATTGCTTTATAAGTGAGGAGATTATATTTGAACAATATACGATAATGAATGGGAAGCCAGTGTAGTTTGTGCAGGAAGGGAGTAACTTGACAGTATTTGTTTAGCTTGCACACCGTCCGACATAAGGCATTTTGAACTCTTTGTAGTCTGCTAGTATATGCCTTTTTTGTGTTGTAAAGCAGTGAATTACAGTAATCCAGACGACTGCTTACCAAGGCATTTGCCACCTTTACAGCTGTTTCATGATTTAAGTACCTGCGGACCCTTCGTAGTTCCCGGAGATGGTAGTAACTTATGCGACATAGATTAGCCACATGTCTTTGCATTGAATTTTCAGCATCCAGGATGACACCAAGGTTTTTTACCGATTCAGCTGGTTCCATGGTGTTGCCAAGCAAACTCACTGGGAATGATGACTTCAGGGAACTTCTAATTTGATCATCACCAATCACTATAAATTCTGTCTTGTCAGGATTTAATTTAAGCTTATTATTTCCCATCCAAGCCTGGACCGCCTCGAGGCAATTTGTTAATTCAGTGATACTGGATTCGAAGTTTCTAGAGTCGAGTTCCAAGTAAATTTGTGTGTCATCTGCATATAAGTGGTGGGTGACATTGAATTTAGATATGACTGAGCTGAGAGGGGTTGTGTATAGGGTAAAAAAGGAGTGGCCCTAGAACTGAGCCCTGGGGAACCCCGTAAGGGAGTTGAAAAGCATCTGAAAGATGTCCATCTATTTTGATCCGCTGCTTGCGTGAGTTGAGGTATGACTGGACCCACTTAAGCACTACCCCATCAATGCCATACCAGTGCTGAAGGCAGTTGAATAGGATTGAGTGGTCTATTGTATCAAAAGCTGCAGATAAGTCCAAAAGGACTAATCCAACAGCTGCACCCTTGTCCATTGATGTGGCAATGTCATTTTGTATTTTGAGCAATGCCGTTTCAGTTGAATGAAAAACTCTATATGCGGACTGGTTTTCGTTGGATATACCCTCGTGAGCAATATGCTCATTTATCTGCCTAGCCACAGCTTTCTCTATGAGTTTGGAGATGTAGCTGAGGTTGGACACTGGTCGATAATTCTTGAGAATATTCTTGTCAAGACCAGCTTTTTTCAACAAGGGTGTAACATGTGCAGTCTTAAAACAGGATGGGAAACTGCCCTCCTGTAGAGAGTAGTTCACAATATTTGTAATAGGAGTCAAGAGCACACTGATGCAATCAAGGACCAATGATGTTGGGATGGGATCCAAGTCACATGATTTATTTGGTGTAGACTTTATGATTTTAAGGACTTCTTCCTCTGACATGGTCCGGAAAGAAACAAACTTATAAGAAAGGATATCTACACATTTTTTACAATATATGTGGGACATGGATCAAGAAAGTAACTTTTAGAAGGGGCTTCCTTAATGAACTTGAGGACTTCACTCTCAGTAACACCTTGAAAGGAACAGAAAATTGGCGGCTCCTTGTCAGGATGAAGAGACTTAGATGTGGTGTGTTTGAAGGTATCTCTGATCTTTTTTAATTTTGTCAATGAAAAATGAACCAAGTCTATTTGGTAATAGAACCTGCCATAGCTTTTTACGATTACCACAATTTTCACTGACTAGATCATGGTAGAAACACCCCTTGTTTATATGAAGAATATGGTGGCATCTATTTATTTGCCGTCAAAGATGGGTACAATTTTCAGGCAATTTTTCTCTTCTCCATGCACGTTCATACTGCCTTCTCATACACTTTGCGGTTCGGTACTCATCAGTTATCCAGCTTGGCGTGGATTTAATGAGGTGTTTAGTCTTCACTGGTGCATGAATATCTAGAAGGCGAGACAAACCAGACATGTATTGTTCATGCAATAAATCAATGTCATCAGATGGTGAACTTACAAATGGGATAGCAATGAGGTCACCTCTGAATTTATTAATATCCATTTTATGATACTAACGGAAGGTAACAGCTCTCTGCATTAGAGTATCCAAGGATGGAAAGTCAACCACGGAAGAAATAATTTTATGATCACTTATAAAGCCTAAACCTTTTACATCAGAAATTGCAGAAAACTGGGCAGGAGTCATCAACAGTTCCTCAAGGTCAGACCAAAGTAACATACAAAGTGACCTCTAGGGTCAAAAACAGAGATACATTGCGGGTTAATATATATATTTATTATCATTTAACAGTAATAAAGCCACACTACTGATTATTTACAATTCATATAACCATTTTAAGTCTGGCACAAGGTCACCTTAAATTAAGTTGAGTTTAAGGTAAACTTAGTTAAAGGAGGTAAAAGAACCTCATGCAGATTAGAAGAAAAACAGATTACACAATGAAGGTGGGCCTGTGCCAGAAATAAATGAGATATTTCAAATGTTAAAGTGATGACATGGTAATTTTTAAAAGTTTTACAGAATTAAATTTAACCAGCCAGACCCCAATGAGTAGGAGTAGAATTAGACAGCAGATAACTTTGCTTTGAGCATTTCAGCTACTTGATCTCCAGCATTAGGATCATCTGTGATATAACTCCACACACGCTCCGACGTCCAGGTGCCACGTCTCTGGATATTTTGCCAATCAACATTGTTATTGAAAGCAAAGGTAGCACCTGAACGCCGGAAGGTGTGTAGCGTATAGCCAGACCCCTGCAACTACAACCTTGACAAAATTAGCGAAAAATACCTTCTGACCTTTGTGTCAATGAGTGGAATCCAATTGGAATTTTGTTTAAATTGGAACAATGGCAGATTCGCACCTTTAGAAGTCAGTGCTAAGTGGTTGGAAATGGCACGGACTGGACACAGTGGAGAGCCAGCAATTCTCGGTACTGAAATAAGTTTGATTTGATTATTACTTTGCATGGTCTTAGACCATTTCACAAGCACAAGAATTTTACCTGGTTTAAAAATTATAGCCCCCCCCCCCCCCCTAACTAGATGTTTGAGTGGGGAAAAGTCATTACATGAATGTGGAACAAGATTAGATAATCGCAAAAACGAGAAAAAACTAAGCAAGTATAAACCCTTGAAAATCTGCCCCATTCTGATACAATCTTCTTTAGAAGGCTAACATCAATTATTTTATTAAGTTTGACTTGGAGGGGGGCATGTAACTGAACTGCCCTCTGATAATACTTAAGCCTATGATCATTAAAGCAGGCCACATCCAGACCAAAAATGACAAATTTACACTTAATGGCTGATAAATAATTAGCCATTTGAGGATGCTTTACCCCATTGTAGTACAGACACTCCAGAAAACAAAGGAGGTTGAACACATTCACCTGAGATACATCCTAGCCCATGAAAACTGTGAAAGCCAGGAAGGTGGGGAATAGGGTAGCATAAGCCCTCTTGGTAGAATCTGTGAAGGCATTTGACAGTCTGGAGGTGGCAAGAACAGGGTGAACCAATTTCTGCAATTTCTGAAAATTATTACATGCAATGAACCATATGGACAACAAATCAGCGACTGTATTACATTTCCTGCTACATGTACCACCTGTAAATCAATGTTAAATGCACTCAACCACATGAATAAATTTTTAGCAATTTTACTTAAAAAGTCATCCCTTGATTTACCAGTATTCAGTACCAACACTACAGCTTGATTATCACAATGAATCAATACTCTGTGGCCTGCCCACTGTAAGTGCCAAACTTTTAAGGCCACCAGAATGTTAATCATTTCTAGTGAAGCAATATTGGCAGTCTGCCATTCTTTTGGCAATGGCAAAGCATAGACTTGTACTTCATAAATAGCCCCCAAACCAGTGGTCCACGCATCTAGATAGACATTTCTAGTAGGAATGTACTGAAAGAAAGTTATACCATTATATACTGGGAGAAAAGTATTAAACCACTGAAGATCACGTTTAAAAGTTTCATTAAGTGTAATCTTACTGTTATCATAATTCTCTCTGAGTAGACTTAACATTCTGTTCAGAAAGAAACGAGAATACTTAATACATTTGGTAACATAAAGCAATGAACCAAGTAGTGATTGAAGCTCTTTTTTGGTACACGAATTTTTGAGAGCACATTTGTTTAATAACCTGTAATTTTTCAGGTGGAATAGAAAAAGTAAGTGTTTCAGTGTCAACCAATATGCCTAAGCACACTACACAAATCATCTATATAATTCCATATTTTATGACCTTCTGAGGTCATAATGAAGCGTACTGTGTCGGATATATGTTGAAAATAGCCGATCCATGTTTGAAACCAAACAGCAGCAATGGTCCGATAAAATAATCTCCCCAGTCTAGACCCAAGAGATCCAGGTCTCCTGGATCTAAAGGAACATGGTGAAAGGCCCTACTGATTTCTACTTTGAAGATTTGACACCCTTTGCCAAGTTTGAGTACTTCATCAGTAATATTATCAATGGAGGGATAAGTAAGAACAAAATCCACATCCAAATATCGATCAGAGTCACTGGCAGAGTTCACAGACTGACCTTAAAAGACTGATCGATACCTCACCGTAAAAGGCCTTAGGGGCCACGAAGGCCCTAATGTCATGCGCTTTAACTTGGACCAAGTCCAAAGCTTGTTGGTTTGCTTGTTTATAACACAGTAGAATGGTTTGTTTCAACCAAGAAGAAAGAGTAGAGGGCCTGATGTCTGAGGAGTGTCCTTTCTTGAAGGAGATGAAGGGAGGGATCGAGACCCTCTCAGGTCTTTGGTTCAATCCATATAGTACCTCAGGGCCCACACTGGACACAAGGTCCTGTCTTCTTTGAATCGTCTATCTACAATGGTAACTAGAGCAGGGATAGTCACCGGAGACACATTTTGGAAACCTTCTCATGCTAGTTGGTTTTTGGCTATAAAGTCAGAAGAAGGGAACAAGGCGTCCTTTTCCCATTGGCCTAGATTAAATACTTTGTTTACAACCCAGGCATGGATTTCACTGTGGCTCTTGCCAGAGGCCAAAGCTAGCAAGAAAGCAGTTTTGAGAGTAAGATGTTTGAGGTCTGTATCTTTCATAGACTCAAAGGGTGTTTTTGTGAGCTCATTGAGAACAACAGAAAGGTTCCATTTTGGAAGATTCCTGGAACTTTTGGGACGATCCCTGTGAAAATTGGAGAGTAAGCTGTGAAGGTCTAAACTTTGTGAAATATGGAGGCCCGCTGGGCCCAAAGTGTCAACAATGGTTATCCTGTAACCATCAATGGTTGAGGGGCGCCTGTTTAGATCTTGGTACAGGTACATGAAAAGGTCTGAGATTTGCTTCACAGATGGAGTGGAGAAATCCACCAAATTTGCTCTGCACCATTTCTCAAATAGGGCCCCCTTTGACTTGTAGATGGTCCTTGTTGATGACCGCTGAGGGGCATAATTCTCTCTGCCACCTCCACAGAGAAGCCTTGTTCTTAGAGCTGTCCACTCCTAGACACCAGGCGTGGAGGTTGAGATGTTGTGGATTGCTGTGGAAGGCATAATTGTGGGACTGTTTGAGAAGAGTCGTTGACACCAGAAGTTGCACTGGGATCTCTGTTGAGGGCTGCACTAGGTCCCAAAGCCAGGGCATCCCTGGCCAGCCTGGGGCTATTACGATGATCAGGCAATGGCATTGCCTGATTTTTTGGATCACCCTGTGAAGGAGAGCCATCAGAGGGTAAGCATAGGCAGTGAGACCTGTCCAGTTTAAGTTCAGAGCATCTATGTCCCAAGCATTGGGTCTGGGACTGGAGATACGTAAAGTGGAAGTTTGTGGTTCAGATGAGTGGCAAATAGATCTACATGAGGAGTGAACCACTCTTGACAGATCTGTTTGAACACCTGCAGATGCAGTGACCATTCTGATAACTGCAATTGGTTCGACCTGGACAGAAGGTCGGTCATCACATTCAGACACCCTGGAATGTGTCTGGCTTTTAATGTTATGTGATAGTGATGGCACCATGTCATGATCTTCCACAGGAGAGTGCACATCTCTGCTGAGTGAGGTCCTCCTTGTTGTTTATGTAGGCTACCACTTTTGAGTTGTCCGTTGCAACTAGCACTGTTTAGTTCTGACACTGGTCCTTGAGCTTCGAAGGGCCAGGGAGACCGCCTTCAACTCTAGAATGTTTACGTGTAGCCTTTTTTCCTGGTCTGACCACAGGCCCTTTGTAAAACTTTGATCTAAGTGAGCGCCCCAACCTTTGTTTGAGGCGTCTATAAAGAGTTGGATACTGTGGTCTTTGGGATGAAGGTCTGCACCTCTCATCACGTGGCTAGTCCGAATGGGAGGGAGGTGAACGTGAACACCTGGGACCTGTAGCAAAACCTTTGGTATTTCCTTGAGTTTGGATGGATGGGGATGTGAAGGTAAGCATCCGACAGGTCTATTGACGATACCCATTCCCCTGGAATCAGGGAGGTCCTGATGGACTCTGGAGTTTCCATTTTGAACTTTTCTACGTGTAGAAAAGTGTTGAGCATGATTAGGTCTATGACTGGTCTCCACCTTTGGTGAGGCTTGGGTACTAGAAACAGGCGACTGTAAAACCTGAGAGATTTTACATTTTCCACCCTTTTGATTGTGTTCTTTGACAGAAGAGACTGGATAGAGGTGGCCAGAGCTTGGTCTTTTTGACGAGCCTTGCACTCTGACAGAATCAGAGGGAATCTGACCAGATTTGGGTTTGAAAGGAATGGCAGTATGTAGCCATTGATGATAATGTTTAACACGTTGGATGAACAGTTGTTTGTTTGCCAGTCTCTTCTGAAAGAACGGGGTACATTTTCCTACTGGTGGACTGAGGGAGGCTTTGGAGGAATCATTGGGGGGGGGGGGGGGGCTCATCCCCTGGAGCGGGGTCGAAAACGACCTTGGAGCCTCTGCTATTCGATTTCCCCCTACCTGGGGAAAACGATGGATACTGCTTGGAATCGAATGACCCCCATTGCGGTGTTTCCTGTAGGAGCCTCTAGATTGTGGGGAATGTGAAAGGGCTGATTTGATAGGGCCTAAACCCTAAGTGTTATTACAGGTGCCTGATGAGGAACTGCTGTCCGTCCTAAACTAGTTGAGGAAGGGGAACTTTAAGTTTTTAAGATCCTGTACCTCACCTGAATTCCCCATACCCCTTGTGACTACTTATATGCACCATGAAAGTGAGTTTAACCTGTCTGGTAGTAGCCTTGCTACCGTCTTAACAGATATCCAGAACCAGGTTGCATTCAGAAAAACCTAGTGAAGAGTAGCCTGAAGCTCAACTCTTGATGACCAGAAGGGGGGGGGGGCTTACCCAAAGAGGCCCCTAGGGAGATACAGATAGAAAACTTGTAATTTGTCTTCAAAACAGGGTTGTCCCAAATGTACCCCCTAGTAAAAACAGGGGTTTAATACATTATTTTCAGGGAAATTAGCAGCCTAAAAGTCCTGTTAAAATTTAACAAAGTATCTTTAGTTGAGGACCGAATGGGAACATGGCTGAAGGGTCCCTTTGCCTAAGTTCTTGTTGGACTGCTAAATCATTCAGAAGCCAGACTGTGGAGGACCTAGGCATAAATTCCCTGGGGTCAGGGAGATTCCAAAACTGCCCAAGTTTCAATGTCCTCGGAATATGGTTAGGTTGAAGTCAGGCAACCTACTTTCCTATAAAATACAGAGTCCGGACTGAAAGAAGGACCTTGTTAGAAGCCCTCTTGGGCTTGAGGACTTTGGACTTGCACCGAAGCCTCCAATAAGTGATATTTACTACCAGGCTTGTGTACTATTAGTCCAAGTGTGTGTTAGGATTGTTCAGAGTTCTGCTCTGGAACCATCATCAGAGCATCACATTTATGATCCAATCATCCGAGCATCGGAACATAGTTATAAACATCCGATCATAGGAGTATATGATGGTAGTTGCAGACATCCAATCATCAGATGTTAAATCTGAGCATCGGATGTAGATGCAATGAAAATCTGAGTATCAAATCATACTCGAATGGATAGAACTTGGGAATAATGCATCCAATTCTCGGATGGTTAAAAAGAACTCGGATGAATTAAGTTCGGATCTGGCTTCAGATTCAAGCAGGGATTTGATCCACCCAGGCTTAGAAGAAGTTGGATATTATAATTTCCATGTAGGCTTTCCTTTAACAGTTCTTTGAAGATAACTACAGAACTGGATTTATTTACGTAAATCAAGAGTGACACAAGGTCATCTGCCCCACCCTCCTCACTGCAGGTGGGCTAGTTTGAGATAAGGAAAGCAATAATTACACAGAATTTTTATTAAATAACATAGAACCTAAAATGCAAAAAAAACCCAAGGTTACCTTAGTTTGAAAAACACGTACTGTCTAGACGATTTGAGCAAGGATTCAATTCCTGTTTTATTTAAGTATTAACATTTAAAATGGTCAATAATACAGGAAAGAAGGGGTAAATATTTTATTTTATTTAATAGGTAAACATAATGTATAAGAAGCTACATACATGTGTCTCTCAGCACATGCTGTCTAGACGCGATGTCATCACAGGGGTTTCCCCAAGAATTCCCCAAGTTAGTTTCGTGCTTTATATCATATTTTAACCCTTAAAATGGACAAATACTGTAGAAGAACGGGGATAAACCATGAACAAATTAATCTTATTTGATTTCCTTGGACCAATCCTGTTCTCTCTCTACACTAACCCAATCGGCTCAATCATTCATTCTCACAGTAGCATCAACTACCACTTTTACGCCTATGATACCCAGTTATACATAACACTTTCACCAGAAAATTTCTCTCACTCTATCCAAAAACTAAAGAACTGCCTAAACGACATTCAAAATTTCATGTTCGCAAATAAATTAAAACTTAATCCAGACAAAACTGAGTTCATTCTCATAGGCTCCCGAAAAAATCGTAACCAGCTCCTCCCTCACTTCCCTATCAATATTCTGGGAAATCAGGTCTCGCCAGCACAAAGTGTCAGGAACCTCGGAGTGGTGTTCGACTCTAATTTCACTTTCTCAAACCACGTGTCACAGGTCATTAAGTCCACTAGAGTACAAGCGAGAGACCTCTACAGAATTCGTCCCTTCTAGACCTGAATACATCAGTGCTGTTAGCCAATGCTTTGGTGAGCAGCTTGCTGGACTACTGCAATTGACTCTTCTTATCGCTCACTGATTTTGAGTTAAGGAGATTGCAGCTAGTCCAAAACTCACTCTGCAGGGTTGTCACCTGTTCCTCTAAACTCTCTCGCATTACCCCTCAACTAAAAAAACTGAACTTGTGCTCACTGTTAGACCCGAAGGTGATGATGCATGTCAATAGTTACAAATGTAAATTACATATTAGGCACTATATTTGCTTTAGTATGTAGAAGACATAAATTTAATTCAAATTTAATGAACTTTTATGGCACTTAATCTTCACTAGCACTCAAAAGCAGACCTTTAAGTCACAAAAACTGATTTTCTTGCAATAAATTAATATAGAAGGTTGCAAAATTTTGGTTTATGAAAACTTTTTAACATATCTCTTGCCTTGGGCATTACTTGAAAATAACATGCCACATTTTGAGCACTAATTATAAAGTTGGTTAAAGGAAAATTTTAAATTTTAAAGTATTATGGGATGAAAAATTCAAGACTTCCTTCATTTAAATGAGATATATCACCACTGTAGATAGATTCCACGTGTTGTAAGCTTTAAAATGGTATATTATTGGTCAAAATTGAGTCAAAAATAACATTTTTATGATTTAAAAAAAATTAACATGTTGCTCTACTAGTTTACCATAATATAATATATATATATTCCAATATGGCGGCCGAAATTCTTGTTTCCCACAAGATACTTTTATAAGGAATGTCCGTTCTAGCTTTTTTATACGATGGGTTTATCATAGAAAGGAATAATAAGCATAAAGAGTATGACTAAAAGCCTAGATTGTGTAATATTATTAAATATTTTGACAGATTTTGAAAAACCCATCCGTTCATATGACTGAAAAAAGGCCTTGTATCTTCATTACTTGTGGTCCTAGAGATTTTGAAAACAAATACACTATATAGGAAACCATGGGCTGCAGGCACTTTTGAAAAGTCATATTAATCCTAGGTCCCTGGTTCAGTTAAATGGGCCTCCATATTAAAAATGCCAAAATAGACAGACTACAAATTTTTCAGCATTTTCTATTTATTTGTCTGTTACACTTCACCATTTTCCTATTTGGATGCGATGTCTTGTTTTACTGGGTGGAAATACGTGCATCATCAATCGGTTGATGCAGAGCCTGTTACAGAGGTCTGACTCTGTTGCTGTTACGTAATGTAATGTCTCTTTTGCTAGAGTGTTTATATTGTTAAGAGGTAGATCTGCATTTTTCATAGAAGGTATACTGAAACAAAAATTATGCTATTTTGCCATCTTTAATTTGTATGGATATTCATTTATTCGGTATAAAAAAACTAGAAAAAGGTTTTTGCTAACAAAAATGAGCGGCCCTGATGGAGACTTGAGTTAATAAAGCTGTAGTTGTGGTATGAGACTGTAAGGAGAAGGTAAGCTTTACTGTGTTTTGTATCTGATGGAAAAGTGGATTATCTAAAAACTGTATCAGTTGTAGTATTAGACTGTAAACAGAATGTGAGCTTTATTGTGTTTCTTAGAGTGGTATATTTTATGAAAAGAATATATCATTTTTGCTGTAAATTTGGTATAGCAATTTTTTCCAGGAAATATTTAATCCTAGATTTATAATGATAAAGATGCACTGTAGTAAACTATAATTGGCTATAGATATGTTGTATATCTGAAGATTCATTGCTATTTAATATTTTTATAAGATAAATATGCTTAAGATAATTGTGAAATCCTTTATTGTAAACAAAATACACAAAGTCATATTGTCAGATTTTATTGTTAACATTTTTAATTCACACATGACTCTATATCTGAATATCATGAAAGCCCAAGGTTTTTACATATTATTAAGGCTTTTTCCATTCTCTCAAAACAGACAAGGCATTCTTTCCACAAGGCTCTACTTCCATGAACCTAAAGATAAATGTCCTTGCTTTAATTGTTTACCCAAAAAGATTGACTGTAAGCATATCCCTTGATGAAAAGAAATGAATACATCTTGATATCCCTTATCAACCTTTTCCCTCAGTGTGCATACACATTATGTAACACACAGATATTAAAAAAGCACAATGGGGCATCAGTGAGTGACTGGGACTTGTCATGAATCTGCCTCCAGATAGATATCACACAAAAGCAAATACAGAATTGGAGAAAAAAGAGAATTCATTAATTTTCAATTAGGTGGAGATACATAAAATACTGTACAAGAAAAACTGTTTATCAGAAAGTGTTTTTTTCAGTCATCTTATCCTCTGAAAGAAGTCAAGTCAGTCTATACATTTGACCAATTTGCACAGTGTATGTGAATAAGTAGCTAGATCAACAACTCCTGCTGCTAAACAAAAGCTGAATTAATTAAAGCTTTTTTTCCCCAAAGAGGAAAAGTCATATCCACACAATTCCACAAGAATTGAATCAGAAGAATGTGGGATTTTTAATGTGCCAAAAATTGGGAATTTATATTATATGAACACTGATCAGCTGCAATATATTAATAACCACATCACTGCATGCTAAATACCTCATTTTTTTTCTTTGAAGATGCCATAACTTTAAAAACACTAGGAGGTTAGCTTTGTCAGAAAACAGAAATTTGTTTTACGTATACATGTGGCAGGTGTGGTGTTAAAAAGTTTTAAAATAAATGAGTTGGGAACAAAAACTATGTATTTATTATGTTAAGATGTCCAAAGTCTCTTAAATACAGGAATTTTAAGTAAAAAGGTCATTAAAAATCTTCCTTAATCAATGTGTCAAGTTGAACTGATGTCATTAAACAGTAAGTCAGTTAGGAGCTGAAAACCCTCATTTTTACTTCAAGATGGCCATGACTGTACTTGTTTTGGAACTTCAAGGCAGAAAGAAAATAAGAATGTCCCTATTGTCATCTTTAATAAGTGTGCAAAATTTAACTGAGGTCAGCTAAATAATACGATAGCTGGAGATTAAAAACTCAATTTCACTACAAGGTGGCCATAACTTCATTCATATTGGGATTTTAAGGTGACCATAAAATAAGAATGTCCCTTTTGTCATGCTCTATAAGTGCATAAAGTTTTAGCTGAGGTCAGTTGAACAATAAGGCAGCTGGAGGTTGAAAACCTCCTTTTTCCACTGTAAGGTGACCATAACTTCATGCATATTGCGACTTTAAGGTGGCCATAAAATAAGAATATCCCTTCTGCCAACCTTTATAAATGTGCCAGGTTTATTTTAAAAATTTAAACATTAATTGAACTAAGGGCTGAAAACCCCTACATTTTAAGTTAAGATGGCCATAACATCATTAATATTTAAACTATAAGGCAGTAAAAGCCTTCTTTTGATCTACTTCAATATCAATATATGTAGATATGGAAAAAGAAAGGGGCCAGATGGCTTTATTCCAATTTTATGACTTTAGAGGGGGCCATAGCTCCAATTATATTAACAGTTTAAGGTCACCATACAGTCATGCGAATCTTTTGGTAAATCTTAATATATATGCCAAGTTAAGTTGAAAAAGTGAAAAACTAAGTGAACTGGAGGGCTAAAACCCCCTTTTTTGACATTAAGGTGACCTTAAGATTGCAGATACAGGGCTAAAACTTCTGCATGTGAAAAATTATCAAAAGTAGCTGAATAAGTTATTCAAAGAAAACACTGAAATCCTGACCATTTTTGAGATACAGACCAAGTACCCATTTTAAAAAAAATTACAAAAATTAAACACCTCCCATTCAGACGTCTATGAACCAATTGATCAGAAAATCCTTTCTGACCTGCAGATTTAGGTCTAGAATGATGAATTATATAGCACCGGTGTGTGTGTTTTTTCCGAAACGCGGTGACGGGGTGTTTTTGAAAAATACTTAAGGTTACCTTAAGTAAAGCTTAAGGTCTCCGAAAAGTATTCCAAAAATTTTTCCGCCCCTATAGTTATAAAGAAAGATAAGAAGGAAAGAAAAATTTGAAAGCCCAAGAAGTTATTCAAGGGAGACCATAATCCAGTGGCGGCGGTGTTTTTCGGTGATCAGTCGAACTTACGGGAAAACAAATGTTAATTATGACAATAAAGTCTTAGTGAGATAATCAATAATAAAATTCTTTAAAAAGAAAATGTATATCATGGTAATAAATATAACTTGCAGTAGTTTGGTAAACAGCCACATAGTATATAAAAATATACATCCTTCTTGGGAACTCAATGGTTGGGTACATAAGCAATTTTTTATGATTTTTGGTAAGCAGTCTTTAATTGGGTACATTGGAAAACACTTCAATCAATGGCTGGGAATATAAGAAATGTTTCTGCCTTGAGTAGACGGCTGTTGCATACGTCAAAATTTACATATGTCTTGGGACACACTGGTTGGGAAATAAGACAAATTTGATTGTAGCATAAACTACCATGGGATAAATTGCTTCCTTTTGTCAAAAGGAACCCACCATAACTTATGTTAACAAACACAAATAAGGTGTGGAAAATTACAAGGTCAAGCATCAGAATCGGTCAATAGTACTCAGAATCCAAATCACATCATTGATTCATTGAGAATATCCCTTTAATTCTCCCAAGACATTTAAAGGAAGTATAAATACCTAAACTTTTCAGTTAATCACTTATTATAGAAATCAGGGTTCTTTTGCATACAGTGTTAACTTATGGGTTTTTTTTTCAATTTCAGTGAGATTTCAAAGTTCATCATATCACACCAAAATACAAAGCAGTTTTTCAATGTAACTTTTCGTGAAGTTAAAGTCCTTGGTATTTACTTAAAAAGATCTTCTCAACTTCTTCATGTACTTTTTTTTGCAATTTTACCCCCGAGATTTGTTTTATTTATTTAAATGTACAACATACATATGTGGACAATTAAGTTTTTCTTTCTTTGAAAGAATTACGAAGTTGATCATGGGTCCATACTGACTAGCATTCTTTTTCTATGAATAACTGTCATTCTGAGAATTCTACTAAGGACAAGTTTCAATTTTCATTTTTTTTCAATTTCCAAAAACACCTACAAACTTTTATTGGATTGAAGAACTGAAAAATTCTCATTCTAAAATATCTTTATCTAGGTTTGTTAGAAAATCCATTTTTCCTGATTTTTTTTAATGAGAATGCTAGTAAATATGGCCCCAGATGTATTTTTGGTTCAACTCAAAGTCACTGTATAAATAGACAACTACATTAGTTTATCTCATTATAAAATTGACAGTGCATCCAAGTTAATTTGCATCAATTTAACTTTAAAAAAAATGTTTTATTTAAGTAAGTTTGATGCTTCAAAATTACAGAAAGCTACTTTTCTTGAATTTGAAGCTACCAAAATTAAAAAGTTTATAAAGTAAATAAACTGAAACAGATAAACATACATTGGTGTTGGAAAAATACAAAATATATTTTTTCAAAGTATAACAAAACTTAGTTGGAAGTCACTGAAGTTGAGAGTTTCTATAAAGTTAACCAACGCTTAAAAATTATAACAAAGGAAGTGAACTAATAGTCTATACATTATATAAAATACATGCAGACACAATATATTTAATTCAGTTCTTTTGGTAAATCATGAATATTCCATTTTGGCAGAGTGAAAAATACTAATATTATGCTATGACAATCAGTTTGATCCATAAAATTAATCAATATTTACAAAAACAAAAGCAATGAAATGTTCCTATTGACTCAACTTAATTGAATTCCAAGCAGTAAATATAATCGACACATTTTCCTTCAAATTTCGTAAGCAAAAACAGTCTTAACCTAAGACTGATCTTTTCGGTCAATATGACTGATCTTTTAGGTTATAAAGCAAAAGGAGTTTAACTGATAGCTCAGATTTTTCCTCCATTGCAATAGCCCCCCTGACTTTAAAAATCTGATAGGTCTTCCGAAAACTTACCACAGAGAATAAAGTAAATGTTGTAACATGTACAAGCTAAGTGACACATAAACTAATTTAATAATGTACAATGTATCAATGCAGTGTTACTGCTGTGAAGTTACGGATTTACAGAGGATTTTAAAGTCATATTGGTGATATGCAATACATAAGCAGTCAGTTAGGCTTGTTCTTATTTATGTATATGTTACAGTAAATATGTGAAATCAGTAAATACGCGTATTTACTGATTTGGTCAGTAAATACGCGTATTCCCTAAACTTTTCAGTAAATATACGTATTTACTGATTCATGACCTGTGTTATTTTACAAGTTTACTGGTATGACTTTCAGTAAATATGTGAAATGAAACTTGGATGTTTATTGGTTGTAAATATATAATATTGAACTGTAAACCAAAACATACACTATATTGGAACATTTTAGTCTGTTATGTTGACTATAACAATATACTTAGCAATACATTACATGCAATATTTTATGTAAAACAATAGCACTAGACTTTGAAATATTTATGTTTACAAACTTTGGGTATGTGCTTTCAGTAAATATTTCATTTTAGCCTATATTATTTTTAATCCCACAGCTACAAAGGGCCTATGACATCCCAAAATATTGATTAAAGATCATTAACTTTTAAAAAAGTGTTTTTATTGGCAGTAAATAAAAGTTACAGAAATTAATTGAAATTTGAGTTTCAAAATTTTAACATATTTTAACTATACTTTCATTGAACAGAAATTTTGCTTTATCATTCAAGACAAAATGATTTATACCCAAACAAATGCACATGTATTCTTTAAGAATCTATTGTTAGCCAGAGATTATCAGTAAGTGATTTTTTATTTTATTCCAATCAAGGCTTAATATTTTGCCATTTTCTGGTAGATATATAACTTTAATGTAGGTACTGGCTACTTGATCAAAGGATTGTTGTTACAAACATTGAAAAGGTCAGCTAGCCCCACACTGGATTAAAGCAATGTCTTTCAAAGGTCTTAATCCCTTTTATGGCATCTGTGGTTATGGTGTGGCTTCCTTAATTAAAGGGACAACATTAAAGGGAGATTTTATTCAACCCTAATTATAGATCTAAATTTTATTGGTGACCTTTGAAAAAGATATATATTGTTAAAATGCATGGTCAAAACTACATTGAACTTCAGTTCTTAAACAATAAATATATGTTAATCTTATTACCTTGCTTGTTCTTCCTCATACATAATTTGACAAATATTTGGATATTTAAATTTATAAACTTGTTGATTTACATTACAATTTATTTTAAATGAAAAAAATTACAAGTTGGTATCACATATCTCATTTTGAAATTATAAAGTGATCTAAAGTAGTTATCCCAGTGCTGGATTGTAAACAAGTATCAAACTGAATATGGTAAAGCAGTAGCAGATAACACTGAACTATTAAAGATATAATATGAAGACAAAGCAGAAAACCCACAACTATTAAAGAAATGAAGTCTTCATTATGATTTTAGTAAATACGCATATTTACTGGACCAAAAAACCAGTACATACGTGTATTTACTGAAATTTTCAGGGAATATGCGTATTTACTGTCCAAATCAGTAAATATGCATATTTACTGAAGATTTCAGTCAATACGCATATTTACTAAACATTTCAGTAAATACGCATATTTACTGATTTCGCATATATTTACTGTAACATATATAACACCTCTAAATAAAACAAAAGTGAAAGTTAATAGGATCTTGGCCTCAGAATGAAAACATCACCCTTTAATGTACTACATGAATGTGTGTAGGGTTCTCAACACCCTTTCAAAGGTTTGAAAGATACAGCTTTGCTGTGTGCCACTCTCAATACTCTACAGGCATGCTTAAGAATCTTTTCAAATCCTGGGGTTTTATTATCACACACAAAGTCATACATTTATAAATGCATTGCTTAAAAACACTTCATCACAACACTCCTATTTTACAAAAATTATTTACACAGAATACAAAAAATGGTGACTTAAAAACATGTATCTACATGTATATAAAAGTTAAAATAAATAACAACATACAGTTCAAGATCATTGACAGCAAGGGATTCTTAAAGTTTTTGTTTTTAATTGAGATAAAAATACACATATATTTACATCTTAATTGAAATGATTCATTTTAAAAGATATTTAAAGAGTATATCAAAATTTGCTATTCTTTCAGATCACCATAGAAAAATATACTGCATATATACCATATATATTCCTGGTATATAGGTTACAGTAAATATGTGAAATCAGTAAATACACAAACTGAAAGTTAACAAATATTTGGTGTTAATGATTATATATAAATTTGAAAATTTTAATTACTTAAATGTAGCTTTTATAAGCTACAAGCTTACCATGTAGGACTTAATGCTGTTCTCGGGTTGCCACACCCGGGGCCAACGTCTTAGAAAAAAAGATCGTTCTTGTTAGCCACCGGATACACTGGTAGTTGTCGTCATATGATAACTTCTGACCAATCGCCCTACTTTCTCATTGAAATTTTTTAAACCTACCCCTCAGCTGTAAACAGCAGGGAGGCAGGGTGGGACTCTCCTAAGTCCCACATGGTAAGCTTGTAGCTTATAAAAGCTACATTTAAGTAATTAAAATTTTCAATTTTATTACGCTACAATAGCTTACCATGTGGGACTTAATGCTGAATTCAACCGCCCGGTGGCGGGATTACAGCTGAGACTGGAAGATATGTCATTTTTTCTAAGATTTGAATTAGTATATACAGAATAGTGCCAGAAATACCAGTCTGAGTCCCATTTACAGTGCCCCGATCCCGAAGATTGTGCCTGTAACGAGCCAAAAACCTAAGTAAAAGAGAGACAGTGCTACAACTGTCTAGATGTTTGGTTGTAGGACGGAAGTGCAGCAGTGCTCACTTCGAGGTCTAAGGGTCCCTAAGGGACCTTCACGTGTGACTGACCAATCCAGTGGTTGGGCATCTCATGAAATTTTTAACCTGAAATATGAGATTAATGACAACTGAATAAGTCCTTAATAGAAATTACTTGATAATTAAAAAATAAAATGACCTTACCCGTAACATCTTGAAGGTAAAGGAATACCTAGATCCTGGGAGAGACTCCTGAAGACTTGGTTGTAGCGGATGTGCCCCCCCCTTTTTTCTTTCCGAGGACAACTGGTCTGAGGGGAAGGATCTAGGACTTGTTGTGCCGCCACTACGGGTCCCAGATACATATTGTTGTTGGTGTCCGACCAAGTAAGGTCTTTGAGGTAAAAATTTGTAAATGTGTTGTGAGCTTTCCAGTGACAGGCTTGCATGATTTGGTCCACCGATACCCCACCGTAAAAGGCCTTAGAGGCCGCGAAGGCCCGGATGTCATGCGCTTTAACTTGGACCAAGTCCAAGGCTTGTTGGTCTGCTTGTTTGTAACAAAGTAGGATGGTTTGTTTCAACCAGGAAGAGAGAGTAGCGGGTCTGATGTCTGAGGTATGTCCTTTCTTGAAGGAGATAAAAAGGAGGGAACGAGACCCTCTCAGGTCTTTGGTTCGGTCCAAATAATACCTTAGGGCCCGTACCGGACACAGGGTCCTGTCTTCTTTAAATTGTCTATCTACAATGGTAGTCAAAGCAGGAATAGTCACCGGAGACACACTTTGAGAACCTTCTCTTGCTAGTTGGTTTTTGGCTATGAAATCAGAAGAGGGGAACAAGGCGACCTTTTCCCATTGACCTAGATTAGATACTTTGTTTGCGACCCAGGCATGGATTTTGCTGCGGCGCTTGCCAGAGGCCAAAGCTAGCAAGAAAGCAGTTTTGAGAGTGAGATGTTTGAGGTCTGTGTCTTTCATGGGCTCAAATGGTGCTTTTGTGAGCTCGTTGAGGACAACAGAAAGGTTCCACTTGGGTAAGTTTCTGGAACTTTTGGGATGATCCCTGTGAAAACTGGAGAGTAACCTATGAAGGTCTGCATTGTGTGCAATATGTTGGGCCGTTGGGCCCAAAGTGTCAACGATTGCAGTCCTGTAACCATCAATGGTCGAGGGGCGCCTGTTTAGGTCTTGGTACAGGTACATGAAAAAATCTGAGATTTGTTTCACAGATGGAGTGGAGAAATCCACCGAATTTTCTCTGCACCATTTTTCAAATAGGGCCCACTTTGACTTGTAGATGGTCCTTGTTGATGACCGCTGAGGGGCAGCAATTCTCTCTGCCACCTCCACAGAGAAGCCTTGTTCTTGGAGTTGTCCGCTCCTAGACACCAGGCGTGGAGGTTCAGCTGTTGTGGGTTGTTGTGGAATACATATTTGTGGGACTGTTTTAGTAGGGTCGTTGACACTGGGAGTTGTAGTGGGATCTCTGTTGAGAGCTGCACTAGGTCCCAAAACCAGGGCATCCCTGGCCAGCCTGGGGCTATCACGATGATCAGGCAATGGCATTGCTTGATCTTTTGGATCACCTTGTGAAGGACAGCCGTAGGAGGGTAAGCATAGGCCGTGAGGTTGGTCCAGTCTATGTTCAGAGCATCTATGTCCCAGGCCCTTGGGTCTGGGATAGGAGACACATACAGTGGGAGTTTGTGGTTCAGGTGAGTGGCAAATAAGTCTACATGAGGTGTGAACCACTTCTGGCAGATCTGTTTGAACACCTGTGGGTGCAGAGACCATTCTGTTGACTGCACTTGGTTGGACCTGGACAGTAGGTCGGCCATCACATTCAGACACCCTGGAATGTGCCTGGCTTTCAATGTTATGTGGTAGTGATGGCACCAGGTCATGATTTTCCACAGGAGAGCGCACATCTCTGCTGAGTGAGTTCCCCCCTGTTTGTTGATGTAGGCTACCACTGTTGAGTTGTCCATCGCAACTAACACTGTTTGATTCTGGCACTGGTCCTTGAAGTCTCGAAGGGCCAGGGAGACCGCCTTCAATTTCAGGACATTTATGAGTAGCCTTTTTCCCCGATCTGACCACAGACCTTGTGTAGACCTTTGATCTAAGTGAGCGCCCCAACCTTTGTTTGAGGCGTCGGTAAAGAGTTGGATACTGTGGTCTTTGGGATGAAGGTCTGAGCCTTTCATCACGTTTGAGGGATTTTGCCACCAATCTAGGTGGGCTACAATGGCTTCTGTCCAAGGAAGGAGGTTGTCCAGCGACTTAGGATATCTCCAGTGCTCCTTGAGATGAAACTGAAAGGGCCTCATGTGAAGGCGTCCCTCCGGGACCATTTTCTCCGTTGAGGCTAGCAACCCAATTAGAGACATCAAACATCTTGCAGTCAAAACACGTTTTGACTTGAGTCGTAGGATCAAATCCTGAAGCTTGAGCCATCTCTCGTGAGTGGTTCTTACAAGGGCTGAATTTAGGTGGTATTCTTAGCCCACGAACGAAAACACCTGAGTAGGTTTCAGTTCTGATTTTTCTTGGTTGATTATCCAACCCAAGGATTGGGTTAGGTCTACCACTGCCTGTGTGTCCACTTGGGCTTCCTCCTGAGACTGGGACCTGATCAGCCAGTCGTCCAGGTATTGGTGAATTCTGAGTCCTCTTGAGAGGGCCATTAGTTTCAATTCCTTTACGATCATCGTAAAGACCTGGGGGGCTGTGGCTAGTCCGAAAGGTAGGGAGGTGAACTGGAACACCTGGGCCTTGTAGCAAAACCTTAGATATTTCCTTAAGTTGGGATGGATGGGGATGTGTAGATACGCGTCTGACAGGTCTATCGATGATACCCACTCCCCTGGAACCAGGGAAGTCCTGATGGACTCTGGAGTTTCCATTTTGTACTTTTCTACATGTAGAAAAGTGTTGAGCCTGCTTAAGTCTATGACTGGCCTCCACCTTTGGTGAGGCTTGGGTACTAGGAACAGGCGACTGTAAAACCCGAGAGATTTTACATTTTCCACCCTTTCGATAGTGTTCTTTGACAAGAGAGACTGGATACAAGTGGCCAAGGCTTGTCTTTTTGTTGGGCCTTGTACTCTGACAGGATCAGAGGAAATCTGATCAAGTTTGGCTTTGAACGGAATGGCAGAACGTAGCCATTGGTGATAATGTTTAACACGTTTTGAGAACATTTGTTTATTAGCCAGTTTCTCTTGAAAGAACAGAGGCGACTTCCTACTGGTGGACTGAGAGAGGCTTTGGAGGAGTCATTGGGAAGGGGGGTTTCCACGCCCCCTTCCCCTATTGTGGGGTCGAAAACGACCTCTGGAGCCTCTGAAGTTGGGTTTTCCTCTTCCCGAGGGAAAGGATTGGTTACTGCTTTGAGAGGTATTGCCCCCATAGGGGCGTTTCCTGTAGGAGCCTCTTTTCTTGTGGGGGACACGAAAGGGCTTATTCTGGTAGGGTGCGAAACCCTGAGAATCTTTTGAGGTGCCTTTTTTGAGAAGGAAGTCCTCACCTTCCTTTACGAGTTGAGACTCGAACAAGGAAGAGTCCCAAAAGGATGAGTTCCTAAGTTCTTGACGTCTCGTTTCCCCTAGCTGGGGATGTAATAGAGTCATCTCGGCTTCGCGCCTAAGCAAGCTGGTATTAGCCATGGAATATAACTCCCTCTGGAGAATATGGGCTAGAGATTTGCTGAGACAGGTGAGGGCTCTATGTTGAACAAGAACAGTTTTGTTCCAAAAATCCATGTACTCGGCGACTTCCTCATATCCGCGCTTTGCTGCTTTCTCAGGATTGGCACCTTTCTGGATCTGAGATTTAATCTTCTTGACAGTTGACTTAATGCTATGTTGGCACTTTTCCAGGGAAGCATTGCAAGAAGAAGAGGTTTTGGCAAAACCAGCGGTGAAGTTGAGGGTTGAGATATTTTGTCTAGCCTAATGTTCCAGCTCCTTAAGAACTGGCAGAGGAACTTTGGCTACTGGTGCCCCAGGAGGTCTAGGAGTAATACAGATCTTAGCAAAGTCTGTATTCAACTCCTGAATTTTATCTTGAAAAGTGGGCTGTCCAACCTTATACCACTTAGAAGTGGATGGAGGAGGCTTTACATATTTGCCCTCAGCTAAATTGGCAGCTTTAAAATCATGCTGAAATTTATCAAAGGCATCCTTGATAACTGAGCTAAGTGGTAGAATAGAGGAAGGACCTATAGGTCTGAGCTCTTGACGGCCTTTTTCGTCGTCCAGACCCAACACTGAAGTTGAAGACCTAGGCATAGAGTCCCTGGGGTCAGGGAGAGAGAGAATATGCCTGAAGGTATCTACTTCTTCAGAGTATTGGGAGGGAATGTCAGACAGAGCTACTTCCCTATAATAAGGGGGGTCTGGATCATGTTGTGGGAGGTCTTGATCAGAAGCTGCGCCTGAGGGCTGAGCCCTAGAGGGCTTAGAAGACCTGTGTCTGGCAACAGGGGAGTGATCTTCCTCTGAAGATGACACATATCTGGACCTGGATTTATGCTTGCTCTTGTCAGAGTGCTTCTTAGGTCTAGTTGAATGGATCCGAGGTTCGTCGGAATCCTCATCCAGTTGGTCCGAGGCAGAGCTCGGTGCTACTGTTTGCCTGTGGCTTTGTTTTTTATGAGAGTACGAGGAATCCTTCGGTATATAGCCTCAGAAGGGGCAACGTACTGATCCGAGGTAGTTTGGTTAAGTACTAGTCGAGGAGGGAGTGCTGGACCAACGTCCACATCCATTGCCTCGGACTGAGCATTAGTACTTGATCTCGGAGGGGGTAGGTCCAGATGAGCAGCAATGTTACTGGATGGACCAGGTTTTGAAGCATGAGACGAGGGTTCAACCTCGGTTGGCTTTTTAATTGTCAACTCCTCTCGGAGTGATTGAAATGCTTCTAACATGGATGCCTGGAAGGAACCCATTTGCTCCTGTAAATGAATGTTTAGTGAATCACCCAGGGATTTCTCAATATTTCTTTGAATTAATTTTATTTTGCAAAACTGTACCTGGGGTGGGAGGAACAGACTTGGCTGGGGTCTTTAAAGATAAAGAACTGAAGGCGAGAGGTTGAGGACGGGGGGGTGAGGTAAAGAGGTTATCAGCAGCACTCTCTAGGTCTGCATTGGAACCAGTGAAAGAGTCCCCATCGCCTTCACCCAAGAGATATAGTTCATCTTTGGAACTAGTTTCCGCTTTTTGCTTTTTTAAGTACCGCTTCCTGTTTTGAATTTTTTGCAATTGTTCATCAGTGAGAGATGTGCAAATTTGGCAGGGGGTTTCAAAGGTGACACAGGGGTCATCTCCCTTGCCAGCCTCCCTACAGGTAGGGCAGTAGTTATGATTATCAAAACTGAAGCAAAAATGGCGGCATTTCTGAGCTCTCGGTTTGTCTTTGTTTGCTTGATGGAGAGACATTTTAACGCAATAAAAAGACGTACAATTGGGATTGCCTGAACCGAGAAAACTCAAAACACGCGGAAGCAAAGAATATACTTAACTTGTGAAAATAATAATTTTACAGAATGATCTATGATATATTTTAAATAAAATATTCAAATATTAGCCTCCAACAATACGTAAAGTCTGAGAAATAAATGAAAATGTCTGTATATTTACAAACTGCTACCAGTCAATCGTGGCCAACGAGAAAGTAGGGCGATTGGTCAGAAGTTATCACGTGACGACAACTACCAGTATATCCGGTGGCTAACAAGAACGATCTTTTTTTTCTAAGACGTTGGCCCCGGGTGTGGCAACCCGAGAACAGCATTAAGTCCCACATGGTAAGCTATTGTAGCGTAATAAAAGTATAATTTACAATTTATTTTAAATACAAGAAATGTTACAAGTTTATATCACATGTCACATGTAACTGCTTTTGAAATTACAAAGTGCATAAAATTTTAGGGAATACACATATTTACTCACTAAATCAGATATATGTGTATTTACTAAAATTTCACGTGTATTTACTGATTTCACATATTTACTGTAACAAATACACATTAATTAAAAAAAAATTTTTTTAAGAGAAAAAGAGACAGTGCTACAATTCTTTCCACAAATTAAAGTCCAATTGAGGGTGCTGATCACAGGGTACTTGCTCGTTGTAACTGCCTTTAAAGGTGAATGGATGCTGATACCATCCACTCGGAGATTCTCTGAAATATGGAGAATAGTTGTATACCATGGCTTATCAGTTTATTGATGTTTAGGATTCCCATTCAAGCTCAACTCATGAAAGTCCCTAAGTGGAAGGTCAAATTTGGGGTTTTACATCGACACCTAAGGTCACATTGGGACAGGGCCTCACCAAATCTGACACACCGTCCTGAGCTGGGTCCTAAACCAATGGCCAGAGAACTTAAATACCAATGTTATTAGTCACTCAACTTAAATTACACCTGAGAGTTTTTCTTTTGTTAAAATTGTCCAATATCTTCCACTATTGGCCATTTTGTGATTTTGACCATATATAGAAGTCTTTTAATACATTTCCAAAGAAACCCTTTTACTTTTATTTCAACTCAAATGATCATAAACACTGAAATATACACACCCGGGCCTGTATACACAAAAGGTCTTAGCCAGGGCTTAGGCTTAAAGTTGAGACTTTTGTCTCAAGTTTCTGCCCAAAAGCTGCTAAGACTTCTGTCTTAGGATAAGTGGTATTCACAAAGAATTTAAGACCAGTCTTAGGCTTAGCTAAGGGCTCACCTCTAAGACTGGTTGGTAGTGGGCTTAAGTTTTGTAAAGAGGACTTAAATATGGCCGCCATAAACTTTTCTCCACTTCAAAATTTGAAATGGCTGTAAATAAAGTATAATCATACAAAACACCTCACTAAAGCAGTCTTTGGGAGTTTATGTGTGGTAACAAGGTTTTCCAAGAAAGGTCACATGACCCAGAAAACCACTGTGGTTATTTGATAATCTTGGACTTAGCTAAGTCACCCTTTGTGAATACGGTTTTAAGACAAAACTTAGCTGAGACAAAAGTCTTAACTTTAAGACCACATTTAAGCCTAAGACCTGGCTAAGTCTAAGACCTTTCATGAATACCGGCCCAGGAATATAGAAATAAAAAGTAGTAATGTTAAACAACATATTAAAAATTATAAATTAAGCAATAGGTGTAATTTAAATAGGTTAATGGCCTTGTAAGTGTCCAATATTGGAAAATGATGGACTGTTGAGTTGGTCCCTGCAGGACCTCGTAAACAGTCCATTATTTTCCAAATGTGGACACTTACTTGGCCATTAGCCTATACATACATACAGGCCACTCCTGTTAAGGGCCAAAGTTTGGGTTTTGCACCCTGTTCAACCCTGTTCAAGTGTCAGATTTTTATCTATTTATGTGTGTGTGTGTGCACATCAGACCAAATACATGTGGTACTGTCAGTGAGGCACACTACTTTAGTTACAGAAGCATGAATCAAAGTTTCACCTAACTGCTGTTTATTGATGATAAAATACATTATGTTTAAATAACAGTGTGCTTTATCAACAAAAAATTGTAGTTGTGAATACAACATGTACACATTAGGCCAAAATAAGCATTCAGTGAAAAATACAAGTACTGACAAAACCACAGGAAAAAATAAAAGAAACAGAATTTTTGTACAGAGGAGTTAATTAAATATAAAACAGAAAATAATGTAAAGACGCTTAAAAATGGAAATCAATTCATTATATCAGTCAGAGGATTGTGTTTCTTGTGCAGTAACTTGCTCACTCTGGGTCGTCTGATAAGTAGATTTTTGTTATTAATAAACGATATCTGCACTTCATAAAAAATTGTCCTATCATGTTTACAGTTGGATCTATCCACTCATAACTCCATTCATAGTCAGTGATACTTGTGATGAAATATATATTGTAATCAATCTAAGAAACCAATATCCACATTGGGTTAGCATGAAGTGGGTCAACCTTTAAGTTTATTTTTTCTTACTCATATACAAACTTAACATTTGGCAGATAGGTAGAATAAAGTATTAATGGTAGGATAATGTAAATAATGTACACATAACTGCAGTTCACCAAAGACACTTTGAAAAACAGTTGCACAAAGCGTTGATGAAGACAATTTTAGTTTTTAAAAAATAACACCATATGTTTTATTTATTAAATTTATAAAATGATGAAAACTATTTACAAGAAAGTGATATCAATATGTCAATGAAATGTAATTTTTACTTAATTTGTCATGGTATCATTGCAGCTAGGCTATTTCTGTTTCATGATGTTGGGCAAAAACTTCAAACAAAATATGTACATTACTGAATTTAACAGATATTATGACAAACAAAACTGACATGAGACAATTTAGCTTTGTATTGTGACTTGTGATTCATTTCCAACATTTTTATGTTCAGGTACACAACATTATGTTATATTTATAGAAATGCCTGAAAATCAAACAACTTCATGAGTTGACCAAGTTCATGCTTCCTTATGAGGATTTATTTCATAAAATCCAACATGTGCAAGACATTCATAGTAATACATTCGTAAGGAACTGGGAATCTATGTGGCTGTATTTACTGTGACCTAATATAATCAAAACTTACTTAGTTTCAACTTTTGGAGCTACCATGCTATATTTCTGTATGGTTTCTATGTCGTCTAGTGTTTCACATAGAATATGGGACAGTGTGATCTGACGAATGTTTTCCAACTGTTCTGTAATATAAATAGACACCAGTCCTAATTTGAGGAGAAATAAAGTGTAAAAGAGTGCTAGCTACAACACGTGACACTCACCCCTGGGTGCTCCCCTTAACTCAAACAACAAGCAAAATTCACTGATATCCCACAAGAAGTTAAGTGAATGGTCAAAAATGATAAGAAAATTTCGAAAAGACTGGAGATTTTTATCTTGTTTACATATTTGGTTTTTTTAAAGATGCTCAAGTCAAGATAGATTTCCCGAAGATATAGCAGTTTCTTGTTAGCTCAACATAGTCACTTGATTAGCTTGAGATGGTACCATTACCTTATTGCATTGTCTTCATGTATCAGTAATACAAAAATCAAGATTAATTAATGCTTTTGAACAAGTCATTGACCTCTACTGGGAAATGTTATTTTACTGCAACACAATGCTTTCAGAAACTCGATGTGCCCTTTTGAGCTTATAAACAGAATCAATCACTTACTTGGAGTAAACCTTAAATCTTCATCATCAGTTTCATACCAGAAGCGATCTGTGTCTCTGAGAATCTTGAACTGATGGGCTATTAGACAAGCAAATGTCTCTCCTACAAGGCCACTGTGCACTGCGTTTTCTGACATGGCTGCAGCAAATAGGTCTATGTCATCTACATCCCTGTGTGTGAGCCAAACAAAAGTTTAATATCTATCAACAGCTGAGGTCAGCTGTCAAAAGCTTTTGCAAAGTTGATGTAGTTTGCATATGGCAAGGCTAAACTGGATAAAGTAACTATAAAAGCACAAGGTAAAGAAAACCCTCTCAAGTTAAGTTCAAAATATTGTCAGGAGCCTGATTCAAACACAAGACCATAGAGGTGACAACCCAGTGACAAGAAATGAAACCTGTCAACCACAAGATGACTGATGCGTTTGTCTGTAAAAAGTAACAGACAACTGAATAGACTTGGTGTGTGGCTTTGATGTAGATTTCAACACCAACAAGGAGCTGTTTTTATGGTGGAGAAAAGGAGTGTACACCCATTGGTCAACATACTAAATCATTTTAGCACAAAAGCAAAGGTGTGATATCTGATCCAACAACATGTAAAATATGGGGGGGGGGGGGGGGGGAAGTATATCACTTTACACAGAGCAACAAATACCTTCGGTTGATAAATGTATCAAGTTAAACAGAGGTTAAGAGCTTGAACACTGTGAAGCTTTCCCGAAGGCTGTCATAATTATCCTACAGCTATCGCAAATAATATTTAATTACATAAAACATTCCAGAACATATGTACAAGTTACAAGTATTCATAATATAAATAACTTTAATACTATCACTAGCAAGAGACCCTCATGAAGTTAGTTTGGTCTTAGATGTAAATAAAACTTAACTTTTAAGATTGATATTACTAGTACATCTGAGGTTAATACATACTCATAAAGCTTTTGGAATTTTTTTATCACATCTTGAGGTATATTTTCAATATCATCAAATGTTTTTGGCACTGTCATTCCACACCATTTTCTCCAGGCTGTATAACCTGCAATGTAAATACATGTGTTATATATCAGTTAAGAATTAACTATTAACGTTTTAATTTGTATAAGATATAACTTGTATAGGTTGTACAGGCTCCTTGAACACCCTTAACTTGCACAACTTAAGTGTAAAAGTTGGCCAGAGACCCTTGCTTACACAGTCAATCTAAGTGAAGGGTAACAGAGCAACACCCATTCCACAGCTACATGTAATGACAAAATACATTACTAACATATACTTGAGAAGTGCTATTGATATGTAAATGAAACTGTACTATTGCAAAAATCAAGGTATTATAAATTGTGTCAGACATGCAATGTCTAAATGGGCAGTCTGATATGATCATTCTGGGTGATGATACAGCTTTAAATACACAAAGTGAAATTTACTATGATTTTTAGGAGACTAAAAACCTTGGTCTTTAAAACAAGAAGGTCAGAAATGCCCCAACAGGTGGGTGGCGCAGGCAGCAATAAGGTTAGCGACTGCTGTAATTAAATTTAGAAACAAGGAATGAAATGTTATGTAACCTAGATTACAAGTTTTACATTTCTTAATTTCAACTTTTCAACCTATATTTTAACCAATTTCAAAAGCAACTTAGCTATGATGGTGATCTATGTCCCTGTCAAGTTTGAATTCGATTGGACAAAGCATTTTCGAGTTAGAATCCCGAAACGGAAATGTTGACGGACAGACAGACACACAAACAGACGTAATTACACCAATTTCGAAACAAACTTAGCTATGATAGTGATCTATCTCCTTGTCAAGCTGAATTTGATTGGACAAAGTGTTTTCAAGTTAGGGTCTGGAAACGGAAATGTTGACGGACAGACAAACGGACAAAAAATGGACAAAACAACAGGCGGAATTACACCAATTTCAAAAGTAACTTAGCTATGATGGTGACCTATCTCCTTGTCAAGTTTGAATTTGATTGGACAAAGCGTATTCGAGTTAGAGTCTGGAAACGGAAAGGTTGATGGACAAAAAATGGACAAATGAACAGATGCAATTACACCAATTTCGAAAGCAACATAGCTATGATGGTGATCTATCTCTCTTTCAAGTTTAAATTCGACTGAACAAAGCGTTTTTGAGTTAGAGTCCGGAAACAGAAATGTTGACGGACAGACAAACGGACAAAAAACAGACAAATGAACACACAGAATTACACCAATTTCAAAAGCAACTTAGCTATGATTGTGATCTATCTTCCTGTCAAGTTTGAATTCAATTGGACAAAGCGTTTTCCAGTTACAGTCTGTAAAGGAAAATGTTGACGGACAGATAAACGGACAAAAAACGGACAAATGAACAGACAGAATTACACCAATTTCGAAAGCAACTTAGCCATGATGGTGATCTATCTCCCTGTCAAGTTTGAATTTGATTGGACAAAGCGTTTTCGAGTTAGAGTCCGGAAACGGAAATGTTGACGGACAGACGCACAGACAGACAGACAGACTTCGGACACATCAATCTAATAGGCGGGTTGGCTACACGCAACCCGCCTGTAAAGAAAAATTGATACTGCCACAAAAATGTTGCAGGTTACAGCACTTCTATACAAGAACATTACAAATAATAGTAATTCACTGCAGGTTATACGTGCCAACTTTTAACTAGATTGCACTGACTTGCCACCAACATATCTACAGAGTGGCCAGCACTCATGTCATTGGCACTGATTGGTACTTTTTGTGGGACAGCAGATAACACTAGTCAGACACCAGTATAACAACTGGGTCTTTAAATATGTCAAATTAACAACTTCTAAGCGTTGAGCTAAAGGAAAAATCTTCATGTCTAATGTGTTAATGACACTGGGAAAAATACCTAAACTTGTCTCTACAGTCTAAGGCTTTATAATTATCTTTCCCATTGAGGAAAACTCAGTGTAGTAAATTAACAAAAGAATTGATAATACCTGATAGTTAAGGGTAGTGGGTGTGAACAAGGGATGATTAATTAAGAAGGAAACCTTGAGATGAAGAGCTGGCATCCTGAAGATATTACTGAGAAACTAAGCTTTTGTATGAAGATGAAGAGAATTCTAAAACGTTGTTGCATAATGATATAAAGACTCTGAAAAATGTTTGTGCAACTTGGAAGATTTTATGGTCAAAATGTGGGACTAGAAGGAACTGTATCTAGTATATCTAGATGAGGTGTATGGACAGAGCTTTTCACTGACATATACTGGTTGGCCATGTTCTAGAATTTTTATCTAATTAGCCTAATTATGAATGCAGAATATGAGAGTAACATAACAGTAATACCAGACACTAGACTGCTATCATTTAATTCAGAAGTCTATACAGGCTCATTATAATTGAAAAACAGTAAGCCTACCTGGAATTCCATGGTCTCTGCCCCTCTGTATGTTGAGGGCTCCTAGGTCCATTCCCTGTCCTTGTGGAGGATTCAGGGAAAAGAGTTTCCTAGAGATTTGTTCTGAAAAGAACCTGTCAGTAGCATCAACAGGCTGTGACACACTGCCAAACATAATGGCATCTACACCAGACGTACCACTGACTGGACTCTCATAGATAGGGCGAGGCCGGAAAAAAGCCTATGAGGAAAAATAAACGGTGAATTAAAGTAACCTGGATAAATGCCTGGATTTGATTAATAAACAATAACCAAATACTGATACATAATTTCACCAAAATGGCATTAAAACTACAGGCACCACCAATTGGACACTGAAAGACAGGACTTAGAAAATGCATGCAACAAAATAGAATAGCAAACTATAAAGATTAAACAAATCTGCAAAAAAGACAAATAGCAGAATAATAAAAAAAAAATTAAGTACCGTATCCACGCTCTGAACAGCTCATGGGCCATGTGACCAAATATTTGCAAAAGTTGGGGATGGATGTTTATAACAATGAAAGCCAGCTGGTTGCTCCCCCAAAAGAAATGACCTGAATTTCGGTACTTATGTTATAGCATACACCAATTGGAAGTAAAGTACGGTTGATAAAGAAATCTTACCCAAATAAAATGTAAAATAACTACTAAAATAAAGAAAATGTTGTTAAAAATGGATATAAAATAATGAAATTAGACTGATTATTGGGATTTAATGGAGAAAGTTTACCTTGAAATGACATACTAAGTGATTTATTACCAATAACGGAAGACTGTCCAGGGGTGCTTATGACAACATAGGAGATATGGAGGGCAGCAAGGTAATATCTATATAATTAAATAGAACCTACATTCTACATGAGTATTTACAATGTGTTTGAAGTTAATAAAAGATTGTATGTTATAGTAACCGTAAAAATATCTGCTAAGATAATATGCTGATGCAGTAATGAAGACTCCCAATGTAGCTGATATGTTGCATGTTTTGTACTTGGAATTAAAATAATTAATCCACAACTTATACCGACTACAAATCTGGATCAACTTTGTGAAGGGACAAGCCACAAGTACAGATTTGGTACAAGTAGAACTGTCATAAGTAGTATATTGCCATAAGTAGAAGTAATATAAGTAAAAGTCCCCACAATTATTAGTGTAAAATACAACGATAATTTGTAGAAGTTCGACTTGCACAAGTGCTCATAACTAGAACTTAATTTGGTGCACAGTGTTACTTTTCAATGGGTATAAGAAGGTATAAGTAGAACCTAAAATTCTTGTAAGTGTCAGAAGTGTCAAAATCTCTTAATGATGGGACAAAATAGCACCATTGTGTTACTCTATGCCTGCTTCCTCACAGTGGTGTTATTTAATCTAAACACCAAACAAACTGACTACCTAGTAGAGTGATCACACAAGTGTTAATTACAAGAGAGTTCAACTGCATCATGTCTTCAGTACTTCATATATATTTCTCAAAGTGGGTATAACTAGAAGTTGCCATAAGTAGAAGTACAGCAGCTCTTACATGCAATCATACGTGCATGTACATCCTGGTTACAGAGAAAAATTGGCCGATTTGCGAGAGACAGTAAAGCTACAAGTGCATTTTTATAACAGAATATCAAGGTCGGAGAGACCCCGCAGTGAAAATTGGCATGCACATTCCTTTCTGTGTACACACAGTATGGCTACAAACATATTCATTTCTCAAGGGAAATTTATGAGAGGTTTGGGCACGTGCGTTTTTTTTGCTAGTGTTGTAAGTGCTCGCCATGACTTCAAGTATTTTGCATGTTTTCTTACAGGGTTTTCACATGCTGTATGATACACTCGTGTGTATATACACCCACTGTGCAGCCTGTAGCCCGTTGCAGTCTGGAGTAGTTGCAGTTGGATGTTCAAGAAGTGACGCACTTGTTGGGAGAATAAGCCTTGTTTGCACGTGCAAATCTCTACAACCCCACCACCAGGCTACGCTCATATTTTTTAACAATATTTGTGGCACACTTGCGTGTGTATACACATATGATGGGATGTAAGAGAAGCTTAAATGGCTGACATTTTTCAACTTTGACTTTGACAAAATGCGTTGTAGACCCCAACTCGTGTGATAATACAATCCCAATCAGATGAATAGTTTTTCTGTAAGACATGCAGATATATAAACATCATCAAAACAATTCTGGATCCCAGTCTCCATCAGAGAATTACTAATTTTCATTTCACCTAGCGACTGATCCTAAAGATTCAGTTTGACATCTGGGACCTTTTTCAAAAAGAATTTTTATTCATTCTCTGCCTTACAGTAAACAAAAATGCTTACTCTTAGTAAAGAATCATTGTATAAATGTCCTTTGGCAACAAACTGAAGCTCTATCCATTAGACATAAACTTAAAATATTCTCTCATCCTCCTGACTTGCCTGTCAAATACCTTACTATTCATCCTGTGCAGGTGATGCCTTTCTGAAACAATCATTTTTTTTACAAAACTCTGAAGCACAAACATGTGAGTCTGACCTTACACATTACATACGGTGCCTTTAGATAGCCCATACAGATACATTTAAGAGGCCACTAATTTAAGTTGTTTCACATTTAGCAGGACTAAAGAATTTAAAAAACAACAACTTATGATATTGGATTCCCAAGGGCCTGAGAGGATTTTAATTTAAGTGGAACTATACATATGACTAATGACATCAGTAATAAAAAAACACTGACTGAACTCAGAGGCATGTAGAACTTTTCCTTGTACTTCTTGTCTGTGAAGAGAAAACTGTCTCCAATTTGACTGTGTCCAAACCGAAATGCCGCTGTAGAAAACACATTGAACACATCTCCATAAACCTCAGGGTTGTAACCTAAAGAATAAAAATAGCATCAGAGATGCCCATACCTCACAGCCTAGGGAAATATTTTTAACACCATGAGATATGTAAGTACTGTATCACTACAAAGTTCAGGACACTTTCAGAGCACTGTCAGTTATATAAAGATCCAAACAATGTTTAAATGGAGAAAATAATGTCTAAAAGAAAGATAATGCATGTAAAGATGAAGTATTAAAACAAGATAATTCAAAAATAAGATGACAGCATTAATCAGTAAACTAAAATTACAACACACTTTATCTACATCTGCATTGCTGAATTATGGTTTAGATGTTTTGAATATTACCATGCATACAGAAGTGGTAATACATTCAATGTATGCTTATGTGTGGTGTTGGAGCAAAATCTGTGGCTCACTTGATGAAATTCCATCTCTTACAATGGGAAGTTATAAAAGTAAAATTCTTAATAAATTCTAATATGACTTTAACAGAGCTTAATCTGCATCAAAAGACAGACCCAAAGGTGCAACAAGATTTTAAAGGTCAAGGTCACTACGACAAGGTCAAAGGTCCAATTAAGGTCACACCATGATAATGCACACCTATAACCCCTAACCAATGTCCCTACCAAATATCAACTTCCTACACCTTACAGTTTCCGAGATATAGCCCAGAAAAGATTTTATAGGTCAAGGTCACTACGGCAAGGTCAAAGGTCAAATCAAGGTCAGGCCATGACGTTGCACACCTACACCCCCTAACCAATGTCCCTAGTATGTATCAACTTCCTACACCTCACGGTTTCCGAGATATAGCCCGTACAAGATTTTATAAGTCAAGGTCACTATAGCAAGGTCAAAGGTCAAATCAACGTCAGACCATGATGTTGCACACCTACATCCCCTAACCAATGTCCCTACCAAATATCAACTTCCTACACCTTACAGTTTCCGAGATATACCCCGGACAAGATTTTATAGGCCAAGGTCACTACAGCAAGGTCAAAGGTCAAATCAAGGTCAGACCATGACGTTGCAGACCTACACCCCCTATCCAATGTCCCTACCAAATATCAACTTCCTACACCTTACGGTTTCCGAGCTATAGCCCAGACAAGAATTTATAGGTCAAGGTCACTACGGCAAGGTCAAATCAAGATCAGACCATGACGTTGCACACCTACACCCCCTAACCAATGTCCCTACCAAATATCAACTTCCTACACCCTATGGTTTCCAAGATATAGCCCGGACAAGATTTTATAGGTCAAGGTCACTACGGCAAGGTCAAAGATCAAATCAAGGTCAGACCATGATGTTGCACAACTACACCCCCTAACCAATGTCCCTACAAAGTATCAACTTCCTACACCTTACGGTTTCCGAGATATAGCCTGGACAAGATTTTCAAACTCAAGGTCACTACAGCAAGGTCAAAGGTCAAATCAAGGTCAGACCATGACGTTGCACACCTACACCCCCTATCCAATGTCCCTACCAAGTATCAACTTCCTACACCTTACGGTTTCTGAGATACAGCCCGGACAAACTTTTTCCCGCCGCCTGCCCGCCTATCCGGACACCATGGGTGAAAAAAATTACCCGACAGCCCTTAAGGGCTGTGGGGTAAAAAGCATAAAACTAGAGATTTGAAAAGGAGTAATTATTTTCTTCAGAAAAGCCTCCTCAGATTCACTATTGGTAGAATATGGGAATAACCAAAACAGCATCATAGATACCAATATCCCAAACCTAGGGATAAAGTGTCGGACACCATGAGTTATAGAAGAGGTGAAAAAGTATAAAAATAAGGAATCTTTTAGAACAGACAATTTAAGTTATGCAAGGGTGCAGGAGAAATAACACTTAAGAAACAGAAAATTTATGTCAAAACAAAGTTTAAAAACAATACAATTTATAACAAGATTACAGCATCAATTTTTAAAGTAAAATTATCAAGCTGTAAAATTTATTAATTGATCTATCGATTAAATAAAGCATAGCTGTCCATGGAAATAGCATCAATAGGTAAAAATAAATAGTCAATAATAAATAATCAGTTGCAGCAAATCATATAGCTTTGCGATAGTTGAATTATGTCTCAAATGTAGGAGTTGAAAACATTCTAGCAGAGCCACGATCAAAGGTCACACCAATGTCATAGCATAATGTGGCACACCGACACTCTCCAATCAATATATCTACTATGAAACAATTTGCTACGTCTTACTTTTTTTGACAAAAAAGCCCGACTAGACCTTAAATGTCAAGGTCATCAGGTCTGATCAATGTCACACTATGACCCAACCACTGTTCCTACTTAGTACCGTCTTCCCAATCCTCAGGGTTTCTGCGATATAGCTTGAACAAGATTTTTATGGACATGGTCACTTTGGTCAGGTCAAAGGTTAGGTCCAGGTCACAAATTCCTACATCCTATAGCCTCCAAGATATAGCAATGGACAAGATTTTAAGGGTCAAGGTCACTCACGACAGATCAAAGGTCACACCACAATGCTGAACATCTACACCCCTAAACCAGCATCAATTCCGTACATCAGCTTTTAGCACATTACAGTTTCTGAGATATAGCCCGGACAAGATTTTAAAGGTTGGGGTCACTACAGCAAGGTCAAAGGTCAATTCAAGGACAAAACATGACACTGCACACATACACTACCTGACCAATATTGACCCCAAGAATGAACTTCCTACTCCTCACAGTTTCTGAGATTTTTCATGTCATCCACCCACCTACCCAGTTGGTGACATTGGTGAAAACAATAACCACAAAGCCATTTAAGCCTGTTAATAACATCATTGTCGGAGACATGTTCTTTTTAAGTTACTTTTCAATAACTAGTGGTATATTGACACATATTATGCATTATTGCAAGCAACTTGTATTGCGAATATTGTGTATGTGCACCGTATTTGACCAATATAGAGGGAAATACGGAGCCGGATATATTTATTTGTATACAACGGCGCCTCCATACAAATATGTATTATATATCATTAGAGAGGTCATTTTACAGCGCTTCTGCTCGTGTGTGTTGCATAAAAACCCATGCAGAAATAAAGGAGCTATTGAAGATATTTAAAGATTGAAGTATTTATATTCACTTTTGCCTGTGCTTTTTGACAGCCCTTTAACATACTCTCATTAAATATTCATGTTAAGTAACCCATAAATCATACAAAATGGTGGATAATAAAAGTAAAACGTCCCTCATTAGACATAAACAGAAAAAATATATCACTCATGAAGATTAACAATATAATACTCATGCTGCGCACTTGTATAATTATATTGTTATCTTCATTTGTGATATATTTTTTCTGGATATGTCATTCGGGAAGTTTTCCTGCTATCTAACTTTATACAGTCCTACTTATGACAGTCATCTGGTTTACAATTGTTTTACAATAGAAAATCAACCAAGCACAACTAGACTTTATTTATTACAAAGGGCTTTTTGAAGCAGCACATACTACACAGTATTAACACAAGAGAATAGGGTGCCAGACGGTCCTACATTTTATTGATTTGTGAGACACTACTATGACACCAGCATGACTAAGTATCCTAACATCTGTTCAAAATGGGCTTATTTATTATTACTACACCTGTGTCACATGCATGAGAAAAAGACACAGATTTAAAAGACCAAAAAAGTTCACAAAAATCAAAAGATAACCTTTTTTACCTTTGAAGTATCCAACTCTATGAAGCACCAGATCGTAAATCCTGCAGTACATTGGACCTAAGACTACAGGCAGGTACTCATTGTATACAATATGCTGCCACACAGCGATTAATAACCGCCGACTTTCCTACAACAAAAGTAACAAGAGGAGAGTGCCCGTGAACGGGCACTGTGTCAGCTGACTGAATGTTTTTGATTTGTGATGGTGATAATGAGAGGAAAGCATAATTATCAGGGAAAGGGCTGTACAGAAATACAGTAAATGGTAACTGAACAGCATGTTCGAAAGATATTCCGAAGCTGACAGAAGAAAAGGACAAAAAAGTTGTGCCCTGCAAATGGTATTATGAAATAAAGTAACAAGGTAATTGTTTAAGTGTAAAAAGTAGGTTAAAAATATTTAGAGAAATACTATAAATGCAATATCCTCGTTCGACCATGAAGAAGGGGTCCAAAGGTCAAATCTGACCATACCAAAAGATTCCCAGCCAAAGAATTTAGGATGGTTTACCATCCCAAACCTCTCGGACCAATAATAAGTGAGTCATAGGCACTTTTTAAGTTTGGCTATCCTTGTTTGACCTTGACGGAGGGGTCCAAGGTCAAATCCGACCACACAAAAAAATTCCCAGCCCATGATTTCCTGTAGCTTGTTTACCATCCCAAACCTGTAGGACCAATAATAAGCGAGTTCTAAGCAATTGTAAGTTTGGCTATCCTCAATTGACCTTGAAGGAGGGGTCCGAGGTCAAATCTGACCACACCAAAAGAATCCCAGCCCATGATTTCCTATATGTTGGTTTACCATCCCAAACCTCCAAGACCAATAATACGCGAGTTATAAGCACTTTAAGTTTGGCTATCTTCGTTTGACTTGGAAGGAGGGGTCTAAGGTGAAATCCGACCACACCAAAAGATTCCCAGCCCATGATTTTCTATAGGTTGGTTTTCCATTCCAAACCTCTAGGACCAATAATAAGTGAGTTATAAGCACTTTTAAGTTTGGCTATCCTCATTTGACCTTGAAGGAGGGGTCCAAGGTGAAATCCGACCACACCAAAAAATTCCCAGCTCATGATTTTCTATAGGTTGGTTTTCATTCCAAACCTCTAGGACCAATAATAAGCGAGTTATAAGCACTTTTATGTTTGACTATCCTCATTTGACCTTGAAGGAGTGTTCCAAGGTCAAATCGGACCATATTAACAGATTCCCAGCCCATGATTTCCTACAGGTTGGATACAATGATTTACTCAACAGTGAGAACCTGAAAGAAGCTATTGCTCAGCTATGCCATGACATAGAGGTCTGCAATTTCACTATGTTATAGCTGACCAAAACGTCTGTGAATAACATATTTAACAAAATACTCTAAATGTAATAGTTTTCAAGTTACAACTGATTTACTCAAGAGTGAGAACCTCAAAGTAACTATTACTCAGCTATGCAATGAGCTACAAGTCTGAATTTTTGCTCTGTTATAGCTGACCTAAAAGTAGGTGAACAACATATTTAAGCAAAATACTGTAAATGCAATAGTTTTCAAGTTACAACTGATTTACTCAATAGTGAGAACCTGAAAATAGCTATTGCTCCGCTATGCCATGAGCTATAGGTCTGTAATTTCACTATGTTATAGCTAACCCAAAAGTAGGTGAACAATATATTTTAACAAAATACTCCAAATGCAATATTTTTCAAGTTATAGCCGATTTACTCAACAGTCAGTGCCTGAGAATAGCTATTGCTCAGTTGTGCCATGAGCTACAGGTCTGTAATTTCACTATGTTATAGCTGACCCAAAAGTAGCTGAATAACATATTTGCACAAATTTCTGTAAAGGCAATAGTTTTCCAATTACAACTGATTTACTCAACAGTGAGAACTTCAAAGTAGCTATTACTCAGCTATGCAATGAGCCACAGGTCTGGAACTTCACTATGTTATAGCTGACCCCAAAATAGGTGAATAACATATTGAAACAAAATACTCTAAATGCAATAGTTTCCAAGTTATAAGTGATTTACTCAACAGTGATAACCTAAAAGTAGCTATTACTCAGCTATGCCATGAGCTACAGGTCTGAAATTTTACTATGTTATAGCTGACCCAAAAGTAGCTGAATAACATATTTATACTAAATTCTCTAAATGCAATAGTTTTCAAATTATAAGTGATTTACTCAACATTGAGAACTTCAAAGTAGCTATTACTCAGCTATGCAATGAGTCACAGGTCTGGAACTTCACTATGTTATAGCTGACCCCAAAATAGGTGAATAACATATTGAAACAAAATACTCTAAATGCAATAATTTCCAAGTTATAAGCGATTTACTCAACAGTGATAACCTAAAAGTAGCTATTACTCAGCTATGCAATGAGCCACAGGTCTGGAACTTCACTATGTTATAGCTGACCCCAAAATAGGTGAATAACATATTGAAACAAAATACTCTAAATGCAATAGTTTCCAAGTTATAAGTGATTTACTCAACAGTGATAACCTAAAAGTAGCTATTACTCAGCTATGCCATGAGCTACAGGTCTGAAATTTTACTATGTTATAGCTGACCCAAAAGTAGCCGAATAACATATTTATACTAAATTCTCTAAATGCAATAGTTTTCAAATTATAAGTGATTTACTCAACATTGAGAACTTCAAAGTAGCTATTACTCAGCTATGCAATGAGTCACAGGTCTGGAACTTCACTATGTTATAGCTGACCCCAAAATAGGTGAATAACATATTGAAACAAAATACTCTAAATGCAATAATTTCCAAGTTATAAGCGATTTACTCAACAGTGATAACCTCAAAGTAGCTATTACTCAGCTATGCCATGAGCTACAGGTCTGAAATTTTACTATGTTATAGCTGACCCAAAAGTAGGTGAACAACATATTTAAGCAAAATACTGTACATGCAATAGTTTTCAAGTTCCAACTGATTTACTCAATAGTGATGACCTAAAAGTAGCTATTACTCAGCTATGCCATGAGCTACAGGTCTGAAATTTTACTATGTTATAGCTGACCCAAAAGTAGCTGAATAACATATTTATACTAAATTCTCTAAATGCAATAGTTTTGCAATTACAACTGATTTACTCAATAGTGAGAACCTCAAAGTAGTTATTACTCAGCTATGCAATGAGCTACAGGTCTGAAATTTTACTATGTTATAGCTGACCCAAAAGTAGGTGAACAACATATTTAAGCAAAATACTGTAAATGCAATAGTTTTCAAGTTACAACTGATTTACTCAATAGTGATGACCTAAAAGTAGCTATTACTCAGCTATGCCATGAGCTACAGGTCTGAAATTTTACTATGTTATAGCTGACCCAAAAGTAGCTGAATAACATATTTATACGAAATTCTGTAAATGCAATAGTTTTCCAATTACAACTGATTTACTCAATAGTGAGAACTTCAAAGTAGCTATTACTCAGCTATGCAATGAGCCACAGATCTGAAACTTCACTATGTTATAGCTGATCCCAAAATAGGTGAATAACATATTGAAACAAAATACTGTAAATGCAATAGTTTCCAAGTTATAAGCGATTTACTCAACAGTGATAACATAAAAGTAGCTATTACTCAGCTATGCCATGAGCTACAGGTCTGAAATTTTACTATGTTATAGCTGACCCAAAAGTAGCTGAATAACATATTTATACGAAATTCTCTAAATGCAATAGTTTTGAAGTTATAAGTGATTTACTCAACAGTGATAACCTAAAAGTAGCTATTACTCAGCTATGCCATGAGCTACAGGTCTAAAATTTTACTATGTTATAGCTGACCCAAAAGTAGCTGAATAACATATTTATACGAAATTCTCTAAATGCAATAGTTTTTAAGTTACAAGTGATTTTACTCATAATGGAAGTTACTGAAAAGCCCAAAAGTAGCTATTACTCACTTAGCTATTGAGACAGGCACCCAACTTACTCACCATATTGTAGCTATGAAAAAAGTAGCTGAATAACATATTTTAACAAAATGCTCTAAATGCAACACTTTTCAAGTTATAAATGATTTTGTGCATGATTTCATGAATTTTAATGCATTAAAAATTATTAAAAAAATTTATTAAAAAAAAAGTAAGACAGATCCAGGTCTCATACTCACACAAGAGAATCTACCTCTGGCCTAGTACATATATGCAAGATATGAGAGAAATCCCTGCAATAGTCACTGAGAAAATTGTGATTAAGTGTTGAAATTTTCACACTTTTGGTGGGGGTACCCCCCTTGTAATGTCTCTAGCAAACAGACGAACAGACAGATTTGCATGCCTTGAACAATTTTTCATCCTCGATAGATAAGGTATCTTTTAAAAAAAACAGCACGTCTCTAGGCCTTGTAGTTTTGGAGGAGAAGTTGTTCACGCGGACGCGTACGCGGACGCGTACGCGGACGCGTACGCGTACGCCCACGCCGCAGAGTGACGACATAATGTCAGCTGACTGACAAGTCAGCTGACATAAAAATACATTAGGTATAATAAGTTAATTCTCGGACTGCAAAGCTCTGCCAAAGCCCAGTACTTCAACATTGCCTATGAGTGCAATTATGAACAAAATTTTAATTGTTTTCATAAACAAACAGACAGACAGACAAATACACACCACCAATTACATACCCTCTTTGGAGGAGGCGATAAGAAATACAAAGCAACCATCATGGAATTTAAGTAAAACACTGAGATGCACAGGGGTTTTTATAGAACTATCCCCACATTCCTATTGGTGCCATCAATTAGAGTTTTTCACATAAAATGCAGTATACAATGTTACAGTAATCAACACAAAAATCAATTAAAATACTGAGACGTACAGGGTTGTAAAGTATAGGACTTGTCATAAGATCACTCTAACTCCTAAAACTAAAATACTGAGTAGTACATGGTCGTAGGGGGTCCTTCCAAGAAGCTCGAAATTGTAGTATAAAAAGTAGCAACATGCAAGAGGGTTTTCATTGTCACGCGAGATATTGTTACAAGCACATCTCTCTATGCTTCTTTCAACAGGATATAACATTTCAATTGGAAATTTTATAATTTAAATGACTTTTTTGTTCATAATCTGAAGGAGACATATACACTGATATATTTCTCATTTAATATCAAAGCAAAACCCTGGAAATTATAATTAAAATAACAAAAAAGTAAATTTGGACATTTAGGTCACGTGATGGGATCCAAATATTCAGCCTTGACCTAGTTTATGATTTGTTTATCGGATGACACTTGATCCTCTTTTTCCCCAAAATTCATCCCAAACTGTAATGGCAATACCGACTGCACGTCTGGTCATGGGGATTCTGTATATTTCTCCAGTCCTGTCTGTTCGTCAGTACGGCTTGTCGGGATTTGATATGGCTTGTCTGTTAGGGGTTTAGGGCTTGTCCTGGTAGTTTGCAGACCAGTCTTGTAGAAAACATCCTAATCCCAAGGCAGGTCAGCCTCAAGATCCAGACAAGCTTGGATTTATCAAGTCCTGTCAGGCAGTTGAAACCAACCCAGAATTTTCCCGCCCTTTTTTGCGGATTTTTGTCCCCAACCCCCGACTTTTACAGCCGACCCTAGTGTCATAGGGTCGGCTCCAGTGGAACAGGGGTGTAACCAGAAAGCACTCCTACAGCACAGACCTCTACCAAGGCAACTGAGTATCCCCAGATTATAATACCACCCTGAGTTTTTTATTTTCAACATCTCTCTTTTTCAAAATTTATAATTTTGTATTTAGAATATTATTCGGGTCTTTCCCAAAATCAAATCACTTCTTATCTGTTGATTATTTTGGAGTAAAGTTGAAAACAACAAAAGCACCAAAAATGGGAACATTAAAAATTCAAGCTATCTTGTATCTTAAAAATATGATCCAGAGTTTTTCTCAGAATTTAATCACTGCTTCCTTTGCTCAATAAACTGGCCCAATTACACAAAAAAGCTCATAAAGATATCTTTATTACTTTTGGAGTAGTTGTGAACACGGATAGACAGACAAACGGGTGCAGCCAGAAACATAACCCCCTTGGCAGAGGAAATACCTAGATGAGAACCTAGTCAAGTCAAATCACAAGGAATAACAAATACAATTCTTCTAATCCACCACTTCAATATATAAGAGAAAATACAGTGAGAAGGGTCTCCTACAAAGACATCAAAGTGGATTTCAATGTACACACCTGGAAGAGTTTCTCTCCACCCCAGTGTGGGTTCACTTGGTGCAAGTTCTCTTCATAATAGTTATGCAGTCTCATGAACACGGTATGGAGAGCTATCAGGGCCACCTGTTCATTCTGACGGCTGTCTCCTACAGCAGATTCAGTAAATAAATAAAGTTTCACAGTTTTGTTTCATGAGCTGAATTTCGACCACACTTTGTTATGTATAAGATTCAATATGCTGTTATAGTATACTATATAATATTTATGTAAATGTGTGCAATTCTATTATATTTGGAGTAAACTATGCAAACAAAGTAAAAATGTCCAATAATTTGAACTTTGTTGGTGATTTAAGGACAACACTTTGAGTAGGACATAATTAAATCTACATTTTAACATGGCACAGATGTGTCCACAATTTTGATTGGCTAATTGAGGAAATATTTATTGGTAAAATCAACATAAACTCACGGGTTTGAATTATCGATCATTCTAAAAAGACATGACTTTGAAGGTGAATCTAATTGACTAATCAAGGAAATTATGGCTATTCTGACAACTATCCCGTGCAAAATAAAATGGATAAAACCTGTTTTTCCCATTAAAATGTCTATATTTATAACAGTATTTATAATATTAGAAAGTTTTTCATGTTAGAATAGAAATAACTGATTCCAGTCTTGTTGTTTTTAGAGATTTTACAACTCATTGCTCATTAGAATCACTCAGGCTTTGCCTTGGTGATCCTAACATTGCTATTAGTTGTAAAACTTCTTATAACCCCTCACTCGTCATCGGTTATTTCTATAATACACAGTTCTCTATTATAAAGCTGCCTTTTGTGTCCTTTTCCTGATTTGGAACGTGTGATCTAAAAGTTAAGTTTACCACCTCCTGTTTTCAAGATTATTTCATGGCCTCTAGATGACATCCTATTTCTGCCCCCCACTCTGTTGTTAATGATGTAAAGCCATGAATTTTACACTCCTATTACATATGAAACACATTTCTGGTTTACAATGTTGCTTTCAACACTGTACTGGTCATGACTGGTCATGGAGCTAGAGAGAGTTGAAGAAAAGTAGTGTATATTACTTGTTCAAGACTCTTCACTGTAAACCATTGCAGCAATGGCAAGCAGTAATTACAATTTCAGGCTGAGATTCAAACTTGTGACCTGAAAGGTGGGTCAAGGTCATATTTTTTCATCCCTTTGAATTGTCAAGATCATATCCAGTCCTCAATGCATCCCACAGGCTATTACAAACACCACCAGGGTGGGCGGCGAATCTGTTATATTACACAAATATCCCTCAAGACAACACTGAATTGGGAAAAAGAAAGTTCCTCTTCATTTTTCAGAACCATAATAAAAGTCATTATCAGGGGAAATGAAAATATTGTGTGACAAGGCTAGGCTATAAAAGCTAGACTGAGGTATGTTTAACCTGGTTAAGTTAAATAGGAACAAATTTATGAAATAGAAGACTACTGGGAAATCAGTGAAGATAAAAGTGGTACTTATGTAAGTTGCCTTTTGGAAATTGTCTTTCACATTAACTGGGACAACACAACACAAATACCCTAAATGTAATAAAATCATAATTTTTGAAGAAAATATTTGCCACTTTCATCATTGAGTTTTAAAACATTTTGACTGTTGAATTTGGGTGTTGTCGCACATAAGCTATTTTGATCTTTCAACAAAATTACATTATTGAATAACAACCAGACTAAAGAATAGCTTCCTGAAGATATTAGACATACCAGTAAGGAAGCATCTGATCTTCTCATTCACATCCTTACATGGCTTATTCTCTTGTTGAGGTAATAAAGGCTTTAGCGGTTCATTGGCAGTAGACCTCAATTTTCCTCGACCTAGAAAAAATATTGTTTATGACATACAGCAATTTGATTTGGTTTACTCTACATAGCAAGTTGATTATTCAATATATATTTGTTAATGTCTTTTTATCAAAATTTTATAAGCCATCAGATTATTTAAATTACTTCATTTACTGATGCAACAAAACACTGATTTACCACCATTTCATCATTAACTATAAGGAATACTATGTTGATAATGACTAAAAGGTACTAAATATGACTTAATATTTACAAATAGTAATGCATGATTGGGGGTGGGCATTCACACAGACTAGGGCCTTTTGGTCAAAAGTCAAAGTTGGTGTTTTATGTCCCATTCAACAGCCAGTGACTAGGGCCTTTTGGGGTGCTGGGATGGTTCGTGCACAAATTCAGCAAAAATGGTTACACAATGAACACACCAAAAGTAAAAAATCATTATAAGAAGTCTTTGTGGTGAGTTATAATCTTGATTGAAATTTAAATATTGAATTAAAATCTAGGCCAGACATTTTTCTGTAGTTATCCACTCACTTGAGTCAGAGAAATCCCGGAGCCTGTTCAATAGATCCTTGTCACTCCCATAAACAAAAGATGCATCGAGCCAGGAGGTGATGGCATTAGGCTGTTGGCGAGGCCCTGAAAAAAAAATAAAATGCAATAAACTCTGTATATATCATAATTATATATTCTTCTATTACAGTTATATGACCAGTCACAAAAACAACTCAAAATTTTTCAAACCACAGTATTCCTCTTGAAAATTTCACAAAATTTTGTTTTTTTTTACCTGGCTGCCATCACACTGTACTACTGCAAACAATCAGAGAGCAGCCTTACTGCAAATTAGCTTGTCTTTATTACTATGGCAATGTCTATCCATCTCTGATGGCTTGTAAATCTTTTATTTTGTCTATTTAATCTCATACAATCACAAAAATTAGCTGGAACCAAATTATATCACTAATTTTGACATGTATAATTGTTCACAAGAATTAATTTTCATTAATACTGTACATTTTTGCAGACCAAAAATGAGTTACATTACACTGGGAAATAATCTTCAATGTACAAGCTCATTGGCTAAAATAGCATCAAATCAATGCCCATAAAAAATTTGTGATTACTCTTGAACCCTATTACTTGAATCTCATGGAATCTGAGCAGTAAAATTTGAACAGGCAGTCTGAGGTCCAGTTATCTAATTCTAATTAGAAGGGAATTCTAATTAATTTTAAAAAGGCTAAACTTGTTGATGGTGAATGTAAGACAAGTCTTATGTACTTATCTAATGAAGGCAAACAAACAGATAAACAACAAGAGCACAACTTATGAGTGTGATGATGAAAAATTCCTTTAAAAACCTGGTTCCAGAATTGGTTGTGAATCATTCCCAAAAATATATCATTTCTTTGTTACATTAAGCCCAGCCTACTGTGAAAATTCTGTGTAAATCTATTCCGGTTGTTTTTTTATGTAATCTTGCTGACAACCAACCACTCAAACACCCACCTAACCAACCAACTAAACAACCAAGTAAACAACCAAATAAACAAAGAGATCCAATCGAATGATCAAAGAATCCTAATATAGGGCAGGTGAAAAGAATTCCCCGCTTAACAGACCACCACTGAAAAGTGTGTTCAATTTTGTAGAGTATGTACAAGTGAATGTTTCGAGCAAATAACATCAGACTCACCTATTTCACAGCTGTCCTTCACATACTCCTGTGATCTGACAAACATCAGACATTCTTTGTCAGAAAAATTTGGATCATCTTTGTCTATATATATGGGGAAACAGGCTTCATTGTCCACACCAGTCGTGTCACAGCCTGACCTGCCACAGGTATGGGCCACCAAACTATCTGAATTACATAATACCTCTATTATCTGTACACATTGGCAGTGTATACCTTTATCTGGATGATAGACGAGCAATCTTATACAAGAGGTATTCAGTATACAAGAAAATCAACACAATTTTGTTTATATTGACATACACTCAAAAGTCCATCTATTATATGAGTAAGAGTGTATGCATTTAACCAGTTAAGGAATAATATAATATATATCTAAAATTGTCAGCAAATGCTTAATTTGTTTGTGTCAATTAATATAAATACCTACCCACTTACTAAGGGACCTTCTTAATTCCTTCTTAATCCCTCAGCACCCATTTACACTAATCCTAAGATTACAAGTACTGCTGTAGTCTCAGTTGCTAAGTGCACCTAGTTCAGTTAACTATATTTAATCAACTGGCAATCATTTTAAGTGGATGAGACTCTTTAGAAACTTTTATAAGTGTGATTAATACTTCAAAATGGACTGTGTGTCAACTTGCAGTAACTCACCATTTATCTTTGCCATAGACACAGGTGTCCTGTCAGTATCATGGTCTAGAAGCTGTCCAAATGTCATATGCATGGATGTAAATCGCCTGTGCTCTTGTGTGTTACTTTCAAAAATGGATACACTCACAGCCCGAGCACTAGGCAACTCTCTGCCACTCTTTGCCCTCCTTGGTGAATTCATTTCTGTAATACAACAGAACCACGAGTACAAATTTCACAGCTTCATCACTGTGCAAACAGCCTGGATTTGAGCAGATTCGATTTAAGTGCAGCCTGTCAGATTAATAGATAAATCCCTATCATTTTTCAGCTTTATTTCCACTCTTTTGAACAAATAAAACATAAATTGTTGGGTGTAACTCAGAATGAATGGATCTTATAGTTTATCGATGAAACTTTGCTTAGTTTAAAATATTCTCATACAGGATAATGTGTTTTTTTATATTACCTGGCAGCAATTGGCATGGATAATTAGCATTTTAAATTTGTGAACAAGGATCAATTTCTCGTTTAATATTACATTAATCATGAACACTATAAATATATTATATACACTATTGTTAGAAAGGTAGTTTAACCGACCTTCTGCTCATTTTTCTTGCATTAAAGTCTTTATAGAAATGACAAAGAAATCTCGGGTTAAAATCAAAGTTTTTATATTTTCTGGTAACTGTACGTTGTGCGGATACATTTCAGAGATAATTTTTTGCATTAATTTAGAATACATGGACTTTATTCACTTATTATTGGTGGTAATTGGTGGTTAATAAAAGTAAAGCAACCCTCACCAGACATTTGTACAAAAACATATATCTTAATCACCAAGAAGAACAATATAATACTTGTGCTACACATTTGTATAATATTATCATCTTCATTCTGAATATGTTATTTTTTGTATATGTCAATCAGAAAGATTTCGTACATTTTATATGGTAAAGAGTCACAGGTTGTCCAAGTTTTATAGCACAGTGAGTCTAGGAATACTAATGTGTTAATCTAAAGCCTGAGGGCATGTCTTTGTTGAGGAGAGGCTTGAAATTTGTTTAACTTGGTGTATATCAGCTCTACAAATACTCGGGATTTGCCTTACTTCAACTTAATACTTGTGTTTACTTGTATGGGTATGTAAACAATCATAACTAGACATTAATAGATCTGGAATCAACTCATAAGATACTTTTAAAATAGGTTGATCTGTATGCGTTACATTCAATCTGAGAAATTAGTCATTACCAGCACAACAGTTATTATCTCATGCAACAAAGCCTCAAACTATCACTGCGAGACATGCTGTTAACTCAAACAGTTACTTTATATAATCACTGCTTTCTATGCTTTATTTCTACACTAACTGACAAGATTTTACTCAATTTGTGTGATAGTGTTTCAAGTTTTATTCCACAGTAGCCTGCACATAATTCTTCCACTGGAGTGTGATTTTCAATTGGCGAACATGGCTTTATAGCAGATCACTCTATAAAGCCATGTATTTTTATTTCTTTTTGAATCAGTCCAAAAACTTTGGAAATATTAAGGTGAATACCCCAGATAGCATTCTGACATTGAGTCAACGTTGGCCCAACGTCGGTCCAATGTTGGCTGCCAACATTGGCCCAACGGCTTTTTGGCCGGCAGTCTGATGTTGGCCCAATGTCGGCAAGCCACCGGTAAAAAAATTTTACTCAGTGTATAGCATCAGCCAATTAGATTGCAGTATGGTGTTATGTAGCCATTGTTTAACAGAAGGCAAGTGATAGACAGATTGTGGGAGGATCTTAGTTAAGGGAATCCCTGATAAGTCACATGACCAATCATTAACAATGGTGGAACAGTGTCATAAGGTGATATTCCATAATACAGTGATAAAATTATAAGGTTCGCAAAACAACTTTTTCAGTGTAAATTTATATTGAGAATATTATTTTTATGTCTAAAAATGTTAAATAGTTAAAATTTGTGGGCTCACTGAAATATGATTTTTAGACATACCATAATAAATAATTTTTCATTAAGTTTCACAAAATCCCCTATTATTGCTCAAAGCCATCTTGAATAAAAATCCACCGTTGGCCCAACATTGGCCCAACGTCGGCACAATGTAGAGATATCTAACCTGAGTTGTGATCGGCAAGCCACTGTTGGGCCAATGTTGGCAAAATCTGCTGACAATGCGACCAATAGCCAATGTTGGGCCAACGTTAGCCCAACATTGGCAAAACCTGCCGACCATGCAACCAACAGCCAACGTCGGTCTGATGGTGGAATGCTATCTGGGTCCTAGTTCATATTTTCAAAATAAAAAAGTTAAAATTAGCAGTTTGTCATATTTGTCAGACATGGTTAGAACTAAACTACTAAAAGGGCAAAAACCAATGAAAAAGTCTATCTGAAAACTACAAGATGGAGCATCCGAATGAAATTTGTGTGAGTTTATCAAACACAAAAATATAATACAAAAAGCAGTTTGAGAGGATGCAAAAGCAGTATAAGTAGGAAATCCCTAGATTTTGGAGAGTGGACACAGAAGCACAGTTACTTGGACACCAGGTGTGTCAGCTGAACCAGAATGTGTACCATGCAGCAGAATGTATAAAGGAAAGAGAACAAACTTCTCAGACACCATGCAGAAAGACAGTGAGAAGATGACTGTAGTACTATTAAATATTAGTAATATTTGAAAACTAGTTCAGTTCTCTCCCAGATGATATTTCCCCTATAGAAGGTATCTGAAAAAAGAGTTAGCTGCAGTTGAAGCCTTAAAATGAGCATACTTACTGTCTCCATAGTCTGGCTTCAGAATACGGGCCAGAGCACGATTAGCCTGACCAGAATGAGGGAAATAGAGGTTGTTACATGAGCCATCGATAGACCTTTATAAAGTATATACAAATGCATGCAAGTTAAACAAGTACAGATTGTTACAACAGACATAGATCTACAGACCTGAACAAAGTACTTACAAGTACATATAACTTAGGAAATTACAAAATTATTGTCACACAATCACTGAATAAAGTATATACTAGTACATACAACTTACACAAGTACAGATTGTTACACAAGCCATGTACAGACCTGTATAAAACACATTCACATATGAGTACATACAGCTGTCAGAATACACTCTTTACGCATTCTTCAAACCCATAGTTTCTTTAAAAAAACCTGGCTAGAATTTTGAACTCCTGGTTGAGTAAAGTATATTTGTAGTTCATAAATTTTTACTTTAAAAGACTGAACTTAAAAAAAAGTCAAAATATCACAGTATCATATCGATCAATAAATGATGGAATAGATACACTGAGTAAATCCAGTTATAGAGAAAATTTGTAAAAAGTGACAGAGTTCAGGCAAGATGAGAGGCGACTCCAGAGTTCCAGGGCCAACTGAGTTTGTCAGATCTCTTCAAAAAGGAGAATAAACATCTCAAAGGAAGTGAATGTGTTGATACAAATAGACAATATCTTTAGTTTTGATATCATATCTTATTTTTGTATTGGCAGGGTAAGGAGTTTATTAGAGTGTCTTTGATTGCTTGCTCTTCCCATTTAAACCAATTTTATCTGAATTTCAAGTTAACTTAAAGCATAAAAATTAGCTTTAAAAGTGTAACAAGACCTAATGTTTAAATATAACAGCACTTTACCTGTAAGGATAAGTATCGTCACATATTATTATTGCAAATGGACAAATTTCTTTCTCAACTTCAGTAAAGCTAGAATCAGGTCCTTCATGGTTGAAATTCTTTGACAGTGTCGAACACCCGGATTCCTCTTTCAGTAAATTAAACAGTGTCTCCCCTTGAAGACCAGTTCTGTTTTAAAAATGATAAAAAATACTGAGTCCACAACATTGTATACATACATGAAAAAACAATTCTATATCAACAGTTTCTTCAGTAATCATTTTATCATTAAACCTAAATGAAATTACAATCACCAGTATTTAATGAAATATATCCATTTACTGGAAAGTGGTTTGTAATGACAGTATAACAGACACTTACTCATTATGTAGTAGCTCTAACACCAATCTCTGTTCCCTGGCAAGGTTGCCTACTTCTTTTACAAACTGTGAGGAAGTCAGAAAAGCTAGGGCAAAGCTGGCTGTTCCATTGTCTGAAAGATAAGATTTCCTATCATTTATATATATCCCTTTAAGAGCGCATGATGCTGTGTGCCTTGGAAAGTCACTATATATTTCAAACTGAAAAACATTGAAGTTAAAACAGAAAAAAAGAAACAATCTGTAACCAATCGAAACAAATTAAACCAAAACAGAGCATTTTAAGCTTTAATTGTGGATCAATTTGGTGTACTGATTCCATGTACACATTATATTATCATTCCTTAATAAGTTCATGTGCACTGTTTTTTGTGTGAATGCTATCAATATGGTGCACTCATATCAATGCATCTCTTAATTACAATACAAATAAGTAATCTAGGTTCCAGATGTGCCAGTTACAGCAGCACTCCATGTAGGTCATATAATCATGATCAGTACAGTGGAATTTTCATTATCCAACCATACTAGTGACAGTAAACTTGTATTCAGATAAAATAGAATATTCACACAGTTGAGGAGGTTTTTTAGTATAAGTTCAAATTTGGTGTTTTACAACCTATTCAACAGCTAAGGTCATTGTGGGACAGGTCCTCCACACTTCGACTAGTGGGAGTCTATTGACTCTGGCTATTGAACGGGATATAAAACCCTAACATTGACTCTTGTTGGCTTGGTCTCAACTTAAAGCTTACCATTGTCTGCAGCCTTGGCTTCTTCTTGCTCCTGAAATTCTGCTTCTTTATGTGCTGTCCTCATTATAGATGTCATGTTCCACTGGTGTCCTATAGATGTACAGTGATGAAACAACTATAGCTCAGTATCTTTGACCTTTTACTTTCAAGGTATGCACTTCTACTATAATAGGCTAATATAGATGTCATATCCTAGACATCATGGGATGTGATGTGCACTTAAGGTCATAACAATAAAAATATGTTACAAAAAGAACTCATTAACTTTATTTGATGTATTAATACTGTCAAGGTTGGGTGTTCTACACGCATGTGTTTTTTTTAAATTTTGTACAATGTGCACATGTTGAGGTGAAGTTATGTTAACAGAGAATATGCATGTGTTCAACGTGACAAGGTCAGTGACTCCATCAAAAAGATAAGATTTCTTCTTACAATAACATTCGTGTGACAAACAGTGCATAAACATTTATACAAATATAATTCTACATCAATTACTATTCTGCTTCAGATACCTCGCTGAAGCATTTTATACAGTTATGTCAATAAGTTCTGGTTTTTCACTAATATCTTGGAAATTTTGTAACCTACAAATATATATTATATACCATTAGAAAGCTCTTTTTCAGCACTTTTGTGTGTTGTTGTTGCATCAAAAACCATGCAAAAATGGTCGAGAAATCACAATATTGAGTGTTTTATATTCACTGATGTCTCTGTATACATGACAGCCTTTTCCCACATTCTCGTTTTATATATGGATAAAATTATACCAAATAGTGGAAAATAAAAGTAAAACATCCCTCAGCAGACATATACAAATATATATATTACTCATGAAGATTAACAATATAATACTTGTTTTACGTACTTGTATAATATTACTATCTTCATTTGTGATATACACTTTCTGTATATGTCATTCGGGAAGTTTTCCTATTATATTCATTGCAATATCTCCATGTACTGCAGGACTCAAAGCGCTATTTAGCCCATCTGACTATACAAGTACAGCCCAACTCTCAAGTTACTGACATTCCCCAAACAGAAAGACAGAGGCTCAAGGATGACCATTTATCAACGTGTTTGAGGTTCTGTAACCTGACACTGGGGAGAGGACCCAATAACAGAGGATTGTCACTTTAAGTGGTCATCCAAGCCACTATGTATCTGGCTGCACCTGGGTTTGAACCCACATCCTCTGTGTTCCTAGTTGAGTGTGCTACCCACTAGGTCACAGTGGCAGATTCTTGTTACTGATAATACAGATAAACACTGGAGTATTATCACTTCTTGCTTTGGTCAGATCCTACAGATAAACACTGGAGTATTAGCACTTCTTGCTTTGGTCAGATCCTACAGATAAACACTGGAGTATTATCACTTCTTGCTTTGGTCAGATCCTACAGATAAACACTGGAGTATTATCACTTCTTGCTTTGGTCAGATCCTACCCATATAAAAAAAATAATAAAGATGTATTTTATCAGCTTGGGAGTAATTGTAAACAGAGACAGACGAATGAACCCAAAAACATAACCACCTGGAGGAGGTAGTAATTACTGGCCACCGACTGGCATCAACAGACAAGGTAGGGTATAAGATAAATGGTAGTGATCAATAGACATAGTAGTTAAAGGGTTCTGTAAACTTTCACGAAGGTTCGGCTTTTAAGTTAAAGTACATGTTCAGATTTTGTAAAGGCTATGTCCATAGTTATATATCCCTGTTACTTGGAAACTTGTGATTCTTGTCACATTTGTTTGTTATTGTTCTGATTCAGAATTTCAGTGAATTTGGCTTGTTAAGGTGTTGCCTAGTGGCAAACTTTACAGACCGTGGAAAATTAGTCCATAAATGTTTATTTCAGGTCACATAAACACAATGAAATCTCCTCTCAAATGTTTTGTGTGTGTAGATTCTGCCTGAATTTTATCCACAGTGCAAATTTAAATACCTTGTAATAGTTATATTTGTGACTATTGTGCCGTGAATCATTTTCTTCCCTGTATCTCACTTCATGTCTATCAGTAACAAAAAACATAGTAATTCTAAAAAAGTTGGTTTGCCTATGTGAAAAAAATATATGCACAGTAGATTTTGTTTATTTGGGTTTTAACGTCGTTTTCAACACTGTATAGGTCATATCACGGTGGATAGTTTTATGGGCACAGGAAACCAGAATATACAGCTAGTTAAGGGTCTGTACTGTAAATTGCCGACCATCAGTAAGAAACTACCAACTTTCCCACATAAGGTCGTCAGTTTGAACCACCGACCTCAGAGTTGGGAGGCGAGTATGCCCCAATATGCACAGTAGAAATAAGACATACACATTATTTATCCTTAATTAAGTAAGATATCCCACTTATACCCCAAATAACTAGATTATGTTTTCTGCTGACCAAAAGTGAGGTGTCCCACTAAAGGGAGCTGAACCTTAAGAAAACTAATGAAAGGCTATTATACTCGACAAAGTAGAAGAACAATAATTGTGGGAATAATTTATTTTAACTGTTAATTTATAAGCCATTTTATCATGTTTTTGAAACTTAATTGCAATCTTCATTAAATTTTAGCAACTACATGTATATGTCTTTACTAGGTAATTAACAGTTTGAATCTGTTACCTTCTTTAGCATAATGTGCTAATTCGAATTACCATAAATTGCAAAGGGAATACAGGTACAAAATGGGGTTCATACATTCCTTAAAATCTCTTTAATGTTGCAATCAAATTGCAGTTCGGTTATGCTGAATGTAATAAAGGTATGTCTTCTATTCAATATGATGTAGCGACAACTGGAAACAATCAAAGCACATACTAATACAGGGCAATGTAATTTTATGTAGTTTCAGGACTAAAATACATGAAAAAATTGTTCAGCCCTTGATCTCTATATAAGTTTGGTAAGTAAGATTTTAAGTAGAATTAACTGCGAGTATTTATTACCAAACTCACTTCATACACTAAATTATGGCGGCAGAATTAATTTGGGATATATTTAAGGAAGATTTTTGAAGAAAAAGTCCAAAAGTATCTTATTTTCAAAGACCACTATTTATTAACATTGATTTGAGGACATCAAATCACAGAATACGGTTGTCACCATATCAGCAGCACTACTTCTAACTGGTTAACATAGTTATTATCAACTTGGTTAATTTTTTTTTCATTTTTTGAGAATAAAAAAAAAACATTTCATTAATTTTAAAAGAATTATTTGTGAAATAAAGTAGATATATTATTTTCTTTATTTATTTCTCTCCTAAATGGTGTTTGAGTTTTGTTTTTAACTTTTTAAAAGTAAAATGAACAGAAATTGAGAGTAAATGCTGTTATTGGTTTAACTCATGTATAACTTATAAGTTAAATGATTTGAATGATTTAAATTAAAGATGTATGGTCTCATCAGTCTTTGAAATGAATATAATCTCTTCATTCAAGCTGATATCAAGTTTATCAACCAGGATAAAAACAGTGTCCTTTATGCCCCTGTTCCACCAAAGGATTAAGCCCCGATCCTGTCGGCGACCCTTAATCGTGCACAGTCGGTTGAAAAAAGACAAAAATGGGCGGGAATACTGGGTCGGTTTCAAAGTCTGGGATTAAGAACAGATCGTCCCCAGGACGCCTCAGGACACCTCAGGACGCCTCAGGCGGCCGCAGACAGTCCCCGACTGGTCTGGGACTAAGAACCGACTAAGCCAGTTTTCGGGTCGGTTTCAACCACGATCCTGTCGGACACAAACCGACTGGGTCCCAGGACGCCTCAGGCCTCCTGGGACTAAGAGCCGACTAACACACGATTAACTACCGGCGTCCTCAGGCGTCCTCAGGCCTCCTCAGGCCTCCCCAGACCACGATCCCCGATTATTGTTTTTCAAAGTTGCTGGATTTTCTGGGTATATATATATAAAATTTGCGATCTAATCATCATTGCTTTTCCAGGAACACACCAGGATGCCACCTTTTAATGGAAGACAGATTCAACAACAACTTAGGGCTTTTTTGGTTTTTATTCACTTACAAATAATCATGTATTTCCATTTTTTACGTCAAGCACAGCAACCACCACCACCACCACCAGCACCACCAGCACCCATACAGAGACCCAGAAGAAGGCACAACATGTGGGTCAGGCCATGGCTACTGCAGAGAGAGGAGAGGGGGGCCTACCACAACATTATGGCTGATCTTTATGCCACAGATATTCCAGGATTCACCAACTACATGAGGATGACCCCAGAATTCTTTGAAATGATGAAGACCAGACTGGAACCACGTCTAGCCAGGCAGGCCACCAACTACAGAGCTCCTATCAGTGTTGGGGAGAAGTTAGCCCTCACCATCAGATATCTGGCCACTGGAGAGTCATACACATCATTATCCTGTCAGTTCAGGGTTGGCAGATCCACCATTTCCAAGTTTCTACCAGAGGTCTGCAGGGCCATCCAGGATGAGTTCACCAGAGAGTACCTCAAATGTCCTACTACTCCAGATGAGTGGAAAGAACTGGAAAGGGAATTCAGGATCAGGTGGAATGTTCCACATGCCCTGGGAGCCCTGGATGGAAAGCATGTGGCCCTGAAGAAACCCAAGAACTCTGGAGCCCTCTACCACAACTACAAGGGGTTCTTTTCCATTGTCATGTTGGCCTTGGTAGATGGGCAGTACAAATTCAGATGGGTGGATGTGGGTACAGAAGGGTCTTGCTCAGATGCCCAGATATTTAATGCCTCTCAGCTGAAGAGGAGGATTGAAGATGGCAGGATAGGCTTCCCTGACCCAGCTCCTATAACACAGGGTGGTACAGATGTCCCCTACTTCATTTTGGCAGATGATGCCTTTGCCCTGAAGACCTGGCTCATGAAACCCTATGGCAGAAGGCTGTTAACAAGGGAGGAAAGGATTGCCAACTACAGAATATCAAGGGGCAGGAGAGTTGTGGAGAACGCTTTTGGCATCCTTGTGTCAAGATTTAGAGTCATGAGGACCACCATTGAACTACCCCCAGAAACAGTTGGAGAAGTGGTCATGACCTGTGTGGTTCTGCACAATATACTCAGAAGCCAGTATCAAGGTCAACCTGCTGGTCAGCAGCCTGGGGGGGATGATGATGATGATGATGATGTGCCTGGTGATTGTGGATTGATTGGTGGTGCTGCTGGTGGTGGCCAAGACAGAAACCCTGCTAGAGAGGCCAAAAGACAGAGGGATTACCTGAAGGACTACTTCAATAATGAGGGAGCGGTGGCCTGGCAAGATGGCAGAATATAAGTCCTGTTGCAGTAAACAGTCCTTTTCAGGACTAACTATAACAGTCCTTTTCAGGACTACCAAATATTCCAAAAACAATTAATCAGCTATGTGGACAAACAGACAAACCCCATGCCAAACATAACTTGTTGAGACGGACAAACAGACAAACCCCATGCCAAGCATAACTTCTTGAGACGGACAAACAGACAAACCCCATGCCAAGCATAACTTCTTGAGACGGACAAACAGACAAACCCCATGCCAAGCATAACTTCTTGAGACGGACAAACAGACAAACCCCATGCCAAGCATAACTTCTTGAGACGGACAAACAGACAAACCCCATGCCAAGCATAACTTCTTGAGACGGACAAACAGACAAACACAACTTACTCACCCAACAAACAGACAAACCCACTCTTAAACAAAAGCCAAACACAAAGTCACACATAATATCCTAAATTAAATTATTATTTCATATATTTTCAAATCCACATCCTAATTTAAACATTTTCCTTTTTTCATGGCTGGGAAACTTATTTGTAGCAGAAATTTTTTTATGGAAATATTCAATTTTAAATATTCATTTCTAATCACAAAAATTTGGAAAATATAACCATGGAACTAGTTTTGCTTTCAATAATGGGGGATTGTGTTTGCTAAATACTTTGTCAGTTCGTTGGCATGGGTTCTATTTACTTTTGGGTTTGTGTGTTTGTTGGTTACTGGGGTTGGGTTTTTTGGGGTAGTTGGGTATTAGGTTTGGTACTGGGTTTGTTATTTGGGGGTTATGTTTGGTATTGGGTTTGTCTGTTTGTGGGTTGGTAAGTATGTAATTATGCCTTTTAACTCTAGGGAAGGTGCAAGTGTTGGACTTTTCAATTACAGATTTTAAACTATCCCATGGATTTTAATCTAAAAATGGGCTGATTAATGGCCATATTGGGAGTTACTTTTAATATTTTTTTTATGTGGCCTTTTTGGTTATGTGTAGTACCATGGGTTATTTGTTTCATGTTTGGGGTGGTGTAAGTGTTGGACTTTAATTTTTTTTTTCTTGTGATAAGTATTTGTACTGAACTTTTTTGTTTTGGGAGGGGAATTGGAAGAACACGTAGCTGAATAATTGTTTTTGGATGATTTGGTGGCCCTGAAAAGGGCCTGGCAGGTCAAAGACCCGCCCTGACTGGATGGCTACTGAGGAGGCTGCTGCTGCTGTTGAGGCGGTGCTGAAGTGGTGATAGTAAAGAGCTGCTGCTGCGGTTGTTGCTGCTGCTGCTGAGGCTGCTCGACGATCTGTGTTGATGTCAGATCTGGTAGCTGGCTTAAGATTCCACTCAGATTGTGTCTGCTCCCTTCGTCCTGTACAGTTAGGACAGATGTCGGGTTGCTGAAGCCAATGGGGCTTGGTGTATAGTACACAAAACTGCTGCTAGCTGCTGCTTGAGTAGAACTTGACGCCTGTGGAGTGGTTGTTGGCAGTAGGCCGACCCTCTGGGACTCCGTGGTTACAGTGGCTGATCTTCTGGGCAATGGCTGACGTCTGCGGTTACTCTTAATATTTTCGATATCTCTGAATATCTTGCCCTTTAATTCTTCGAATTCTTCTTGAGTCATCTTTTCGGCCTCTGATGCCACGTAGTCAAAGAAAGGCTGCCTGTCTGACTTCTGATGCATAAAACCTGAGATAAGTGTCCTCATCTGCTCAAAGTGTTCGAGAATCTTGGAGTCTGTAGTTGAAACGGGTGTTGATGTAATGATGGACTGACTCCTCTCCCTCAGGACACTTGACTCGAGGTGTTCTGTGTCAGTAGTTGACCCACGTGATTCGTCCTGCTTGCTGGTATTTGGACTGGCCTCAAAACCTGAACTTCTATTGGCCCCCTTTCTTCTGATGTGGGTTTTAAGAAAACCCATCTGTTGGTAGACCCAGGACTGTCTCTTGGTCATCTCCCTCGGGGCTTGGCCAGATTGGAGCTTAGACAGCTTTCCATAACGGGTTCGCTGGGACTCAAACCACCTTCTCACATCAAAGGGCTGGAGCTTAAGTTCTGCAGATATTTCTGCCCAGAGAGCCTCTCTTCTGTTCCTGTCGTGGAAACGTGAATGTTCCTTGTCATACAGTTCAGGGTGCAGCTTGACGAATTCTACAATGGAAACTTCATCACTGTCTGTAAAAGTGGCACACACCCTGGCTCTCTTGGCTGAAGAATGGCACTCCGGATCTTCCTCACACCTCTCTTCTTCTTCTGCCACAGCTTCCCCAATAGCTGGATCTTCCTGAATCTCCTCCTCCTCTCTCCTCTCACTTCCTTCTTCTGTAATAACCTCACTCCTCTCCTCTACTTGACTTTCCTTCTCCCTCTCATCCATCTTTTTCCTTCCTCTCTTCCCTCCTTTCTCTTTTCTCATGATCCAGTCGACAAAATAATAAAAAAATAGTAAAATGTGTCTCCTAACTGTGAAATTTGCCTTAAGCTCAAGTATATAAAATGTAAAATAAAAACTGAAAACCCCTACAAATCAGTGACACACGTCTCTCAGTAGCCAAACAGTCAGTAACAACGACAATGTGTGCGCGGTCGCTTATATAGTCCCAGACCTGCTCATTGCCTCGTTTTAATTTCCAACGCGCGGAAAACAGTCGGTTCTTAATCGGTTGTTAGTCCCAGGCCGCCTGGGGCGTCCTCAGGCCGCCGCAGACTGAAAATGCGTGGTCCCAGGCGTCCTGGGGAGGCCGGTTTGGATCGGTTAGGGTCGGTTACCCTTAGTCGGTTCTTAGTCCCAGACCTTGATTTTTGGGTCGCAGGACACCGCAGACGGTCTGAGGCTTCCGGGGACTAATGCAACCGACTCACTTTCAGACGCATGAAATTCATACGCATCATATTTGAGTCTGGGATTAAGAACCGGCCTCCTGGGACTAAGCTACGGAGGTCTGGGACTAAGGGTCGCAGGACGCCTGGGACAACAACCGACTCTGTAAATTTGGGTCTGAGGAGGCCTGAGGACGCCTGGGACTGGACATTTTGTTGACGGCGGGAAATAGGAATCGGTTGTAGTCGTGTGAAATATCAAACATGTTTGATTTTTCACACGGCCCCAACCGACCACAACCGACCCTTACAGAAGGTCTGGGACTAAGCAAATATTTCAAACCGACCCCCAAAAACCCTTAATCGGGAGCCTTAGTCGTGTGGTGGAACACCCACATTAGAGAGTCTGTAGCTTTACAATTTTACAACTGAAGTGCGAGGTCAGGCCTTTGAGCACAGGATTTGTGGCAGCAAGCATTGCCAAATTAGGTGCTTTTCTTGCAGAACTTTCCAATGTACAATCACATAGTTTTGTAAAAATATTGTATTAAAAACAATGTAAATTATAATTGCTGTATTAAATAAATGTTTGCAGAAGAAATGTTGTATCAAAATAAAATAACCAAGTTGTAATTTTATTTTTAAGATTATATACGTAATTCCAGGTTAACAAGTGCAAATACCCTGGCCCATTATGGGATTTCTCCAAAGCTGATCTTTAAAGTCAAGTACTGGTTTAATATCCTGGTTCTCAATATATACAACAGCTACAGACTCAGCTCAACATTCCCTACATAAAAAGTACTTAAACCAGTTATTGTGTGAAAAGCAGCAATTACTTAATGGGCCAGACTAGATAAAAATCAGAAATATTTTATAAACATATATAATCAATCACTGTCTCATTATTCAATTATGACCTGATTGATCTGAAAATCAACTGGGCTCAGGATATTAATGTAGTTTAATTAAGCATCCATGTTTTCGCTTCAGTTTCCTCCCCGCCACTGCCGCATTATAGTCTCCCGTGAATATCTCCCTTATTACTGAAAGCTTTCTAACCATATTTGGCAGTTAAGTACCTTAGGCGTGGGAAAATTTTTCCAAATGCTGAAATTATACCTTTGATCTTTATCAAGGTCGCATGATCAAAAAATAGCTTTTTTGGGTACACCCGCCTGTCATCACTGCTCTGCCAAATCTACTGACCCCAGAGGCTTGTAATTTCATACACATGTTTATACTCTCAAAAACACAAGCTGACTAGATTTTTGGAGTGATCCGATGAAAACTGGCCGATTTATGAGCGATTTTCTCAGAGCTACCAACCAGAAACCTTAAAATTCATGTGAACCCCCCCCCCCCCATTTCTTCTTAAGTATTGCATTTAGAGCCATAAAATATATTGGGAGGTAGTAGGAAACCATATCTGGAGAGTCTAGAATGCAAGTCAAATTTCCCTGACCCCCTTGTAGGGGTCAAACTGGTGTCATAAAATAGCCGATTTAGTGTTTTTTCCTTATATCTCCTTTATTAATGCTTTTACAGCTTTAGAATGCATTAATAGGTATTGGGAAACCATAAGTGCAGAGTTTATACAGCTGGTCAAATTTACCCCCTAACCCCCCACCCACCACTATGGGTCAAACTGGGGTCATAAAATAGCCAATTTTGTGTTTTTGCTTTATATTTTTATTATTGCTTTTACAGCTTTAGAATGTATTACGAGGTATTGGGAAACCATATATAGAGAGTCTGTTTAGCTGGTCAGATTTACCCCCTGACCCCCCTTATGGGTCAAACTGGGGCCATAAAAATAGCAGATTTGGTCCTTTTGCCTTTATATCTCATTATTAGTGTTTTTCAAGATAATTTAGAAGGTATAATGAGAGGGAATAGGAAAGCATACACAGACAGTCTACATAGCCAGTCAGATTTACTCCCTGCCCCCCACCCCCACCCCACCCTACCTTATGAGTCAAACTGAGCTCATAAAAAAGCAGATTTTTGGTTTTTGCCTTATATCTCCTTTATTATTGCTTTTACAGCTTTGGAATGGATTCCATATATGGAGAGTCTATGTGGCCTGACCCTTTCTTATGGGTCAAACTGCAGTCATAAAATAGCATATTTTCTGATTTTGCCTTATATCTTCTTTAAAACTACTCTTCTTACAAACTATAACATTTATTAAATTAACATTTTAAAATTTATGATCATAGAAAACAAACTAAAGCTTACATTTTTCTTTCATGTTCATGCATAAACCTCAACACTGTCTGCTTAACTTTCACTTCCAGTCTCAGTGCTGGGAATTTTTGGAAAATTTTGTTTTTGTTATCAAAAATATTTGTCTGGGTTATATGTGAAATTTGGAACATCCAATGTCAATATTTTCTGAGGTGTGGTCACATACAAGTGAGAAAAAAAGTTTCTTTGGGTTGTGTGATCTTGAAAAATGTCAAAGGTTATGTTTATCCAACTGACAATAGTTCCCACTCTTAAATTATCTCCATAATGAGAATATCACCGAAATAGATATTACAAGGAGATCCTAAAGTGTGCTTATGTCTTCACACAGACTAATTGAGAGAAGCTGATGCTGATATTCATGGAATAATCACAAAAGGTGATTTGTAGTTTAAGCTGTCATTACTTATCAATCCAAGCATTCCTTGTAAATTGTATATTTATGACTTAAATGTACATTAAAATTACATCAAATCATCACCAAAAAAATAATTGACACTGAACTTACCGTATAAAGAAGCACACAGCCATCCCCAGATGAAAGCAACCTTCAACATTGTTTCCATGTTTCACAATATATCACAGTCTCAGGTCAGTGGTGAGTTCAAACTTATATACTATAGTATAACGGAGAATTCATTGTTCTTTATTGGAGAATAAAATGGCAGCAGTATACCATAGCTATATACACAATAAGAAGGAGATTAAGTAGTATGGCACTTCGGTGTCAAAGGATTAGACTAGTGTTAGCACTACTTTTTTGCAGCCATACTGTGTTTATGCCACTTTCAAACATAAATCAGTAGTTCAATAGAATCAGCATGCCAAGTGATTTTGTTTTGAAATGTCTTTCACAATGAAAAACACATTTAATTGACATTATATTAATTAGTATTTGTTTACAGGAGGAAAACAGGGAAAAACTTCCCAAGTCATTAGAAGTCTAGCTGTGATGTATAATTGCACTTAATGTTTGTGCCACCTAATATAATGGTTTTCAGTGAATAATCTCACATAGAGAATATTTGGGAACCAAAGCAAGTCAAAATGGTTAACATTATAATCACTGAATGTCAATGTTTGATTTTTCAATTTCATTTGTTGACCAGTTGTATGATAATGGATATGTACTGTGGAGCAAGTTCAAAGACTGATGCTTCAGGTTCTTTATTAAATGAAGGGTACTGGATAGTTCCTGATGATCTCTGTCATTCTTTCATGTTGAACTTTCATGTGCTTTTATCTCACAATTTCTTGAATATTCTGCAAAACAAGACCATGTATTTCCCAAATTACTTTTTTTCATTCTGTTAATTTACCTAGCTGAAATAAAACTGCAAAAGTGACAACTTTTTATACATGCATTTATCAAGTTTTATCAACAATTGAATATAATTATTAATTTTAATCACCCGGCCAGGCGTAATCACCCTGATCGTCAATACCTTACAGTTCCTCCATACCACTCATCAGTCCATAAGTCAGTCAAACAGTTTGGCCATAGTTTTGCCTTTGATGCTCCTATGATCTGGAACAAACTCCCTAATGATGTGCACTGAGAAACATTAGTTGCCTCCTTCAGGAAAAAGCTCAAAACTTACCTGTATGCAAAAGCCTATTTGCCATAGCCTCCCCTGTCACCTCTGTGCCTCCTTGGTATGACATGACTATGTCATTGGATTAGCATTAATTATCTTGTCTTATGTTCAGATGTGCCAAGTAGAGTCTGTCATTGATGGTGATCAAGCGCTATAAAAGTCCACCTTAGATTTGATTAGATTGTAACTATGGATTCTTATGTATATTTGTCACCTTTTGGAATGACACTTGTCAGATCTTCAGAGATAGCGTTACAGATTAAGATGACTGACATGTGGCAATCTATGTATAGTGCTAGAGACAGTGTTACAGATTAAGACGATTGACATGTGGCAGTCTATATATATGACAATATAAGTATAGAAGCACTTAGTCTATAGGTTTGATAGGTCTGCATTGGAAGGAGAAGACAGTACAAGAATTTAAAAAGACAGTAATAAACAGAGGACTAATGGTGAAAGTTGCAAACAGTAAAAAACAAGCAATCAGTGCCTGTGAACGGTCTCTGTGTCAGTTGACTGTAAGTTTTGAGTTTCAGAGTAGAAGTGAAAGAAGAAAAGGACACAAAAGTTGTGCCCTGCAAATGGTATTCAGAAGTAAAGTACCAAGTTAACTGTTAAGCTGTAAAAAGTAGGTGGAAAACATATTTCAACAAAATACTGTAAATGCAATAATTTTGGAGTTGAGTTACAAGTGATTTACTCAACAGTGAGAACCTCAAAGTAGCTGTTGCTCAACTATACAATGAACTACATGTCTGCAATTTCACTATGCTATAGCTGATCAAAAAGTAGGTGAATGACATATTTAAAAAAATACTGTAAAAGCAATAGTTTTCAAGTTACAACTCATTTACTCAACAGTGAGAACCTTAAAGTAGCTATTGCGAAGCTTTGCAATGAGTTACAGGTCTGCAATTTCTAAATGTTATTGCTAACTGAAAATAAGGTGATAGACATTTTAGACAAAATACTGTAAGTGCAATAATTTTCAAGCTACAAGTCATTTAGGCAACAGTGAGAACCTCAAAGTAGCTATTGATCATTTATGCCATGAGCTACACTGCTGCAACTTCACTATGTTATAGCTGACCCAAACATAGATGAATAACATATTAAAAGAAAATTCTCTAAATGCAATAGTTTTCAAGTTATAAGCGATTTATTCAACAGTGACAACCTCAAAGTAGCTATTGCTCAGTTATGCAATGAGCTACAGGTCTGCAATTTCACTATGTTATAGCTGACCCAAAAGTAGGTGAATAACACATTCAAAGAAAATACTCTAAACATAACAGTTTTCAAGTTACAGCTGATTTATTCAACAGTGAGAATCTCAAAGTAGCTATTGCTCAGCTATGCAATAAGCTACAGGTCTGCAACTTCACTATGTTATAGCTGACCCAAAAGTAGGTGAATAACATATTTATAGAAAATAGTCTAAATGCAACAGTTTTAAAGTTACATGTAATTTACTCAACAGTGAAAAGCACAAAGTAGCTATTGCTCAGCTATGCTATGAGCTACAGGTCTGCAATTTCACTATGTTATAGCTGACACAAACATAGATGAATAACATATTTAAAGAAAATATTCTAAATGCAATACTTTTCAAGTTACATGTGATTTACTCAACAGTGAAAATCTCAAAGTAGCTATTGTTCAGCTATGCTATGCGCTACAGGTCTGCAATTTCAAAATATTATAGCTGACCCGAAAGTAAGTGAATAACATATTTAAAGAAAATACTGTAAATGCAACAGTTTTTAAGTTACAACTGATTTACTCAACAGTGAGAGACTGAAAGTAGCTTAATTGCTCAGCTATGCCATGAGCTACAGGTCTACAATTTCACTATGTTATAGCTGTCCCCAAAGTAGGTTAATAACATATTAAAAAAACACTCTAAATGCAATAGTTTTCAAGTTATAAGTGATTTACTCAACAGTAGCTATCCTCAAAGTAGGTGTACAACATATTTAAACAAAATTCTCTCAATGCAATAATTTTAGAGATATAACTGATTTACTCATCAGTGAGAACCTCAATGTAGCTATTACTCAGCTATGCAATGAGTTACATGTCTGCTATTTCACTATGTTATAGCTGACCCAAAAGTAAGTGAATAACATATTCAAAGAAAACACTCTAAATGCAATAGTTTTCAAGTTACAACTCATTTACTCAACAGTGAGAACCCCAAAGTAGCTACTGCTCAGCTATGCTATGAGCTACAGGTCTGCAATTTCAGTATGTTATGGCTGACTGAACAGTAGGTGAATAACATATTTAAAGAAAATACTGTAAATGCAACAGTTTTTCAGTTACAACTGATTTAATCAACAATGACAACCTGAAAGTAGCTATTGCTCAGCTATGCCATGAGCTACAGGTCTACAATTTCACTATGTTATAGCTGTCCCCAAAGAAGGTTAATAACATTTAAAAAAAACACTCTAAATGCAATAGTTTTCAAGTTATAAGTGATTTACTCAACAGTGAGAACCTCAAAGTAGCTATTACTCAGTTATGCAATGAGCTATAGGTCTGAAATTGTTATAGCTGACCCAAAAGTAGCTGAATAACATATTTATACAAAGTTCTGTATATGCAATAGTCTTGAAGTTACAAGCGATTTTACTAATTATGGAAAGTACTGAAAAGTCAGAAAGTAGCTATTACTCACTTAGCTATTGGGATAGACACCCAAGTTACTCACCATGTTGTAGCTATGGAAAAAGTAGCTGAATGAAATATTTTAACAAAATGCTCTAAATGCAATTCTTTTCAAGTTATAAGTGATTTAGTGCATGATTTCATGAATTTTAATGCATAAAAAATTATTTTAAAAATTCATAAAAAATAATTAAGAAAGATCCAGACCTGATACTCACACAAGGGAATCTACTAGTGGCCTAGTACATATAGGCAAGATAAGAGAAAAATCCCTGCAATAGTGAATGAGAAAAATGCAATAAAGTGTTGAAATTTTCACACTTTGGGTGGGGGTACCTCACTTCTAATGGCTCTGGGAAACAGACCAACAAACAGATCTGCATGCCTTGAACCATTTTTCATCGTCGATAGTTAAGGTATGTTTAAAAAAAACAGCACTTGTACTTTTGGAGAAATTGTTCACGCCAACGTGTACGCGAATGCCACAGAATGATGCCATAATGTCAGCTGACAAGTCAGCTGACATAAAAATTGCCATAGCATAAACACCAGCATGGGATACTGGTGATGAAAGAAAATGACGATTTCAGTTTCACTGACAGTCGTCACCAAAAATCACCGAGGTGAAACCTGGGCATTACAGATTTCAACTGTGCATGTGTACCATTAAAATTTTATTATTGCCTTGTTAAAAGTATTCAATACACATACACACATTTCAATCTTCCCTGACAATGTAAATCACTACTAATGATGCTCTGATGTAAGATTAATTTAAGAAAATTATAATCTTTAACTAATTAAAATATAATATGTGTATGTACGTAGCTCTGTTACACATAGAATGCTATAAATGCTGGGCTATTTAAAACAGTGCAGGAATGTACAAGTGCATATAAGGCAGTACACTGGTAAAAAGAATAGGTTAAATGTAGAAATTGACAAGTTGCCAGAGACCGAATCATGCACTTTTCTTAAAGGGGCCGTTCCACTGGAGCTGACCCTACAACCGACCCTACGACTCTAGGGTCGGTTGCAAAAGTCGTAGGGTCGTGGGAAAAAGGGCACGAAAATGCAGTCGGTTTAAAATTCCCCGACGGACAATATAGTTACAGACAGGCCGTGATGACCTAACCGACAAGATGTAGGGTCTGGGACATTTTTTACATGACCAGTCGAAGAACTACTATGACAAGCCTTAAACCCATAACCGACAAGCTGCAAAACAAACAGACAAGCCGTAAAGACAAACAGACAGGCTGGGAGCATGTTCCCGACCGATGGCGACAGGACTTATTGTTTTTCAGGGTTGGTAACCAAAGTCGGATCCAGAATCAGGATCTCTGCAACACTATATAAACCCCTGTAACCAGGGAACTGTCACTCATTTCAAGCTTCAATGATGACAGGGACACATCAAGAGGAACTCTTTGACAAGATTAGGATATTTTGGTTTTTTATTGAGATGAGTAGGTTGTTATTTTTCATCATTTCAAGACACAGAAGACAGCAGAACCCAGCACCTGCCCAGCCAGAACCACCACCATGACCACAACCAGAACCACGCACAAGGAGGAGGAAGCCACAGAATTCATGGGTTATGCCCTGGCTACTGCAGAGGGAGGAAAGGGGATGCTACAGAACACTTTTGGACGAGCTAATCACAACTGACATGCCAGGCTACAGGAATTTCACCAGGATGGAACCAGCCTTCTTTGATTTGATAGAGGAAAGAATTAACCCCCACCTCAGGAAGTCAGAAACAAACTTCAGGAAGCCAGTACCAGTGGGACTGAAACTAGCTGTTACACTGAGACATTTATCCACAGGAGAAAGCTACACTTCACTGTAGTACCAATGGAGGGTTGGAAGAACCACCATCGTCAAATTTGTAGCCAAGGTCTGCAAAGCCATCTTACGTGAATTCCAGAAAGTATACCTGATTTGTCCAACAGTGCCTGAAGACTGGAAGTCAATAGAAGAGAAGTTCAGAAATAGATGGAATGTCCCCCATGCAGTTGGTGCATTAGATGGCAAGCACATAGCTATCAGGAAGCCATGGAAGTCAGTGAATATTTCAACTACAAGGGCTACTTCTCCCTGGTACTGTTAACCTTGATGGATGCTGAATACAAATTTCTGTGGGTCAACGTGGGGGCCTGGGGCGAATTTCACGAAAGGTCTTAGCCCGGTCTCAGGCTCAAATTATTGGAACATTTTACTTGAGCCCATGGGCTCAGCCTTAATGGATTTCACAAAAGGTCTCAGTCTCAGCTTTGGCTGAGCCACTGGCTCAAATATTGAGACTGGTTGAAAGTGGGCTTAAGTTTTGTAAACAAAGGCTCAAATATGGCCGCCAAAATTCTTTCTTCACTTCAAAATTTGAAATGGCTGAAAATAGGGTACAAGCATATAAAACAACCCCCTGAAGTAGTCTTTGAGTGTTTTACATGTTTACAAGGTTTCCCATTGCAAAATGGTATTTGACCAGAGAGATTATGTGTCAAACAAGGAACATATATGTCATCAGTAGAATTTCTTTACTACAAAAAATGGTCACATGATACAGAAAACCACTGTGGTTATTTGATAAGCTTGGTCTCAACTAAGACTCCTTCTGTGAAAACCATTTGAGACAAAGACGTAGCTGAGCCAAAAGGCTCAGATTTGAGCCAGTGGCTCAGCCTGATACTGGGCTAAGTCTGAGACCTTTCATGAAATCCGCCCCAGTGGTTCTTCATCTGGGGCCGGTTTCATGAAGCCTCCTTAAGATAAAGGTCACCTTAAATTCTAGGATTTCCTTGATTTTCTCTCTCCTTTAATAAATCTCAGTTTCACAAAGGCTCCTTCCTTAAAGGAGACCTTAAAAACTCCCTTGAATTTCAAGGAAGCTAAGGACCTACCTTAGATTTAAGGAAGTGTCCTTCAAGGAATGTTTATGAACTTTAATGGATATTTTAAGGTGAATCCACCTAAATATATAGAACTTGAAACATTATTGTCAAACCTTAATCCACAAACAATATTTTGCTGTTTATTTAATACAATTTGGTTGTTTAATTCTTGAAAAATTGATGTTCCTTGAACATAAAGGGCCCCTCCCTTACTTTGGGTAAAAAATTGTCATCTGACCTACTGTATTAATTTGCAAAATATAATCACAACCAATCTGCATTTTACAAAATTTATTAAAACATAGTAAAATATAGATTTACTGACTTTACTGATCTTTAACAGTGTTACAATAAGGACATTCCCTCCATAAGGTAATTTAGGTACAAAATAAGTGCACAAGTACACATGTACTTACAGTGAAAGAGAAATGTTGGTGTGGTTATAGGTTTTGGAAACAACTCCCAATAGAAATAAAAATGCAAATAATGTATCTGAAAATTAAAACGTACCTAATGTACCATGCTAAGTTTAAAATAGTTAAAATGCTAAAATGCAATTTACTCTCTTAATATTTAAAATAAATTGTGTGAAGGTTATATAATTAATGGAGGGGAAATTCCAAGCAGTGTGGTTATACAGGGAATCGCCCTTCCTTTGTTTTAAGGAAAATCTTTGGTAAGGTGGAATAAAGGAGGCTTTGTGAAACAGGATTTAAGGGAAGCCTTTCCAAAGGTTAGAAATCCCCTTCATTTACTTTAAGGAAGGAAAAAACAAAGGAGGCTTCGTGAAACCGGCCCCTGATGCTCAGATCTTTAACCATAGCAAGCTGAAAAGAAGAATTGAGAATGGCACCTTGGGACTTCCACCACCCGAACCACTGGGACCAGGAGGGCCAGATCTACACTACGTTGGGGGGTGACGCCTTTGCCATCATGCCATGGTTGGTCAAGCCATACAGTAGAAGACAACTGATCAGGGAGGAGAGAATAGCCAACTACAGAATTTCAAGGGGAAGCAGGCATTTTAGCAAGCAGGTTCAGGGTACTGTTAACGACCATGAAGCAGAGGCCAAAGGTGGTTAGAGACATTGTGTTAACATGTCTGGTCTTACATAACATGTTGAGAAGCCATCAGGGGGAGCAGAGAGACCACCAACTCCAGCAGATGACATACAACCACCACAGACCAGGGGGAGCAGGGACAAGATGAAAATGTCAGAAATCCATCGAGGGAGGCAAAACGTCAAAGAAATCTACTCAAAGACTATTTTAACAACCTTGGGGCACTGGCTGGGCAGGAGGACCGAATTTAAGAAGACTGAGGTAGAAGAAGGTGTCACCATTAACAATCAGTCCTTTTAAGGACTACCCAAAAGTTCCAAGAACTTTTGCTGAAAAAGTGTTACCAAAATTAAGATTCAAACCCAAGTCCTCCAAAATCTAAATCTCACATCTAAATGTACATAACAAAGAAATATTCCCCACACAAAAACATTTCCTAGATAAAATAAGAAAGAAAAAAAAAAGTATTAAATGAAAAACTACCCCCCCCCCCCAAAAAAAAAAAATATTGAAAAATAAAAGCAAAGGAAAAATTGGAAGACCAAAAGAAAAATAAAAAATATCCCCAACCAAAAAAAAAAACAAAAAAAACAAACTTACAAAATAGTAGAAAAAAACAGTTTCCAAATAAATTTTAGCCCCCAAATACCTAAAAGAGAAACAACTTTGAGCAAATATTGTATCCCAAGAATTAAAAAAGAAATGCAATGAAATTTGCAAAACAAAATTATACAAGTTTGCAGTCCAAGTTTAATAATTTTTTTTAATCAGTTTGTCAGTCTGTTAGTCACTCCATTGCCATTCATATCTTTGAATATTTTGTTAGGCCTCACGTGTATTTGTCTGTAAGTCCCTCCAAACATAGAAAACATGTTACCTGTGTGGATGTTGCATTTTTTGGCAAGTTGGGTTTTGGGTGGGAGGGACGTGGGTTTGAGTCTGGATCTTTGTTTTGGGGGTGGGGGAAGTGTATTTTTTAAACTGAGTTTTGTTGGGGGGTGGGGTGGTTTTACTTTGAATTCTTAGGGGATTATTTTTTATAAAGGGGATTTTTTTTATTAATTTTTTTTTCTCTGTTTGTGTTACAATGTGTTTCATTCTCATTCATTCACACAAATTTTTTTGTGTATTTGGGGGAAGTGTAAGTGTTGGTCGGTGTGCATTTTTGTTTTTGTGAAAAAACAGCTGAATAATTGTTTTTGGAAGATTTGGGTGGCCCTTAAAAGGGCCGGGTTGGTGCGACTTGTGTGGGCTAATCCGCTGATTTGGGCTGACTGCTGGCTGGACTGGCGGGGAAGTCTTGACTGTTTATGATGAGTGGAAGATGGCACTGGTGATGGTGCTGGTTGAAGTTGAGAGGGTGAAAATGGTTGTGGTGTGTCGATCTGCTGATATTGTAGAACACTTGGGATGGTGCCAAAGAGGCAGGATAATCCTGAAGTCTTATGTTGACTGTCTTCCTGTTGTCCTGATGCACCGGAACGTGGGTTAGCTGGCTTTGACGGACTTATAGTGAACATCAGCTGTCTGGAAGTCCGAGGCCTTTGGTCATCCACAAGATGCTGGTTGTGCTGACGCTGATGCTGACCATGGTGGTTGCTGTACTTTGGCAATCACTGTAATAGGCTGTGTTGTGGCTATCTGAGAAGGCTGCACAACTGGTATGGAGACTGGTTGAGTATCCGGTATGGTGAGTATGTATTCTCGTCCTGCTGTGGCCTGTGTTGCTTCTGGAACTTGAAATGTGGTGACCTGTTGACTTGTAGTGGCCTTGTACTGTATTTCAGTCAGAAGCTTCACTGTCTGATTCCTGAAGGTAAGAAAGTCTCTCTCTTCAAGGTGTTCAATCTCGGAGTGGAGATAATTGCAGAACGACTGTCTTGGACCTGGATTGGGGATCTTGACGTGCACCGAGAAAAGTTGACACCATGGACCTCATCTGTTGGAACTGGTCTAACACTGGATCCTGAGGAGTTGACGTGGCAACCATAGCTAGTTGACGCCAATGGCTGGTGCTAGCTGGATGATGAGTAACATCTGACACCATGCTGATTTTCATTTCAGATTCAGTCTCTCTTGAAGTATCTGGAAGTGAAGCTGTGGCTGCTGAAGGTCGCAGTGGTAATTTGAATCCAGAAGACTTGGACACTCCCTTCCTTCTGATGTGACCTCGCAGAAAGCTGAAACTGTCCTTCAACAAGGTCTGTCTCTTGGTGTTCTTGGCTGCAGCTTGGCCTGACTTGGTATGTATGAGCTTGCCATATCTGGTGCGTTGAGTGTCGAACCAACGCTTTCCCAAAGTCTTTCTTTCCTCTGCTTGTCTTTGAACTTCTCATGAATCTTGTGAAATAGCTCCTCGTGCTGTTTAACGAAATCCACGATGGCTTCCTCATCTGAATCGCTCAGAAAGATCGATTTCATCTGTCCTTTCTTCTGTCTGGATTGCGTGCATTCTGGATCTGTATCAGTCCTTGGTCTCTTTCCTCCTCTATCCTGTTTCTCCTCTGTTTCTTCTGTCACCTCTATCGTCTCTGCTTCCAGTCTTTCTCTCTCTCTCTCCTCCATCTCTCTCCTCTCTCTACTCCATCTCTCTCCTCTCCCTCTCCTCTCTCTCCCTTTTTCTCTCTGTATCCTCAGCTGTATCTCCTAACTCAAATTGTGGTTGAGTATCAGTAGGTACTTCAATCTTTCTCCTTCTGCCCCTTGGCATGCTGATCAATTATATGTACAGCTTGTTAAAAAACAAAACTTAAAACTCAAAAATGAAACCTCATAGAACAGATTTCACTCCCAACCAGTCCAGCCTAGCTCAAACTTAAGCTAATTTGCAAAAAAAATGAAAACTTAAAACTGAAAAGCTGCACACCTGTTGTCTCTCGACAAGTCAAGCCCAAATTAAATGAAGTGTGTCTGCCGACCCGCCTTTTAATGGCCACAGATTTTGAAAATAACAGGCCGTAAAGGGATAAAATATTGCGGGCCTGTCGGTTACAGTTCCCGGCTTGTCTCTTAGTGTAACAGGCCTGTCGGTTATTGTTTGCGGCTTGTCTGTTTCACTTTCCGGCCTGTCGGTTGTATATTTTCCCGACTCTGGGACCCAGACGTGAAAACGCCCCGACTGGCCTGGAAAAGTTACAGCCCTGTCGGGAACAGTTACAGACAGGCCAGTTAAAGTTACTGACTGTATGGTATGTTTTCATGGCCAGTCTGTTAGTGATCATGTACAGTCGGGATCACCATATTTGGGACAAGATGGATATTTGATACCAACAGGCCTGTTTCATTAACCAACAAGCCAGGAAGTGTAACCGACAGTCCTGAAGTTAACCGATAGGCCTGTTGCTAGGTGGATGAATTTAGGGTCGGATACAAGGGTCGGGAACGGTCGTAGAAATATCAAACATGTTTGATATTTTACCGACTCTCCCCCACAGGCCGGAAAATTATAACCGACCATGTAAACAATGGTCCCGACCCTGAAAAAATACCTAGTTACCGGCTGGTCGACTCCAGTGGAACGGCCCCATAACCTGTAACTGTGCTCATACAAAATAAGACATGACATTGAAAACCACAAGCCAAGCCCTTTTTAAGTCAGATGTCAATTATTTGATGCACACTCGCTAGTGTGGAAAATTGTTTTCCTCTCGACTGACTCCTATTACTTGAACTCACGAGATATACCATTAAATGTGTTGGGACACTCGGAGTCAATAATATTGGGAGTAAAATGTTTATTTTTGAGAAAAATCAATTTTACTCTCTCTTTTCCAATGACAACCGGAGTGCATTGAGAGTGGGAGAACCCCCCCATACATCGTCTTACAACTATACAATTATGTCAAATTTTAATCTATAGAATATGTGACAAATGAATATTTAAAAATATTATGATTCCACTGTCAAGTTCCAGATGTCCAATCCATCAGAATTTGAAATTCTGACATCACAAAGTCCAATTAGACTTTCTGATGAATTTTTTGGTCACAATTTGGAATTCTGACAAAATCATTTGTCAGAAAGTCCAATTGGAAGTTCTGATGTCAGAAAATCCAATTCTGTTATTTAATTAGAGATTACGCCCAATCTGTGAAATTGCCCATTTCATGAAATGGGCAAGCAAATGCTGGATAAAATTGCCTATTTCGTGAAATGGGCAAAATTCTTGCCTATTTCATGAAATGGGCAATTTTACAGATTGGGCGTAACATATATATATATAATATTATGACAGTGGAATCATAATGTTTAATGCTTCATTTGATTTGAAATCCCAAAATTTTACAGAGTAAATTATTCGAGTATTATATTTGTTCTAAAAATATCAAAAATAAGTGTTCAATAGTGTGGCTGTCTATTCCACAAATCAGACAGTTTGGTTTGGTTTGAATTTGATAGAGTAATTTATTTGTTATCACAAAGCGAAATACCATTTTATATTTAACTCTATTACTTTATTATTAACTGGCAATAAGTGGGCTAGTGCAAAAATCTTTGTCCAAGCATCACTATCCATTTGACCAAAGGTAACGTTGTAATATGCCATGTTTTTAAATTTACTGTCATGCTTTGTGTTAAAAACCAATTTTTTTATTATTTTCATATTAAGATCCTGAAAGATTAATTTTTGCTAGACAATTTGATTCCATTAAAATTTTGTTTTACACCATTATTTAACCTAAATTCTTTTTTAATATTGAAGTTTTTTAACAATTTTGTACCCAAACCTCTCCACACCAAATAGCTATTGCTGGACACTCCTCTAAAGACCCACTGTTTAAAAGGTACAATTTTGTTGCGTTTATTGAAAAGATCACCTATGAACCAGAGACCTGCCTGGAACAGTGATTTATTAAACCAAAACTGGTGTTCTTTTTGACTTAGTAAACTATTATACCAAATAAATTGTGACTTTATTTCATTTAATTTTCTCAAATTTTTGTATTTTACTTGTTTCCAGTTTTGTAAAACATCTTTGTAAAAATCTGAAAGATGATCAAAATTCTGTAGAATTTTCTATGTACTATTGCTCTGTAATAGTACTAATATATTGTTAACACCTGAACGAATTTCTACAGATTTTTTTTTCAAAGAGATGTTTCATCCACATCACTTTGATGACTTTATCAACTTGATGAAAATCATACATGTTGTATCCACCTTTTTCAAATGGCTGCATAAAGATGTTGCGGCCTACTTTTTTGTGTTACCATTTGAAATAAATCTGCATAATATACTGTTTACTTCTTTTTTATTTAACTTGGTGTATGTAATACTTTTGAGAGAAAAGTAAACTTTGAAATTCTTAAAGTTTTTACAATTAGTACTTTTCCCTTCAAAGACAATGACCTTCTCTTCCATAATGCTAGCTGTTTTATCCAAAAGTCGAAGCAGTGGTTCAAAATGTACCCTATATACATCATCTTTATTGTGGCCTATATAATACCTAAGATTTTTACAGGTTTGGTTGACCATTTTATATTAAAAGGTTTTTCAGTTTTACTTTTATCTTTCCCATATCCAAAGTGTTTCTGTTCTTGACATATCCAGTTTCAATAACGAGCAAATTTCGAATTGGTTTATCATTTTGAAAAGTTCACTTCCTAGTTGTATATCTGATAACAAACAAGTCATCTTGCAAATTGGGTAAGCCTGATGAACTCTTTTCCCATATGTATACCTGTTATAGTTTTATTTCTTATTACTATAGCTAACATTTCAACACATATTATAATTAAGTATGACGATAATGGATCTCCTTGCTTTACCCCTCTTCCTACTTTAAAATATTGACAGGTTGTTCCATTGTTTATTACACATTTAAAAACATCATTGTAGAATGTTTTTACCAAGGTATGTATATCTTTTCCAAAATTAAACTTTTCTAAACAGTTTATTGTAAAATCCCACTTTATTGAGTCAAAAACCTTCTCAAAATCAATAAATAGAAGAAAGCCTGATAATTTTTTGTGTTTTGTATAATTCATTATATCTTGAATTATATTGATGGCCTGTTCAATTTTATGCCTTGGTACAAATCCAGAATGATTTTCATGTATTACGGATGGCAAAACATTTTTTTATTCTTTTACTTATCACTTTAGTCAGGATTTTATAATTCACATTTAATAATGAAACGGGTCTCCAGTTTTGTAAAAAAAAGTTTGTTGTTTCCACTTGTTTAAAGTAAAGTAATGGCTGCTTGCTTTTTACTTGCACTTAATTGACCTTTATCAAAACTTTCATTGTAACAGTTAATCAATAACTCGCGAATTTCACCCAAAAGAAAATGTAAAAATTCAATGGATAATCCATCATTTCCTGGAGAGTTATTTTTTGATATAGTGTTCAAAATATCTGAACAGTCTTTAGGTGACACTTTGCCTTCACATTGTAATTTTTCAGTTTCTGAGAGTTTAGGAATGCACATGTTATTAATAAAACTAATTGCTCTTATTACAATTTTGGGAAGTCAATAATTTTTCATAGAATTGCCTTTGATATAATGGTATCTCTTTAGGATTTGTAATGATTTCACTAGAATTTGTTTTTAGTTTCCAAATAGACTTTCTCATGCAATTCTATTTTTCTAAATCAAAGAAACATTTTGAGCTTTTTTCACTCTCTTCTACCCATTTAACTCTTGAACTTATAATAGACCCTTCCAGTTTTTCATTGTCTATAACCATTAACATTTCCTTTACGCTCTCGATTTCTGCTTCTTTTTCAATATGTTCTGTATTGTCACTTTCTAACATATGTAGTCTCTTTCCTTTCTTAAGCCATTCTCCTGATTCTTCATTTTCCTTCTTTTTTTTGTTGTTTTGAGTACTGTATTGAGTAGTTTCTTATTTCATATTTAATAAGTTCCCAATGGAATTGCTTACTTGCAATGTCTTTGTATTTTACACTCCAGTGGTCCAACTTTATCCTTAATGAATTTATATATTCATCTTTTAACAGTGATGCATTAAATTTCCAATATCCCACCCCTTTACTACTATCTATAAGTGTTTTAAATGAAAGGGCAATAACTAAATGGTCAGAAGATATTTGGTATTATTTCAGTTGAAATAATATTTTTTCTGTAAGGAATTAGATATTAACCAGGAATCTAATCTACTTCAATAATTTGTTTGTTTTTCTCTATAAGTAAACCTTTTTATGCTCAGATTTCTGATTCTCCAGATACTATCACAAAATTACTACGGTAATTAAATTTCTTAAAGATATCATGGAGACATCCTGTACAAAGTCAATAGCACCATGCTTCTTTATATTAGTTTCTATGGTATTCCAGGTCACCTCCTAGTATAACTTAATCTTTATCAATCCCAAATAAACTGATTCTTTGTTTTATGTCTTGGAGAAAGTGTTCTCTATCTTTTGTAGAATTTGGGGCATAAATGTTTAGAAAACAAAACCTTCACCATTTATGTCAACTTGTGATATAATAAATCTGCCATCAATGCTTGTTCCCCTTTTTAATAGTTTAAAATCAACATTAATATTTACTTATATGAGACACCCTTTTGAATGGTTTGACTCATGGGAAAAATTACATTCACACCGCCCCAATCAAGTTTCCATTGTTCTTCAGTTTCAATTGAGCTATATGTTTCTTGCAGTAAAATAATACCCGTTTTAATATCTTCAAACCAATTAAAAAGTTTCTTTCTTTTAAATTTGTCTCCCAGGTCCCTTATATTTAATGAAAGTGTGTTAAATGATATTTGTTTCACTGTAAAATGTTGATAATTATTTATTTATTTTATTATAGTGACATGTGATATACAATTTCATTACATAAATATACAAAACAATATAAGCAACATCACCCAGCCCCTGAAGGGCTTATAAGTCACTGTGAAATACAATTACAATGATATTGTGTAGTGGATTATTCCAGACCATAGAAAACAATAATGGGATTTCTTTTAAATATCAGTGCAACCTTTAAACATTAAATTATTTCTTTCATTCCATAATTCAACTATAAAGTTACCATCTGCCACTGGGGCCTAGAGGGTAGTACACTTGTCTAGGAACTCAGAGGACGTGGGTTTAAACCCAGGTACAGGCAGATACATAGTGGCTTGGATGACCCCTTAAAATGGCGGTCCCCTGTCGTTGGGTCCTATCCCCAGTGGCAGGCTAAAGAACCTCAAGGACGTTGATAAATGGTCATCCTTGAGCCTCTATCTTCCAGTTAGGGGAATGTCAGTTACTTGTGAGTTGGGGCTGTACCTGTGCAGTCAGATGGGTTTAATAGCGCTTTGAGTCCTGTATGTAGATATTGCGCTGAGTATAAATACACATTACATTACCAAGTATTCGAAAATGATTTGTACTCATATAAAACTAGAGGATCGCTCGCAAAAAAAAAAGATAATGTTTTTGCATAGCAAAAACAAAGCGTCCCGAAAAGGATATAAAGGTGAGTGCTAAAGTATTAAGAAAATGCTTCGTTTCTAGCCTTATACTGTTGTGGCAACCAAAGTCAGCGCAGTCTGCTCTATCTAGCATGGTTTTCAAGATATAAGCATTTGTGTTTTGCAAAAAATAAAAAAATTTAAAATGTCCGCTATATTTGGCGAGACAAAAATATTTTGAAAATTGGCATGGCTACTCTGCAGAGATACCCAGCAGGTCCAAAATTTTGTTGAGTTCACTCCATATAGCACGGTTTTCGAGATATAAGCATTTTTGTGTTTTGCAAAAACTTTGAAAATTCAAAATGGCCACCATTTTTGGGGAGACAAAAATTTTTGTCAAGACCACTGCTGTGGTGTGTATCTCCCGCCGAGCATTAAAGCAGAAGAAATAGCTTTTCCGAGATATTCACAATTTTTCATTTTCGTGTGTGAAAGGTCTTCCAAAAGTAGGTGAATGAGTTATTTGAGAAAAATTGGCTATCTGCAATACTATTAAGAGATAATTCACATTTACTCATTTTGAGTAGGTGAATAATTATCTATGGGTCTGAAACTTCACCAAGTGAAAGCTCTCCCAAAAGTAGGTGAATGAGTTATTTGAGAAAAATTGGCTATCTGCAATACTTTTAGAGATAATTCGCATTTACTCATTTTGAGTAGGTGAGTAATTAGCTATGGGTCAGAAACTTCACCATGTGAAAGCTCTCCCACAAGTAGATGAATGGGTATTTGATAAAAATTGGGTATCCGCAATACTTTTACAGATAATTAGCATTTACTCATTTTGAGTAGGTGAATAAATAGCTATGGGTCTGAAACTTCACAGAGTGAAAGCTCTCCCAAAAGTAGGTGAATGAGTTATTTGAGAAAAATTGGCTATCTGCAATACTTTTAGAGATAATTCACATTTACTCATTTTGAGTAGGTGAATAATTAGCTATGGGTCTGAAACTTCACCAAGTGAAAGCTCTGCCAAAAGTAGGTGAATGAGTTATTTGAGAAAAATTGGCTATCTGCAATACTTTTAGAGATAATTCGCATTTACTCATTTTGAGTAGACGAGTAATTAGCTATGGGTCTGAAACTTCACCAAGTGAAAGCTCTCCCAAAAGTAGGTGAATGATTAATTTGAGAAAAATTGGCTATCTGCAATACTTTTAGAGATAATTCGCATTTACTCATTTTGAGTAGGTGAGTAATTAGCTATGGGTCTGAAACTTCACCAAGTGAAAGCTCTCCCAAAAGTAGGTGAATGAGTTATTTGAGAAAAACTGGCTATCTGCAATACTTTTACAGATAATTCGCATTTACTCATTTTGAGTAGGTGAGTAATTAGCTATGGGTCTGAAACTTCACCAAGTGAAAGCTCTCCCAAAAGTAGGTGAATGAGTTATTTGAGAAAAACTGGCTATCTGCAATACTTTTAGAGATAATTCGCATTTACTCATTTTGAGTAGGTGAGTAATTAGCTATGGGTCTGAAACTTCACCAAGTGAAAGCTCTCCCAAAAGTAGGTGAATGAGTTATTTGAGAAAAACTGGCTATCTGCAATACTTTTAGAGATAATTCGCATTTACTCATTTTGAGTAGGTGAGTAATTAGCTATGGGTCTGAAACTTCACCAAGTGAAAGCTCTCCCAAAAGTAGGTGAATGAGTTATTTGAGAAAAATTGGCTATCTGCAATACTTTTAGAGATAATTCGCATTTACTCATTTTGAGTAGGTGAGTAATTAGCTATGGGTCTGAAACTTCACCAAGTGAAAGCTCTCCCAAAAGTAGGTGAATGAGTTATTTGAGAAAAATTGGCTATCTGCAATACTTTTAGAGATAATTCACATTTACTCATTTTCAGTAGGTGAGTAATTGGCTATGGGTCTGAAACTTCACCAAGTGAAAGCTCTGCCAAAAGTAGGTGAATGAGTTATTTGAGAAAAATTGGCTATCTGCAATACTTTTACAGATAATTCGCATTTACTCATTTTGAGTAGGTGAGTAATTAGCTATGGGTCTGAAACTTCACCAAGTGAAAGCTCTCCCAAAAGTAGGTGAATGAGTTATTTGAGAAAAACTGGCTATCTGCAATACTTTTAGAGATAATTCGCATTTACTCATTTTGAGTAGGTGAGTAATTAGCTATGGGTCTGAAACTTCACCAAGTGAAAGCTCTCCCAAAAGTAGGTGAATGAGTTATTTGAGAAAAATTGGCTATCCGCAATACTTTTACAGATAATTAGCATTTACTCATTTTGAGTAGGTAAATAATTAGCTATGGGTCTGAAACTTCACCATGTGAAAGCTCTCCCAAAAGTAGGTGAATGAGTTATTTGAGAAAAATTGGCTATCTGCAATACTTTTAGAGATAATTCGCATTTACTCATTTTGAGTAGGTGAGTAATTGGCTATGGGTCTGAAACTTCACCAAGTGAAAGCTCTCCCAAAAGTAGGTGAATGATTAATTTGACAAAAATTGGCTATCTGCAATACTTTTAGAGATAATTCGCATTTACTCATTTTGAGTAGGTGAGTAATTAGCTATGGGTCTGAAACTTCACCAAGTGAAAGCTCTCCCAAAAGTAGGTGAATGATTAATTTGACAAAAATTGGCTATCTGCAATACTTTTAGAGATAATTCGCATTTACTCATTTTGAGTAGGTGAGTAATTAGCTATGGGTCTGAAACTTCACCAAGTGAAAGCTCTCCCAAAAGTAGGTGAATGAGTTATTTGAGAAAAATTGGCTATCTGCAATACTTTTAGAGATAATTCGCATTTACTCATTTTGAGTAGGTGAGTAATTAGCTATGGGTCTGAAACTTCACCATGTGAAAGCTCTCCCACAAGTAGATGAATGAGTTATTTGATAAAAATTGGGTATCCGCAATACTTTTACAGATAATTAGCATTTACTCATTTTGAGTAGGTAAATAATTAGCTATGGGTCTGAAACTTCACCATGTGAAAGCTCTCCCAAAAGTAGGTGAATGAGTTATTTGAGAAAAATTGGCTATCTGCAATACTTTTAGAGATAATTCGCATTTACTCATTTTGAGTAGGTGAGTAATTGGCTATGGGTCTGAAACTTCACCATGTGAAAGCTCTTCCAAAAGTAGGTGAATGAGTTATTTGAGAAAAATTGGCCATCTGCAATACTTTTAGAGGTAATTCGCATTTACTCTTTTTGAGTAGGTGAGCAATTAGCTATGGGTCTGAAACTTCACCAAGTGAAAGCTCTTTGGGATAGCTACTCTGCAGAGATACCCAGTGGGTCAAAAATTTCGTCGAAATCGCTCTATCTAGCACGGTTTTCGAGATATAAGCATTTTTGTGTTTTGCAATTTTGCGAAAAATTCAAAAATTCAAAATGGCCGCCATTTTTTGCGAGAAATTTTTTGTTTGAAAATTGGCATGGCTACTCTGCAGAGATACCCTGTGGGTCAAAAATTTCGTCGAAATCGCTCTATCTAGCAGGGTTTTCGAGATGTAAGCATTTTTATGTTTTGCAATTTTTGCGAAAAATTCGAAAATTCAAAATGGCCGCCATTTTTGGCGAGACAAAATTTTTTTCAAAATTGGGATAACTACTCTGCAGAGATACCCTGCGGGTCAAAAATTTCGTCGAAATCACTCTATCTAGCACGGTTTTCGAGATATAAGCATTTTTGTGTTTTGCAATTTTTGCGAAAATTTCGAAAATTCAAAATGGCCGCCATTTTTGGCGAGACAAAAATTTTTTGAAAATTGGGAAAAGTACTCCGCAGAGATATCCTGCGGGTCAAAAATTTTGTCGAAATTGCTCTATCTAGCACGGTTTTCGAGATATAAGCATTTTTGTGTTTTCCTTATTTGGAAAATTCGTAATGATTAATTAATCATTAATTACTCGGCCATTTCTTGACCAATCAATGCCAAAATCTAATGATTTCCAGATTTTAATAGAATGAATGTATTTGCCAAGTTTCAGGTGAATTGATACAATTCCTTTCAAGTTATCATCCGGACAAGCTTCCCCATCGAAAAAAGACATTTTTGGTCATGTGACCTCTCTGATTGGTTGAAATGTCACTGCAGCATATTCAAAAAAATTCCCCAAGGCTACTGCCTAAACCTGCCAAATTTGAAAAGAATCCGCCTAACGGTTACAGAGTTATAAGGAAAACAAAATGCGGAGCCGCCGGTGCCGGCAGAGCCGGAAGCTCTCCCATACACAAACAAGCGTCCCTTGCGGGACGCTTAAATATTTACTTTCATTGCCTAGGTTACTGAATCCGGATTTAAGATTGTTGTATGTTTCATAATACTTTTGACGAATTAATTCTAATTGGGGACAGACACAGAGAAAGTGAATCTCATCCTCAATCTCTTCATTATTACAAAGAGTGCAGGTTCTATTTTCCACAAGTACATTGGTAAAACGTCTGGTTTCAATAGCCAAAGATAATGTTCCACTCCTTAAACGAGCAATCAATGATCTTTGATATTTAGGCAATAGGAGATATTCTTCTGTTGAAATGTTAGTCTTGAATTTTTTATAAGTCCTGAGTTTGGTTTCTCTCCTACACTAATAGCCCAACTTTATTGCAAGTTTTACACAAAATATTTTCACAAAAGTTCAGATCAACCTTTCTTCTTTCCAAAAAATAGGATGAGAAGATTAGTAAATCAAAAACTTTCTGAATATTCTTTACCCAGGTATAATGTTTTTAAATTGAAATGCCTAGTTAAATATTTGCTTTGTTATGTGTGTATTATCGAATTGACAAAGTTTATTCCAGTACCGTAAAGCAGAGAAATAAAACACATATTTTGGTTGAAGCCACCCAGAGTCTCCCTGTAAGAATAGATTTGCCGTAAATTTATTTTATCTACCTAATGCCCTATTACAATTTTTTTCTGCTGGACCATCCTTGATGCTGCATTATTTTCTGCCCATTTCCCAAGGCACACACAGACAAGAACACACAAAATTACTTCACCAACACAAACATTAGGAATACACATAAAACATATAGTCTTAACACTTAAAAAGACTTTGTGATAACATTTATTAGAGAACAACAAAATAACTATTTCTGTTAAAATTAAACTTAATGGGTTTTAACGTAATATGCAGAAGTTTATATATTCATACATGCAGAAATAATATAGACATTAAGTATTTATAGAATAAACCCAATTACTTCAACAGATTGATATTACCCGGTATTAATCTTATCTTTATTTATAGTACATATTAACTACACTAACACTTGTGTACCCTTTTATAAGTATTGATCTGTAACTGTATTGTAAGAGTATACCCTTATTATACTGGTACTGACCCCTTGTATGCACCTATTTACACATATTTCCAAGTACTAACAATCGATTCCCCTAACAATCAGTATCTACTTGCACAAGACTTTTTGTTTTTCCCATATTCAACAATAAACTGGCACTTATACATATATGTTATGACAATAAATTTTGTGGTTACCGATCAGATTTATTTGGCCATTTCAAAACAGCCAACTAAAACTTCTGTACAAGGGTAAGCTAAGTTGATCAATGATAATGTCATCTTTTTCATGAAAAGTTATATAATTTCGTTTTATTTGTATTTTCTTGTGAATAGTATATAGTATTGTCAGCATGACAATTGTTTTTGAATTTTATAATCTTAAGTTGGGCTAATATGTTATAGTCCGTTTTAAGATAGGCTACCCATTTTAGGATTTGAAGTTGGACTGTCTCCTAAGTTGGGCTCCAACATAATCACGTATCTTAGTTCTCTTAACGCCTGGACTTGCGCGGATTTCCCTTTTGCTCAGCTGGTTAAAGAGCTAAATTTGTGTTTATTTTTGTGTGTAATCCAATGCCAGTGGGATCGAAGCCCAGCAGAACAAATCAATAATTTCTCTTTACAGTACATGGTGGAGGTACCAGATATTGAATCCAGAACCTTTCACAAACAAAGGACCTTTCTAGCACAACTCCATTAATGAAGTTATTTGGAATAAATGCTGGAATACAAGTATTTTCCTAGCCCATGAAGATTCTACTTATTTAAGCCTGTTAAGTAGCTGGACACAGTGAATTAGGCTCTAAACCATCAGAGACTTAATCCCAAGAAAAATAATATCTGAGAGTTGGATGATGAAAAGAGTGTTCCAGGGGATACAGTAAGCAGTGGGACAAATCAGGTTTGAGGGAGACTATTATGCTCCTGTAAAGTGTACTGTACTGTGGAAGCTCTGGCGAAGCAGAATTCTTCCCTGGACACTTGATATTCTTCACTGGTAAGAAACACTTAACATAAAAGCATCACAGTCAGTTATATATAATCTTCTTCATTGTTTTGGACAGTTATATTGTGATTTTCTTTCATCTTTCAATATTATCAGAGTTTTCCCACGGAGTGCAGAGATAGAGTCTAAGTGACACATTGAAAAATTCATGTGTAATATCACAAAGTAATGATCATCTGTTAATTCGTCTGTCCGGCAAATCTGGGACCTTTCCAAAGTAACTGAAAACAAACCAAATTTCAACCATTTCTGCTACAAACTTGGAAATTGCGAAAATTAATTTATGTAAGTACCATATATTAACACATATTTTTTTGTAAGAATTATTATTGTAAATAGGGAAATAAATTATTTTGTTTTTCTTTAAAAATTTGACCTACTTCGAAGGTTGTCACTTTTGACGCATTACCGGACAGAAGAAGGTTAATTAAGCGTCCCTGAAAGGGCGCTTATTTGGTTTCGCGTCAGTTTCCTCGCCACCGCCGCCGCATTATGGTCTCCCTTGAATATCTCCCTTATTATTGCAAGCTTTTTAACCATATTTGGCAGTTATATACCTTAGGCATGGGAAAATTTTTCCACATGCTTAAATTTGACCTTTAATCTTTATCAAGGTCACATGATCAAAAAATAGTTTTTTCGGGTACACCCACCCGTCATCGCAGTTCAGGAAAATCTACTGACCGCACAGGCTTGTAACTTCATACACATGTTTATACTATCAAAAATGTGAGCTAATTAGATTTTGGGAGCAATCCGATGAAAATTGACCGAATTATCAAAAATGTGAGCTGATTAGATTTTGGGAGCAATCCGATGAAAATTGACCGAATTATGAGTGATTTTCTCACAGGTACCAATCAGAAAGCTTAAAATTCATGTGAACCCCCCTATTATCTTCTTAAGTATTGCATTTAGAGCCATAAAATGTATTGGGAGGTAGTAGGAAACCATATGTGGAGAGTCTAGAAAGCAAGTCAAATTTCCCCCCCGACCCCCACCCCCCCCTGTAGGGGTCAAACTGGGGTCATAAAATAGCCAATTTCATCTTTTCCCCTTATATCTCCTTTATTCTTGCTTCTAGAGCTTGAGAATGTATTAAGAGGTATTGGGAAACCATATGTGAAGAGTCTAGATAGCCGGTCATATTTACCCCCAGACCCTTCCTTATGGGTCAAACTGGGGGTCATAAAATAGCCGATTTTGTGTTTTTGCCTTTTATCTCCTTTATTCTTGCTTTTAGAGCTTTAGAATGTATTAAGAGATATTGGGAAACCATACGTGAAGAGTCTAGATAGCTGGTCCAATTTACCCCCGGATCCCCCCTTATGGGTCAAACTGGGGTCAGAAAATAGCCAATTTCATCTTTTCCCCTTATATTTCCTTTATTCTTGCTTCTAGAGCTTGAGAATGTATTAAGAGGTATTGGGAAACCATATGTGAAGAGTCTAGATAGCCGGTCATATTTACCCCCAGACCCTCCCTTATGGGTCAAATTGGGGGTCATAAAATAGCCGTTTTTGTGTTTTTGCCTTTTATCTCCTTTATTCTTGCTTTTAGAGCTTTAGAATGTATTAAGAGGTATTGGGAAACCATACGTGAAGAGTCTAGATAGCTGGTCCGATTTACCCCCGGCCCCCCCCTTATGGGTCAAACTGGGGTCATAAAATAGCCGATTTTGTGTTTTTGCCTCTTATCTCCTTTATTCTTGCTTTTAGAGTTTTAGAATGTATTAAGAGGTATTGGGAAACCTTATGTAAAGAGTCTAGATAGCTGGTCAGATTTACCCCCAGATCCCCCCTTATGGGTCAAACTGGGGTCATAAAATAGCCGATTTTGTGTTTTTGCCTTTTATCTCTTTTATTCTTTTACAGTTTTAGAATGTATTGAGAGGTGTTGGGAAACCTTATGTGAAGAGTCTAGCTAGCTGGTCAAATTTACCCCCTGCCCCCCCCACCCCCCCACCCCACCCCTTTTATGGATCAAACTGGATTCATCAAATAGCCGATTTTGTGTTTTTGCCTTATATCTATTTTATTCTTGCTTTTAGAGATTTACAATGTATTCAGAGGTATTGGGAAACCTTATGTGAAGAGTCTACTAGATAGCTGGTCAGATTTACAACCAGATAGATGTGTTCAAAGCATTGTGTCATAAACTTCTTGCCTTTCTAAAGGCTCACATTTTACTATGCCTTTTTCTAAAATGTAAATAGATATATGGCATTGATAAAGCACTGTTACTCTTTAATTAAGTAGTTTTATGGTGTAACTTTCGACCTATTATAAGTATTGATGCTTTATGCATTCTTAGCCAGAGCATTTATTCAATTAACTTTTCGCAATTTATGACCACGGAAAACAAAATAAAGCTTAAATTTTTCTTTCATGTTAATGCATGAACTTCCACACTGTCTGCTTAACTTTCACTTCTTCTCTCAGCACTGCATGTTTTTATTTTCAAAAACCTTTTTCTACTATATATTATATTGCAGTGAACCTTTTTGGGACGCTTAGTTTTTGTTACCAAAAACATTTTTCTAGTTCTTCCTTCATTTGATATTCTCTTGTCCAGTGCTTCGGGCTATTTCCTTGTCAATGAGTTCTTATTTACAAACCTTCTTACAGAGCAATGTCAATTGTATAGTTGTTACAACAACATTGTAACAAGGAGGAAGTAACAAGAGGTTTGTACACAATATCTGGAGCTGCCATTTTTTACTCAGTTGTATAATTATTTAAATTACGTCTCTTATTTACAAATTGGTATATAAAACTAAATAAATGGTAATTCTGCAAAACAACTAGAATTCTCAAATTACCTACTTCATATCTATACATTACTAAAGTGTTGTCTGGAAATAACTACCTTGTATGTAGCAGTTATTAAAGCATATCCACAAACCCACCAAGAAATTCCTTATGCAAAAACCAGCATCGCACAGCAAAGTAAATGGGATAATGGTAAAACAAAAGATGAAAATAATGACTTGTAAAATACATGGATGGGGTTGTAGTAGTAATTCATAGCTACAAGTTATATTAAAAGGTATATAAAACTAGAAATGTGCTATTCCCTTTATTGCGGTGTAAATCTCCGAACATAGCAAACCTGTAGAAGCAATAATAAAAGAGATCGAGGCACTTTATTGTTTTACTTATGTTGTTTCACCTCGAATTAGGAGTCCATGGTAAAATCTGAGATCCTAAAAGATCCACAGGTTATGATTTCATATAGGTTGGTTTAACAAATGAAACCTGTAGAAGCAAAAATAAGTGAGCTAGAGGCACCTTAAAGTTTGATTACCATCGTTTGACCTTGAAGAAGGGGTTAAAGGTCAACCATAAATCGATCGATAGATGCACAGCTAATGATTTCCTATAGGTTGGTATTACATAGGAAACCTCTTGAAACAATAGCTTTTCAGGTTCAAGTAATTTACTCAATAGTGAGTCAGTCAAATGAGCTATTAGTCAGCTACGCAACGACCTACAGACTTATAAATTCCTCATGTGCACATGTAAATATTCACTGGTTAGAGGCCTTAGTCACAAACAAATTTTGAACCCTGTGTGAAATCATAATAAGTGCGGCCTAGGTTTCCTGTAAGTTAGATGAACACCTCAAACCTCTACCAGCAAAAACAAATTGAAAAAAGGCCTTTGAAAGTTCAGTTTCATTGTTTGATCTTGTAGGAGGGCCAGAAGTTGAAAACTGATCACATCAGAAGATCCACAGGCCAGGGTTTCCTATAAGTTATATCAACATTCCAAACCTATACAAGCCATAATAAGTGAGATATAGTCCTTTTTAAAGATTATTTTCATTATTTGACCTTGAAGGAGGGGGTCACAGGTCAAATCTTACCATATCGGAAGATTTGCCTCAGACGGTTTCCTATAAGTTGTTTGTACATGCCAAGCCTCTACAAGCAATAATAAGTGAGGGAAGGACCCTTTAAGATAACTTTCCATAATCTGACCTTGAAGAATTGGTCAAAGGTTAAAACTGACCACATGAAAATATTCACAGCATATGATTTCCTATAGGTTGTTTGAACATAGCAAACCTCTAGAAGCAACAGTTTTAAAGGTAAAAGTGATTTACTCAACAATGAGTAAGTCAAAGTAGCTATAACTCAGCTACACAATGAACTTCAGCTGCAATTTCACCATGTACCCTAAAGTACCTGAATAAAATAAAGAGAAAAATTGGCTATGTATATTCTATTCTATTCTGTACTTTTATGGTACTTAATTTCTGCCAGGCAGACTCTAAGGTGTAACACCAAAATCCAATTAAAAAAATAATCTACCCATAGCTGTTGCCAAGTTTAGTACCACTGAGACACTGGATAGAGTGTATGCTTAGTTAGGAATGCCTTTTTGAAGAGACACGATTTTAACCTTTTTCTTAAACAGGCGAGAGTTGTGGTAGAACGGACCTCATCAGGCAAATCATTCCAAACCATGGGAGCATCAAAAGCAAAGCTGTGGCCAAAGTGTTTTTTTACTTATGTACACATGGACAGAATTGAGGAACCTCCAAGAACCTTTTATCTGGACAGTTGTATCTTGTACTATATCTTTGACATAGTGTTGTGATTGAATGCGAATTTTAGAACCAGTTTCCGAAAGCGAAAATTCGGCGAAAAACCGGGTACGTTTGATTTATAAAATGCGAAGAAATAAGTTTTCAACCGCGTACAGGAGCTTTAACTTGTATATAAATAAGAACCACATGGGACTTTTTGAAGATTTTCGAGGACAAAATGTGTGATATATCAATAGAATATTATAAAGTACTGTGAAATATTTGTTGCAGTTCAATATTTTGGTGAACTTAAGGTAAAATAATGAACTATGTGATGAAACCGGTTTTGGTTTGAAGAAAATGATCACTGTCTTTCGGTCAGCAAATAGGTTTCCGGTTTACTGTCTTCAACACTACTTGGACATCAACAAAACAGAACCAAAGTAACTGGGATGATCACTGTGAAGAAACTTGTAAACTAGAGTGGCAGTTTTGAAGATACAGCGAAATTCAACTGGGAGCCAATTGAGTCGTTTGAGAATAGGAGATGCCCGAGTGTACTTGTTACAGTTTGTGACAATCCTAGAAAGTGTGTTTTGAATACACTGCAGTTTGTGCATGTTGAGACTGGACAGACTCCTAAAGAGAGAGTTGCAGTAATCAAGGAGATTACTCATCAAGGCATTAGCCGCTAGGATAGCAGCCTCATCAGTCAAGTATTGTCTAACCTGCCTGAGATCACGCATTTGAATGAAGCATGTCTTACAAATATTGTGGACATGATTAGCAAAGGAGAAATTAGCATCAACCGGACACCAAGATTTTTTACAACAACTGCTGTATGCATGAAAATTACCAAATATCCTAACTGGGAGATAGGGATCTAATTTCTTGAACGTGAACCTCTTCAAGGCCGTACCGCACACACCAAACTATAACTAATGACAATTAAAAACAGTAGTGTGCTCAACTATGTCAAATGCAGCCAACAGATCCAGTAAAACCAATGCAGTAGGCTCACCCATAGTGAGAGATGAAACTTGTTTCTGATATGCAGCAGGGTGGTTTCGGTGGTTTTTGTATGCAGATTGCCTAAGATTATCAAGATTGTTTAATACTTTTTAAGATATTTGATAGTTACTCATTATATTACTTTGCTAAAAATAAAAAGTAGCTAATTCTTTTCTGTGCAATGCATAAGAGGTCCGAAACTTTATTGTAACATTGATTAATAGTTGAAAAACATTTTTGACAAGATTCATGTGACTTCAATAGTTTTGATGATATTAGACATTTACTCATTATACGATTTTGCTACAATATAAAAAGCAGCTATTTCTCTCTTATCTAATACAATAGAGATCCAAACTTAATGATATCTTATAGCAAAGGATAAAGTTTGTGAATAACATATTCTATGCAAATACCTGCATGCAACAGTTTTTGAGTTACAAGCCATTTACTCAGAAAACCTAAAATAGCTATTACTCACTTGATTTTGACACCAGGCCTACAAAAAAGATAGGGTGGTGAGACATCATACCCACCAATTCATGCACTAAATATAAAATAAATCTGAAAGAAACTGCCTAATACCTTGAACACAAGCAATAATCAAACTTTTTGACGTTTTTGACTCCCCAGAGCATAATTTTAACTACTGGGCTACCAAAAGAATAAGAAGGCCAGATCTCTGCCATTAAGCAAGCTACTTGCAAAGTTTAAAAGAAATAGCTGATCCAAAAGTAGGTAAATAACATATGGGGAAAGGTATAGCCTAAGTGCAGTAGTTTTGAAGATATTATACACTTACTCTTTCAATAATTAAGCTAAAATTAAGAACATAGCTGTTACTCATTTGTATAGTGCAGTAGAGCTAAGCAGTACATACCACCTTTTAGGGAAGGAGAAACTAGCTAACAACATATTTTAAAAAAATACTCTAAGTGCAATAGTTTTAGAGTTAGAATCCATTTACTCAAATTAGCTAAAAGTGCTATTACTCACTCAATTTTAGGCCAAAGTCCAAAAAACCCTAAAAAAATTTTTGAAGGGCATAAGAACCCGTTAGGACAAGTTATTTACAGAATATGTGTAAATGCATTAGTTTTAGAGAAATCTGAACGACACGCTGACAGGCGCATGCGCTGACTCATACACACAGGGTGTATTTCATAATCTCCCTCCTGGGCTAAAGCTCAGCGGGAGTTAAAAATTGTCCACAACAGTAAGAGGCCAGATGTCATGAGCATCCTTCATCCTTCATGGCAAATTTCCATATATTCTTTTCTATTTGCTATACTTGTTTTCATTTCATAGTTACACTTTACATTTGCTTCATGTAATTAGGTATATTAAAGTTTCAATCTCACACGAGACTCTTTGAGATGCAAAAATATATTTTCAATAGTAAAAGCCTCACAGGAAGTAGTTATTTTAATCGGATTTTGAAAGCTCATTGCCATATTGAGGTATCATATCTTAACAATTTACACAGACCATGACACATTGTACAGTTTTTATAGACTTGAGTATTCAAGTTCAACTCTGTCTGTTAAAAGGATAAATTTCATTCATTTGAAGCCTGTCAGATTTAACAGATTCTTTCTATGCACAGAACACCCACTTTTATGTCAAAGTACAACATAAAATACAGTCTGAAGATAACACAATAATAATTACAATGCAATAACAGTGTTATAAAATACAATGAAGAGAAAATTAATGGTGCAACTTGTGGGTTGACCATGTCAGAAGGATTAACCTGTAAAACACAAACTATTAATACGATTATTTGTTGACAAATGATTATTTTAGTAAAGGCAAATTTTTAAGTAATTACTTTATGTATTGTAAGCTGACATCTCCCACAAAGAAATAATTTCATATTTTAACATAAAGATATCTACCAATTCAGAGAATAATAGGACATGAAAATAAGAATGTTTTAGATGGTTACACCCCTGTTCCACTGAGGTGGCTTTGCCTCTGACACCCCAGAGTTAGAGGTTGAGAGTAAGATGTGGAGGTCATGCAGCTTATCTTCTCACTTGTGTCCTGAGCCCATTTGCAATGAGCTGTTGCAACTTGTTGTATATGTAGCAGTCACTGTGGGAAAGTCAAGTAGTTTATTACTTTTGCTGCCCTTTCTCAACAAGTTTCCCACCCACCCCGCAATTTTAAAATAGGCTAGGTCTAATGATATTGATAACTATTAAAAGTGGAACTGCAGTGTTTTAGTGAGCTATGACATGCAAAATGGTGAATAATATAGTCACTTTATATCTGTCAAATATTTCTAGGAAAAGGAAATATGGTACATTTTACACTCCTCATGATATATTTCACTTTAAATTTTTGCATCCGATTTTAAATAATGGGAACAACAAAACAGAATTATTATTCACCACAGAGATGTGATTCATTTCACTAGTGAGGTCACGCTGACCCTGTCTACTCTGAAATTTGGCTGCATTTATACTCGCATACTTACTATTCAGTATTAAATGTTTTGGGGTTTCTGTCACTGTCGTTTCATCTTTGTCTGTCATATTAAGAACTTAACCTGAAAAGTTATCCTCACTTGCCTCACATATATACAACTTTCCTAAGTGCTGTTACGCTATTGCCACAATACCATTGCCATTGTCCTGCCACATTAGACAGGTCAAAATTTGTAAATTTCACAAAATAAATATTCCAGATTTCAGGTTTGACGTCTTACACTCAGATCTAACCAAAAGCTCTCATAAAACTGCTAGTCTTCTCTGCCACCAGTATATTACCACCTTGTGAAAGCTCCTTGACAAGCCAGCTCCAATCAAGAAGATTGATATACTAAACATCCGAACATCGGTTTTATCAACATAGACATCCTTGCTGCCAAATGTCTCAACAGGAAACTTGAGCAGGACTATAGCAACATGACAACTTAAAGTCAGAAATCACAGCCAACACCATGTTGGTGTAAACCACTACCATTTCCTTCTTGAACAGTCCAATTGCAGTCACTTTTCAAGAATCGTGGCCAAAAATCAAGGAAATCTGAAGGCTCTGTGGAACAGTTGTAAACAGATTTTACACAAAATCCTGAGATGTTATCATACCAGACATCTCAAATCTTATTGACCTGACTAACATGTTCAGACATTACTTCAGTGAGAAGATTTTCCATATCAGGTCTGGCTCACCATCATCTATCCCAGTCATCAAACCCACTGCCATTAAAAATATTTCCTTTTTTTTCACACAGATATCTAAGGATAACATACTAAAAATCCTAGAATCTTCCACAACTTAAACTTGTGACCTTGACCCAGTACTTACTTCATTAGTTAAGGGGTGTATTGACATACTCATAACTCCTATCATAAACATCACAAATTACTCGCTCAAAAGGGTAGTTTTCCCAACTGTTTTAAACTTGTGTATGTCTCTCTCCTTCTAAACAAGTTTTGACAGAAACAACCTAAAACTTTTAGATCTGTGTCTAATGTCAGCTTCATATCAAAATTAATCGAGAAAGTACTCAATCCTTCTCAAAAAGGCAATAGACAGGCATGTTTTTGCCACAGTCACATCAGTCAAACAGGGTTCCATTAATTGTTAAATCCTAACAGATCAACTTTCTACACCTTATGGTTTTCGAGATATAGCCCAGACAAACTTTTAAAGGTCAAGATTACTATGACAAAGTCACATATTAAATCAAGGTCACACCATGATGTTGCACACCTACACCCCCAATGTTCCTACCAAAATCAACTTCCTAGACCATACGGTTTCCAAGACATAGACTGAACATAATTTTAAAGATGAAGGTCACTACAGCAAGGTCAAAGGCCAAATGAAGGTTACACCATGATGTTGCACACCTGCAACATTCAACCAATGGGTACCAAGTATCAACTTCGTACCCTTACAGTTTCCAAGATATAGCCTGGAGAAAATTTTACACGTCAAGGTCATTATGGCAAGGTCAGAGCTCAAATCAAAGTTACACCATGACATTGCACACCTACATCTCCTAGCCAGTGCCCCTACAAAGTGTCAACATTCTACACCTTATATTTTCTGAGATACAGCCCATACAAGATTTTTTCCTCCACCCACCTGCCCGCCCACCTGCCAAGCCGATGCCATGGGAAAAAACAATACCTGTATAGCCTTTAAAGGCTTTTGAGTAAAACATTGTGTACAATCCCTGTAGTAATGGGTAATAATGCACAAACCAGTACTGGTATTTTGCAAATATCTTTAAAACTATAAAACCCACAAATGTGTTATGCATGTGTATGTGATGGTACAAATCTATTTCACAGTGTTTCCACTTGGTTTTGTTAGAAATGTGGAGAAGTCATATGTGTTATTTCAGAAACAACAAAACATACATTAGTTCTTGTGTCACTTTGGTGTCATTCACACAAGTCTGTTCACTGCACTGTACTGAAGATTTTGTTTTTAACCTCAGCCCATAAGGGCTGGGGTTACAGTCGCCTCCTGTGTGGCGGTCATAAAGCTTGGATGCTCCACAGCCAAAACCCAAACACAGATTTTCACCGAATTTTCAGGATATGTTTACCCCAAGAGGATCTAGAGGTGATTATGTTTTGGGGGTATCATGTATTAACTGTTGCCATGGCCACACTTTTAATATTTTTTGGTCTTAAGCTTTGTGGGTGTTCCACAGACTAAACCCATGCATGGATTTTCACTATTAAAACATTGCTGTGGCAACAGCTAATAGGCTTTAGATCCCCTTGGGGTTAACATATCCTGAAAATTTGCTTTTTGGTCTTAAATTTCTTTATTGAAAAAGGGGTACTATTAAACTGATTACTACAGTTACTACAGTTGCATTTTTATCTCCCACCGGCCAAAGGCCAGGGTTTGGAGACTATGAAACGCCTTCTATCCATGCGTGGGCGGTGTGGGGGATGTGATTGTGCGCATTTGTCACATTTTTACATATACCTTTACATCTCACTCATTTATGCAGATATCTTCGCCAACTTTGTAGAGAATGTTTATGGCTGTAGAAAACATGTATTTAAAAGTTTTGTCCTTATTTTAAAAACCACATGGCCGCCATATCAAAATGTTTGAAAATCATTAATATGTTCTAAAACTTCAAATATTGCAGCTAGCTTCATTAGATTTGTACAATATGTAAATAGCTAGGAAATCTTGCACAAGCATAACTTTGGTCTTGTTTCGAAAACAAAATGGCCGCCATATCATATCTTTAATGTCAAAAAGGGAGGCCATCACATCACAAAGGCCTAACATATATCTCCTATCATTGGTCCTGGAGGTTCGGAATGAGAAAACAACTTACAGGAAATCATGACCTACGAATCTTTTGCAAATGCTAAATTTGACCTTTGACCATTGCTTCAAGATTAAGTGGGATCATCATACTAAAAAGGTCTTATATCTCTCCTATTATTGATTCTAGGGCTTCCAAATGTGAAAACAACTTATAGGAAATTATGGCCTGTGAATCTTTTGCAAGTGTCATCATTCTGAAAAGACCTTATATCTCCCTTACAATTGGTTCTACGGCTTCAAAATATGAAAACAAGTTGTAAGATTCATGGTCTGTGAATCTTTAGCAAGTGTCAAATTTGACATTTGACCCCTGCTTCAAGGTCAAGGGTGTCATCATACTAAAAAAGCCATATATCTCTTATATATTGGTCCTTGGTCTTGGAACTCACATCATGAATGAATAAAATATGTAAATTTTCCCCTTCTTCAACTACATGAAAGTTCTTAGATCTGACATCTCGTGGGGGGTCAGCTATTCTCTAGAATGATGATTAGTTAATTAGATTTACCCAGGCTTTATTTCCATGTTAATAGGAAGCCATTCCTTTCATGTTGATCAGCTACTGGTGACAAGTTGATTACATTTAACCCCTGTATGCCTGATCAGGGCAGAACAATAGCTTATACTATAACACCTTAAGCCCATTTGTTCAGTTTTAATCCTGCACAGTCTTCTCCACAGTTATAAAAATATTGTAAATGGAAGTGAATACATCATGCACATTCTGTTGAATTTATTCATGTGTTAAATGTTAATTACATATACAAGTATACATCCAAAGATTTACTATCAACTATTTCAATGATTTCAATTTCATAATTTAAAACTATTGAACACTTAATATTTATCATGGCTTCTTTATGGCAGAAAAATTTAGAAATTAGGTGAGGTTTCAAAACGGCCAGGTTATTGATTTGGCCATTTTGAAACCAGGTTTTGAACTGGCCAGGCCATTTCAAAACCGAGGAAGGTTTCAAAACGGCCAAGTAAATAATTTGGCCATTTCGAAACGGCCAGGGTTTCAAAACGGCCGGGAACATGTATACTTCTTATAAGTTGTTCCTAGGATTTTCCTTAATCTCAATGTTGTTGCTGAGACTGGCTATTTCTTATTATTGAATTGCAACAAGGCAAATTCAAACAAAATAAGATGCCTATTATAAAATAAATGTATAGAAAATTGCTTTCATAGAAAAACATGGCAATAAAAGGTACAATGGTCCTCTGACCATAACATCCCTGCTACACCTATAAAGGGTCATGTAATCGGAATTTTACCAATCATATTGACATATTTAGCGCAGAAGTATTATATTTCAAAGTTCAACAGAGATAAGTTTCACAGGAGTTATGGTTTTGCCATAGTGAGCTCAATGCTTCCTGGAAAACAAAACATCTGATATAGTTTTGTAGCCTTGAAACAAATGTCCCTGCATAAACTGACCCTATATAAATAAATCTTTGGTGATAAATAATAATTGAGTGAACTGAACAGTTAGCTAAACCACATATAAATGGATGTTTCTATGGGACTACAATTTCCAGACACAAAGTATAGGCTGTGTCAAAATTTAAATTCAAATGTGAAAACAATAACATTATCACATTTGCTGGAAGTGTTAATAACAAAATCATTAAGTTTATTTTCCAAATTATTGTATGTTTCTCCAATTAAAACATTTAGTTACTGTCTGAACATTCAATTAATGTTTCAATCAAAAAGGATTTTTTTCTAGAAGGAAAAATTATGTATGAAGATTTTTTCCCCATGTGACCTATTTTCCAGAAGGCATTTTTTCTTTGGTTGATATTTTAACAAATAAATTTTTACAATGTACACATGCATGCCATTTTAGTCTGGCTATCAATCCGCCAACCCACGGTTTACTTGTTAAATTAGTCTAACATTTGCGAGCATCAGTCAACCACTAATGAAGGAATAAACAGTGGAAATATCAACTGACACTACAGTTCTTGTCATTCGTGTTAGTATTCACCCCCAAAAAACATGTTATATAAATATGCTATATATCACAACCTATATGACTTATCATTAACAGTACAAAAACAATTTATTTTTTATTTTTGAAAAAGATAGCATAAAACACTTGCTAGTGCACTAAAGATGTAATTATTTAAATGAAAATAAAATCCAGAGTAAAATTACCTTTACCAGTTAGACAGCTATCCTAATAAGAGAATTACATGCATATATGAATAAAAAGGTTTCAGTTATTTGTGCACAAAGTGACATTTCAACTTAAATTACACTTGCACTAAAGTTGTGAACAGTTTGCACGAATCAGGGTAAAAAACGGACAAGAACTAATTGTAAGATCACTTTGTTACTTCATTATAAACAGATATACACGTCAGTATAATCTCCATAAATGGTATTAAATGAAAACAAACCCCCCTCCCTCCCCGCTGGTCTTGTGTACATAAGAAGTGAAAACCCGAATGGATTTACATTTGAGCTTCAGTCGTTGACTTCCATGTCGCTTCACATCAGTGATTTCAAGACCCACCAATTGTCCGCGCCTACTGTCCTTTACTGATTGTGTTCAAAAAGCTATCGGAATAAGTGCCTGTTTTCCAAAGAATAAGTTGCGTAATACCCCAGTTATAGTTAGAACTAGCCACACCAAACCATTAATTTACACTAAAGGAGAGTTTTCAAACGGAGAAAGGCGAGATAGGTTTAACATTTCCAATGCACACGTTGATTTGTATCGTGTTATGTTATATATTGTCGTCAGGGATGTGTTATTTGTGTCATTGTTGCAATAACAATACACTGAAAAATGTTGCAAGATTCTATTCTAAGTTATTTAATTTGTATATTCACAATATTTGTAGTATTTCCAGTATTCTTATTTGTACTCTATTTGCTGGTGATCCTAACTAATTTTGTCTATGTTAAATTTGGATACAGTAATTTTTGTAAATCAATTTCTTGGAGTTGAATCAGGGTTGGTTAGTTGTTAAAAATGATCCTATATTCCAAAGATTAGCTTATGATAGTAAACAAATTATATAATGTAATATTCGAATAAGTTTAATGGAATAATGTATATGTCAGCTTATGTAACTAATTTCCTAGAGGTTTGGTTGACAGGGAATGACAGAAAGTCAATGCGCAGAATTTCAGAACCCTTGAGGTATGGGAAGTTTTTACTCGATGGGACATTGGTGGTTGGGATGGGGGGGGGGGGGGGGGGGGGGGGTAGGTGTGCAGAGTGGACTTGATTGGCCTTTAGACCCCAGTTACATGTGTAAGGATCGGCCACCGGATCACGCCAAGTTTCCTAATATGGAAAATTTTGAATGTTTTACAGATCATATTTTTCATCTGTGAGCTTGTCCTTAACATCCGTAATGTCCTTATGGCATCTGCCACAGATGCGATGTGTCTGCAAGGATGCTACGGAAAAATCAAACTGCTTGATTTTTCTGTATATGCTTTGTGGACCTTATGTGTAATTGATATCCTTAACTCGTCCGTAACTCGTCTCAAACGTCCTTAAACCCATCTGGGATGTCAGTAGTAATCTAAGTGCCACACCAGTTACACGATCACTATTGGGTATTTGTAAATCAACTGTAAAAGGTTTATATTGTCAAGTACTACCAATCACACAACTCAAGCATATGATCTCATTAGCCCTAACCCTAAGCCCATATCCCCAACTAACCTAATTCTGGTCATTGAAGATTTGATTAATTTATTGATTTTTTTAAAAAAAATTAGGTTTACCAGTGGTTTGAACTGTTTTGTGCTCCACTTAGTTAAATTGCGAAGAAGGCCGCTTTCCGTTTGGATTTTATGACAATAGCCCCCTTATCTGGAAACATAAACATCTGATTCCATTCTGAAATGCATCACCAAGGGTGATATAAGATTAAGTTTATGCCACTTTTTAAAAATAAAGAAGACGAGAACACTTTATATACGTTGTTGTACATTTTTACTAGGTCAGCTATAGACATTCTAAGAAGCTACCCACTTTTTCATATGGAGATGTATGAAAACCCTAAACCAGGTAGTATTCAGAAAGCTTAAATTAATCCGAACCCCCTATTATCTCTTTAACTGTTGCATTTAGAGCCATAAAATGTATTGGGAGGTGATAGGAAACCATATGGAGAGAGTCTAAACAACCGCTCAGATTTACCCCCTGGTCTCCTCTAATGGGTCAAACTTGGGTCATAAAATTGCAGATTGTCCTCCTTTATTATTGCTTTGACAGCTTTTGAATGCATTAGGAGGACAAATGAATCCATATACAGGGACCCGGAGTCTAGAAGCTGGTCAGATTTACCCCTGGCAACCCTTATAATCAAACTGGGGTCATAAAATTGCAGATTTTCTGTCTTTTTTTTTCTTTTATCCACTGTCCACCCCCCTCATTGGTCAAACTGGGGTCATATAATTGCAGATTTTGTGTTATGGCTTTCCCCCTCTTTATTATTGCTTTTACAGGTTTTGAATGTATTGAGAGGTAATAAGCAATATTATACATGGAGCCTTTATAGCTGGTCAGATTTACCCATGGCCCCCCTTGGGAGTGAAACTGTAGTCATAAAATTGAAAATTTTATTTTAAATGTAGCTTTTATAAGCTACAATACCTACCTATTGTAACAATATGCTTTACCGGTGGTTGACTACGGGAAGCTTCCAACCAGAATATAAGTTGAAAACTGATTACCTGTGAAATACAGATAGCCGGGGCTATCCGGAATACTGGTCACGTGGAATGCCAGTGATATAGTACCGGTGCGGGTAAACACGCACCTGCTGGCTTGGCCACATGACTTAGGGAACCTATCAGATGCTCGATAGAGCTCTTCCTCAATGTTTTGTTGGAACCAAGCCCCCAAGCCAGTGGAAGTCTGACAAGCGGGGAGGACCATCGAGGGCCTGTACTATTGTTACAATAGGTAGGTATTGTAGCTTATAAAAGCTACATTTAAAATAAAATTTTCAATTTTATTGCGCTACAATAGTCCTACCTATTGTAACAATATGCTGAATCCCAGCATATTGGATGGCTGGGTAAACTGACACTGGCTGAGAAGAAAAGAATTCTGGCAAAGACAGCAACCATCAGTGAGCATTTGGAGACCAGGGTGGAGGAAGAACTTGATGTAGCCCGGCTGACTTAAAAGGCCCATCTAAGCTTGAGGGGATTTCTCCAAATCTCCTGAGGTTGAGGTGAGGCACCAAGGGGAAATGCACCGTCTTGGTTTGGCACCGCCAGTGAAGGCACTCCAAGCAGTAGAAAATATCTAAAAAACAAGGTACACAAAGTACATGAAACAAAGGTATAAGGAAATACTGATACAATACAAGAAAATTCTTAAGAACACAAGATTAAGGTATACAGAAAAAACATAACTTAAGTTATATTCCCAAGAAGATTGGATGAATTACTCCTGGTAACATTAAGTGAGAAACAGGAATAATATTACAGCAGGCAAAAGATTTTATAAGAATAAAAAAATTATATGTTACCTTAAATAGGGCTGAAGGCCTGCTCGACGGTGTCAGAGGATTCTGACACACCCCGTCTATGTGGTTCCCGGATGAGTGCCCCCCTTTCTTTTGTCCCTGGAGTCTGTTTGGGAGGAGGCATCACCTGCGCTGCTGCAACGAAGGCGCCCAGATGAAAGGAGCCCTCTTTTTGGTCTTGTCCGGTGAGGTCCTTGAGGTAGAACCTGGTGAAGGTGTTGTGCGATTTCCAGTGGCAGGCTTGCTTAATTTGGTCCATTGACACCCCTCCATAAAAGGCCTTGGATGCCGCAAAACCTCTGACATCATGGGCTTTTACCCCTAATAAGTCCATGTCCGCATTGTCCACCTTGGAGTAGCAAAATTTTATGGTGTTTTTGATGCAAGACGAAACTGTAGAACACTGAAAATCCTTAATGTGGCCCATTTTAAATGAGATAAACAATAACTGTCTACCCCCTCTGGAATCCTTGGTTTGGTCCAGATAACACCTGAGGGCCCTGACAGGGCAGAGTAGAGTATCCGTGTCCTGAGAGTCTTGATTACGCTTCAAGGCTGGAATGACCACTGGTGAGATAGCTTGCGGTCCTTCTTTTGCTAACTGGTTTTTAGCAAGAAAAGATGGAGAGGGTGATAATTGGACTTGTTCCCAAACTCCCAGGCATAAAAGTCCATCAAGAGTCCAGGCATGAATTTCACTACGTCTTTTTCCCGATGCTAAGGCTAATAGGAAGATTGTTTTCCAAGTAAGGAACTTGGTAGCTGCATCCTCCAGTGGTTCAAAGGGAGGTTGAGTGAGTCTGTGTAAGACAATGGATAGGTTCCATTTTGGAATGGGTCTGGAGCTCTTGGGTTTGTCCCTATAAAAACTAGCAATTAATCTTGCAATATCCACGTTAGTGCTGATGTTCAGTTTTGAATTCACTAAGGTGTCTGCTATGGCTGTTCTATACCCTTCAATGGTAGAGGGGCATCTGTTAAGAATGTTAAAGAAATACCAGAAGATATTGCAGATATCACTTATAACGGGATTCCTGAAGTCCACCTGTTCTTCTGTGCACCATCTTTGAAAGACTGTCCACTTAGAAGAGTAGATGTCCCTAGTTGAGAGTCAGCAATTCTTTCTGCCACCTCTCCATTGAACCCGTCTTCTTGGACTCCTAGATACCAAGCATGGAGATTCAGGGAAGATGGGTTGGCGTGGTAATGGTTGTTCAGTGGCTGTTTCAGCAGAGTGCGGATAGGTGGTAGTTGTCTGGGTATGTCCAGAGACATTTCCACAAGGTCCCAAAACCACGGTTTGGTCGACCAGCCTGGGGCGATTAAGATTATCCTGCATACTTGAGATTGAAGTTTTTGTATCACCTTGGGCAGGAGGGCGGTGGGAGGAAAAGTGTATGCAACCAGGTTTTCCCATGGGATATTAGGGCATCTACTGCCCAAGCCTGAGGGTCGGGAATCGGAGAGACATAAAGAGGGAGCTTTTTGTTCAGGTTGGTTGCAAACAGGTCCACTTGTGGTCTCTCCCATATTCTGGAGACTTTCTTGAATATCTGAGGAGAAAGGGACCACTCTGTTGACTGGATCTGGTTCCTCCTGGAGAGGCTGTTCGCGATGACATTTAGTGAGCCCGGTATGTGCCTTGCTCTGAGTGTTACCTTGTTGTTGTGGCACCAGGTGAGAATTCTTCAAATCAGTGCACATAGGTCTGCTGATTTTGTTCTGCCCTGTTTGTTTGAGGCTATGAGGACTAAATTGCTGCTGCAATTCTTTTTGAAGAATTGTACAGCCAGAAAAACTGACTTCAGTTCTAAAAGATTGATGTGATGTTTTTTGTGTTGAGACCAGAGCCCTCCTGTGGATTCTTGATTTAAGTGAGTGCCCCATCCTACATTTGAGGTGTCTCTAAAAATTAGTATTTTGTGTTCCCTCGGTGGAGAAACTCTCCTTGTAGCACGTTTTCAGGGTCTAACAACCATTCCCTGTGTCGTATCAACTTCTGATTCCAGGGAATTGGTGTGTCCAGAGGCATTGGATATTTCCAGTGAGTTTTGAGATGCCACTGAAAGGGTCTCATATGTATCCTTCCCAGTTTCACAGTCTTCTCCGTTGATGCAAGCAATCCAATGGTGGACATAAGAGTCCTTGCACTGAAAACAGACTTCAGAGAGAGGCGATGGAACATCTCTTGAATCTTTGTCCACCTGTCTTGCGTGGGCTTCACAAGAGTCATGTCTAGCAAAAAATGGTATCCTAGGAAGTCGAACCTCTGAGAGGGTATGAGTTCTGACTTCTTGAGGTGTACTACAAATCCTAGGTCTTTCACCAGTTTTAGTAGTTTCTGTGTTTGTTTGATGCAACCTGTTTGGAGGGAGCTCGAATCAACCAGTCGTCCAAATATTGGTGTAGTCTGATTTCCTGTTGTAGGGCTATAAGTTTGACTTCTTTTACAAGGTTTGTGAACACCAATGGGGCCGTGGCTAGGCCGAACGGGAGGCTGGTAAATTGGTAGATGACGCCTTTGTGGTAAAACCTGAGGTACTTTAGTGACAGGGTATGGATAGGGACATATAGGTAGGCGTCTGTCAGATCTATGGATGTAACCCACTCTCCTTTCCTGAGGGAGGCACGTATTGACTCTGGGGTTTCCATCTTGACTTAGAGAGTAGAGATCTATGACTGGCCTGCAGTGGTTGCCTGGTTTTGGAACCAGGAACAGTCGGCTGTAGAAACCTAGACTGTTTTTGATATGCACAACTTCGATGACGCCTTTCCGCAGCAGATCTTGAATAGAGGTCAGTAAGGCATGCTGATGCAAGGAAACCTGGATAGTTTTGGACGTTCCCTGAATGGTAGTTTGTATCCTTCCTGGATCAGGGACAGGATTGACTGGTGAGCTTTTTGTTTTTCCCACTCGGGTAGAAAACGCCTGAGTCTGCACCCTGCCGGGGTGAGTTCCAGATCTTGACTGGGAAGTTAGAAAACTTGGCCTGGGATAAATACACTTTGAGACTGTACACAAGGAGTCTTTTCCCACTCCTGAAGGGACTGTACACAAGGAGTCTTTTCCCTCTCCTGAAGGGACTGTAGAGTCTTTTCTTTCTCTTGTAGGGTCTGTACACAAGGAGTCTATACCCTCTCCTGAAGGGTTGAGGCACTCAGAGACTTATTTGGGTTCAACTGTGCACACCCTTGGGGATAATCCCAGTGATTTTCTGAAAGCGTTTTCGGTCTTATTCCAGGTTGAGGTGGAGGTAACTCACTTTGTTGAGTGCCATTGAGGAGGTTGCTGCTGCTTTGTGGCTGGTGTGTTGCCTCTGCGGCCACGTCCTCCTCAGCCGCCACGTCCTCTGCGACCACCCTGTGGGTGGGAAAAAAGGGCTGTTGCACCAAGTACTGGGGTGCCATCATAGGTTGATAAAATACCCCTTGTTGAGCGTGTTGAAGTTGATGACCACCCCTGCCCTTCTTCTTTTTATATGGGTGGAAACACTCTTTCTTGGTACCTGTTTTCACTCCAAGGCCAATGAGGTGTTGTTCATATTCCTGCATCATTGCCCTGTCCGGTTGCCCGGAATCGTTCAAAGAGCCTTTCCCTTTGGTCCCGGGATAGGTGAAGGTTGTTGAGGCATGACTCGCTTGCCATTCCAAAAGTGGATAAGAAGTTAGCTATGCTAATGTTCTCACGAGACATGTATTCCAGTTTTACCAAGTCTTTCTGTTGAACTGTGGCCTGTGGCCCGCTTCTATACCCAGGCTTAGCTATGTTAGAGAAAGCCTGGGGCACCACATGGGGGGTCTGCGCAAACTTGTTGTCTACCACACTATACCAGCTGCCCTGGATGCCGGGGAATTTTCCTATATCCAAAGTGTTTGATGTACTAGGCTTGACTAGATCATCCTGTGCACTCTGGAGACGTGATAGATCAGCTACCATCGAGAGTTTTATTGATGGTGGTCTGTTTGCCTTTTTCTGTTGTAATAGGAGAGGGTCACATCCTAAAGCCGAGCCCAGCTTATAGTCCACTTCAGTTGCTGGGTCGGGGATGCATAGGAATTCTCTAACCTTTTGTACTAATTCTCTGAAGGGAAGGTTAGGAGGAGCCGCTTGTTCCCCTGGGTCAGTGGGTTCTTCTGACCTATTTGAAGCCGCGAAAGATGAGGCTGAAGTGTCAGTTCCATATTCTTCTTGTTCCAGGGTCTGAACAGGGGATTGGAACTGAGGAATAGCAGCCGCTGCTGGAGGCTGTGAAGGTTGTGAGGAAGAAATGGATGTAGACACTTGAATATTTGAAGCTACTGCCTGAATAGATTGAGTGGCAATGGCTGAGGAACCTTTTACCCCTGAGACACCCTTCTTGAGATGAGATGGAGTCCATGGGTTCCTCTTGTTTGGCGGCAGGCGGCAAAGCAGACACCGAAGTAATTGACACAATATGTGGTGCAGTTGATGTTGGTGGAGGAGGAGGAGCTGTTTGTGGGGGCGCCATGCGGTTAAACATCTGCTGCATTGATTGCTGCAGAAAGGCTTGTAAGACCGACTGAAGTTGAGCAGATATGTCCCTCATCTGTTCTTGGTTTTTCTTTTGCAGGTCCTTCATGCGCTCAAAGTTCTGCTGTTCCAAATGACTCTTAATCATCCGAGTCCTTGGTGTCTTAGGGACATTGATAGTGGTTGTCCTCTATGGCTGTGGAAAAAATAGAGAAGCCATTCTGTCTGCTACTGAATGTCCTATGGGAGTGTGTGGAACTTGACCTGGAGGTAGAGCATCCCGAGAAACTGTCTGGTGAATAGGTTCCGGCGCCTTGAAAAAGGCTGAAGGATCAACGTAGGGTTGATTAACCGGTCCCGCAGAGACAGAAGTACTTTGGGTATTCTGTGAAGAAGCAGGCAGTGGAGCCGGTAAGCTTGTCAGAGGACTAATGCCGGTTACCGGTGCAGATGAACTGGAACTTTCCGGTTCAAGGTCTAGAAGAGTATCATCCACACGGGAGAGATCTTCACCGGTACATACCACTTCGTCTATGTCTTGTTCTTCGAAGGAATCACCTTGAGAACCTGTGTTACTTCTATAAGCGTCCCTCTTCGCAAAATTCTCCCTGAGGTGGGTCCATTGCTCTTTAGATAGTGCTGAACATGCAGCACATTGAGTTACATCTGCCCCTTGTGCACAGAGGTCTAGACCTTTACACTTGGCCCTACAGCCAAAACAAGATCCATGAGGATCAAACCGGGGCATAAAATGTCCACACTTGCCCCGTTTTTGGTAGAGTCTTCACCATCTTACCAGTAGTGTCTATAAGTTATTGTTAAACAACTGACACAAAAATAAACTGTCTACCCACAGTATATAGGCTGTAACAATTCACCAAAGTGAGAGCTACAAGTAAGACAACTTGACAAAATGGCTTCCAACAAAAAATGAGGAAGAGCTCTGTCGAGCATCTGATAGGTTCCCTAAGTCAAGTGGCCAAGCCAGCAGGTGCGCGTTTACCCATACCGGTACTATATCTCCGGCATTCCCTGTGACCAGTATTCCGGATAGCCCGGGCTATCTGTATTTCACGGGTAATAAGTTTTCAACTTATATTCTGGTTGGAAGCTTCCTGTAGTCAACCACCGGTAAAGCATATTGTTACAATAGGTAGGTATTGTAGCGCAATAAAATGCAGATTTCATGTTTTTGGCTTTATCTCCTTCATTGTTGTTTTTACAGCTTTTGAATGTGATAGAAAATCATACGCAGTGAGTCTAGAAGGCTTGTAATATTTAAAAAAATTTTTTTCAACATGTTCACAAGTAGTTTTTATTTATAGAACACTCGTGCATGTTAGGAAGTAGCTGATGTAACATCCATCATCGTATGTGTATAAGTCATAGTACATGATACCAAGTGAAAACCTTTTATGTATATTTTCCCCCATTCGCAATGGAACCTGTCCATTCAGCAAGGGTGTTATTTCCTCTCATGATACATAACCTCAGGGAAAAATGACAGCAAAAACATATCATTTTGCAATATCTTTTCTGCACTATAATTTTACTGATGTGCTTATATTTGTGATGATCATATTTGTGTGATGATTATATTTGTGTATGAGGAAATTTTCAACAACGTACTATTTCCTTTTTCTCTTCCTTCAAACTTTAACACTTTTGATTTTTTAAGCTTATTGGGATACTCCATTTTGTTTTCAAAAACTTTTTTTTACTTAATGGATCCATTTTGTTGACAACTTAGTATCATTAATTATTCATTGCACTGCGCACCAGGGAGTACAAAACAATGTCTCAGATACAGTTTGTTGTGAATAATACAATAAATAGATCTAGTCTGCTAGATATCATAGACGGTAAAATGAGGATATCAACCTCTGTGTACTTTCGAGTGGCAAAGGTGAGGGCCTGTCCCAATATTGTTCGATCCCAGGTCCAGGAAGATGTATAGTGGCTTGGGTGACCATTTAAAATCCTCAGTCATCGGATACTATATCCCTAATGGCAACCAGCTAAATAACCTCAGAGACAATGATAAATGGTCATTACTGAGCCCCATCTTTCAGTTTGGGGAATGTCAGTCACTAGTAGTACGGTTGTACTTGTGCAGTTGCATGGCTCTAGAGATATTCTACTGGAGATATTGCACTGAATATAAATACACAATAGAAAAACTTCTTGAATGACATATACAAGAAGAATATATCACGAATGAAGATGTTATGTCCAAGTTGAGATTTTGTACAATTTGCAAGTTGACTATTATGACACTTTTAATGCATATCTTTATCTTGTATCTAACTTTTGGGTTTGTTGGTAACCTTATAATTTATAATCATATTTTCTATCAATGATTCTCCTAAATGTTTTTGTTCTAAAACAAAAGGATTAATAAAGTTAACTATTTGATAATGATAAAACCACATCTGAATTTTAAGCCATTACAAAGATTTTATTAATGAAAAACATGTGCCAATTACAATTTTTATCATCTGTCCTTTGATGCTTTCCCGAACCCACTTGTGAACCCAGATTATTGCCTTAGACTAGAGATAAATCACAAAATAGCCTTATGTTATAGGAAGCCACACCAAGACAATTGATTGCATTTATAAGATTTCTATTTCTACTTCTTACTTTGTTAACTTTCATATTTTAAGACTGATTAGAAACTTTTCTGCCTATTTTCAAAGAGAAACAAAACACCAGTCCCCAGTTCTACTACTCCAATGAAAATAAAGCTGGAGTCTTCCAAGCATCAACAAGGAACAGCTTGAAGCAGAATTTAGTATTTTATCCCAAAGCTTAGCTTTTTCTGCATGATAAACAATGTAAATAACTTGACCCTTGAGTGATCAGCTTAAATATCTACTTAATATATCACTGCACATATATTTATATATATATATATTTTTTTAATTTTAAGATTTTAAGTGTTACTGGCAAAATTTGTTCAAGGTTTTTCTTTAAATTAGTGTTAATTTTTTATGGAAAAACTAAAAGTGTGACACATGACACGTACAGTCCCCAACTCCAACAAATAACAACAGAGGATTTAAAAGTTTATTATACAATAACATAAATATATAAGAGGTTTACACAGACTGACAACTAAGAATATTTACATTTCCAATGATAAAATTACATAATATAAAACACAAATATAAAATATAATCCTTAAAACAAATCTTCACTTGTTGACTAGACTGAACAAGAGTTGTGACCTTGCTGAAAGGTCACCTGCTGACCTTTACACTGAAATTTTGACCTCTGAAGGTCAAAGGTTTTGACCCTAATTTGACCTTGCTCAAGGTCATCCTGTGACCCCATAGGTCACTGCCCACTACTTATTAATTTGACCTGTAAGGTCACAATTGCTATCTGGCGTGTTGACCTCTGAAGGTCAAAGTTTTGAAAAGCAAGGTCATCAAATTTGATCCAATGTGAATGTATCTACTGTGTTAAGCACCAAAGTTACTTTGTAATCTCTTTGGTACCAAATTATACTACATGGATCCAGTTACTGTGAACTTCACCAAAAACCTTAAAACTTGCAATATCTATGAGATTCCCCATGCAATTCCCCCTTTGCCAAAGTGATGCCTATCCAATCAGGTCATCAGAAGAAAGAAAGGGAAAAGAAAAGAATATTTTGAGAAAAAATGAAAATGTTAACCTGGAGGCCAGGGGAAGGCAGCCTGAAGCCTAACAGGAGTGCAAGCCCGTGAACACCATTGGTAACTAGCTTTGGTGCACGCTGCTGAACCCCACCCCCCCCACCCCTGCGCCAAAGGGGTGTGAAGTTAGAGAGACACACCACCTTCCAGTGAACACTCCAGGTTAAGGGAGGGAGGGAGGGAGCAAAAAAGTCCTTCTTGACTGTTCAAGTTCTTGTGGAATAATGAATCTCTCCCTAGAATTTGGTGGGAAAATGCCAGGAAATTTCCACTAGCCAATCAGTTCAAAAATCTCCCTGATTTACAGGGTGAAACCCCTGATGACCCCTTTCCCATTTTTATTTTTCTTTAGACTGGTACCCAAAGCTTTATATTAAGGTTGGAGCAAGGACTGACTGGTCAAATGCCTAGACACTGCCCCCAAAAATAAGAAATATTTTCCACAAAATTGTTAACTTAACAGTAATATAGAGTGGGCAGGAGACCCCCCATACCACAGTGATTGCAGAGCACTTCCGGTTGCGCATGTGCAGTGGGGCACTTGCAAGGTGCAAGGTGGAGCATGAGTGAAACAAACACTCTGATTGGTTGATGATGTCACATGACCAAATGCTGCAATTTCATTGGTTGATGACGTCACATGACTACATTACACATACCCACATACCACAGTTATTCATCTGGTCATGCATGCTTATTGGAATACTTTCTTGTGTTGCGCATGCGCAGTGGTGTGGAGCAATCTGGTAGATGATGATGTAACCAAATGCTGCAATCTGATTGGTTGATGACTATATTTGACCCTCCATACATGCTTCGTATGAGCACTTCTGGTGGCACATGCGTAGTGGAGCACTTCCTGTGCACATGCGCAGTGGAGCAAGAAATCTGATTGATGTGACTAAATGCTGCAATCTGATTGATTAATGACCATGTAATCCAAGTTAAAGGATGTATTCATTTGATTGGTTGATGATGTGACATGGTTGATGACGTGACTAAATGTTACAATCTGATTGGTTGATGATGTCAAAGAATCATGTAATCGAATTGGTTGATGTCATTTGCATATGATTGGATCTCACAGTCATTTGATTGGTTGATGATTAAATGGTGGGATTTGATCGGTTGATGATATATTTTTTTTAATAATGCCATGGTTGGTGGGGGCTGTTTTTGAAAAATGCCATGGTTGTTGATATTTTTGAATAATGCCTTGGTTGCTAGGGGGCTGTTTTTTAAATAATACCATGTTTGCTAGGGACTATTTTTGAATGATGTCATGGTTGCTGATATTTTTGAATGATGCCATGGTTGCTGGAGGCTGTATTTGAATAATGACATGGTTGCTATGGTACAGCTGAATGATGCCATGGTTGCTAGGGGTAGTTTTGAAAAATTCCATGGTGTCTGGGGGTCTGTTTTGGAAAAAAATGGTTGCTGTTTTTTTAATAATGTCATGGTTGCTAGGTGCTATTTTTGAATAAGGTATATTTGATGTTTCTTCAACATAATAGGCTATAAAAATCTTCTGTGGGCATATTTATAAGACATAGTCTACATAGTCCAGTCACAGCCTCCACCAGTTCCCAGGGGGGACATCTCCCAGTGGGGAAATCTTCCCCATGGGGAGAGCACTCCGCTGACAGATTTAATGTCCAGAAATGGTTTGTCACAAAGTGTGTTGAAAGCCAGTGTTAAATATTGAAATATTGAAATGAGCAGAATGTTGCAAGCCTAATGAAAATGGAATTGGCTGTAATATTTGAATGCATCAAAATTTAATGGCGACTAAGTTTAACTTTGAACAATGATGTTAGCAAATACAATGGACAATAACATCAAACAGTGATAAAAGAATCCATTCCTCCTCCTCCAAGGAGAAAGGGGATGCCTTATAGAGGGAATAAAAAATGGTGGGGAATAAAAATTCCCCTTGAATATTTCAAGCTATCACTTCTTTGGTCTTGAGCTCATCACATTTTGTAAATGAGAATAAGGAATGGACAGATGATTTTTTTTCAAAGCCACTCCCGCAAGATACTGAAGGAAAAGAACGCAGTTGTAGACCACCCTCTTCAATTTCAGTCTCATCACTGTGCTGCTCATCCAATCGTACAAATAATTTTCATGATAGAAATCCACCAACGACTCAATGTCATCAAACCAACTTAAATTGAATTCCTATCGAATTCCAATCTGTCAGGAGATAGTTTAACCACTAGTCTTAAGTCTTCTGTTGAAAAACAGAGCAGCACAGCAAAATAAAATGGCTCTGACAAAAAGTCAAAGCAATTATTCCATTCCTTTAAATAAGTGATGTAGCTCAACATTTTGAAATTAATAAAAAAATTGAAAACGCTACAGCTGAAAATATGTCATGAAATGATGACGTGACTTTTGTGACGTCATAAGAAAACTACGATTTACATTTAGCGATTTCATTAAAACATGAAAACTGATAAAAAAGCATTATAAACGCTTAAGTATGACATACATAATTTTATTGAAACTGAGTTATTAACACAAAATATGCTTGATTATTTATTGTATGATGAAACTTTTGCAAAATCTCTTCAACGTTATAGCATAAAATAAATAATGTTGTCTACATTGCAGGGATGGTCAACTCCTCCTGCTCCTCTTCATATTCCTCCTCCTCTCCTATATTCCTCCTTATATTACCCCTATCAATCCTCTTTCCTCATATTCCTCCTCCCTCCCCCTCCTCTCTTATATTCCCCCTCACTCCTCCTCTTTGATATTCCTCCTCCCTCCTCTTCCTCCTCCCTTCTCCTCCTCTCTCATATTCCACCTCCCTCCTCCTCCTCTTGCATAATACTCCTCCTCCATCCTCCTTCTACTTTCTCATATCCCTCCTCCTCCTCCCTCCCTCCCTCTGCTTCCACCTCTTTACTCAAATACTCATATTACCTCCTCTTGCATAAATAACCTTTATTGAAGTAAGTACCATGTAATATAAAAATAAACACTTACTTTATAGGTTTAAAATGTACATTTTTATTACGCTACAATAGCTTACCATGTGGGACTTAATGCTGTTCTCGGGTTGCCACACCCGGGGCCAACGTCTTAGAAAAAAAGACAGTTCTTGTTAGCCACCGGATACACTGCTAGTTGTCGTCACGTGATAACCTCTGACCTCTCGCCCTACTTTCTCGTTGGCCATGCGAATTACAATGCTTTATTTTACAAGGAATATTATTTTCATTTTTACAAGGATATACTTATTCTTGGATATGGAAACTACACCAGTTTCCTTATTTTATTGCATAGAATCACAATTCGATGTCTTTTCATAGCTCAGATAAGTATCTTTACCATATTTTACAACGGAAGTCCACTTCCGGGTTCACGTTGTAAAGCAATGGCGACTCGTTCATGTGGTTTCTATTACAGGATATATATATATGCCTGTCAGTTAAATAAAATAAAATAAAATATGTAGCCCTATCTGCTTCATTATTTGACCATTTTTAGGGTTTAAAAGTGTATAAATGTAACACAAATGAGTCCTTGTCGAGTGAAATAATTGAAACCACTTCCAGTTTTTTATCGAGACAGCATTTCTTGCAATTTGCACGTCTCGCGTAGGTAGTTTATATACAGGAATATATGCCTGTTGAAATCTAATAAAATAAATTTTGCAACGGTTTATCCCCGTTCTTCTACTCTATTGGTCCATTTTAAGGGTTAAAATTTTATATAAAGCACGATTCTAACTGGGGGAATCCTCGGGGAAACCCCTGTGATGACGTCACGTCTAGACCGCATGTGCTGAGAGACGCGGGTTTCTTACAGTACATTTATAAATAAAATAAAATAAAATAATATATTTTATCCCTTCTTTCCTGTATTATTGACCATTTATAAGGTTAATACTTAAATAAACAGGAATAGAATTCTTCATTAATCGTCTAGACATTACGTGTCTCTTTGGACCACAAGGTAACCTTGGTTACCCATTATTTTAATTATATTTTAATTCATCCAGTTTTAAATTATAATTTCTTGTTTTCTTTAGATTCTATGTTATTTAATAAAATTCTGTGTAATTTCTGCTTTCCTTATCTCACAACTAACCCTACCTGCAGTGAGGCGGGTGGGGCAGGTGACCTTGTGTCACAGTAGATTTACTTACGTAAATCTAGTTGTGTAGTTCCTTCAAGAAGGAAAGACAAAGCTTACATCGAAGCTTACCTTAAGGAAAGCTTACATAGAAATTATAATATCCAACTTCTTTCTCCAGGGTGGATCAGATCCCTGCTTAAATTCAGATAAGATCTTAGTTCATCCGAGATTTTACTGCATCCGAAAATCGGATGCAGTATTCCAAGTATGATTTGATACTCGGATTTTCATTGCATCTAGACCCGATGCTCAGATATCAGATCCGAGGCTCGGATGTCTGCTTCTCCATCGGATGGTCGGATGTCACACTAAGTTCCAATGCTCGGATGATCTAATCTAAAATCCGATGCTCGGATGATTGTATCTAGATCTAATCCTCGGATGATCAGATCTTAAATCTGATGTTCGGATGATGGTTCCAGATCAGAACTCTGAACAATTCTAACACACACTTGGACTAATAGTTTCACCAGCCTGGCAGTAAATATCACCTACTGGAGGCTTGGGTCCAAGTTCAAGTCCAAGTCCTCAAGCCCAAGAGGCCTTCTAAACAAGGTCCTTCATTCAGTCCTGGCTCTGTATTTTAGGGAAGTAGGTTGCCTGACTTAACCCTAAACAATTTTTGAGGACATTGAAACTTAGGCAGTTTTTTTAACCTCCCTGCCCCCAGGGAATTTATGCCTAGATCCTCCACAGTCTGGACTCTGAATGATTTACTAGGCCAACAGGAACTTGGGCCGTTTAATTTCCCTTAAAATGGAACAAGTTTTCAAATTTGTATCTCCTTAGGGGCCTCCTTGGGTAAGCCCCTCCTCCCCTTCTGGTCAGCAAGAGTTGAGCTTCAGGCTGCTCTTCACTAGGTTCTCCTCAATATAACCTGGTTACATATATATATGTTAAGACAGTAGCATGGCTACCTCCAGACAGGTCAAACTCAATTCCATGGTGCATATAAGCTCAGAAGGGGTATGGTGAATTCAGGTGAGATACTGGATCTTTAGATCTTAAAGTTCCCCATTCACAACTACTTTAGGAGGGACAGGAGTCCCTCATCAAGGCACCTGTAATAACACTTAGGGTTTAGGCCCTATTAATCAACCCTTTCCAATTCCCCACATCTAGAGGCTCCTACAGGAACCACCCCAATGGGGGTCATTCCATCCCTAGCAGTATCCATCATTTTCCCCAGGTAGGGGGAAATCGAGTAGCCGAGGCTCCAAGGTCTCTCGACCCACTCCAGGGGACGAGGGTATAAAAACCCTTCCCCCCAATGACTCCTCCAGCCTCTCTCAGTCCACCAGTAGGAGTTCTCCGTTCTTTCAGATAAGACTGGCAAACAAATCCTGTCATTCTTTTCAATCCAAGTCCAGTCAGACTTCTGACCCGGTCAGAATACAAGGCCCTTCAAAGACCAAGTCCTGGCCTCTGTATCCAGTCTCTTCTGTCAAAGAACGCAATAGGAAGGGTGGAAAATGTAAAATCTCTCGGGTTTTACAGTCGCCTGTTCCTAGTACCAAGCCTCACCTAAGGTGGAGGCCAGTCATAGACCTAAACAGGCTCAACACTTTTCTACACGTAGAAAAGTTCAAAATGGAAACTCCAGAGTCCTTCAGGACCTCCCTGATTCCAGGGGAGTGGGTATCGTCGATAGACCTATCGGACACTTACCTACACATCCCCATCCATCCAAACTCAAGGAAATACCTAAGGTTTTGCTACAAGTCACAGGTGTTCCAATTCACCTCCCTCCCATTCGGATTAACCACATCCCCCCAGGTCTTTACAATGATCGTAAAGGAAGTGAAACTAATGGCCCTCTCAAGAGGACTCAGAATTCACCAATACCTGGACGACTGGCTGATCAGGTCCTAGTCTCAGGAGGAAGCCCAAGTGAACACATAGACAGTGGTAGACCTAACTCAGTCCTTGGGGTGGATAATATATCAAAAAAAAAATCAGAACTGAAACCTACTCAGGTGTTTTTTCGTTCATGGGCTACAAATACCACCTAGATTCAGCAATTGTAAAACCCACTCAAGAGAGATGGCTCAAACTTCAGGATTTGATCCTACTACTCAAGTCAAAACGTGTTTTGACTGCAAGATGTTTGATGTCTCTAATTGGGTTGCTAGCCTCAACGGAGAAAATGGTCCCGGAGGGACGCCCTCACAGGAAGCCCTTTCAGTTTCATCTCAAGGAGCACTGGAGATATCCTCAGTCGCTGGACAACCTCCTTCCTTGGACAGAAGCCATTGCAGCCCACCTAGATTGGTGGCAAAATCCCTCAAACGTGATGAAAGGTGCAGACCTTCATCCCAAACACCACAGCATCCAACTCTTTACCGACACCTCACACGAAGGTTGGGGCGCTCACTTAGACCAAAAATTCCACAAAGGATCTGTGGTCAGATCGGGAAAAAAGGCTACACATATATGTCCTAGAATTGAAGGCGGTCTCCCTGGCCCTTCGAGACTTCAAGGACCAGTGCCAGAATCAAACAGTGTTAGTTGCGATGGACAACTCAACAGTGGTAGCCTACATCAACAACAAGGAGAAACACACTCAGCAGAGATGTGCGCTCTCCTGTGGAAGATCACGACCTGGGGCCATCACTACCTCATAACATTGAAAGCCAGGCACGTTCTAGGGTGTCTGAATGTGATGGCCGACCTACTGTCCAGGTCCAACCAAGTACAGTCAACAGAATGGTCTCTTCACCCATAGGTGTTCAAACAGATCTGCCAGAAGTGGTTCACACCTCATGTAGACTTATTTGCCACTCATCTGAACCACAAGCTCTCACTGTACATGTCTCCTATCCCAGACCCAAGGGCCTGGGACATAGATGCTCTAAACACAAACTGGACCAACCTCACGGCCTAGGCGTACCCTCCTTCGGCTCCTTCACAAGGTGATCCAAAAGATCAGGCAATGTTTTTGTCTGATCATCGTAATAGCCCCAGGCTGGCCAGGGATGCCCTGGTTTTGGGACCTAGTGCAGCTCTCAACAGAGATCCCACTACAACTCCCAGTGTCAACGACCCTACTCAACAGTCCTACAGGTATGTGTTCCACAACAACCCCCAGCACCTGAACCTACACGCCTGGTGTCTAGGAGCGGACAACTCCAAGAACAAGGCTTCTCTGTGGAGGTGGCAGAGAGAATTGCTGCCCCTCAGCGGTCTTCAACAAGGACCATCTACAAGTCAAGTGGTCCCTATTTGAAAAATGGTGCAGAGAAAATTCGGTGGATTTCTCCACTCCATCTGTGAAACAAATCTCAGATTTTTTCATGTACCTGTACCAAGACCTAAACAGGCGCCCCTCGACCTTTGATGGTTACAGGACTGCAATCCTTGACACTTTGGGCCCAACATGTTGCACACAATGCAGACCTTCATAGGTTACTCTCCAGTTTTCACAGGGATCATCCCAAAAGTTCCAGAAATTTACCCAAGTGGAACCTTTCTGTTGTCCTCAACGAGCTCACAAAAGCACCATTTGAGCCCATGAAAGACACAGACCTCAAACATCTTACTCTAAAACTGCTTTCTTGCTAGCTTTGGCCTCCGGCGAGCGCCGCAGCGAAATCCATGCCTGGGTCGCAAACAAGTATCTAATCTAGGCCAATGGGAAAAGGTTGCCTTGTTCCCTTCTTCTGATTTCATAGCCAAAAACCAACTAGCAAGAGAAGGTTCTCAAAGTGTATCTCCAGTGACTATTCCTGCTTTGACTACCATTGTAGATAGACAATTTAAGGAAGACAGGACCCTGTGTCCCGTGCGGGCCCTGAGGTTTTATTTGGACCGAACAAAGACCTGAGAGGGTCTCGTTCTCTCCTTTTCATCTCCTTTAAGAAAGGACATACCTCAGACATCAGACCCGCTACTCTCTCTTCATGGTTGAAACAAACCATCCTACTTTGTTACAAACAAGCAGATCAACCAGCCTTGGACTTGGTCCAAGTCAAAACGCATGACATCCGGGCCTTCGCGGCCTTTAAGGCCTTTTACAGTGGGGTATCGGTGGACCAAATCATGCAAGCCTGTCACTGGAAAGCTCACAACACATTTACAAATTTTTACCTAAAAGACCTTACTTGGTCGGGCACCGACAACAATATGTATCTGGGACCCGTAGTGGCGGCACAACAAGTCCTAGATCCTTCCCCTCAGACCAGTTGTCCTCAAAAAGAAAAAAGGGGGGGGGGCACATCCGCTACAACCAAGTCTTCAGGAGTCTCTCCCAGGATCTAGGTATTACTTTACCTTCAAGATGTTACGGGTAAGGTCATTTTTGTTTTTCAGTTATCAAGTAACTTCTATTAAGGACTTATTTAGTTGTCATTAATCTCATATTCAGGTTGTAAAAAATTTATGAGATGTCCAACCATGGGTTGGTCAGTCACTAGTGAAGGGCCCTCAGGGACCCTTAGACCTCGAAGTGAGCACTGCTGCACTTCCGTCCTACAATCAAACATCTAGACAGTTTCTGCACTGTCTCTCATTTTATTTAGGTTTTTGGCTTGTTACAGGCCCGGTCTTCGGGATCGGGGCACTGTAAATGGGACTCAGACTGGTATTTCTGGCACTATTCTATACATATTAATTCAAAATCTTAGAAAAAATGACATATCTTCCAGTCTCAGCTGTAATCCCGCCACCGGGCGGTTGAATTCAGCATTAAGTCCCACATGGTAAGCTATTGTAGCGTAATAAAATTGTAAATTTTAATTACTTAAATGTAGCTTTTATAAACTACAAGCTTACCATGTGGGACTTAGAAGAGTCCCACCCTGCCTCCCCGCTGTTTACAGCTGAGGGGTAGTTTTTAGAAAATTTCAACGAGAAAGTAGGGCGAGAGGTCAGAGGTTATCACGTGACGACAACTAGCAGTGTATCCGGTGGCTAGCAAGAACGATCTTTTTTTCTAAGATGTTGGCCCCGGGTGTGGCAACCCGAGAACAGCATTAAGTCCCACATGGTAAGCTTGTAGCTTATAAAAGCTACATTTAAGTAATTAAAATTTACAAGTTTACACAATACAGTACAATTCTAAAACAATGCTTTAATAATTTTATCAGCTTTTCAGATTTGAGATTGCAGCATGTCACTAAAAGCCACATCCTCTTGTTTCCTTAATGTAATGCAGGCTAGAGCAGTTTTCTGTTACATGACACAAAGTACTGGGAGAATATGTTCATATCTGCACCTGCAGTGGAAATAGGTGAATAGGGGATAAACGACGGTGTGTTCTGTTAAAATGGAGAAAGATCTTCCCATTGACTCAGCACTAAATCCAAAGGCTTGGTATACACATCGTCTTTCAACTCTCTCTTGCAGTAAAAGTTAGAAAATCCTGCTTTTTCTTGCTCAAAGGTGAATATGGTATTGTTGTACACCCTAAAACTCTTGTTGGTAGAAGAAAGAGGTTGACTGCAGGTCAACACCTGTTTACACTTCTCCAAGGACTGGGACACAAATTTCTTGTTCCTGCCTTTCAGAGCCGTCTTTTCAACTCCTTCACAATCCCTCAAGACATACGTTTTTTAAACACAGAGCCACCATCACCACTCCCTCCTGCTCTAATTTAAACAGTCTAGGCAAATGTTTGTCAAAGGCTTTGTGTTTGGCACAACACTGTCTGGGAAACCAGTAAGAGTTTGGATGAATCTGGTCGTGACAAGATCCATACAGTCTCATGTCAAATTCCACTTACTTCTCAGGTTTAATCACTTGTTCCAAAGAAGGAGCTGTGATGGCCAAATAGGCATTGTCTGTATCCATTTCAATGTATTCAAAGTCACATCTGTCTACAAACACGTCCAGGAAATCATAGTACCACTCCAGCATTTTTAACTTGGCATACTGCAAGATGGCAAATCCAATCTACACAGGTAAATTCAGTTTCTGTCTGACTTTGGTCAGTTCTATTTCTGCAAAATCATCTCCCAGCAAATACAGGTTCTTGAAGTTGGGCAAGCTGACCTTCACTCCCATCTGTCTGTCCCCTTTAGCATATTCCATTTTCTGATGCTTTTCTTGGTCCATGATCATGCTCCCATAGGCACTGTTGCCTGAAAATAAAAATAGAATCATTAAATAACAACTACATCTGCTTTGATAAAAAACACAATTTCAAATGTTATGAACAATCTCACCTAACAATTTCATGGTGTCACCCGGAAGCAGTTTCTCTGAATTCTCATCCCCTTTTCTTTTGGCATCTGAGATGCTTTCTCTGGACTCGCGGAACAGCTTTGGGGAGAAAACTCAATCATCTGATAGATTTTGGTCACATGCAAACCATGGTCCAAATACCATTTCAGTAAACAAGTGAGCAGCAAGAGTTTCTTGGCTTTCATTCCTCCCACCTGCAGCTTTCTGGGTCTTTTGTCCATGTTGTATTTCTCCACATGTGCTTGCATTTTCTCACCAATCGCCTCAAAGGGAACAGCATATGTACAAAACAGGGGACTCATCTCAGAAAAGTGTTCCCATAAACATTCAGGCACTTCAATATCCACTTCAACCATTCTGTATAGATTTTCTTTTCTCACATCCTCTAAAATTTGTGCTTCTCCCAAATCACTCTTGTGGTGTTGATAGTAAGGGGGCAGATACACGTCTAAAGTGGACTTTTAACACTCTGGCATGACCACCACCTTGTACCCCTGTGTCTTCAGGTACTCTAACTTGTCTTTGGTGCATTGCTGCCTCTTTTCCATCCCTCTGGCATCTTTCTTCCAAGCCCCAACTGTGAGTCAACACTGATGCCCATGGAAATAACACCCATCATATTCGTACACGGTTTTATTCACAGCATCATACCCATCACAAAAATAGGGTCCTATCCTTGTGCTATTTTCCTGCATTAAGTTTATGAGCAATATGCACTTCCTGCTCTACTGACACCCTGTCCATCCAAGCAAACATATGGAGATACTTGCTGTTCACTTTGGGTTTAAAGTGGGGAGCGTCTCTTCTCATAAAATAGCCTGTGGGCATCTCTTCTCCTATACCCCATAAATAGACAACATTACAGTCATAACCCACAATATTTTGACACACCTTTTTACCCCTGACCAAAGTTTCTCCGACCTGGTGATAACATGTGAAAATAATGGAGGGACCACCCACAATATTTTTCTTGATGGTGTAGTACAGATCCTTGTCCTCCTGTCCAAAGAGACTAAAGTAAGCTTTGGTGTCCTTAAAGAGAAACTTTCTGGCTATTCCCAGGATAGAAATGGTTTCTTTCAGATAATCAATGTCCATGGACTGGTAAAAGATATGCATCTTTTCCACGGCTTCCACAAAAGGTCCCACATCTAAATTGTTGTAATAGATCAAAAATCTCTGAAGCTAGACATGTTTTCCCTGTGCCACACCCTGTGCAAAAACTGGTAGTTTTGCTCCTCTTCCTCCTCGGTGTCTCCCAATGTATTCTTTTGATTCAAACTTGAATAAAAGGCCTGAAAGGTTGGGAGATTCCAATTTATCCACACTGTCAAACCATTCATAGGGGAAGAAGAACTTGCCCTCCTTTGTTTGGTACGCCTTGAGAAATTTGGCATAGCTATACCCCGGGGCTAAATAGTGAGAAATGTCTAAGAAATGAAACTGGGCATTGGAAATACACAGGTACGGATTGGATTTCTTCACCACAAAATAGTCTTTAGTTTTGTGTAGTCCCAAGACTTTGGTAAATTCACTCTTGATCAAGTTCATGTCATACTTGGCCGAATTAAACCCCAAGACGGGTACTTCTTGCTTGTACTTTCTCCAATCTTCTTCTTGTACTAAACCGTCCCACCCGTGAGAAGCCAAGACATAAATTTCAAAAGCAATTTCCCGCATGTAATCCACCATTTGTGTTAACAGCTCAGTCAGATCCTCACTCACAAAACACTGGGATTCTCTATAAGAGGGAGCATTACTACATACACTCACACTGATGGGATGGTGTCTGGTCTGCCATTTGATGGATCCTTGGTGGGATTGCTGGGGTAAAAGCATGGCCTCAAAATCATAGACAATAAACCAGGGGAAAAACGGTTTGTGTCCTACCCTGTCCCTCATTTCCTCACTAAAGAAAGATGGTGGCTGGTAAATACCCCCTACATAATCCAACTTTTTACTCTGCCAATGGTATTTTTGCTGAAACATTTTATGGCAAAATGCACAGGCATATTTCTGGCATACTTTTCAAAATCAAACTCAGATGGTTTTGCGACACGTTCAAGTGAATGTCTTCATCATAATGTCCCAAGCTCAAGTATCGGGGCACCACTGTGCCCTCTTCCAGCAATTCGTGCACATTTATATTTTTCTGAAATCATTTTTCTAACTCTGGCATCATGTACAGGTGAATCTGATCAGAATCAGCACCAAAGGCACGCCACTGGTCTACCAAAGCTGGCACCCGCTCTTCTTGAGCCAAACAAGGGAAAAAACACAAATCATCCCTATACTCTTCACCGCGACGGTTTTTGTGCATGTATATCAAAGTGTGGTTTTTCAGAACAAAGTCTGGAACCAATCCATCTCCCAGTGGAAAACCTGTGGGAAACACATCAAAGCTGATGTTGGTCAGAAGAAAAGGGCGCCATTTGGTGTACAGGTGAATCTGATCAGAATCAGAATCAGTTTTTTCATGGTTTTTCCTGTTGAAGGGACACTTAAAGTTTTTTTTACATACCAAACAGGTCAGTCTTTTCTTGGTACATAGTCTCTCACATTTAGACTCATGTCTCCTGACGTTATAAGCAGAACTAACACTTTATGACATTTACTGCAACGATGCATCATTCTGAAACATAAAAGAGGATTCATACAGATAAACTGTGCATATGTACCATCTATATTAACCTCCGTAAACTCAAACCCTTTATTAAACCTCATTTGCTCAGAGAAAATTGAAATTATTATTGACTAAGAGTAATTCTAATTCTGATAGTATTTTATAGCTCCTAATCTCAATCTCATGATAGACTCTAGGTGCACTAAACAGAAGCAGAAAACTATAATCATAAACCTGGGACATAGCAAGGGTCAGCACCATGGAGAGAAACCAGTATTTCCTTTTATACCATTTTTGCAAGTAATTTATTTACCTTATAAGGGATTAATTTCATAAATATATATTATCATACTGGGTTACATTTATTTGTGAATACAACTTCAAAAAGTCACTTTACATGATATTTCTGTACAACACCTGAAGAAATATCCAAAAGAAACACATAGATTAGTTTGTGACTTCACCAACACCGTGACATCATAATAACCTAAGTAGTTGAACTGTAAACATCATTGCATTAAAAAGACTTGTAAGTATACAATTAAATAATTTGTACTATGATTAACTACTAAACACTCAGTGGCAAAAGAAAAGCTTTTTGATTAATGTCAAATTAAACTGATGTAACTAAATACATTGCTTTGCATGATGCTAAAACCTCTACATATCTATACCCATCGTGGAAATGCACTAGGAATGTATCAGTCTCCTGCTTTTATACTGGTGTTGCTGCACTTTTTCCCTCCAAAAAACTGCAGCATCAGCAGATAATTTCCCGCCAAAATTTTTCCCACCAAAAATCTTGCAGCATCAGCAGATAATTTCCCGCCAATTTTTTCCCGCCAAAAATCTTGCAGCATCAGCAGATAATTTCCCGCCAAATTTTTCCCACCAAAGATCTTGCAGCATCAGCAGATAATTTTCCCGCCAATTTTTTTTCTCTTTAAATAAGCAGATTTAAATCTGCATGGTCGCCCTGTCAGTGGAACATCCCCTCTCCCTGCGGAGGAGGAGGAGGAGGAGGAGAAAGGGGATATGAGGAGGAGGAGGGAATGCAGGAGGAGGAAATATGAGTAAAGAGGATGGATAGGGTAAATAGATAAATGTTTGATCTCATCGTCCATTGTATCTGATAACACCATTTTTAAAACTTATGCTTCATACTTAAATTTTGTAAATGGGAGTATTTGTCACTATTAGGTTTTGTAATGATGCATTAAAATATTACAGCCAATTCCATTTTCATTAGGCTTGCAATGTTCTGTTCATTTCAATGTTTTTTTTTGTTTTTTTTTCAACACACTTTGTGACAACCCATTTCTGGATATTAAATCTGTCAGCGGAGTGCTCTCCCCATGGGGAAGATTTCCCCACTGGGAGATGTCCCCCCTGGGAACTGGTGGAGGCTGTGACTGGACTATGTAGACTATGTCTTATAAATATGCCCACAGAAGATTTTTATAGCCTATTATGTTGAAGAAACATCAAATGTACCTTATTCAAAAATAGCACCTAGCAACCATGACATTATTAAAAAAACAGCAACCAGTTTTCCAAAACAGACCCCAGACACCATGGCATTTTTCAAAACTACCCCTAGCAACCATGGCATCATTCAACTGTACCATAGCAACCATGTCATTATTCAAAAACAGCCCCCAGCAACCATGGCATCATTAAAAAATATCAGCAACCATGACCTCATTCAAAAATAGTCCCTAGCAAACATGGTATTATTTAAAAAACAGCCCCCTAGCAACCAAGGCATTATTCAAAAATATCAGCAACCATGGCATTATTCAAACAGCCCCCACCAACCATGGCATTATTAAAAAAGTATATATATCATCAACCGACCAAATCCCACCATTTAATCATCAACCAATCAAATAACTGTGAGATCCAATCATATTGCAAATGGCATCAACCAATTCGATTACATGATTTTATGACATCATCAACCAATCAGATTATAACATTTAGTCACATCATTAACTATGTCACAACATCAACCAATCAAATGCATCCTTTAACTTGGATTGCATGGTCATTAATCAATCAGATTGCAGAATTTAGTCACATCAATCAGATTTCTTGTCTCCACTGCACATGTGCACAGGAAGTGCTCCACTGCGCATGCGCCACCAGAAGTGCTCATACGAAGCATGTATGGGGGGTCAAATATAGTTGTCAACCAATCAGATTGCAGCATTTAGTTACATCATCATCTGCCAGATTGCTCCACACCACTGCCCATGAGAAAACCGGAAGTATTCCAATGCACATGCACGACCAGATGAATCACTGTGGTATGTGTAATGTAGTCATGTGACGTCATCAACCAATGAAATTGCAGCATTTGGTCATGTGACGTCATCAACCAATCAGATTGTTTGTTTCACTCATGCTCCACTGCGCATGGAGTGCAACCGGAACCGGAAGTGCTCCGCAATCACTGCGGTATGGGGGGGTCTCCTGCCCACTCTATACTACTTTTAACCAACGTTCTGTTGAAATCCAACTTGTACAACAGTATTGTACTAGTTGGGATTATTTGATGGTGAAATTCCGTACAAATTACAACTGGTACAGCCCAGTTTGTACGAGTTGCAACTTGTACAACCTGCTTGTACAAGTTGTAACTTCTACAGCTCTTTGTACAAGTTGCAGCTTGTTCAAAATTTTCAACTTGTACATTACATAGATAACAATAATATACGAATGCATAGCACGAGTGATATATTTTATCTCCTGCTTGCAGCCCAAGGCCGTGGTTGGGAGATTATAAAACGCTATCCGTATGTGCATGCGTGTGTGCATGCATCCGTCCATTCATCACATTTTTACATAAACCTTAATATCTCATTCATTTATAAAGATATCTTCACCAAATTTGCTTATGGGATTGCTTATGGCTATGGAAACCTTTCACCTAGTTCAAAAAAAAAAAAAAAAAAATTGCCCCCATATCACATGTTCAATGTCGAACGGGGTTATCCTATTAAAAAGGCCTTGTATCTGCCTTAATATTGCTTCAAGAGGTTTGGAATGTGAAAACAACTTCTAGGATTGTAGGAAGTCATGGTCTGGGAATCTTTTCCAGGTGTTGAATTTGACTTTTGACCCCTGCTTCAAGGTTAATTGGGGTTATCACACTAAAACGTCCTTATTTCTCCCTTATTATTGGTGTTATGGCTTCAGAATGTAAAAAAGACCCACTTAAATGAAGTCAAGGACTGAGACTCTTTTCCAATTGCTGACTTTTATCTTTGACCCCTTCTTCAGTGTCAAGTGAGATTATCTTACTACAAAAGCCTTATATCTCCTTTAGTTCTGCATTATTACTGACTCTAAGGCCGGAGACAACCGCTGCGGCAGTGGCCTTGTTTCCGCATGTATCTAATGAGGAAGGTTTTACTTTTATTATCCCCTATTTTTTACAATTTATCACTTAATACATCCATTTCTAAAGAGAGAATGCTTTAAAAGCTTTCATTTATACAGGGGCATCAGTGAATCCAGAAACGTCAAATTTCAATTTTAACTTGCAATAATTCAATCATTTCTGCATGATTTTTAATGGAACAGAGACGAGCAGAAGAGCTGTAACAAGAACTTGCTAATAATACTAGTATATAACACATAGTGCAGCTTACAGAGTATCCAAGATATTGTTAAAAAAACTGGAAGTTATTAAAACTTATTATGCAACCAAAAAGTTGCACACGCCTCATTGGCCCAATTGTTTTTAAAAAGTAACTTTTTCTTTCTCTTTTAAATTATTGGTGGACCTTTGACCTCAGGTCAATCATTCCCACTAAAATCTTCAAATTCTTCACTCTTGAAAGGAAAGTTGAGCTGTTAGGACGCCATTTACAAGAGATGTAAAATTTTTATTTTGTTATTAGTTTGTTGTATTCTATTTTATTCTATGATATTGTATTGATTGATTCTCACACAGTAGTCCAAAGTATTTCATTGTTCCGAGTGTGGGGGACAACACAAAAGACCTGTGGGGGCAAATTGTCAATTGTAAAGTCAGGAAAGTACTGATAGTACTGCTAGTAGTGTGTTCAGTAGCCAAAACCCCCTGATGATACCAATACGCAGATACTAAGTTCTCTCAATGTTGTAAGTTCTAGATTGACGGCAATCGAGCAGAGAATAAAGAGGACTGAGGAGCAGCTAAAGAGTAATTGTAAATCTGCATCTGATGTCATCAACATAGCTCGATTGGGCACTTCCACTTCTCGTGAGATGGATGAGGACATTGATGCTGAGGATGACGCTATTATCCCAACTATAAAGTTGTTGAAGGGGTCCAAGCAGATCCAACATGCTGTGGATCAGAGACTCCAGATTTGACCAGAACAAGGTATTTTCAAATCCCAAAGAGGGGGAAAAGGGACAAGTATTTGTGATAAATCAGGTGCCTTGGCCAAGTATGCATTGGCAGGTACATGGAAATCTAGAGTTACTTACAACAGCTTGTCTACCTTTCAGTGAATGTCAGGTTTTTGTTCAATAATAAGGGAGAAAAATAGCATAAGGGTAAAGAATGCCATGTTAGATTACAGGACAGACATCATGGATAATGCACAAGACTTTGGCTGGCCATCTGCCAAAGGTGCTCATACCCTGATTCTTTGTCGGATGGAAGAAGGTAAGCTGGTAAAATGGTTAATATAGACTCGGGGGGGGGGGGGGGGGGGGGGGCTCATGCTCAGAAAGTCATGACCAGTCCTTCAAATCCACAAAGTGTTGGAGGTAAGATGGACAGTCTTGGTATGCCCTGCAAGTACTTCCAGACAGGTAAGTGCCCAAACAAAAATGACCACACAACTAGTGGTCAGCTTTACAGGTATATATGTACCTACTGTATCACTCTTGGAAAGCGTTTTACTCACCCTCTGAAAGATTGTTGTAACGAGAAAGATCAAGATTTATAAAAAAAACTAGTAAGGCATTGCAGCCATTCAGCTATGCAGTGCCTAAAAGTAGAACTAACTTTGCAAGAAAAAAACAACAAAAAGTACTCAAAGATCACAGTTACTCAAACTTGGTTCCCCTGTTCGACCTAGAACTGTATATAGCTCCAAATCAACTCATTCTGTGAGTACAGATTGGAGATTTGACTTTTATAGATTTAAGAAACTCTCATGTGCTGAATTACTTAAATTAGCCCTCAAGAACAACTGCCTGAAGAAAAATACCTAACAGTCCTCCACCAACAAAGCCACTTACATGTCGATTAAACCAGTTACTGGGGTGTGCAAAGCACAAGAACCCTTACCGACTAAAACTCAAAAGCCTAAAACTCAAACTTGTCTGTATAAGGCTGCAAACAGAACCAATGTAAGTGATGCACACAGAGACATACATTCTTACAACAGATTTCAAGTTCACACTCAAGGTAAATCTCATGTCAAGGTGTCAAACATGACGGCATGGCCACCAGTTACATTAATGTATCCCAGGACCCCCTAGCTTCAGCAGAAACAGCCAAGTATGATCTCCCTTTGAGAATAAAAATAAGATGGCCAATTACAAACAATTGCTACCTAATTGTCCCACACTCAGAATCCAGGATGTCCAAAACAAATTTAAATTTGGTTTTATACCATTAGGAACCACCTTTAGGTGCTTTACACCTCCCCCCTAGCGTAACACCTGCTCAAGCAAAAGAGGATCTTATCTCACTTCATAACAACATTTAAAGCTTCAGCCCAATATTTTTTGAAGAAACAACTACATCTTGTATATCAACTTAACCCGGATGTATGAGACCATGAGTTAGGAGACTACTGGGATAACCAACTTGCCCTCCTTATAATAAGGTTTAGTTTCCCCCTGGACTTTGACAGGAAGGGTACTTTAACTAGTCACAATGAAAACCATACCTCAGCTTAGTTATTTCATAAGCTATTAAGACCCTCCATTAAGTAACCTTTACATCTCCCCTATGATGACTAGGGAGAAGCCAATGCATCAAATCACAGGGTCATCATTGATTGGAGTTTCTCTCATGGCAGTTCAGTTAACTCCGGCATACCTAATGATACTTATTTGGGTACTCCTTTTTGCTTAAATTTCCCATCATAGATACTGCCAGGATTTTTGGAATGAGACATTGGGAGTCAGCCATCCCGTGCCTGGTCAAGTATTTTCTGGTCAATCTGGCACCAGTTCTGACTAAGATATTAGTGGTTTGTTAAATTCATCTGACCAAACTATCCTTTTTCTCAAATTAGGATCCGGTAAAAGTGACAAGTCTGCTGCTGTGGCAGCTGGTTCAGGCCATAAGGTACAACAAGAACCTTCTCTAATAGAAATAAACAAAAATGTCCATTTTGGGTGAAAGGTTGAGTAGTCACATTGAGACGGTTCAGAATCAATTGTGCAAAAAAAAAAATCAATGGATATCAGGAAAATAAAAAAAAATCCGAAAATTGCCAAAAAATAAAAAGGACATATTGCGGATAAAGCATCTGTCCCACACAGGTAGGGGTGGTTCCTGCGTCCAATTTGCATCTATCACCGATTGCCTCTAATTGTAACATACCTCCCCCATCAGTACTTAGGCAAGAGGCTAGAATACAACAAGAGGTTCAATGCAACAAGAGGTTCTTTCTGAAAAGTGACAGACAGGTAATGGAAAAATTAAGTTTCGGAGGAGGGGGACCAGTGGATTTCTTTGTGAATCATAGAGTAAAGTGGCCACATGAATATGTTTTGTCCGGGCAAAATAAAGATAGGGTGACCTACAATCAGCTCACACCTTTGCAATAGATGAGTGGCTTTTATAGGGGCATGAAGGGCGAGTCTAATGAAAAAATTAAAGAGCACATGTTGGACTATGTCATTAACTTATTAGACGATGCGAATGACTTTAGCATGGGCCTCTGCTTAGGCCAGTCACGTGGTCTTACTTTGCAGAATGGAGCAGGGGGGAAGTAGCAGGGTGGTCTGATGTGGAAAAAGATTGATTGCATCCTTCGGGCCCATGCCCAGAGACACATCTCTCAGCAAAGAGCACAAATGCAAAGAATCGCGATAAAAATAAATCCCTACAAAAGTGGTCCCATGTGTATATTATAATAAGAATGCTTGTTTGTAAAAGAAAAACCATGAAACAAAGGGGACGTTTTATAGGCATATTTGTGCTTCCTGCTGGGAGATGGGTGGTAGGTTATATGTTATATGGACATTCTCAAGTTGACTATCGTAAATCGAAGTAAAAAAACAACAAAAATGGGGGGGGGGGGGGGGGGAGGACTGTTTGCATTCAAATACTGAAGACACTGTTTGTTTGTTTATTTATTTAGGGTTTTATGTTGCTTTCAACACTGTACAGGTCATATCATGACTGGTAGTTGGGAGGGCAGAGGAAATCGGTACATACAGTTGGTCAGATTTTGTACTGTAAACTGCCAACCAACGGTAAGCAACTACCAGGTTTCCGACTTGAGGTCAGGTCGGGAACCGAACCCCAAACTCAGAGATGGGAGGCGAGAGTGTTAGTGGTGATGGACCAATTCACGCCCATGTACCTATTCACACTTAGCCTTAAATTTATCCAAAACCATTACAGTTAGACAATAAATTACCGATGTCTATGATCAATTTGATAATTAGCTATGGTGGGGTAAATTTTTTTGTTCATGAAAAAGTACAAATCTTTAAGAAAATTGAGGGTGGGTGTGTATAGGTACACAGGCGTGAATTGTCCACCACCACTACCACTCTGCCACCGTGGCCCCCTATTTGTTGTTTGAAGATTAGAAAACCTGTAATACTTACACAATCACTACAGGCTAATACTGACTCAGTGGGTCAAGAATTGGTCATTGGCAAAACAGCAACTCGGAATTGCGTTCGGTTGTCTTCAACAATACGACTGTTTAATGGTGATCCTACTCATTATGCGAACATACCTGATGTAATACACCCATAGGCTGGTAAAGCAGAGTGGTCTGCCTAATTTGTTAGGTCTAGGGATCCAGATTCAGACTCAGTTGAATGTGTTGCATTGGAGATATTATCTCAGGGATTATTTTGATCAGCAGCTTCCGGATCTGATACAATTTGGTTTTCCGTTTGATTTTGATAGAACTTGTACTTTAGGAACTACTCTTGATAACCATACCTGCGGAGGTTGGTAAATACATACAAGAGGAATTAAGTTTTAAGGCCCTGTTAGGACAATTTGATGTTCCTCCATATCCATTGCATATCTCACCTCCTATGACCAGAGATAAGGCGGATTTGGATAAGAGAAGAACTATATTTGATCTCAGTTGGCCCAAAGGCCTATTGGTTAAGAACAGAGTTAGCAATTGTTCATATTTAAGGACACAATTTGAACTTAAATATCCTACCATAGATTATATTGTTAATGCACTCAATGCACTTGGTCTTGCTACAAAATTTTTTTAAATTGATACCAGCAGGGCCTTTCACTTGTGGTGTCCAGGCACCCCAGATGTCAGTCCTGCCTCACAGACAGCCTTAGTTATCTAGCTACTTTAAGAAAGAACTTCAGTTGCTAGTCCACTTCAGTTGCTAGTTTAATAATTTAACCCCACCCTTGTTGCTAGGCAATTCAGTAAGTTTGAATTCTACTGGTTCCCCTTGTTTTAGAGTTTCTGGCCTCTGGCGCCAAAGTCACTTTCAAACTTGACACTGAACGGAAGACATATACAAGATTTATTTTGATTTAATTTTGATTTATGTTTTAGTTTTTTAGACTGTTTTTTTAGGCTTTTAATTTGTAAATATTGTGAATATCAGGACGGTCATTTATTATGCAACAGGTTTTATGTGTTTAGTCGTGATATTGAACATAACTGGAACTGGCTTTATATTACTGGAGAGTTGTGTGTGACACGTCAAGTTTTTGACGCCTACAGAGTTTTCTAGTCATCTTGACAACATCAGGCTTTATACAGTGGTGTACAAAGGGACGGTCTAACCTATTATTCACCTTGTGCAAATTATGCCAATTTGGTCAATTATTGGGAATTTATTTAATTTTTAAGCCTGAGGTTGCCAAGAGAGTACCTGAAACCCTGTTCTGTGCATTCATTTCAGTGACATAGACAAATTTAAAAATCAAAATGCCAGATAATAAACAAAAGTGTAGAAGTTGTAAAAACAGGCACCTACCACCGACTGGTAAAAAATGTCAGTATAAGAGTGTGCAAAGTGATGAAGAAAGTTCCAAAGGACTAAGAGATGCTGCCGTTGCAAGTAATTCACTTGCTACAGATCAAGGAAATCTGGACGGACAGCAGATACAGCTACAGATACTTGAGCAGCTGAAGCAGATGTCACAGAGGCTCAACATGGTGGAGGACCAGGTGGCAACCACATCACAGCACAGAGTTCAAGCATCAACCTCTGGAACAGCATCAGGAAAGTTGAGTACAGATACTGTTTTTTCAAGTTCAGTCAAAAAATGTAGTAAAAATAAAAAATTCAGGCCAACACTTGTAACATCCGATTCGTCCTCGGATGAGAGTGATTCCCCCTCTATGGAAAAGCTAAATTCGCATGCCATCCAAAGGGAGGTAGACAAAAGACTCAGAGACTTAAACCAAAGTTCACATTCGCCAGGTAATTGTAGTTCAAGTAAATTGAAATCAAAAAGAGGTGGAAATGTTGAAGTAAATGTCAAAAACAAAGTGTCATGGCCACATGAATCCATATTGGGTGGAGTAAGTAGGCAAAGGGTCACATATGACCAACTCACATTGACCCAGTGGGTCCATGGTTTTTGTAAAAACATATTAGATGAAAGTTGTGGCAAAAAGAAAGATATCATGGTTTCCTACCTTAGTGATCTGATGGAGGACGCCACAGATTTCTCTTGGCAAGGGGCTAAGGCAGCACATGCTGTCTTACTTTGTGAGATGGAGCGGGGTTCCCTCCAATGGGAAGACATGGACCGAATAGCCTGGACCCGCAGGGCCCACGCTCAAAAGCATGTGGCTGGAAGGGGTAGTTGGGCGAAGCCATCAGATCCGGGTAGGAAGCCATGGTTCTGTAAAAGTTACCAAACAGGCGTTTGTACTCATAACCGGGACCATAAATCCAATGGGAAGTTGCAGAAGCATATTTGTGCATAATGCTTGATGGGGGGTAGACAATTAGCACATCCTGAGAAGGACTGTAACTTCAAAAAGCAAAGTACAAAAAACGAGCAGACAGCTGCTCACCATTAGGGTGGAGCAGCTGCCAACCTATGTCTGGTGGGAATGTGGCTGACAGTAGTCAGAAAACTGTTGGCACCAGAAAGGTAAATTGTTGCAGGGGTGATTCTGATTACACTACTATACCTGAAGAAAATGTTCATGAGGGAAGTAGGTATGTAACTAGGTTTTTCTATAACTCTGCTGTAAAACCAAAAGAAGTCACAAACTTAATGGCTAGGAAAGCAAAAAATGTTACTGCAACTTTTCCTGAAAGAATTAAAACCAGGTTTGCATTTGATCAGGAACCCAGTGTTGAAGCCTTTAAATGTTCCAGTGATTCACAGCATGGTGAGCAGCTCACCATCAGCCACCCTGTTGTCCAACCCCAGTCACTGCGTTTCAATGATAGCCCTGATATAATTAGGTCAAATGAATGTACTCAGAAACACAGTTGCTACGAACTTGGTCAGGGTTTGAATCCTAGCCATGCTCTGGACCAGGGTTTGAATCTTAGTAGCAACCAAGCTAGTGGTAGTTCTCATAAGGCCCAGAGCACCCAATTCATTGTTGAAACCAGTAATGACATCCCTGTTAGTCTGGATAATCCAGAGGAGAGTCAATGTAAGTTTGCACATGCGACTCTGTGTAGCAACACAGCAGTGGCTGATCTGGGCACGAATCCTGCTGCAAATCTGTGCAGTTTTACAGCTAACAAGGTCGTGGGTTCAAATCTAGTGATTCCAGGTGCAGTGAACGCCTTGACATCTGAGTCTGTTGATAGTGCATCAGATTTTATCCCAATTTATGACATCAATCATGCTGGTGTGGAAGAAAAATTCGCTAACAGCATAATTCATTTTAATCAGTTCAGTGATCAGTGCATGAGTGGTCAATCAGATTTTCAGTTTGGGTTTATTCCTTTAGGGGAACAGAAAATGCATAACATTCTTGCTTTCAATAATGTCAATAACAAATCCTTGATTGAAGTCCATCACATTGTCAGAAAAACAGGTAAACCCAATTTCTTAGGGGCTCGTATACCAGTGACATCACAACTCAAAGTGGAGGTGTGGCAAGACCTCCTGAAAGATTACTGGGATCAGCAGCTGTTGCAGCTGCTCAGGTTTGGCTTCCCCCTTGACTTTAACAGGAACTGTCCCTTAGAAAATGCAATTGGTAATCATGCCTCAGCCACTCAGTTTCCTGGTGATGTTGATGCATATATTGAGGAAGAAAGTAAGTATGGGGCCCTGTTGGGACCATTTAAAGAAAATCCCATTGCCCACTCCCACGTCTCTCCATTCATGACCAGAAACAAACCAAATTCAGACAGTAGGAGGGTCATAATTGACCTTAGTTGGCCCCATGGGGCCTCTGTAAACCCTGGCATAGATAAAGATACCTATCTGGATAGTGCTTTCACCTTGACCTTTCCAACTGTGGATCATATCACTTCGGAATTGAAGCGTTTGGGCAGAGGAGCCCTTCTGTATAAGATTGACATCAGTAGAGCGTTCCGTCATGTACGCATAGATCCAGGTGACTATGACCTGCTAGGACTTCACTGGCGTGACGCATACGTCGACACATGTCTTCCGTTCGGGACGCGTCACGGGAGCCAGATTTTTCAGCGTTTAAGTGACACTGTGCGTCACATTATGCGTCAGAAGGGATTTTGCGTCATTGATTATATTGATGATTACGTCGGTTTGGGCGTCCCTGACGTTGCGCATGTGTCATATGACTGTCTCTTATACCTTATGAAGGACCTAGGCCTCACAATCAGTGATAAAAAGTTGGTAGCACCGAGCACCAAAGTAGTATGTCTGGGTGTCTTGATAAACACAGGAGAAGGCACTGTTTCCATCCCTCCAGAAAAGTTGCGTCAGATTATTGACACAGTGCGTCAGTGGCTCACTAAAGTGTCTTGCACAAAACGTCAGCTCCAATCCATCCTGGGTTTACTCCTCTATGTTCACAAATGTGTGAAACCAGCACGTGCATTTTTGAACAGAATGCTGGCAACCTTGAGAGAAAGTCATGACAGTCAGAAGATTAATTTGACCTCAGATTTCAAACGTGACCTTAGATGGTTCGCTAAGTTCTTGCCTCAGTACAATGGGGTGTCGCTTTATGATCATAGACCCATTGACTTTACACTTGAGTTGGATGCCTGCTTAACAGGCCTTGGTGGTAGATGGAACAGTTTTGTTTATCATCTTCCTCTCATTTTGGGCTATATGAGTTGGTCAATTGTCCAGTTAGAAATGGTAAACATACTGTTGGCTGTTAGACTGTTTCAGCCCCAATGGGCTGGTAGAAAGGTTCTTGTAAAGTGTGACAATGAGGCTGTGGTCACAGTGCTCAGATCCAGAAAGACCAGGGATCCATATCTGGGGGCATGTGCCAGAAATATATGGTTCATTTGTGCACTAGCTGATATTGACATCCAGTACGTGCATGTTAGAGGACTGGACAATAGGGTGGCTGACCTACTGTCCAGATGGACAGGTACACAAAATAATTGGGTAGAATTGTATAAATATATTCAGGATCCAGTGTGGATCCCAGTTGACAAAGTGTTGCTGGAGTTGGATCCAGAATTGTGATGTGATATGTCCAGTGTATGTACATATAAGTGAAGGTCCCTGTGTGGGGGCTCATGCTAGTTCCATTTATGGTAGTAATCATGTGTCAGTTGAGTAATATTATGAGTAACACATCCCTGTGCAGGGGTGCCAATGCTAGTTAATTGTGTACTAAAAGTCAGTTACTATACTTTGCTTTCAGAACATGTGACACTGAATTCATTGTCTCAGAAGGCAGCTGCAAGAACACAGGCTGCCTTTCGCCCAAAGACCAAGCAAGCATATTCCAGAATGTTCAGGATCTTCTTGGCCTTCTGCATTTGTATGGGAGTGGCAATGAACAGTATTGATGTAAAAGTTGTATTATCTTTTCTGGAATGCTTTGTGATTAACAAATGTTCAACTGCTATGATTTCAAATTATGTGTCCGCCATAAAGGCCTGTTTTGTGTTACATGATTTGCCTTATCATCTCTTAGATCACCCCAAAGTTAAGTTGTTTCAGAAATCAATGCATATTAATAGGCCTTTGGCCTTGGTTTCACACAATATAATTGATCTCTCCAGGCTGGAGACAATATCTATTGCTTGTGGTACCTTGCATTGTGCTGAGGTTCTGAGAGCTGTTTTCTTAACTGCTTTTTTTGGACTTTTTAGACTATCAAATCTTGCTCCCCACTCTTTATCTGCTTTTGACCCTTCCAGGCATTTGACTGGCAAAGATCTGTTTTTTACTAAAAAGTTTGTAAAAATTCTAATTAAATGGTCAAAAACCATGCAAACAAGAGATGTGGCTCAAGTGGTGTCCCTTCCCAAATTGAAGAATAAAATCATCTGTCCTTTCACAGCATTGAGGGCTCTGGCCACAATGTATCCCATGTCTGCAGATCGGTCTGCCTTCCAATTCAAAACACATCTGGGCTGGCAGCCCCTTACTGACACTAAAGTCAGAAAATGCTTGACCTCAATTAATATGGCCATGGGTTTGAATCCCCATTATTACACATTTCATTCATTCAGGAGATCTGGAGCTACCTTTGCATATAATGCCCATGTTCCAATTCAACATATCAAACGCCATGGTACTTGGTCCAGTGACTGTGTCTGGCGATATATACAGTCAGACCACTCGTCGGGGGAAGTACTGGCTTCTTCTATTGCTAAGGTCATAGATGCATAATACCTCTACTGTTGGGGTTGAGGGCTTTTGTATGTTGCTTGTAATCACACACACTTTGTAAACCTTTAGGTCTCTTGGTCTCCAGCTCTCAGGGGGACCTTGGTTTGAACCTTGTAAGCAAACTACTTTTCAAACCACTACCTCCAATGTGAGGTGTTGCTTAACCTTTGCGCGTGACCTTTCTGTCAAGGTCACTCTTATTTGACCTTTGTGACCTTTAAGGTCACCCCTCTTGGCTGGACCCAACTAGACCTTCAGGGTATTTTAATTCAATTGTTAAAATGTTTTTTAAACTTGCTAAGCTTCTTTTACATGAACTATGAACTCTAACCAATTGTTAACTTTGCATATTTTAACAGAAGCTTATATACTATCATCGACTTGTACATAAATTTTTAGTATAGAAACATATATATATATACTATGGTTGTTGTATTAAATATGAGTACCCTCAACTCCTCGTGTTTTACTGTCTTTGGGGTGGGGACTGTGTGCATGTCTGGATCGACCCGGTGATTTAGGACTGGGATTTTAGTCAATAGGACTATTTCCATACCTTCTGAAAAGTTGCAATGTACTGACTGGTTGGATAGAAGAAGTTGTACAAAGAATCAGTTGCAGTCCTTATTGGGTTCCCTTTTATATATCACCAAATGTGTCCGTCCTGCCACATTTTTATCTGAACAGAATGTTGCAGGTGTTAAGGGATCATGTTGATCCAGTTGAGATCTACTTAAACAGGGAATTTCATAAGGACTTTTAAACTGGTTTCTTACTTTTCTGGCTTCTTATAATGGTATCACAATATATGATGTATGTCCTATTAAATATAATGTTTATTTGGATGCCTCTCTCGCAGGCCTAGGTGGTTGCTTAAAAATATTTGTCTATGCTATACATCTTCCCTTGGGGTTCGGGGGTGGTGGGGATGGTGTATAACATAGAACATCTTTGATTGTTAAATGTCATGGTGGCCCTCAAGGTTTGAGGTCACATGTGGGCAAATACTAAGATCCATATACATTGTGATAATCTCGCAGTGGTCCAGGTATTGAACTCTGGAGGGTCCAGTGATGCCATTCTGACAACATGTGCCAGGAATATTTGGTTTCTCACTACTATGTTTAACATTAATATCATATTTTTACATACTTAAGGGGCTACTAATTGTGTAGCTGACCTTCTTTCTAGGTGGCATCCAGTGCAGAAGATTTTATGGCACTTACCCGGTAATAACTACCTCAATGATTCAGTGTGGATGAATACACATATTGATCTAACTTTGTTGAATCACTCTATTATGTTTCACAGTTTCAGAATCTGAGGTCACCTCACTTCCTCTGGTCCACCAAGCAACTCAAAGATTGTGGGATCCTTTTAGACCAGCCACTTTGGCCTCTTGACGTGGCCTCAGGTGTCTACTGGTAGTAGCATTTATGGAATATCTCCATGGCTCGAGTATGTCTCCAGCAAACATAAATTATATGACTGCTATCAGATCTATGTGTATTATGTATGGTAGAGACACTATTTTCATGAGGGATCAATGGAAACCAATGTTTGTTAAGGCTTATAACTATTACTTGACTATTTAACCCCATCTCTTCCCATTACCATCGATGAAAATATATTATCACACGTCATAAAAATGCAACACCCAATTCTGTTTCAATGTTTATACCAAAAATGTTTCTTTTCCTTTCTAATGCTTTCAAACATTCTTCTACATACTGCTAAACGTTTGACTTGTCAAGATATCTATGCAGAGGTGATCTTATATTTTCACAAGGTAGTGTGGTTACCATAATTAAATGGTCAAAACCCTCAGGATAGGCGTAATGTGGCTACTGTCACTATATCAGCACTTGGAACATTCACACTTTGTCCAGTTAGAGCTTTAGGTAGTATGTATTCCCTTTTCCAGCTATGAATGATGTTCCTTTATTTGCACACAAGGGAAGCTTTCTATGGCAAGGAAACATCTTAAGTTGGTCTCCCAGTTGCTTGCCTACTCGAGACACTTTCCTTTCCATGACTTCAGGGGGGGGGGGGGGGGGGGCACTTGGGCCTTTAGACACGGGGTTAGCATACAGGACATACAGGCCCAAGGTACTTGGTCTAGTCACTGTGGCGTTACATTACCTCCCTCTGCAACATCCACTGTCTCCTCCGCTATGGCAACAACACAGTCATTGGACAATGAAAGCTAAGTCAAGGCATTTGCATATCTCAGTGCAAAGTGAAAATATCCTTCATTGGTGTTTTATTTGCCATGAATGTCACTGCATTATAGATATTGTTGTGCATTGTCTCAGTTGCTGTGATCGTGTTTAAGATGATTTATAATTTAGCATGGGTAAATGATTGATGACAATTTACAACGATTGAGGGAAGGGGAATGCTTGGAAATGAATATACATTATCATACAATTTCGTTTTAAATGTATCTCGTAGGGATGACACATTAAATTATATCACAGTATAGATATAAAGATGTAACCATACATGGGGTAACTAGAACTTTTGTTAATGATCTGTAAGATAGTGAGTTGTTAGGTGCTATGTACTTCAAAGCATAAAAATGTGGAAAATATGGATATTATGTCTTCTACAATTCAAGTTATCCAGTTACTTTGTGAGACCTGGTAAGTTGCCCTTACATTAGTGTTAAGTTGATGGTTTAGAGTTTGTACCGGTCATATCACCCAATCTAATGTAATAAGGACTTTTTATAGCACTTAATGTCCATCATTTGACAGACTCTAAGGCACACCTATACATAAACATATTGAAAGGTCGCAGGTCCATTGACAAAGTCAGATCATGCCAGAGAAAACATATCATGGTGGGCATTCAACGGATATGAGAAAACAATACATATTTTGCACTGAGAATCACTTAAGGCCTTGAAGGTCTACACTGATTATGAGTTAAACATTACTGTAGTTTCAAAACTCCTACATTATTTATGAGTGTTTAAGTACTACAGTCCACCCACCCTGGGTCAGGGAAAAGGCACTCTGAAGAGCATAGTATTTTTATTGTCATTAATACAAAGTATGATATACAGATATGACATTAAGAGGTTATTGAGACTACTAGTATGTATATACAGTTCATGATCACAAGCTTTGACTGGCATAAATCCATAAGTAATTACCATCAAACATTTACTGTAACTACATTAAGAATGAGTAAGAGTCCACTAAGTAATAAATATACATGACTAATAAAGTAAAAGTCCATGAAGAGATGAATGTAAACATAACTTATCTGACAAAATCAAATGATGAATTACTGATTCAAGGAAATACTTGAGCAATTACTTTAGTGATGTGACTTAAAGACATGACTAACTATATGAACTGAGAAAAGTAAGTCAAATGACTAGTTTAAGAATATACCTAAAGTCACCTTGCCTTACGACTAAGTGTATGTACACATGTATGCGGCTTACGACATCCGACGGTCGATTTACGACAGCGATTTTTTCCCTTCTCATGTTTGGTTGTTGACATGTATCCGACTCTGATTTGTGACATATGACGCCCGATTTGCGACAGCGATTTTTCCATCTGGGACCGAAAAAATCGGATGACAAATGAATTTAGATGGATGTTTACAAAATATTGAGAAGGTCAGTAAAAAATTCCCATCGCAAATTGGCCGTCGGATGTCGTAAGCTGCATGCATGTGTACTTACACTAAGATGAGAAATGACTTTAAGTTCTAACTTTAACTTGAATTACTTTATTCATAAACTTTGGGCACTGAAAACGCTGTGGTTAGCCAAGATCAGATTTATTTTGGTTACAAACTGTGCAAGGGTGCAAAAACTAGGTTAGACCGCCCCTTTCTGGTGAACCAAATAAAGCCTGAGGTTGTCTAAATCACACCTTGTCAGTTCCTGGCGTGAAATCACTGCTTCAAGTTCACACACAATCAGTAGTCTATCAGTTATATAATAAAAGTGCGTTAATAGACAATTTGTTCTGTACACTCTGGTTCCAAAACATAAACCGACTTTTCCCTCCAAAAGCTATGATGCTACTACCCAGTAAACATTTTTGGGTTTTGCAAATGTTTGAAAGGAAACGTTTGGCAAAGGTTAAAAAATGATGGGTACGAAAACCATTTGTAATAGAATGTTCTTAAAATGTTTTATGTATACCGTTTATTAAACGTTTAACAATAAATGTTAGAAAAACGTTATAAATGAACATAATAATGTCTGAATAATAATGGGGCCAGAGTTCAAATTCAATATCTTTGTATGGTTACTCACTATTGAAAATATTATTTCTATGTCTCAAATTGTAAGATAGTGGCTTAGAAGTTGTGCCCCCATTCAATTCCTACTTTTAGGGATTGCATGTAGGTCAATTTTTGACAAAGTCCTCTAAAATCCCCTATTATTGCTCACCGCCATATTTGTTTGGACATGTTTGAAGGTTTAAAAATATAGGTTTAAAAACGTTTTTGATAGAATATTTTAAAACATTTGACAAGCAATTTTGTTTAAACATTTATGTGTACTGTTTATCAAACATTTCATGATGAATGTTTGAAAAAACATTTCCAGCAAAACCTTCATTTCTTCAGCTTTTCTATAAATGTTTTGTTTCCAGTCAAACCTAGCTTCTTAAGTTATTTTATAAATGTTTAATAAACGTTTTCAGTAAAACATTTGTATAGATAGGGTCAATTTTATGTGATGCCAAAAAGTTATTGTATGGTGTGCCTCAAGGCTCTGTTCTGGGGCCAATCCTTTTTTCACTCTATACCACTCCGCTGAGTAAAGTCATACAGAATCATCCTGGTATTAGTTTCCAGTTCTATGCTGATGACACACAATTGTATGTGCATCTCACACATAAAAATGCTGCCTCAGCCCTTGATAAACTGTCACGCTGCCTTGAAGACGTTAAGAGATGGCTCTCTACAAATAAGCTTAAGCTAAATCCTGATAAGACCGAATTCATTGTGTTTGGCTCTAAGTCTCAGTGTGAAAAACTTAATCACTCCTTCCCAGTCAATATACTCTGTAATCTTATATCACCAGTAGATGCAGTTAGGAACCTTGGTGTCTGGTTTGATTCAGATTTCTCATTCTCTTGCCATGTTATGAAAGTCTGCAAGGCTTGTTTTACTAGTGTCCGTGATCTTAAGCGACTCCGAGGACATCTGACACATGAAGCTGCCCTCATGGCTGCCAATGCTCTGGTCAGTAGTCATCTTGATTACTGTAACTCTCTGTTCAGAGGTCTCTCAGCTCTGGATCTGCACAAACTTCAATGTGTTCAAAACAGTCTTGCCAGAGTTGTTGCCAACACCACCAAGTATTCACACATCACTCCAGTTAGAAAAGCACTACATTGGTTGCCGATTAAGTACCATTCTATCTTTAAGACTGCCGTGCTTGTTTATAAGTTCCTACACAGTGGTAACCCCAAATACTTTGAACCCTTTCTCATACCCAGACATAGTGCATATAACGCTCGTCGAAGTCAATCTGATGGCATGTTTCTTGAGGTTCCCCACTTTGCTTCAGTTTTCAAGTCTCGAAAGCATTTTGGACTCAGTTTTGCGTATGATGCACCTATGATTTGGAATGACCTTCCTGACGAGGTCCGTTCTGCAAACTCATTTGCCTCCTTCAGGTCAAAGCTCAAGTCATACCTCTTTGGAAAAGCATATCCACCGTAAATTTCCAATCTCCTCCTGCTTTCTCCGCGGTGCTGACCCCTGCAATGTCTCTGGCTTATGAATATTGAACAATGTTTTTTGTGTGATGTGCCTTAGAGTCTGTCTTTTTGACAGAAATTAAGCGCTATAAAAGTCCAATTAGAATTAGAATTAGAGAATGTTTAGAAAACGTTTTTTTAAACATTACAGTGTAAATGCTTACTTGGAAACGTTTAGAAAACCATAAGATAGGGTTTAATTAGGTTTTTAAAACGTTTTGTAAACGTTTAAAACATTTAAAAACGTTTCAAATGCTTACTGGGTAATGCCCAATCAATGAAATATCCCCATTCAAATGGTTGTCCCAGTAACCAGAAATGCATTCCTAGAATTCCAAATGCTAACCCCAGAAATCCCTTAACCAGTGTTTATACTTACTCGGGGTGAGGGACTGACAGGCGTGATGTCCAGACATCACTGTTGAATGTCCCTAAGTATCTTAGCTCCTATATCAAACAAGCAGGGTGCTTCTACGTGTTACTCCTTCAGTACATATATTACAGCTTTGCCTATGATGATCTATATTTCTGGAATTGGTTGCCGAATGAAATCCATATGGAAGCCTCACTGTCATGCTTTAGAGCTTAATGACCTTTTCACAAACATACTCTCTGTAGTGGTCTCGCTTTTTGGCATTACTGGACAAAGACCTAAAGTGGGGTTTTATTGCGCTACAATAGCTTACCATGTGGACTGATGGCTGCTCTCGGATGGCCACAGGCCCGGCCAACGTCTAAGAGAAATAGACATTTATAGCCTCAGGTTGTCGTCTTGCGGTACACTCTGAAATTCATCTCCTTTTTCTTGTTGGCCGTATGATTATAACATGCTTTATTTTAGAAGGAAAAGATTTCAATTTTACAAGGATATACTTGTCGTCGGATATGGAAACTGCTTCAGTTTCCTTATTTTAATACATAAAATCATAATTTGGTGACTTTTCATAGATCAGATAAGTATTTTTTACATATTTTAACATATTTTACAACAGAAGTCCACTTCCGGGTTCACGTTGTAAAGAAACATCAACTCGTGTATGTGGCTGTTTTTTTCAGGTTATCTATTTTTATACATGCATGTCGAAATAAATAAAATAAATATTTAACCCCTACCTACTTTATCCTTTGACCATTTTAAGGGTTTAAAATATATAATTAAGCCCAAACCAGTCTTTGAATTAAATATGTGAAACAACTTCCGTCTTTGTCTAGACGGCTATTGCTTGCAAACTAATGCATGTAGTTTATATACAGGAATATATCTAATCTAATCTAATCTACTGCTTTGCAGGCACAATATCTTCCCCACTAAGGGGAACTCAGTGCGCTAGTAACAAAAATCATTTCTTATAAGGAGAGTCGAGGGGCGTTCAAGGTCAGTGTACCGGGTTTGTGGGTGGAACCGAGAGGGAAGGAGACTAAGTTGGGAAGCTAGAGTTGAAAAGGTGCGTTTTGAGGTGTTTCCTGAAAGATGCGACAGAGGGACTGTTTCTTATTTGGAAGGGGAGAGAGTTCCAAAAAACTGGGGCATAGTGACTAAAAGAATTTGAGAAGTGTTTAATTGATTTATGAACTCTACGGTCAAAAGTAGGGGTATGAAGGAACTTGAGTTTAGGGGTACTTCGTCTAGTATTTCTAAAGGAAGTGTAGGGGTGGATTAGTTCTCTTAGGTAAACAGGCTGACCTTGGTTGAGGATTTTATATGTAATGAGGCCTATTTTGAATTGTACCCTATACCTAACTGGAAGCCAATGGAGTTTTTTCAGTTGAGGGGTGATGTGAGAAAATTTTGAGGAACGGGTGACAACCCTGCAGAGTGAGTTTTGCACTAGTTGCAGTCTTCTTAGCTCAAAGTCTGTGAGTGATAGAAACAGGAAATTGCAGTAGTCCAATCTGCTGCTGACCAAGGCATTGGCTAAAAGAACTGATGTTTTAAGGTCTAGAAGGGGGTGTATTCTGTAGAGGTCTCTTGCATGAGCTCTAGTGGACTTTATGACCTGTGACACATGGTCGGAGAAAGTGAAATTGGAGTCAAACACCACTTCGAGGTTCTTGACACTTTGTGCTGGTGAGACCTGATTACCAAGAATATTGATTGGAAAGTGAGGAAGGAGTTGTTTACAGTTGTTTTTCGAACCTATCAAAATGAACTCGGTTTTATCAGGGTTGAGTTTTAATTTATTTGTGAACATGAAGTTTTGGATGTCGTTTAGGCAATTTTTTAGTTTTTGTACAGAGTAAGAAAAATTTGCTGGAGAGAGTGAAATGTATAGCTGAGTGTCATCGGCGTAGAAATGGTAATTGATGCTACTGTGAGATTGAATGATGGAGCTGATTGGGTTGGTGTAAAGGGAAAAAAGAATTGGACCAAGGACGGAGCCCTGGGGGACCCCATGCTGAAGGGCAACAGGATTTGAGAGTGTGCTGCCTACCTTGACCGACTGTGTCCTTCCCGACAGGTATGATTTGAACCAGCCGAGTGCCAGTTCACTGATTCCATAGTAACCATTAAGTCTGTCCAGGAGTGTGATCAATGGTGTTGAAAGCGGCGGAGAGATCTAGAAGGGTAACAGACCCTTTGGCCATATTGAGAAGAAGGGCACTTTCAGTAGAATGGTGTTTTCTATAAGCCGACTGGAAGGCAATCATCAGGCCGGCTTCATCAAGGTGAGTATGTAGCTGGGCTGCTACTACCCTTTCAAGTATCTTTGAAATAAAGTTTAGATTGGAAACGGGCCTGTAATTTTTGAAAACTTCCTTGTCTAAGGATGATTTTTTGAGAATTGGGGTTACATGGGCCTGCTTAAAGAAATTAGGACACGTATCTTGTGCTAGAGAGGCGTTGATTATTGAGGTGATGGGGGTAATAAGGATATCCAGGAATTCAAGAACAAGAAAAGTGGGCCAAGGGTCAAGGGAACATGATTTAGTGGGAGAGTCTTGAATGATTTTGGTGACCTGCTCTTCAGTTACAGCAGAGAAAGAGGCGAATGTGGGTGGAGGAGAGTCTGGGGTGATGTGTCGGAAATTGAATGAGGTAGAGAAAATTGAGTGTATTTTTTCAATTTTTTCAATATATGCCTGTTGAAATCAAATGAGATAAATTTGTTAATGGTTTATCCCCGTTCTTCAACGGTATTTGTCCATTTTAAGGGTTAAAATATGATATAAAGCACGAAACTAACTTGGGGAATCCTTGGGAAAACCCCTGTGATGATGTCACGTCTAGACAGCATGTGCTGAGAGACGCGTGTATGCAGTTTCTTACAGTACATTCAGATATAAAATAAAATAAAATATTTTACCCCTTCTTTCCTGTATTTTTGACCTTAAAATGTTAATACTTAAATAACAGGAACAGAATCCTTGCTCAAATCGTCTAGACAGTATGCGTTTTTTCAAACTAAGGTAACCTTGCTTTGGCATTATGTTAAGTCAATTTTAAGTCCAATTTTATAATATAAGTAATATTATACTTTGCTTTTTAGGTTCTATGTTATTTAATAAAAATTCTGTGTGATTATTGCTTTCCTTATCTCACAACTACCCCTACCTGCAGTGAGGCAGTTGGGGCAGAAGACCTTGTGTCACTCTTGATTTACATACGTAAATCCAGTTGTGTAGTTCTCTTCTAAGAACCGTTTAAAGAAAGCTTATATGGAAATTATAATATCCAACTTCTTTCCAGCCAGGGTGGATCAGATCCCTGCTTGAATCTGAAGCCAGATCTGAACTTAGTTCATTCGAGTTTTTAATCCATCCGAGAATCTGATGGATTATTCCCAACTTCTATCCATCCGGGTATGGTTCGATGCTCAGATTTTCATTGCATCTAGATCCGATGCTCAGATCTAAGATCTGATGATTGGATGTCTGCAACTACCATCCTATGCTCGGATGATCAGATGTTTACAACTACATTCCAATACTCGGATGACCTAACCTAAAATCCGATGATCGGATGATTGTATCCCAGATCTGATCCTCGGATGATCAAATCTTAAATCTGATGTTTGGATGATGGTTCCAGATCAGAACTCTGAACAATCCTAACACACACTTGGACTAATAGTACACAAGCCTGGCAGTAAATATCACTTATTGGGGGCTTCGGTCCAAGTCCAAGTCCTCAAGCCCAAGAGGGCTTCTTCTAAACAAGGTCCTTCGTTTGTCCTTGACTTTGTATTTTACACGGAAGTAGGTTGCTTGACTTAACCCTAACCGTTTTCTGAGAACATTGAAACTTAGGCAGTTTGGAATCTCCCTGTCCCCAGGGAATTTATTCCTAGATCCTCCACAGTCTGGACTCTGAATGATTACCAGGCCAACAGGAACTTAGGCTGCTAATTTCCCTTAAAATGGGACAACCTTGTTTGAAGACAAATTACAAGTTTTCAAATCTGTATCTCCCTGGGGGCCTCTTTGGATAAGCCCCCCTCCCCCCATCTGGTCATCAACAGTTGAGCTTCAGGCTGCTCTTTTTTGGAATGCAACCTGGTTATCCATATCTGTTAAGAAAGTAGCAAGGCTACTACCAGACAGGTTAAACTCAATTTCATGGTGCATATAAGTAGTCAGAAGGGGTATGGGGAATTCGGGTGAGATACAGGATCTTTAGAACTTAAAGTTCCCCATTCACAACTAGTTTAGGAGGGACAGGAGTTCCTCATCAAGGCAGCTGTAATAACACTTAGGGTTTAGGCCCTTTTAATCAGCCCTTTCACATTCCCCACAATCTAGAGGCTCCTACAGGAAACGCCCCAATTTGGGTCATTCCGTTCCAAGCAGTATCCAATCGTTTCCTCAGGCAGGGGAAAAGCAAATATCAGAGGCTTCAGGCATCGTTTTCGACCTCACAATAGGGGACGAGGGCATGGAAACCCCTCCTCCCATTGACTCCTTGAAAGCCTCCCTCAGTCCACCAGTAGGAGATTGCCTCCGTTCTTTCAGAAGAGACTGACAAACAAACAAATGTTCATCAAATGTGTTAAACATTGTCACCAATGGCTACATACTGCCATTCATTTCAGAACCAAGTCTGGTCAGATTCCCTCTGATTCTGTCAGAATACAAGGCCCTTCAAAAGACCAAGCTCTGGCCACTTGTATCCAGGCTCTTCTGTCAAAGAACGTAATCGAAAGGGTGGAAAATGTAAAATCTCTCAGGTTTTACAGTCGCCTGTTTTTAGTCCCCATGCCTCACCAAAGGTAGAGGCTAGCCATAGACTTAAGCAGGCTCAACACTTTTCTACATGTAGAAAAGTTCAAATGAAACTCCAGAGTCCATCAGGACCTCCCTGATTCCAGGGGAATGGGTATCATCGATAAATCTTTCGGACACTTACCTTCACATTCTCATCCACCCAAAATTGCCACAGGTCGCAGGTGTTCCTGTTCACCTCCCTCCCCTTTGGACTAGCCACAAGCCCCCAGGTCTTTAAAATGATACATTACAAGCTAATGGCCCTCTCCAGAGAACTCAAACTTCAATACCTGGACGACTGGCTGATCAGGTCCCAGTCTCAGGAGGAAGCCCAAGTGAACACTCAGGCAGTGATAGACCTAACCTAGTACTTGATGGTCGAGAGATGCCTGTTTAGATCTTGGTACAGGTACATGAAATAAATCTGAGATTTGTTTCACAGATGGAGTGGAGAAATCCACCGAATTTTCTCTGCACCATTCCTCAAATAGAGTCCACTTGACTAGTAGATGGTCCTTGTGATGACCTCTGAGGGGCAGCAATTCTCTCTGCCACCTCCACAGAGAGGCCTTGTTCTTGGAGTTGTCCACTCCTAGACATCAGGCGTGGAGGTTGAGATGCTGTGGATTGCTGTGGAACACATAATTGTGGGACTACTTGTGAAGAATTGTTGACATGGGGAGTTGAAGTGGAATCGTTGTTGAGAGCTGCACTAGGTCCCAAAACCAGGGCATCTCTGGCCAGCCTGGGGCTATTACGATGATCAGGCAGTGGCATTGCCTGATTTTTGGATCACCCTGTGAAGGTGAGCCGTTGGAGGGTAAGCATAAGCAGTGAGACCTGTCAGTTTATGTTCAGAGCATCTATGTCCCAAGCATTGTGTTCTGGGACTGGAGACACGTACAGTGAAAGTTTGTGGTTCAGATGAGTGGCAAATAGATCTACATGGGGGGTGAACCACTTTTGACAGATCTGTTTGAACACCTGCAGATGCAGTGATCAGTCTGTTGACTGCACTTGGTTGGACCTAGATAGAAGGTTGGGCATCACATTCAGACACCCTGTAATGTGTCTGGGTTTCAATGTTATGTGATAATGCTGCACAATGATCTTCCACAAGAACACACACATCTCCGCTGAGTGAATTCCTCCTTGTTTGTTTCTGTAGCCTACCACTGTTGAGTTGTCCGTTGCAACTAGCACTGTTTGGTTCTGACACTGGTCCTTAAGCTTCACACGGCCAATGAGAGCGCCTTCAACTCTAGAACATTTATCTGTAGCCTTTTTCCCCATCTGATCACAGACCCTTTGTAGAACTTTGATTTAAGTGAGAGCCCCAACCTTCGTTTGAGGCGTATGAAAAGAGTTGGATGCTGTGCTCTTTGGGATGAAGGTCTACACCTCTCATCACGTTTGTGGGGTTCTGCCACCAGTCTAGGTGTGCAGAAAACGTTTCTGTCCAAGGAAGGAAGCTGTCCAGAGACTGGGGATATTTCCAGTGTCTCTAAGGCCTTTGACGGTGGGGTATCGGTGGACCAAATCATGCAAGCCTGTCACTGGAAAGCTCACAACACATTCACAAATTCTTACCTAAAAGACCTTACTTGGTCAGACAACAACAACAATATGTATCTGGGACCAGTGGTGGCGGCACAAGTCCTAGACCCTTCCCCCTCACACCAGTCATCCTCGGAAAGAAAAGAAGGCACTGTAAAGGGGACTCAGACTGGTTTTTCTAACATTCATTCTAATCTATTACTTCAAAATCTAAGAAAAATTGACATAGCTTCCAGTCTCAGCTGTAATCTCTCCACCGAGCGGTTGGATTCAGCAATCAATCCCACATGGTAAGCTATTGTAGCGCAATAAAATTGAAAATTTTAATTACTTAAATATAGCTTTTATAAGCTACAAGCTTACCATGTGGGACTTAGAAGAGTCCCACCCTGCCTTTCCCGCTGTATTTCCCGAGTGTACCGCGAGACGACAACCTGAGGCTATGGCCAACTATAAATGTCTATTTTTCTTGGACGTTGACTGGGCCTGTGGCCATGCAAGAACAGCAATCAGTGCCACATGGTAAGCTTGTAGCTTATAAAACCTTTGTCTTGTTTTTAATTTTTATCTTTATACACTTATTTTACATGTTTTTAGTATTATGCTAGTCATTTCCCCTTTAGAGGGAATTTTTGTATAAATACATAAAAATATTAAACTTTGCATAAACATTTGTAAACCTCGCCTCAGCCTCATAGGGTCGTGGGTTCTATCCCTATTATGCCACTTTGCACACCCTGACCCAAATGTGGGTCTAGGGTGGTTTTAAGTTGTAACTTTCAGGCTAGCCTTAAACTCATCAACTTTTTACTTAGTGCTAGCCTTAATCTCCCAAGTTGCTTTACCCACAAAAACGGGGTTTAGGTCACCTTAGGTATATGCATCTTAAATTCTAATGAATATGTTATGAATATGTATCATGAATGAATTATTTAAATTTCTCACATCTACTGCATAGCATGGACTGGACTGTAAATAGCAGTAGTTTAGAAGTAGATAGACATGTGTAGCTATTGATGAATAATATACAAAAATTATTAAATATATGTATAATAATAATAAAATTATTTCCGCAAGCATGCCTTCATTGTCCAGGGTGTGTGTGTGTGTGTGTGTGGGGGGGGGGGGGGGGGGGGGGCACCTGTGCTTTCTTGATGTTTCATCTCAGCATACTCAAAGAAAGTAGAAGATCATCGCAGAAATCTGAAGTTTGCTTTTCTCAAGTGAATCCTGTTTCACGTCTTGTTGGTACAATTTTGGGTGACTTTTAAATTGCCGTGATTCTTATTTATTTAACATGGTTACCACAGCAACATCTTTAGTGTATGACCTGGGCATAAAATTAAAAATTAAAAACAACGTTTCATTATTGCCTTAATTCCCGATTATCGGCCACTTAAAACTTCTTCATCAACAAGTGGCAGCTTAGTATAAAAACTGCTAATTTCTGGTCACTGGATGCGCTGCTATGGCAAACTGAAAATGTAGCTTGCCCTGCAGAAATTGCATTGAAACTCAAGTATTTTGATCAAAGATTTACAAAATAATGGGAACGGGGACAATGAAACTCCTCTATTCTCTTATACACTTTACTTGTGGGTGATGTCATTTTGTAGGTCACCTATTGTACGAAGGTTGCTACATTGATGCAACTGATAGGGACTTACCTCATTCGTCTTGGAACACAGATACATTGACCATTGAAAAATGCCTGGATCACTGTGAGAGAGACGGTTTCTTGTTCAGTGGAGTCCAGGTAGATCTTCCAAATAAACTCATGAGAGTAGGGAGTGCAGAGGAGTAATAAGATCAAAAAAGTGTTTTATACTTGTTTCAGTTGAATTTCACATTATAAAAAAAGTATTTCATCCTTTTTTAACAGTTTGCCAACTCATAAAAGCAAATTGATTTATAAGCCTTATGAAAGCTTTTAAGGTAAATGACATATGGGACATTTCAGAGATAGGAGATATCCTGTTAGATAAGATCCATTTGTGTTTAAGTACATGTTCTCGATTTGTAATAGTGTCACATACTCCTGTTCTAAGTAAACCTTTTGTAAGTTGTCATAGTGCCGCCATTGCAGCCATTTTGCTGTATTTATTTATTTATTTGGGGTTTTACGTCACTTTCGACACTGTACAGGTCATATCACGACGGGTAGTTGGAAGGGCAGAGGAAACCAGTACATACAGTTCATCAGGGATCTGTACTGTAAACTGCCGACTAACGGCAAGCAACTACCAGCTTTCCCACTTGAGGCCATGACTGGGATCGAACCCCGGCCTAAGAGGTGGGAGACGAGAGTGTTACCACTCTGCCACCGTGGCCCCCCCATTTTGCTGTAATAAAAATATACTTATTCCCAATGAAATAGTTCAAACTTAAAATATTAACATAATATAATTATTGGTTTTGTTCTGTTATTTTTATTATTGCTTGGAAAATAATGTTAGTATAAGTTTCACAGAATATTAAATCTCATGTATGTATAGTGATCTTCAATAGTATATTTCAAACATTTTGCACCTTTGTCACAATTACAGGTGGGGATGGAGTGTTTTTGTGGTAACACCTATGGCAAACATGGCAAGGGATCCGAATCTGATTGTGGTTTTCCCTGTGCAGGCAATACTGAGGAGAAATGTGGAGGAGTATGGAGGAACAGTATTTATTCAAGTAAGTAAAACTCTTCTCTCACTGCTCCCGTCCAGGCATTGAGACAGCTCCTAGTGTGTTAATGTCATCCACCTGGACCTATGTTGGAGTAAACAAGTCTCTTCAGAGTGAGGTAACCAAACTGGTAGCATGTTACAGAATTAGTTCAAGTGAGTTTTCTGGTCTGTACATAAAACACAAACTTTTTTTTTAAATCTAAAAAGTTGATTAAACACAAAAAAACAAAGAATATTGATACTTTTGTTAAAATGTTTTGAGAATGGTGACAGTAGATTTTGCATTTTAATTTCAGGAAATAGCAGTGGATTGTATGTGGGTTGCTTTGCAGACAGAGAAGAAAGAGATTTGGCTTTTGAAGTAGTACTTACACAGAACACACCAACCAAGTGCCGAATAGATTGTGGATTTTCAGGTTTTCAGTATGCTGCAGTACAGGTATGGATGATTTGAAACAGATGTGCAGAGGTCTTAGAAAAAATTGTCAAAAATATTCTTGATTTAGTTCCGAGTGTTAGTTGATCCACTGTGTTTTCAATACATACTCCACAAAATGTCATGTTCAACTGTATTGCCCTCGAGTTAAAAATTGTCCACAATTTGCGGTTCTTACATTGCTTCATAAGGGGGGGGGGGGGGGGGTATTGATTATAACCTTACTCTTAACAATATTCTAAATACCTTGCAGAAAGTTGTTATTTATATTTTTTGATGTTTTACATCATTATTCAGTTATAAAAGAAATATTTGGCAATATAGCAATTAAGCATTAAGTATTTAATCACTCTCAATAATCACCTCTGTAGGTACCTTATACGATACAAGATGAGAGTAAGGATATTTACTATTTAATAATAAGACAATACTCTACTTGCAATAGTCCAATGTCTTTTATAGCACTTAATCTTCATTAAAAGACAAAATTTAAGGTTCAACAACTAAGAAACAAAAACTTCAAAGATTCAATAGTCCAAAGACATAAAAGGGAGAGCGGGGTCGACAGCACAGAGACAATCAGAAAAATACGATGAGGCTAGGGTAGGTTCATATCAAGATAGTTTCCTCCTGAATGATATTTGTGGTGATTTTAGTGCAAAAGAAAATCGATATTCAGTGTCTTATTTTTAACGAGACAAATAGATATAAACAGGTTTAACTTTTTTTCATTTTCCTTACACTCTTTCAAAAACTTTTTGCCATGAAGGAGAATATTGTTTACAAAATATAATTGAAATTAAAGACTAAAATTTTGTAGCTAATCAATAAAATCCTATGATGGTTCTGTATATTGACAAAACTAGTCCTAACTTAATTTACGAGTTTATAGCATATAATTAAAATTACACATTTTGTAGAAATTTAATAATTCTTAAAATGCTTCTGTATTATTTTAAAAGACATTTTAAAACTTTCTAACAGATAAACATTCCTTCATAAAAATTCCCCTTTTAAATTTGACATGAAACAGACTTCCAGGAAGAAATTACCAAAATATCGGTCATAATGACATATTCTGAAAGTCTCATGATCTCTTGCGATTAAATATTTTATATTTGCATATGTTGCACAGAACAATGCCCCTTTTGATTACTTCTGTTCAATTGCACTGTTATATTTCCCACACAATTTACAAAATGCTCTGTCCTGATACTTTTGCTATTATAATTTATAATATTTCCCCTGTGATTTACAGAATGCCTCATCCTGTTTTTGTGGCAATACCTATGGCCGCTATGGACAGGTTCTACAACCTGAATGTAACCTGCAGTGTGACGATGATGATATTCAAATATGTGGAGGACTTTATCGGAACAGTGTCTACTTATCTTCAACCACAGGTCACTCTAACTGTAGGTCTTACTTGCCATTCTACAGCTTAAGTCATATTAGGACAAGCCAATCCCAATCCAGCAATTGGGATCTACTGCACTCAAATCCACAACCACATATACAAGAACCAATTGATTCATTCCCGATATCTTGACTGCACTGCTAATGAAACCTTTAAAGCATCTGTTCATATGATCTTCACCATAGAAACTCTTGCGTGTTTTTTTTAATTGTAAAACTATTTGGGAAATATTAAGGCATACATTAAATATAAAAAGCTCCAATTAGAAGCAACAAAAGTTCTTCACATTTAATTGCTTTTCTTCACTGACCAAATGTATCGTCTCGTGATATGGTTCTTTTGTCCAGTAAGACACATGGCCAACCTGTTACGCATGTTCCTGTCTCAAAGTGTTGCTTGTTGTGGAGTCAGTGGATATATCAACCTTTCATCCCACATGCAGTTCACTGGCTTCGAACCTACAATGACAAAGATAAATTGTTTTATCTAATTCCCCATTCAACAGTCTGGGTCATGTTCAAACAGACACTCATCATTGTCATTTATGAGAGTCAAAATACACAGAGGTGACAGCCTGTGATTAGATACCAAACATGTCAACCACTAGGCCCAGAGGATCCTTTCAAATGTACAGTGAGATTGGGTGATAATTAGTACATTGGAATTATAATGATTTAATACTGCTGGACTTTTTGTTTGAAATATTATTGTATTTTAGCCAAGGAAGTGTTCTCCAGCTGACACAGGGATAGTGACATGGTAATCGATGCAGATCCAACCAGCTGTTTGTCAATTGGATCAATATCAAGAATGGATCAGATTCTGACTGTAACAATATCACCTCAAGATCCAACTACACAAATACTTCTTCATGTTGTCACTGATCATTCAAACTTACTGCTTAATTCGGAAAGCTTGATTATTTATACTTCACAATCTAAATGGGGAACAGGAAGGTCGCAGTTTTGTGAGTTTATTAGAAAATCTACAATCATGCACAATATGCATAGACATGAACTGTCATGTTATTGCTTAGACAGTTGTGGTTATATCACTGTTAGAACCTTCCCTGAAAATACGATCACAATATGTGATATTAAGTATCATATTATAAAATGAGATTCAGTCGTTGCTACCGTAGAAAACATATAAAAATGGTAGTTTTACTAGTAAAATGAGATGGTAGATTAACAGAGTATTTGCAATTCAATTACACAATGGACAGTGACGTTAAAAGAATAATATAACTACTTGTAAAAAAATATTAAGTTGTCAACATACAGCATGAATAACAACTAAACCATTGTAATGTGTCAAGTTGATGCGAGATTTCTTCTGGGATACATGGTACTAAAGTGTATCCATAACAAAAATGTGATTCAGAAAGTAATTGGCTACAGGAGGAACCAAACTTTAGACCAAATTGCTAAAATGCCTCTTTCACACCACAGGCAGTATGTCCCTCAGAAGTTTTACTCAGCAGTGGAACCACCCCCAGTTCCCCCCATTTCGTCCCAGTTATTTACACTACAGCCAGACAGTCACTAACCATCAATAACAGTAGGATGACAGTACTACAAACACTGGTCTCAATTCACCTTCAGTAGCTGTCGGACAAACACGTGGTGAACCAACCGATAGCTTTACTCAACTTATGTCGCCATGTTACACTGAAAGAAGACTGAATCACAACCCTATGTACACCGTGGACCACACCTTCAGTTACCACAGTAAGAAATAGGGATGGGTCGGTTGTTCCGGTATCTCGGTATCGAGAGCAATTTTTATGAAATACCGTGATGAGATTTTAAAACCGCCACTTTGTTTGTCAGCACTTACAATGGAAGGAGGAGTTAAAATATTGTAACAAACCCCAAAGTTGAAGAAATTATAAGCTTTTATTCCCACATTTTCGTGCATTTTGCCGACTTTATACAATACTAGCGATTACGTTGAGCAGAAGTGCCATGTTTTGGTTATGGTAATTTATAACCTTAATCTCGTTTGTCAACACATATAATTGAAGGAAAACTTAAAATATTGGAAACAAACCAGAAATCTGAAGAATTCTGCACTTTTATCTCATATTTTGTGTATTTATGGACTTTTATTGCGATGTCGTTTAGAGAAACGTTCATGTTTGGTTGGGGTGTACTAAAACGCAGAATCCCGGAATCGGTACGGTTTTGCATTGGCGACCTCCCGATGTACACATTTTTGATACCGACCCATCCCTAGTAAGAAAGTCATATGCACATGCGCAAAATCATCTGCTCATACCCACGGTACTGAAATTAGAGGTGGACACTTTAAAACTTACGATGTACATGCAACATAATGGATGGTTCGCCACTGACTCAAAAAAGTTGCAAACAGATGTCTGGCGGTGATCCAACGACGTTTCACCAAATGCGGGTTACCGCGGGTGATACCGCCTGTAGTGTGAAAGGGGTATAAACAAGCTCAGCGAAACTGATACTGATAAAGGTTGTGGAATACCTTTTCTATTTGAAGTTTTATGAAAGAAAGTTTTATATTTGAAAGATACTATTATAAATTGCCCAACAGTCTTCAAAGTAATACCTTCATTAGTCCAATTTTTCTAAAAAAAAATATTGCTCTTTATAAAGGATTTTTATTTGTTGTTTTTTTCAGCTCAGAAACTGAAAGAATTTCTCTTCTTCTTTAGTTTGAAAAAATATATTTCTTTGTACACAATATAATTGTGTAGACATTTATAAAATGGTCAGGTTTCAAATAGCCCAATAGAATTTCAGGTATAGTCAAATTTAAGGGTATACTTGTTTTCTATTTAACCCAAATCTCAACCTGTTGCTACAATAGCTTAACTTTTGGACAAAAACAGAATAAATGAATTAAGGTTTCTGAAGAGACATAAAAAATTATATTTGTCGTCAGTTTTAATTGACATTTTATGCAGCAATGAATGCGTACCTAGGATTCTATGAATTAGTTAGTCTGGTTCCCGCCGACCCTACTCTGTATCCTAATATAGGGTCCCTTTATTGTTAAAGGATGGCTGGTTCCCGTCTATGAATTAGTCTGTATTGAAGACATATAATATTGCTGTTTTTGATGACTTTAAAAAAGATTTTAAAGATTTTATACCAATGTGACTTTTCAAAGGTATAGTTCAGATCACCTCGCCATTCTTGGTGTAATGTGTAAATTGCGTTTTCTGACTTTTTATTCAGAACGTTATAATAGCCTTTAGCTTTTCCTTGGATAGCACATATGTGTTGAGATATTGGGGTCTGTGGAAAACAAAATAGAGAATTCAATTTGAAATTTGATACCTAGTAACCCAGTAAGAAGTAGTTTTAAGTTGGAGGGTATTTAAGAAGTTTTTTTCTTATAGCGGTTTTCAAGATCCTTATTAATCATCAAGTTCCCATTTAATTCAATTACATCCCCAGTACAAAGTATTCCCCATATTTCAACAAATTAGGGAAATATAACTTTTCATTTGAAATATTTGAATGAAACCATATTAGAGCTGACATGACATCATTGTCAGTCCTAGGTGGTACCGTACTACAAAAAATATCCAATTGTTAAATACATCCACCCAGAACTTGTTAGAAATTGAATTGCCTATTAATAGAGGTGTTCCACTGGGGCTGGCCTGTCGGTAACTATGCATTTTTGGAGAGTCGGGACCAATGTTTACATGGTTGGTTAGGGTCGGTTGTAGTTTCCCGGCCTGTCGGTGAGAGTCGGTGAAATATCAAACATGTTTGATATTTCTATGACCGATGCCGACCCTTGTATTCGACGCTAAATTCATAAATTCATCCACCTAGCAACAGGCATCTCGGTAAACTTAACGGCCTGTTGGTTACACTTCCAGGCTTGTCCTTATCACTTCCAGGCTTGTCCTTATCACTTCCAGGCTTGTCCTTATCACTTCCAGGCTTGTCTTAATAGGAAGCCGGCTTGTCTTTTACAATTGCAACTTAGTACTACTCATTTTAAAAGGTTAAACTATTTGGATTCAATCACAAGACATTTCTTCAGAGCAATTTCTGGGAAAAATGAGGCTCAAGTGTTGACCAATCAACAAATCGAGAAAATTAGGTCAAGGACAGTCGACAAACTATTTCGATCTCATCACATGATAATTTTTCTCACTGTAAAAACCCATAAGCAATTTCTGGGAAAAAAGAGGATCAAGTGTTGACCAATCAACAAATCTGAAAATAGGTAAATAATAAATATTTGAATCCCATCACGTGACCAAAATGTCCAAATTTATTTTTTTGTTATTTTAATTATAGTTTTCATGTTTTTTACTTTAATATTATAAAAGAACTAAATCAATGTATGTAGGTTTCAGGTAATGAACGAAAAAGCCACTTAAAATATGATTTTTTCATTACAAATGTTATATCCTGTCCAAACAAGCAGAGGGAGGTGTGCTTCTGACAATCTCTCACGTGACAATGAAAACCTTCTTTTTATTGCGTTAATACATCCTATCCAATGGACAATAGCTTATCCGGTCGGCGCAGACCGGCCCGCCAAACGTCAGAAAAAGACGTCCTGTGTTTCCACCAGCAGGTCGGTCCGGAGCACTTGTGCACTCGCCAGGTGGCGTGTCGTACTTCCTTCTGTCTAGACAGCGTGACGTCATAGCATCTTTTTCGTTTGGCGCGCACTTGTGTGGACGGAAATTTTATCTCAGCCAGTTTTTTGTGAAATAGAGTGGAATTCTTCAAGTTTTTCGTGTGATTTTATTATTATTGTGTTTCTAAGAGTGTGTAGAACAATATGTCATCCCCGGGTCAAAAGAGGGGCAGTTGTGGTCACGCCATGGCCATTTTTGATGGACACATGTACTGTGCACGTTGCCGCGACAAAGGAAAAGGGGAGGAACCTTGTGTATCTAAGAAAGACACTACGGATTGTACCATTTGTAACTCCCTAACCCCAGAGCAACGTGTCCAGCTTGCTACGCCATCTTACAAGATCAAAAAAGAAAAGCGTGAGGCTAAACGCTTGGATACTAACCCTCCTGAGGACGTTGCCTTGGTGGATCCTGACACAGTGTCAGTTATTGGGGTTGTTGAGGAATCTAATAGTGCACAGTCTTCGTCTGCCCCCCCTGAGAAGAAAATTAAGAAGGACAAAGCTCCAGCTAAAGGCAAGAAATCTGTTGAGTTTGCTTCTACTGATTCTAAGATTAATCAATTAGATGAAAAGTGGTCGGAGCGCTTCAATAGGCTTGAAGCCCTTTTGCTTTCCAAGTCTCTCCAACCTACCTTCTCTTCTGAAGTTCGTGTGACCCCTACACACTCTCCACCCTCAGGGATTGCTAAAGACACGGAACCTTTTTTCCAGCCTACTGATCAACAAGTATCTAACTCACCTGTTAAGCGCACTGGCCCAGACACTGATGCTGCTTTGCAGCGGTCGGCCGGTAAGCTTCAAACTTCACAAGTTTCTCAGGAACAGGTGTCTTCAGAGCGCACTGGTCCAGACGTATATGCTTCACAGCATCAGTCGGCCGGTAAGCTTAAGCCGGAGCATCACCGGCCCAGATCAACTTCATCCAGGCGCACTGGTCCAGACGCTGGTTTACAACCTCAGTCGACCGGCAAGCCTATGCCCGACAGACAATCTTCAGACTCTGATCTTCCTGTCACCGGACATCTTTCTACCAGCAAATCAACCACCGACCGACCTTCATCTCACCGATCAGTTTCCTCTGCTATCACTGGTCCGGAATCACCCTTCTTACCAAGTGGCCGGAGAGACAGTGTTTCAAGTGTTGAATCTCACCCGGACAGTGAGGTGTCGGATCAGCCCCCAATTTCCTTGTTTGTAGATGAAGCTGAACTTTCGGATGATCAAGAATTTGCTGAAGAGTTACCTACATCCGAAGAACAGACTTACAGAGAAACCATGAGTGGCATACGCTCATTCATGGGCTGGTCTCACGTGCCGGACATGGAAAGTTCTAATCCATCCGACGATAACCCATTTGCAGGACCCAAGGTGCCGGTTCCGAACAAGGTGTCCGTACACATGCCCACCGAAGAGTGGCTGTGTAGGAAGTTAAACAGGCTTAACATGACTTTGATAGAAGGATATCCTTCCAGGACTGCTGAGGCCGGACATTTACCTATGGATAGTTTCCTTAAGCCGGCTAGGTCTCAGAATAAGTGGTATGGGCTCTACCCTGGACAAGAAAAGGAGACTTCTCCAGTAACTAGTTGGCACACAGGATCAACGAAGCTTAATAGTAGTTTTGGGAGAATATCAAGGAAGGTGGGTATGACCTCTACCCCCCCAGCCTCACGACGCATTTCACAAGATACACTCTGGAAATGGGAGAAGAGCGCAAGAGAAGCGTCTGTAATCTGCAACCAGTCCGCGAGTTTTAATCGCTGCCTTTTTAAGGTTCAACAGGAAATGCAGACACAGTTAAAGACCATCCGTGGGGAGGCAAAGGGTAAAGCATCAAAGAAAGTGTCGGAAGCCTCTGATGAGTTACAGTTCCTCATAAACTTCAACAATAGTATCACTCAAGCGGCTGCTAAAGCCATGGAACATTTAACAGACTTCGTTTTCATTACCATGGGAAATGTAACCCTTGCCCGACGTGACTCCTACCTCAGCCACATCAAGAATGGGATTAAGTCAGACACTCTGGCTGCACTTAGATCAGCTCCTCTTCAGCTTGGAACACTTTTCCCGGATGCTATTATAAAACGGGCAGAGGAAGAAATATCTCATTATGACAGTAAGAATCAGTCCTCTGCGGCCTATGCCAGGGGCAAAAATCGCTTCCACCCCTATGAGCGGGCTGACAAGAAGTTTGAAGGTCGGTCAGACAGTAAACAAGAAAGACCAGCTTGGAAGAACATAGGCCGACGTCAGTTCAGGAGAGGCCGTGGGAAGAATGCTAATTTCTCAACCCGACCTGCCAAGGGTCAGCAGTCATACAAATGACAGTTATTTTGTAAATCAGTTACAGGCGCGACTGCTGACCCCGGACACAAACCAAGAACAGACTTTAAACAATTTAATTGTAAACTTGCCTGTTGCAAATCATGTCACTTCTGCTCCCGGGCCTTCCCAAAAGAAAGAAGTAAGTCCCGGGAGAGCAGATTGTCAGTACAAAAGTCAAAAATTAAAATTTGTGAAAGGTGTTTTGTGTGTCACTCAGTTGCCTTGTGCCCCACCTGTAACATGTGCCCAAAATGTTGTGTCAAATCTACCTGTAGGGGCAAGACTTCAAAGCTTTTGGAAAACTTGGTCTTACCTAGATGCCGGTCCAAAGGTAGTTCAAATCTTGAGAGAGGGTTATACTCTCCCCTTCTGGACCCGGCCATATCTTACAAGGTCCCCAGCCGTCATAAGCTGTTATGTCAATCCTCTCAGGAACAGCTACCTGTTAGAGGCATTACATCAGCTTATAGACAAGAATGCAGTGGAATTAGTCCACAATCAAACATTTCTGGGTTTCTTCAACCGACTTTTTCTGGTCCCAAAACCCAACAACAAATGGAGGCCAATTTTAGATCTAAGCAAACTAAACCTCTTCCTCAAAACGGAAAAATTCAAGATGGAGACACCGGAAACCATCAGGACATCCCTACAACAAGGGGAATGGGTTACCTCAGTAGACTTCAAGGATGCCTACTTCCATATACCAATACAGGAACAGTCCAGGAAATATCTCAGGTTCCATATTCAGGGTCGGACTTACCAATTCAAGGCTCTGCCCTTTGGCCTGTCCACAGCACCCATGGAGTTCACTGTAATAGCAAAGGAGGTGAAACTGATGGCTATATGCAGGGGTATAAGGATCCACCAGTACCTAGACGACTGGTTGGTGAGGGCTACTTCCCACCAAGCTTGCTGCAAAGACACACAAATCCTAGTCAAGCTGTGCCAGGACCTGGGATGGTTGGTGAACTTGGAGAAGTCGGAGCTGGAACCAAAACAAATCTTCGACTTTGTCGGCTACCAGTTCGACCTCAGGTCTGGTCGGGTCAGACCGACACAGGACCGGTGGAAAAGTCTTCAGGACAAGATACAAGAGCTTTTGGCACTTCCGGCCTGTCCGGTCCGGCAGTTCATGTCCTTGATAGGTCTACTGACAGCCACAGAGAAACAAGTTCACCTCGGCCGGTTGCACATGAGGCCCATGCAGTGGCACCTCAAAAACAATTGGAGGGTACCGGAATCCCTAGAAAAGTTCATACCCTTACCCAAGTCACTCCATCCACATTTAACATGGTGGCTAGAAGAAAGCAATGTGCTACAAGGTCAGCCTTTACACCCTATAAAACACGCTCTGCAAATCTTTACAGACGCATCAAAAGAAGGATGGGGTGCTCACTTAAACGATCTCACTGCAAGAGGGTCTTGGTCGGTTCCGGAAAGCAAGCTGCACATAAATTATTTGGAACTCAAGGCAGTTTTCCTCGCTTTAAAAGAGTTTCAAAGTCACTGTTCCGGTCATATGGTTCTGATAGCCACCGACAACACTACAGTGGTTGCGTATATAAACAAGGAAGGAGGCATGAGGTCAGGGCCCCTCTGTGCTCTACTTTGGAGAATTTTGACCTGGTGTACCCAGAAGCAAGTAACATTGAGGGCCCGGCACATCCCCGGCCACCTCAATGTGATAGCCGACAAATTATCCAGGCTTGGTCAAACCATACAGACAGAATGGTCCCTCCTTCCGGAAACCTTTCACAAACTATGCAACAGATGGCACCGGCCTCAGATAGACCTGTTTGCCACGAGGTTCAATCACAAGTTACCTCAGTTTGTGTCTCCAGTTCCGGACCCCCTAGCAGTAGCGGTGGATGCACTCACTCTGCCATGGGAGGATCTGGATGCATACGCCTTTCCACCGACAGCCATCTTGGGCAAAGTGGTGGAGAAACTACAGGACTCCCCTTGCAAGAGAATCATTCTCATTGCTCCGGGTTGGCCCAACATGCCATGGTTTTGGGACCTGGTGGCCATGTCAAGCCAGATTCCCCTCAGCCTTCCCAATCTACCCAACCTGCTGACGCAGCCCTTCAATCAGATCTCTCACAGAAATCTGACCAACCTGAATCTCCATGCTTGGCTCCTAGAGCCACAAAGATTAAAGAGCAGGGCTTCTCTGAGGCAGTGGCAGCAAGGATTGAGGCACCTCAAAGGAGCTCAACCAGATCAGTCTATGAAGCAAAATGGGCCATTTTTACAAAATGGTGCGACTCTAATCAGGTGGACTTCAGAACACCTACTGTGAAGTCCATTGCTGACTTCCTGTTATACCTCTTTGAGGACAGGAAGTTACAACCAAGTACCATTGATGGATACAGGTCTGCCATTGCTGATAAGCTGGGCAATACTATAATCAATGTCAGCAAAGAGGATAATCTCACTCGTCTCTTGGACAGTTTCCACAGAGATAGACCCAAAGGAAGGAGGGGAGTACCTTCGTGGAACCTCTCTCTAGTACTACACCAACTAACAAAGGCCCCCTTTGAGCCCCTTAAGGAAGCATCTTTGAAACATCTTACTTTCAAATCAGTCTTCCTTTTAGCCTTAGGGTCGGGGAAAAGAAGAAGTGAGATCCACGCATGGCAGCATAGGAATATCAGGCACCAATCTGATTGGTCTAAGGTATCTCTTTTTCCATCTCCCAGCTTTCTTTCCAAGAACCAGCTGGCCAAGGAGGGCCCAGAGAGCATAGCCCCAGTGGTCATTCCGGCTCTGGCCCCTACCCTGGATAGATCCCTCAAGTCTGACAGATCCCTTTGTCCAGTGAGAGCTTTACGCTACTACTTGGACAGGACCTCTGACCTCAGGCAAAACAAAGAGTTAGTCTTTGTCTCCTTCAAGAAAGGTTTTGATAGAGACATCTCCCCTGCCACCATCTCCTCATGGATCAAGCAGACTGTGATCCTATGCTATGAGCTCTCTGATCAGCAGGCTCACACCCTACACCAAGTCAAGGCTCATGATGTTAGAGCCTTTGCAGCTTCTAAGGCCTTCCAGGCTGGAGTGTCCTTAGAGCAAATATTGTCCGCATGCCACTGGAAATCACATAATACCTTCACGCAATTCTATTTGAAGGATGTGGCATGGGCGGATTCAGAGCTCTACCATTTAGGCCCTGTAGTGGCTGCTCAGCAGATCCACCAACAATCCAAGGCCTAGAGGAGATGTAAAATTGTGAATAGTGTATATACAGTTAAGAATTACAAAAAAAAAAAAAAAAAAAATGGAATGTGCTTCCTTCGGGAGGTCTTTACTGCTGTAGGACTGAACTCATCCCTCTCATCCTCTACCTCAGAGCAGGTCTGTACAAAAGAGGGGGGGGGGGAGGAACGAGGTTGATTCTGACGGTTAAACTCTAGATAACCGGATGATGATATTCAACCATGGCCGACAAGGTCATTGACTTTAAGTCTGACCGGGCCAGTAGGTTCTTTATCCTGAGTTCAATTCTTAAGTCCCTAGTAACTTGCCTGCCATCCAAGCGGTAGTTATTCAGCTATTGTCCATTGGATAGGATGTATTAACGCAATAAAATTGCAAATTTAATAAGTAAATTAAATTTTTATAAGTTAATACCCTATCCAATGGACACACAAGACCCTCCCACCGACCCCGCTAGCACTTTACTAGGGGTTTAAATTAGTTTAGACAACGAAAAAGATGCTATGACGTCACGCTGTCTAGACAGAAGGAAGTACGACACGCCACCTGGCAAGTGCACAAGTGCTCCGGACCGACCTGCTGGTGGAAACACAGGACGTCTTTTTCTGACGTTTGGCGGGCGGGTCTGCTCCGACCGGATAAGCTATTGTCCATTGGATAGGGTATTAACTTATAAAAATTTAATTTACTTATTAAATTTGCAAGTTTGTTTCTGCCTTTTATACTCCAATTTGGAGCTTCTGGGAAGAACCCCTTAAAAATTCCGTCCATCTGAGCAATTTTTCGACACATTTATACCAAACAAGTTCGAGCTTCTGAGAAAGCACATTTTTCTGGACATGAAGGTAAACACCATGTAGTTCTGGTCACGTGATGGGATCCAAATATTCAGCCTTGACTTAGTTTAAGAATTGTTTATTGGTCGACACTTGATCCTCATTTTTCCCAGAAATTCATCAAAAACTGTAATTATAATACCTACTGCACGTCTGGTTGTGGGGTTCTGTATGTTTCTCCAGTCCTGTCTGTTTGTCAGTACGGCTTGTCTGGACCTCCTACGGCTTGTCTGTTAGGGGTTAAGGGCTTGTCGTAGTACTGACAGTGCAATAAAAGCCCCCAACCCTACGTCTTGTCTGGGTATTCACCACGTCATGTCTGTAAGTTTACCATCCTGTCGGGGATTTCTTAACCGACTCATCACATTTTCGCGCCTTTTCTTTCTATGACCCTACGACTTTCACAACCGACCCTAGAGTCGTAGGGTCGGTTACAGGGTCGGCTCCAGTGGAACACCTGCATTAACTATGACACCACTGAGGTCCAAATTTAATTAGCCAACGAGTTTAATAAATGCACTTCACACTTTTTAAAAACTTTGTGGAACTGAAGAAAATAGTATGTGTTTTCCTCTAGCAAGGCTGTAAAACAGATGGGTAAAATTGTGTACCAGTTGCCTTAAGACTATTCAATGCTGAGACTTGTGTGTGTTTTGTGCAGATCTTTGGTAAGTGTAACAGAAGGTCAGACTGATACTGCCTATATTTTATTACTGATCAGATGTCTTTGTCAAATGTCTTCAAGTCTTCTATTTTCATGGTGAGATGCTACTCTGAATGGGACTTTTGTGGAAAGATGACTCTTAAATTGTCTCAAGCTTTCTGTTTCAGGAAAAATTGTGAATTTACTTTTGACTGGATGTTACACTTCCATCCCTTTCACCAGTCAGGGACATATTGACACCTTCCATAATATTACTGGCCAAGGAACACTGGCATTAACCATGCAATATCAGATTCAGGGTCACATTGGTACGAACCATCAGTATTTCCCAGCATGTTGCCATGGAATGGATTCAAACCCATTAACTCCCAACTGAGAGGCAAGGAATCATTGACCAAACTTAATGACCACTATGCTAGTGAATTTTTACTTTTCCTGGTTTTTATTTCTTGTTCACCGCATATCTTTTTACAGCTGCAACGCATTGCACTAACTCTTGCTCTGAACCAAAGTGCATGAACTTTTCTACAAAGGCCAAAGTTTGGTTTTGCCCCTAACTTTAAATTTAACCTATGATAATAGCAGCACAGGGTAGTACAAAGATATGTGTATGCCATTATTTAGGTGAAATACATAGTGTGGTGCATAATATATTGAATGTAACAATAATCCAAATGCAACATAAACTGGTCTTCTGTAAAATTTGAAATCCTTCATCTCACCTTTCTGAGATTTTCTGTAACTAAGTCTTTCGATTTAAAACAAAAATTCTCAATTCAACTGAGTGGCAGAAGTTGAGATTCAAACCACTGGAATTAATTATTGAGAGCTACGCTTCAGTGTTTTTGCCTTAAGGCTTGTTTAGCGTTTCCATGACGCTGATGGCTGATTACCCGATTCTTTTGCTAGCAGAACAGATAAAAAGCTATGTCAGCTGTGTCAGCTTTGTGCTTCAAAATACTTTATGATTGTGTAATTTACTATGTTCAGACAGGCACTTTGTTTACTGAACATATCCGTGAATATCTTTATAAAATTGGACCAAAAATAAGGTGTTTATGTTCATTTTAACTAGCTATGGCATATGCTGATGACAGACCTATAGATGAAAACACGTAACTTGTTTCAAATAAAAACAGGGGCCATGGTGGCACAGTGGTAACATACTCGCCTCCTAGCTTTGAGATCAGAGTACAAATGCCAGGCCCGACCTCAAGTGGGAAAGCTGGCAGTTGCTTGAGAAGAAATGACCAATTTTGGATCAGATTTTTTTTATTAACTAAGACTGGTATTCACAAAGCATTCGATCACATTTTGGATTAAATTTGATCCATGTACTTTAATGGACTAACTTTCAGATCATGGAGGATCTTTAAATCAGCAGCTACAGAGACAGAGAAACTAATGGTTCCATGAATATCATTGGAATTTTCAGTGCATTATTCAATGATAACTTGTTTTCCCTTCTTCTATCAGTTATTAAATAAAAGTTAATAGACAGAAAAGGTCTACATGTATGCTGTAAATAATTAAGAAAACTAAAAAGTGTTTTTATTTGGTCATCACCAAATTGTATGTCTATTTCAACAGAGCAATTTCTGAGGAAAAAAAGGATGGAGCGTTGACCTATCAAAAAATCGATAAATTAGGTCAAGGACAGTCAACAAACTATTTGTATTCCAGCACATGATAATTTTTCTCAGCTATAAAACCCACAAACAATTTTCTGGGAAAAAGAGAGATCAAGTGTCGACCAATCAAAAAATTCAGTCATTTCAAATTTTCAATTTTCACTGGCGTTTTTGTCAAAATCAAATTTAGAAATAGGTTGAACTATTTCTTATATCATATTAAAGTCCAAACCTGAAAATCATAACGAAAAAATGTCAATGTTGTAGTTCTGGTCACGTGAGGGGATTCAAATACTTAGTATTGACCTAGTTTTAGATTTGCTGATTGGTTTATTCTTGATCCTTATTTTCCCAGAAATCCATCAATGGCAATACTGACAGCAAGTCTGGTCATGGTGATTCTGTACACTTCTCCAGTCAAGTCAGTTTGTCACTACGGCTTGTCGTTACCTTATACGAATTGTCTGTTAGGGGTTAACATCTTGTCCTGGTACTTTCCGTCTTGTTGTGAAGAAAAGCTCCAAGTCAGACTGGGATCTAGATCCAGACAAGCCGAGATGCACTTGGTCCTGTCAGGTGATAAAACCAACCCAAATTTTTCACACCCTTTTTTTATGGATTTTTATTCCCGACTATCGAATTTTATAACCAACCATAGAGTTGTACAGTTGGTTGTAGGGTCGGCTCCACTGGAACACCCCCATAAAAGCCGCCGTTGGTTTGATGGAAAGATAGTGTGTATGTAGAAATTTTAGTTACTACAGATTTGAAATTTCACTACGAATTTATTTTAATTATCAAAGGTTACTAGCCAAAATAGCTAAAAGAAATATCTAGTAAAAATTTCGACAGTATGCCAAATGTACACCTAAAAATTAGATATTACATTGTAACAATTAAGCATATCACTATTGAAATCAATTCTTTGCATTTCTTTGAATAATGTTGTCATGGTGTGAGGATACATTGGTGCTAGGGCTGAAATACTGTTATCTGGCGGATTATTGTACTGCTGATATTCATCATATATTCACTAATAATATTTCTGGAAACATTGACAAAACATCCACAGACTGTCCTGTAAAGGAATATGATTCCTTCTTTTTACTTTTGGGTAGTTTTTTAAAACTTTTTTCTTAAGACCAGCAGTTATAGATTAACTACAATACAGGTGCATTTACTCCCGATGACTTAATTCAGTGTCAAAAGAGAACAAAAGATTGCGAACCCCCTTTATAAATTATTGGTAGGGGCAGCCAGCTATCTGAATAATAGATACTTTTGTTGATTACAATGGTCTGTGATTCCATGAGAATATATTCACTGAAAACAATTCTAATTTACACAATGTATCAAGGTAACTTTGCTTTTGAAACTTTAGCTCACAGAGGTTTGCCAGCAAGAGCAGGGGATGATAAGATTCTTTAAAAATAAGATTATCAAAGACACTAGTCACACCAGGTAAAGTGCTAACAATGGGCATTTTGTGGATACTGTGTACTGTCCAGTTTAATCTAGCCTTTGGCTGCATCAAACAAGGTAAGTAAGATTTCCCTGTTTAAAACATGGTAGTTCTTCCGCATGTTTATGGAGTTGTTCCACTGGAACCGACCTTGTAACTGACTCTATAACTCTAGGTTGGTTGCAAATTTCGTTGAATTTGGGATAAAAACCACTAAAAAAGCACACAAAAATGCTAGACTCAATAGGACATAGCACATGCTGGCTTGTCTGGATTAAGATCTTGACCTGACTTGGGGTCGGGATCATTTTCTCCATGACAAGCCGGGAAAGTACCGCCACAAGCTGTAAACCCCTGACAGCCAAGCCGTAGTAAGCCATACTGACAAATACAAGACTGGAGTATTTTCCAGACTCACTCCGACTGGACTGATTAATTCCTGGAGTCAGGATCCAGAGTTGGGATCTGTCCAACACTATATCATCCCCCTCTGGCTGACAAAAAACATCATTTGTCACCTCAAAGATGCCAGCTACGGATCTTTCCACATAACCTTAGGGGAATTTTGGTTTTTATTGAGTTTCATATTTTAATTTGCATCATGTTTGGCAGACAGAGAAGTACACGGATGAACCCAGCACCACCACCTGCCCTACAGCCACCACCACAACCACAGCCCCAGCCAACCCCCAGGAGAAGAAGAAAGCCACCAAACCCCTGGGTCATGTCCTGGATCCTTCAAAGACAAGAAAAAGGATGCTACAGCAACCTCCTGGCTGACCTCATACACACCAACATCCCAGGATACCAGAATTTTGTCAGGATGCCACCCGACTTTTTACCTCATCGAAGAACGCATACACTACCACATCAAGAAGTCAGTCACCAATTTCAGGAAGCCATTAGAAGTTGGACTGAAAATGGCAATAATTCTGAGACACTTGGTCACTAGAGAGACTTACACCTCCTTACAGTATTGCTGGCTGGTTGGCTGAACCACCATCTGCAAATTTGTCCCCCAGGTCTGCCGAGTCGTCTTTGCTGAATTCCAGGACAAATATTTGCGCTGCCATGATAGCCCTGATGAGTGGAAAAGGGTGGAGGAGAAGTTCAAAAGCAGCTGAAATGTCCCCCATGCTGTAGAGGCAATAGACGGGAAGCATATCACCATGAAGGAGCCAAAGAAAGCAGGCAGTGACCATTACAACTAGGGTTTCTTTTCCCTGGTTCTCCTGGCCCTGCTCAATGCAGAATACAGATTCCTGTGGATAGACTGTGGGTCAAGTGGTTCTTGCTGAGATGCATAGATTTTCAACAGAAGTGATTTGAAGGAGATAATCGAAGATGGCAGCTTGGGGCTTCCAGCACCGGAAGGGAGGGCCAGATTTGCACTACTTCTTGCTGGGTGATGACGCCTTTGCCTTGATGCCATGCCCAGTAAACATTGCAAACGTTTATAAGCGTTTAGTAAACCTATAAACGTTTTTAAAACCAAATATAAACCTAAATATTGACAATTATTCAATATTATGGTTTCATAAACGTTTCAGCAATATTAGTTTGGTATATAAACATTTAAACCATTTTTAAACGTTTTACAAAGAGTGAAGAATATCTTAAACTAATTTTATTTTGGATGATGATGTCAGCACAGCCATTTTGAAGAGAAACTGGAGAAATATTTCTGTAAGTATATCTTGCTGTATCACTGTTGTTTGAAGCCATAATTAAATTCTAAGTAGAGATATAAAAGTATATAACATCATAGATTGCACTTTACAAGGTCAAATTGATGTAAACAGGGTAATTATTCATAAAATGATGTTTGTTTACATTCTCCCTTGAATCATCCTGGATACTTGAACCTATAAAGGTAGTGTAGTTTTGTGTAATATTCCTTACAGAGCAAAAACATAAAACATTTATAAACATTTTTAAACGGTGTACAAATGTTCATAAATGTCTATGTATTAGCGTTTATAAATGTTTATGCTTAAACGTTGATAAACGTTTATAGGCAAACGTCTAGGAGCCCATCATTTTAAACCTTAAATAAACCGTTCATAGTTAGCTTTATAAAAGTTAAAAAACGTTTGTAATGTTTACTGGGTGGATGGTGAAACCCTACAGTGGAAGGCAATTCACAAAAGAAGGAAGAATAGCCAACAAAGGGATCTCCAGAGGCAGGAGGATGGTTGAAAATGCCTTTGGAATCTTAGTGAGCCAGTTCAGGGTACTACTGGGCAAAGGCCAAGGGTTGTCAGGGAGTGTTTATATATGTGATGTTGCACAACATGCTGAGGACATACCAGGGAGGAGCAGACAGGGCACTAACCCTAGCAAATAATGTAGCAGCCCTATAAAATGAACAGGTGGTGTATGTACCTAATAAGAACTACAGGTATCCTTCGAGGGAGGCCAAACAATGAGAACTGCTGACAGACTACTTCAATCACATGGGGGCAGGAGAACAGGATCTGAGATGTGTCAACCAACAAGCTGGAAGCTGGTATCTATCAGTCCTTTTCAGGAATACTATCAGTCCTTTTCAGTATTACCCAATTATTCCAAGAACTTTTATTTAACCTGGTGTTGCTCTAATTTCCAACAAATTTCCAAACAAAATACAATCCATTTCCAGCAAGATTCAAAATTATTTCAAACTAAATCACAAGTCCACTGTTTAAAACATTTAAAAATTATTTTCTGGCAAATTTTGAAGATATTTTAAAGTTAAAAATAACCCAAATCCTAGGGGAAACTAAAAAGTTTCTCAAAGGGTCAAAGGTCACAAGATTAAATGGTCAAAATACTTCCCCAAAAGTCAAACCTTCTTCAAAGTCTAAGTTTTTTTTTAATTTTTAATTTCTTTGAAGTTTTTAAAACTTATTATTATTCTTTAAAAGTTATTATAACAAATGTATTTTTTTCTTAGTTCAAAATCTTTTAAGATTATTTGTAAAAAATTGAAGTTTTTTTAATTGCAGTGGTTCTACTGCGGCTACTGTTTAGCATCAACTGATTGCAGAGGAGGCTGAGCATAGAACTGGGCTAGTGGCTGCTGATGTTCTTGCTGTGAGGCGGTGGTGGTTGGAGGAGAGGCTGCTGCTGCTGGTGGTTGCTGGTGGCCCGAGGAATGATGACAGCATGGTTCTCATCTGTGTGAACTGGTCCATGACCTGGTGGTCAACTGAAGAGAGCCCTGTGGTGGGGCTTGTGACTTGTTGAGGCTGTAATGTGGTGTCTGTTGACCACATGCTGATCTCCATACTGTCTGTGTCGGTTGAAGCTGAAACACTGGCCTCTCCAACCTGGGACTTACTACCTCATTAATCCAAATTCATCTTGTATTCAGTTCTGAAGTTCCGCCATCTCTTTCAGGGCCTGTCTGATTGCATCAGCTTGCCGTAACGTGTCCTTTGCGACTCAAACCAGGTCTTGCAAACCTTGACAGACAGCTTGCGACTGTTGGCAAGCCCTTCCCAGAGACACTCCTTCCTGGCTTTGTCCTGGAAATGTCCATTAGCCTTGTCATACAACTCCTTGTGGTCCTTCACAAAGTCTACAATAGACTCCTCATCTGAGTCCATCAGGTAAATGTTGGTCATGTGCCTCCTCTTGTATTGACTGTGATGTTCACTTTTCTCCGTCCTGGACCTTTTTTTTCTGCAACTCCTTCTTTTGGGAGTGTGTGTTGGTCAGCTTACGCTGACTAACTTTCTGGATGTGGATTCCTGATACCAAGACAGGAAGGCAAGTTTTTCAAGACAACATGGAAACAGTATAGGACAAATCGGGGAGTATAAACAACAAGCCATAGAGATCCATGACAGGGCGGTTTCAAGGTTGGCAGAGCCACAGTCCGGATACAGAGTCATGGAGAGTCAGTGAAATATTAAACATGTTTGATTTTTGCCGATCCACCATGACAAGATGGAAAACTACAACCGACCCTAACCGACCCTAACCAACCCTGTACAACATTGCTCCCGACCCTTGAAAAAAAACCTAGTTACCAACAAATCAGCTCCAGTGGAACACCCCCATTAGGGTTTTACGTCCCATTCAACAGCCAGGGTCATATTAGGACTCGTTCACAGCATTTGCCACTTCTGGGAGTCGAACCTACAAAGAGATGACAGCCTATGATTAGATGTCAACCTTGCTTACAACTAGGTTAATGAGGACCTTAAATATCCAACAGCCCTATTTTACCTTTCCTTGTTTTTGGGAGGTGAACATAAACCCATAAATGCCAGAAATCTCTAAATGGCTGCAATTACTACCGAACCTAACTCAAACCATGCACACACACAAAAAACAACAACAAAAACAACAACCATGTCCCTGAACCAATACAGATTGGCTTCCCAGTTCTTTGACATTCAAAGTAATCTGTTGATTCTAAAAATCAAAGTCGACCTTTAACATCTCGTTTAACAGCCAAGGTAGTAATGACTGTGTCAAAAACAGCAAGGAAAGCCTCCTGAAAATACAGAATCACTGTCGAACACAATCATAACTGCTGTCAAACATGCAGATGTACTCCAGAATCATGCCCTTTCCAACAATTGTATTATGAAAAGATCAAAATAGGATGGAAAAGAGAGAAGACTGTCAAAAGATGATAGGTCATTACTTATGCAAAATAAGAAAGATCTGGAGTCACAGATGATTAGGAGAGTGGCGAAGCCATGCAACACTGTCCCTCTCGTAAGGAGGCGACACTCTACCCAGGAGCCTACCATGGGTTTTTGTTCAGAAGATGATTTAGCACAATTGTGTTTCAAAATATGAGTGTTTTTAGCACATGCTAACCTAGATGTTTCTTGACGGTTGACCTTCTTCTTGGTGACCTTCATCTTAGATCGTAACAAATCATCCAAATAGGTCCCCTCACTACCAGAATTATCAGAGGATGATATCCCTACTAACACCAACAATGCACTGATGACTTCTGACTCTTCCGAAGCTGCTTCAGAGTCTTTAGAAGATTTACTGGTAACATTGATGTTGCATTGTATATTGTATTGCGTTTTAATACTCAGTGCAGGGGGCCACGGTGGCAGAGTGGGTTTGGTTCATGGTTCTACCTCCAGTGGGAAAGCTGGTAGTTGCTTGCCATTGGTTGGCAGTTTACAGAACAGAACCTTGACCAACTGTATGTACTGGTTTCCCCTGCCCTTCCATCTACCCATCATGATATGACCTGTACAGAGTTGAAAGCGACGTAAAACCCCAAATAAATGAATAAATAATATACGCAGTGCAATATCTCCATATACTACAAGTCTCAACACGCTATTTAACCCATCTGGCTGAACAAAGTATATGCATTCCCCTAACTGAAAGACAGAGGCTCAAGGATTACCATTTATCAACATCCTTGAGGTTCTTTAGCCTGCCACTGGGGATAAGCCCCAATGACAAAGGACTGCCATTTGAAGTGGTCATCAGAGCCATCAGATCTTTTACCTGGGTTTGTGTCCCTAGGTGAGTGTGTTACCCACCAGGCCACAGTGGCAGACCCTGTACGTCAGTACTGCTCACGTCAGGCGATGTGGGCGAGGGCAATGACGCCTTAGTTGGTTTCAGGGTCAAATTTTTCCTGGAAGTTGACTTACAGTTCGTAGATGACCCCGATGCTGCCTCCTGTCCAGAAATGTCCTTTTAATTGCACACTACCATGTCGTGGGTGGGTTGTGTTTATTAAAATTTTTATTTTTAGCCATTTTTATCTACATTTTTATCTTAAGTTTACTGAAGACATACACAGATACCTCAGCATCTAACAATCTGACAGCTCCAGGCTTAAATCGCTTTTAAAAGCCAGCACAAGTAAATAGGGTAGACCATCCCTCCAATCTGGCCTAGAAGGCCAAATCAAGCATGGGGTTGTCAAATTGGTCCCAACAACTCAGCAGCAACACACAACAGTCAATCACATGGCCATTTCATATGCAACAGTCAACCATATAGGCATTTCATATACAATCTGGTTTCCAATAAATACAAAGAATATATATCACTAAATGACCATCAATTAAAAAAATTTTAAAACATGTAAACTGCAATAAATATAACATGACTCAAAGTTCAAATAAATTACTTCTTTTAACTTTCAAACTATAACTGCCAAGGATGCTGTATTTATATTTTAAGCGTCAAAAGAGCCATGCACTGATAAACTGACTTCTAGTTGTGAGGGCAAGCAATCAGTAACCGAGGCAATTCGTCTCACCAGAGCATTAGGCCCAATGGCCACCAGGGCTCAAGGTAAAGCCCAACAATAGTCTCCCAGGTGGAAGCAACTTGAACGGCATTTGTCCATTGCATTTTGATGGGCTTTGATAGCTTTTTTGCAACTCTGCATTTGCAATTCACTGTTAAACCATGGTTTGTAGCTGCCAGTTGGCTGCCCAGTTTACTTAGGCACACCTTTTGTGGCTATGTCATTTAATTTCTTTAAAAGAGCAGAAATTTTTTGTAAACAATGCCTATTAATATCTAAAGAACACTGAACTTTGAGTTTTTGCCAATTGGCCTTTTTAAAATTAGAAAATGGTCACTGCCATACTGATTGGAAAGAATCTGTCATGCAAAATCGAGAGAAACAGATTATCATTAAGGAAACCAATATTTGAGGATTCAAGAATATGTTTAACTTTATTGCCTAAACTATTGGATGAGGAACGACCTCCTAAATAACTCTATGCATTAAAATCCCCAATAAATAGAAAAAGTGTAGGTAACTGGTTGACTACATTATCAAGATAACTATAAAATTTGGGGGAATATATACATTAGATACAGTTATAGTTTTATGCAGATATACCTTTACAGCAACTTCCTGGACGTTTGTATTTAGACTAAGAACCTTATGGTGTAGACTTTCTTTTAAAAAGGAGCAGCCACACCAGTTGCGGTCCAATCAACTTCTGGCACATGTTTTAAAATAATGATCAAATCCTCAAAATGATAAAATTGAAGATTTGAGGACAATCCAAGGTTGTAGAAATAATATCAGGCGAAGTTCTAGAATTTTTTCTGTCCACCAGTTGAGAGTTTTGTATTGCAATAATGTAGTAGTTATTTGTTACCATTGCTCGATGTTTACCCTCAAGCCCAAGAAGAGGATATCATAATAGTGTGGAGTTGAGTCCTACATACTGATAAAAGAGATACATCAGCATTATACTAGAACACATAAAATGAACCTTGATTGACCTGTTAAGCAGCTGCCTTCTCGATACTCCATATAAAATCACAAACAAACCATTAACAACAAAAAAACAACTCACAAGCATAACTGTTTGGACTTTCAGTATCAATACAGCATCACTAATGTGAAGCTATAGGGTTTGGCATTACCATTTGATTGATTGAGCCAGGCCATCTTAACCTTCCGACTAAGTGAAATTAAGGCCAAAGCTGTCTATTACCTCCTCATTGCTGCAACAAAATATTGGCTCATCAACCAGAATGCTCTCTTTCACTGATATGGAACACAACCCACAGCAATTAGGCTGTCCCCATTTATTCATCTCTTATAACATACAGGAAGATACATTGGGCCTGTTCTACTTCCCTGGACCCACAGGGGTGGGGATAAAGACTACTAGAACTACTTGGAATAGCCCTCTACCCATTTTAGGTAGCAAGTCCTTTACGTCTTAGGTTGTGTGAAAGTCAGGGGTCTGTCAGACTGGAGCTGACTCTAGGGTCAGTTACCTGAGTCGTAAATCAGGAACAAAAATCTAGAAAAAAATCACGGGAAAAATATGGGTCAGTTTCACCTCCCTGACAGGACGTAGTACATCATGGTTTGTCTAGATCTAGATCCCAACCTGACTTGAGATCAGACTGCTTTTCTGCACTACAAGATGTGAAGCTATGAGGACAAGCCGTAGAGGTACAACAGATAAGTCGTAGCTATAGTGACAAACTTACAAGGGTGGTCAAGTTTACCAACTCACTACAAAATACTTAATATTTGGGTCCCATCACGTGACCAAAGTACAACATTGACACTTTTATTTGTGGTTTTCAGGTTTGGCCTTTAACCTTATATATAAGAAATAAATCAACCCATTTCTAACTCTGATTATGACCAAAAAAGCCACTTCAAATAGAAATATTCTGGACGTAAGAGTAAAACATGCTGTATTTCTGGTCACGTGATGGGATACAAATATTTTGTTGGCTGTGCTTGACTTAATTTATCGATTTTTTAATTGGTCAACACTTAATCTCCTTTTCAAAGAAATTGTTCCGTTGTAATAGGCCGAGAATTGCAAATTTAATAAGTAAATTAAATTTTTATAAGTTAATACCCTATCCAATGGACAATAGCTTATCCGGTCGGCGCAGACCGGCCCGCCAAACGTCAGAAAAAGACGTCCTGTGTTTCCACTGGCCAGGCCGGCCCAGTGCTGTGCACTCGCCAGATGGTGTGTAGTACTTCCTTCCTGTCTAGACAGCGTGACGTCATAGCATCTTTTTCGTTGTCTAAACCTATTAGACCCCTAGTAAGCTGATAGCGGGGTCGGAGGGAGGGTCTTGTGTGTCCATTGGATAGGGTATTAACTTATAAAAATTTAATTTACTTATTAAATTTGCAATTTTATTGCGTTAATACATCCTATCCAATGGACAATAGCTGAATAACTACCGCTTGGTCGGCGGGTAAGTTACTAGGGATTAAAAGTTGACACTTATGTCAGAGATTGTAATAATCTCTCCTTTAGCCTGGGTGGACCTTGAAGTCAAAAACACCCTTAAGGCTATGGTCGAATATCATCATCCGGTTGTCCGGAATGGAACCGTCAGAGTCGACCTTGCCCCCCCCTTTTTTACAGACCTGCTCTGAGGTAGGGGAAGAGAGGGATGAGTTCAATCCCATAAAATAACACCTCCTGGAGGAAGTACGTGAGAGATTTTTTTTTTTTTATTACTTCTTAACTAAATGTGCAATATATACAAATATGTACCAGTATTTACATATGTACAGATCTCCTCTAGGTACCAGTCTGTTGGTGGATCTGCTGAGCAGCCACAACCGGTCCAAGATGGTAGAGCTCTGAGTCAGCCCAAGCCACATCCTTCAGGTAGAATTGGGTGAAGGTATTATGAGATTTCCAGTGGCAGGCTGCTAAGATCTGTTCTAAGGAAACTCCCGATTGGAAGGCCTTAGAGGCCGCAAAGGCCCTGACATCATGAGCTTTAACTTGATGTAGGGTGTGGGCCTGATGATCAGAGAGCTCATAGCATAGGATCACAGTTTGCTTGATCCATGAGGAGATAGTGGCAGGGGAGATGGCTTTGTCGAAACCCTTCTTGAAGGAGACAAAGACTAACTCCTTGTGTTGCCTGAGGTCTGAAGTCCTGTCCAAATAGTAGCGCAACGCTCTGACTGGGCACAGGGATCTGTCAGACTTGAGGGATTTATCTAGAGTAGGAGCCAGGGCTGGTATGACCACGGGGGCTACACTCTCTGGACCCTCCTTGGCCAGCTGGTTCTTAGAGAGAAGGCTGGGGGATGGAAAAAGAGACACCTTAGACCAGTCCGACTGGTGCCTGATGTTCTTATGCTGCCATGCGTGGATCTCACTCCGTCTTTTACCAGAGCCCAGGGCCAAAAGGAAAACAGTCTTGAAGGTCAGATGCTTCAGAGATGCCTCCCTAAGTGGTTCGAAAGGAGCCTTTGTCAGCTGGTGTAGTACCAGGGAAAGGTTCCAGGAGGGTATTCCCCTCCGCCCTTTGGGTCTGTCTCTGTGGAAACTTTCCAAGAGACGAGTGAGGTTATCATTTTTGCTGATATTGATTGGTGTATCACCCAGTTTATCAGCAATGGCAGATCTGTATCCATCAATGGTGCTGGGCTGTAACTTCCTGTCCTCAAAGAGGTACATTAAGAAGTCAGCCACTGCCTTTACAGGTGGTGACCTGAAGTCCACCTGATTAGTGTCGCACCACTTTGTAAAAATGGTCCACTTTGCCTCATAGACTGATCTGGTTGACTTTCTTTGAGGAGCCTCAATTCTTGCTGCCACTGCCTCAGAGAAACCCTGTTCTTTGATTTTTGAGGCTCTAGGAGACAGGCATGGAGGTTTAGATTCGTCAGATTTCTGTGAGGGATCTGATTGAAAGGCTGTGTTAGAAGACTGGGCAGGTTGGGCAGGCTGAGAGGGATCTGACTGGACATGGTCACTAGGTCCCAAAACCAAGGCATGTTGGGCCATCCGGGAGCAATCAGAATGAGTCTCTTGCACGGGGAGTCCAGTAGCTTCTCCACCACTTTGCCCAATATAGCAGTTGGTGGGAAGGCGTATGCATCCAGATCGTCCCATGGCAGGGTGAGCGCATCCACTGCTATAGCCAGGGAGTCCGGTACCGGAGAGACAAACTGAGGTAACTTGTGGTTGAACCTCGTGGCAAATAGGTCTATTTGAGGCCGGTGCCATTGATTGCATAGTTGTTGGAAAACTTCCGGAAGGAGGGACCATTCTGTTTGGATGGTCTGACCCAGCCTGGATAGCTTGTCTGCTATCACATTTAAATGGCCTGGGATGTGTCTGGCTTTTAGAGTCACTTGTCGCTGGGAACACCAGGTCAAGATTCTCCACAGTAGGGCACACAGTGGGCCTGACCTCATGCCTCCTTCCTTGTTTATGTAAGCTACCACTGTAGTATTGTCGGTTGCCACCAGAACCATTTTGTCTACACAAAGGTCTTGAAACTCTTTGAGGGCCAGGAAAACCGCTTTGAGTTCTAGATAATTTATGTGCAGTCTGCTTTCCGGCAACGACCAGGTCCCTCTTGCAGTGAGCTCGTTTAAGTGAGCGCCCCACCCTTCTTTTGATGCGTCTGTAAATATCTGCAGAGCATGTCTTACTGGGTGTAGTGGTTGGCCTTGAAGCACATTGTCTTCCTCTAGCCACCATTGTAAATGGGGGTGTAGGGACCTTGGTAGGGGAATAATCTTCTCTAGAGATTCTGGTACCCTCCAGTTGTTCTTGAGATGCCACTGTATGGGTCTCATGTGCAGTCGGCCGACCTGTTTTTTTGTGTGGCTGTTAGTAGGCCTATCAGGGACATGAACTGCCGGACCGGACAGACCGGTAACGACAGGAGTAGTTGTATCCTGTCCTGAAGGCTTTGCCACCGGTCCGGGGTCGGCCTGACCCGGCCGGACCGGAGGTCGAACTGGTAACCTACGAAGTCGAAGATCTGTTTGGGTTCCAGCTCTGATTTTTCTAAATTCACCAGCCACCCTAGGTTCTGGCACATTTTGATCAGGACTTGGGTATGGTGGAGACAAGTTTCGCGGGATTTGGCCCTCACCAACCAGTCGTCTAGGTACTGGTGGATTCTTATACCCCTGTGTGTGGCCATCAGTTTCACCTCCTTTGCGACCACAGTAAACTCCAAGGGTGCTGTGGACAGTCCGAACGGCAGAGCCTTGAACTGGTATGTTCGCCCTTGGACGTGAAATCTCAAATATTTCCTGGATTGTTCCTGTATTGGAATATGGAAATAGGCATCCTGAAAGTCTACGGATGTGACCCATTTCCCTTGTTGGAGTGATGACCTGATGGTTTCCGGTGTCTCCATCTTGAATTTCTCCACCTTGAGGAAGAGATTGAGGTTGCTTAAGTCCAGTATGGGTCTCCATTTGTTGTTTGGTTTGGGTACTAGGAATAGCCGATTGAAGAAACCCAGAGATTTTTGGTTTTGTACTATTTCCACTGCATTTTTGTCGGTAAGCTGATGCAATGCCTCCATCAGGTAGCTGTTCCTGTGGGGATTTACATAACAGCTCACGACAGTTGGGAATCTTACTAGCTTGGGGCGGATCCGGAACGGGAGAGTGTAACCCTCTTTCAGGATTTGAACCACTATGGGGCTGGCGCCCAGGTCCTGCCAAACTTGCCAAAAGTTTTGAAGTCTTGCCCCTACAGGTAGATTTAGTACAGCATTCGAGGCATTTGTTACAGTTTTGACATAAGGTAATTGAGTGACACATGAAACACTTTGCACAGATTTTAATTTGCAAACTGGTTGAACATAACATTCTGCCAACCCAGGACTTATGCCTTTCCTTTGTGGCAGCCCGGGTGCAGAAACTACAGAATTTACAGCAAGAGGGTTTACATTTGACTGAGTCTTTGTACAAGGAATTAAAGTCCTTTGATTCAACTCTTTTCTGCTTCCGGTCAGTCTGCTTGGAAACAAGAATTTTACAGGGTAATTGTCATTTATAAGCAGACTGACCCTTGGCCTGACGCGAGGAAAACTTTCCGGCCTGCATTCTGCTCTTTTTCTTGAACTGTCGTCCCAGGTTTTTCCAGGCTGGTTTTGAAGACTTATTGTTGTAGGCCGGTCGGTCGGTTCTCTTGTAAGGGTGATAACGAGATTCCTTACGATTGGATGAGCCTGCATGAGAGTGTCCTCTCTCTTCAAATTTGGAGATGTCATCCTCTGCTTTCTTCAATATGGTATCTGGAAAGAGAGTTGCAGATTCCATAGGTGCTTGACGAAGGGCAGCCAAGGTATCCGGTTTAAGTCCGGTCTTCATGTGTGCTAAATAAGAATCCCTTCAGGCCAGAGTAAAATTGCACATACAGACGAAGGCAAAGTCAGATAAGTGTTCCATAGTCTTTGCCATGCACTGTGTAATGGAAGAGTTAAAAGTCATGAGATACTGCAACTCCTCCGTAGCCCCACCGACCTTATCTGCCGATTTGCCCTTGCTGTGCTCAGATTGTAAAATCTTCAGTTGAGATGCCATACTCTGTTGAACTTTGCTTACACACTGGCTAAGACCTGCGGCCTGATTGCATATATAAGTTGCTTCCCGGGCACTCTTCTCCCATCACCTCAAGGTGTCTTGATACGAGATGGAGGAGCCGGTGAGGTTAAACCACTGGGTCTAGAGACCCTACTAAATGAACTGTTCAGCTTTGCAGCTTCTGAATGCCAAAAGGAAACACTACCGGCTGGCTTGTCCTGGCCGGGATGTAGGCCGTACCACTTCCCTTGTGATTTGCCATACTTCACAAATTGATCTTTCTGGAGATCTCCAGTCTCCGAACTTCTAGAGGGGTAACCCTGCACCAAAGTTACATTTAGTCGGTCCATCTTGCGACACAACCAGTCGTCTGTGGGTAAATTTACGCTAGTCTTTCCCGTCGGTTGTTGCTTTGGTGCTGCGAATGGGTTATCCTCAGAGCTTGATAAAGCGGAGTCGACCTCCGGAATGTGAGTCCATCCCATGAACGATCTAACCCCACTCATGGTCTCTCTATAATTCTGCTCTTCCGACAATAAGTGATCAGTTTCTGTAAGTGATAAGTCCTGTTCTACATCTGAAAGTTCCCCTTCCTCCGTTCTGTCTACCTTAACCGGGAGAGATTCGGAGTCAGAATCAGATAAAACGTCCATGTCAGACTCTGAAACTTGAAGAGTGACCTCAACACCAGATGTAGACGCTGGAGGGTGTTCCACCGGTCCGGCAAGGGACTGGTCGGTGATAGGAGGTCGGTCCGGATGAGGTCGGAGTGAAGCTGGCTGAGCAGTTGAAGAAAGGTCGGTGGATCTGGCCAGTGCAAAGAAAGGCTCAGACGTATCCAAGGCACCCGCCGGTGGGGGTTTCACAGGTGTAACCTTGACCGACTGGAAAGCGGGTGTAGGTTGACTGATGGTTTTGGAGAGCAGCATGGCTTCAAGTCTGCTAAACCTTTCGGACCATTTAAGGTCCATGGCTTCAAGCTTGGTGTCCGTAGAAGGGGCTGAAGATCTAGCCGGTGAGGAATGTCTTTTCTTAGACGATTTCCCTTTGGTCACTTTAGCGTCTGGTGTCTGGTCAGATTTCATAGCTTTCGCAGCCTCAGGGGTGCTACTCACTGCTTCAGAACTCTTAACGGCTTTCTTGATTTTCGCACCCGCAGGGGTGGTACTCATCTCTTCTGAGTTCGCTGCTTCAGTTTCACTAGCTAGACCAATGACTGACACAGATGAAGGGTCAATAAGCGTAGTACTGGAATCTTCTAAGGCCTTAGCCTCACGCTTTTCTTTTTTCTTTTGATACTGTGGGGTGGCTAATTTTGCTTTCTGTTCCTCTGTGAGAACGTCACAACTGATACAAGGGAGATCTTTAACACAGTTATCTTCACCTTTTTTCTTGTCCCTGCAACGAGCACAGACTTTATGTCTGTCATAACCTGCCATAATATGGCCACACAGCCCCCTTCGCTGTCCTGGTGAAGACATAGTAGATCTCTAATATAAGTACTATGAAATGAAATATGTTAAAACGTCCCAAAACAGAAATAGCCACCATAAAATATAAAATTGAGAATTAAATTCAAAATCCTTGTGCACTTGCACGCGCCAAATGAAAAAGATGCTATGACGTCACGCTGTCTAGACAGGAAGGAAGTACTACACGCCATCTGGCGAGTGCACAGCACTGGGCCGGCCTGGCCGGTGGAAACACAGGACGTCTTTTTCTGACGTTTGGCGGGCCGGTCTGCGCCGACCGGATAAGCTATTGTCCATTGGATAGGATGTATTAACGCAATAAAATGTGATTATTATGTGACCAGATAAAGACACCTTTTCAGGTATCTTAATATTTGCAACATATATGTGGACCTTTTCTACTGGTTAACCTCAAAATTGTGATTACTTGTACTGTTTTCTCCCACTCTTAACATAATTTTTTTTTCATATTTCTAACCTCTATCATACTGGAAATGAACTGCAAAAGAGCAAAGATTTAAGTGACAAAGCCAAACCGGTTTCATGACTGGAAGTGATAAGGACAAGAATGGCAGTGATAAGAAAAGCTGGTTTCCAGGTGGGCAAAGCCACGGTTGGGGTCAAGAGTTGTGGGGAAAGGGGGGGGGGGGGTGTTGGTGTTATATCAAACATAATCGATATGTTGTCGACCCACCTGGTGAAGCCTGGAAACCACAACTGACACTAATTGACCTTGTAAACATTGGTCCCAACCTTCGAAAATCCTTTGTTACCGCCAAGATGGCCCCAGTGGAACACCCCTATCACATTGGGATGTTCAGGAGTGTTCAGAAGAATTCCTGGGACCTGACAATATCCTTGCAGAATTGTGTATATGGAGGCACTCTTTCAGTCTAAGTTTACTGAACATTATTCAGCAAAAAATAATAATAAGATTTTCTATGTAAAATATAAAATATGTAAATCTTCTGGTACCGAAAAAAAACTCACATGGTTCATGTTAAATGAATTAAAATGATTATACTGTTTGAAAATACATTTAGGTCTTCCAATGTATCGAGGTTGTTATGGTGATAGCCAGAACAGAGACTTGCCTCATCTTGGATTTAATTCTAATAGCTTGACCGTTGAAGACTGCATCAGTTACTGTGAGAGAAAGGGTTTCATATACAGTGGATTGCAGGTGAAAAATACATTTTCTTTGATAGGAAAACTTCCTAAATGATATCTCTGAAAATTCATCACTAGTTGACAATTGGTAATGCTAGTTATGCATGCTAAGTGGCATTGGTGAATATATATATATACATTCCTGTCTGTATGTCCCGAGTGCCACAGACCATGCAAATTAACACAAACACTAAAGTTTCTGTTAAATTCTATTCAAGCTAGACACATTGTGCAGTCTTTTTTTGCAGTTTATTTATATATTTTGCAATAGCTTCAAATGGATATGTTTTTCACTGATATCGACTTATACTGTCATTTAAAAGCAACACCCATGAGGGTGGGATATTGTCGCATATTTTATTCTCACAGTAAAATTAATAACTGGACTTAAATATCATGGCATCCTATTAACAGCTTCTCAACATGTTTTATTGGTTCTTAAAGATAGGAACACACTGTTTCTGTGGTAATACATTTGGGAAATATGGTGAGCTCCCAAAATCCAGCTGCCCAGGACGTTGCTCAGGAAACCCTGAACAAGAATGTGGTGGGGTTTGGAGAAACAGCATTTACACACGTAAATATAAACCAGATAATATTTTATTTATCATCACTGTTTGGTTGAGTAACTTGGCACATGACTTAATCTGGCACACAGACTAATGGTCAGCAACTGGTTGTTTATCATCGGCAACACTTGCACATTTCTGGTGATCAATACCATATAATGCCCCACATTCCTGGTGATCAATACCGTATAATGCCCATTTTCCACCAAAGGATTAATCACTGATTGATCCTGGGACCCTTAATCCTTGAGAGTCTATGAAAAAAAATCTGAAAAATGGGCGGGAAAATGGAATCTTGATCCAGCTGTGGAATCAAACACAGATCGTCCTCAGTAAGCCTTGGGAAGCCTCAGACAAGTCACGATTTTTCCCTGACTATGAGGCAATTAAGCCACATTTGTGATCAGTTTCAACCCTGATCCTGGCGGGGATATACCGAGCGGGTCTCAGACTGGTCTGAGGATTCCTCAGGCATCCTGGAACTAATAACAGGGCGATTTTTGTTAATGTCTGGGACTAAGTCCAGGCCTCCTGGAACTGAGGGTCCTGGGATTAAGAGTTGCAGGACCCCTCAGATAACATAGGATTGTGTGAATTTGGGTCTCAGGAGGATATTCATACTGACCACAACAGACTCAAACAGACTGTCCAGGACTCTGAATCCAATTCCCCAAAACTCTTAATCGGGAGCTTTAGTCTTTTGGTGGAACAGGGGCATAAGGGAGCCGAAGTAACTACGTACATAAATCAAACTGTCTTTCGGGAATGTTCATATGCAAATCCTAGAAATCTATGTAACACACACATCTCTCAAGATATTTATGGTGTCAATTCCAAGATTTGTGAAAAGGTGGTGAAAAATTATATTCTCGCCCTGACAAAGGACTGTGAAAAGTTCATTGTTTGATTTTATGTGGACTGAACGCATTTATAAGTAGAAGAAAGAATCAATTATGATCCTATATTTTGACACTTTTTGAACTCTAAACCTCTATATCTTGACTTTTGCTCAACATATTTTAACATCTAATAGCTCATTAGATAGGTATGTCTCTTAGCTATAATGTGCTGATGTTTCATTTGAATCGTTATGTTGAAAATATATGAAGATCATAATTTTATCATGACAAGTAGTGCAACACCAGTGAATCAATTAATGAGCCTAATTTGCACTGTGTGAACCTTGGCTGTGATGTGGGAGTTTTTAATGGACTATCACACTTTACATGAATACTATATATGGAAACCTGAGTAGATTTAGTAGTGTACTATGTGGGATGAACATATTTGTCATAATATTGGTTCACAAACGCACATGTACATATATTTATAAAACTGTTTTCTGTTTGAAGTGTACTGTAAAGGTAAGACTATTTAGATCAGGAATAAACATGGGTAAAGAGAAGAAGAAATATACTGCAGAAGCCATCAAGAAGGCCAAAAGGATGGTATGGCAAGGAATTTTTTTTTTTCAATAGTTTATTAAACAAAGAACGGAAAGAACATAGAGTTTATACATACATATAAAATATTATACAAATAAGACAATTTCAGACAAAATACAAGAACAAGTGTGAACAAAATATATGCATGAAAGGATTGGACTTAGGTAGAAAAATAATTAACAAAACTGTGTTAAACCAAAAGCAATTTATAAAAGGCCACTTTAATCTTGCCCCTATCTGTTATAACAGGGCAACCATCTTCTTCAATTTGGACTAATACTTTGACTTTTTCTTTTATTAAACCAAGGAGTTCAACATACAAGAGACTTTTATTTTTGTTTCTTTTACCATTTATGTAATATTTTACATACATTATAATACAGTTCAACACGTCAAACAATGGGTCTTCTGTTAATGGTAAGCCAAAAATAACTTCACAAACAGTAAATTTAAATTTTACTTGTAACTTTTCATATATCCAATCCCCAATTTTGATCCATAGTGTCATACTGTCTTTACACTCATAAAGGTGGTGCTGAATGGTATCAATTTTTTTACAGTAAATACAGAGTGGTGAATCCTTGATGCCCCATTTATGTAAATTATAATTACAATTTAAGATTCTGTTCAAGATTTTATATTGAAAACTTTGAATATAACTTTCTTTCATAATTTTATATGGTAATCTGAAAACATGACTCCAGTTAAAGTTTTCCAAAAAGGGGTATAATTCAACCCATACATTTAATGATGTAGGTGGTTTTGTATTTTCTTTGATCAAATGAGTGTATACTAATTTACTACTGACTTTTTCTATTGGTATTAATTTCTTATTTATATAAAGCATAACATCATCTGACCAGCGCTCTATATTATTCAATTTCTCATGCATTACCTGTTTCTTCCAAATTACAGGTACAGCAGTCAACATACAATTGTAAAACATTTGACTTATGTCCGATTCTAACTTTTCATTAAGATTGACCCTTTTTAATATGCAACCATTATTATCTAGTATATCTAATATTTTCAGATTGTTGCCATATTTATTTGGGAATTGATTTACTGTGATGGGTCTTTTGCCAATTTTAATATTTTTATTGTACAGTACATATTCATTTAGAATTTCAGAGTTTGACACTGGTTCCATGCCATAGAAATCATCCCAACTTTCAAGTACCTGTTGATGAAAGGGAGACAGGCAGTTTTGTATATAAGAAAGACCTATTTTTTTGTTCAACATGAATTCATTGATAGACAACATTTTTAAAAACAAAACTTTACTATTAACATTTTCACTACAAACAAGGCGTTTTTTCCAGGCGCACTTGGCAGCAATATTCATTTTATGAACATCCACCATTTTTAGTCCTCCATCCTCAATAAGACCTGTTATAGTTTCTTTTTTAATTTTTGACATTTTGTGTCTCCATAAGAAATCCATGAGTATTTTATTTATTCTATCAAGTACTTCTTTTGGGACATAAATCAAACTCAGTAAGAAAGTTACCTTAGGCAGAACCAGTGACTTTATGATTGTAATTCTCCCCTTTAAAGATAGATTTCTGACATTCCATATGCACAATATTTTTCTCATATCTTCTACCCGTTCTTCAAAATTTAAACGAACCATTTCTTTAACACTTTTTGAAAACCATACACCTAAAGTTTTAAAGCACCCAGTTCTAATTTTGATTTCAGATAATGACAATGGCTTTTTGTGATGTTTTTTAGTATTAACGCCAATTGGTATTATCTCAGTCTTGTCAAGATTGAGTTGTAAGCCTGAAAACTTTGAGAATGCTTGAAATTCTTTTATGGCAAGTTCTATAGAGGCCATATCTTTTAGGATAAGACTGGTATCGTCTGCCAACATTTTTACTTTGTAAGTTTCCCCATTTATGGTTATACCTTTTATGTTATTGCTTTGTCTCAGTTTAATGGCCATTATTTCTGCCACAATCAGGAAAAGGTAAGGCTGATATTGGACACCCTTGTCTTATCCCCCTTGTTAGTTTGAAATAACTTGAATAATAACCATTGTTTCCTACACAGGAAGAGATATCATTATAAAGAATTTTGATCCATTTGATAAACTGTGGCCCGAAATTAAATTTGTGTAGTGCATTAAAAAGGAAATCCCATTCTATAGAATCAAAAGCTTTTTTGAAATCAATGAGAACGAAATATCCAGGTATTTGAAATTTCAAGGAATATCATTATGACAGTATATCGAGCTGCTAAAGTAATGGGAATATCAAAGGACACTTTAAAACGACATTTAGAAAGTCAAGTCCCCAATAGCAGATCAGACCCTTCTACAGTTTTGTCCAAGAGAGATGAGGCCCAGCTAATTCTTTTGCCAAATTTGTTGCCAACAGTGGTAAACCTGCATCCCTGACTTGGTTGAGGGAAAGTGGAACAAAATTACTTAATTAAAGGTATAACATACATGTCAATGAATGTGACAAGGAATTATAGTCCTGGAAAGCCACATATTTGTATTATGGTACATTCTAATCCAAGCTATGGTATATTCTTGTTTATTCAGAAATATAGTTTTGGAAAAATCTTAAAAGTACTTTTGCTGGAGAGATAAGATTTTTTTATTTGGGGGTTTACGTCGACACTGTACAGGTCATATCACGATGGGTAGTTGGAAGGGCAGAGGAAACCAGTATATACAGTTCATCAGGGCTCTGTACTCTAAACTGCCGACCAACGGCAAGCAACTACCAGCTTTCCCACTTGAGGCCATGCCGGTAACCGAAGCCCAGCCTCAGAGGTGGGAGGCAAGAGTGTTACCACTCTGCAACCATGACCCGCTGAAGAGACAAGATGGAAGTGATGAATGTAGGAATAATAAAATACACTAAATATTAATACACTAATACACTAAATATTAAGCCATACAAACCTTCATTAGGAGGTGGTGACCTGCATTCACTCTGCAAAACCATTTCCTTATGTAGGACAATTGCCCTGGGGCAACAGTTGTAAATGCAAAATTTTTCAGGAGGATATAATAAGCTGTGTGTTGTGTGCCAATAAATATCACAAGGCATGTAAGAATGGCAGCACTGATTCTTTTGTCACTGATTGTATATTGTGCTCACACAAATAAAAGGAATTTCTTTAAAATGCATTTCTGAATATAAGTTCGACATAATTTTTATTTGAATTCAATAATCTTTTTTAAAATTACTTTATTCCTATTAAATATTTTCCTTGGTATGAAAGTTATGGTTGTGTATGTGTACTTGATTTATGACTTGTATCAAATGCTATATTTTTTAATACTAATGAATTAAATGTGATTGTATACTTTGTTTTCTTTATAAAGGCACTTGAACAAGTGTTCACACATTGAGGAATCAAACCCCACTTGATTTTACCATTAAAAACTCCCACAGCACAGCCAAGGTTCATGCAGTGCAAATTAGGCTCATTGATTGATTATGATTTTCATATATTTTCAACATAATGATTCGGATAAAACTTTAGCACATTATAGCTAAGAGACATACCTATTTAATGAGCTATTAGACATTAAAATATGTTGAGCAAAAGTCAAGATATAGAGATTTAAAGTTCAAAAAGTGTCAAAATATAGGATCATAATTGATTCTTTCTTCTATCTCTTGTATCATTGCACGAAAACTTTATGTTTCTACAGTAAAGCAAACGCAAATAAGGTCTACAAGTCCAAGCCAATATATCGCGAGGAGCAGTATACTAGATTTTGAGAAACATTCTAAAGTTAAATATACAACAAACATATTGTAATTTAAGTAACAAAGTACAGCTTGCAGAGCAACGTTTTCTTAAATAATTATGAACTACCTGGATATGCACAATCTTGTTTCACCTTATAAAGTATTGCTATTGCATGAGATAAGGCTAATATGCTGATTTTTATCAGTAAGACAATTATTTTATACTTCAGTGGAATTCATATTAGTCTTTGTACCACATTTAATGCTGTCTAACTAAATTTTCCAAAATAAATATTGTGTAGCTTGAATGTAGCTCTCCTTCTGAGAGTAGCTGTTGATTGTTGGTTACTTCTGTGATTTAAAGGGGACACTGGGGGTGTGTATATGGGTTGCTTTGTGGATACAACAGAAAGAGATTTGTCTGTTGAAGTAACACTTTCACAGTTCACCCCTGAAATGTGTCAAGTTGTGTGTGGTTCTGCTGGTTATACATTTGCTGCAGTTCAGGTGTGTACAATTCAAATATTTCTGAGTCTATGTATTTATGGTTATCACTGGTGTAGTACAAAATGTAAAACCATAATGACATACTACTGCATCAAGAAAACTAGAAATAGGAAGCCCTGTAAAAAGAGGAAGTGGAAAAGTAGAGAAATGTGTAGATTACATACAGGAAAACATATTAACATGTGTAATGTCCACCCATGACGCTTGGAAAGTCTATAAGTCATTTATTGTAAAGATGAAAATGTAAATATACATTGGTCTTTAATCTTAAACTAGAGTATTGCTTCACAAAAGAAAAGGAAATTGTTTTTTTTTTCACAGCAACAACAAACCTATCAATGAGCATTAATGGTTTTGTTAAAATGGCTATCTTCCTGTGTTTTAATGTTTTTCCATTTATCCAAAAATTCAAAGTTTCTGAAATAAACACGTTTTTTGGATTTTATGAAGAGATTCAAGATGGCTGCCAAAAACAGAGGAAAAACAATTTTTGGGGAAAATTCGCCAGATGACTATGCAGATACCCCTAGGGTAAAACATTTCACTGAAATCGCTGTATTTTGCACCGTTTCCAAGATAAATGCGTTTTTGTGTTTTACGCAGACATTCAAGATGGCCGCCAAAAATGGGGGGAAAATGATTTTTGGGAAAACTCGCCAGCCAACTCTGTGGATACCCTAGGGGTAAAAAATTTCATCGAAATTGCTCTATCTCGCACCGTTTCTGAGATATTTATCCTTTTTTTGTTTTCCGCTATTATCCAAGATGGCCTCCATAAGTTGCCAAAAATTGAATTTTTTTGTTTTACACAGTATAATCTTCTATTACCCTTTGGGTTGAAAATTGGCTCAAAATCACTCTATCTGTAACGGTTTCTGAGATATAAGTAAATTACTCATAAGTAGTATTGAAAATAGCCAATAAAGTACTTAAATGGCTATTACTCGCTTACTTACAGAGCTATCAGTCCCAAATGCAATACCAAGTGAGCTAGCTATAGACATAACCATCTTGTATTCCCAATTTTAGCAAAATATCTTGAATCATTTTCCCTTAAATGCACGGAAACCAATAGATACTGAAAATAGCTATACTTTGGTATTATTCTGTAAGCAAAAGAGCTACAAGAGCTTAAAGCAATTCCAAGCAAGACACTGACCCAATAATCCTGCATACCAAATTTGGTGAAGATAGCTCTAATACTTTTCCTTAAAATGAGCGGAAACAATATGTGAAGCCAGACGCCGGATGCTGGACGGCGGAAAAAGCAAAAATAATATGTCCACCCCCACCAGCTTCTCAACAAAGTATTTATTTTTTATCTACTAAATAAAGTATCTTCTTATCCAAAGAAGCACATTTTTTGGTCGAAATGGGGTAGCTTATCTCTAAATAGTGGTATTATATGTATCCTGCTGCATATGTGTCTGAAATAGATTGTGTACCACTGCAAACCCTTTGACGAAACATTTTGATTAGAATGTACAACATTTTTCAAACAATTGAGAATCTCGTATATATGATATTTTCAATGAATTAAATACATAGGATAATTTTTTACAAATATCTTTTCGAAGTTAATGCATGGAAAATTTCAGCCAAAACTATCTTCTAAGTCAAAAACTGCAAAAATACTGATTGTGTATTGGAGACATGGAAACTAAAGCTTCTATTGACATCCAAACCCTCATTGATATTTTAATTGAAAAGAGATGTTTTGCCTCTTAAAATAGAACTGTGTCAGTGTATATAACACTGAAAGTAATGCAGGTGTTCCACTGGAGCCGACTCTGTAACCCACCCTACAACTCTAGGGTCGGTTGTAAAAGTCATAGGATCGTAGAAAAAAAAGGCGTGAAATACAGTCAGTTAAGAAACCCGCGACAAGACGGTACACTTCCAGACAGAATGTGATGACTACAGCAACAAGCCATAGGGTTGAGGCGTTTTATGCAAGATCAGTCGTAGAAGTAGTATGACAAGCCCTAAACCCCTAACAGACAAGCCGCATGAGTACAGAGCTGTAAAGACAAGCAGTAAAGACAAACCCTAAAGACCAGCCATAAAGACAAACAGTCAAGCCTGGACCCCGTCCACGACCCATCACAAGACTGATTGATTTGGGGGGTCGGTATCTATAGTTGGGATCCAGAATCAGGATCCATATCACACTATATAAACCCCTCATCACCTGTGAGAAGCCACTCATTTCTCACTGCAACGACATACATCAAGATGAACTGTTTGATAAGTTGAGGGTCCTTTGTTTTTTTAATTGAGTTGAATATGTTATTTTTCTTCATGGTTTCAAGACACAGAAGGCAACAGAACCCAGTACCTGCCCAGCCAGCACCACCACCACAGACAGAGCCCACCCACCTAGGAGGAGGAAGCCGCAGAACCCACAGGTTATGGCTACAGAACACTCTTGGACGAGCTAATAACAACTGACCTACAGGTCACAGGAACTTCATCAGAATGCCACCTGCTTTTTACTTAATTGAAGAAAGAAGTTACCCCAGTCTCAGATAGTCACCCACCAATTTCAGGAAGCCACTAGAAGTTGGTTTGAAACTGGCAGTTACAATCAGGCACCTCTCCACAGGAGAAAGCTATATAGCAGTACCATTGGAGGGTTGGCAGAACTACCATTTGTAAATTTGTCCCCAAGGTGTGCAGAGCCATCCTTGAAGAATTTCAACATAAATATTTGATCTGTCCAATTCCAACAGATACTGAAGAGTGGAGAAAGATTGAGGAGAAATTTAGAAACAGATGGAATGTCCCCCGTGTTGTAGGTGCACTAGATGACAAACATATTGCAGTGAAGAAACCTAAGAAGTCCAGCAGTGAATATTTTAACTACAAGGGTTATTTCTCTCTGGTACCGTTAGCCCTGGTCGATGCAGTGTACAAGTTCCTGTAGGTCAATCCGGGGGCCAGTGGTTCATCTTCTGAGGCACAGATATTCAACTGTAGCAAGCTGAGAAGAAAAATGAAGAACGGCACCTTGGGGCTACCACCACCAGAACCAATGGGACCTGGAGGGCCAAATGTACTTCCTGTTGGGGGATGATGCCTTTGATGCTGGTCAAGTCTTACAGCAGAAGACAGCTGACCAGAGAGTAGCCAACTACAGAATATCCAGGGGCAGGTGGGTGGTAGAAAATGCTTTTGGTATATTTGTGGGAAGGTTCAGGGTACTGCTGACAATCATGGAGCAGAGGCCAAAAGTTGTGAGAGACATTGTGTTAACATGTTTGGTACTATATAATATGCTGATAAGTCATCAGGGTGGAGCAGACAGGCCACCTACTCCAGCAGACGACATATAATAACCACAGGCTGACCAGGTGGAGCAGGGACAGGATGAGAATTTTAGAAACCCATCGAGGGAGGGCAAACATCAACGAGGCCTACTGAAAGACTACTTCAATAACCTAGGGGCACTGGCTGGGCAGGAGGACAGGATTTAAGAAGACTGAGGGGAGAACAAGCTCTCATCTGTCAGTCCTTTTTAGGACTACCAAAATAGTCCAAGAACTTTTATTATAATGGTTTTACACAAATAATAAACTAAATTCCAAGTCACTGTTGCCCAAAGACAAATTTACACCCTTTCTTCAAACTATATTCAAAACAGTTTCCTTTGTTAAATTAATGAAAAATCTAAAGATTTAAACCCAAGTCCTGAAATGTCAATGTTCAAAATCTACACATACATGAGTTTTGAATTTTTAGAAAAAAATATTTTTTATTACACTCCAAATTTGTCTTTTAATATTTTTGAATTAGTTTGACCTCATGTAAAATTCTAATTTCACTACATATTTGTAATTTTTTAAATTTGATATTTCAACCAAAAGAGCTTTAAGAAATATCTGTAAGGAATGACACCCACAAAGAGGTGTTGCTCATCTGTTAAAAGCTAATTCAATCAGTCACTAAGGCTGTCAGTCATGTCGGGGAATATTTTTCTCAGGTAAAGTGTTTGTCTGTGACAGTGTCTGTTTGTCTGTATGTCTGTCAGTCCATCCACCCATTCATTCCAAGTTAAGTTTTTCATTTTTTGGGATTGTGTTTCTCTGATTTTTTTTTAATTTGTGTTAAACATTCACTCATTCATTCACACAATTTTTTATGTATTTGGGGAAAGTGTAAGTGTTGGACGGTGTGCTTTATTTTGTTTTTGGGAAGAACAAGCAGCTGAATAATTGTTTTGGAAAGATTCAGATGGCCATTATAAGGGCCTTTTTGGTGCGACTCAATGAAGGCTAATCGGCTGATTTGGGCTGACTCTGTTGGCTGGATTGGCTGGGAGGTCTTGCTTTTTCTTGTTGAGTGGTAGTTGGCACAGGTGACAGTGCTGGTTGAAGTTGAGAGGGTGAAAATGGTTGTGGTGTGTCGATCTGCTGGTACTGTAGTATGCTTGGAATACTTCCGATGAGACTTGATAATCCAGAAGTATTGTGTTCACTGTCTTCCGGTTGACAGAGGTGACGGATGGCGGGTTAAATGTCTTTGTTGGGCTCAAAGCAAACATCAGTTCTCTGGAAGGCCCAGGCTGCTGGTCATCTACCACAATGAAAGATGCAGGCTGTGATGACGCTGATGCTGACCACTGTGGTTGCTGTACTTTGGCAACCACTGTAGCAGGTTGTGATGCTCCTATCTGAGTAGGCTGCACAACTGGTGTGGAGACTGGTTGAGTATCCGGTATGGTGAGTATATATTAATGCCCTGCTGTGGCCTGTGTTGCTTCTGGAAGTTGAAATGTTATGACCTGTTGAGTTTTTGTGACCTGTCTCTTGTGTTCTTCAGCCTTGTACTGTATTCTACTAAGAAGTTTTACTGTCTCATTCCTGAAGGTCAAAAAGTCTCATTCCTTCAGGTGTTCAATCTCGGAGTAGAGATAGTTGCAGAACGACTGTCTTGGACTTGGAGTAGTATCCTGACATGCACCCAAGAAACTGGAAATCATTGACCTCATCTGCAGGAACTGATCAAAAACTTGATCTTCAGCTGTGGTCTTGGCAACAGCAGCTGGTCGGTGGGAAGGGCTTGTGGTCGACGGTTGATGAGTAACATCTGATACCATGCTGATTTTCATCTCAGATTCAGTCTCTCATGAAGTATCTATAACTGAAACTGTAGCTGTGGCCGCTGAAGGTCTCAGTGTTGACTTGAACTCAACTTAGACACTCCCTTCCTTCTGATGTGACCTCATAGAAAACTAAACCTGTCTATCAACCAGGTCTGCCTCTCAGTGTTCTTCACTGCAGTTTGTCCTGACTTTGTGTGGGTAAGCTTGCCATATTTGGTACGTTGAGTCTCGAATCACTTCTTGACAGTGTTGACAGATAAATTCCTGGAAGCTGCCAGTCTTTCCCAGAGTCCCTCTTTCCTCTGCTTGTCTTTGAACTTCCCATGAGTCTTGTCATACAGTTCCTCATGCTGTTTAATCACTCAAGAAAATGAACTTTATGTGTCCCTTCTTCTGCCTGGATTGAGTTGATTTGACATCAGTTTCTGTGTCTGATTGAGGTCACTTTTCTGTTCTTTCCTCAGTCTCTTCCATCTGTTCGGTCCCTTTCATCCTCTCTCTTTCCAACCTCTCTCTCTCTCTCTCCCTCCCTCTCCACCTGCTCTTTCCCGTCCCTCTACTCTCTCTCCTCTCTTTCTCTTCTTCTTCTCTGTAAATCCTCAGCAGTATCTCCTAACTCAAACTGTGGGTGAGAATCTATAGGTACTTCAATCTTTCTCCTTCTGTCCCTTGGCATGCTGTCAAATGATATGTATAGCTTCTTCAAAAAGAAAAACAAACCTAAACTTAAAAGTAAAACCTCAGAGAACAAGTTTCACTCCCAGCCAGTCCAGCCTAACTCAAAACTTAAACTAATTTGAAAAAAAAATAATAAAAGTTGCACACCTCTTGTCTCTGAAGTGTGACTGAAGTGTGTCTGCCAACTTGCCCTTTTATAACTACAGACTTTTAAAACAGACAAACCGTAAGACAAAATAATGTTGTAGGCTTGTCGGTTACAGTTGTCGACTTTTCTGTAACTGTGACAGGCCTGTCAACTATTGTTTACGGCTTGTCTGTTTTACTTTCGAGCTTGTTGGTTATAAAAATTCCCGACTCTAGGACTCATACGTTAAAAGAAAAGTTAGAGGCCTGTCGGGAAGATTTACAGACAGGCCGGCTACAGTTACCGACTGTAGGGTTATTTTTCCCACACAGACTATTTGTCATCACAGACAGGCCGGAACACATGATACAGACAGGCCTGTTGTATGAACCGACAAGGTGGGATGTGTAACCAACAGGACATTAAGTTATCCCACAGGCCGGTTGCTAAATGGATGAAATTAGGGTCTGTTACAAGGGTTGGAAATGGTCATAGATTTCACTGACTCTTCACAACAAGCCTGAAAACTATAACCGACTGTAACCAACCTTGTAAACATTAGTCCCGACTCCCCAAAATTACATAGTTACCAACCGGTCAGCTCCAGTGGAACACCAGTATAAAGGGTATGTAAACTTTGTCACAATGATACAGAGGATAAAGTACATTTTTCTTGTCTCTGTCCAGCTTTAAAATGCATTCCTATAAAAAATACTTAAGCCAATAAATACAATGATATCATTTCTGTTTATAGATTATTTATGGTTTATAGTTGGACAAATTTAATATTGACTTACAAGCCCAAAAAGTCAAAGTTGAACAGCCAGACAAAGGTGATTAGATGCCACACTTGCTAATCATTAAGTCACCGAAGATCTCTATAGGCCCCAAATGAGGCTGGTTATTTGTCATTTGTTACTTATGTTTGTATGTGACCTTTAGTTACTGTGTAATACATCTTAATGTAATCGCCTAATAAATCATAAATGTTTAACCAGTGAGATTTTCAATATGGAGTTAGCCATGGAAAAAGGCTAACATTGCATGATGTCAATTTCCCAGAATGCCTCAGATTGTTACTGTGGAGATGCCTATGGTCACTATGGCAATGCTCCGGAACATGAATGTAACATGCTCTGTGGGGACGATGATACCAGAATGTGTGGAGGCTTGTTGCGCAATAGTCTGTACAGAAGTCAGTTTTCAGGTCAGTAAACGTATAATGAACAGTCTTTACCACAGTCATCGTGTGATCCCCACATGTAGATTCTGCATTTTGCTATATAACCCCAAAAAAGTTTCTAAGGAAGTCTGTTTTCACATAAGAATAGCAGAAATATGTTGAACTGTATGATAAATTTGCAGTAGTTTAGTGACTAACACATGCCTTGGTGGGATTGATTCTCATTCTTTGCTTTAACTGAGAAAACTGACAGATGTTAGCCATTGCCTTGTGGTTGGAATTTTTACCCAATAATTATACTGTGAAATGCCATAGAATCATCATTACTATCCACTTTGAAGAATAAAATGACTGTTTCACCCGATTGAAGACTTGAAGTGTACTTGAAAAATTAACCGTCATTTGAAAGATATTACACAGCAAAATAATGAAATTAAGTGAATTGTGAAAGCATTTCAGTTTAACCAAAACAAATTGCAAATATAGCAGTGGTACCCTTTTTGCTTTCTGAATGAAATGAACATTTTAGAAAACACTGTAATATTAACTTATAATGAGTAAAATTCCTTCATTTCAGTTGAAAGAGCCTTTACCAATCCACACATTGACGAATCTGAAATCAGCAAAGTCACTGATCTTGATCATTCAAGCTGTCTGACAATGGCCGCACCAAAAGGCATGGACCAGATTCTAGTGTTTCCAATAAAACCCCAAAACCCAGGGACACAAATTCTTATCCTTATTGTCTCTGATAATTATGCCATATCTTTTAATTCAAGTAACTTTGTTATGTACACCTCTGATTCTAAAATGGGAACTGGGGAATCCAGATTATGTTTCATTATGAATGGCACAATGCTGGTGAACAATGGATATAATTATAATATTTGTTGTCAGTGTTTGAATGCATGCATGTATGTGGTTTTAAGAAACTTCCCCGGTAATGTGGATACAATATGTGATATAAAATATTATATCTTTGCCTGAAAGCTAAAAAAAATAATTTTTTGAAGTAGAAGGTGGAGACAGACAAAATAAAAACAATATGGAGAGATGCTGTGAATTGTTTAAGAGTGTATAATATCAGATCATATAACCATATGCCTAATGTATAAAATCCTGTTCAACCCTTTGTATGTTAGTTATGTTTGTGGATCAGGAAAAATACTGCACAGAAATATGTCTTGGTTTTAATATAGAACGGATTTAATATGATGCACAACCAATTCTGGATCCAGCATTTTTATTAGTATGTTTTAGCATTACAATCACCAGTACTACTGGAAGTTCTTGGCCTTGGACAAGGTGTGCACTTTCTAAGTGCTCTCTAAGCTACAAATTCAATTCACAACATGTCCAATAAAATGGATTTAAAGTAAATCAGCAACAACCAATAGAAATATGAAGGGAATGTAATTGCAATAATTTAGAAAACATCTCAAGAGGAATGTCACACATGTAGAGTTTGTAAAAGGTTTTATTAGACAGGACCCAGTCACTACAAGGGGAAAGAACCACAAGTCAGGGAATGTGAACATCAGTGGCCATTTTAGACTTGTGGGAAGTTTTTTTATTGTTTCTAAACTACCGCATTTACAGACATGGGGCTACATTTATGAACGGATTAAAATGTTTATAACGCATTTAAAAGCGAGATTCTATTGCAGCCTTAAAAATAAAAATGTGTTGAAAATAAAAAGGTGTTTAAATCACGTGATCCATTTAGAAAAATTAATTAATTACCTGAAATCATTTCTTTGATTGCGATGAAACTTCTGTTATAATTTTGGAACAATTAGAATTTCAGACGAAGATGAAATGTGAGAGCAATAGACCACATTTCCAATGACTGCACAAAATAAAGTGGAAAGTTTCCAAGAAATGTTTGGTATATGAGGACATGGTGACTTTTTTCTGGTCAGGTAGGCTGATAATGGTCTCATTTATATACAAACGGTTGTACAAGTCGGAAGGAAATCAAAAGTATAATCAAGTAAAATGTTTCATTGCCATTTAATTTGGTTTGTACTTGTGTACTTGTTGATGTTCACAGTGTTTAGCAGCTATTTACAGCTTCACATTTTCAGTTTTTTCTTCCAATTTTATGTTAACTTAGGCTGAATCAGCATCGCGACAAGACTTGAAGCACTCCACAAACTTCTCTTTGTTGGGAAGGCAACACTTTTCACATTCAACTGCAATTGTAATGAAAAAAAATATCTAAGAGTACAAAAGAGTTAGAGAATAAAATACACTCAATACCTAAAAACTATTTTACAAAATAAAATCTCAAACATGCTTTAGATTGTATTATTTTCTATTCTCCAACTAAATCTTATGTTCCATATATCTGCAACTTGTTCAAACTTTACAGAGTGAAATTAGTAAATCTTATCGATATCACACACAGCACTCAATAAAATATTAGAAAGTTGTAACATTATGTTGAGAAAACATTTAGAATAAACAAAGTCAACCAACCATAGGGATATTGCAATAAAAATGAAAAACTCACTAAAGCATGGTACAGGTTACATATAATTAAAAACTCTAATACTATTAGACGTCCTGTGTCTCAACCGGCGAGACCAGTTAGGTTGCCTCCATTTGCTACGCAGCGTTCAGTACTTCCTTCCTAGCTAGAGAATGTGATGCGTTTGGCGCATGTGCAGTGAACACGTGTTTTTGAAAAGGTCATGAGATTTAAGGAAATATTTTAAAATATTTCAGCTCAAAGAGTTTATTTCTGGAAATATTTATGTATCATGATTTATGCATCATGGCATGACTAGGACAAAAACAGGCTGAGTTTAGTCCCTCCCCAATCGATTGCAACTCCGTGTTGATCGTAGGGCAGGTGAACAAGAAGAAGCAAGAAAAATCAACAACAAGCATGAATAAATATTCTGGAAAACATACAACTAGTCCCTTCCTAGTCAGTTCTAACTCTGCGTTGATCGTAGTGCAGGTCGATAAGAAGAAACTAGACAAATCTATAGCTAAAGATAATTCAAAGAGATCCACCCCCTAGTCGAGCCACACTCTGTGCTGCTCCAAAGGTAAGTCATCTAGAAGAAAAATGGAAGATCTCGAGCAGAAATGGACTGAAAAACTCTCATGTTTAGATGCTTCTTGCTGGGTCTGGCAGCCCATGTCCTTAATAGGCCTGTTGACAGCTTTCAAGATGCAAGTCAACCTATGTCGGCCATATGAGACCGATTCAGTGGCATATGAAAAATCAATGGAGGATCCCGAAATCTATAGAAAAGGTGATCCCAATCCCAAAGTCTCTCCATCCACACTTAAAATGATGGCTTCAAGAAGCCAGTGTACTTCAAGGTCAGCCACTACACCCACTCAGCCACACTTTTCAGATCTTTACAGATGCTTCACTGGCTGGGGCACTTACTTAGGAGAAGTAATGGCAAGAGGGACTCGGTTCCTGCCAAAAAGCAAGTTGCAGGTAAACTACCTGGAATTAAAGGCAGTCTTTTTTGCCCTTAAAGAGTACCAAGACCTTTGTTTAAGCATGATTGTATTCATAGCAATGGGCAATACCACCATGGTTGCCCACATAAACAACGAGGGAGGTATGAGGTGGGACTTACTGTGGGCTCTCCTTTGGAGAATAACGACCTAGTGTTCTAGGAAAAAGGAAACTCTCAAGAATGTGTAGCAGACAAACTATACAGAATAGGTCAGATCATCGAAACAGAATGGTCTCTCCTTCCAGGGGTCTTCCAGTTGATATGCACCAGGTAGCATCTCAAATAGACCTGTTTACAATAAGGTTTAACAATATATTACCTTAGTTTGTTCCATCAGTTCCAGGCTCCCTAGCTTGGGCAGTAAATGCACTCAGTCTACCTTGGGAGGATCTGGACCCCTATACCTTCTCACCAGTAGCCATTCTGGGCAAAATGGTGGCGAAACCAAGGGACTATCCATGCAGGAGAATCATCCTAATTGCTCCGGGGTGGCCCAACATACCCTGGTTCTGGTATTTGGTAGCTATGTCAAGCCTGTGCCTGCCCAACTTGCCCAATCTGTTGATTCAACCCTTCAATCAGATTCAGCACAAGAATCTGTAAAACTTTAATCCCCATGTTTGGCCTCTAGAGTGTCAGCTATCAAGGACCAAGGCTTCTCTGAGGCGGGGGCAGCACGAATTAAGGCTCCTTAAAGAGGCTCAACCAGATCAGTCTATGAAGTAAAGTGGACCATTTTGACCAAAGGGTCAGGAAGTTACAGCCAAGTACTGTTGATGGCTTTAGATCAGCCACAGCAGACAAATTGGGACATTCACCCATCAATGTCAGCAAGGACGAAAATCTCACTTGTTTCCTGGATAGTTTATATAGAGACAGACTTAAGGGTTAAAGGTACATCCCCTCTTGGGACCTTTCTCTGGTACTTCTCCAGTTTACAAAGGCTCCCTTTGGACCCTTTGAAGCATCTTACCTTTAAGACCGTGTTCCTCTTAGCTCTGGATTCTCAAAGACTATCAGCTAGACACCTCCTCCTTCAGAAGAGGGCCTCTCCAGGGACCAGACTCACACCTATCATCCTTTACTCATCTGCCACTGTGGCCTAGCGGGTAACACACTTCTCTAGGAACTCAGAGGTACGGGCAGATAAATAGTGGCTCAGATGACCACTTTAAATGGTGGTCCTCTGTCATTGGGTGATATCCCCAGTGGCAGGCTAAAGAACCTCAAGGACGTTGATAAATGGTCATCCTGTAGTATATGGAGATATTGCGCTGGGTATGAATACATAATACAATACTTTACAGGAGGTCTGTAAAAAGGGGGAACAACTTTGGTAGATGCAGGCCACCAATTCACCGGCAACCGACCAATAGGACCACCCAATGTCCCCTGAGAACAATAATGTCTCTTTGAATTCAATCTAAAGTCCCTAATAAGCTACCCACCTTCCAAGCAGTACTTATTTTCAGCTAATTGTCCATTAGGTTAGATTATTAATGCAATATAATTTTAAATTTAAGTTATATAAATTATATCTTACCTATTGGACAAGTGAGGACCTCCCAACAGACCCTACATTCATCAAACAAGGGGTCATCTAAGGTTAGATGAAGGAAAAAGATGCTATGACATCACGTTCTCTAGCCAGGAAGGAAGTACTGCATGCCACACAGTGAATGGGGGCAATCTAACCGGTCTGGATGGTGGAGACACAGGATGTCTTTTTCTGATGTTTGATGAGGCCGGTCGGTGCTAGCGATATAGCTTATTGTCCATTAGGTAAAATTGCAATTTTTAAGTTATGATGAAGCATGAAACAGCAATAGTAAATTTTATGATAAATAACTTCTCATTTACACCAGTGTTTTCCTTTCGCAGGTAATGTTTAATTTACTTATATCTTTAGTTCAGTTAAGAATACTATAAGGTGTATATTTCTGACTGAGACAATGAAAGGATGTTTATGCTGTTATTTTCAAAGGTATGCCTTTGTAGTGTCTGCACAGGAAGGTCAAAACAACATTAATCAAATCAATTTGAAAGTATTTCAAATATTTGAGTGCCACTTCATGTCAAGATCCTCAAAATATGCCAATTTTTGCAATCCAACAATAAGAATGTTTGAAAACTTTAATGATTTATCCCTCACATATATCAACCAATTTTCAAGTCTTCATTGCTGTCATTTTGTGAAAGGGGCTATTAAAGGATCATTAATCTGTCCATTTGACAATATGTCTACCATCTGATTTATTTGTTCACTATAAATTTTGACTTTCTGACAAAAGTATCAAGTTGAGGTTTCTAACTAGCTGAATTTGAGATGAAACGTTCAATGCTTATTAAATAAGACTTTAAAGTACGAGGATAGCAGTTGCTGAAACTAAGCTCCTGTGACTTTTAAATGGCCACCAACTATTTTTTTTTTTGGCTAGCAACTAACATTAGATTATCAGCATTTCCAATACTTATCTTATAGAACTTTCTGAATGGCTTATGGTGCAACTAACTTGATCAATCAGAGTCTTTTGCACCCCTTAGAATCTCCTATATTCACTTGTCCAGGATCAGCTAGACATGCAGATATAAATGTTATATCATGATACTATCCTAGGCTATGTTTCACTGTATGTGGTTGTTCTTGGTAAATAATCATTGGTAAATAGTGTTAATTAAAGACTTACCTTCTTTTTCTTCACCTGTATGGAAAAACAAATGAAAATATATACTACGCCTGTTACCGTTTTCTAGACATTTATCAGTTCTAACTTCTAACGCTTTCTCAGAAAACAATCTATTACAATATAAATATATTTTTTGAGTATACTTTTCACATTACAAAATTATCACATGTATGCCATACATTATGAAAGCAGGGTAGGCCATACATTATGAAAGCAGGGTACACCATACTTTATGAAAGTAGGGTACGCCATACATTATGAAAGCAGGGTACGCCATACATTATGAAAGCAGGGTACGCCATACATTATGAAAGCAGGGTACGCCATACATTATGAAAGCAGGGTATGCCATACTTTGTGAAAGCAGGGTATGCCATACATTATGAAGGCAGGGTATGCCATACATTATGAAAGCAGGATCTGATTATTTTTATTGTGTGTACTATCAATTATTTTTTAAACCAAACCCTACTTCCCCAGTAAACATTAAAAGCGTTTTAAAATGGTTTAAACGTTAACAAAATGTTTTTAAACCCTATTTAAACCCTATCTTTTGGTTTTCTAAACGTTTCCGAGCATATCTTAACACTGTAATGTTTGTAAAACGTTTTATAAACATTCTATTTTCAAACATTTTTACTGAAAACAATTATTAAACGTTTATAAAATAACTCAAGAAGCTAGGCTTGACTGGAAACATGTTTAAACATTTATAAATTAGCTAAAATGAAGGTTGTTAAAAAAATTTCAAACATTCATCATGAATTGTTTTATAGACAGTACACATAAAGTGTTTTGAAAACATAGCTGATCAAATGTTTTAAAAAAATTCTGTCAAAAACATTTTTAAACCAATATTTTCAGAATGCTTATCAAACCTTTAACTTCAAACATGTCCAAACAAAGATGGCGTTGGGCAATATTAGGGAATTTTAGAGGACTTTGTCAAAAATTGCCACACATGCAATCACAAAAAGTAAAAATTGAATGTGGGGCACAATTTTAAGCTATCTTACAATTTTAGACATAAAATAATATTTTCATTAGTCAGCAATCTTTACAGTGTATTGAATTTGACCTCTGACTCCATTATTATTCCTTATGTAACATCTAATAAACGGTATATTAAAATGTTTTTAAAACATTCTATTATAAATGGTTTTCGCACCCATCATTTTTTGACCATTGCAAAATGTTTCCTATCAAACGTTTGCGAAACCTAAAAATGTTTACTGGGTCATAGCCACACTGTATATCCCATCTTAAACCATGAAAATATAGATATATTTTAATTCACTGATGATTTTCAAAAGGCTCCTGCATTTGATAATGCATAAACAACCATGTTTTGATTGTACAGAAGTCTTTTTTACTTAACATTTCTTCCATGTCCGAGTGTTATGAACGCACCGAAAAGATGAGGTGAAATAAGTAATTATCCTTATATACAGGATTACTGTGCCATTCGTTAAATAAACAAAGATGGCAGATAAGAAATAAATGATCCAATGATCTGTTTAAGTTTTATCTTTGTAAATGTGGAGATTATCGTCTATTATCACCTATTATCGCTCATTGATGAGAGTACCCGGGTACCTGCCCATTGTATCCACTACCCACCAGGTCCCAGTAAAATTGGTATATTAAGAACACTAGTTCAGACCAGTATCAACACAGTCTGACAGGATCACTGAAAAACTGTCTGTATGTACTTTGTTGACATTTGCTCTTCTAAATTTTCTGTGTAATGAAGCATGATATTCATTGACATTACAGACCATAGTATTCTCATTGATTGCCTCACTTCCTGGTTTGGGGCATGTAGAACAGCATCCTACAGGTTTATTTTTTATCAGAGCGATTGGTGTCAGACCATCAAATTTGCTTAACACTATTGCAAGAGCATGAGCTCCATTATAGGGTACCCAAAGGGTCAGTGATCCTTCCACCGCTGTTGTCTTTATAAATCTCACCTCTGAGAAAAGTTATTAAAAACACCTTGGCACTAAATTTCACTTGTATGCAGATGACACCCCAGTTACTTTGACAATTGTCTCAGAAAATGCTGAATCAATGTTTGATGAAGTGAACATAGAAATCGTATAAAAATGCTTTTTATACGATTTCTATGGAAGTGATCAGTTGAAGACCAACAACATTAATAAGGTGTACTCACATGTAAACTGGGCAGATTTTATTTTCACCCAAAAAGTGGAATACGTCTGGACAACTGTGACACTTTGAACAAACATCAAATTTACAAGTTAAAAATCAAAATTCTACAAATTTATTAGCATAAAATTATTACTATTATTGAACACACATGTTATAATTCATCTATAATTCATTCTGTACCGTAGTTGATATCACATTTGTTTACATCTTAGTCTAAGTGTACCACTTTATATACAAGGCCTTTGATAAGTAACTTGCAATTCCTACAGGTGACTTTTGTGTTGATTAGATATATGCATAAGATTGTCCATACAACTAAATGTTATCTTCCAAATATTTCAGGAGTCAAAAATACAGTCAAAACTGGGAGATATGATTATTATTAGTAGTAAAATCAGTTCAACAATTTGAAAACAATAAAAAATAGCCAAGTTTTGCAAAATTCTACTTTTAGTTTATTCTTCACATTATTGTAGAATGTAGTCATACATATACAAGCTTTCCAAACATATCTCAACTGTTCTGACATACCTTCAGACATTTCATAAAAATGTAGACTGTCAGTAAATCAAAAACTTGCAAGAAGACATATCAAATAGTACCAAACAAAAATACAATACTTACAGACACTCATAGGTTCCCTTCTCTGGGCAAGTCCAAGTGAAGCTAACTGGTAAGGTTTTGTCAGTGCCATCTTTATGTGTAATGGCAGACTTTGAGTCATCATCAGAACAATCCCGGAGCTGAAAAGGATCATCGGGAGCCGTAAATTTCCCCTTTATTTCCCCATCTGTATTCCGACATTCCAATAGCAGACCCCTAAACTTCACTGATGCCTTTGGAACTTTCTTTTCCAAACTCACTGCAAAAGAAGACATTCCATTTATAGATACGATGACCAAAGTTTTCTGCAGTTAATGGATTAAAGAGGCATTAGAGATTATAGACAATATAGAGGTGATCTTAAACAACCAAGTAGTGTATTGGTGGACCAAGTAAAAGTTGCATTTGGTTCAAGTTTGAGAATTCCTTTTTGTTTTTTGAACTGCTGAAACAGAATAAACTGAAGTTGTAAAATATTTACATTAAATCAGAACTTTGTAGTTTTGAATATCATGATATGAAGCAAGTAGTAGTGAAAAGGGGATTCCAACTTCAAGAGTTCCCCTTTTCACTACTGCAACACAAAAGAAATCTGTTTACTTTAGCCTTTGGAAAAGAAACATATGAAAGGAATAGTCTTACAGGCTTAAGTAAAATCAGGGCTCGACCCTATGTATTGATAATAACTCAAATCAAGTGATATGTGAAAAACGTCTATACATTTCAGCTTTCCATGTATTATGTAATTTTGTAAGGTAATTTTGTGGTTACATAGTTTCTGTTTATACCTATGCATACATCTGTTGCACTCATTATTGCTGTTTAAAATGTATGTAAAAAATAACAAATACAGAAATAAGGGAAGCTGTGTATAAAAATTTACATTATTACCTGAAAGAGTTTCTCCCACTTTCATGGTTTCTTTGTCCACATTGAGAACATAGGGAGATGGTGAAGTATCCTCATCTTGGGGTTCATTAGAACCATGGTTGGGTGTCATACTGTCACACCGGCTGACTGGTGCCCCAGTGGAGTAGCCTTCCACCAAGTTTCCACAGCAAACAAGTAGACAAATTAGTGCTGTGCACTGCAAATACATCTCACTGGTTTTCAGCAGAGACAATTTGGTTAAAGATTCTTTGTGGATCCAACTAAATTGTTTAGGTGTTTAAATATATTTTATTTTATTGCAAGGTATTACTTAGACCAGGTTGATCATTTAAGAACGACTCCCAAGGGAATGAATTATATTTAAATGATATCACTGTTACTCTTTGTTTTGAGAATACGTCATTTTGGTAAATACAATGAATGGTTATTATTTATCAATTAATAATGTTACAATACATCCAACTGTCTATCAAGGTGGTGGTCTTTTTAAATTTATCTTCTGTGTAAAGTTTAATTGCGTCAATACAATGAAATGAAGCTTACCATAATTGATCTGATACCAGGGTCTACTTCTTCGTTTCTAAGATTTCTGCTGTTTCAAGGAGAATCGTAGAAAGAGATTAATTGAAGTTGATTGCTGTTTTAGGTTAGTAAACTGGAATTTTATGCTCCATGTAAATCATTCCTGGCTGTCAAACTGTATATTTGAATCATACCACTTTACCACTTTATTCTGTAATCTAATTTTGGTTTGGTTTAGGCACTGGGTACCCTCCAAACTGACTTTGATGAAAAATCATTCATATTGATCACCCACCAAATAGTTAATTAAATTGTTTAATTGTTTTGGCTTTATTTTTAATTATTTTTTTCAAAGATGAGATGAGAAAAAGATTCTCAAAAGGCCGACAAAGCAGTCTTTATTACATTAACTCCCTACTTGACTACCAGTCAAGCAATGTGTTGAATTCTAATTCTAATTGGACTTTTATAGCGCTTAATCTCCTTGTACAAAAGGACTTTAAGGCGCAACAAAACCATAAAAGCAGTCATCCAAATTTCAATATCCAGAGACAGAAGAGGGGTCAAGCACCACGGAGAATGCCAGGGGATGAACAAGGCCAAGGTGGGTATGCTTTGGTATACAGGTAGGTTTTAAGCTGCTTTCTGAAAGAGGCTAGGGAGGGTGTTGCATGAATCTCATCTGGAAAAGTATTCCAGACAGTAGGAGCATCAAAAGCAAAACTATTACCAAACTGTTTGACAGATTTATGAACAGAAGGATAGCACTTTGGAATGACAACAAAATTGCCACCACTTTGACTGTGCCTGGTATGGTAAGAACTGCTGTAGGACAAGAGATATGGAGCAAATACCTAGGAAAACCTGTGTGAAGAAACTTGTAAACAAGTGTGGCTGTCTTAAACATTATGCGCTGTTCAACAGGTCAAAGTTGGGGTTTTAAGTCCCGTTCAACAGCCAGGGTCATATTGGGACAGGTCCTCAGAATTGCCACTTGTGGGACTCGAACCCACAGAGGTGACAGCCTATGATTAGATGCCAAACTTGCTAACCACTAGGCCACTGAGGACCTCGCTGTTCAACAGGAAGCCAATGCAATTTCTTAAGCACAGGAGTTATACTGGTGTATCGACTGGTGTTTGATACAATTCTGGCTGCACTATTTTGGATGCATTATAATTTATGTAGATTGAACTCCTGAAAAATGAGTTGCAGTAATCCAACCGACTACTAACAAGAGCATTAGCTACAAGTACAGAAACATCGTGAATAAGAAACTGCCTGACATGTCTGAAATAACGGAGTTTCACAAAACAACTTTTGCAGACATTCTGAACATGCTTGGACAACGACAAATCAGAATCGAACCACACACCTAAATTCTTGACTGAGCCAACAGGTCAGATTGGATTGCCCAAAATATTGATAGGAAAACATGCTTTCAACTTGTCCCTCTGTCTCTTTGAACCAAAGATGATAAACTCAGTCTTGTCAGGATTCAACTTGAGCTTACTAGTAGACATCCAATCTTTAACATCATTTAGGCACCTGTTCAACTGTTCAAAGGCAGCAGATGCATTCTTCTGGGATAGATGCACATAAATTTGACTGTCATCTGCATAAAAATGAAACTTTATTCCTTTATATTTGCTTATAATCAAACTGAGGGGGGTGGTGTACAATGAGAACAATAAAGGGCCTTGGTCCACTGATATGCACATTAATGAATGGTCCATTAAACATGGGGACAGTTCTTAATTGTTTTTTTTGGCAGTTGTCATAACACCATTTGCGGAAAAAAACAAAATCAAAGCATAAATTCAAAAACTACAGACCAGTTTCTAATTTGTCACCAGTCTCAAAATGTTTGGAGAAAGTTTTCTCTAGACAGTTAAAATCTTACATAGAAACAATCTAAATGAATTTCTGCATCACAGCAGTGACATTGCCCTTCTTATCCTTGTCAATAATATTGGTTAGAAATTCTCCATAAACAAACAGTCTTCAAGACCTCTCAGATGCATTCGATACTGTTGACCATCAGATGCTCTTAATGCCCCATTCACACTACAGGCGGTACGTCCCACAGTTACCGGTGATCCAAGGCGGCTGAACCACCTCCCAGATCACCCCATTTTTCTGATGGCATTTGGTCCCATGGTGCTCATACTGACATGTCATGGTGGTTCCCATGGTTTCGTCATGGTGACATGCATTTCACACAGGGTTTCTCTCTGATGGTGAGACACTGTCCTTCTACTGAAGTGCTTTCAGTAACATGTACTACCCAGAAGGTGAGGTGATGCGAGTTTTCCAAAGGTTGTCTGTCGGAAATATATGTTTGTAGTACTGTTGTATCACTGTAACCGGCAGTCATTTCTCGGCTGCACTACGGCCTCCCAACCCCTATAAAACCATACCTCACAGTCGACCACCATCATTTCTTCTGGTGACTTGAAGAGAGCAACATCGCTATGCTGCAACTCCAGAATGATAGACTTATGCAAAATGTAGCAGTTCACCTTCATTTGGTTAGTGTTGGGTTAGAAACTGAATCATTGTTCGGCCAGCATGAAGTTCTGATGAACAAGCTGCTGCATTCTGACTTATATGGCCACAGAAATTTTGTGAGATTGTCTCCAGACCTCTTAAGAGAGCTGGTGGAAAGAGTGGACCCGGTGATTCAGAAGGAGACAACAAAATTTCTCGAGCCACTTCCACCTGGGTAGCCATAACCCTCAGATACCTGGCCACAGGGGACTCCTACATTTCAACCCCATATCACTGTTTGTGCCAGAGGTGTGTGAGGCCATCTACCAGATTTATAAGGATGAGCAGCATAAGTGTCCAAGTATCCCACAACAATGGCATGAGAAGGCATGGCCAGACGTGGAACTTTCACCATGCTGTGGAAGCCCCTATATGGGAAATATGTGGAAATAAGATGTCCCAAACGGTCAGGGTCCAGATATTACAACTACAATCGCCATGTACAACAAGACTCAGTCTTAGAAGTAGTAAAAACAAATCAGTTATCAACTGAGGCTTTGATTGAATTAGTAAAGGCAGATATACACTAGTGGATGTCCCATAATAAACTACAGCTAAAAAATCAAGACAGAATTCACCGGAAAATCAAATCAACTAGGACACCTTATTGTTGATTAAGTTTTACTTGGTCAGATTAGAAGATTTACTTTCACTCTTTGGCATTTTTATAAATGTATAACTGCTTTTTCAACAACATGTACAAAAAAAAAAAAAAAATGGGGTGACTAACAGAGTCTAACATTAAAATTAATCTATTTGATCTTTGACTTCAGCAAATTCAGGTTCTTCATTTTGTAAGAAACACAATTATAAGTTGATACATATTCATTTTAAAACAAATCACATAAATCATTCTCATTAAGTGTTATCAAGAGTATTTGATAACTTAGAAGTTTTAACGTTAATTTTCTAAAATGTTCCGGAAATCTCTAATACAGCCATTGACCATCCAGGCAGCCAACTTCTTAGCCATCATAGAATTTCTATTCTTATAAACATGCCTGATGACATTATAGTATTAAGAATGAGTATGTTTTCTTAGCACATAGTGTGCGTCAGATCCTACAGGCATAGTGTCACAACATACATGACTTACATTTATCTTCAACAATGACAAACAAGGCGCCCATGGTGTCTTTGACACATGATTAACAGAAATGTATACATACTTTTCCAGCAAAAATATATACAGTAATGATCTAATCATAAAACTAAATCTATATCATCTAAAATGTATCCGTTTTTTTGGCTTTGTTACAGCACAAACTGTAACTGCATTTAATATGTGACATTTAACAGAGCTTCTTTCATCCAATGAAAAGGTTTCATTGACATCAGAGTAATCAGATAAATTATCACCATAAACACGGAAATAGAGCAAGTTATTGCTTACAATGACATGACTAATAGTAGATTTGCCTCAATTAGTACAGTATATTTTCAAATATATAATCAATAGTAGGATGAAAGTGCATTGAAACACATATTGGTTTTTTGTGACATAAAGCTAGTGTTGAAGTCATCCCTCACGACAACATATACTAAAAATGAGTTATTAAGCAATACAGAAATCTTTTAGGTCGTTAAAATGAAAACATAATGGTTATTGTCAAACATAAGGCCAGCTTAACAAAGCAAACATACATTACATATAAACAAAGAAAAATGTGCAAAGTTCCCTTTGACAACACAAAGTCTTTTAGATGAGGTTACTAGTGGTGTAACAGCAGCCAGAAGAACCACTTTTCATAGAACACCCACCAAAAGGTTAACCACAGTGTAGTACTTTCATCCATTGCAGATACTGAATGCTGACTTGTGCCAGTCGAGTTAGTATCCAAAAACTTTGAGTCCTTATTGAGTCAAGTTTCTTACAATAACACTAAATCAGAATCATTACAAAGTTTTTCAATGTAGTTTACTTTAACCAGGCCTTGTCTCCTGCCATTGCAGTTCAGAATATCCAGTGATGTAGCCATTTTTATGTTGTCATGCATTACAATTAAGATCATGTGGTTGTCCTTTTCCCCCAAATCTTCTTATATGGGCACTCTCAGCTTATAAACCTGGATCAAACAGTTCCTGAATTCTGCCAGAGGATTAAGTGTGGCCAGTGCAGCATAAGTGACTTGAATTGAGATTCTGGTTGCAACATCAGTTTGAGTGATCTTGTAATAAAGCCTCTCTCCGGCAAATACTTCTGCAGGCCATTTATTTCAGTCATTCTGTAAAGCTTAAACCAGACAGGTTTTCTGTTGGGTTTCAAAGCACCTATCACATATTAAATGTATTTAGCATTTCCCAACATCATTTGCCTATTTGACACATTGTTTACTGCCATTGATTTGTGTTTTCATGACAAGCAGAAATCCCTGTACATCCTTTTCCATTGCTTTATATGTGTTTATACCATCAGAATCTACAATTCGGGGCTGCGAGTGTAATCTCACATCAGATGAAGTACTAGTAGCAACATCAAGGTAGTTATTTCTAGGCACATCACATCTAGTATTGACAGAGGATGTATAATAATTGACATATTCGTAGATGTACTGTGGCTAACCATAATCCAAGAATTTGTAAATGAGGGTTGCAATTTTGAAAGCAATTCTCTGTTTATCAGGGAGCCAATGTAGATTTTTTTGGAAATTAGCTTAATTATTGAGCTAGGCTGGACTGGTTGGGAGTGAAATCTGTTCTGTGAGGTTTCGCTTTTATTTTAAGTTTTTGTTTTTTAAAACAAGCTGTACAATTGATTGATTAGCATGCCAAGGGGCAGAAGGAGAAAGACTGAAGTACCAACTGGAGACACTCAACCACAGTTTGAGTTAGGAGATACAGCAGCGAATATAGAGAGAAGGAGGAGGGAGAGAGAGGAGAGGGATGAGAGAGAGAGGATTGAACAGGGGGAGATCGACAGAGAGAGATCGAGAGAGAGAGGGAAGAGAGCCCGGACAGAAGAGAGAAGAGAGTGCGAACTGACATGGATATTGATGTAGAATCAACTCAATCCAGACAGAAGAAGGGCCAGATGAAGTCCATTTTCCTGAGTGATTCAGACGAAGAAGCCATTGTGGAGTTCATTAAACAGCATGAGGAACTGTATGACAAGACCAACGACAGTTTCAAAGACAAGCAGAAGAAAGAAAGACTTTGGGAGCAGCTAGCAGCTACCAGAAACTTGCCTGTTAAGACTGTGAAGAAGTGGTTCAATACTCAACGTACCAGATATGGCAAGCTCACTCAGACGAAGTCAGGGCAAGGAGTTAAGAAGAGCACAGAACGACAGACCTGACTGAAGGACAGTTTCAGTTTTCTATGAGGTCACATCAGAAGGAAGGCAGTTTCCAAGTCTTCTACATTCAAGTCACCCCAGAAGCCCTCTGCAGCCACAGCTTCAGCTTCAGTTCCAGATACATCCAAGGACACAGAATCTGAGATGGAAATCAGCATTGCATCAGATGTTACTCATCAGCGTTCGAGCACCAGTCCCAAGCGATGACAGCCTCCAATCGTGACTACCACCACGTCTGCAGATCCAGTCTCAGATCAGTTCCAGCAGATGAGGTCGATGATTTCCATATTTCTGGGTGCACGTCAGGACCCCACTCCAAATCCTAGACAGTCGTTCTGCAACTATCTCCACTCTGAGATTGAACATCTTGAAGAAGGGGACTTTTTAACCTTCAGGAATGAGACAGTGAAGTTTCTCAGTGAAATACAGTACAAGGCCAAAGAACGCAAGAGACAGGTCACCACAAGTCAAGAGGTCACCACATATCAACTTCCAGAAGCATCACAGTCCACAGTAGGATGGGAATACATACTCACCATACTGGAAACTCAACCAGTATCCATTCCAATTGTGCAGCCTCAACAGACTACCACAGGACAGCCTGTTACAGTGATTGCAAAAGTACAGCATCCATCGGGGCCTTCAGCATCATCAGCAGAGCCTACTTCTTATGTAGTTGAAATGACCAACAGCCGGGGACTTCCAGACAGATGCTTTTCAACCCACCTTCAGTTGCACCTTCACAACAGGAGGAGAGTCAGCACAACACTTCTGGATTATCCAGTCTCTTCACCATGACATTCTTTTTAATTCCCTCAGGGATTGGTTTGGGGTTGATGGCACTGTGTTGAGGTGGATCAAATCCTATCTTTTAAACCGCAAACAGAAGGTTAAACTAGGCAACAGCTTTTCAGATGCTTTTTCACTCCCATATGGTGTGCCCCAGGGCTTTGTCCTGGGCCCCCTTCTTTTTACCCTCTATACTACCCCTCTCAGTAGTATCATTTCCAATTTCAATGTCACCCACCATCATTTTGCTGAGCTTACTGAGTGTCTCACATGTGTCCAAAACTGGATGGCTGGTGTGAAACTTAAACTCAACCCCGCAAAAAACTGAATTTATCATTGTTGGTGATAGACAAGCCAGAGAGTCCTTCATCAACAAATTCCCTACTCAACTTCTTGGAAATTCTATCTCCCCTACTGATAAAGTCAAGAACCTAGGTGTTACTTTTGACTCCGGAAGCACCTTTACTAGCCACATAACCAATATGTGTCGCACCTGTTACTAGCACCTTAAGGACCTAAGACGCATCCGAAAATTCCTCAGTGTGGATACTGCAGCTTTGCTTGCAAACTCCATGATCAGCAGTCGACTTGACTACTGCAATTTCCTACTTTGTGGCGTAAGTAAATACAATGTAGCTAAACTCCAAAAGATTCAAAATGCCCTTTGTAGAATTGTTTTTAGACTTGATAGAACTAACCATGTCACTCCCTTTCTTCAAAAACTACACTGGCTTCCTATCACATACCGCATCTTGTTTAAGTACAATCTAATTACTTTCAAGGCTATCAAATTCTCTCAACCCATATACCTAGCATCCTTGATCAAAACCAGTTGTTTAACGTGTGGAAATCGTCTTTCTCTTTCCTCAGTCTCACACAAAAAGGCCATTGGTAGGTGAGGTTTTTCAATGGCTTCCCCACAGAATAGAACAGACTCCCACAATCAGTACAATCACAACAAACAATAGCAAGTTTCCGTAGCCAGCTAAAGACCTATTTGTTTAGACTGGCATATCCTCCACCATAGTACATCTCCCTGGCGGGTGCTAATTTTGAATCTCGACCTGATACATCCCTGGACTTTCCCTTTTTGACCTCAAGCACATTAGAGGATGTTACATCAGTTTTGCACTATATAAATGTTTCTATTCTATTCAATTCAGTCTTCTCCCCTCAGTCTTCTTAATATCTGTCCTCCTGCCCAGCCAGCGCCCCGGTGTGATTGAAGTAGTCTTTCAGTAGGTCTTGATGTTTGGAGTAGTCTTTCAGTAGGTCTTGATGTTTGGCCTCCCTCGATGGGTTTCTGAAGGTACGATTATGTCCCTGTTCCCCCTGGTCTGCCTGTGGTAGTTGTATGTTGTCAGCTGGTGTGGGTGGTCTGTCTGCTGCCCCCTGATGGCTTCCCAACATGTTATGTAGTACCACACATGTTAACACAATGTCTCTCACAACTTTTGGCCTCTGTTCCATGGTGGTCAACAGCACCTTGAATTGCTTGACAAGTATACCAAATGAGTTCTCGACCACCCTTCTCCCCCTGGATATCCTGTAGTTGGTTATTCTCTCTTCTCTGGTCAGTTGGCATCTACTGTAAGGCTTGACCAGCCAAGGAATCAGGGCAAAGGCGTCGTCCCCAGCAGGAAGTAGTGTAGATCTGGCCCCCAGGTCCAAGTGGTTCAGGTGGTGGTAGTCCCAATGTTCTGTTTTCAATTTTTCTTTTCAGTTTGCTGCGGTTGAAAATCTGTGCATCAGATGATGACCCACTGGCCCCCACGTTGACCCACAGGAACTTGTAATCTGCATTGACTAAAGCCAAAAGTACCAGGGAGAAGTAGCCCTTGTAGTTTAAATATTCAGTGCCTGACTTCTTGGGCTTCTTGATAGCATGTGTTTTCCATCTAATGCACCGACTGCATGGCGGACATTCCATCTATTTCTAAATCTTTGTTCAATTTTCTTCCAGTCTTCAGGATCAGTGGGACACACCAGATACTCTTGTTGAAATTCTTTTAAAATGGCTTGGCAGACCTGGGGGACAAATTTGCAGATGGTCAATCTTCCAACCCTCCAGTGGTATTACAGTGAGGTGTAACTTTCCCCTGTGGATAAGTGTCTCAAAGTAACTGCCAGTTTCAAACCGACTTCCAGTGGTTGCCTGAAGTTGGTGATTGACTTCCTGAGGTGGGGGATGATTCTTTCTTCAATCAAAAAAAAATGCTGGCTCCATCCTGGTGAAATTTCTGTAGCCTGGTATGTCAGTTGTGATTAGCTCACCCAAGAGTGTTCTGTAGCAACCTCTCTCCTCTCTCTGCAGTATCCAGGCAGGACCCATAGATTCTGTGGCTTCCTTCTCCTTCTGGGTGATGGAGGTGGGGGTGATGGTGATGCTGGCTGGGCAGGTGCTGGGTTCTGCTGTCTTCTGTGTCTTGAAAATATCAAGTACAATAAAAAATTAAACTCAATAAAACCAAAAAAAATCAAGTGATCTATCAGTTGCTCTTGATGTGTTCCTGTCATCTTTTAAGTGTAAAATGAATGGCATATCATAGGAGAGGGGTTTATATAGTGTGATATGGATCCCGATTCTGGATTCCGACCCACAAAAACAATCAGTTCTGTCAGGAAGGGTTGGGAACATGCTCCAGGCCTGTCTGTTTGTCTTTACGGCTTGTCTGTTTGCGATCCGGCTTGTCTGTTAGGGGTTTAAGGCTTGTCGTAGAAGCTATATGACTGGCCGTGCAAAAAAGGTTCCCAACCCTACAGCTTGTCAGGATGGCCAGTACGACCTGTCTGTAACTTTACCGTCCTGTCGGGATTTCATAACAGACCCACCATTTTCCCGTGCTTTTTCTCACGACTCTACAACTTTTGCAACCAACCCTAGGGTCGTAGGGTCAGTTACAGGGTCGGTTCCAGTGGAAACACTGCATTACATTGCACTCTTAGGTTCTTACTCTCATTTTAATCTCTGTTTATGCTATTGTTTACATGTTAAAATTCTCAATTGAGTCTAACATTATTCCGCAGATTCTTTTCTTTAGTGCACAAATCAAAGAAGTGTTTTAGCCATAGCTTTGCATTTGATGCTCCATTATTTTTAATGAGCTCCCAAATGACATCTGAACAGTGTTTCCCTGTCATCCATTTTTATCTAAATTAAAGATATTTAGGTTCAATGATACCAACCATGTCTCTGGATTCTGATTTTTAACTTTTCCCTTTGTGGCTCTAGCACCTTAGAGTCTGCCATATGATGGAGGTTAAAGCCTACAGAAGTACTCTATTGTATTACATTAAGACATCATGATTTTTTTATGGCCGGGAAACCTATTAATGGCCTCATTTAGATTTACATGATTGGGTCTAAAAGAAGGCCTTTGAGCATTTTGGTATAATTTGAGAAAGAAGTAAAATGATTTACTTGTACGACGAGTTTATTTTAATACATATCTATATTCATGTGTATATTCTGGTAATGCTCCATGGTCAGTGTATAACAGATAATTACATCTTTCAGCTTTTTTCTTCTGTTTCTGGAAAAACTGTTGCTTCTTCAACCATTGTGACACTCCTTAAAGCACTGCAGAAATTTCTCTTTATTTTGAAGGCAGCAGGCTTCACAATCATCTACAATAAGATTTAATGAAGACTTTACAAATAGCTACTCACTTAAAACTGATTCATAACATTCAAAGGAGAAACTAAAAAAACTCAAGCATTTGTACTGATATTTTTTTATCATTTTCTATTATCCAACTACGGAAGCCTATAAGGGTCATGTTGAAAAAAAAATTAAGTTGTACTTATGACTTACACAAGTCGTAATTATGACATACTAAGTCGTAATTACAACTTATGAATTTTTTTTAAAACAAAAAAAAAAACAATATTATCTCGTAATTATGACTTACTATGTCGTAATTGCAACTTACTATGTCATAATTATGACATATGAATTTTTTAAAAAACAAAAAATGACAATATTATCTTGTAATTACGACAACCTTATCAAAGTTTATCCAATTCTAGTCATAGTAAAGGGAGTGGCGATTATTTTAACAAACAACTTAACTGAGTATAGTATGATTGATAAACAAACAGATGAAGAGGGTAGAATACTTCTTTTAAATATAAAATTACTTTTCAATAACAAAATCTATACTCTTATAAATGTTTATGCCCCAAATGATGCACAACATCGTATAACTTTGCTGAAAAAAATAAACAAGTTTATAGCAAAAAGTGACAAGAACATTATAATTTGTGTAAATTTACAATGACTGAGCATCATAAAAATTAGATCAATCCAGTGAACACTTTAGACACCTGAAAATATCAAACAATTTTACAGACTCATTTAAACTTAAAAATCCGAATAAAAACTCATATACATATGTGCATTCAATATAACCTGAAAGAAATAGTAGAATAGATCATATACTTACAAGTAGCAACCTGGTAGAATTCATTATAAACAGTGATATATGTACAGCACCGGCACCAGATCACAAGGCAGTACATTGAAGTTTAGATATACTAAAAAGTAATCGAGGCAAGGGACTTTGGAAGCTAAACAATGCTATACTTGATGAAGATGATTATAAAGTATTAATACAACAGCTTCTTGCTGAAACTAAGGCAGTGTATTCCGGATATATATCCAACCAGAAATTGTTTGATTTAATAAAACTAAGAATAAAGGAGCAAACGATTCGTTACTGTGTGAAACGATCCAAATGTTTAAAATGTGAAAACGATTATTTAGAAAAAGCATTAGAAAATTTAGATAATAAGTTACAATTATCCTCTGATATGGCATTAAAAAATTGAATTGCAAGAAAAACGAAATCTGATTAAAATGAAACACAAAACTAATTGACATCATAGATTGTTTGTTAGGCAGACATGCACCATTGATTTGTGGTAAAATTAAGAAAGAACCAGCTGACTGGTTGTCAGATACATCTCACAGGGCCAAATCAATTGGGTGCCAGTTTGAGTGTATGTGGTGTAAAGACAGGTCTCAGTTGAGCAGAACTAGATTGCCAGACAGATTGCCTCGTGCAACACAATTATCAACAGAGACAAGGCTGAATACTACAGCACTGTCATCAATGACAATAGCCGTGACCCAAAGAAGTTAGGGCAGGCACTACGACAAGTTCTTAATAGGGGCCTCGAGATGACTCTTCCTCCTCAACAGTCAGATAAATCCTTGGCTAATCACTTTGCTTCCTTCTTCACTCAAAAAATCAAGAGGATTTGAGATATGTTTTTGACGTCTACCACAACTGTTTTACCTACTGATTCACCACCTACTGATTTGCCCCCCAACCTATCTCACTTCAGTGAGGTCTCAGAGAATGAGATACTTAAGATTATCAAAAATTCCCCTATAAAATCATGTCTTTTAGACCCGGTCCCCACTTTTCTTCTCGAAGAATGTGTGGATATTTTACTCCCATCCATTACAAAATTTGCTAATCTGTCCTTGATTGAAGGTGTTTTCCCCAACAATTCAAGAAGGTGGTCATCACCCCCCATATCAAGAAAGCATCATTTCCAATTGATGACTTAAAGAACGAGTTGTTATCAAACAGCTTATGCAACACATCAACAGTAACAATAGTTCCAAGTAATGACTTAAAGAATGGGTTGTTGTCAATATGCAACACATCAATAGTAACAATCTGGACAATCCGCATTAATCAGAGTATAAAACTGGTCACTCCACTGAAACTGCCCTAATGCATATTTAAATGAGATCCAGCTCTCGTTGTCATGTGGTGAGCCTACAGCACTTGTCTTATTTGATCTGTCAGCTGCCTTCAATACAATTGACCATGATACTCTTCTGAACTATCTAAGTCCTGGTTTGGTGTGTGAAGCACAGCCCTGAAGTGCTTCTCCTATCTCAGCCACCGAATCCAAGTAATTAAAATTGGTTAAACCCATTCAAAATTGTATCAACTGCTGTTTGGAGTGCCACAAGGCTCTGTTATTGGCCCTCTGCTCTTCTCTCTATACACCACTCCCTTGAGTAAGGTTATTCAAATGCATTATGATATCAATTTCTATTTTTATGCTGATGACACTCAGTTGTTTGCTCATTTGTCCTATAAAAATGCCACCTCAGCCTTTGATAAATTGAAGTATGCTTAAATTAAATCCTGAAAAAAGAGAGTTCATCGTATTTGGAGACCACGGTCAGCTAAAGAAATTAGATTCTTACTTACCTGTTAGGATATTTGATAAACTTTCACATCCATCAGCATGTTGTTAAGAACCTGGGTGTCTGGTTTGATACTAATTTTTCCTTTGGTGATCATGTCCACAATATTTGTAAGACCTGCTTCATTCAAATGTGTGATCTCTGGTGGGTCAGACAGTACCTGGCGGATAAGGCTGCTGTCCTGGCAGCAAATGCCCTGGTGAGCAGTCCTCTGGACTACTGCAACTCCCCTTTCAAAAGTCTGTCCAGTTTCAACATGAGCAAATTGCAGTGTATTCAAAACACACTTGGTAGGATTGTCACAAATTGCAATATATACTCATGGGCTACTCCTATTCTCAAAAAAACTCCATTGGTTGCCAGTTGAATTTCGTTGTATTTTCAAAACTGTCACTTTGATTCATAAGTTTCTTCACACTGGTCACCCAAGTTATTTCAGCCCTCTTCTGTCTATTCATTGTGGAAGATATGACACAAGATACAACTGCCCAGATAAGAGGTTTCTGGAGGTTCCTCAATACTACCCATCAGTACACAAATAAAAAAAAAAAACACTTAGGTCACAGTTTTGCTTTTGATGCTCCAATACTTTTGAATAATCTGCCTGATCCCAGTAAACATTAGAAACGTTTTAAAATGGATTTAACATTTACAAAACATTTTTAAAACCTATTTAAACCCTATCTATTTTTTTTATTTTTTTTCCAATAACTATTTTATTTACCCTTTTTAACAATTGTGCACAGAAATCTGGGAGGGCAAGGGTAGCCAACCCACCATCAGATTCTTGTCCATGTGCGTTTCATACACAGTATGAGTGTAAACTTGACAGGCATATTTCATTAACATACCACCACTACTAATAGTACAATGAAGAAATACTTTAGCTCAAAGTTAATAGTAATCAAAAATTAATTTTGTTTAAGTACTCATCAATTAGTAGCTTTACTCTTGAAATATTACAAAATATGTAAAATTTTATCTACACAAAATTGTAAATAGTTATAACCTTTTTTGTCAAGCAAATACACAAAGACGGCTTTGTAAAACTGTAAATTCTTCTTTATCTTCACATTTATATTTGCATCTTTATAGCTTTGTTTTTTAAACTTACATAGATTCCAACAGCTGTACATTTGAGTATGCTATGATGATGATAACTAGGTTTCTAACTTCACTTTTTTGTGTTCTGTCCAGAAAACCTAGCACAATATGTTTCAGTCTTAACGTTATTTTTAATTCATCACCTATTAAAAACCAAATATTTCTTACTCTATCACAGGAAAACAGCATATGTGAAACATTTTCTCTATCTTTACAATATTCACAAAATTTTGAAATATCTTTATCCCATCTATTGACCCTCTCTCCACAGCTTAAAAATTAAGAAGTATTTTATACTTAAATTCAGCAATTTTTTTGTACTGAAGCTTTGAATTCATGTTGTAAACAATATGCCAATCATTCCTGGAGATAATTGTCTCAGTTTCACTTTGCCACATATTTTCAGTATAGGGTTTAATAAACTTTTTTGTAATCAAAACATCATAAAGAATCTTAGCATTTATTGAGGAAAGGTCAAAAACAGAGTTCCCTAAAATTACTTTTCTACTATAAGCTTTCACTACATTAATATACTTACAGCATTTAGGATCAAATTTTTTAGCAATATTAGAAATAACCTTTCTCAAAATAGTGTATTCACTCATCCAGTTTTGTTTACGTGTTAACCTATTGAAGACATAATTTTCACTGACCCACTTACCATCACCATCAAATAAATCTTTAACTAAAATAAAGCCACAATCCATCCAGTTTTTGAAACACAGAGGAAGGTCCTTGAATCTGAAAAGTTCATTCCCCCATATAACTTGTGAAGTCAAAGTTGGGGTTTTACGTCCCCTTCAACAGCCAGGGTCATATTGGGACAGGTGCTCAGAATTGCCACTTGTGGGACTCGAACCCACAGAGGTGACAGCCTATGATTAGATGCCAAACTTGCTAACCACTAGGCCACTGAGGACCTCCATATAACTTGTGAGAAAAAGTCATAATTATTTTGTTGCACAATTGGCTGTATATATTTACATGAGTGATATGCACTAATTACATCTTTGTAAAAAAAGGGGAGTTTTTGTAAGCAATCGATTTTATTTATATTTCTGAAGTTCATTTTTAACAATATATGCAATGGTATCTCACATTTTTGGAGGTGCATTTGAAAGATTTTTGCTGTTTTTGATTCATCAATTAACCTTGGGATCCAGGAAGCTTTCAATGCCCTTTCTTTGGAGAAGATATCCGTGATACCAAGGCCACCACACCTTGGGCTTCCAATAACTGTTCATTTATAACACTCATTTTAACCTTATGGATTTTTCCCCATAGAAAAAAAATATCATGTTTTCAAATTGCCTCAGTATACTTTCAGGTACAGTTAGGACAGATAGGTGGAAATTTATCAGGAGTATGGCCAGTGAATTTATTATTACTGCCTTTCCCAGAACTGTGATTTTTCTTGATTCCCACTTAAGCAATAAGTTCTGAAATAGTTTGAGTTTTGGATCCCAGTTTTTTTATATGCACTTTTGACTGTCCGTTCCTACATAAACCCCAAGAATTTTAATTGTTTCAGTGTTGAATTTGATTTGATGAAAATTTTTTGGATTGTTTCTCAATGTTCCTAGCCATAGTCCTTCACATTTTTCCATATTTAATTTTAGTCCAGAAAACACAGTGAAATCATGTATTATTTGAAGTGCATGGACTATGGAGGAATTATTTGACACGGTCAATGTTGTGTCATCTGCATATTGCAGGACTCGTATTTCTGTATCTCCAATTTTAATACCGTCAATGTTTTTTGACATACGTAGTTTTGTGGACAGGCATTCGACAGATAGGATAAATAAAAGTGCTGACAAAGGACATCCTTGTCTAATCCCCTTTTCCATAGCTATCTTATTGGTTAACCATCCGCTATTTGTTATGATAAGGGATGGATCAGTATATATGATATTAATCCATTTGCAAAAAAAATTCCCCAAAGCCAAACTTCTCAACTGTTTTTTGCATAAATTCCCAACTGAGGCTATCAAAAGCCTTTTCAAAACCAAGCCCAATTACTGAACCAGGTGAGTTTTCAAATTCACATTTTTCAATTACATCAGAAATCAATCTTATATTTGTTGCTATATTTCTATTCTTAATATAACCAGTTTGAACCGTGCTTATTAAATGGTGAATTACTTTTTGAAGTCTTTTGGCCAAAACAAATGATAATAATTTGTAGTCATAATTACTTAAGCAAATTGGTCTATAGTTTTTTTAACAACTCTCTGTCATCCTTTTTGTAGATCAAAGTTACTACAGATTTTCTTGTGGATTCTGGTAAGATACCTTGGGAGAATGACTCGGCTATCATATCCAAGTAAGGTGACTTTATGTAATTCCAGAAAGCTTTGTAAAATTCTGGTGTCAGACGATCTAAACCAGGGGATTTATTTAGTTTTAAGTCAAAAACAACATCCTTAAATTCTTGTTCACTAAAAGGATTGTCACAAAACTTTTTATCTTTTGCTGATAGTTCTGGTAGGGGAATGCCTGCTAAGTAACTATTGACATTTGGAGAAAGTGACTCATGGTTTGAATAGAGATTTTTTATAAAACTTAGTTAATTCATTGAGAATATCAGTTTCATTAGACACAGTTTTATCCCCTACTTTTAATTTTTTTATGATATTACTACTTTGCCTTTGTTGCTCAAGACCAAGGAAATATTTTGAATTTTTTTCACCTTCACTTATCCACTTTGCTTTAAGTCAAAAACAACATCCTTAAATTCTTGTTCACTAAAAGGATTGTCACAAAACTTTTTATCTTTTGCTGATAGTTCTGGTAGGGGAATGCCACCTTCACTTATCCACTTTGCCCTAGATCGTACACCAATACCTTCACTCTTCAGTTTGTAATGTTTCACTAACTTGGATTGTAAAATATCCCTCTGACATTCAAGGTTGGCAGTAGTTTCTCCTCTAATATGATATTCAGTTATTATATCATTAAGAGAGTCTAACTCATTCTGAAGATCTTTTAATTCTGTGTTTAATAATTTTGCCCTTTTAACGCTAAAATTTACCGAGTATTCTTTGATATTTATTTTTAATAGCTCCCAGATAAGTCGATTACTCAATTTGTTTTTGCATAGCACAATTGTTTCTTTTATAATATTTTGAATATTGAAAGTGTACTCATGATCTCCCAGAATACTGTTATTTAATTTCCAGTAACCGGGACCCCGTTTTATGGTATTTAATTTCAAAGAAATAATAAGGGCTTTATGATCAATAACATTTCTTTCACTTGGTGGTTGTTTAATAAAAATTTCAGATAAGACATTACTTAAATTTTGTGATAATAGACAATAGTCCAATCTACTGTAGCTTTTGTGTTTCTTATCATAATACGTAAAACCGGGCTTACCTGTATGTTTTGTTTGCCAACAATCTAGCAACTTGCACTGGTCTAGAAAACATCAAAACATTTTTTACTTTTATCTATCAAAGACCTTTGAGGAAACCTATCCACAGGGTGGACACACACATTAAAGTCACCAGCAATGATAACATTATTACTGTTAATTGTATGTTGTTGAACCCACTTAGTCAGTTTTTTAAAAACTCTATCCTGCTGTATTCACAGTTTGGAGCATATACAGACACTACTGTGAATATTTCGTTGTTGTACTCTAAATTAACCAATAAAGTTCTACCATTTTCACCGATTTCAGTGTTTATGATTTTACCTTTAAAGTTTTCAGAAAACAAGATGCTTACACCTCTTGAGTGACTGGAATCAGAACATGCATTTCGAACCTCACCTTTCCAGGCAGTTTTTATATTTTGTTCAAAGTTTGGTGTACAAAAGGTTTCCTGCAGGAAAGCAATATCAATGTTTTGATCTTTTATCCATGAAAATACGTTCCTACACTTGTTAAGGTCATTCAGACCTCTAACATTGCATGTTAATAAACTGAATTTTTTGGGCATTTTTTACAATATATACTGTAACTTCACGTATCAAATAAACATAATAAAGCTTATTGTACTACAATAGTCAGAGTAGAGATTTCACAATATTCACTCCCACAAAATATAACCTCAGCTACAAATTTACAAGTCAGAAAAATAATAATCTGATTCCGATTCACTTCTGTCATTGGTTTGCCTGGCTGTTGTCTTTCCCTGATTTTTTCTTCTTTGGCTTGATTTCCATGTCTTTTGTTTTGCAACTTTTGCTCTTATATCCATAAGAAGTTTCCCCATTCGATTCTGCCCAGGCACACTGTTCTTTTTCACTTTTAAAATGTCACATTTGTTGAGACCTGCCGACCAAAAGAAGTCGCCAGGTACAGCTTCGGCTAAGATTTTTGTTCCGCTTTCTTTCAGCATGTCACAAAATTCTTGGCATTATTTTGCCTTTGCTTCCAGGACTTGTGCCATTTGACCCTCCTTAACACTTTCCCAGTTTGGATTAAAAGGAAGTGATGAGGCAATGTGCCTTGGATGCAATGCAGTTTTTGCAGAGAGAACCTGGTTAGCAATATCCTCATGTCCACACTGTACAGCCTTGGAGAACTGATAGCCATGTTCAGCTGACTTAACCTCAACACCAAAGACTTTAAAGTCACAGGGATAATAGTTACTCAATGGGCTTTCGTAACCTTGGAAAGGCTCAACATTCTTATGCAACTGTTTTGCTGATCCTGGACAGATAGGCTCACCTGGGCTGTGACCTGGCTTTTTACACACCATGCAGCAAGGCTCATTCTGGCATTGATTTCGAAAGTGACCCTCTTGAAAACAGTTGTTGCACAGGGGTTTTTGCCATTTCTTTTGGCCTCTGTGGAAGATAACGGCACTTTCTCCTCCAATTTGAGCCCTTCTTGGCAGTGGATTTCGGAAAGGTTCAACATATACTATTCTATCACCATTCAGAAAGTTTGTAAGTTCATTGTGATCATTTCTCACTTTACCAAACTCTATAGGCCTCTTCAATTTTATATCCTTCAAGGTTAAATACTTTTCAATGTCCCTGTTGCCCTTTGATAAGGGGACTTCCTTGATAACTATTCTAAGCACATCATCATCAGTTTGGTCTATATCAATGCCTGCCCTGAATGGATTGTTGGTGAATACTTGCACAGTTTGTCTTCTGATGTTAAAATGTGACGTGCACAAGTTTATCCTTGCTTCATTGTCTTTCACATAAATCCTCCAAAGCATGCAGACACTTTGGGTCGCAATCAGTTTGTCCCTAGATATGACTATGTAACTGATTCACAAATTTCATACTCCTGCACAGTTTTAAAGTTGATAATATCTTTGGCATTTATAAAGACAGGTTGAACCTGTGATAAATCCATATTTGCTATAATAAGAGTTGTAGTCCAATTAGGTAGTGAAATGTCACAATGCAGCAAGGCTAATATTTCTTTCCCCTTAAGTTACATTGTCCAACTGAAGGCTCCAAAGAGTTTTTTCATGAAAGGTTACAAGATTTCAAGCTCTGTGAAAGGCTAACACACTCGTAAAAGATTCAGTTGACACACCTTGTTCATTATCCATCAGCCAAAAAGCAAGGTGTGAAGTGGTTATTTATTCTTTTGTTGATAAATTAATTTCCCCACTAAACAATTTAATCACTAAACCAATTCTTTGTGTGTAATATCAGTTTATCCAAAGACTTGTGATTTTTTGCAAAAACATGAAACTGTTTATAATAGCACTGACTTTATTAAGATCTGATTATCAGTCAGGTCAGCTGATTCTATGTTACTTTATCTTTCTTGTGGTACCAAAATTATTGCATAAGACAAAACATATCCACTTGAAATGTTCAAAAAAGCACACAAGAAAAAAAACACACTTTCCTCTCCTGTGACATGTAGGACCTATATTAGGGTTTTTTGAATGTTTCCAAGCAAACGTTTACGCTGTAATATTTAAAAAACATTTTATAAACATTCTATATACAAAGGTTTTTACTGAAAACATTATTAAATGTTTATAAAATAACTCAAGAAGCTAGGTTTGACTGGAAACATTTTTTTAAACATTTATAAAATAGCTAAAGAAATAAAGGTTATGCTAGAAATGTTTTTCAAACATTCATCATGAAGTGTTTTATAAACAGTACACATAAAATGTTCAAAAAGGCATTGTTGATCAAATGTTTAAAAACATTCTGTCAAAAACATTTTTAATCCCTTATTTTCAGAATGCTTATTAAACCTTCACCTTCAAGCATGTCCTAACAAAGATGGCGGTGAGCAATAATAGTGGATTTTAGAGGACTTGTCAAAAAAGCCCCACATGCAATCCCTAAAAGTAAGAATTGAATGGGGGCACAATTTTTAAGTCACTATCTTATAATTTTAAACATAAACATAATATTTTCATTAGTGAGCCACCTTCAAAATATGTTGAATTTGACCTCTGACCCCATTATTATTCAGACATTAATATTTTTATTTGTAATGCTTTTCTAACATTTATCATTAAACTTTTAATAAATGGTTTACATAAAACATTTTAAAAACATTCTATTATAAATGGTTTTCGCACCCATCAATTTTTAACCTTAGCCAAATGTTTCCTATCAAACATTTGCAAAATGCAAACATGTTTACTGTGAAGATGTCCGTTCTGCTCCAAATCTTGCCTGTTTCAGGAAAAAGCTAAAATCATATCTCTTTGATAAGGCTTTCCCACCTTAACATGTAAACTTCCCGGCGTCTCCGTGGTGTCAACTTGGCTATGTCTATGGATGATGATTATTGATTATGTACCTGGTGTTGCACCTTAGAGTCTGCCTTGGCAGAGATTAGGTTCTATAAAAGTTCAAAATAGAATAAAACATTCATGCCTCGGTCTGATCCCATAATATAACGGATTTTGAAATTAATAACAAAAGTATGGCCTTCTATCACATTGTTCATACTGTGTTAGTACAGCTCACATTTTTGATTCCATTTTTAGAGCCGCAATAATGAATTATTCAAAATTATAGGGGCTCAAACCTGAACATGACATTTTATGGTCCATCAAGTGTTATCTTTCCCCCTTTTCTGGTGAAGTTGGGCTAAGTCACTGCTACCCATATTTTTAATTGTGCAGCGAACCTTTCTATTAAGTAAGAACTGTTTAGAACTACATAAAACTATGATGTCACAACTTTGAATGTATTGTTATACATCTTTCCTGTATGACCTTGTCAAAATTTTCATATAGAGAAGTGTTACCCAGGCATTACCGCAGGAGTAATAAATTGTGTCGTTAATTTTATCAGTTTAAAAGTAATTCAAATGTGTGATTGCCACTTAAAATACCCTCCTTCAAAATATGTCGATTCTGCAATCTAAGAAATGTAGACAAATTTGAAAATTTAGAATTTATAAGGAGCATATATCAACCTCAAGTTTTCAAGTCTCCATGAAAGGATCATTAAGCTGTTGATTTTTCAATATGTCTACCGATTAATTTAATATTTACTCTATGGGATGATTTACTGACAATATTTTTAAGTAAGTTGAGGTCTCTTACCCGTCTAAGTGAAAAAAAGATTCAGTCCTATTTAAATGACAATTATAAGTGTGAGTGTAACAATTTATTAAGCAGAGTGAAAAAAACACTGGTCAGCTAGAAATTTGGCTTAAATTGCAACCAACTCAGCGGATAATAGTTTGTCAGTTCTTGGGAAACTGATCTGCTGCAACCAGTTAAGGCAAATAAATATTACCCTTAAAGTATTTATATACCTACATAAGAACACAAATCCGGGCCCTGACACCCTTTAAGACGAATTACAACAAAAAAATAAAATACCACGGCAAGCAAGATAAATTAAAATACTAAAACAGCCCTAGCCCCTTAACCAAAGGGTAACATGATATGTAAATCTACGAGGTTTATTTAAGTTACATACTTTATACATACAATCTTAAGCCAGACACACTTGGAGAGTACCTCCAGTAGGACTTATTTTAACAGAAGCTCAACTACACTTGCACTTATACGGGAGAGGACACAGGTAGGGGACTTTAATATAGACTAATGCCCCGTTCACACTACAGGCAGTATACCCTGCAGTTAGAGGTTTTACTCGGTGGTGGACTACCTCCAGGGATGCCACATACCTTCCGAGATTTGGTGTATCATTCACACTAAAAGTGGTATAACCTACGGTTATAGTCATGGGGCGAAACGCCCCTGAACTTCAACCAATGTCCGAGGTTTGTGTGCAACCTTATGACACAGTGGTGAAACTTCCATTTATGTCCACTTGCCTTTTGTTGCCGTGTTACACACAAAGCTGACCGAGTCACAACAAGAAATTCATCCTTGCATTTATCTGCACATGTCCAAGGTACCAAATTCAGAGGCGGAAAGTTTAAACATTTTACAATTTCCATAGGACATGCAAGGTAATGCGCATTTTGTAACTGTGTCACAAGTTCACATATGAAGCTCGGACAGTAGTTCGATGACAGGGGTGTTTCACCCAATGCCTATAACTGGGTGTTATATCGCCTGTAATGTGAATTGGGTATAAGTAGTCATGTGTGACAGAGCAGAAAAAACAGCTCTATACTAGACTTTCAGTTATCCAAATCACCACATTTAATGCTATTGTAAGGGCCACTAAAGAGGAGGTTATATGATTAGAAGAAAACTGTCTGTGGGATTTATGAACTTGTCGAAAAGGGGGACTACCAACAAGAGAGTATGTGTAGCAATACCAGCCACATCTTGTGTGAGGTGCTAAGTTTTCTTTTGTCTACTGTCTGATTTGAACAAAACATGCTTTACAAACGCTATGAACATGCTTGGAAAAATATAAATCAGAGTCAAACAACACAGTGACCACATCAGAAGGAGAGAGGGAATTACTCAGTATCTTGACTGAAGGAATTTTGTAAAGTTTTGCATGTTTTACCTTTGACCTAATTGATATACACACTGTATTGTATTTTATCTGGATTCAACTTCAACTTATTTGCAGTAAACTCTTTCTTTATACCATCTTGCAGGTTGCCATCTGGACAACCTTTCAAAAGCCCATGCTTTCTTTTATGAGTAAGATATATAGTTTGTGTTGTCAGCATCAAAGTGAAACTTGGTGTGAGGATGATTAGTAATGACCTAACTAAGAGGGGCGAATAAATTAGAACAATGAACCAAGAAAGGAACCTCAGTTCAAGACTATGTCATTACTGTGACGGTTGAGTATAGAAAGTCATGGATTTATGTTGGCTTGCTGATACCAATTACAGCTGACTGGCTAGTAGCAGTGGTCATAGGAGTGTTCAAATAAGCAGGGTCATTCCCTGGATAGATATCTTAGGCTCACCCTGTTACATAGTCATCCAATTCAAAATCAGTTAATAAACAAGGCCAAAGGGTGTTCTGGTCCCCTAGCATGAGCGCAAATCCATCAGAGACACAAATAGTGCACTAGAATTTACAAAAGTCTCGTGACAGAAAGAAATTCCAACTTAGATACATCCCATAGTTGGTCCCGAACTGAGACGGTCACCCAAGTAAGTACTAACATAGCCCATTGCCGCTTAACTTCATCGAGAAGACAAATAGTCATCACTCTGTGCCACAATTCATGAAAGTCCGATGCAAGAAGGACATGTATATGGGAAAAAGCCAAAAGGACACGTGTCCTTTCAGCTATTGGAGAGCAAGAGAGGCAAATACAGAATCCACAGGTGTTGTCATTTTCATCAAAGTCTGGAGACAAAAAAGGTGATCTGTAGAAGTGCAAGCTCTTTCGAGGCTCGTACATAAAAAGAAAAAAATGATAAAATCCCATCCTAAAAGTAGTGGAGCACCATCACTCTTAATGAATCCATGCACTTTACCAAATGCTGGTTACACAAGGTACAATAAATTTACATTCTACTACCACTTATACTTGTTTCTATACTATTGTTTTCTAACGATCGCCCTTTGGTTAGCATAATATTCAGTGTTTATGACTAAATGGCATACATTTACTATACAGTAATTTATACATCAATTTATAAACAAAATAGCCACACATATGAAAACCTCACCTTTGGCATTTGGAAAAAGTTTTGTTAAGATGATGAATCAGATACATATGGTGGTGAATAAGATGCATATGGTGGTAAATATGATACATATGGTGGTGGATCTTACCTTTATCTTCTTCACCTGTATGGAAAAATACATGATATTTGAATTTTATATTTGCTGGACATTAATCAATTCTGAATGTTTCTTAGTAATATATGCAACACAAAATAAATATATTTCTGAGTCTTTAAACTCGTACTCTGGGGAAAAAACATTTGCACGTTTCTTTTTCTCGTTGTGAAAATAATTATTTATTCCTTGAATTCTACTTTCAAAACAGCAGATTTGAGAGCCCGAACAAAAACAGACCAAATGAGAATATTAAGCATTCCCTCAACCCCATCTCCAAACACAATACAGATCAGTTAAGACAATGCAAACAACTATGATGAAAATAATAAAAATTTGTGATAATAAAGAAATGCAATTCGTCTGTTCTCAATAATTCGTGGGATTTTATTGAAAACAGTAATAAAGATTTTTAGAAAAACAAAATTTACTACATAAAACACTTACAAAGGACTCTGATTTGCTCTATGATTATTGTTTAGACACATCGTAAGACAAAGTTGATTTACACCCCATTCAAGATGATTGTCTTATAACAAACGAGATCAACAGTTAATATTCACAATGGTTTATTGAGAACTTAGAGAGAAGAGCAACAGTTAATCTTTACAATGGTTTATTGGGAACACAGAAACAAACTTTTTAGTAAATTTGAAAGATCAAAGGTCATGGCTTCAATAGTTAAGTTGTCATACAAATAACTTCTCAATCCATTGCTATATCCAAAATGTATAAATGTTGTCTATTCGGGCTTCTTTCAAGGCTGCAGGTGAGACTTAGCACAAACTACAATGAGGAACTTGTTCTATGAAGGCAACGTATCAGCATGGTGTTGTTACTTTAGGGCTATGTGACTGCTATGTTATCCAAGTTGTGACTCTGTAGCAATATTTTATGTCACTTTAAGCTGTATCTTAGCTATGTTAAACAATGTTGAGTTGGAGGGCAACAAGAAGGAATAGTTCAGATATTTTTGTCCTTCAATCTCCCATGTTTCACCACAGAGAATTACATCACTAAACCCCTGATGCATACAAAGATAGCCATTATAATGATTGAAAATAGCAGAAAATGCAAAGCCATCAGTCTGCAATATGCAGCAATTATCTGCATCAATTAAGTACATTGAGAGATAAATACACTGTCATCAAATATTGAGAAAATTTATGTGTACACCCAGCTACTCTCACAAATGTGCATAAAGGACTCGTATTACAACCATTTTTCAGATGATAAAAGATATGATTATTTTTAAGTTGGTTTTAGTTTTTACAAACCTGTTCAAGCAATCATTGACAACCACCTGCAAAAAAACTGCCTTTCTAAATGCAAGATAGTAACCAACAATTATCTGCTACCAGTAACTGAGATGTTTAGTTGGTAACGTAGCAGTATATACCTGAACACTCTTTTTTGCTGGAAAGTGGATTCACATCCTATTATTTTGCCTCACCTTGATGACAACTAGATCTTCAAAGACAAACAATTACTTATAACTCACTCCTGAATTCAGTCCATAGAATCTTCACATAAGTCAGTTCAGTCCATAATAACATTATAATCAGTTATGTTAAAGTTATAAAAATTAAAATACTACCTCTCTTGTGTAAACAGTAAATTTTGGATTTATTTTGAGGGATATGGGCACTGAGGATTCTTCGGTGGATATGGCTTTACCAAACGAAACAAAGCAGTTTTCACAGGTTCTTTCAACAACAACAACAAAAAACACACTTTTACATAAAACATTTATGTTAAAATGATTATTTTAACACATAAGTCATGCATTGCCCCATGACCTTTATACCTAAACCTGTGAAGAGTAACCGCTTACGAATAGCAACCATTTTTGGAATTTTCCCTTTGTGGATTGCATGTTCTTTGTACGTTGCAAAGGAAGATAATTTTTTTCAACTGAGAAGAATCCCGTATGTAAGTCACAAATGTATAAGTATTTGAACACAGGCTCCATCTGTACCTGAATAGATAAAAATGAGGTTTGCAGGTCCACATTTTAAGCAGGTATTTACAGACTTTTAAGCACACTCATAATTAGTATTCTCATAGAAACAAAAATTAGAAAATATCTGAAAATGTCTTCTTTGACATTTTTGTGACACAGACAGTCCTTTTCGATTTGTTTCATCGTAGGGTTGTCCTAAATTCACTAAATAAATACAATCTCTCAAACCTTGTTTCGGCAATAAACCGAAACTCTCATAGAGCACTTGTCTCTGGCCACTACTACTTTAACTTTATCTGGGTTCTTTACAGTGACTATGTGTTTCAATCTAGTGTATCATAACCTGATATGACTTTAGCTAGTAAAATTGATGTAAAGTGAAACATCTTGGAGCAATTTAGTTGTTAGCTCATTTTTTGTTTACCTATCACCACAAAATTGTATAGATTTCTATTTACTCTGTACTACACATATTTAGGTATGTTAATTCTTGAGAAACACAAAAGCAAGCAAACAAACAAATTTTGGGTAATTCATATAGTGGATTATATATATTCATATATTGGGTAATTCATATATTATTTGCAAAGAGACAACATCAGGTGTACTCACATTTGAACTGGCCAGACTTTATTTTCACCCAGAAAGTGTTATACTGCTGGACAACTGTGACACTTTAAAACATAAAAATATACAATTTCCAAACTAGTTAAACAGTTCTAAGATAAGGCACATGTTGCAATATTTCTTCAAAATATTATAGGAGATACATAAATGCCTGTATTAGTATTCATATTTTATCTCAACTGATCTGAAGAACATTTAGAAATTTCATAAAAATGTGGCCTGTCAGCAATTTCTTATGCTTTAAACTTTGTATGAACCAGTATATTTGGCCTAACCATTATTGCAATGACAAATTCTAAGTATGACCATGACTTAACAAGAGTTGTCATCAATTAACTAATGAAATGTGTCAAAATAGTACCAAACAAAAATCCAATACTTACAGACAAGATTTTGGCAAGATTTGAGTTGAAATGTAGTGTTATATATACAGTGCTTTGTGTCGTTCATTTGTCATATAATGCATGTGGTATTATTTACTACAGAGTTGTAAATACTTGATGCTAATAACATTGCTTTTCAGGCAAGATTTGGAAACAAAATGCATATATAACCACCCTTCTTGATATGACCTATACTGGGTGGAAAGTAACAAGATTTTGGCAAGATTTGAGTTGAAAAGGTAGTCCTATATATACAGTGCTTTGTGTAGTTCATTTGGCTTATAATGCATGTGGTATTATATACAACAGAGTATTAAACACTATATGATAATAACATAAAGCTTTTCAGGCAAGATTTGGGAACTAAATGTACACATAACTATTCATCTTGATATAGCCTGTACTGTGATAAAAAACCTTTGTGCTTGGTGTAGCTAAATTTTCATATAAGGTGGGTACTGTAAGAAATATACAACAGAGTAAACACTGTATGGTAATAACAGATTGCTTTTCAGGAAAGATTTGGGAATTAAAGGGACATAGAACTACCCATCTTGATATGACCTTTTCAGTGTTGAAAATGGCATAAAACACCCAAATCATCAAATACAGCAATAGTCACTACATACAGTGCATCAGAGAGTGTGAGTCACTTCTGTACAACATACTGCCTTTCAGGCATTTTTGAGCTGAAAAGGTTGTGCTGTGTTTATTGTGCATTTTGCAGTAACCATTGTATATGTCAACAACATACTGTTTTCAGGCAAGATTTAGGAATTAAATGCACACATTGCTTTGATGGTTTTCAAAATATATATAAATTCTGATATGTTGTAGAAGTAATGAATGACTAAAAGTGCTTAACTAAAACACCCAGGTTTTTATTACAAAAAGTGACACAACATACCAGAAATTTAGGTACCAACTAATTCATTGTAATGAAAATATTTAGAAATATGGTAATTGGTGTAGGCAGACTTTTGTTCATCTAATCCCTAAACCGGCGAGACCCTCTGGGAAGAATGTCTTCAAATAGCCATGTTAGTTAAGCTTCTTCTTGATTTAATATTTGTTTATTTTTTTTGTTATGTTGTAGAATTTCATGCTGTGAGATCCACAGTTAAAACTTTAAAAGGTGAAGGAAAAATGTGTTTCTGTAATAGAGCAAAACTGATTGCTTTTGTTTCTCAATCTCAGTGGCAGCATATATAACTTATGATCATCTAAGCTGTTTAACCATGTTTTTTTGGGGGGAATAAGAGTTCTCCTTCTGATGAAGAGTGGTGTATTAATTCAAATTTAAAGTCTTTGTTTTTCAATCAAATATGTCTTGTCAAGTGAAAATATCGACCTTTAATACTAACGGCCTGCGCAAAAAAACAAAAAGGCTTCCAGTGTTTGAATTGCTAAATAAAATAAATAACAGCATAATTTTCTTACAAGAAACTCACTCATCTCTTGAAACTGAAACAGAATAGAAGAAAGATATGAGAAACTTTGATCTATACTTTTCACATGGTACAACATCTTCTAGAGGTGTTTGTATTCTTATATCGAAGCAGCTTGACTGTACAATACTAGACAAAGTTATGGATGAGAAAGGGCAATTTCTGCTATTACATATTAAAGACAAAAAATCGGAATATGTATTAGGCAACCTTTATGCTCCCACCAAAGATAAAAAGATTGAACAACTATCGTTTTTTCATTATGTGCAAAGTACTCTTATCCGATATATTGAGAAACCTATCGTGATCGGGGGTGATCTGAACACTTACTTAAATCCAGAGTTAGACAAATCTGGTGGCATTAGGGAGGCACAGTCAGAATCCTCAAAAGCCATTGAGGATTTATGTGATCAGTTTTGTTTATTTGATGTTTATGGATTTCTGTTCTCTAAAAAAGGCAATATACTTGGCGTGATAAAGGTAGACCAACTTTAATACAATCAAGGTTAGATATGTTTCTGGTATCACAAGATTTTTAGTATCTGAGTCCTAAATGTTCAATTCCACCAGGAATAATTTCAGATCATAGTCTAGTTCAGTTTATCTTCAAACAAAATTCAGTATGGACCAGAGGTAGGGGTTTTTGGAAATTCAATGCACAATTATTGAAAGATGCAGAATATGTATGTAAACTCAACTATCTTCTATCTGACTTCCTGTTAGAAGAACAAGAACATAACAACAAATCACTCCTATGGGACTATATTAAATGTAAGAGGAATAACCATATCCCATACCTCATATATAGCCAAACAAAAAGAATTTTATGAAAATAACCTAACAAGCAAATTTCATTCACTTGAGATGGAGTTGGGGGAAGCACCTTCAGCTGACCTTATGTGGTCTCATGAAGACACTAAAGCAGAACTATATCAATTACACTTAGATAGAGCAAAAGCCTCGGTCTTAAGATCCATAGCTCAGCTGGTAGAAAATGATATCAAAGGTATAAGCTACATGCAAAGTATAGAAAAATGGAATTTCAACACAAAATGCATAAGGTGACTGAAAACACAGAAAGGAGATATTTTTGTTGAGGCAGAGATCCTACAATACTACAAGTCTTTATACTCTCATGACATTTGCAAAAACAATACCCACTGTTGCAAAAAATCTCTAGAAGACCTTTTCTTGCTTACAGATAATATTCCAAAACTGACAGAAACAGAAAAAGGTGCTTGCGACGAAATATTATCTATAAAGGAATGCAGCAAGGCTCCAGGATGCAATATGTCTCCAGGATGTGATGGCTTTACTGTCGAATTTTGTAAATTTTTCTGGGATAAAATAAAGATGTTCCTTCACAATAGTTTTGTCTGGTTGTTTCAACACAAGCTTTTATCACTAGATCAAAGAAGGAGAGTTATCACTTTAGTACCAAAAAAAGGCAAAGACTTACAACTTTTAAAGCATTGGCGCCCTATTACCCTTCATATCATTGACTATGAGATCTTAACGAAAGCACTGGCTATGAGAATGCAAGCAGTACTTGATAACATTGTAGATCATGATCAAGTTGGGTATATAAAGGGTCGTTTTATAGGGCTAAATATTCGCACTACTGCAAACATTTTAACTTTCTGTAAAAAGACTTTGCAAAAAGGCCTAATAGCTCAATTTGACTTTCAAAAAGCTTTTGACACAGTTGATTGGTCCTTCTTATTGAAATGTCTGAAAGTTTTTAACTTTGGTGACACCTTTACATCCTGGGTAAAAATACTATATACCCAGATTTGAAAGTTGTGTGACAAATAATGGTAAATCTTCAGAATTTTTCACTTTAGAAAGAGGTATAAGGCAAGGTTGCTGTCTTTCTGCCCTTCTGTTTATTCTTGTTGTGGAAATTTTAGCCAAAAGCATTATGAACAATAAGGACATCAAAGGTATTAATATAAACAAAGAAGAGTTCAAGATAAGCCAACTCGCAGATGACACCACTCTTTATCTTGCCACTATTTCTTCCCTGAAAAATTCATTATTATTATTAGAAAGGTTCGCAGTGTGTTCTGGACTTTGTATTAATTAAAACAAAACAGAAGTTATTCCTCTGGATATGCAAAATGTTGATAAGCATAAGTCAGGTATATCCTGGCAAAAAGGAAGTTTTTAAATGCTTGGCATATGGATTAGCAGTAATGAAGATGAGATGATTCAGCTAAATCTGAGTGATAAAGTTGAAAGAATTAAAAATACAGTCACAACATGGTCAAACATGCATCTAACAATGTTTGAAAAAATAACAGTACTTAAAACAATGTTGCTTAGCCAAATCCTAAATGTATATAGCACTGTGTATATACCAGAATACTTCATAAAACAAGTCGATGAATTATTTTTTCAATTTTTGTGGGGGCAAGGAAAGAGGGCAAAAGTGAAAAGAGAAGTTATGATTAATTCTAAAACCCTAGGTGGAGCTAAAATGATTGATTTTCAAAACATGATTTGTTCTATGAAAGCATTATGGACAAAAAGGTTTCTGAGCTCAACCTCAAAATCAACTAACCTTGCTCTGCCCTGTGCTGGTATTAAAGACAAAAGTATTCTGTTGAATAAGCTTCCTGCCGCAAATTTTCCTTCAAGTTTATCAAAATTTGATAGTCAGATCATAGAATCATGGTATAAGTTTTATGCTATCTACCCTAATCGTATAAAAGAAATTTTAAATGAAAAACTAGTTTATCACAAGTTTATTTTAATTGGCGGAAAGACCATTAGCCCCAATCACATCTTTATAAAAAAGACGAACATTTCACAAGTTGGGCAGCTAGTCAAACATGGCAATTTTAAAAGTATACAAGAAATTGTAATAGAGTTCAACTGTGATCTAGAAGACCTTAAATATCATTCTGTTCTGTCAGCTATTCCAATGGCATGGAAAACCAAAATCAAAAGTAACACAACTTTAGATTTTCCACCATCAAGTTGGAAAATTCTGCGCCTAAAATTAAATGCTGAAAAACTGAGCAATAAAGATATTTATAATAGTTTAACATGTAATTTGTCAACTCCACCAGCACAAAACAAATGGGTAGAATACTATCCTTTATGGACAAGTTTAACTGGTCTAAAATCTACCTACTTCCAGCTAAAGTGACAAACGATTTAAAACTCCAAAGCCTACAATTTAGCATCATACACAGATACACAGTTTGTAATTACAATCTAAACCTGTGGAATATAGTAAAATCCCCAATGTGTCAAAGTTCTTATTTAACTGATTCTATCAAGTTTCTTCTTTCATTGTGACTGTGTTCAAAGTTTGTGGAATGTTGTAAAAATTTTATCTAAAAAGGTTCTTAATTTACACTTATTTGTACTGTTTTAGGAGTTCTCCTAGGTATTCCATGCCAGAGAAACAGCACCTTACATTTGTTGAAGCTGATAATGTTAGTTACAAAACAATTTATTTACCTGTCTAAAAGGAATGACAATCCCCTCTCAGAGTGCATAGTTTGTAAAGTTTTACATAGCAGCATAGAGAAAGAGTTATATTTATGTAAATTAAAAGGAAAAAATTCATGAGTTTATAAGGTAATAGAAAACATGTTAGAATTTGTAGAAAATAGATATTTGTAACAATAGGTACAAGCAACTTTGCTATATGTGGTTCATTCACTTGTCTTTTATGGTATTATAATGTTATCATTTTGTATAAGTTTGAATTGTGTATGACTTCTACAATGTGACTCAAAAATAAAATTTAAAAAAAACAATACTTACAGACACTCATAGGTTCCCTTCTCTGGGCAAGTCCAAGTGAAGCTAACTGGTAAGTTTTTGTCAGTGCCATCTTTATGTGTAATGGCAGACTTTGAGTCATCACCAGAACAATCCCGCAGCTGAAAAGGGTCCTTGGGAGCTGCAAATTTCCCCTTTATGTCCCCATCTGTATTCCGGCATTCCAACAGCAGACCCTTAAACTTCACTGTTGCATCTGTGTCTTTCTTTTTCAAACTCACTACAAACAAGACACTGTGTAACAAGAACAGATGGAACAAAACTTTTTGAATGATCTACATTATTTGAGAACATTATTAAAAAGTTTCTATGTGATATGAGTGTTCACAACATGTTAGTGACAAAGAGAAAGTTGAGTGGATGCAGGACATGTACCCTTTATTTCTACCTTGTTGTGTATTGTTGTTACTAAAATTACTAATAAATGTTTGGTAGTAATAAATGGCCCAAAATATATGATCTTGTTTTTGTGCATTGACTCTTGGGGTTGCTTTGGTTTGGCTCACTTCACTCTATCTCACTTCTTTACTTTCAAATTCTAATTAGTAGTCACCTTGACCTGTATTTGACCTTTCATGGGATGGCCATGTAAGAGGCGAGTTTTGCTTCAAGATTCTTCGCTGTAGCGCAGTGCTGGGATCTTTTTACCATTTCATTATGCATCTAAATGCAGGTGCATGTTTTATTGCCATTATTATCATTAGCCCATATATTTAATCAATGGCCACAAGGGTTGGGTTCAACTCCACAATTGTCTTGCCTATTCTCTGCATTGAGTTTAAGAATATCACCAACATGGGGTCAAGTCTGACCAAGAACATGTAGGACTGTATGATCATGGTTAGACTTTATTATGGCACTGTTTATCTGGTACCTAAATACAGTTTTCTAAAGTTTATAGCGTACAAGACTGCTGTTTTTGACATTTATAATGAGCTTGATTGGAAATATTCCAAATTCTTTGACCACTAAAAAATATCTGTTTATTTATACATATAACTTTTCATTTGGTTAAAAAAGGCATTTAGTTTTGGCTCAAAGAAGGTGTTCTTTTGTAAACAAAGACATAGTATTGTTTCATGGTCAAGAACAAATTTCAAAATGTACATTTTCTATGAAAGGAATAGGACCAGAAATATCTAATTTGCATTAAATCTATTATATTTAAATACTGTAACATTTTCAAATAAATACTTTTTTTTAGTTTGCAAGACAAAAGAAAAATGTTGTTTATACCCTTTCAAAGAAATATATGAAATATATATTTAGAATAAAGACTGCATATGTCCCACAATTATGAAAAAGATATGTCATGGAGAAAGCACAAAGAATGGTAGATTTGTACATACAAATGTATGAGGTCTGAAGGCCCGAGTACATTTGTCCTACAACTTTACTGTTCCTTTTGCGTTCTCTGACTTAAAATACTGTTAAATAGTAGGATAGTAACAGTTTTGACATTTTTTGTAAGAATAGCACTCGAAATATAGAAAATTATAAAATATTCATATTATAGATTAATCCCATTTGATTGCACTTGAAGTATCACCATTAGTTGTTGTAAATATGTCAAATTATAAACATTTTAGTCTAAATAAAATCTTAAATATTTAAACTGTAGAAATTATAATGCCAAATAGATCTGAGCCAGAATTCACAAAAGGTCTTAAGTCTTAGACAATTCTTTTGCTTAGACCAGCCTTAAAGTTAGGAAATCTAGGAAATCCTCCCCACTGCTTGGAAATTCCCCCCCACCTGGGGAATAATTTTCTAGGAAATCTACCCCCCACTTAAGTTTTTTTTTATTGTTAATGGAATATTACAATTACATGTATTTCTAATTGAAAGTTAAGCCAATAATAGAACATATATTTGTCTAGATTGAAACATTTCAAGGAATTTTCCTATACCCCTGATTAAGTTTTGACTTGAAGCCAGCAGAACGTTAAGCAAAAATTAGCTCACATAATCATTTGTACTTTGAAACATTAATAGGTGTTTTCACTGTTCTGCAAATTTTAGATTGAAAATTAACCAAAATAAAATTTATAAAAACTTTGCCTTAAACATCATTGGATCTAATGATGTATATTGGCCCAAAAAACATTTAATTTGAAAAAAAGCTGCCACTGCAAAAAAAAACAGACACAAGAAACATGACATCCTGTAAAACTTGTGGCATTCTGTGTCACCTTTCTTGTCTGTGGCAAGATATGAAAAGTGACTCTTGCAATCACAACAACTGTAGCATAGTGTTTCAGTTTCATGTATCTGCACCATGCTTTAGGTTTGGGTAGTACTTATACAAACTTAGTTTTCATATATGTCTGCTAAGTGTATGCATCATATGTTACATGTTTTTTATATAATAGTGTTTCTTAATTGCTTATGCTTTGTTTCTTGTGTTTATTGTTTGAATGTTATAAAAATTTGCAGAATATTTTTTCACTATTGTAAATAAGACTGAAAAAACAGAATGGGGGGGAAGGATTTCCTGGTGGGGGGACAAAATCCTAGGAAATTCATTTTTGGGGGGGGGGGAGGTTTACCTGTTACACCGGCCCTGGGTTTGTCTGAGTATCCATATTACACAAAATGTAAAACTTTTAAATATTGGTATATTTAATATTTTCCTTTTGAAGTTTTACACAACAAAACATTACTGTAGGTAAATGTTAACACATTTTTACTTTACATAGATCTTAAATCCCAACTTGTATTATATTAAAATTATGAATAGGACACACAAAACAGTCTATTTTGAAAGAATGTAAAATACTGATGTAGGAATTTAAAATGTAACGACATTTGAAGACTAAACTGTAAATGGTCAAGCTTTTGCTCCCTTTACAAAAACAGTAGAAGAAAACAGTACATTCTGTTGTACGAATCCCCTGTTTTAACAATAGAGTGACGTCACTACTGTATTTTAAAAATGTAGAAATAAGGGAAGCTGCTTAGAAAAATTTATATTATTACCTGAAGTAGTTTCTCCCACTTTCATGGTTTCTTTTGGGTTTTTTTTTTGTTTTATATTTTTATTTTATTTTTTTACATCTGACATTTACAATGAGTGGAAGAGCTAGGGCAGCTAGGGTCTTCCTTTACAAATATTTATAGGCTGAAAGCCAACTATAACTTCCAAATTCTACTATAAATTTCTGAGATTAAAGCAATATAAAACATTAATTGAGATTGTTGAGACTGTGTCTTGTTGCTAAATGGACAACACAGTAATTGGTATTTACTATGTGGTTACGTAAATATTGATGGTTATGAAATGAAGTATATATTTTAACAATTCACAAACAGTTTTTTCCAGTTTGACCAAATACGATTAAACCTCTCCAATTTAAAATGCAATTTCGCCCAAGTTTCTTCTTCAAAAAAACAGTTCTTCAATATTTGTTGTAGCATATAGAAGTTGAGCTTGTATGTATTTTTTGCACACCAGAATATATACTTGCGTGAGTGGATTAGAACAAAATTTAAAGGAACAAAATTGCTGTTATTTGAAAGATAGGCTAATATTTTGTCTTGACTGGATAAACACACATCCATATTTAATCTATTTTTTATCCATGTACATATATATTAGACCACAGTCCATTGCTTTCTGAACATTCTGACATAAGGTGTTGAACAGTTTCAATATTGGAGTTGCATAGTCCACATAAACTATTTGTGGATAGGTTCATTTTAAAAAGTCGATATCTGGTTCCTAAAATTTGATTCAAGACTCTATACTGGAACCACGTAACACTATTGTTAGATGATACTTGGAAACAAGCTTTATATACATTAATCCATTGGCTTTTAATAAACAAAAAATTTAAACTTCTGTTCCATGCAAATTCACACAAAGGACTGTCTGTAAAAGTAAATTTATTTTGCTGCTGATAGAAATCCCGACTTACTTTATTTGGTTTTATCAGAATCTTAATGTGGGTTGGTATGTGAGGTTTCTCACAAACAAAGTTATTACCTATTTTATACTTATTTATGAATGTTCTTAACAAAGATTGAACTCTATAGTAATCAAATTCTATGTTTTTTAATTGATATATATTCTTTATCTCCTCACAGTTCACAATATCTCCTCGGTGGTTGACAATATCATCAATTACATTTATTCCTTTATTTCGCCATGATGGTAGAAACAGAGTGACAGTTGAGATCTGGGAATTAAACCATAGTGGTGATTGGATTAACTCAGAATTATTTTCTGGTGTTCTGTGAAGGCAAAAGTATGACCACTGTTTAAAAACATGCTTCCAGAAGGGGTTTTCAATTTTTTTCTAGCAATTTACACCAGTCTCCACCCAAAGTTGTTATTTTGCCTAGATCACCAACTAAATTTGTCAAAAAAGTGTACCATGGTGGAGGATCATCTGAGTTTTGTGATATTAATCTTTTTATCCATCCCAATTTTAGTGAATTCTCAAACTGATAGACATTAATCATTTTAGCCCCCCCCCCCCCCCCCCCCCCCCCCCCCCCCCCCGATTATAGTCTCTACATATTGTATTTCTACGAATTTTTTCAGGTTTTTTGTCCCATTTAAAATACAGTAGTGACGTCACTCTATTGTTAAAACAGTAGATTCCTACAACAGAATGTGCTGTTTTTTCTACTGTTTTTGTAAAGGGACCCAAGGTACAAAGCTTGACCATTTACAGTTTAGCCTTCAATTAACACTACATTTTAAATTCCTGTATCAGTATTTTACATTCTTTAAAAATGCATTCAAGATAGACTATTTTGTGTGTAATATTCGTATTTTTATGTAATACAAGTTGGGATTTAAGAAGTATGTAAAAATGTTAACATTTACCTACATTTGTTTTTTGTAGTGCAAAACTTTAAAGAGAAAATATTAAATATAGCAATATTTCAAGGCATTACGTTTTGCAAGACTATGTGTAATATGTATACTCAGATCTATATGGCATTCTAATTTATACAGTTTAAGTATTTAAGATCTTAGTTAGGCTGAAATGTTTATGATTTGACATATTTACAGCCAGTAATGGTGATGTGATTATTTTGGAAAGTAACTAAAAATATTTCCATGCTATGAGAAATGTCTATTAAAATGTGGAATTAACTTGAAACCAAAAAACTACTATCATTATTAAACAGTATTTTAAGTCAGAGAAAGCACTTGGAACAGTAGATTCGTAGTACAAATGTACTCGGGCCTTCGGCCCTCGTACATTCGTATCTACGAATCTACTGTTCCTTGTGCTTTCTCCATGACAGAAACTGAAAAAATAATTTATTTATACTGTCAAGAATTTTTGGGGGGTCAATAGTGATGTGAACAAGTGATTAAATTGAGGCAGAAATAATGTTTTTATAACAGTAACTTTTCCAAGAGAGGTGAGACTTCTGTTATTCCATAAATTAATTAACTTGTATACTTTATTAATAGCATTTGTATAGTTAATTTCAGGGCTTTTTTCAATATTTACAGAATAATGTAACCCCAACAATTTAAATTCTGATTCACCCCAATTCAACTTTACTGGCATTTTTAGAACAAAGAACAGTAGAAGAAAACAGTACATTCTGTTGTACGAATCCCCTGTTTTAACAATAGAGTGACGTCACTACTGTATTTTAAAAATGTAGAATTAATTTAATGTAAAAAATTTATATTAATTTATATTATTACCTGAAGTAGTTTCTCCCACTTTCATGGTTTCTTTGTCCACATTGAGAACATAGGGAGATGGTGAAGTATCCTCATCTTGGGGTTCATTAGAACCATGGTTGGGTGTCATACTGTCACACCGGCTGACTGGTGCCCCAGTGGAGTAGCCTTCCACCAAGTTTCCACAGCAAACAAGTAGACAAATCAGTGCTGTGCACTGCAAATACATCTCACTGGTTTTTGTGGACATGTTGGGTCTAGTTTTAGTTGGGTATTAAAAATAATTTTTTTTCTAATATTTCTCGACCAAGCTGGGCGTTTTAGAATAACTACCAAGGAAATGAATTACATTTAAATAGGCCACTATTTCTATTTCTTGTGAGAAAACGTCATTACTGTAAATATAAAGCAGGGTTATTATGAATCAATTAATAATCTGCTAATGGAGGCAAGTTTCTACCAGTGTGGTGATGTGGTGATTTGTGTTTGTAGGGAAGACCAGTGTAATACAATGAAATAATTAATGTGAAACCGTTGTGTAATTAATTCTTCATTTCTGAGAATTATATTTCAAGTAGAGTAGATAGTTGATCACTGAAGAATCGCTGAACGTAATGAATGGAATTTGATTGCTATGACAGATTAAGGATATATTGATTGCCTTTAATTTCTACTTAGGTCTTTTTTTTTTCTTTTTTTTTTGTGTGTGTGTGTGTGGGGGCGGGGGGGGGGTGTGGCATATGTCAGAATAAGAAAGGTTAATGAATCACATTCCCAAAGAGTGGTGGGACTTATTAAATGAAACAGCATACAGAAGCTTTCCTTCAGCTAAGACCCTTTTAGTGTAGACAACAACAAGGGGTCACAGTGGCAGAGTGGTAACACTCTCACCTCCCTCCTCTGAGATTCAAATCCCTGCCCGAGTGGGAGTGGGAAAACTCTGGTAGTTGCTTGCAGTTTGTCGGCAGTTTACAGTACAACCAACTGTATGTATTGGTTTCCTCTGCCCATAAAACTACCCATCGAGATATGACCCACACAATGTGTTGAAAGCGACTTTAAACCCCAAATAAATAAAATAAATGAAGACATCTGACTCTGAATTTATATTTGTTGCCAGACTTTCATAAAATCTAGTGTGCTACTTGTGTCTCTGATGGCTTTCAAGCTCTGATGTCAGTACCCTACTGATGGCTTTGTGGCTCACACCTGTAGATCGAAAGACGTTTCGCCTTTCACAGACATAATCTGTGCATTCCAGATTTAGATTTCAATTCTTTGGATTAGCTAGATTTGCGAAATGCAATTCTCTCTGAATCAGAATTTAAAATGAAACAAAAATAAGAAAAATCTCTATAAATATCATAAAAGTCATTTAATTCTTGAAATTTGCTACCAAAATTGACCGCCATATTTTGCATAGAATTATGGATAATCCAATGAATCTGAATCCGTGAATCCACTTCTAGAGGTAGATCAATGGATTCATAATCCAGATTAGGATTCTGGTCACATCAAAAAATGAATCCATTAACCTGGGGAATCCAGATTCCACGGGTTATGTGTGTGAAATGCGTCTACTGTCTCTATACTGATGACACACATATTTTGTGTCCACTTTGTTTATTTCAATCATGATCTAAGTGATCAGTCTTCCCCATAGAATCACTTGGTGTAATGATTTTAATTACACGAAAGGCCACAATTGAATAGAAAAGATTACTTCCAATCACTTAAATCACTTCAATCAGTTGCAATCGAAGATGCTAATGTATATTTTATCACTCAACCAAACCAACATTGTTTTATTTTATCCACCGTGGGATAAAGTTCATGTTGAGAATATATCATGCATGTGGCTGTGCTCTCATAAATAAGAAACATTAGTTTAGAGGACACTTCCTTTCTCAACTCAAGGGAGGAACAAAACAAGCAAATAAAGTTTTGGCCTATCAGTTACTGTTCCCTACACAAGGCCAAAGTGGCTGGCCAAAGACGCCAAAACACGCATTTGTTCAGATAGCCAGATTGGATACTTTTTGATGAAAAAAAAAATAATCCTGGCATTGGCCTTTTCCTTAAGCCCACTCCCAGGTAGACTTAACTCTAGATCTTCCAATTAAAATGATAAAAATTTTCTGCTTTGTTAAATCGACTAAGTCTAAGACAATAGATCTTGCCTAAGTCTAAGACAAGAGTCTAAACTTTAAGTCCAAGTTCGGTCTATGTCCTTTTGTGAAACTGACTCCTGTATAGCAGGCATAAAACATAAACCAGTGGCTTATTTTGAGCAGTTATTTTATATTTGTTAATCAGTTTGAGCTTGGTGTTACTAAGTTTACCCTTTATAAAATAGTTTTAAGTCCGAAACTGAACAAAGACAAAAAGCTCAGACTGAAAGTCGCTCTCAGCTAGCCAAAACTTGGCAAAGTCCTAGACTCTTTATAAACAACCCCTGACACTGAATTGTTCAGCCAATTCTAAAGAAACTATTTCTACAAAAACATTTTAATAAAAACATGAGCATTCACTTAAAAATAACAGCCACTTGTAAAAAAGTATCTCCTTATATATCATAGAGATACACTGATACTTACTTGTTCTTAATTCTACTACCATTACATATTTTCCTGTAACTGTTACTGGGCACAAAACTTTGTGAAAATACTGACTTTAAGAACTGACTCAGAGGACATAAACCTTGTTCAAACTTTGTACATAGTTTCATCTGTGTGGTCATATTTTTTCCATTGAACAAAAGGCGCAAGTAATATCTTGACTTAGTTCCTCGATATAACTCTATGACTAATCTACTGGCATATCCAGGCCACTTCCCATTATAGACACCCAAAGCTATAGCCATAGGAATAAGCATCTTGTCATGGCCCGAATACAACACAAATGCTGGACTCAACAGACCATTAGTAATATTTCTCAGTCTGTATGCTATCTCTCTGAGTAGGGGATACATAAGAAGGCTGCCATAATGTCTCTTGGTCTGGGCTTTAAACTCAGTCTCTGCCGTCTGGTCAATGACTCTCCACATGTCACTGACTAGTTCAGGGGTGGTACACTTGCCAGTCTGAGACACACAAGGTAAATGCTGGTGGTGACATGTGTAGGACATCAGTACATCAAGACCAGCTCCTAACCAAGGCACATTACCCTCTGTAACACCAAGAACTGCAGCAAATTTGGCTTTTATTTTACTATATTCAGGATTATACCTTAGAATCTGAGCATGTTCCTTGGACAAGTGTTTATGAGTGTGAGGAATGTCTAGAACTGGACAATGGCAAGGAACTTTGGCAAAGTTAGAAGAACAAAAATTGGTAAGATCAGATACTTCCATGTTTGCTACAGAATAATCCACTCTTGATAAATCAGAGACTAATCCATAGGTAAAAGCTAATGCACTTTGAACATTTCTCGAATTTTCACTTGTTCTGATATATATGCTAATGGCAGATTTGTTGATGTAAGTCTGATTCAGGAGTGAAGCTCTATATGAGGATGCCAGGAACTGACCATTAGAAATATGCTGAAGCATTCCTTGAGGTGTCAACTGGCCACCATTACACAGTGGATCACTTGGATAATACTTTCCTGAAGTAAGATTCATTTCAGCTGACCACTTGAGGTACTTAGTCACTGTATTATCCTGGGGTCGGTCATGGAAGAGACATGATATCCTTGGTGGCTTGATACCGGGCAGGCCATAAATAGGACTCCGGTCTCCATGACGGATGATAACATGGACACTAACAAGCTCCAGAGAAGTATTTATCTTGCCTAAAATACAGCACAAAGAGTGAGTTTAGAAATTAGAATGGATGGTTAAGTTATATTGTAGTTGTACGAAGCTTATTTAAATGATGTAAAATTTAACTTATTCAAATTATAGTGGACACTTTATTCATGTTTTAAGCTATGTGTTATTTATATTAAATCGTTTTTAATCGACTGTGTTGCATTAATAATTTATTTTTAATGTTTAACATGTTAAAATAATGATTTTTAAAGCTGTATTTTAACATTGCCAGGTGGTTGTATTCCCTAGTACAACCTGAAAAAATATACATGTACATTCATAGAATCCAAAATACATGTTATATTGGCAATTAGAACACATAACATGTGTCTTGTTTCAAATGATTTACCTTCTTCCCCTTGCATGATGTGACTTAAAGGACGACAGTATTCTGTTGCTCTTGTTTCAAAGGTAATACCTGTCTGTGGCAGTCAAATAAATGAAATAAAGTGTCATTCTATGACATAAAAATTTATATAAAACTCCACCAACGTATTGTTAAAACACAAATATCATAATGACAAGCTACACAGTTTACCTATTTTTAATGTTACACAAATACAAAGACTCAAACATTATGAATAAACCCCCATATAAAGATTGAAATATATTGAACACTAACAGAGGTCATTGTATATAAATTCCGTTTGAAGCCTGTTGTTGTATCCTGCTTATCAATTAGCATATGAAGACTGACTTCAACAGCAATAGAGGTGAATGTGTGTAAACACTTTGAATTGGGTACCTGATGTGGCGGACTGCTCTGATGTTTCTTTATGGAGGCCAGCCAATTAGGCACTTCATCTTCTGAGTCCTTTGAAAAGCTTGTGAAGTCACTGACCAAATAGAATATTTACAATCAGCAGATGTCACGGTCATTTACCCATTATTCTAATAAATTTTATTGACAGAACTTACATTATACTTGATAATATAAGCCTAAAACCAATGCAGCCTATTCATCTAAAAAGCTTTTATTTCATTATGTTGCAATCTTTAGAAATGACTTCTTATTGTGTTAAGTGCCTTCTCTGTACTAGTGTCTACTATACTTTCAGTCATGTTTTTGTTTTGCTTTGTAACATCAAGAAATTTAAAACTACAACACTCGAGCTTATAACATCATCTGAAAATATACTTTATTAAAAATAACATTTGTTTACATTGCAGACCTACCTGTCATGTTTTTGTTCCATCAGTTTGTACAAACCAGAGGCCAAGGATTGTAAACGTTCTTCTTGCAGTGACGTCACACAATTCTGCCACATAGTGTCTGGATTTGGAAACAAATCAACAGGTCATCTTAAATTATTCTCAATATTTCTTTATTCTCTTATTTTTTACAATTTCCCAATTTTGGTAAACTTAAGTTTAGTAACTTCAGCTCTGACTAAGGCCGCCTAAAAGTATTTCAGTGCCTCCTTTGGATGATCTGACTATTTCTAATTTCTAATAGTACTTTTATAGTGTTTAATCTCCACCTATTGACAGACTCTAAGGCGCAGAGTACAATAAATCGGAGATCATTATCATTAAATCAGAAACATTGCAGGGGTCGGAACCACGGAGAAAGACTGACACTATTGCAGTGTAATTCCTGAAAACTAAAAAAAAAACTTCTAGCACTTGTGAGCAATTGTGGTATTCTTTATAATATCCATGTATTTACGACTGCTGCCTAAGTCTTTCTTGTGGTTCAAATTTGAACAAAATTACTTGTCAACCGTGCTCAAATGTATGGTATTCATAAAGTTATCAGCTCACCGGGCACAGACTCGACGGTATGCTTCTGTAAAAGCCAGTATATGTACGAGTACATTGTGTAAGCTGAAAATTATTAATTACAAAGAAACTGGAATTATATATAAAGAAACTCAACACTTGAGCAAAGGTGCTGTTGTATTATAAATGGACTTATGCCCTTATTCAATTCTTTCATACCTCTTGTTGGATTAGTTGGAGCTGGTAACTACGTGTACTTTTTAAAAGAGACGCTGATTAAACCGGATAGCTGAGGGGTAAAAGGCAATTCATTAAATGCATCCCCCATTAGATGTGATGATGAAATAACCACCCATATACATGGCAAATGCTTCACAATTAACAAAGAAAACAAATAATATTACTGAAGTGAATACCCCTGCTATGCCCCTGGATACAGATATTTTGATGTCTGCTTATTGCTTAGTTGCGCCTTAGAGTCCTCTTATTTGGGGAGATTAACCGCTATAAAAGTCCAATTAGAATTAGAATTAGGAGTTCAAAGAGGATTTCACTCTCATACAGATCACATGCAATATGTCAACAGAAAACACACTGAAAATGAAATTTAATACTATTTTTCATTCCAGGATAAAAAGTTGACCCTCTTGACTGTACAAAATAAGCCAACAGTCAGTTATGCCGCTGACGTTTCATATATATACTCGTGGAAAATGGAGGTTTGTGGCCCATCCCGAGCCATCCTTACATTTTGAATTTAAATCTGGTTATCCAGGTGGTTATCGAGGGGGGTATTTTTACAAATGCTACATAGCTATAATTATAGAGTATGTGCTTAAGCATTTATGACAAAGTAGCAGTCTGTAAACACTTAATGTATGCCATGTGTACTATCATGCTATTTTATTAAATATTGGAAATTACGAATTTAAACGGAAAGACATTTATAAGGCCCGAGAAAAACGGTACAAGCTTTAAATCTAGACTTTATTATTATCATAACTGATTTAGCTAATGGTTTGATTTTAACAAATAATTTTAAAAAGGTGTATTCAATACTGGGTGTTCAGTGTAATTACAGAGAACTGACTGAATAAACATTGTTATGATCAAATAGTGAATGAACAAAATTACATTTGTGAACCAATTGTGGATTGCAGAATGCTGTGAAAAAGATAAATTTGGAACCATAACAATGACCAGGACAATATTTGTGTGTGCATTGTTGTTAACCTCATGACTACCAGAGATTCCATTGTCCAATTTTCATGAAAATGATGGATACGTTAATTCTATACCTTCCTCTCACAGATACAGAAAATTTCACCTCAGCGAAATGAAGAGCAAGAAAATCCACACAAAATGACATTTAGACACTCTCATAAAATATCTTATGATGGACTAAAATAGGTAGTGGTGGTGGACCAATTCACGCCTGGATACCAATTCAGGCCCACCCTCAATTTTCTCGAAGATTTATAATTTTTCATAGAGAAGATGTTTACCACATCATAGATAATCATCAAATGGATCATTTACATTTGTAATTTACTGTTTAACTGTGATTGTTTTGGATAAATTTAGGGGTGGGCGTGAATTGGTACCCGGGCGTGAATTGGTCCACCACCACTATTGCTGCAAGAGACACTTAAGACTTCATATACTGATACACTTGTAAAATGGTTATGTATAATTGTACTTATAAGTTCAAATATTGTGTTACTCATATCTCAACAAAACAAAGCCACTTTGTAATTCTTGTATTTATATGTAAGCAGGATATTGCAAATTAGTAATTTTTTCTTCCTTTTTTTTTTTTTTTTTTTTTTTTGCTATTTTATGCCAGTGGAACAATGCAACTTAGTAATGTTTGATGCTCTAATTTGTAAGCAAAACCATTCAAATGAGTAATGTTTATGCAAGTTAGTAACGTTTATTTTCTAACACGAAAGTGGATTAATGCAACTTATTAATGTTTAGTGCTCTTACATGTCACTCGAACAATGCACCTTAGTAATGTTTAGTGTTTTTATATGCCAGTGAAAAATGCATCTTAGTCAGCCACTGGAAACTCGAACTTCTGCTACACTTCCATGTTTCAACAGGCGACTTAAAATCTATCTGTTTCAGAAGTCTTTCCCTCCCTTGTTTCTCTACCTACCGAACACTGACGGTCCCGTGGGTGATGACTTGATTATGTTTTACAACTTAATGATTTGTGAATTTCGATTTGGATGGTGTGCCTTAGTATCCGCTAGTTCGGAGAATTCAGATACCTGAACCAGCCAATGTACTTACACAAAATCATACCAAAGGCAACAGTCACACCACCAGCTGCAAGGAGTAAATGCCGCCTGATAAATATCACCTGCATTTTACTGTCATCCAGCCTGCTGAACTATTTGGGCTTCAGTCCTGTTCTGAAACATACAGCAATCAGTATCAGGTCAGAGCCGAACCTTCATCTAGTTGAAGAAAACGATGAAAAAGTTGTTAAAATCGGACCAGATATAAAGAAGTTGTGGTCTTTTTAACTGGCGGTTAGTGCTAAAGACATGCTGATGGTCAATAAAACTTAGAGAATTTTTCAAAACAAAGATAATTTTGTATATGCAGTGTATGTGCAGTTTAGATATCAATTGTAATGCATGTTACTTTCAGTCCACTTATTTACTTATGGGGTGGGGATACATTGGCAGATTGCAACCAGCAATTCATAATGTCCTCATTCACGTGTATTTTTAATTACAATGTTTTTAATCTTATCTTCATTTGTTTGGCTGTAATTGTGCTACTGACTACTGTAGATAAGGTTTATCATACCATTTCCAATTTTGTAATATATCATTGTATCATTTCATATTCTGTTATGGTTGGCGAGTACGATCTTTTAAGCTGTTTACTTTCACTTTGTATGGTTTTTAGCATTAGGCTAGACAATAACAATCAAAAATGAGTCTTGCTGTTAACACCGGTTAATTTAATGCCAAACTTTCAATATTTTAAATATAAATCTCCATTTCGAATATTGTACGATCTTTCAAGCAATATTTCTGAATTTATGAAAAAAATGATCACATGTAGCTAAAACTTTTACTGGTATAAATATTCAAACTGTTTTTGTGTGCAAGTATAAAAATTATTTTGTAAGGTAAATTGTATAACTGATACAAAAATTCAAAATTTGTCCCATATTAATATAAACAAGAAAAAAGATTAAGAAAATATGCAAGACTTCTACAGCTGTTACAAAAACGAAAATAAGAAGAAACTGTTTCATGTTTTCACCTTTAACAATACTTACCACAAAAAAAAACAAAATAAAAAAGATAGAATGTATTCAAATAATTTGTTTTGGTTTCATTAAACGTTTGTATGGGTTTATTTACTTAAATTATATTTTATTTTTTTTATACCAGCTGATTTTTATTCTTGAAGTAGAAATCTTGACTTGCACAACACGTAAAGGGTTGAAGTTAGTTGTATTTCTTCAGTATTAGTGTGAATGTCATGTAACACAGCAGACCATTAAGACCGGAAAGACTGGGTCCTTTTTTATCCATTCAATTTCCTGCAATATGCTTCCTTTGTAATGTCTTTTGGCAGTAGTTTAATCTCACAGAAAAAAAAATTGTCATGAATGCTTTTCTATAAATGAATACTTGGCAAACCAAGTAATTTTATCAAATGGAACCGTCTGCCTCTATTTAAATAATATGATGTGATCTAATCTGGACATTGTGATGTCTCTTTATGTGAAGAAGAAACAATAACAACAGTACTTTCAAATTTGTATATTGCTTAGTAATAAAGTTCTGAAAATCATTTAATCTCTTTCAAGCATCTTTTATATTTGGCCATATTTTGAAAGACGAAAAAAGACATCAATGCATCCCAAATTATTATTATTACTATTAGGCTTTCTTGTAAAATATATCAGTACAGGATTTATAAACTTATAACTGATATATTGAAATACTTTGAATTGATAATATAATAAAAAATACTGCCTTCTTTATTTCTGTTTTAAGACCACTAAATATATACTCAAGTATTTTTTATAATTTGGGGTATAAGTAAACCTGATAATAAAACCTCTGATACTCAGAAATTATGCTCAGAAAGAAGGATATTTTATATCACATTAGCAGAGATCTGTCACATTCAGACACATATCAACTGTGTTTGTGGCAAGTGGGCTATGCTGTATCCTGCATTATAGGGTAAAGCTATAGATTTGTCCAAGTGATCTGCTACATAATTTTTTCCTTTGCTTTTTTTCTGTAGAATAATACATGTCTTCTGTGTATTGTTTTACACTGAGAAAGAACACAGGAAATTAGCAGATTTATAATTCCTCACATACTATTTGTCAATACATGTAATTTGTCCAAAACTGGCATTTATGTTCGCAATTTATAGATATCACAATTATTGAATATTTATTCAAACTAAATCAGTCATATATATCTACAGTGGTAAAGTCTAATTGTGTATATGTTACAGGCAATCTGTGTAACCAGGCATTACACGTAATGACTGAACATTTCAGTCATTTTGCGAAATGCCTAAACAGTTTAGCCATTACGCGAAATGCCTAGGCATTTCATGTAATGGCTGAAAATGACCTCTAGGCATTACGCGTAATGCCTGAACATAGTTTTTTATCATATTTGATGATTATTTATAGATTATTTTGATATTATATACTTTTATCCTTGCTTCTGGTAAACATAGAGAAGATATTATATGTCCATCCATGACCAACTATAATGAAAATGGTATAATGATTAAAATATCTCATTTTATTGAAACTGTTTTGTTACTGATATGTTTATCTACGCATGCAAAGTATACAGAAAAAATAATAATACATAAATCCAATTCTAGAGAATGTTAACCATAAAGTTGTTCTCATCAACAGGGTTAATCTCATTACACAGATATTGTTCTGTGAACAAAGTAAGCAGTGAAACTTTATTATCAGTTTTATGTTTCTTGAATAGCTGAGTTTTAAATTTCTCTTCAAAAGTTTTACTGAGCAATATATCAGTAACCTGTCTTGTCAAAAATTATATCAGTTATTTAAACTAAAAGACTGCCCACAAGTGAGTTTTAACTCATTAAATCCTAACTCAGGTTCTTGCACCTTTGATGTTTTCACATAAAGTATTTTGTCATATATCAAAGCTGCTAGTACCTTTTATTGGGGGCATTTGTGCAGAATACTCACTATTGTCAAACAAACCCAGGCTGAGTGATTGAATGCTAAAATAGGCTGTGCAGACCTAATTGCAGTTAAGCTTGTTTCATCAAACAGGATTAACATCAAAGTTTTCTGCATTTCTTCATGTAATTAATGAAGCCCCACCACATAACAGGACCAGAAAACAAATTCTCTTGAAAAAAAGAAAAAGAAAATGAACTGGACCTATCCGCCCTTCTTGCAACTAAACTAAAAGAGTTATAGAATATATGACTATTACTGATCACATTGCAAAACTGCTCATTTATTTATTCAATTATACAAAAAAGTACAAGAGATATCAAAATGTACCTTAATTACATGTCATACACTTTAAACTACAACTTGAATTGCTTCTATTGGCAAGAAATAACACTTCCTATCATTACATTTTTTGAAAAGATAGTCACACACACTGCTTGAAAACTCAAACCAATATTTAAGTATTTGATATAGTTAAAGAAACCACATAATAACATTAGATGATATACTAAGAACTAAAAAATAATTTGAATGTAGTACCCTTCTTATTAGTTAAATGAGACTAAGTATGAAATGTATCATTATGAATGATTATATAGTAAAACTGTTTCTTTACTAATTTATGCAAAAATGTACGAGATATATCAAAATATATCTTCATTAATTTTCATATAGTTAAAACTACATCATGAATTGCTTATAGCAAGAAAGAATCAGTTTCTATCAAAAAGACAATTTAAAAAGATGATTACACAGATTGCCTGAAATCTCAAATACTTGTTTAGGCAATCTGTGTAACACTGAACCTTATATTTCAGTCATTACATGAAATGCCTAGGCATTTCGCAAAATGGCTAAACTGTTTAGGCATTTCGCGAAATGACTGAAATGTTCAGTCATTACGCGTAATGCCTGGTTACACAGATTGCCTGTAACATATATATGTCATAGGGCCGAAAAAAAATTCTCCAAAGAAATTATTTTCTTTTGCAGCTAGGCAACACTGGTAAAGGTTTAAGCCATTATCACACATTTTCGACGCAATACATGCATATCTCAAGGAAAATAGAAAACAAAGTGATCATTTTCCTGAAAAAAGAATTTGGATCTTAATGCTCCTTGATATAATGATGTTGACATTTTATTCAAACAAATATACACTTGCCATTTAACAATGAGAACTAGTTTTTGTCTACTTCTGTCTGTAAAATATGTAAATATACTTACAAGAGTTTTGAGACAGCTAGAATATAATTAATAATGACGAATATATTGACCTTATACAGAATATTTCTAAGTGAATATAGAAGCTAAACTTTTGTGAAAAAAATGACATTGTTTAAAAAGTAAAACAATCTATTTTATTAATTAAATACATAAAATCAATTAGCATATTTTGGTCTATATTTTAACCTAGATATTATCAGGATTTAACTGTTTTCTCACCATATACACTGTACATCCAAATCCATAGCCGATGCCTGTTCAAATCTAAAACAAGGCATAAATCAACTGTACCAGTTCATGACCCAGATGTCACACTAAATCCAACACAAATTAAATAATTTCCTTTTTGACCAGCTGTTTCAATGTGTACGTAAAATGTATGAGATGAAGTCTAATATCCATTATTTTAATCCAAACTATAGCAATAACACGGTGAAACAGCCAAGCTTTCCTTAATAAAAAAACAACAACGTCTCTACAAAATTAGGACCCAGTAATCTAAATAAACCCATAATAATAAATCAAATCCATTCCCCTTTTTACCAAATTTGGTTTTTTTTTTTGCCAACTTGTAGAATATTTTTTTTTATATCCACATTCTTACTTAAAGCTAAAAATGTAGAATAAACACACAACAAAAACAATTTTTGGCCTAATCGTTCATCTCAGTCTGTAAAGTCAATAGACTGTGCAGCCTTTTTGTCTTCTAACTCGCCAATTTATTTGTGCCTTGTTCTCAACAGTCAGATTTTGCAGCTAGCTAACTGACTAGCTCCCTGCCCCCCAAAATGGGGGACCAGACCTCCAAAAAGCCCAACCCTTTAAAAGGGTTGCTGTCAATTTTCTAACAAGCCAAAGTAGGGTATGCTACAAAACCTAGGAAATCCCTTGTTAATGGTTGATCAATCCTATTGATTCTTGCTTGAAAAACACATCTATTGTGCAAGAGTTGTTTTTCATGCTGTGAAGGCGTAGTTGATGATAGGAAATTCTGTAATTCATAATCAGTAGGTTTAGTACTCAGTAGTTTTTGGGGTTTTTTTTTTTTGTTTTTGCTTTTTCAAATAATTTTTTCTTGATGTTTGTTAGAATAAAACTTTTGGCCAGAGATTTCACTGTGGTGGAGGTCATTACTACTACTAACGTTAAGAATGTTAAAATAAATAAAGAGGATTAAGATGTTATAGAGTAAAACAATATGGTTCAATTTGCAGTGTACCAGTGTGTTACCAATTTAAGATAAACTTTTCAAAACTTTTTCATACTTGTTATAATTGAGTTTATTTTACACATAAGCTTTGTTTAGTATGGTCCAGTCACACTTCCCCGATGTATCAGGTGTGTTTTGATTTTGACCCATTCAGCTGAAACAAATGAGGTCATGACAAAAATACCTACTATCAAGTGCATGTGGTCCTTTTCATATTCAAAACATTCCTGGCACAAATCTAATCCAATTCAGATCTGATTGTGGTCTGCATTTGAAATAGTATATAGGTGCAAGATCTGTTTTCATGCAATTGGGCGGAGAAAAAAGTTTCAATCCATGTTTGGTCAGTTAATGTGCAAATTGTGAATGGATTTCCTTAGATCTGAAATGTTGTGAACCAATTGTAATAGATGGTTTATGACTGATGAAGTGGTTATTTTCTTTTTGTGGTGCACCAGTTTTGTGGGTATGACGTCATTATGTGGAAACATTTCTTAAACTACAAAATATTGAATATTTAACTGTCAGTTTTTCAATACAGTATACACCCTGGCATCTGAAAATAATAAGGTATAAAAAGTGCTCATTTCTATGAATTTCATAAACGTTATGACCGTAACATTAGTGGAAGATAAATAGAAAATAACCAGTGTCATCTGTGTACATTTGGTTGACGTCATTACAGATATAAAAAAACTCCATTTACAATACGGCTCATACACTGACCAAAATGGCCCCTCCTAGATGTAGGACAAAACTCATTGAGTACAATACGCTAGTGGTCAAAGCCTCAGAGAGATTTTATATCTAGGACAAAACACTAATTTTCTGGGGAGGGAGAACAAAACCCAGAGATATACACCTGATCCCCATTCACGGGACCTAGTCTCTCAGTTTGGGCATGAATTTCAGAGATCAATCATTCATATATATAATCAGGTGTCTTTTTATGGAGATCCCAAAGCCAATTGTTTGGATCCAGTAACAGAAGGACTTTTTTAATGTGGAATACATTCATTACCACACATGGGTGGAGTCCCACTTGAAATTTCTAACCAATTTCTTTCCAATCAGGATTACTGACAATGATATAATACTTTGAAAGATGTATACCAAACTACCAAGCCATGCATCTTTCCTAACCATATTGAAGCCTCTGCATCAGAGAGAAACGTCAAAGCTAAACTTTTACAAAGACAGCACACTTAAGATTCTGTGTTATAATGCATGATCCTGAAAATTACCAAATGCACCAGCCGAGAATATTGAATATTTTCTCACCTCAAACTCTGTCACATAAAGAATTGCAAAATCACCAGAACAACATCTTTCCCGAAAAAATAAAAAGGTAGGATTGTATGGATATAATAAGCATATAACATATAAACTAATTGAGTCCCCAATTTTGCCATAAGGCAGACATCAGTAGAGGCTCTTCCAAAGACAATTGAAGCAGATCTGTAGAAACAGAAATGGTGCAGGTTGGACCAATAATAAGCACTTCAAGATAAATATTTAAGATGATTTTGATGTATTATTGATACTTTAATCATCGGATCTGTCGGCAATAATAATGAGGGTCTCGGCTGTTTTGGCAACTTAATTATGACCAGTCCTGACATGTGTAAAATTTTATCTTAATCCACAATGCCAGCTCTTGATCAGTATGAAGTTTTGAGGAGAATACAGGAAAGACAGAGACTCAACCAACAGGCTCTACACAAACTGCATATGAAACCACAGGCCACCTGTCCATACCGCAGGCTCTTCCCCAGGTAACTTCAGGTCAAGAGCAGATTACCCGTCCACTGGCTATACAGCCTTAGACTCAAAGGCGTGACTTATATGGATGCTGCAAAACTTGTGATGAACATGCATACAGAAATTTCCTCAGGCTGGCCCCTTAAGTTTTCAATTTAAAAATTGACAGAGTCATCTGTCACCCTAGAAACTAGTCACCCTCAAAAAATATATCATGGTTACAAAGATCATTAGATGTCTAGACAAACCTTGCAGCCAGTTTAAAGCAATTAGCCACCTAAGAGTGTTACAACTCCCTGTTGCTCTGTTTATTCAGAGCTTGCAAGTCAAGAAGCCTCACAAAACTTCTACCAGTGGTGTGCCAGGCAGTCCTAAGTGGACATTTGAAGGAAAACATATGTTGTTCCATATCCAAGAGGACTTGAGGAAACAGATGAACTATCCGACATGCTATATACTCCATAGATGGCAAGTTCGTGGTGACAGAGAAACTACTCTATGCCAGCAGTGAATATTTCAATTAAAAGTGATTTAATTCATTTGTGATGCTGGCTATGCAGTGGTCCATGCTCAGATGCCCAATCTTCAGAATTCTTTATGAAGGAACTAGTGGGGTTTCTATTAGTTTATAAGACTCTATATTAATATTTTTCTACTTTATTCACATACTTTGCATACACATTAACACATTTATGGAAACTATTTAACCATTTATATGCCACTGTGGCCTAGCGGGTAACACACTTGTCTAGGAACTCAGAGGACGTGGGTTCAAACCCAGGTACAGGCAGATACATAGTGGCTCGGATGACCACTTAAAATGGCGGTCCTCTGTCATTGGGTCCTATCCCCAGTGGCAGGTTAAAGAACCTCAAGGACGTTGATAAATGGTCATCCTTGAGCCTCTATCTTCCAGTTAGGGGAATGTCAGTTATGTGTGAGTTGGGGCTGTACCTGTACAGTGGGATTGGTTAAATAGCGCTTTGAGTCCTGTAGTATATGGAGATATTGCGCTGAGTATAAATACACAATACAATACAAATACAATTTATGGAAATATCCAGGGTCACCTAATGTGGCCCATTTGCCTCATGGCCATGTAATCTAAGCTTAAGGTCACTTCCAAATTTTCAATCACTCTGAATTGAAGATGGATCAATCATGTTACCCAGACCAGAACGAGTGATTATAGGAGAGCCAGATGTCAACGTCTTCCTTCTGTGGATAATGCCTGTGCCTTGAAGCAGTGGCTGATGAAGCCTTTTCAAGCAGATCCATCAATAGAAATGAAATAATTTTTGCAACCAAATATCAAGTGACAAAAAGGTTCTACAAATCAAACCAAGGATCTTGACCAATTGAGTCCCCCAGGTGCATGGCCACAGTTATAGTCTTGACAGGTGTGGTACTGTGTAACATCCTGAAAAATGCTGTAAGTATCCAAATCTATCTCTGTCATGTGGGTAATTTTATCAAGTATTTCAGTAAATATATCTTAAACATTACATCTACCCATCAAATGGCATAGTGTACAATCCCTCAGATTTGCAGATTCCAATAAAGCCTCACAATGAAAAGCTATGTTCAAACCTAATCCTTCTTCCCTACTTAAGATTAAAGTATGAAATGCATCCCCTTATGTAATACTGTAAGCTTAATCCCAGATAATTTTTAGTGACAGTAGCTTATCAAGGCAAGGCAATATAAAAAGTATCAAAAGTCTGGAGATATAAAAATGAAAATTATTCTCTGTGTTATCCCTGTTGTGTTATCAGACTGAGCTTGATAAAACTGCTTGTACCAGTACAAGTGTGAGACACGGATGGAGTGGAAGGGATAAAGATAGGCAATACTGATGGTGAATTCAAAAACTGGGACACTGAATATAAAAAGCTGCTGACTGAAAATATGTGTATCTTTCAAGGCCTAGGTAAACTGAGAGGCAAGCACACAATCAGGATGAATAAAAATATGACTCCAGTTAAAAGGAACTGTAGAAATGTGCCATTTGAGGTGAGGAAACAGTTGAAACAGAAACTTGATATAATGGTCAAGCAAGGGATAATCAGCAAAGTGGAAGACTCCAGACCAGATAAGCTCATTTGCGATAGCACCAAAGAAGAATGGTGATGTAAGAATTTATCTTGCACCTCAGGATTTAAAAAGAGCTATTACAAGACAGCATTACAAGATTCCAACCAGAGAAGAAATCATGGCTAACTTTGCTGAAGCAAAGGTGTTTTCCAAACTGAAGAAAGTAGCTATCTCACAACATTTATAACTCCATTTGGACATTAAAGGTATCTATGTATGCCATTTGGGATAACGTCTTCACCATAAACCTACCATCAACAGATAAATGAGATGTTTCAAGGGATTCCTAAGGTGGATATGTCAATGGATGACATTATTGTTTCGGTGATTCTCACACAGCTCATTGCAAAAGCCTAAAGCAAATTCTGAAGATAGTAAAGGAAAATAACTGAAAGCTAAATAAAGATAAGTGTGAAATTACAGTCAAAGAATTGACATTCCTTGGTAATAGGCTGACCATTCATGGAGTTGTACCTGTTGATAGAAAGGCATCAGTCATAAGGAATATGATAGTACCTCAGGATTCCAAAGACTTACAGAGGTTTTTGGGTATGATTAGCTATTTGGCTAAATGGATTCCAAACTTGTCAGAAAAGACAGCACTGCTGACAGAACTGCTAAACAGGATGTATCTTGGATATGAACTCCAGAGATTGGTGCAGCATTTAGCCACTTGCAAGAGCTCTTGGTGCATGCACTAATACTATGATCCAGCAAGTGAGACCAAGATCTCAGCTAACAGTTCCATGAATGGGCTAGGTGAAATTTCGTTGCAACACTGTGAGGACAAATGGTGCCCGGTTTCTTATGCTTTACTCAGTGTGTCACAAGCAGAAAAACCTTTGTGAATATCGTGCTTGAATTAATGGCAATAGTGTTTGCATTTCATCAGTTTATATACGGAGGTACTACCTTAGTCAAAACTGACCATCGTCCTCTGGTAAATCTCTTCAAAAAACCATTGAAAGACTTCCAGCAAGGATTCAAGGGCTCTTACTCTGACTACAGAAATACAACCTTAAAGTAGAGCATACACCAGGGAAATGGCTACCAAGTCCAGATGTCTTGTCAAGAACAGTTGACAAAAATCAGGAACCAGTGATTTTGATCAACAACTGCAGGATGAAGTAGAAGCTGTAGTAGATTAAAGTGATAGAAACTTTGCTCCTAAATGACAAAAGGATGCAACAAATAAGGAAACACACACTGGAAGATCCTGTGATGGTAGATCTTAAGCAGCATATCCTGCAATGGTGGCCTAGCAGCAAAGAGATGTGTTCACAAGAAACAGCTTATTTCTGAAACATTAGAGCAGAATTCTCAGTGGCAGATGACCATATCTTAAAAGAATCCAGATTGGTGATTCCATGGAACACTAAGAAGAGAAATTTTAAGTCAAATCCATGTTTGCCACATGGGCATAGAAAAGTGCAGAAGGGCATGGGAGGTTGTGTAATGGCCTGGACTGAATCAAGATATAGAAAATGGTTCAAAGGTGCAACACTAGCATTAGATTCAGTGACCATAATAGCGAACAACAACCCCTACAGCATCATGAGGTACCAAACTGACCTTTGCTGAAAGTTGAGGCAGATCTTGGAACATATGGTGGTAAGGAATACCTTATCATATGTGACTACCTTTTCGTTGTAGCCAGAAGTGTTTCAACTGATAAGTACATTTTATACAACAGTTATCATCATCAAAACAGCTTTTTGCCACACATGGAACACCAGATGCACTAATGAGTTACAATGTAAAGCAATTCAAATCAAAAGAGTTTCAGGCATTGGCAAATGATTGGTCATTCCATCATGTAATGTTATCACCACATTACCCTAAAAGCAATGGACTTGCTGAAGCAACAGGTAAATCAGTCAAGAAGTTGTTGAAAAAGTCATTATACAGTAAACAAAACTATCAACTGGTTTTACAGGTCTATTGAGCTACACCACTGTGGCATGGTGTATCACCAGTGCAAATGCATTCAACAGAATTATGAAAGCTGCCCTGCCTACTTGACCCAATCTGTTACACTCTGCAAGTGATGATTTGCAAGAGAAGATAATTCAGCATAAAGCAGGTCAAGACAGGAGTTACAATGTGACTGCCATGCAGAAACTTGTCTAGTTTGAACCAGATGATAATGTTGTTCTGCATAACTTCAACAATAAACTATATCTATACATGTATATGAGATACATATTGTGAAGGGAACAACACCAAGGAGTTATGACATTCCAAGCAATAATGATGTTTCTTTTAGGAGAACCCAGCAGTATATTAATAAAGTGCCTGTGATTGTCAGTACAGAAAACCGGGAACACTGTAGAATAAGTTCACCTTCAGACACTCATCAAGACAAAATATGTGTGCACAATCAAGATAGTGATCATGGAGATTTCGTCAAAATGATGCACACACCAGTTAGGACTGAACTGCTTCACAGTGCCAGAATCATCCAAACATTCAAGAGACAGATTGAAGAAATGTAACATAAAGACAATTTTGTAAAAGCATAAATTAAAACACGGAAATAACCAGACTAACATTGGGAACATATATATATCATGAATTTCTAAATAGTATTAAATGGGTTAATGCTTTTAGTGATCAAATAATTTATACATGATCTAGATATGTCCACCACTGCTGACAGTGTCTAAGAATTGGTATTATGGTTTGATTGTTGAAGTGCATCTTTAATGTATGAAAGCCAGAAAGATACCAGCATGGTTAAATTCTGTAGTGTATTGTTGTATCTTCTTATTGAGAAAACTGCATAACTGAACTTTTGATGTCAACTCCTAGTATAGTAACGAAACTCACAGTATGTGTCTCTCAATATGTTTCACTGAGATAGTTAAATGATTTCATATTTGAGTAAAGGATTCATTCAAAAGAAAGGGGATTTTGTGATGTCCCAGTCTATAGAAACACTGAGAGATTCATGCTTCTAAAACAACTGTGTACTTCCTACCAATGAATATGCAAAATATCAGATTATGTTGTCACCTACATCGTGTTTCATTGTTTGTTTTAAATTACAAAGATCCTTAATTATCTGGATTTTTGTGATCTCATCACCAACAAAACAATAACCTTATTCAAATCACTAGGCGAAGTACATGACAAAGTGCAGACTAAATATTACTTTATGGTCTTTCATTCATTTTCATTGGGATGGTATATGGGTTTAAATCCCATGTAGAGGAATTATTTACTGATAGGGGACATGTCTGGGGGTAGAAACATGACAATTGATTTTTTTCTTTTTGTAGCGGGTTAATTTCAAATGGAAAATCAGCAACTATTTAATTGTTTTGGAAGACTAGGTGATCTTGAAGGTCCCTGGCACTAGCTTGGGTGTTAACCACCTTTAAAAGACTAGTAACTAGCCTCTGTGACTGGCTGCTTCTGAATAGCAAGTTATGATGTTGATGCTGATAGATCTGGAACTAGTCATGCTTACAGGTCGGCTATAGCTATCGGGAGTGTTATTTGTCGTTGGATATGAAGTTGCTGGTAACCAACACCAGTGTTTAAGTCTGTCCCTAGGGGACTGTAAATGGGGAAGCATTACAAAGCAAACTGCTTAGCTAATTGTAATACACATGACATCCACTTGTCTTCTAGGAAAAGATGATGAGTGCAGGACAAATATGATCTTAATGCAGGTGTTTCACTTGGAGCCAACCCATCAGTAACTATGTCTTTTTTGGAGTGGGGACCAATGTTTACATAGTCTGTAACGGTTGGTTGTAATTTCCAGGTTTGTCAGGAAGAGTCAGTGAAATATCAAACGACTGTTTCCGATCCTTGTAACAGACCCTAAGTACATCCACCTAGCAACAGGCATGTTAATTCAGTTAAAGACTTGTCAGTTACACTTCCCGCCTTGTCGGGTAATACAACAGGCCTGTCTGTATCATGCATCCAGCTTGTCCCAAATATGGTTATCCAGACTGTAGGTGATGACAAACAGACTTTGCGAGAAAACACACCGTACAGTTGGTAACTTTAGCCGACCTGTCTGTAAATGTTCCTGACAGGCCTGAATTTTTCAGGTCTGAATCCTGGACTCAGGAACTTTTATAACCAACAAGCCCTGAAGTTAAACAGAAGAGCCATAAATAGTCGACAGCCCTGTTACACTAACAGACCAGGCGGAAACTGTAACCAACAAGCCCACAACTTTTTGGTGTCTTACAGCCTGTCTGTTTCAAAATCTGTGGCTATAAATGGACCAGTTGGCAAATGCACTTAATTCATTTGGGTTTTATCTTTGACGAGAGAGGTGTAGCATTTACTCTTTAGTTTTTCAAATTAGCTAAGTTTTGAGATAGGCTGGACTGGGAATGAACTTGTTCTCTGACATTTCACTTAGTTTAACTTTTTGTTTTTTTTTAACAAGCTGCGATTGTACATATAATTTGACAGCATGCCAGAAGCAGAAAGGTTGAAGTACCTACTGATATTCAACCACAGTGTGTGTTAGGAGACACTGTTGAGGATATAGAGAAAAGAGGAGAGAGGGAGGAGAGAGAGGAGAGGGAGAGACAGGAGTATGAGTAGAGAGAGAGAGAGAGAGAGAGAGGTTGGATAGAGAGTGGACTGAATGAACAGGGCACATGGAGAGAGAGGAAACTGAGGAGAGAACAGAGAAGCGACCTCAAACAGACACAGACACTGGTGTAGAATCAACTCAATCCAGGCAGAAGAACAGCCAAATGAAGTCTATTTTCCAGAGTAATTCCAGGAATTTATCTGTCAACACTGGCAAGAAGTGGTTCGAGACTACCAGATATGGCAAGCTCACCCACACAAAGTCAGGACAACCTGCTGTGAAGAGCACTGAAAGGCAAACCTGGTTGTGAGACAGTTTTAGCTTCCTACGAGGTCATATCAGAAGGGAGTGTCTAAATATTCTGCATTTGCATCACTACTGGGACCGTCGGGGCCACAGCTTCAGTTCCAGACACTACATGTGAGACTGAATCTGAGATGGAAATCAGCATGGTATCAGATGTTACTCATCAACCACAAGCCCTTCACACTGACCAGCTGCTGTTGCCACCACTGCTGAAGATCCAGTTTTAGATCAGTTCCAGCAGATGAGGTAGATGATTTCCAGTTTCTTGGGTGCATGGCAGGATTCTACTCCAAATCGTTCTACAACTACACTGAAAATGTCTGACAAATACGAGGTCATATCAGAAGGGAGTGTCGAAATATTCCGTGTTTAAGTCACCACTGAGATCGTTGGGACCACAGCTACAGCTTCTGTTTCAGACACTACATGTGAGACTGAATCTGAGATGGAAATCAGGATGGTATCAGATGTTACTAATCAACCATTAACCACAAGCCCTTCACACAGACCAGCTGTTGTTGCCACCACTGCTGAAGATCCAGTTTTAGATCAGTTCCAGCAGATGAGGTCAATGATTTACAGTTCTTGGGTGCACGGCAGGATTCTACTCCAAATCCACAACAGTCATTCTGCAACTACACTTAAAATGTCTGACAAATACCTGTTTTTGGTCACATTCTCATGAAATTAATCTATTAGTGCAATAATTTGCTTTTCATAAGTTATCAGTTAATTGGACCAATAAGTTATGAACATTTGACTATCATCGAACAAGAAAATGACATTTGAATTTAACATTTAGGAAACTTGTTGTTTTAGGCACCATTTTGACAAATTAATAAATTTCAGTGTACCTCTACTCCAAGATTGAGCACCTTGGGGAGCAAGACATTTTGAAATTCAGGAATGAGACAGTGAAACTTCTTAGTGGAATACAATATAAGGCCAAAGAACGCAAGAGACAGGTCACAACAATTCAACAGGCTCAAGTAACAACTTTTCAACTTCCAGAAGCCACACAGGCCACCACAGGATTTGAAAACATCCTCACAATTTCGGATACTCAACAAGTTTCAACACAAGTTGTTCAGCCAAGCCAAGTAGCAGCACCACAACCTCCAACAGTGATTGCAAAAGTTCAACCACAAAGGTCATCATCAGTGTCATCACAGTCTGCGTTCTATGTTGTTGTGGATGACCAGCAGTCTAAGCCTTCCAGACAACTGATATTTGCTTTGAGCCCAACAAAGACTTTTATTTTTATTTATTTGGGTTTTAACACTGCTTTATTTATTTGGGTTTTAACAACGCTTTCAACACATTGTATAGGTCATATCATGACTCGTAGTTTATTTATAGAGGAAACCAGCACATACAGTTGGTCAAGGTTCTGTACTTTAAACTGCCGATCAACGGCAAGCAACTACCAGCTTTCCCAAACTCCGATCTCAGAGGTGGGAGATGAGAGTGTTACCACTCTGCCATTGTGGTGCCATCCGTCACCTCAGGACAATTTGAGGACAGTCAGCACAACACTTCTGGATTATCAGGCCTTTTCGGGAGTATTCCATCCGTACTGCAGTACCAACAGATTGATACACCACAACCATTTTCACCCTCTCAACTTCAACCAGCACCGCCATCAGTGCCAACTACCACTCAGCAAGGACAAGCAAGACCTCTCAGCCAGTCCAGCCAACAGAATCGGCCCAAATCAGCAGATTAGCCTGTTTTTAGTCCTTATCAGGACTGCCCACACTAAAAAGACTCTTCTCAAGGCTTCCCGAATCTTTCCAAAACATTTAATAGCTATGCTGTTCTCCCAAAACAAAAACAAATACACTGTCCAACACACGCACATCCCCTAAACACATAAAACACTAAGTGAATGAGTAAGTGAATGTATGACACAAAAAAAATGAAAAAAAATGTAATCTTGAATGAATGTGTGGATGGACTGACAAACATACAGAACCACAGACCACTGACTAACTTGATCAACAATATACAGAGTGACTGACGGACTGACTTACAATAACAAGCACCTACATTGACTGACTACTGATCCAGACTGAGATATACCACAACACATAGTGACTAGCACCACTATTGCTGTCTGCTACAGTGACTGACAGGGTGGTACAGCTAGGAGTAACAAAAAAATTGACTAATTATCTTAATTTGGTCCCAGATGACTGACATTTCATTTAGAGTGTCTTTGTTCACAAACAAATATTTAAATATTTGGGATTTAATATTCAAATAATATTTTTTTAAATATCTGTGAAATGAAAAATTTACTTCAGTGTGAAATTACATCACAATTATTAAACAAAAAAATAGTGTTTGCATGAAAAACCAAGACAAAGATGCTGATCTGAAATTCTTACTAAATGTGTTGGGAGTTTGAACTTTGACATTACAGAACTAGAGCTTAAATCCTCAGAGCCTTTGATTTTTTTTCCTGTTAAAAACAGTTGAATAGGTGTGAATTTAGGTGAAACTGTATTTACATTTGAATTGTTTTAGAATTAGTTTAATATTTTTGTAAAACCATTGAAATAAAGGTTCTTGAAATAATTGGGTATAGTCCTGAAAAGGACTGATAGATGACAGCTAGTGCTCCTCCCAGTCTTCTTAAATCCTTGCCCCTGTAGTTGGTTATTATCTCTTCCCTGGTCAGTTATCTTCTGCTGTAGGGCTTGACCAGCCAAGGCATGAGGGCAAAGGCATCGTCACCCAACAGGAAGTAATGTAGATTTGGCCCTGGAGGCCCCAGTGGTTCTGGTGGTGGTAGTCCTCAATTTTCTTCACAGTTTTTTACAGTTGAATATCTGTGCATCAGATGAAGAACCACTGTACCCCAAATTTACCTAAGGAATTTGTGCTCTGCATTGACCAGGGATAGCAGTACCAGGGAGAAGTAGCCCTTGTAATTGAAATATTCACTGCCTGACTTCTTAGGTTTCTTCATTGCAATAAGTTTGCCATCCAGTGCACCAACAGCATGTGGGACATTCCATTTGTTTTTAAACTTCTCCTCAATCCCTCTCCACTCTTTTGGATCTGTTGGATCAAATATACCCACTGAAACTCATCAAGGATGGCTTTGCAGACCTTGGTGACAAATTTACGAATGGTAGTTCTGCCAACCCTAAAGTGTAGAGAGGTCCTCAGTGGCCTAGTGGTTAGCAAGTTTGGCATCTAATCATAGGCTGTCACCTCTGTGGGTTCGAGTCCCACAAGTGGCAATTCTGAGGACCTGTCCCAATATGACCCTGGCTGTTGAACGGGACGTAAAACCCCAACTTTGACCTTTGACCTTTGGCCCTAAAGTGTAGATGTCTCCTGTGGACAAGTGCCCAAGTGTAACTTCCAGTTTCAAACCAATTTCTAGATGCTTCATGAAATTTGTGTGTGACTTCTTGAGGTGGTTGAAAATTCTTTCTTCAATTAAATCAAAACTCCTGATGAAATTCCAGTAACCTGGTATGTCAGTTGTTAAAGTGTTCTGTAGCATCCTCTCTCCTCTCTTTGAAGTATATATCAAAGGCATAACCCATGGATTCTTTGGCTTCCTCCTTCTACGTGGTGGGGGCTGGGGCTGTGGTGGTTATGCTGGCTGGGCAGGTACTGAGTTCTGCTGTTTTCTTTGTCTAGAAATAATGATGACAAATAACATATTCAACTCAATAAAAAACCAACGGACCCTCAAATTGTCAAACAGTTTATCTTGATGTGTAGCTGTCATCTTTACAGTGATAAATGAGTGTGGGATCCCAATTCTGGATCCTAACTCTGGATACCGACACCCTAAATCAATCAGTCTTGTGATGGGTCGGGAATGTGGTCCTGGCTTGTCTGTTTGTCTTTAAGGCTTGTCTTTTTGCAATTCAGCTTATCTATTAGGGTTTTAGGCTTGTCATACTAGTTCCCCGACTGTTCCTGCATAAAACGTCCCTGATCCTATGGCTTGTCTATATGCTCATTACATCCTGTTGGGAAGCCTACCATCTTGTCAGGGGTTTCTTAGCCAACTATGCATTTTTGTGCCTTTCTCCACTTTTCTACAACTTTTACAACCGACCCTAGAGTCATAGGGTTGGTTATAGGGTTGGCTTCAGTGGAACAACCGCATAAAGGACTCCCTGATGAGTCATGGACAGCAAAGTATTTTCATGCAGACACAAAGTAGTAGATGGGTAGACATCTTATTACATCCTATCAACCTGGAGTCACATTGATGGTCATTCCAGCTGATGTTTTATCTCACAGGTCTTATCAGGGTGTCACCAAATCCTATCCTGTTGAATCAGGGACAAAAATCTAAATGTTTAAATTTGAAGTCAGGCTTGTTTTTAGACTTGACACTGAACAAACATGTCTCAGGTACTTTAACCAAACCCATTCTGGATGGGCATAAAGTATGACTAGAGAGTATCCCAACCTTTCCAATCAGGGGAAAAGCTAGGATTTTTTTATTTGGGGTGCAGTGATTTTTCAGAAGTTGCAATATATGCTATGGCTTGTATATCTCATTTATGATTCTACTAAAAATGGTACACCTGGGTATACTAGCTTATATATAATCTATGCCCTACCAATTTGACCTCATGAGATTGAGGTAAATTAGGATAAAATTGCTTATGTTTTAGAAAATTCAAACATCTCCAACATGTATGTATTAAATTTGTATTAAAAGAAATTATACCAGTTCCCAAAGACTTAGGTTATTTTATAAAAATGTGCCAAAATTTTAGCAAAATAAACGCATCAAAATATAAATACTATCACTGACCTTGCTACAGTGTGGAGAGAAGTATTTAGGATATTGCTCCGAGGTCTAGATTTTATGTTTAATGTATAATTTATATAATATGCAAAAAGTGGATCACACTTTTCATCTTTCTTTTTTCTTTTAACTTATTATTCGATGCATAACTGCGTAAAGTATTAGATGTTTTCGACCTTAACTATTTCCCTGCATCTCGCATTAAATGGTCATCATACCGTACATGAACTTTAATTTAGTTTGTTTTCACTGGTTTGGTGTTCTCTACTGCAGTATTATTTTTATGGAAATAAACTGAATGCTAATGTACTTCATACTTTCTTTATCCTCTTATTCCAAACCCCTTCCGTTTGGGGAGAAATTTCGCAAATAAAATTTGAACTGCCGTAATTTAGTTGTGTCGAGACAAGCCCCTCCAAGTGAAAACTTGCCCCAAAGTTATTTATTGAGCTGCACATACCTGAGTAGGAATCTTGTCATCTCGGCCCACTTCAATGTCGGCCCTCTAAAAACTCGGCCCCCTAAATGATAGGTCTGTCTAAGGTTAATGGGTTAGACACAGTTTCATGTCAAATACTTGATCTTTAAGCAAGATTTCTATGGGGAATTCTGTGACCTCATATTTTGCTGTGCATACATGAATCTAAATGAGTTGTTAAGGCCATGAATTTGAAGTGTTTAATCTGGACCTGAATTAACGTTTTCATGTAAAATACTTGATCTTCAAGCATCTTTTTTGTAAAATATTGTGAGGAAACCCTACAGAACACCCCAGATAGCATTCCACCGTCGGACCAACGTTGCCTGCCGACGTTGGGCCAACGGCTTTTTGACCGTCGGGCCAACATTGGCCAACGTCAGCAAGCCACCGGTGAAAATAAGGATAGCCAAACTTAAAAGTGCTCATAACTCACTTATTATTGGTCGTACAGGTTTGGGATGGCAAACCAGCATACAGGAAATCATGGGCCGGGAATCTTTTTATGCGGTCAGATTTGACCTTGGACCCCTCCTTCAAGGTCCAAAAAGGGTACCCAAATTTAAAAGTGCTCGTATCTCACTTATTGGTCCTAGAGGTTTCTTTTGATGTGGTCAGATTTGACCTTGGGCCCTTCCTTCGAGGTCAAACGAGGATAGCAAAATCTAAAGTGCTTATAAATCACTTTTCTTGGTCCTAGAGGTTTTTTAATGTGAAAGCGTCCAATAGGAAATCATGCACTAGGAATCTTTTGATGTGATCAGATTTGTGCTTTGGCCGCTCGTTCAAGGTCAAATGAGGATAGTCAAAATTACAAGTGCTTATAACTCGCTTATTCGTGTTCCTACAGGTTTGCAATGTCACACCAACCTATTGGAAATTGTGGGCTAAGAATCTTTTGATGTGGTCAGAGTTTACCTTGGGTTCCTCCTTCAAGGTTAAGTGATGGTTGATTGGCAAGTTTTCTTTCTGGTGGATACAATTTGCATCAGTTCTCTGATGCCCTGGGTCTAGTTTGTATCTTTCATTAAGCAAACATTTTGTTTACTTAGTGTCAGTAGAAGTTGCTCCCATAAACACTTAGGCCCCCTCCTGACAGGGGTATATTTGTGTCAACCATAATACTCTGTATGTCATGCTTCAATCATGTCCCGTCTGGGGATACACTGCGTCGAGTCGCAATCTCTAGTTACTTTATATTTTGGAAAGTACAGTGTAATATATTACATTACTTTTCAACTGTAATGCATTACATTACACATTACTTTTTACACATTTCAAACAACAAAATTAGTCCATGTTAAAACATTTATTACAACACATAATAAATCATTTATTAATCATCATTGATGAATCAGATCACACAGTCCTGTCCCATTCACAGTCCACAGGTGTATGTAGCTTTGCTTCTTAATTGTAGAATGTAGATGTAGTTAACTCTGCTCTATTTCAGTTGCCATGACACCACCTCACAACTGGAGATTATTGACATGTAGAGTTACACACAAGTGAAGAGGAGTCTGTTCATCTTCTAAATTCACGAGTTTTAACTTTTTGTTTACAGCCACTTTTTACTTTAAAATAATTTATTTTTCAGCAATTCAAAGGTTTTTTCTTGAAAGTGTAAACATCACAGCACCATTTTATCATTTAGAAGATAAAATACATGCTCTAATACCCAAGAAAAATTGCAATACTCAAAAATGTGTGGAGTTTCTCATATGATGCCCCAAAGTTATGGAATGATCTTCCACATGATATACGCAGTGCTCCAAATCTCTCATGTTTCAAAAGTCAACTAAAAACCTACTTATTTCAGAAATCATTTCCACCTTAGTTTATACAAACCGAACACCGGATTGCCTCCCTGGGTGTGACTTGAAATATGTCTAACATCTTGATGATTTATGCCTAATGAATTGGATGGTGTGCCTTAGAATCCGTAGATACGTAGATTAAGCACTTGACAACTGATTGATTGAATGATTGATGTACAAAACCTTCAGATCAAGGAGACTTGACTATACTGTAACATAATACAGATGGTGCTAGATTCAAATGAACAGTAAACTCAGGAAAACATGTATCTGGATGTGAAAATGGTTATATTTAGATAAGAAGTTAAATAGACATCACTTTGTGAAACTATTGTTTTTTTAATTTACCTTTTAAAGGACAAAATGATTCATTATTGATTTATAAAACAACTTCAGATTTTTGCAAATAGACTTTTTGTAAGTAAAATAAGCCTGTAGGCTTAACAAAAGGTTAAAACTAGCAAATTTACAAGGCTTCTCCTTCAATACTAATCTAATCTAATCTACTGCTTTGCAAGTACAATATATTCCCCACAAAAGGGGTACTCCGTGACTGTGTGCTAATTAAACAAAATCATTAACATGGGGAGAGTCGAGGGGTTTCAAGGTCAGTATAAGAAAGACAATTTACAGGGAGGACAGTCTTATGGACAGAACAGAAAATGTAATTCTATCCACTATGACTGTCCTGTCTGTCTAAGACTGTCCACCACTGAAATTATTCTTTACCAATTATGGTCACCCAACAAGGCCAACGTATTTTCTATGTTGTGTCTAATTATAAAGGAGCATACAATTTCTTCTCTTAATACATAATATTACAGTAGAACCTCTATTATCCGACCCTCTGTTATCCGAATTTTCAATTATCCAACCTCAAACTCACTCTCCCAACTCCACTTAAACCTGTTATTTTAGGCTTTCTATTATCCGACCTTTCTATTATCCAACCTAATTGTTACTCTCCCTAGAGGGTCAGATAATAGAGATTCCACTGTACTTTATTTCTTTACAGTTTCCCAAATTGATCTCCAATTTCAAAAAGCTGCATTTGGCTACTCAACGTAATAATTAATTTTAAAGGCCAAATTTCAAATATCAATATAAAATCTCAGTCAAGATTTGGCTAAATTCATCTGCTACAATAAATAAAACAAGCATTAATAATCATCTGGAAGTATTTGAAGACATCCTCCAAGCTGTTGATATTCAAAAAGAGACCGTAAAACAAATGTCTACTGGACATTATACTTTCAGTGGACATTGATATCAAAGTGGGCTTTTGTAGAGAAATGTAATACCCTTGGCTTAGGACAACTGTTGTCTTCCGATTGTCTCAGCCAAACAAATGCTTACCAAAAAAGTATATTCATTGTTAAAGTTAAATGCATATAAGGAGTATTGATGTAATTGTTGTAATTTTGCCATAACAGATTTTAGACAGATATTTACTGGGCTGTTAAAATGTGCCCTTGTTCACATTAAGGAATTGGTAATGAGTATTCTGGACAAAAACGAGGGAGGGGTAGTGTTCGGTATTAATTTTGACGTTTTTGAAAGCATCTATCTGCAGGTAGTGGAAAATGGAAATTCTATTAATTTCAGACATATTTCAAAAACACATTTGCCTTTTTTTGCTAAAGAGTGTACTTGTAAGAGAGTACTTGAGTGCAAAACTTACCACTTTTCCTAGCTGTGATGTTACCAACTGTAGCACGTCAGATAATTTAAGAGATTGCAAATGTGACAGTTTGTACCCATGTGGAAGTAGTTAGGCCTCTAACTATTAGATGGGAAACCTTTAAAGTTTTGTTTTGCAGTTACAGGATGTCTAAATTGCACAACAATGCCATCTAGTACAAAGGAAAGTAAAAGTGCTGCAACTATCCGCAGAAGAAAGCTCAAAAGCAACCACACAACTGTTGGAAACAGCGGGACATCATCAAAGACCAAAATTGTTGCAGATGAATTGCTTCAGGAAGATGAAGAACAAAGAATTGCTGAGCCTATCACAGGTAGATACACAATTATGTATTGTGATAACTTGCATTCGTGTAGATGAAAAGTAACAGAAGAAAAAGAGATATGTATTGTATCAACTTAAGCTAATATTTGTCATTCACTTAAATATTCATTATATTTTTTGTATATTTTCCTCTTGACAATATTTTTGATCATGTGGAATTTGCTTTCCTTTTCAGTGAAATTAGTAAAGTGTAATAGTTCAAAGCATCTGTTAAGTATAAATCCTAAAAATATTACTTAGCCAGGCCAAAGAATTGTCCAGAGGCAAGAGTTTTGTCATGATTTACAAATGTCTTATGAGTAAGTACAGTTGAATTATTATAGACCCATGAATCTGTTTTGTGATTTACAACACTGTGTTGCTTTTTGTTTTTGCTTAGGTCCACCAATTATAAAGCTCCTGATGTCAAATGACTGGACTTTGTTTTTGGGACTGTTGGCTTTCCGCACTGTTAATGCACTTTTCATCCAAACATCCTTTGTGCCTGATGAGTACTGGCAATCTCTAGAGGTGGCACACCATATGGTATTTGGGTAAGACTGTACATAAAAACAAGATCAAGGCTGTTAATTTTTTAGTTTATATTTGCAGTCAAGTGTGAATGTTTATTTCACCACATGGTATTTGGGTAAGACTAATAAGGAGATCCTGACTCATGTTTAAGGTAATATTTTCCATAAAGTGTTTATTCCGGCAAGTGCATTCTAATTACTAAAAAATATTGTTAGCATTTCCTTCGAACTAACTCTTTATTTTCTATAAATTTATTCAAAATCAGCCCAGTATTATCTGAGTAACTTTACCAACAGACATTCATGTGGACAAATTCATTGAAACGTATCTGTGCCCATTGGAAAAGCAAAGGTATCCTGCTATGTACTGATGTTATGCCAGTGTGTAGAAAAAAAATTAAAACCTTTTGGGAATAGAAATATATCCATATGTTCCCTTATTCATAAAACAGAGATATCTTTGGAATTTGCTTGACAGTAAATGTATTAAATAACAGGAGCTTCACGGTAACTGTGGCTTTGAAAATGTGTTATCTCGTTTTGAAAATTACAGAAAATTTAAGACAAGGTTGCTATAAAAGCTGCATAATATCTCTCAGGATAAATGTTTTGAGGGATTGTCATTGTCAGTTTAAATAAACGATAACACTATTTTGTTGCAAAATGATACAAGTACTTCTGATTGATTAGTGAATGCTATATTGAAATATATGCATTGCCACCAATATTTAAATCCCAAAGTCAAACAATAGCCTTTTCCTGAACAGAACCAAATAAAGGAATTGTTTTGTTATATTTTAAATAGGGAGGGGTCAGTAGACCCCGTGTCTTGGTATCGAGAGCATTTTACTGAAATACTGTGACAAGATTTTATAATGACCATCTCTCTTTGTAAACACACACAATGTAAGGAAGAATTATAGTGTTGGAAACAAATGCCAAATCTAAAGAAATTGCACACTTCTATCCCATATTTTTGTGTATTTAGGGATTTTTCTTGCGATTTCATTGAACAGAACTGCCATGTTTTGGTAAATAATTTATGACATTTTATATTCTCCATCTTGTTTGTCAACACATATGAGGGAAGGAAAACAGACGAAATTGCAGACTATTATCCCAAAATATTGTGAGCAGTTGGGGACTTGAGTTGCGATTTCATTGAGAGGAAACATCCATGTTTGATTTAGGTGTACCAAAATCTGAAGTCCCAGAATCCAAAGCTTTCTGCATTGGCGGCCTCCTGTTCCACACATTTTTGATACCGACACATCTAAGCAGCATTCTGAGTGTTTTAGACTGGAAATTTATTGAATAACAATAAAACCATTGTATATTAGTTTGATTTTTTTATAGTTATGGTTACCTGACCTGGGAGTGGCGGCAGCAGATCCGAGGATATGGATACCCCTTGATGTTTGCTGCTCTGTATAAAGTACTGGACCTTTTCCATCTGGACAGCAGGATCTTGCTAGTAAGTGCCTCAAAGTCATATTTACCAGAATATCATATAGGGAAACTTCGTATGGTTGTTTCCTTCAAAAATCAGAACAATTGGTAAGTTAATCATGTCCTCAACAGGCCTTCGACATTCGACTTGTCTTAATTAGGGATCATTGATGATAACAGAATACGTTTTAGTGGAATTTTGTGGCAGATTTATTTTATTTGTTTAAATGTATGGTTGCTTGAGATTTGACAACACAGGGTTTAACTGTATTCATGTTTAAATGATGTCAGATACAAGGCCGAAAAAAGGTTTCGGTCTACATGCATGAGTCACAAAGCCATCAGATACACAAACTGTACTGTTCAGATGGTTACCCATCCAAGTACTAATGTAGCCCATTGCTGCTCAACTTCATTGATGAGATGGGTACTAATTACAGTACGCCACAATTGATGAAAGTCTGGTGACGGAAAAAGAACAAAAAAAGAGTGATCTCTAGAAGGCAGAGGCATGCTAGAGCTCACACTATAAGTTTTTTTTTCTAAAGAAAGTATGACTATTCTCTTCATCATTGATTGTATTAAATTATGTCTTGTGGTTTTTTTTGTTACAGATCAAACTGCCAAGGGTCCTACAAGGGTTGTTTTCTGCTCTGGGTGATCTGTATTTGTACAAAACTGCCAGAAAACTGTCGGGGGATGGAGTGGCTCGGTAAGTCAGGCAGAATTACCACAGGCAGCAAACTGGTTAAATTCTGTATGAAACTGGAACAAACACTTGTGCAACAAACACTCGGGTTTACTAGCGCCTCTCTGTAACATACATTTTGTGTTATTATGATAACAGATTGGCACTCTCAGGAGGGTTGGGATTTTTCACCTTCCAAGATATCCACTGTCGATTTGTTTAAAGGGAAAATAATAAAACTTATTATAAAGAATAATTATAATGGTTTAACATGCACACAAATAAAACTGTTGAAATATAGTGTTCTGTTATAATATCTTACTTAATATCATAATTAATATAAATGGTTTACCTTTTTTAAAGGTTTAAACACCAATATTGTGCAGTCTTTTGTGATTTTGTTATATATCTGTTTACCATGTAGATGGAGCTTACTTTGTCAACTGACGTCTTGGTTCACATTTTTTACCAGTGTGCGTACACTGACGAACTCCATGGAGACTTCACTCTCAACCATAGCCCTTTACTTTTACCCCTGGCCTGGGGCACCAAGGTTAGTTACATCAAGGGATTGGTCAGTATCAAAAATGTGTACATTGGGAGGTCACTAATGCAAAACCATTTTGATTCCAGGATTCTGCAGTTTAGTACACCCCCAGTCAAACAAGCCACTGACAGGAAGTGAAACTCATGAAACCAAAACATGGATGTTTCCTCTGAATGAAATCACAATATAAATCTCCCGACTGTGCAGAAATATGGGATAAAAGTTAGCATTTAAGTTAGAAGTTTGTTTTCAATATTTTATGTTTTCCTTCCATCATATGTGTTGACAAGCAAGATGTAGTGTCATCACTTATTTATCAAAACAGGGCAGTTTTATGCTTAATTAAATCATTATAAAAGCTGCAAATGTACAAAAATATGGGATAAAAGCTTATAATTTCTTGAGCTTGAAAGTTTGTGTCTACTATTTGAAGTTATCCTTCCATTATATGTATTGACAAGCAAGCATGGTTGTAAAATCCATCATGGTGTTTTATTAAAATGCTGTCATTACTGTGACACCGAGGCTATCGACCGCTACTGGTTACATCACTTAGAAATGTATTCTACAGCACTATCTATGAAATGTTGAAAAGAAAGAAGTTTTCAGGATTTTCTAGATTGCAAAGTCCTGATGCAATGTGTTTGTTTCCAGAAAAGCCCAGTGGAAGTACATGTTTCTGATTGGCTTGGCTGTTCTGATAAGACCCACCGCAGCTGTTCTGTGGATCCCCCTTTGCATCTGGCACTTGTGGCTGTACAGACAGAAGCTACTGAAAGTGGTGGTTCTGTTTGTTGTGACAGGGTAGAGTATTTACCTTGAAAATAAATACAAGAACAAGCTGCACTCAGATCCTTTTGACGTAGTACTCTGAAATAAACAAATCCGACAAAAAAAAAAAACCTATTTGATCCTGAGAAAGTCCTTTCGGTAGGAATTTACTGTTATCATGAAGTTCTGTTTGAGAAGAATAATTTCACCATTCCGTGGAAATCAGACTTAAAATCAGACTTAAAAACGTTTGCTTGTATTGTATATTGTAAAAATATTTTTAACAACCTCAGTATTAAAAAGACATTTAAATTATTGTGTCATTATAATTGTTCAGACTTTTCTTTTAACTTCAGCAGATATCCAAGATACATTTTTATGTCAGCTGACTTGTCAGTTAGCTGACATTATGGCATCACTCTGCGGCGTACGCATTCGCATCAACTTCTCCTCCAAAGCTACGAGACCTAGAGACATGCTGTTTTTTTTTAAAGATACCTTATCTATCAAGGATGAAAAATTGTTCAAGGCATGCAAATCTGTCTGTTCGTCTGTTTGCTAGAGACATTAAAAGGGAGTTACCCACACCAAAAGTGTGAAAATTTCAACACTTTATCACAATTTTCTCAGTGACTATTGCAGGGATTTCTCTCATTTCTTACATATATGTACTAGACCACAAGTATATTCTCTTGTGTGAGTATCAGACCTGGATCTGTCTTAATTTTGTTTTTATGAATTTTTTTAATAATTTTTAATGCATCAAAATTCATGAAATAATGCACCAAATCACTTATTTTCTGATTGACTATTTCAGGGATTTCTCTCTTATCATGCGTATATGTACTAGGCCACCAGTAGATTCCCTTGTGTGAGTATCAGACCTGGATCATTTTTAATTATTTTTTAATGAATTTTTTAAATAATCTTTAATGCATTAAAATTCATGAAATCATGCACAAAATCACATATAACTTGAAAAGTATTGCGTTTAGAGCATTTTGTTAAAATATGTTATTCAGCTACTTTTTCCATAGCTACAACTTGGTGAGTAACTTGGGTGTCTATTCCAATAGCTAAGTGAGTAATAGCTACTTTCGAATTTTTCAGTACCTTCCATAATGAGTAAAATCACTTGTAAATCAAAAACTATTGCATTTAGAGAATTTTGTATAAATATATTATTCAGCTACTTTTGGGTCAGCTATAACATAGTAAAATTGCAGACTCGTAGCTCATTGCATAGCCCAGTAATAGCTACTTTGAGGTTATCACTGTTGAGTAAATTGCTTGTATCTTCAAAACTGTTGCATTTAGAGTATTTTGTTTTATATGTTTTTATGTACTTTTGGATCAGCTATAACATTGTAAAATTGTAGACCTGTAGCTCATGGCATAGCTGGACAATAGCTATTTTCAGGTTCTCACTGTTGAGTAAGTCAGTTGTAACTTGGAAACTATTGCATTTAGAAAATTTCTTTAAATATGTTATTCATCTACTTTTGAATTAGCTATAACGTTGTAAAATTGGAGACATGTAGCTCATGGCATAGCTGTGTAATAGCTATTCTCAGGTTCTCACTGTTGAGTAAATCAGTTGTAACTTGAAAACTATTGCATTTAAAGTATTTTCTATAAATATGTTGTTCACCTACTTTTGGGTCAGCTATAACATAGTGAATTTGCAGACCTGTATGTCATGGCATAGCTGAGCAATAGTTACTTTCTGAAATTCAGGTTCTCACTGTTGAGTAAATCAGTTGTAACTTGAAACTATTGCATTTAGAGTATTTTGTTTAAATATGTTGTTCACCTACTTTTGGGTCAGCTATAACATAGTAAAATTGCAGACCTGTAGCTCAATCCATAGCTGAGCAATAGCTACTTTGAGGTTTTTTCTGTTGAGTTAATCAGTTAGAACTCAAAAAATATTGCATTTGCAGTATTTTTTTAAATATGTTTTTAACCTACTTTTTACACCTAAACAGTTACCTTGTTACTTTCCTTCTGAATACCATTTGCAGGGCACAACTTTTGTGTCCTTTTCTTCTGTCACTTCTACTCTTAAACTCAAGACACACAGTCAGTTGACACAGAGCACATTCACGAGCACTGATTGCTTGTTTTTTTTTATTTTCTAGTTTAAATAATGAAATAACCTTGATGTTAAAAAGTTGCTTGCAAAAAGTTTAAACATTATCATTTGTATGTGCATAAGATTTGGAAAAGCTGTCATCACAAAATATACACGGTGCAGTCTTTGGTGTTTTTATGGAGCAAAATAGAATAAATAGTAACTGATCATCTTCTACAATACATTTTGTTGATAGTGCTGAAGTACATAAACTCTCAACAATATAATTAATTTTAACATGTTTTACACAGTTCTTTCATAATTTCTTCTTGTTATATCTTCCCGGTGTAAGCAAGGGTTTTACATGTTCATATATGATCATTTTTATTGCGTTAATACATCCTATCCAATGGACAATAGCTTATCCGGTCGGCGCGGACCGGCCCGCCAAACGTCAGAAAAAGACGTCCTGTGTCTCCACCGGCCAGGCCGGCCCAGTACTGTGCACTCGCCAGATGGCGTGTCGTACTTCCTTCCTGTCTAGACAGAGTGACGTCATAGCATCTTCTTTTTCGTTTGGCGCGAGATCTGTGCAAGCGAATTTTTTCAGTGTTTGAAATTTTGGAATATACTCTGTTTATTTTCAGAGTTGCATTGTTTATCTTTGCAAAAGTGATATATAGGATACATAGCTCAGTATGTCTTCCCCGGGGCAGAAGAGGGGGTCTTGTGGCCATGCTATGGCGATTTTTGATCAACATTCTTATTGTGCGCGGTGCCGCGAGAAGAACAAAGGCAAAGACCCTTGTGTGGAGAGTAAGGATACTACTTCTTGTAAGTTCTGCTCTGCTTTTACACCTGAACAGTTAGCTCAGATTTCAACTCCATCATATAAGATTAAGAAAGAGAAACGTGAGGCAAGGAAATCTGTTGCGGCCACCCCCACTAAAGATTCTTCTGAACTGGTCGACCCTGCGTCTGTGTCCGTCATTGGGGTTGTTGGCCAGGAGGGCTCTAACACTTCCTACAGACTCTGTTAAATCCCCTCCTTCTTCTTCTATGCCTCCAGAGAAGAAAGCCAAGAAGGAAAAGGTTTCTGCTAAACCTAAGAAGTCTTCTGATTCAGCTTCGACAGACGCTAAGTTAGCAGATTTGGACAGTAAGTGGTCCGACCGTTTCAACAGGTTGGAAGCTCTCTTGCTTTCTAAAAGTTTTCAACCCAGGGACTCTGAGCCATTTTTTCAACCTACAGGGCACACTGGCACAGCCTTCTCTGCGGAAACGCATCAGTCAGGCAGCCAGCCGGAATATGACTCTCAGTCTACCACTACAGAGCGCACTGGCAAAGGTTCCTCTGCTTTACAGCATCAACCGGCCAGCCAGCTCACATCCAACACGCAGCAGACTGCTTCAGTTTCTTCCAAGAGCTCTGGCAAGGGTCTCTCTGCTTCAGAGCACCACCCAGCCAGCCATCTTGCCACCGACCAACCTTCCTCCAGATCTCCTCACCGACATGCTGGTCACGACTCAGATAAGGGTTCCTCTGCTTCACAGCATCAACCCACTGACCGGCCGACATCCGGACGGGACCAACCTTCTACACATTCTGGTACCGACTCTCACTTGAAGCATCAATCTGCCGGAAGGTCTCATAGCAAACATTCTGACCGACCAACTGCTATCACCGACACCGGCTCTCCTCATCTTCAGAAAAAACGAAAGGACAGTGCCTCTAGTGACACCTCTGACTCTGTGAGTGACTTGTCTGATAGACCCGCAGTGGATCTTTACACTGAGGAGGGAGAGCTGTTGGACGACCCGGAATTGATCAATGAACCGGAACTTATCCCTTCTGAAGAGCAAACCTATAGGGAAACTATGAAAGGTATCCGGGAGTACATGGGCTGGTCAGACATTCCCGAAATGGAAAGTACTAACACTGGATCTGAGGACAATCCCTTTTCGGGCCCCAAAGCTGTGACTCCAGGCAAGGTTTCCATCCAAATGCCGACGGAAGATTGGCTTTGCAAGAAGATGAAGAAGATGAACGTGACTCTGGTTGAGGGATACCCCTCCCGTAGTTCTGAGGCCGGTGGCCTGTTGATGGACCAGTTCCTGAGGACAGCGAAGTCGCAATCCAGATGGTACGGTCTTGCCACCGACCACAAAGGTGACCCTGCTGCTGTCTCAGGCTGGAGTACGGATTCTTCAAAGCTAAACAGTTGTTTCAGTCGGATTTCCCGTCAGTCCGGATTGACTTCTACTCCACCAGCTTCCAGACGCATTTCCCAGGAATCTTTAAGAAGGTGGGAGAAATCCGCAAGGGAAGCGTCCGTTATATGCAATCAGGCCGCTAGTTTCAACAGGTGCCTGTTTCGTGTACAGAAGGACATGCAGAGTCAACTTAGAAGTCTCCGGACAGATTGCAAGGGGAAAGGGGCCGCAAAGAGTGCTAACACCTTGGATGAACTTAAATATCTTATGGAGTTCAACTCAAGTATCACCCAAGCTGCTGCAAAGACTATGGAGCACTTGAGCGAATTTGTGTTCATCTCCATGGGCAATCTCACCTTGGCTAGACGCGATGCTTACCTTACCCATGTTAAGTCGGGTATTAAACCGGATACTGTAGCCGCCTTGAGAACAGCGCCCCTTCATATTCCCACCCTCTTCCCTGATTCAGTGATAAAGAGGGCTGAGGAGGAGATCTCACACTACGAGTCTAGAGGTCAGGCTAGTGGTTCACGCGGCAAGGCCCGTTTTCACCCTTATGACAGACCTGACAAGAAATCTGACAGACGTCAGGACAAGAAGGGAGACAAGCCAGCTTGGAAAAGTATTGGAAAAGGTCATTACCGGAAACCCAGGGGAAAGGCCTCCAACTACACTTCCCGACCTGCCAAGGGCCAGCAGCCTTATAAATGACAATTACTATGTAACTCAGTTTCAGTCAGGGCTGCTGGCCGTGAGCACCTCCAAGAGATAGACAATAGACACTTGTTTTGTAAACTTAAATGTTGTAACTCGTGTACCTACTGTGCCCGGGCATTCGCAAAGGAAAGATTTAAGTCCCGGGCCAGTGGAGTGTTATTCTCAAAGAGATCATTCATTAAAGTATGTGAAAGGTGCTTCTTGTGTCACTCAGTTGTCTTATGTCCCTTCTGTAGCAAGTGTAAAAAATGTTGCATCAAAACTTCCTGTAGGGGCAAGACTTCAAAACTTTTGGCAGGTTTGGCTGGATCTGGGTGCCGGTCCGAAGGTGATCCAAATTTTGAAAGAGGGTTATACCCTTCCATTTCGGAACCGGCCAAGGTTGACAAGACATCCCACAGTCGTAAGCTGCTATGCCAATCCTCACAGGAACAGCTACCTGTTAGAGGCATTGCATCAGCTTATAGACAAAAATGCTGTAGAACTAGTGCTCAAACAGACCTCTCTAGGGTTCTTCAACCGACTGTTTTTTGGTTCCCAAGCCCAACAACAAATGGAGGCCAATATTGGACCTAAGCCAATTAAATCTTTTCCTCAAAGTGGAGAAATTCAAGATGGAAACACCGGAAACCATCAGAACATCCCTCCAACAAGGGGAATGGGTCACCTCGGTCGATTTCAAAGATGCCTACTTCCATATCCCAATACAGGAACAGTCCAAGAAATATCTCAGGTTTCATGTCCAGGGTCGGACATACCAATTCAAAGCCTTACCTTTCGGTCTGTCCACAGCACCCATGGAGTTCACTGTATTAATAAAGGAGGTGAAGCTGATGGCCGGTCACAGGGGTATAAGAATCCACCAGTACCTAGACGACTGGTTAGTACGGGCCAAATCATACCATATCTGCCTCCAACATACTCAAAGTCTGGTGGAAATGTGTCAAGCACTCGGATGGCTGGTGAACACAGAAAAATTGGAGCTGGTGCCGAAGCAAGTTTTCAATTTTGTAGGTTACCAGTTCGACCTCAGGTCCGGCCTGGTCCGACCGACCCCGGACCGGTGGCAAAGCCTTCAGGACAAGATACAAGTACTTCTGTTATTACCGGCCTGTCCGGTCCGACAATTCATGTCCCTGATAGGCCTACTAACAGCCACAGAGAAACAAGTTCACCTCGGCCGACTGCACATGAGACCCCTACAGTGGCATCTCAAAAACAATTGGAGAGTGCCAGAATCTCTAGAGAAGATTATCCCCCTACCGAGAACCCTGCACCCTCACTTACAATGGTGGCTAGACGAAGACAATGTGCTTCAAGGTCAACCATTACACCCAGTAAGACATGCTCTGCAGATATTTACAGACGCATCAAAAGAAGGGTGGGGCGCTCACTTAAACGAGTTCACTGCAAGGGGGTCCTGGTCAGTGCCGGAAAGCAAGCTGCACATAAATTATCTGGAACTAAAAGCAGTCCTCCTGGCCTTAAAAGAGTTCCAAAGCCTATGCACAAACAACATTGTCCTGGTGGCCACGGACAATACTACGGTAGTGGCTTATATAAACAAGGAAGGGGGAATGAAGTCGGGCCCGCTGTGTGCTCTACTGTGGAGAATCTTGACCTGGTGTTCCCAGCGACAAGTGACCTTAAAAGCCCGACATATCCCTGGCCGACTAAATGTGATAGCAGACAAGCTATCCAGGCTAAACCAGACCATCCAAACAGAATGGTCCCTCCTTCCGGACATTTTCCAAGACTTGTGCAGAAAATGGCACCGGCCTCAGATAGACCTATTTGCCACGAGGTTCAACAACAAGTTACCTCTGTTTGTGTCTCCAGTGCCGGACACTCTGGCAGTAGCAGTGGACGCACTCACCCTGCCATGGGAGGATCTAGATGCATAACGCCTTCCCACCGACCGCCATATTGGGCAAAGTGGTGGAGAAGTTGCAAGACTCCCCGTGCAAGAGACTAATTCTAATTGCCCCAGGGTGGCCCAACATGCCTTGGTTTTGGGACTTAGTGACCATGTCCAGTCAGGTCCCTATCAGCCTGCCCAACCTGCTCACACAGCCCTTCAATCAGATCCCTCACAGAAATCTGACAAATCTAAATCTCCATGCCTGGCTCCTAGAGCCACAACAATCAAAGAACAGGGCTTCTCTGAGGCAGTGGCAGCAAGAATTGAGGCTCCTCAAAGGAGATCTACCAGATCAGTCTATGAGGCAAAGTGGACCATTTTTACAAAGTGGTGCGTCACTAATCAGGTGGACTTCAGGTCACCACCTGTAAAGTCGGTGGCTGACTTCCTAATGTACCTTTTTGAGAACAAGAAGTTACAGCCCAGCACCATTGATGGATACAGGTCTGCCATTGCTGATAAACTAGGTAATGCAACAGTCAATATCAGCAAAGATGATAATCTCACTCGTCTCTTGGAAAGTTTCCACAGAGATAGACCCAAAGGGCGGAGGAGGATTCCCTCCTGGAACCTTTCCCTGGTGCTACACCAGCTGACAAAGGCTCCTTTTGAACCTCTTAGGGAGGCATCTCTGAAGCACCTTACCTTCAAAACTGTCTTCCTTTTAGCCCTAGGCTCTGGCAAACGAAGGAGTGAGATCCATGCTTGGCAGCACAAGAACATCAGACACCAATCCGATTGGTCTAAGGTGTCCCTGTTTCCATCTCCCAGCTTTCTTTCCAAGAATCAGCTGGCCAAAGAGGGTCCAGAGAGTGTAGCCCCAGTGGTCATACCAGCCCTGGCTCCTACTTTAGATAAATCCCTCAAGTCTCAAGTCTGACAGATCCTTGTGCCCAGTCAGAGCTTTGCGCTACTATTTGGACAGGACTTCAGACCTCAGACAGCGCAAGGAGTTAGTTTTTGTCTCCTTCAAGAAAGGCTTTGACAAAGACATCTCCCCTGCCACTATCTCCTCATGGATCAAACAGACTGTGATCCTATGCTATGAGCTCTCTGATCAGCAGGCCCACACCCTACATCAAGTTAAAGCTCATGATGTCAGGGCCTTTGCAGCTTCTAAGGCCTTCCAGTCTGGAGTCTCCTTAGAGCAGATCTTAGCAGCCTGCCACTGGAAATCTCATAATACCTTCACCCAATTCTATCTGAAGGATGTGGCTTGGGCTGACTCCGAGCTCTACCATCTCGGACCAGTTGTGGCTGCTCAGCAGATCCACCAACAGACTGGTACCTAGAGGAGAGATGTACATATGTAAATACTTGTACATATTTGTATATATTGCACATATAGTTAAGGAGTAATAAAAAAAAAAAAAAAAAAATCTCACGTACTTCCTCTGGGAGGCTTAATTTATGGGACTGAACTCAACCCTCTCTTCCCCTACCTCAGAGCAGGTCTGTAAAAAGGGGGGGGGCAAGGTCGACTCTGACGGTTCCATTCCGGATAACCGGATGATGATATTCGACCATAGCCCTAAGGGTTTAGACTTCAAGGTCTACCCAGGCTTTAGAAGGCATTGTCATTATTCCAATATGAGTTCAAGTTTCTTAGTCCCTAGTAACTTACCCGCCTACCAAGCGGTAGTTATTCAGCTATTGTCCATTGGATAGGATGTATTAACGCAATAAAATTGCAAATTTAATAAGTAAATTAAATTTTTATAAGTTAATACCCTATCCAATGGACACACAAGACCCTCCCACCGACCCCGCTATCAGTTTACTAGGGGTCTAATAGGTTTAGACAACGAAAAAGATGTTATGACGTCACTCTGTCTAGACAGGAAGGAAGTACGACACGCCATCTGGCGAGTGCACAGTACTGGGCCGGCCTGGCCGGTGGAGACACAGGACGTCTTTTTCTGACGTTTGGCGGGCCGGTCCGCGCCGACCGGATAAGCTATTGTCCATTGGATAGGGTATTAACTTATAAAAATTTAATTTACTTATTAGATTTGCAATTTTGTGGGTAACACACTCGTCTTCTACCTTTTAGGTCATGCGATTGTATCCCAACTGGGGCAGGGTCGGTAACACCAGTATCGAGGCCAATTCACTTGAACACCGAGACAACACTTTACTATCAGCTTTTCAAATGTCAGTACATAATATTGCAACAAAACAAAAATTATTGGAAACAAATCTCAAATCTGAAGAAATTATAAACTTTTATCTCATATTTTTGTATATTTTAGCACTTCTATAGCGGTTTCTTTCAGAAGAACTGCCGTGTTTTGTTTTTTATGAAGTTTACTTCCTGTTAGTGGTCCTATTCGATTGGGAATATGCTAGAACGCATTTTTTTTCGGTATCCCAGAATCGGTACGGTTTCACACTGGAGGGATACCGACATGGAAAATTTGCTACCGACCCCTGCCCTAATCCCAACTTTTATGTGCAGAATGTTAATCAACTAGTTTGCTCTGCTTTCCAGTATTAATTCAACTAATCATCATATGTCTTGTAAAATGTGTTAAAAACTTGTGCTGTGCAATCATTTTAACATGACTTTGATGTCTGGTACATCTACAGACCAGGAAACTTTCTTTCTAGTTCAGTCATCTAACTAATGATTTCAAAACTGAGGTACAGTAGAAACCAACCATAAAGTTTTCATAGTAGGGCATAAATAGCATCTTTTTATTGAACAGACTATCAAACATCTGCAATATTGCATCGACACTATTGAAAGCAATATAAACCCAAATCAATCTGAGTAAATTGGATCATTGGATCTGGTCCAGTTTTAACATTTTGCATTTTAAGATTTTTGTAATTCTCTAATAGAAAATTACAAGTCATTATAACCCTTGCATTATTTGTTTTCTCATTCTAGCCTGATCCTTCTCACCTTCTCTGCCTGGATTGACCATGCATTCTACGGCCACTGGACTTTAGTGCAGTTAAACTTCCTGCGTTTTAATATCCTCTCAGACCTGAGTATATTTTATGGTGCACACCCCTGGCACTGGTACTTGAGCCAAGGCTTCCCCATTATACTGGGACCACAGCTCTTCCTGTTTATTCTTGCAGTATGGAAGAGTCAGCAGCCCTTTGTGTTAGCACTGATAGGGTGGACCATCACTGTCTACAGGTAATACTCAGAAATCTTAGCTGCAATACATTTAAGCCAAGTTAAAATTAGCTGCAGTAAAATTTTATTAATTGGTAATTTAAAAAAATTCATATAAATCAGTTTTATACCTTATATGGTAAACTTTATTCACTGTAGTAAAAGTAAGTGGTTGTGGCTGAGACACACTTAATGTTCACCTTGGATATGTTAAGGTTAGCACTGATTGATTGAAACATGATTTTTTACAGGTCATATGTCTTAAGGTATATAAACGATCCACTGTCTGTAAGGCATGTTTTTGTACAGGGATTTCAATTGCCTTAGACAATGTCTGACATCTGTTGAAGCTGTTATGGCTACAAATGGTCTTGGAAGCAGTCAGCTTAATTACCATTATTTCTTCATTTGGAGTCTCCCTACCATTGGAAATTGCAATGCATTCAGAACAGCCAGGTTTTTTTCCAATACAGATATCCCTATATAACTCCTGTACTAAAACTTATGCTGATTACCATTGGAACAGGTCTACATTTAACAGTTTCTCCAAACTGGCTATCCTAGATATTTCAGTTCTTTTTTGAAAGCCAAAAACAGTGTGTATAATACAAGGAGACGTCAGAGGGATGATGAGGTCCTGGAGGTTCTGCAATCTTTTCCATCAGTACATCAATCTACCTAGCACTTTCATTTCAGCTGTTCAAGCAAGGCATGAATTGCCTGATAATATCTGCTTCGCCACCTCTCTTTTCAGATTCAGGAAAGACTAATATAATATCTCATGGTAAAAGCTTATCCACTTTTTGTATGTGTGCATCAGTGTTTCCTGTAGTTCTGACCAGCCCCTCTATCAATGTCGGGAGTTTTTATTTGACATATCTGTTTCTCTGCCTGTGGTGCCTTAGAGTTTGTCTTTTGATGGAGATTAATTGCCAAAAAAATTTTTGTTACAATTACAGCTGAACCATTGTTAAATCTCTGCTCAACTCACTAAAGTAACAATTTGTAATAGCATTTATTAGATTGCCTTCACTGTTTAAAGCATTTTCAACCTTTAGTACAAGCCTCAGAAGCAAGTCTGATTGGTTAAGGACCACCGATTTATTTATAACCTATATTTTGGCTGGGTTAATAGAGATCTCTTGTGGTATAAGTTATTAATTCATAATATAACAGCTGCAACATATTTTATGGGTGTAAACACAAAAACCCCAATTCATGTCCTAACAGGAGACATGGGGTGGTTAACTACGAAAGTATGAATATTCTTAGAGATTATTAAAGATTACAACCGGCTTATTAAAATGGACCATAGCAGATTAACATATAAGGTATTTGAGTATGACCTACAAAATATTTCTAATGAGAACTGGTCTGGAGATCTGGAAACTATTCTGAATCAGATTGGTATGACAGAAAATATCATCACAGGCACTGAAATTGACTTGGATTGAGCAAAAGAAAAGTTATCTGTTGTAAGTGACCTTGATTGGCAAGACTCCATAGCATATAAACCTAAACTACGAACATATACTAAATATAAAGATCACATTGGCACATAAGAATATTTAGTAATAAACCTTACAAAACTGCAGAGATCCCTTTTGGCCAAATTACGATCTAGTACACTACAATTGGCCATAGAAAAAGGGAGATATACTAAAGAAGAATTGTCAAAATGAGTCTGTGTTTTTTGTGATGAAAGGGAAATTGAAGATGAAATCCATTTTGTTGTACGGTGTCCAAGATAGACTTATAGGGATAACTTTTTCACATATATTTGCAGAAATGTTTCAAAGAAATTTATGAATAATGATGCAGTTGATAAATTTATATTTCCAATGAAATTAAATGGTAAACATATTCGCAACTATGCAAATTATTTAGTGTCAATCTGGGAATTTAGAAAGTCTATTTTATACACTAATAATTAGGGTAATTGATATTTTTATCCTTTTTTTTCCTATTCTCGTGTACACACTTTGTATTAATGGTATGAATTAAACTGACTTGTAAGCCTTTATGACTGGGTGTTAGGAAAAATGTATAACACAACGTCAGTATAATAAAAATTTATCTCTCTCTTATCTCTCTTTTGGCAATAAAATTCAAGCAAGTGTACTTAAAGTTGCAAACAAAGAAAAAACAAAAAACAAAAAAAAATATATAGTTGAAAACCACTTTAAGTTAAAGTCTGCTTAATAGAATTCTGTCAAAATTTACCTTGTTTTCTGGAAGTAAGTTCAAATATTTTTCTGATTGTCAATATTCCACATGTTCCTGTTCTTCATACATTAAAATATCTATTTCTGTATATTTTTCCAGTTTACTTGCTCACAAGGAGTTCCGCTTCATCTTTCCCATCCTTCCTCTGGCTATGTATCAATGTGGTCTGTATCTTCATTCCATTACCCACAGTCCTCAGCAACCTGAAAATCCAGGAAACTCTGCAAACCTAGCCACTACAGAGACGACCATAAGTTCAGATTCTACATCAGTGCCCAGCACTTCAGAAAAAAATATAGACATCTCTGGGAATGGTTCTAATGCAGAGTCATTAAACTGCACTAGTCAGAGTAAAAATAAAAGTAATTACACAAATACACCTGAAAAACCAGAAGTGACCAACAAAATAAAGAAAGGAGGGGTTGTTCTGAACAGTCATATCCTAGTTGGAGTTTTAATCATTACCAATCTGCCAGTAGCTCTGTATACAAGTTTGTTACATCAGCGCGGGACTTTGGATGTGATGAAGTATGTACATGAAGAGACCAAATTTGAGCAGGTCAATTACAACAGTATCAATGTGTTGTTCCTGATGCCATGTCATTCAACACCTTATTACAGGTAAGAGGGGTTTTATACTTTGGCCAAGGGTATTAGAGATGTGAAAGTTTCTCAGCAAATGTGAAATTTGACACACAGTAAATTGTTATTTGGAATCATATTTATTTTCTTTATTAGAAATTTAGGATGAATATGGGACCAAGTAGACATGAAATTTTGCAAGTGGAAAAAAATTACCAAACTTGCTCAGAATCACTCAAACATTGTGCTAGTTTGATTAGATTTTGTTATTGTATCCACCGGAAGCATCCGGTGGATACTTTGGTTTAGCGTTCGCTACGCCGCCGTTAACGCTCTAAGAGGAAAACAACAGCAGCTAGGTTCACCAAATTTGCAGGATATCTTCATTGGGTGGGGGAAGCTTCTCTGGGAAGGAAAATAGCCTCATTCTGAAAAACAAGATGGCCACCACGGGCATTTCTTTGAAAATAATCTACATTTTTCTACTGGCTGTTCCTCATAGGTAGAAGGTTGAATCTCTTCATAGGTGATATGTATGACACATATACATGTCCTCTACAACCTTGCACACATTTGACCTTGAAGCTCCTAATTCAAGGTCATCCACGGAGTGCCGAAGTAACCCACATAGCGGACTTGAAAAGTGCCTATATCTCCCTTATTATTGGTCCTAGAGGTTTGCAATGTGAAGCCAACCTATAGGAAATCATGTGCTGCGAATCTTCTGATGTGGTCAGATTTGACCTTGGACCCCTCCTTCAAGGTCAAACAAGGATAGCCAAACTTAAAAGTGCTTATAACTCACTTGTTATCGATTCTAGAGGTTTGGGATGGTAAACCAACATATAGGAAATCATGGGCTGGGAATCTTCTGGTGTGGTCAGATTTGACCTTGGGCCCCTCCTTCAAGGTCAAATGAGGACAGCCAAACTTAAAAGTGCTTATAACTTGCTTATTATTGGTCCTAGAGGTTTGGGATGGTAAACCAACATATAGGAAATCATGGGCTGGGAATCTTCTGGCATGGTCAGATTTGACCTTGGGCCCCTCCTTCAAGGTCAAACGAGGACAGCCAAACTTAAAAGTGCTTATAACTTGCTTATTATTGGTCCTAGAGGTTTGGGATGGTAAACCAGCATATAGGAAATCATGGGCTGGGAATCTTCTGGTGTGGTCGGATTTGACCTTGGGCCCCTCCTTCAAGGTCAAACGAGGATAGCGAAAGGTAAAAGTGCCTATAACTCGCTTATTATTGGTCCTAGAGGTTTGGGATGGTAAACCAGCATATAGAAAATCATGGGCTGGGAATCTTCTGGTGTGGTCGGATTTGACCTTGGGCCCCTCATTCAAGGTCAAACGAGGATAGCCAAAGTTAAAAGTGCTTATAACTTGCTTATTATTGATCCTAGTGGTTTGGGATGGTAAACCAACATACAGGAAATCATGGGCGGGGAATCTTCTGGCATGGTCGGATTTGACCTTGGGCCCCTCCTTCAAGGTCAAGTGAGGACAGCCAAACTTAAAAGTGCTTATAACTTGCTTATTATTGGTCCTAGAGGTTTGGGATGGTAAACCAACATATAGGAAATCATGGGCTGGGAATCTTCTGGCATGGTCGGATTTGACCTTGGGCCCCTCCTTCAAGGTCAAACGAGGACAGCCAAACTTAAAAGTGCTTATAACTCGCTTTTTATTGGTGGTAGAGGTTTGGGATGGTAAACCAGTACATAGGAAATCATGGGCTGGGAATCTTCTGGTGTGGTCGGATTTGACCTTGGGCCCCTCCTTCAAGGTCAAACGAGGATAGCCAAAGGTAAAAGTGCCTATAACTCGCTTATTATTGGTCCTAAAGGTTTGGGATGGTAAATCAACATATAGAAAATCATGGGCTGGGAATCTTCTGGTGTGGTCGGATTTGACCTTGGGGCCCCTCGTTCAAGGTCAAATGAGGACAGCCAAACTTAAAAGTGCTTAGAACTTGCTTATTATTGGTCCTACATGTTTTCTGATGGTAAACCAACATATAGGAAATCATGCGCTGGGAATCTTCTGGCGTGGTCGGATTTGACCTTGGGCCCCTCCTTGAAGGTCAAATGAGGACAGCCAAACTTAAAAGTGCTTATAACTCGCTTATTATTGGTCCTAGAGGTTTTGGTGCATTGTCTTTACGGTGGATACAATTTGCGTCGGTTCTCCAATGCGCTAGGTCTAGTTTTCATTGTTACCATTTCAACCTGAATATTAAAATGTTTTCATAATTTTTTGCAATATTAAATGCCCATATTCAACACTTTATTACAGTAAGAAGGGTTGCTATATAAGCACAGATATACAGAAGTTGAACTTATTGACTAATGAGCCATGTCCACACATAAAACTAAGTGTAATTACTAAAGTATTTTGTTAATGTGTAATAATTAATGTACAACTGTTCTTATATAGACATGAAATCTATCAGTTAGTGAGAAATTACATTCATCAGTTTAATCAAAATTGGTCTCAGATCTTATGCTTAAATATTTTTAGAGATTCTTGCAGTGATTGATTTTTGTTTGCTGTTTTTCAACTGACGTAGAATTTTTTTTGCTGGAGGCCAGTTTTGCTAACTCTTAATCTTGACAATTTATCATGTCAGGATTTAAGAAAGTCATAGAACCATATAAAATGTTTGTTAGTATTGACAATTGTTGATGTCTGTGATTTGTTTTTCTTTCAAGGATATGTTACAGCAGGACACAAGCTTTTCAAAACATTGTTCAGCCAGCCTTTATCTTTTTGATACTCAGGCAAAATTATTCCATATATGACATTTCAAAACTTCACTGGTGTGAAAAATCTCGATACAAAAGATAATTACGAGTCTTTACAATTTATGTTTTTGGAATATTGGAAATAACTTGCTTCCAGTGTAATCTACAGACTGGACTTTCTAATTGTACTTCCAAATACAAAACGAATGGTATTTATGGTAGTCGGAAGCCCTACCCCTGCAGCCTTTTTCCTGTCTTTTTCAGCTATATCCATAAAAATATCAGTATGAGATTCCTCACCTGTGAACCTCCACTCACTGTGGTACAAAGTCACAACTACACAGATGAGGCGGATCTCTTCTACAAGAACCCAAGGAAGTGGCTATCTGATGAATATTTCACACTATTAGGAGGAGAAAAGACTACAAGCCCTGAACCTACGCATATAGTTATGTTCAATGTATTACATGCACATCTAAGCACTTACCTAGAGGAGAGGGACTACCTGAATTGTGCAAAGTTCTTTCACAGTCATGTGCATGAAGGGAGAGTTGGAAGTCATGTGATTGTGATGTGCCACAAAAAGTGGACTAAAAAGAAGGAGAAGATTAAGCGACAGAGGGAATCTTTACACATGTAGGTTTGTGTGGGTCCACCCATACGGCTAAGTCCTGTTGAGTCTAAAGGAAATGGAAAGTAAACATTTTTCAAATTTGCAGTAGACCTTTCTTTCTGCACATGATTTGGTTAATTTTAGTGTGTAGGGCCTTCAGAGGGCTACATCCTTCTATTTAAAAGAAATTGTTCTGGACAAAAGTTCCATCTTAACGGATTCAGCTGGATTTCCTATGCACAGGTTTTCAGCATGTAAAACGGTAAATATTGTGTGAATGGATTTCTTTAGAAAAATCTACAGTTTGATTAGCTTGAGGCTTCTATGTGAAATCTGACAAAAAATCACTTTTAGAAATTTTCTTTTTGTAACATCATTTGAAGCAGTGCATTGACACTATTTTTTATTTAGCTGTTCATGCACAAGTGTTCATACATTGATGAAAAGAAAAGGCTGTGATATGGTTGTACAGAAAAGTCACTTGTTTAAGGTGTACTTAAAAATACTGATAAAGTATACTGCATAATTTGGCATTGCCTCAAAAGGTTTTCATATTTGGAAGCAACAAGGTGACAAAAATCCTTTTTAGTTCATTTTACTCATTAATGTGTTAAATTTTCATAAACTGGTTAAGGATATAGAATCTTAACCCTGTGTATTCAAATATATCTAGTCAACTGTAGAACCTGTACAGTAGAACCTCGATTTTCCGAACCCAATGGGAGACGTACAATCCGGTCAGATAATCGAGGGGTTCAGATTGAAGGAAGCCGAAATTAACTGTCTATGGGTTACCGAGTGGGCGATAATTGAAGAAATATTGTTTTTATGCAATAAACATAGACGTTGGTGGTCATTGATAAAATAGTTTAATATATTTGTGTCATATAAGTGGCCTTTCAATTGTCACTTATTTGCTCTATATCCATGGATATTATTATTTTTTTTATTTAAAATATTACGCGGACTTGAGCTGTGTGTGTTCGGTTGTTATTTGCATTGTTGACATTTTAATTTTAACATCATCCCGCATTTTGTCAACTGAAAAACTCCGGGAGATTATTTATTGTAAAACCCCAAGCGAACACGCCTTCAGTGGTGGGTGTGTTTGATTGGAAATGCATTGTTGACGTCTTTTCTTTTATACACGTTGTCAGTCTGTGAACCTACTCTGGGAGATTATAAATTGCGAAAGCCAATCAAACACACTTTCATTGATTGGCACATTATGAAAGAAGTTGTGTAGCGGGGTCGTGTAATTGAATTAATCCCTCCCCAATTGTAACAATGGTGATAAAGATCAAAGAAGTTAGGCGTTTCTGTGAATGGTACGTTTTATAAAGCACTAAAATTAATAGTTTCCTAGACCGTGTAAAATCCGGTATTATCGCTCACGCTAGACGGTGCATTATATGTAGGGAGACACGATTTTAGTTCGGTTAATCTAGAGATTCGGATAATATAAGGCCAGATAATCGAGGTTCTACTGTATGTTGGTCAGCCAGTTTGTATGTTTCTTTGTATGTTTCTTGTTAGCACATTCTAGGTCACAATTTTGGAGCTAGAATTCTCTTCTTTTTTTTCCTATAACATTGTCATTGGTCAGAATAGAGAAGCAACGAATTTTGACAAAATCTGTAGCATTTTCACATAGCTATGACCATTTTAGCTACTCTGAGTAAATGACTTAGAACTCTGAAACTATTGTATTTACAGTATTTCTGTTAAATATGTTGTTCAGGTACTTTATGTTTAACTATAAGATGGTACATAGTCTGGAGCTCTGTTGCATTAGCTAAGTGAGTAATAGCTATTTTCTGATTTGTAGCACAATTTAAAAATGAGAACATGTCAAATTTTTTCAAAAAGATTGCACACGGTGACTTTGACTACATTATTTACCTATGCTGGGGTAAGTTATGACATAATGAAGTTGCAGACCTGTAGCTCATTCCATAGCTCAGCAATAGCTACTTCGAGGTTCTTACTGTTGAGTAAATCACTTGTAACTTTAAAACTATTGCATTTAGATTATTTTCTTGAAGTATGTTATTCAGATACTTTTGAATCAGCTATAACACAACAAAACTGCAGACCTGTAGCTCATTCTGTAGCTGAGCAATAGGTACTTTGAGGTTCTCAGTGTTGCGTAAATTGCTTGTAACTTTAAAACTATTGCTTTTAGAGCATTTTGTTGAAATGTTATTCACCTACTTCTGAAACAGCTATAACATAATAAAATTGCAGACCTGTAACTCATTTTATAGCTGAGCAATAGCTTCTTTGAGGTTCTCACTAATGAGTAAATCACATGTAACTTGAAAACTATGGCATGTAGAATATGTGGTTGAAATATATTCTTCACCCTCTTTTGGGTCAGCTTTAACATAGTAAAATTGCAGACCTGTAGCTCATTTCATAGCTGAGCAATAGCTACTTTGAGTTGGCCAAATTTGGACCCAATGCAAAAGATGTGTATTTGGAATCTTGTGATGCAGCAAGTTATCAGTAGATTGTAGACAGATTTCGAAGTTACCACTCAACCGTGGCTGAGTGCTTGTCTGTTAGCACGTTCTAGGCCACAATTTTGAAGCTAGGTTTCTCATTTTTTCCCTATAAAAATGTCAGGTGTCAGAATAGAGAAGGACCGAATTTTGACAAAATCGGTTGCATTTTCACATAGCTATGACCATTTTAGCTACTCTGAGTAAATTACCTATAACTCTGAAACTATTGCATTTAGAGTGTTTCTGTTAAATATGTTGTTCAGGTACTTTATCTTTAGCTATAAGATGGTGCATAGTTTCGAGCTCTGTTGCATTAGCTAAGTGAGTAATAGCTATTTCTCCAATTTGTAGAACTATTTAAAAATGAGAATGTGTCAAATTTCTTCGAAAGTATCACACATAGTGACTTTCTTTGAATACATAATTTACCTAATAGTATGTTGGGGTAAGTTATGACATAATGAAGTTGCAGACCTGTAGCTCATTCCATAGCTGAGCAATAGCTACTTTCAGAATCTCACTGTTGAGTAAATCACTTGTAACTTTAAAACTATTGCTTTTAGAGAATGTTGTTGAAATATGTTATTTACCTACTTTTGGATCAGCAAAACATAATAAAATTGCAGCCCTGTAGCTCATTCCATAGCTGACCAATGGCTACTTTAAGGTTCTCACTGTTGAGTAAATCGCTTGGAACTTTAAAACTATGGCATTTAGAGTATTTTGTTGAAAGATGTTATTCACCTACTTTTAGGTCAGATGTAAAACAGTCAAATTTTAGACCTGTAGCTCATACCATAGCTGAGCAATAACTACTTTGAGGCTCTCACTGTTGAGTAAATCGCTTGTAACTTTAAAACTATTGCATTTAGAGTATATTGTTGAAATATGTTATTGACCTACTTTTAGATCAGCTATAACATAGTAAAATTGCAGACCTGTAGCTCATTCCATAGCTGAGCAATAGCTACTTTGAGTTGGCCAAATTTGGACCCAATGCAACAGATGTGGTCGGATTTTGTAATGCACCGAGTTATCCATAGATTGCAGCCAGATTTCGAAGTTACCACTCAGCCGCGGCTGAGTGGACGGTTTGTGTATTTGATTGATTGTTCTAGTTTTATTCACTTGAAATGAGGCAATGTATCAAACTTAAGTCTGAACTATGATTTTAATAACAGTCACTGTGAACAAGTTTAGAATATATCCACTTAGTTCAAAATCAGTAAATTCACCAAAGGTCACAGAAGTGTTGCCCAAAACTGGAAAATAATTACAGTTTAAATTTATGACATTTCAAATGCTGACCATGTTGTGATAAACTCAATAATATATTGTGATCATCACAGAAAATATGTCATAAATATACCTGTTCAAATATTAAACCATTTTTGTGATGCTTTTGACATCCCAGCCCATGTTAATAGCAATTTTAATCTAATAATTGATACCAGCAAGTAGAACCGGCTACTGATGCACTATCTCAATGAGCCCAAGTTTAAATGAGTTTAAGTGATGGATCTGAAACCCAAAATTCTCTTCTATAGACACTTGTATAGACACAGGTCAACCAGTGTTTGCTTCTTAGATCAATATCGAATTGTCGACCAAGAAAGGCTTTGAATATCAGTCTCAATATTGTTTCTCAGAAGTGTGTCAAATCATTTTTATAATGTGTTACAGAAAGCCCAATCCTCTTTCTTTCACAAGAGTATATTAAATGTGTTTTAGTTATGTGTGCCAGGCATGTAAAATGTTGTGATTTAGTGTCCATATTATGGATTTTAAGCAACCACTTTTCTATCTTTGTAAGTTTATTAATGTTCTTTGGTATATAGTTTGTTGCTGTCTGTATTATTACATATCCCTGGATCATGTTTAGTGATATATTGGTTTTAACATTGTCTTGCTACTGCAGTAGAGATTCGTAAAAGTTGCAACTGCTCAAAAGGTATCTGAACTACATCTTTCAAAATTTGCATGTGGGTATAAGTGGGCATGTCCACAAAGATATTAACTTTCTCTTTCCAGGTTAACAACGGCCTAGAAAATGTCAGTTTTGGCCATTTTTTTCACATTTTGGCGTGGTCCTCATCTACTATGTACAGGTGACCTTGAATCTTGTTTAAGGTCACCCAGAGGGCACAAGTTCTCCTAGAGACCTTTTCAGCCATGTTTGGGAATATTTTGAGCTTGCGGCTGTTAAAATACACAGCAATTCAAATTTGCAATGGAGCTAAAGAAAACCATGAGATATTAGTGTTAGTACCTTTAGTGTTATTCATCTGGTCATTAACCCCTGCTGCAAGGTCAAACAAGATCCACTAATGAAAAAGGCCTTGTACTCATTATGGGTCCTAGGGGTTTGGAATGTAAAATAATTTAAAGAAAATCTAGAGCTGTAAATCTTTTCAGTGTCAGGTTTGACCTTGGACCCTGATTCACCAAAAATTTTATTTACCTAATTAATGGTCCAAATATTGAAACAAAATACAGGAAATCATGGCCCACAAAGCTTTTTGCAATGTCAGATTTGATCAGTGATGTCTCGGACCTTTCAGTTAAAGGAATTCTGTGTATTGCACTGAATGTGTCCTGTCTGGGGATGTGCTGCATCAAGGCACAATATCAAGTTACCAGCCAGGTCTAGTAGTGTTTATGAACAGTGAAACAATGTGTTTTGTGTCAACACAGATCTACCATTTGTATGTGAGAATATATCATTGTCTCTTCAAAAGCCATATTAGCACAATGACTTCAAGAATCATTAGGAAGTAGTTGTATGTAAAACACTCTCCTCTTACAGGTGAGATCAAGCATTGAACTAGATTTTAACCAAAAAGAAAAGCTGGCAGTTCTTGTCAGTGCCCAGTAGTATATTATATAAAATCTTGAACATCTAATACTGCCCGACTCTTATAACTGCCTTGATATGACCAAAGGAATGCAATGTATTGAACCAATGTTAAAGCCAAATACATTATAAATAAATTTCTTAATGTGATTTAACAAATCCTAATAATGCATTTTTCACAATCCATCACTTTTCAGGACTTTGTGCATCAGAACTTAGAGGAACAGAGTTTTGACCTTCAGAACAACATATCTTTGGGTGTGGTGAAGAAAACCATGTTAAATTATGCAGCAAAATTTGGCTACAACATCAGCAACAAGTCTTTGTTGTAGTTACTATTGTTACATAAATACAAAAGCCGATGCACCTGCTTTATAAAGCACTGTGTTACCATCTGGGTGTAAAGCGTGTATACATAAATGCAAATGTAATTGCTCATGATAGGATATTACATAGGGTGTTTGTGCCAAAATTTCTGAAATTGTTTTCTATGCAATCATCTGTATACAACCACTGTGGTACTTCTTTCTGGTTAAATGGATGAACATATTTTGGTGTTGTACCTCATACCTTGGATGTTTTGTAAAATTAATCAGTTGTTGGGATGTAAATTACTACAGAAACTCAGTGCATATTGCTGTGATAGAAATCTGGTTTGTTATACTGTCTTATATATGTGTTTATTTTTGTAGTCTTTTTATGAATTTTCAATAAATGTGTTGTAAAATATAGTGTATTTTGTGGTACATTATTTAAGTGTTTGAAACCATTGATTTTTTTCCATTACCATATTTTAATGATATGTAGCCTAGACTTGCATACAATCTCTACTTTGTGGGATTTTTTTGGACACAATGAATGATTGCATTGTATAACTCTGATTTTTAAACTCACTGAAAGTCTAAGTGGAATGCACAAAGGACCTTGTACTGGATCTAAATTAAGCCTAATTAACATGCAATGCACTTAACAAAGACATGCTGCGATCATGTGCAGTATAACCCTGTTAAGCCTGACCTGGAAGGACTGGAGAAACTTGTACTTTCTCTTCTTAAAGAGAAGGGAGTGATTTCAGTTCACTTCAAAGTTAAATACTCCACATCATAATGCACTCTAGTATATTGACAACCACCTACCCGATGGTCCTAATCATCATGAAATCTAGTGATGGGAGTAACCTTCCCAAATCTAAATATTTGGAAGCATCTTAACTGACACAGTTTTATTTTCCCTGCAGGCTTTCTGACACTTGAATGAATTATCATATGTAGGTTACTCCATATTTGTAGGGACGTCATAATTCCAAATATTTCATGTCGGCTAATCGCTAAGTACTATTTGTGTTGACACCGAATAAAATAAGAACAATAAATTTTTCTCAAATAGGAACTGGGCGATACAAGAGGTAAATAGTACTTCCAGTTTTACGTGAATGTATAAACAGTAGAGAAAATGTGGCTCTTGTTGGATTTTAACTTATTTTATGTGACAATATCGATACATTTTTCGGATACAGATCTTCTGCAATCTTTTACTACATTGAGCAAATATTCATACTTTAAATATGAAACCGGTAAATAGCATTATTCTTACTGTTGTCGATTAGTCTGCTAGTCGTGATGACCCTACATATTGCCCACATAGTAAAATCCCTGAAATATGTTTTAAATTGGTACTCCATCCTCGAGTTGATCTTATCTTTTTGAAGGAGTCACAGTTTCCTGTTTCATTTTTAATAGAATCTCCACACCTGAAGTACAGGTTAATTTACTCCCCAATATACATGGATAATTGGCCGTTTTGAAGCGAGCATGAAGTTAAAAAAAACCGCCACAACTTAACTTCAGCAACTTGACCATTCTTTTACTAATAGTACAGAGTATGCCATTCATGAGACGGTTAACTCTGCCACTCTGGAGATAACATGGCGTCAATTAGAGATATAGAAGACCGAGTTGGTGTGCTTGGTGAAAAATACTGGCCAATAAGATCTTGTTCTTCAATAGAATAATGGCGACCTTTTTCACTGAACAATCCATTTTCACCATCATTAGACATTTTCCTTTTCTTTGCTGGATGCCTTTCTTCAGATAATAGTTCAGTACTGTTTGTATCTTCTGTGAGTAGTTCAATGGCACTTGCTAAGGTCAATTTCTGCTTGGTACGACTTGCAGGTTGAGATTTTTGGGATAAGATACAAGTTGCCTTATTTTCCTTATTCTGTGAATTCAAACATGATGAAGTACCACTTAAATGTATTTCTTGTAGAATACTTGCATTACACACATTCGAGTTATAGGATGGCTGCCTAGAGTTATTCTCCATTGTGCTACCACTGGTAACAGACTGGATTCTTTTGTACTTTTCCAAAGGATTACCAGGTTTCGCTTTAAATATCAGCACTGGTTTTTTGGGTGGTGTATTTTCATGCTTCTTTGTATGTTTCATGAATTCTGCAGCCAGGCCTCGTCTGATCTTCTTTCTGCTGTCTGTGAAAATGCAAAAATGACAACAAAATTTATCTTATAAACACTGAGTTATGGTTAAATTAAAAGTATACCATTTAATGTATTAATGGGCATTTTCAGGCTGATATTTTACAACCGCTATCTCACTTGTCAACACATATAATTGATATAAGTAAAGGTAAATTCAAAACATTCTTTTTCTTAGGATACTTTTATTCTGAGAATCTTCTCAGAATAAGAAATACTGTTCAACTAAGAATTTTATTAAATTGACATCAAAATGTATTTTAGATACAGGCTATGAACATTATTGTCAATACAGTATTTAAGCAAATAATGCCTTCGTGCTGATGAAAAAATACAAACACTACCTGTTTTCTACACACCTACTGGGTCTAACTTATAATTAATTTTAGGATTCGAAACATCCTTAGGAATTAAATAGCAACATGCAATGGTCAAACTCCTTCATGAAGAACTTCTGTTAAGTAAAATTTTCCAGGAAGAAGTAAAAATGGTTTCTCCTCAAAGACTCTTTTCTATTGAAATATATGCAGTTGTCTATATATTCTGGTTAATCAGAGGTATTTCCCTATTCCCTGTATATTCAAGTTAATAAGATACAACTGAACATACAAAACTGCCTGGCCTGACTCTCTGCTGACCCAGCCTTTTTATCGCCACTGCTGTGAGACATCCACTCATTTACCACTTCAGCCAGCCAACCACTAGTTGTCTGTCCTCTCAAAACACAGCTGGATATTCCAGAGTTCAGGTCCTGGTGGGGGACTAGCCTCAATGAAGACCTTTCTTCTAGTTTCTTCAGACCTTGCACCTTAAATCCCCAAACATGTTAAAAAGCACAGTGAACTTCTTTTATCATGAATATTCCATGCTCTATGAATTGCTTGCTGTGTGGTTTAAACATTGCAGAATCTTGACCAACTAGTATGGCTGCTTTTCTTGCCCCTGAAGCTACCGAGGTGATATGATTGATGATACTGAAGAAAATAGAACATTCTGCCTTTGATGGACAGGTTCTTTTTAAGTACAAGAAAAACATCTTCATGAAACAAAGGGTTACAAGTCAATTTAAAAGTAAAGGATTTGATATTCACTACCTGCAGGAACAATAACCGGGGAGACTTGTAATGGTTTGTGCATTTTATGACTGCATACATATACACTGATACACATATATACAATACAGTGTATGACAATATTATATCGAGTTAACTGAAAATAAAACTGCCAAAAAATTTAGAGAACTAGAAAATCTGAGTTTGTACTTTTTCAGTATCCATATTTCTAAAGCCGGACATATTTAAGCTAATTTAAAACAAGCAATCAGTGCCCATAAATGGGCTCTGTGTCAGCTGACTGTGTGTTTTGAGTTTCAGAGTAGAAGTGACAGAAGAAAAGGAAAAACAAAAGTTGTGTCCTGCAAATGATATTCAGAAGGAAAGTAACAAGGTAACTGTTTAGGTGTTAAAAGTAAGTTAAAACAAATTTAAAGAAAATTCTGCAAATAGTTTTTGAGTTACAACTGATTAACTCAACAATGAGAACCTGAAAGTAGCTCTTGCTTGGCTATGCCATGACATACAGGGCTGCAATTTTACTATGTTATAGCTGACCCAAAAGTAGGTGAACAACATATTTATAGAAAATACTTTAAATGCGATAGTTTTCAAGTTACAACTGATTTACTCAACAGTGAGAACCTGAGAATAGCTATTACACAGCTATGCCATGAGCTACACGTCTCCAATTTTACAATGTTATAGCTAATTCAAAAGTAGATGAATAACATAATTAAACAAATTCTCTAAATGCAATAGTTTTCAAGTTACAACTGATTTACTCAACAGAGAAAACCTAAAGTACCTATTGCTCAGCTATGCAATGAGCTACTGGTCTGCAACTTTACTATGTTATAGCTGACCCAAAAGTACGTTAATAACATATTTAAAGAAAATACTCTAAATGCAATAGTTTTCAAGTTACAACTGATTTACTCAACAGTGAGAACCTGAAAGTAGCTATTACTCAGCTATACCATGACATACAGGTCTGCAATCTGAACAACATATTTAAACAAAATACTCTAAATGCAATAGTTTTCAAGTTAAAACTGATTTACTCAACAATGAGAACCTGAAAATAGCTATTGTCCAGCTATGCCATGAGCTACAGGTCTGCAATTTTACAATATTATAATGAACCAAAAGTACATAAAAAACATATAAAACAAAATACTCTAAATGCAACAGTTTTGAAGATACAAGCAATTTACTCAACAGTGATAACCTCAAAGTACCTATTACTCGGCTATGCAATGAGCTACAAATCTGCAATTTTACTATGTTCTAGCTGACCCAAAAGTAGCTGAATAACATATTTATACAAAATTCTCTAAATTTGGAAATTTTAATTACTTAAATGTAGCTTTTATAAGCTACAAGCTTACCATGTGGGACTTAATGCTGTTCTCGGGTTGCCACACCCGGGGCCAACGTCTTAGAAAAAAAGATCGTTCTTGTTAGCCACCGGATATACTGGTAGTTGTCGTCACGTGATAACTTCTGACCAATCGCCCTACTTTCTCATTGAAATTTTATTAAACCTACCCCTCAGCTGTAAACAGCGGGGAGGCAGGGTGGGACTCTTCTAAGTCCCACATGGTAAGCTTGTAGCTTATAAAAGCTACATTTAAGTAATTAAAATTTCCAATTTTATTACGCTACAATAGCTTACCATGTGGGACTTAATGCTGAATTCAACCGCCCGGTGGCGGGATTACAGCTGAGACTGGAAGATATGTAATTTTTTTCTAAGATTTGAATTAATATATACAGAATAGTGCCAGAAAAGCCAGTCTGAGTCCCTTTTACAGAGCCCCGATCCCGAAGACCGGGCCTGTAACGAGCCAAAAACCTGAGTAAAAAGGGACAGTGCTAAAACTGTCCAGATGTTTGGTAGTAGGACGGAAGTGCAGCAGTGCTCACTTCGAGGTCTAAGGGTCCCTATTAGACCTTCACGTGTGAGTGACCAACCCCATGGTCAGGCATCTCATGAAATTTTTTAACCTGAAATATGAGATTAACGACAACTGACTAAGTCCTTAATAGAAATTACCTGATAATTGAAAAATAAAATGACCTTACCTGTAACATCTTGAAGGTAAAGGAATACCTAGATCCTGGGAGAGACTCCTGAAGACTTGGTTGTAGCGGATGTGCCCCCCCCCCCCCCCCCCCCCCCTTTTTTCTTTCCGAGGACAACTGGTCTGAGGGGAAGGATCTAGGACTTGTTGTGCCACCACTACGGGTCCCAGATACATATTGTTGTCGGTGTCCGACCAAGTAAGGTCTTTTAGGTAAAAATTTGTGAATGTGTTGTGAGCTTTCCAGTGACAGGCTTGCATGATTTGGTCCACCGATACTCCACCGTAAAAGGCCTTAGAGGCCGCGAAGGCCCGGATGTCATGCGCTTTGACTTAGACCAAGTCCAAGGCTTGTTGATCTGCTTGTTTATAACAAAGTAGAATGGTCTGTTTCAACCATGAGGAGAGTGTAGCGGGTCTGATGTCTGAGGTATGTCCTTTCTTAAAGGAGATGAAAAGGAGAGAACGAGACCCTCTCAGGTCTTTAGTTCGGTCCAAATAGAACCTCAGGGCCCGCACGGGACACAGGGTCCTGTCTTCGTTAAACTGTCTATCTACAATGGTAGTCAAAGCAGGAATAGTCACTGGTGACACACTTTGAGAACCTTCTCTTGCTAGTTGGTTTTTGGCTATGAAATCAGAAGAAGGGAACAAGGCTACCTTTTCCCATTGGCCTAAATTAGCTACTTTGTTAGCGACCCAGGCATGGATTTCGCTGCGGCGCTTGCCGGAGGCCAAGGCTAGCAAGAAAGCAGTTTTGAGAGTAAGATGTTTGAGGTCTGAGTCTTTCATGGGCTCAAATGGTGCTTTGGTGAGCTCGTTAAGGACAACAGAAAGGTTCCACTTGGGTAAATTTCTGGAACTTTTAGGACGATCCCTGTGAAAACTGGAGAGTAACCTATGAAGGTCTGCATTGTGCGCAATGTGTTGGGCCGTTGGGCCCAAAGTGTCAACGATAGCAGTCCTGTAACCATCAATGGTCGAGGGACGCCTGTTTAGGTCTTGGTACAGGTACATGAAAAAATCTGAGATTTGTTTCACAGATGGAGTGGAGAAATCCACCGAATTTTCTCTGCACCATTTTTCAAATAGGGCCCACTTTGACCGGTAGATGGTCCTTGTTGCTGAGGGGCAGCAATTCTCTCTGCCACCTCCACAGAGAAGCCTTGTTCTTGGAGTTGTCCGCTCCTAGACACCAGGCGTGGAGGTTCAGCTGTTGTGGATTGTTGTGGAACACATAGTTGTGGGACTGTTTGAGTAGGGTCGTTGACACTGGGAGTTGTAGTGGGATCTCTGTTGAGAGCTGCACTAGGTCCCAAAACCAGGGCATCCCTGGCCAGCCTGGGGCTATCACGATGATCAGGCAATGGCATTGCTTGATCTTTTGGATCACCTTGTGAAGGAGAGCCGTAGGAGGGTAGGCGTAAGCCGTGAGGTTGGTCCAGTTTATGTTCAGAGCATCTATGTTCCAGGCCCTTGGGTCTGGGATAGGAGACACATATAGAGGGAGTTTGTGATTCAGGTGAGTAGCGAATAAGTCTACATGAGGGGTGAACCACTTTCGGCAGATTTGCTTGAAGACCTGAGGGTGCAGGGACCATTCTGTTGACTGCACTTGGTTGGACCTGGATAGGAGGTCGGCCATCACATTCAGACACCCTGGGATGTGCCTGGCTTTCAATGTTATATGGTAGTGATGGCACCAGGTCATGATTTTCCACAGGAGAGTGCACATCTCTGCTGAGTGAGTTCCCCCCTGCTTGTTGATGTAGGCTACCACTGTTGAGTTGTCCGTCGCAACTAACCCTGTTTGATTCTGGCACTGGTCCTTGAAGTCTCGAAGGGCCAGGGAGACCGCCTTCAATTCCAGGACATTTATGTGTAGCCTTTTTTCCCGCTCTGACCACAGCCCTTTTGTAGAATTTTGATCTAAGTGAGCGCCCCAACCTTCGTTTGAGGCGTCGGTAAAGAGTTGGATACTGTGGTCCTTGGGATGAAGGTCTGCGCCTTTCATCACATTTGAGGGATTTTGCCACCAATCTAGGTGGGCTACAATGGCTTCTGTCCAAGGAAGGAGGTTGTCCAGCGACTGAGGATATCTCCAGTGCTCCTTGAGATGAAACTGAAAAGGCCTCATGTGAAGGCGTCCCTCCGGGACCATTTTCTCCGATGAGGCTAGCAACCCAATTAGAGACATCAAACATCTTGCAGTCAAAACACGTTTTGACTTGAGTCGTAGGATCAAATCCTGAAGTTTGAGCCATCTCTCATGAGTGGGTCTTACAAGGGCTGAATCTAGGTGGTATTCGTAGCCCACGAACGAAAACACCTGAGTAGGTTTCAGTTCTGATTTTTCCTGGTTGATTATCCAACCCAAGGATTGGGTTAGGTCTACTACTGCCTGTGTGTCCCTTTGAGATTCCTCCTGGGACTGGGACCTGATCAGCCAGTCGTCCAGGTATTGGTGAATTCTGAGTCCTCTTGAGAGGGCCATTAGTTTCACTTCCTTTACGATCATCGTAAAGACCTGGGGGGCTGTGGCCAGTCCGAAAGGAAGGGAGGTGAATTGGAACACCTGGGCCTTGTAGCAAAACCTTAGGTACTTCCTTGAGTTGGGATGGATGGGGATGTGAAGGTATGCGTCCGACAGGTCTATCGACGATACCCACTCCCCTGGGACCAGGGAAGTCCGGATGGACTCCGGGGTTTCCATTTTGAACTTTTCTACATGGAGAAAAGTGTTGAGCCTGCTTAAGTCTATGACTGGCCTCCACCTTTGGTGAGGCTTGGGTACTAGGAACAGGCGACTGTAAAACCCCAGAGATTTTACGTTTTTCACCCTTTGGATGGTGTTCTTTGACAAGAGAGACTGGATACAAGTGGCCAAGGCTTGGTCTTTTTGTTGGGCCTTGTACTCTGATAGAATCTGATCAAGTTTGGCTTTGAACGGAATGGCAGAACGTAGCCATTGGTGATAATGTTTAACACGTTTTGAGAACATTTGTTTGTTTACCAGTCTCTCTTGAAAGAACGGAGGCGACTTCCTACTGGTGGACTGAATGAGGCTATGGAGGAGTCATTGCGAAGGGGGGTTTCGATGCCCCCTTCCTCTATTGTGGGTTCGAAAACGACCCCTGGAGCCTCTGAAGTTGGATTTTCCTCTTCCCGAGGGAAAGGATTGGTTACTGCTTTGAGAGGTATTGCCCCCATAGGGGCGTTTCCTGTAGGAGCCTCTTTTCTTGTGGGGGCCACGAAAGGGCTTATTCTGGTAGGGTGCAAAACCCTGAGAATCCTTTGAGGTGCCTTTTTTGAGAAGGAAGTCCTCACCTTCCTTTACAAGAGACTCGAACAAGGAGGAGTCCCAGAAGGACGAGTTCCTAAGTTCTTGGCGTCTCGTTTCCCCTAACTGGGGATGCAATAAAGTCATTTCGGCTTCGCGCCTAAGCAAGCCGGTATTAGCCATGGAATATAATTCCCTCTGGAGAATATGGGCTAGCGATTTGCTGAGACAGGTAAGAGCTCTATGTTGAACAAGAACAGTCTTGTTCCAAAAATCCAAGTACTCAGCAACTTCCTCATATCCGTGCTTTGCTGCTTTCTCAGGATTGGCACCTTTCTGGATCTGAGATTTAATCTTCTTGACAGTTGACTTGATGCTATGTTGACACTTCTCCAAGGAAGCATTGCAAGAAGAAGAGGTTTTGGCAAAGGCAGCGGTGAAATTGAGGGTTGAGATATTTTGTCTAGCCTGATGTTCCAGCTCCTTAAGGACTGGCATAGGGACTTTGGCTACTGGTGCCCCAGGAGGTCTAGGAGTAATACAGATCTTGGCAAAGTCCGTATTCAACTCCTGGATTTTGTCTTGAAAAGTGGGCTGTCCAACCTTATACCACTTAGAAGTGGATGGAGGAGGCTTGACATATTTTCCCTCAGATAAATTGGCAGCTTTGAAATCATGTTGAAATTTATCAAAGGCGTCCTTGATAACTGAGCTAAGTGGTAAGATAGAGGAAGGACCTCTAGGTCTGAGCTCTTGACGGCCTTTTTCGTCATCCAGACCCAACACTGAAGTTGAAGACCTAGGCATAGAGTCCCTGGGGTCAGGGAGAGAAAGAATGCGCCTGAAGGTGTCTACCTCTTCAGAGTATTGGGAGGGAATGTCAGACTGGGCTACTTCCCTATAATAAGGGGGGTCTGGATCATGTTGTGGGAGGTCTTGATCAGAAGGTGCGCCTGAGGGCTGAGCCCTAGAGGGCTTAGAAGACCTGTGTCTAGCCACAGGGGAGTGATCTTCCTCTGAAGATGACACATATCTGGACCTAGATTTATGCTTGCTCTTGTCAGAGTGTTTCTTAGGTCTAGGATGGATCCGAGATTCGTCGGAATCCTCATCCAGATGATCCGAGGCAGAGCTCGGTGTTACTGTTTGTCTGTGGCTTTGTTTTTTATGTGAGTACGAGGAATCCTTCGGTATTGCTTCAGAAGGGGCAACGTACTGATCCGAGGAAGTTTGATTTAGTACTAGACGAGGAGGGAGTGCTGGACCAACGTCCACATCCATAGCCTCGGACTGTGCATTAGTACTTGACCTCGGAGGAGGTAGGTCCAGATGAGCAGCAGGTTTGCTGGATGGACCAGCTTTTGAAGCATGAGGCGAGGGATCAACCTCGGCAGATTTTTTAACTGCTAACTCCTCTCGGAGTGACTGAAATGCTTCTAACATGGATGCCTGGAAGGAACCCATTTGCTGCTGGATATGTATATTTAAGGAATCACCCAGGGATTTCTCTAGATTTCTTTGAATTTTATTTTGTAAAACAGTACCTGGGGTGGGAGGAACAGCCTTGGCTGGGGTCTTTAGTGATAAAGAACTGAAGGCGAGAGGTTGAGGACGGGGAGGTGAGGTAAAGAGGTTATCGGCAGCACTCTCAAGGTCTGCATTAGAACCATTAAAAGAGTCCCCATCGCCTTCACCCAAGAGATCTAGTTCATCTTTGGAACTAGTTTCCGCTTTTTGCTTTTTTAAGTACCGCTTCCTGTTTTGAATCTTTTGTAACTGCTCATCAGAGAGAGACGTACAAATATGGCAGGGCGCTTCAAAAGTGACACAGGGGTCATCTCCCTTGCCAGCCTCCCTACAGGTAGGGCAGTAATTATGAGTATCAAAACTGAAGCAAAAATGGCGGCATTTCTGAGCTCTCGGTTTGTCTTTGTTTGCTTGATGAAGGGACATTTTAACGCAATAAAAAGACGTACAATTAAGATTGCCTGAACCGAGAAAACTCAAAACACGCGGATTGTAAGGAAACTACTTAAGTTGTGAAATTAAAAATTTTACAGGATAATCTATGACATATATTTAAAGAAATATCCAAATATTAGCCTCCAACAATACGTGAATACTGAGAAATAAATGAAAATGTCTGTTTATTTACAAACTGCTACCAGTCAATCGTGGCCAACGAGAAAGTAGGGCGATTGGTCAGAAGTTATCACGTGACGACAACTACCAGTATATCCGGTGGCTAACAAGAACGATCTTTTTTTTCTAAGACGTTGGCCCCGGGTGTGGCAACCCGAGAACAGCATTAAGTCCCACATGGTAAGCTACTGTAGCGTAATAAAAGCAATAGTTTTTGAATAACAAGTGATTTTACTCATTATAAAAGGTACTGAAAAATCAGAAAGTAGCTATTACTCACTTAGCTATTGGAATAGACACCCAAGTTACTCACCATGTTGTAGCTATGGAAAAAGTAGCTGAATAACATATTTTAACAAAATGCTCTAAATGAAATACATTTCAAGTATAGGTGATTTTGTGCATGATTTCATGAATTTAATGCATTAAAAATTATTTTAAAAATTCATAAAAAAAACTTAAGACAGATCCAGGTCTGATATTCACAATACGGGAATCTACTTGTGGTCTAGTACATATATGCAAGAACTGAGAGAAATCCCTGCAATAGTCACTGAGAAAATTGCCATAAAGTGTTGAAATTTTCACACTTTTGGTGGGGGTACCTCCCTTGTAATGTCTCTAGCAAACAGACAGACAGTTTGCATGCCTTGAACTATTTTTTATCCTCAATAGATAAGGTATCTTTTAAAAAAACAGCATGTCTCTAGGCCTTGTAGTTTTGGAGAAGTTGTTCACGCGGATGCAGACGCCGCAGAGTGATGCCATAATGTCAGCTGACTGACAAGTCAGCTGACATAAAAAAGAAGAAGAGATATCCTTGCTTAGTTACCCTGTTTGGCCTTTGAAGGATGGATCAAACAGGGTCAAACTAAAAGAGTGCTGAATCCTAACCCCTGCAAAAATTTATTTAAAATTTACTACATTACTGTGCATACCAAGGTACCCTACCTTCACAGATGTTCCAGATAAGTCCAATGCTGTAAGAAGACTAAAAGCCAAAATATACCTGATAACACCCTCTGTTATCTGTGGATTACCTGGAATTAAATATGGAAACAACATGTAAGTTAGTACTTTGATCATAATTTGAAAGACCAGTGTTTCCGTTTACGCACAAACGTGCGTAAATTTACGCCGAAATCAAGCGATTTACGCACATATTATTTACCAGGGGGTCAGCCTGACGCAGAAGTATTTGTAGAAAGAAATATCAATATTTCGTCTATATATGAAGCAATTCTTTATTTATTCCAATTTCAAAACAAAAATGGCCGATTTCCTGCTGTTTACTTGTCACTGCGCATGCGTGGTATCAAAAGGTCGAGAGGTGAAGAGTTCGCGAGGTTATGAGGTCACGCATGCGCATTCGGGTTATTCAGTTACAAAATCCACCAAAGGACGCAAGATTTTTTACTGAAAACATAGATATACATGCAATAAAACAGCACTGAAAGTAAGCTGTATATTTTAAAATTTCTTGTAAGGCGAGAGCTATGCAGATGAAATCCATCTTAAACGGCCAGTGTCAGAATGTACCCTAGCAAATCTTATTCAAAATGTCATACATCGAAGGAAAACGTGATCTCTGCAAGGAAACAATTGGAAACAACGTCTCCGAATGATGACAAATACCTTGTGCATTGGGAGACACGTTCTACTAAATCTCGGAAACTCTTGAATTTTTAACCCCGGAAAATACTAGCTCTGAAATTCGAAAATATTCGCAAAAACACTATAACTCTGGACCCACTCAATGGATTTTTGTCAAATAAAAAGCAAAATAAACTACAATAATTTGTCTTTCAACCAGTATAAATATTATATTTGTAGGGTAAATAAAAAAATTTTAGTCAAGTTTATTGACTATTTTCTTTACCCTGATGTACACAGGTGAACTAATCAGATATCTTTATGAATATACAGCCATGTACAATGTACTGTAATTTTTTGTCAACATCATAAATAAAACAAATTTATTGCTTTTTAGTAACTGGGCATATCTAAACATCTAAACATTATTTATTGAGGAAAATGTGGCAGAATATTACTTGTACCCCATTTAAGTACCCCATGGGATACATGGTACCCCACATTTCATAACTCTAATCCGAACACCGGCTTTGCGAGGTATTTCAGCATTGTTTGTCTATTATTTTTCTACCCTGCAGTTTAACTAGAAGGGGTCAAGCCTAACTGACCCTCAAAAATTTGCTTTTGAAAACCGGGGGTCAATTGACATCCAGAAAATCGAGGCTCAGGAAACACTGTAAGACTATGTATATAATCAGGAATGTAAATTGCTTTGAAACTTAATCTTATCCCAAAACTGTACTTTTAATATTATCAAAACGAATTCGAACAAAGTTACATTTTAATACATTGGTGGAGGGTTATTGACCACTAGCCCTCCCAAGGACCATTTATTATGATAATGAATGCTTACATGACAAATCCAATGCTTCAAGTCTCACTGGTCCTCGCTGGAACATCCTCATTGGAGCAGTCATTTTCTGAATGGCATGGTCTGAGAGTGCATTGTGACATAATCCCAGCTGCCGGAGGCTGCAAGTGTATTGTAATAGACTCTGTATGACTTGAATCTCCAATTTAACAAGTTTTGTTCCACTCATTTCTACTTAAAACAAAAAGTGACAAACCTTGCCATTTCTACTGTTACAAACTTGCAACATTTAATAGGTTATTCTGTTTAAATTCCTTTTTTTTTTTCTGTGCCATACATTTTCACATTTAATATTATTTCATGGTTGAGAAATGAAGTTACATGTACAATATTACAGTACAGCTGAAACAGTGATAAACAAACCAGTCTTTGCCAGAATGGCATTAGAACAGAAATACTGGATATAGCTTTCTCTTTTTTGGAGGATGACACAAAAAAAATATAGCATCAGAGATGCCCGTACCCCAAAGCCTAGGGAAATATTTTTAACACCATGAGATATGGAAGTACTGTATCAGTACAAAGTTCAGGATACTTTCAGAGCACTGTCAGTTATATAAAGATCCAAACAATGTTTAAATGGAGAAAATAATGTCTAAAAGAAAGATAATGCATGTGAAGATGAAGTATTAAAACAAGATAATTCAATAACAAGATGACAACATTAATCAGTAAACTAAAATTACAACACTCTTTATCTACATCTGCATGGCCGAATTATGGTTTAGATGTTTTGAATATTACCATGCATACAGAAGTGGTAATACATTCAATGAATTGTTTATGTGTGGTGTTGGAGCAAAATCTGTGGCTCACTTGATGAAATTCCATCTCTTACAATGGGAAGTTATAAAAGTAAAATTCTTAATAAATTCTAATATGACTTTAACAGTGCTTAATCTGCATCAAAAGACAGACCCAAAGGTGCAACAAGATTTTAAAGGTCAAGGTCACTACGATAAGGTCAAATTAAGGTCACACCATGATAATGCACACCTATAACCCTTTTTTTTTTATTATCCAATTTGATATAGTTATGCCATAACAAAAAGAGAGAAACACACTGGAGGTACACACACCCAGGCATAGTGGGTGACCCAGTACATCGTTAGATGATCAAACAATCAAATTGAATATTTTTTTTTGCGAACAGAGAGAGAAACAAAATACAGATTAACATATTTCGTTATTTACAGAAAAAAAAAAAAAAAAAAAATAGAGGATCGCTCGCAAAAAAAAGAATAATGTTTTTGCATAGCAAAAACAAAGCGTCCCGAAAAGGATATAAAGGTGAGTGCTAAAGTATTAAGAAAACGCTTCGTTTCTAGCCTTATACTGTTGTGGCAACCAAAGTCAGCGCAGTCTGCTCTATCTAGCACGGTTTTCAAGATATAAACATTTTTGTGTTTTGCAAAAAATTCAAAATGTCCGCTATATTTGGCGAGACAAAAATATTTTGAAAATTGGCATGGCTACTCTGCAGAGATACCCAGCAGGTCCAAAATTTTGTTGAGTTCGCTCCATATAGCACGGTTTTCGAGATATAAGCATTTTTGTGTTTTGCAAAAACTTTGAAAATTCAAAATGGCCACCATTTTTGGGGAGACAAAAATTTTTGTCAAGACCACTGCCGCGATGTGTATCTCCCGCCGAGCATTAAAGGAGAAGAAATAGCTTTTCCGAGATATTCACAATTTTTCATTTTCGTGTGTGAAAGCTCTTCCAAAAGTAGGTGAATGAGTTATTTGAGAAAAATTGGCTATCTGCAATACTTTTAGAGATAATTCGCAGTTACTCATTTTGAGTAGTTGAGTAATTAGCTATGGGTCTGAAACTTCACCATGTGAAAGCTCTCCCAAAAGTAGATGAATGAGTTATTTGATAAAAATTGGGTATCCGCAATAGTTTTAGAGATAATTAGCATTTACTCATTTTGAGTAGGTGAATAATTAGCTACGGGTCTGAAACTTCACCGAGTGAAAGCTCTTTGGGATAGCTGCTCTGCAGAGATACCCTGAAGATCAAAAATTTCGTCGAAATCGCTCTATGTAGCACGGTTTTCGAGATATAAGCATTTTTGTGTTTTGCAATTTTTGCGCAAAAATTCGAAAATTCAAAATGGCCCCCATTTTTGGCGAGACAAAATTTTTTTCAAAATTGGGATAACTACTCTGCAGAGATACCCTGTGGGTCAAAAATTTCGTCGAAATCGCTCTATCTAGCACGGTTTTCGAGATATAAGCATTATTGTGTTTTCCTTATTTGGAAAATTCATAATGATTAATTAACCATTAATTACTCGGCCATTTCTTAACCAATCAATGCCAAAATCTAATGATTTCCAGATTTTAATAGAATGAATGTATTTGCCAAGTTTCAGGTGAATTGATAAAATTCCTTTCAAGTTATCATCCGGACAAGCTTCCCCATCGAAAAAAGACATTTTTGGTCATGTGACCTCTCTGATTGGTTGAAATGTCACTGCAGCATATTCAAAAAAAATCCCCAAGGCTACTGCCTAAACCTGCCAAATTTGAAAAGAATCCGCCTAACGGTTACAGAGCTATAAGGAAAACAAAATGTGCAGCCGCAGGAGCCGGCGGAGCCGGCGGAGCCTGAAGGTCTCCCATACACAAACAAGCGTCCCTTGCGGGACGCTTAATGATATGCTATTCATATGCTACATGAAATTGTGGAGATGACTAAGGGGATTTTAATAATACTGAGTGTTGAAATTGTGACAAATTTTGGTTTTTAACTCGGTCATTGAGAATTTGGGGAAAAAAATGTTCACAGGGAAGAGAGGATTGTTTTTTGAAGGTTCATTTAACAGATTTAAAAACGAAATATATTCCTAAAGATGGTCCAAGTTTTGTTAAAAGTTTCCTGTTTCATATCCACGAGTGCCATGTATTGTTGTTCATCATAAACTTGTCTAATGTTACTTTTCAGTTCAGAGATATCTAAAGGTATTGCCTTTCATGATTTTGAAAAAATATAAGCTTTTGTTACGAGAATTATTGTATTAATAGGGTTGAAATTATCAGGATTCAGATAACCAAAAAGGATTTCTACTGGTGAAAGCTTAATTGGAATACTTGTTGCATGTGCGATCCATTTTTCTACATCATTCCATAATTGTTTGGAAATATTGCAATTACAAAATAAATGAATCAGTGTTTCTGGGTGATTTTTGCAAAAAATACATTGTGAAGATTGTACTTTCCCTATATTATGCAGCAATTTCCTAGTACCTAAAATTCTATGAATGATTCTGTACTGGAACCAGATGTAATAATTATCTTGTATAGTTTTAAAGCAAATTTTAAATACTTTTTTCCAAATAAGAGGATCAATTTGTATATTTAGTTCTCCTTCCCATTTTATTGTAGCAGTTATTTTGACATTGTTTTCACCAAGCAACTGGTAAAAGCCTTTTGTTTTTTTATCGTTATATAGAACAACTGCTACATCACATGGTACATATGGTCTAATAAGTTCCTTAATATCCATATTTTGAGATTTTACATATTTTGTGATGACATTCTTAAGAATTATTGTATTAATAAAATTTGGTTCTGTAATATTGAATTTATTTTGGAGTTCGTTTGTGTTAATAAACATACCGGTAACACTGATTAAGTCCCCAATACATTCGACACCTTGTTTAAACCAATTCGGGAAGTACAGGTTTTCACTTGTTATTCTTGGATTATACCAAATGGGGGATGACATTAACTGATTGCTCTTCAAAATTTTGTTGCTGTCACATAGATTTACCCATGCTTGGAGAACGTCTTTCCAAAAATTATTTGTGATTTTTTTTATTAGGTGTTTGCACCATCCATATCCAAATTTGGTTATCTTTCTCACTGGAGATATGACGATAGGTTACATTTATTTTTTCACCACAATGTTTTTTCTTGCCTATCCAAATAAGTTTTGTTTTACTTTGTGTTAATTTTTAAACCAGAAAAAGATCCAAAAATTTCAATGTCATTGAGTGTGTGTTGGAGTGAAAGCTGAGAACCGTCTAAACAAGAGGAGAGTGCCCGTGAACGGGCACTGTGTCAGCTGACTGAGTGGTTTTTGATTTGTGAAGGTGATTAGAGGACAGAATAATTATCAGGAAAAGGGCTGTACAGAAATACAGTAAATGGTAACTGAACAGCAAGTTCGAAAGAAATTCCGAAGCTGACAGAAGAAAAGGATAAAAAAGTTGTGCCCTGTAAATGGTATTATGAAGGAAAATAACAAGGTAATTGTTTAAGTGTAAAAAATAGGTTAAAACATATTTAAAGAAATACTACAAATGCAATATCCTCGTTCGACCTTGAAGAAGGGGTCCAAGGTCAAATCTAACCACACAAATACATTCCAAGCCCATGATTTCCTATGGTTTACCATTCCAAACCTCTACGACCAATTATAAATGAGTTATAAGCACTTTTAAGCTTGGCTGTCCTCATTTGACCTTGAAGGAGGGGTCCAAAGGTCAAATCTGACCATACCAAAAGATTCCGAGCCAATGATCTGTCACCAATAATAAGCGAGTTGTAGGCACTTTCAATTTTCGCTATCCTCATTTGACCTTGAAGGAGGGTTCCAAGGTCAAATCGGACGATATCAACAGATTCACAGCCCATGATTTCCTGTCTGTTTACCATCCCAAACCTCTGGGACCAATAATAAGCGAGTTATAAGCACTTTTAAGTTTGGCTATCCTTGTTTGACCTTGAAGGAGGGGTCATTGAAGGTCAAATCTGACCACACCAAAAGATTCCCACCCCATGATTTCCTACAGGTTGGTTTATCATCCCAAACCTCTAGGATCAATAATAAGGGAGATATAAGCACTTTTCATGACTGACAAAAAACACCTGTGGCGGCCATCTTGTTTCTCAAAATGAGGCCAAAAATATTCCCAGACAACATTTTATGGTTATTAATATGTACTGCAAACTTAAGAAAGCTAGCTATAATATTTTTTTTCATCAGAGCAGTAATGGTGAAATCTCTCTCTACACACTGCGGCTATCCAGTGGATACAATGATTTACTCAACAGTGAGAACCTGAAAGTAGCTATTGCTCAGCTATGCCATGACATAGAGGTCTGCAATTTCACTATGTTATAGCTGACCAAAAATTCTGTGAATAACATATTTAACAAATTACTCTAAATGTAATAGTTTTCAAGTTACAACTGATTTACTCAACAGTGAGAACCTCAAAGGAACTATTACTCAGCTATGCAATGAGCTACATGTCTGAAATTTTACTATGTTATAACTAACCCAAAAGTAGGTGAACAACATATTTAAGCAAACTACTGTAAATGCAATAGTTTTCAAGCTACAACTGATTTACTCAATAGTGAGAACCTGAAAATAGCTATTGCTCCGCTATGCCATGAGCTATAGGTCTGTAATTTCACTATGTTATAGCTGACCCAAAAGTAGGTGAACAATATATTTTAACAAAATACTCCAAATGCAATATTTTTCAAGTTATAGCTGATTTACTCAACAGTCAGTACCTGAGAATAGCTATTGCTCAGTTGTGCCATGAGCTATAGGTCTATAATTTCACTATGTTATAGCTGACCCAAAAGTAGCTGAATAACATATTTGCACAAATTTCTGTAAATGCAATAGTTTTCCAATTATAACTGATTTACTCAACAGTGAGAACTTCAAAGTAGCTATTACTCAGCTATGAAATGAGCCACAGGTCTGAAACTTCACTATGTTATAGCTGACCCCAAAATAGGTGAATAACATATTGAAACAAAATACTCTAATTGCAATAGTTTTCAAGTTATAAGTGATTTACTCAACAGTGATAACCTAAAAGTAGCTATTACTCAGCTATGCCATGAGCTACAGGTCTGAAATTTTACTATGTTATAGCTGGCCCAAAAGTAGCTGAATAACATATTTATACGAAATTCTCTAAATGCAATAGTTTTTAAGTTACAAGTGATTTTACTCATGATGGAAGTTACTGAAAAGCCCAAAAGTAGCTATTACTCACTTAGCTATTGAGACAGACACCCAACTTACTCACCATATTGTAGCTATGAAAAAAGTTGCTGAATAACATATTTTAACAAAATGCTCTAAATGCAACACTTTTCAAGTTATAAGTGATTTACTCAACAGTGATAACCTAAAAGTAGCTATTACTCAGCTATGCCATGAGCTACAGGTCTGAAATTTTACTACGTTATAGCTGACCCAAAAGTAGCTGAATAACATATTTATACGAAATTCTCTAAATGCAATAGTTTTCAAGTTATAAGCGATTTACTCAACAGTGATAACCTAAAAGTAGCTATTACTCAGCTATGCCATGAGCTACAGGTCTGAAATTTCACTATGTTATAGCTGGCCCAAAAGTAGCTGAATAACATATTTATACGAAATTCTCTAAATGCAATAGTTTTTAAGTTACAAGTGATTTTACTCATAATGGAAGTTACTGAAAAGCCCAAAAGTAGCTATTACTCACTTAGCTATTGAGACAGACACCCAACTTACTCACCATATTGTAGCTATGAAAAAAGTAGCTGAACAACATATTTTCACAAAATGCTGTAAATGCAACACTTTTGAAGTTATAAGTGATTTAGTGCATGATTTCATGAATTTTAATGCATTAAAAATTATTAAAAAAATTTATTTAAAAAAAAGTAAGACAGATCCAGGTCTCATACTCACACAAGAGAATCTACCTCTGGCCTAGTACATATATGCAAGATATGAGAGAAATCCCTGCAATAGTCACTGAGAAAATTGTGATAAAAAGTTGAAATTTTCACACTTTTGGTGGGGGTACCCCCCTTGTAATGTCTCTAGCAAACAGACGAACAGACAGATTTGCATGCCTTGAACAATTTTTCATCCTCGATAGATAAGGTATCTTTTAAAAAAACAGCATGTCTCTAGGCATTGTAGTTTTGGAGAAGAAGTTGTTCACGCGGACGTGGACGCCCACGCCGCAGAGTGATGACATAATGTCAGCTGACTGACAAGTCAGCTGACATAAAAAAGGGTGGTATCATCTGCAAACTGTGTGATCTTAAATTCGTTTTCACCTATAAATATGCCTTTAATGTTGTTATTATACTTAATCATATCACACATTATTTGACCGCACAGAATAAATAAATATGGGGCAATAGGATCCCCTTGTTTACATCCCCGTTCTATCTTCAAGAAGTCTGATTTTACTCCGACTTGCATAACTGCTGCAACTGAAGATGTGTTCAGTAGTTTGATCCACTTAATATAACTGTCAGGAAATTTGAAGAATTCTAGGACTTTGTATATAAATTTCCAAGATATAGAATCGAAAGCTTTTTCAAAGTCAATTAACATTAATAGGCCAGTTTTATTTGAGGTATCACAGTAATTAATTATGTCATAGACTAACCGTATTGATTCTCCAATATACCATCCTTTAATAAACCCTGTTTGAGAGTCAGATATTAACTTGTCCAGTACTTTTTTAGTTCTATTTACCAATGCGGCTGACATGACTTTATAAAGAACACTTAGAAGAGAAATGGGGCGCCAATTTTTTAAAAATTCTCTCAGTTTATCACCTTTTGGAATACAACTTATAATCGATTGTCTCAGGGAGATCGGTAACTTCTCATTATCATAACTATAATTGAGTACTCTAGCTACTAAAAATTTCAACTTTCCCCAAAACACTTTCAAAAATTCTGCAGGAAAGCCATCGATACCTGGTGTTTTATTGTGTTTCATGTTTTTCAATGCTTCCCCAAGCTCAGAAATTGTTAGGCTTCCTTCAAGTAGGCAATTATCTTTTTCTTCTAATTTATTGATTGGAATTTTTTTCAGCAATCTGTCAAGGTCAGCATCGGATAAAGAGCTATCTCTGCTTTTGAATAAATTTTGATAATAAAGTTTAACATGATCCAGGATCTCATTTTGCGTTGTAGCAAATTTACCATTTTCAAGACTAATTTTTTTGATTGTCTTATCCAGGAAATTTTTTCTCTCAAGATGACAAAAGAATTTTATTGGCTTTTCCCCATATTTCACCCATTGAATTCTAGATCGGATAATTTCACCTTTAAGTTTGTATTCTCTGATTTTATACAACTCACTCTTTTTATCTTCAAGTTCGTGTAACCCTTTTTCTGTTGGGTTTTCATTTTCTAAACTTTCAATTGATTTAATTAGTTGTTTTGCTTTTGATATAGTAGCACGCTTTAAAGATGAACTGAATTTTATTGTGACATTCCTCAATTCCATTAGTAGCATTTCCAATAGGAGGTCATCAGAAATATAGAACTGTAAGTCTTGGGCATTTTTTTCATTTACAAATTCTACTTTATAAATTGGCAAAGCATATCTTAAAAAAAATTGTGGACTGTTTAATTAACTTTTTCTATGTAGTCTGGCTTTTTTAATAAGTCACAATTAAATTTCCATAAGCCTGGTCCTCTCTTGAAGGGATTTATAGTTAGGTTAAGTTCTATAATAGAATGGTCTGACCTATAACCTGGGTTTATCTTACAATTCCCAACTAAGTCGAGGCATTGTTCTGACTCAATAAAATAATCTAATCTAGCTTGCTTCATAGGGTGTTTCCGGCGCCATGAATATCTACGCAATTTTGGATGTAGAACTCGGAACACATCTTTCAGGTTACAAAGTTGCATTGTATCTAAGAACTTCTGTCTAGACCTTGGGTTATTAACATTAATATAGTTATGCGTGTCTAATTCTGGGTCAAGAACCAGATTGAAGTCACCACAAATAATTAAGTAATCTTGCTCATTTTCATTAATTAGGTTATATATATTTTCAAAGAATTGTGGCTTATCTTGATTCGGTGCATAGATGTTGATTAATATAACAGAAAAGGATGGTATTTTTAAGTCAATGCACAAGTAATTCCCCTCTGAATCAGATTTAGTACAAATTATTTCATACTCAAAGTTATTTCTCAGCAGAACAGCCACACCTCTAGAGTTTGTTTGAGTGCCATTTACAATACAATGACAATTACTGAGCATTTTTAAACTTCCTTCATCACTATCTATTAGGTGGGTGTCCTGGAGACAAATAATACCTGGTTTGGTCTCACTTAGATAATTAAAAACATCCAATCTCTTTTTTATATCTCTAAGACCTTGACAGTTGGCAGATAATATCTTTAGATTTTGTCCAAAAGCCATTGATTATTGTTTGAAGTAATAATGAATAAAATTATACATAGTAAAAGCAGTACAATAGTTGAAGACACAGTATCGAAGTATACTAAAATTAATCCTAATTCTGCAACTTCAATTACTATTCCTCCTGTCACAATAATGCCCACCATGGTTTGTTTATCCCAAACTTGCAATAATAACTGGTTCCTAGTCATCCCACTTTCTGAGCATGCACATGAATAGCAAAGATAAACAAAAACAAAAGTACATATACAGAGAATGCAATTATGAAATGAGAAAAAAAATATATTATAAAGCAAGCCATATTTGCAAACTTGGTCTTTTGTAATACTGGAATAATTATCATCTAACCAATGTTTTTTTTTTGTTTTTTTTTTAACCCTATAACCCTAACCAATGTCCCTACCAAGTATCAACTTCCTACACCTTACAGTTTCCGAGATATAGCCCAGAAAAGATTTTATAGGCCAAGGTCACTACGACAAGGCCAAAGGTCAAATCAAGGTCATACCATGACATTGCACACCTACACCCCTAACCAGTGTCCCTAGTATGTATCAACTTCCTACACCTCACGGTTTCCGAGATATAGCCTGGACAAGATTTTATAGGTCAAGGTCACTATGGCAAGGTCAAAGGTCAAATCAAGGTCAGACCATGACGTTGCACAACTACACCCCCTAACCAATGTCCCTACCTAGTATCAACTTCCTACACCTTACGGTTTCCGAGATATAGCCTGGACAAGATTTTATAGGTCAAGGTCACTACGGCAAGGTCAAAGGTCAAATCAAGGTCAGACCATGACGTTGCACACCTACACCCCCTAACCAATTTCCCTACCAAATATCAACTTCCTACACCTTACGGTTTCTGAGATACAGCCCGGACAAACTTTTTCCCGCGGCCCGCCCGCCCGCCCACGCATCTGGACACCATGGGTGAAAACAATACCCCGACAGCTCTTAAGGGCTGTGGGGTAAAAACTGGCTTTTCCAGTGTGCTTACAAAGAAAAAAGATTAAAGTTGACCTATCATCTAGTATTGAATTTTGACAAGAAAAATGTGCCAATCAGGGTATTCTATGCAAAGATATTTACACATATTTAAACACCAGAGGGTATTAAGTTTTGACAATGCTTACCTAGAAAGTTGTCCCATAACATCTATCATTTCATGAGTTTCACCAATTCGGCATCCATGCAAATCTAATACTGTTATATGACTAAAACATGTTTGAATAGTTTCAACAAATCTCTCTAGCTGTTTACCACAGTTCTTAAATGTTAGCTTATCCAGAATAATGTTCCCATAGGCTTGACTGAACACATTTAAAATTTTCTGACTATTGCCATTCAATTCTTTCAATCTTCCATGTTTTATCACAGCTTTCAACAGTTGATGACCAATCAGTTCTGGAAAACCTTCAAGGGAGTCTACATACTCTATATATTTAGCCACAAACTCGTAACAAATATCAAGTAATTTTCTTGGTTTGTACAATGTTTCTGGTCCCTCACTGCACACAGTGTAACACACCACTCTAGATAAAGTAGTGCAGTCATGTTCACTGGTACTCATGGTATATATGCTCGATCTACTGTAACCCGGAGGTGACAGCAGATGTCCTTTCTCATAGACATAATATATGCCAGGATCATTCAATTGGGCATGTACATCCTGTGATGAAGATTGAAAATGTCTGCTTGCCCGCTTCATTTTTGTCTAAAATTACAATTAATAATCCAAGATTATATATAAAGTAACAGTCAATTTCAATCAGGAATTACAATGTTCATTGTCAGTTGTCAATAAATTTTTTGAAACCTAAAATAACTTTATACATGTATAGTAAATTAGTAATATTGAATTACGCTTATAACATATTAACAATTATCATATAAAAACAGGTGACAAAACTTTTGAAAACAAGCAATTAGTGCCTGTGAACAGGCTCCATGTCAGGACAGCTATGCGATGAGCTACAGGTTTGCAATTTTACTATGTTATAGCTGACCCAAAAGTAGATGAAAAACATAGTTAACAAAATACTGTAAATGCAATAATTTTCGAGCTACAAGTGATTTACTCAACAGTGAGAACCTCAAATTGGCTTTTGCTCAGCTATGGAATGAGCTACAGGTCTGCATTTTCACTATATTACAGCTGACCCAAAAGTAGGTGAATAATATATTTAAATAATAAACTACTCTAAATGCAATATTTTTCAAGTAACAAGTGATTTACTCAACAGTGACAACCTCAAAGTAGCTACTGTCCAGCTACGCAATGAGCTACAGGTCTGCAAATTTATTATATTATAGCTGACCCAAAAGTAGATGAATAACATATTTTAAAAAATACTGTAAACGCAATAGTTCACAATTGATTTACTCAACACAACCTGATAGTAGCTATTGCTCAGCTATGCAATGAGCTACAGGTCTGCAATTTTACTATGTAAACTCTGGAACCACTCAATGAATTTTTGTCAAATAAAAAGCAACATAAACTACAATAATTTGTATCTCAAACTGTACAAATATCATATTTGTAGCATTTACCAGAAGGGGTCAAGCCTCTTGGCATAACTGACCCTAAAAAATGTGCATTGACCCCTGCTTTTCAAAGGATGGGGTCAATTGACCTGCAGAAAAAAAGAGGCTCAGGAAACACTGTGTACACCCAATAGCCAACTCATTAATGTACCAATGCTATTGAGGATATGCTGGCCAAAGCCCCTTCCTCATCGCCCCAACACCCACCCACCCCCCCACCCCCGCAAGCCCTCCCCATTTTCAAGTTGGACAGGAAGGCGTTCACCACTTTCTACTGTTAACTGAAGAAAAGTGAGGATCAGGGGTATCATTGAGGTCCGATTGTGGAGTGGAACACACAATATTCAGCACAAAAATGTTTTGGGAGAAAAATGAGGCTCCAGGCAGGGGTTTTAAATAAAAGACATTCTGGCTATCGCCGCTTGCCTTGGACAGTACTGACCCAACACCAACACTTGAATGAATGATTATCTACTCCAAAATGGGGGTATTTATAGTCTCTCAGGGGCAATTGATTGCCAAAGAAGAATCGACTAAAACACAAGCCAGTTGACATGTTATTTGACCCCCCACTTGATTGCTATCAGGTGATTGCAATTGGACAGCCTAATTACACCCTGTTCACACTACAATCCATGACAAGGATTGAGGGTTGAAGCAGATTAAAGCAGATTCATCTCAATCCGAGTTGAGTGTCCACACTACAGAGTTTAATCTGGATTGAGAAGTGTCAAAAACTGAATACAGTAAAGCCTCTGAAATTTACTTGGTATGATGCATGTAAATATTCTTCAACGGATTCTTTTAAGTTTCTCAAGGTTTATAACTATATGAAAGATTCACACTTCATATTAATCTAATACAATTAATTAAATTGTTTAGTAATTATTTTATATCAAGCACAAATTGTTTTAAGATTGCTAAACTTTTTGCAACTTATAATTGCAATTGTTATTAATATACCAGCTTATTCAATTTTTATGTTATATTAATAAATTACATTTTACACCAAATAGCAATCATGTAGAAACCACACAATATCAATTTGGGTGGTATTTGTTTCAATTAGTAATTCTTGCTATCAAAGGATTAAGGTACATATATTGACACTTTATTATAAGTTAAGCAATTTCTGCAAGGCAATAAGTCAATGTTCTAGTCTACCTAACCCTTGTCAACCCGGAATGAGAGGGTTCACACTACAAAGGGTGTTGAGCCAATCTGCTTTAATCCATCTCTTGAGTGGGGTTGAGATTTACCCTTGTCAACCCGGATTGTGAGCGTTCAGACTAATCTCCAATCTGGTTCAATCTGTGTCAACCCGAGTTCATTTCATAATGTGAACGCCCAGTTAGTCAGTTACCAAACATCCATCAGGAGTGTTGATTGAGTAAATGTCATAAGCTGCCAACTAAGTTAAAGTGTAATGTGTTTAATCAATTAATTTGAATGTGGATTCAAATAAAATGCAAAATAATTACAATTGTTAAAAACAGAATTATTCACAAAAGACTTTTGATTTCAATTTCACCCCAGAGTTGCCATAACACGCAACTCATTAAATATTCAAAATGGCATATGTATAGACATGTGTTCGGATAAGTCACTTTATAGTTGTTAAATAAACAAGATTATACACATGCTCAAGTATCTTTGTAAATATGTACCCCTTTCTCTGTGACAATAGCCACTATGTTAAAATTATTGTTGCCACAATTAATCCAATAGGCGATCGAATCACTGCTTTTTTCAACTTTTTAGGAAGCACTACATATCAAGATGCCCCAGCACCTTTGATCGATAATTTCACCAAAACAGTCCATTCATTTGCTTCCTATACATTCCATCGTCTACAGTACCATTTAATAGTCGGCCGTGGCGATAGTTGTTGGGAAGGCGCAGTACTGATCGAGTAATGTACAAAATATTGATACCTTACAAAAATATACTGAACATTATGTTAAATATTTTATTTTTCAGTAGGCCATACAACCAATTCTGCACATGAGTGGTAGCATAGAAATAAGTAAAAAGAAACAAAAATCTGAAGCTGGCGAAAATCTGTTTGCACATTACACACACCAAACAAAAAAGATGCTATATATGACGTCTGTCTAGACAGGAAGTACAATGTGCTAGTGGTGGTGGACCAATTCACGCCCGGGTACCAATTCACGCCCACCCCTAAATTTATCCAAAACAATCACAGTTAAACAATAAATTACAAATGTAAATGATCCATTTGATGATTATCTATAATGTGGTAAACCTCTTCTCAATGAAAAATAATAAATCTTCAAGAAAATTGAGGGTGGGCGTGAATTGGCACCCGGGCGTGAATTGGTCCACCACCACTACATGGTGAATGCACAGTACCGGTGGAAACACTGGATGGCTTTTTCTGTCGTTTGGTGGGCGGGTCTGCGCCCAACGGATACAGTAAGCAATTGTCCATTGGATAGGATGTATTAACGCAATAAAAATTTCGTATTTCAATACAACCAACTCTGCACATACGCGGTAGCATTGCATTTTATGGCAGTATTAAAGAGTTTTTGCTGTGAACTTTCGGCACACAAGTATACATTGTTGCTGAAAGCAGCTATTCCATTTATTTAAATATGAATATTGCCTATCCTTGAGCATTTTTACGGCAGGTGACGAACTTCACTGGGGTGACGAAATTCACTGACTGCATGAGCAGATGGGCGATAATGCAAGACTTACGAACCAGTAAGTTTTTCTTCACGTTGTCACAAGCTTAGATAAAATCTCCAAAAACAAGCACGTTATATAGATCCTGGCAGGTGAAATCCGATTTTGTTGTCTTTATAGTATCACCTATATCTCAAAATAAAATTTACCGCTCTATGAAATTTGGTAGCAACTAAATGCAAAACGAACATGTTTCGGGTGCCTTATAAAACTCGGAGCTCCGGAGGTGCGGTCGGAGGGGTGTGGTGGGGTGCGGTAAAAATATTTGTACAATAAGATATTGCTGGATCATATCTTTGTAAAATATTGTTAGAAACCCCATTGTAGCCTCATGTTTTCATCGCTGTGGATGTAGAAGTACCAGCATTTGATATTTTATTTGTTTTAAATATTGCGAGAAGACAAAGTGAGGTGCGGTGACAGTAAAATATTGCTGGATCATATATTTGTAAAATATTGTTAGAAACCCCATTGTAGGGTCCATTATAAAACCCGGAATCACAATTGGAATCGGAATTTTTTCCGGAATAGCACCTCTTACCGCACCTCCCTCCTGATTGGCTATTGGAAGTATGGGGACGGGGCTTCAATCATACACACCTTTACATACACCCTGAGTATAGTAGCCTAATGTAGGGTAATGTTATTTGTAAATTTAGAGTTTTACAGTATTCCATCTCAAGACATATTTACATGTAGGCCATTTATAAATTGTGCTCATATATTGCCCATGTTCTGTATTTATACATAACATATTTATTTCTTTATATATCAACACACACAAATGAATACCCAGGGCTAAATGGATGAAAGTGACTTGATTTGTTTTGAAGAATAATTTAATTGGCATTGATATGTAATGGACTCCTTCTGACCATAGTCTAGTTAACAGTTAAAAAGTTGTTTGGCTTTAATTCCAACAATGGTCACACGAAATTGAAGGGAATCTTGTTATAAAATATTTCTGTAATCACCACACAAGAAAAGGATGGGGGGAAGGGTGGGGGGTCTGAAATGAGTTTATAGTTACTTAACATGAACTTACAAATACTAGTAGTTTCCCCTGTCATCCACACAAAACATTGTAATGTTAAACTTTAATTCCAGTTTTCTTTTATAATAATTAGTACATATATAACACATACAATCATGCACAATATTTTTAAATTATTATAATAATGTATTCACACATTTGCTTCCATTTTATAAACTATTGCAAGGAAATACCAGGGAATATTACTGACCGCACCTCATATTTTAACACCGCACCTCACCGCACCTCACCGCACCACTTTACCGCACCTCACATTTCAACACCGCACCTCGACCCACCTGTTTTTGGAATTCCGGAAAATATAACGAACCCCATTGTAGCCTTATTTTGTCACCGCACCATTTCCCACGTTCGACTGGTCGTTTCAGTACTTACTACACTTGCCAGAAGTTACTGGAAGATACATTTTTCTATTTGTGTGGTAGCTTCCGGGTAAACAAGTAAGTACTGAAGTGATCGACATATCTCCTCTGATTTTGTAGTAAGTAAGTCACGTGATAGAATAAAGTAGAAGGGATTTTATTGCAGAATTGTTATTGAACATCACAAAAATTATTTATTTTTTATTATTGCAATATCAGTAGAAAGCTATGAAAGAAATAAAACATTTACACCTTTGTCACACTTATTAAGATTAAATAACTTGTTTCATTTGATAAAAATCAGAAGCAAAAAGGCTTCAAAATTAATTTAATAAAAGTTACCATGAAAATATATTGTGTACAAACCCCTAATATTGAATGGTCTATGCAAACAATTATACAATTTTCATAACAATTTGTGAGTTTATATGTAAAGTTATTGATTAAAAATGAGCTAAGGATATAAATAAAAAGTTTAGAACATATTTCTAATACCTCCAAATACCCATGTGGAATCAACCTCATTTATAAAAATAACTGCCTATCAGATTTAAAAGAAACGACATCATGGTGAAGTACTTACTTTTTTCATTTTAGTGGTAGTGTTTCCAGTAAGTACTGGTTGTTACTGCGCATATGGGCGGAGCTTATTTTACTTGCCGCAAATTTTCCCACGCGAATGACCCTAATGAATCCGAAAATTGTACGAGTACATTATGATCACTAGGGTCATTCGCGTGGGAAAATTTGCGGCAAGTAAAATAAGCTCCGCCCATATGCGCAGTAACAACCAGTACTTACTGGAAACACTACCACAAAAATGAAAAAAAGTAAGTACTTCACCATGATGTCATTTCTTTTAAATCTGATTGGCAGTTATTTTTATAAATGAGGTTGATTCCACGTGCGTATTTGGAGGTATTAGAAATATGTTCTAAACTTTTTATTTATTTCCTTGGCCCATTTTTAATCAATAACTTTACATATAAACTCACAAATTGTTATGAAAATTGTATAATTGTTGCACAGACCATTCAATATTAGGGGTTTGTACACAATATATTTTCCATGGTAACTTTTATTATTTTAATTTTGAAGCCTTTTACTTCTGATTTTTATCAAATGAAACAAGTTATTTAATCTTAATAAATGCATGTGACAAAGGTGTAAATGTTTTATCTCTTTCATAGCTTTCTACTGATATTGCAATAATAAAAAACAAATAATTTTTGTGATGTTCAATAACAATTCTACAATAAAATATGTGATTGCTTCCCTTCTACTTTATTCTATCACGTGACTTACTTACTACAAAATCACGGGAGATATGTCGATCACTTCAGTACTTCCTTGTTTACCCGGAAGCTACCACACAAATAGAAAAATGTATCTTCCAGTAACTTCTGGCAAGTGTAGTAAGTACTGAAACGACCAGCCGAACGTGGGAATTGTCACCACACCTCATTCTGTCTTCTCTCGCCATATTTAAAACAAATAAAAAAATCAAATGCCGACAGTTGTACACACACAGAAGGGAGGAAATATGTGGCTACGATGGGGTTTCTAACAATAGGCGTATTTCACAACCATAATCCGTCGAATCTAGATTCGTCAGATCAACGGATTCGCTTGTTTTGTGACTTGAATCTGAATCTGGATTATGAATCCGTTGATCTACCTCTCGAGGTAGATCAACAGATTCAGTGTCCTTGGATTACCCATAATTCTTTGTAAAATAATGGCAGCAACATGTGGGAAAAAATTTTAACACTTGGGAAATTTTTATTATATTGTAATATGATAATATTATTTTACTATATACTGGCATATATAAATATATTATTTTTATGTCGGTTCATCATATTTTGATATTTTAGATTCAGATCTATAGAAAATTGCATTTCACCAATCTAGCTAATCCAACGAATCCAAATCTGAATCTAGATTCGACGGATTATGCAGATTCTTGGTTGTGAAATACGCCTACTATTTTACAAATAGATCTATATGATCCAGCAATATTTTACTGTCACCGCACCTCACTCTGTCTTCTCGCAATATTTAAAACAAATATAATATTAAATGCTGATAGTTGTACACCAAGATCTATATTAGGTGCAGTGGCAGTATCAAGACAACCAATCAGAGGAGGGGTGCGGTAAAAAGGTGCGGTAGAGGTGAGGCTCCGAGTAAAGCTCCAACTCCAGCTCCAGCTCCGAGTTTTATAACCAGCCCATGTTTCGCGTAAACAGAAAACTCCGGCACAAGCAGATATTTTGGTGCAATAAGCTGCTGAACAGAAACTTGCAGGTTAAATACAGAAATGTTATCAAAGAAAATGATCATGATCCAACTAAAGAAGTGGCAGATGCTGAGCGTAACTCTTCCAATCTGTTTTATTGAACATGGCAACAAGGGTGCTCTAAGAAATTTTAAATTGATCTGGGCCGGGATTCACAAAAGGTCTTAAGTTTAGGCAATTTTTTTGCTTAGACTTTTGTCTTAGCTAAGATTTCTCTTAAATTGGGATTCACAAAAAGTGCTTAGCAAACTCTTAGCTGAGACAAAATTTGTGCAAAAAGTCTGAACTATTTTGAATTCAAATTAACAAATTTTAGTAAAACCAAAACATTTTTCATCGATAAATACACCAAACATTCTCTTTAAAATTATAAAACAGATTTGTTACTTCTTTTTCGTAAAATTATGTCAAAATAGTAATATATGTGTTTTATTGTGAGTCAGCCATTTTTATGACAATATTTTTACCACAAGAAGGTAAAATGTGGAAATTTATAAGTAATTTACTGATGTAAATTTCTATTACAATCCACAGAAATTACTTCTACAGGAAGTATAGATCCCCATAGTATATATGTTGTTTTCATAACAAAGGCTAAAATGTAAATACATGCAATGGAATATTTTTAAAATGACTTAACTTAACTTTTTGTCTAAGACCTTTTGTGAATCCCATTTTGTCTAAGCAAAAAAAGTCTTAACTTTATGACAAAATTCTTGCACAGTTAAGACTTTTCTCTTAAAGTTATGACAATTTTTTGCTTAAAACCTTTTGTGAATCCCGGCCCAGGGTGACAAGATAAAAACAATACATGCTCAGCTTCACACTGTTTAATGTGCCTCTTCTGTCTTAATTATTAGTTTACGGCAGTCACTGCAGAATATATAAAATCATTATGAAACATCCTACTAAGGCTTGTCTCTTTGACCTAGTTCCAACATTTTTGGTTAAAGGTGCAACTGATTTGCTGTAAAAGTTGCCATTAAATTGTTTATTATCAGAGGACCTACGGTACCAGCTACTTTTGAAAAATCTATTGTTACCCCTTAAATAAATAATATCTGCCCTGCCTAAGCATGCATGAGCTCAAAAGCTACAGTGCTGTTTCTGGTCTCTGTTTTATTTCAAACCTGACATCCAACCGGCCTATCATAAACATATACAACCTGACTTGGTCACTTCTCATCAAGATGGGAAGTCTCCAAATCTTCGACCATAGAGTCGGTAACATCTCAGCAGGACAAGCCATGAACTCATCACAAAAAGCCGCAAACAGAAACCAACAAGGCGGTTACAGCAACAGACAAGTGTATAGGACAAGCCAGCCTCATTTTATCGACCCACAGTTTGTTGGCTATGAATTCTGCATTTATATTAGGCGAATCAGTTTCTGCAATCCATCATTTGGTATCTGGCATCTGACAGATTACATCTATCAGCATTTAAGATAAGGCTTTTGTGTTTTTACAAATTAATTAGGATTTAGTGTTGATATACAAGTTGGACTGACTTGTTGATAGGTTTTTTTTTTCAAATGCTGCTTTTAAAAAGAAAGATGGGTCCTAAAAAGGGCAGAAGAATGAGAAAGATAGAAGTCCCAACAGACACATGTACAGAGTTTGAGTTGGGGGATACAGCTGCTAACATATAGAGGACAGAGTAGAAAGACTAAAGAGAGAGGGAGGAGTCACAGAAACAGCAGAGGGGGGAGAGGGAGAGGGAGGAAGCCATGAGAAAGGAAACTACACACTCAGCAGAGGAAGGGGTGGCCAAAAAGCATGCAAGAACTGACAGGAGTGACACTGAAATGGACACAGAGGGTGAAGGAGAGGCGGGCACATCTCAATCACAATCCAGGCACAAGAAGGGAACATGACATTTACTTAACACACTCAGATGAGGAGGCTATTGTGAACTTTACCAAGGATCGTGAGGAGCTCTACGACCAGACCAACAAGCACTTTAAGGACAGGGCCAGGAAGGAATGCATGTGGGAGAGACTGGCCAGCAGCCACAAGGTATCTGTTAAAGTGTGCAAGACTTGGTTAGAATCCCATGGAATTCAGGATAAATTTAACTTCGTGAAGACACACATCACATGCAAGGGACTCAGCAAATCTTCAGGCTTCAAGTCCCCAGCCCGTGGAGTCAATGCATCCACTACCTCTTGACCATGCCTTCATGGGCAAGCTCTAGGGGAGTTGCTATTCTGTTTCAAAATAATTTTGATTTTAAGGTCAACACAATCCATAAAGACAAAGATGGAAACTACTTAAATTTAGAAATTGAAATGTACAACCTAAATATCCAGGCCTCAGTGGGTGATTAATAAAGTTTGATCATTAGGCTCTCACCACTGTGTTCATGCATGGGTTTACATGCAGATCAGGATTGCATCCGAGATTTTGTGAAGGCCTCCTAATCTGATCTTATCTGTTAAAATCCCAACCTAGCCTTTGGCCCTCACCCCTGTGTTTTATGGTTAAGGTTGGCTATATTTATGCATTGCTTTTAATGCAGTTTTCCTTTTAATATTTGTGCAGTATGGCCAGCCTTATACTCTCTTTGTTACTTTAATATTTTGAGATCAACTTAAAGTTTACAAAGTTGTAACATGTGATTGTGCTTAACTGTAACAAAAATATTGTGTAATCATATATATATGTATATATATAAGGAACTGTAAATAAGTCATTAACAATATTGTATTTTACACTAAATTAATGCTAGTAGCTTCCAACTTCTCAATGATAGCTGGAGTCGATGATCCCTCCAAAAAATTTTTAAGTTCATATAGATAATGATCTCAATTTATTTATCAACATGCATCACTCATGTTATTTATATTTCTCAAATTACTCATTTTAAATACATCTAATTGCCAAATAAATATGATGCAAATATATATATATATATATATATATATATATATATATATATATATATATATATATATATATATATATATATATATATATATATATAATATATATAATATATAATTTTAACCCTGGTCCTGCCACTCTTTTGTACCAGAGAGAATTGGTCATAGAAATTTCCTGATGACTGCAAAATTATCAGGGATTATTATTACTGTGAGTTATCCTTCTGAGTCATACCTGTCAGGAGAATGTCATGTGGCTAATCTTTCAGTGGGAAAAAAACATGTGTTTGTAAGATTACCCATCTATTTTCAACAGGACTGGTTGTAGATGCCTTCCAAGAAATAAACTGAGTTATACTACCCATGTCCACTGTCACAAGTTTGCATCCTGACTCTTATTATATAGTCGGGGCATAATTTTGTCAGTTATACAACTTATATTTTGAATGGAGAAGGTCTGGAGCAGAATTATGAGAATTTTAGACATCTATCCTATTTTTCAAATATCTTTATGAGTGAGCCTCTAGTTTTTCCCTACTACTTGAATCTGAACTTTTCAGTAGTATATGCTTTATGACTTATCTCATTAGTCACATGACCTATATTTCCTTGGTGGTGCGACTTATCCACTCTTTTCATGATGAGACTAATCTTTCTGTAATCATGGAGCTGAGTGATATTATCCACAGAGACTATAAGTCAGAACGTAGTCTACACTTTGATATTGTCTGTCTTCCAAGATAAATTATGACCTTTGTGTCAGGAGATTGATTGTATGTCTTAAGTCATTAGACAAGTCATATTTCGAAGATCCAAAGCTTCTCGTCTTTTTGTGGGGATTGCTTGTAGCTGGGTCAAAAATTCACTATTGGCAAGGTCTTATAATTGACCATGCAGCAACATTAAGCGCCCTGGAAACAGAAATAAATCCATTTGCTTGTTCCACTGTCACAATTTTATGTCATGGGTCACTCTTATCAAGCACCAAAATATATATTTCCCAGGATCAGTCATTGCAGGATGCAAATTTGGAATTGTTAGGTCCTTTGATTGATCATGAAAGTAGAATGTGAAGGGCCACAGTGATGCATTGGTAACACACTCACCTTCCACCTCTGAGGTATATACAACCCCACAACTTCATTGAAATATTTCTATTAAATGCAACCAATGGTTTATAAGTCTTACATTTTACTTTTTTCTTACCTCTGTCGTGGTGGGCTCAAGTTAAGCTCATGATAACACAAGGGATCCAGATTAACTGATGGGTTGTTACATGTTGAAAGTAACATAAAACCTCAACTTTAAACTTTACATAATATAGTTCAACAAATTCCATTTCTTAAAGTCAAACCAAAGTCCTTTTTTCTTGACTAATCAATTTCAAAAGTTTCAATTGAGGAAATGATTGCTGGTTCAGCTTTGGCATTCTTGTTAGAATAAGTTTCCTACTGTTGCTAAATGCAGGTACTGGTTTTAGACATCAACCTAAGAATGCATGTTTCTTCAGAGAGCCAGGGTTTCTTGGCTTTTTCTTCTTTTTACAGGATTTTCTCCTTTTTGACACCAATCCAATTTTTCTGCAAACCTCAACCTGTCTTTTCTTATTTAAGCTTTCTGTGTTAAATCGTACAATTAAACAAAATTTCGAAACACATGGAGACACAGAACATTGAATAAGATTTACCATAATACAGCCCGCATTAATCGTGTGCAGAACGAAACGTAGGTAATTTACACCTAGTACGACCCATTGTGTATACATAGAAGGAATCGCCGTGACGTCACGCCTCGCTCTCGAAGTAGGTCGGAGGGCAAGAAATGGACCTTCACCTTCACGTTTTTCAACAGAAGTTAATGGCGGCGTAAACAACAACAAATTTTATTTGTAATAGCAGTGAAATATAAGGATTGATATTAAGGTAAGAAGATTGTGGTTGACATAAAGAGTATTCGTAGATCATATCTGATTATAATAAAAGTGTTGTTAATTGTTAATATAGAATTGACACAGTATTTAAGATTGCACAAATTTGATCAGTACTGTATACAGTAGATCCATGTTTCACTGGTTCACAGGGCTATTTTTTGGCACTTTTATGTCAGTTTTTTTTTCTCTATATTTTTTAAATCTCTCAAAATATTGTGTCAAATCTATTTACATGTACATGGTTCTGATGGAGGCACATGTTTTGTTTTTTTTTTGTTTTTTTTTTGTTTTTTTTTTTTTTTAAATAATTTTTTGTGCGTGTGTGTGTGCACTGTATTATACAAAAATATCTGTGCCAAACATTCATGAAGTGGGTCAATTTTTCAAAATTCATATTATGACCAATTCAATGTGTTTCTTGGATTTATAATACTTAAAAGTTCACAAAAAATAATAAATAAAGTAAAAATAATAGATTTATTTTTAATAATTTAAATTGTTAAATTTAACAGACATCAAAAAATCACATTCTGATTTTTTATAATTTAGTATATGTACTGTAAAACTTTTCCAAAAATTTCATGATACAGGAATACAGCAAACTTTTATTTTGGCAGATTTTCTTGAAAAAATGACCCGGCCCACTTCATCAATCGACCCACTTCATGCTAACCCATGTAGTGTTTATAATAGCTGCGACTGGTGTACAGTGTCCCAATAGACAAAAATAACTTCTTTTAAAATCAATTTTACTATTTTATACAAATATTTTACTTCAACACTCAGAGTAAGAACCAAAAATATGCTAAGCTTGAATTTCAAAGCAATGACAAGGGGCTCGGTGGTGTAGCGGTTAGAGTTTTCGCCTCCAACCTCTGTGGCCGCTGGTTCGAATCTGGGGCTGGGTGCTTCATGTTGGAAAGTTGGTACTCCTCAGCCAGTGAATTTCGTCACCCCAGTGAAGTTCTTAACCTGCATTTTATGACAATATTAAACAGTTTTTACTGTCTAGTTATGGCATTTATGTATTCCTTGCCATTGAAAGAAGCTATATTCCATTTATTTAAATGTGAATGTTGCCTTATCCTTGAGCGTTTTTGTTGCAGGTGATGAACTTCACTGGGGTGACGAAATTCACTGCCCCACCAGAAGTTACTTGCCACTGCCCGCTAGTTTACAGTGTGCTAGATGTGTTAGTTCAGATTAAATGAAAAATTTTTATGTAAGGTGCAGTAATTCCCGATTTTGTTATGTGAAGTAATATATGAATTTTGAATGCATGGTAATATTCAAAACATCCAAACCATAATTCTTTAGGTATTTTTGCTACATCTTCAAAATGTGAAATTGGAAAAAATGGAAAGGTTATTGTGTGCAGATTTTAAAATTGATGATCTTTTTACCATATATTTATACATTTCATAAATGTGAAAGGTAGAGCATCTAAAACTTATAGCATTTATAATTTAATTTATAATCTTATAATCAGCCCAGTTAAGAACATTTTTTGAGATATAAGTCAGTGTAAATTTTTTATCCTTTTTAAAAAAAAATAAGTGCAACCTCACACTGAGAGGCCTGGGTTTGATTCCCAGTGATGTGTAAATCAAGACATCATAGCTCAGTGATAGAGCACTCAGTCTGGGTGTTTGCAATTACAAGCAACTTAATTAAGCGGCCCGTCAGGGACGCTTATTTGTTTTCACCGAAGTTCGACTGATCACCGCCGCCGCCGGATTATGGTCTCCTTGAATACCTTCTTAGTCTTTCCAATTTTTCTTTCCTTCTTATCTTTTGGTACTTGGTCTGCATCTCAAAAATGGTTAGGATTTCGGCATTTTGTTGGAATAACTTATTCAGCTACTTTTTGGTAATCTTTCAGATGCCGATGTTTTAGCCCTGTATCTGCGATCTTAAGGTCACCTTAGTAAGTCACAATATGAATGAAGTTATGGTCACCTTACAGTGAAAAAGGAGGTTTCAGTCTCCAGCTATCTTATTGTTCAACTGACGTGAGCTAAACTTTATGCACTTATAAAGGATGAGACAAGGGACATTCTTATTTTATGGTCACATTAAAGTCCAATGTGAATAAAGTTATGGCCACCGTGCAGTGAAATTATCGAGTTTTTAATCTCGAGCTATTGTATTGTTCAGCTGTATCATTTCCCAAGGCTCTTTATTTTATATATTTTTTTTTTTTTTTTGGGGGGGACACATTATTTACTACTTCACTTGTTCCTCTGTACAATAAATTCTTTGGAATAAGGGCCAAAATTCATTGAAGTACTTCACTGGAGGGATTTTGTTTTAAAAATTTTGTAAATTATTTTGTGTTTTTACTGTGGAAGTTGTATTTTGGGGGGGATTCTGAGTCTTTGTATTTTTTTGGTCGGGGACTGCGTTGGGTATTTGACTAGTATGGGTAGTTACATCCCAGATAACACTCCACCGGTGGCTCAACGGCATACGGTCTGCAGATTTTGCCACCGTTGGACAACCTTTGGCCCACCGGTGGCTTTTGGTTGCATAATTAGCAGTTTGCCACTGTTGGGCCAATGGTGGCTTCCCAACCAATCTTCATGTCTGTAGAATTTGCCATCACTGGTTAATGGTTCAAGATGGTAGTGAGAAATAATAAGGGATTTGGGGAAACTTAGTATGACTTCGATTTGACCATGCTGCAGTGACCTTGACCTTTAAAATCTTTTCTGGGCCACATATGTAGTTTTACTTAACTGTGCTATTTCTATTATCGTATTTTTCAATGTAACACTTTATACATACATGCACAAGGTATTTAGTATTAGATAGGCAGGCATTCCCTAGCTCATTAATGTCTTTTTAAAGGTCCATAAAACACCATATTTGCACAGATTCTTTCATTATCCGCCCGCTATTTTGGGAATAGTAATATTAATGCATGTTTTAATGCTTCTCGTAATAAATAATATTTTACAGGGCCAAAGTTCATTAAACTTGGTGGCCGTGAGTGTGAGTGCTCAGTGTTTTAATCTTAGGGGTTGGGGTTCGAAGGCACTTACAGGCACTTCATGAATCATTACTGCCCTAAGGCCTAATGGCCCTCGGGCTGTAATGATTCATGGCGTGCCTATAAAAACCTATAATGCCCTACAAAATCACATTATTGTACTAATAAACTTACTTTGATGTGAACTGTTCGGGATCTAGACAACAAGTGCTGACAGGTGCAGGAATCTGAAGACAGAAATCATGATGGCTGATTGACTCACTGTCTGTTTAAGGCACGGCTCCACTTCCTTGAACCTAAAGGTGCAGTCACACTTGCGCAATCGGTGACAGTCATGATACCATTGACACTTACACTTGAATACATTGTACGGCTTCTTGTATTGTCTTGTATTAATGTTGTGTACATAATCATGATGTAAAAAGTAAGAAAATACAGCTGTATAATTAATATGGTAAGGTCTAAAGTCAATGTAGATTTAACTTTAATAGTATTTATTTTGCTTCCATTTGCATACACCCAGACTGAGTGCTCTATCACTAAGCTATGATGTCTTGATTTACACATCACTGGGAATCAAACCCAGGCCTCTCAGTCTGAGGTTACACTTAATGTTTTTTAATAAGGATAAAAAATTTACACTGACTTTTATATCTCAAAAAATGTTCGTAATTTCTCCAAGCTATGCAGCAAATATGCACAAACTCTAAGTTCTAGTAACACAGAGACAATGTACATGGATTAAATATAATCAACAAAGATGTTGCTCATGAACATTCATATCTGCATATGACTTCTTAAATTACCTCTCAATAGACTTTATAAGAGTAAATTCTAACAGATACTCTTCATCTTTTAAGTAGAAATTAAGTGCCACAAAAAGTCCTTGACTTAAATTTGGAAATCTGCCCCGTTTGGTGTAGTGTGATGAGTACCCCATCTCATCACTGAAGTTAAGCAGCACTGGGCTTGGTTAGTACTTGGATGGGTGACTGTCGGAGTTCTAATCCATGTATCAATGAGTATATAAACTTAATTTTTAAACTGCAATTGACACTCAATGGACTTTGAAAAATGAAAAAAAAACTAGCTTTGAGGTACATGTGTACAGTGTTAATAGTACGCAAAGCTTCTGATATGTGTGCTATGCAAAAAAAATATTTTATTTTTTGACCATCGAGGTGTTTTGAAGTAATCACAACTGAAAAGACTTTAATTCATATCTCATTACTTTTATTAGGTCTTATCAGCTTGGTCGCAGTACAGAAACTGAATACAAATACAGGTCTAAAATGCACCAGTATAGATTAGTTAGACTTGAGGACATTATGTAAAAAAAAAAAAACACTTCCTGGTTGAGTCTTTCTTGTCCACTTCAAAAGTTTACCTTGTGATTACTCAGTAATTTCTGCATGAAGTTTAATGCAATAAACACGAGCATATTCTGTGTAAAAATAGCTTTCCATTGATGTATAATACATATCTGTAAGTTACATATTTACAGAAATATTGGCATTTAAAAATCGGCAGTTGTTTACATTAATTTAAATTTCGCGCTAAATATAGACCACCAATCAAAACAGGAAGTCTTTTTGCCCTCCGGTTTCCACGTTTGTTGTGTTTCCTCGACTTTGTTTACAAACACCGTTTCGTTCTATTCGAAACGAAAATTCGCTACTTCTCGAAGATCGCAGCGCCTCACAGTGACGAGAACGTGAACACACCTCTCAGGACTTCCTGTTGATTTCGCGGTCATTTTGACGAAAATGAAAGGTGAGAATATATTTTATATTGAATCTGTTAACATCCATGTATTCCAGTGGTTTTAATGTATGTAAAATGTACAGTTACTGACATAGACCAACTGCAATACATTTATGCTTGCTGTTAAGCTGTATATTTGTTCCAAAGAAACATGAAATTTCTGCATGTGTGCTACACATGAGGGTTGAGTAAGAATGGGTTAATTTTTTTGTTTAAATCGATTTTGGGGGTTAATTGCATGTACTTGCTCATGTCATTATTATTAATATAATCTATAATGAAATGGTGCCACAGCTGAATTATATTTTGGAGTTGTTATTGTTTTCACACATAATTATATGTAAAGAAACATTGAATAGCAGCAGTTTTTACATTTTTTAGTTAATTACTCCATATTGCTATTTTCTCAGCACCTGATATTTCACACTTAATTTTTCAGCACACTGGGTTTTGTGAAATAGCTCAATTTGAAACTTTGAAAACAATTGAGGAAACAAGTTAAAGTGTAGACCACACAATTATGTGACATTCACCCAAATAATTTAATAAGTGTGTGCTTATTTTTATTACTTTGCTGAGTTTTAACATGGTCTGTTAGGTTTTTTGGTTTTCCATCATCAGCCATGTATGACATAATGTATGGGGATATTCAGAGTGAGATATAATTTTTTATGTACAAAACAGCAGCTCCCTGCCATAGTCAATTTGTGTGAAAAATGCTGATTTTTTAAAAAAAATTTCGAATCTATGTAACCTAACTATGTTCTACTGCTTCAAGTTTGTGATGTGTGAAAGTCCCAGCAGGTAAACTTAATCTTTTGTGCTTTAACATGCTATTTTTTTTTCACAGGAAAAGCATGTGGAAATGATACAAATGAGTCTGTCAGTCTGCCACTCATCCTGAAAATATGAAGGTCACAGAGGAAGTATGTTAATTTAATTTCCAGTTGTTAACCCTAATCGGTATGAATTTATTTTATTATAGTTGTCAACAAATGAGATATTAATTCTGAAGCATGGTAGTACTTTTATTTCTAAGTAATGTGAGTGGTTTAAATACTTTTATAGTAAATCTAAATAATAATCAACTGCAGAGGGGAACGTTGTATTTATGACATGTACATATTTTAGAACTTCACAGTAAATGCTCTCATATACAAATTGATAAGCAATAATTGTGTATGTTATTGACAAGGACTGTGCCATGTGTATTTCAGGAAAAACAGAAACCTCCCTTTTTAGTTTTGGCAGAAGTTCACATTCCGAACCTAGCTAGATCAGAAAGTGAGTAAGATTTATGATATTTGATTGTATGCACCGAATAGCATCCGGTGGATACTATGGATTTGACTTCGTTATGCCTACGCCGCCGCCGCAGTGTGTACACAGATTTCACCGTTACTGCTCTAGCGATAACAATATTATGGGTAGCCTTCTCAAATTTCCAGGATATATTCATAACCATAAAATCTTGCCTGGGAATATTTTTGGCCTCATTTTGAAAAACAAGATGGCCACCACGGGCGTTTCTTTGCAGTCATGAAAATTGCTTATATATCCCTTATTATTGGTCCTAGAGGTTTGGGATGGTAAACCAACCTATAGGAAATCAGGGCCTGGGAGTCTTTTGGTGTGGTCGGATTTGACCTTGGACCCTCCTTCAAGGTCAAACAAGGATTATTATTGGTCATACAGGTTTGGGATGGTAAACCAAACTATAGGAATTCATGAGCTGTGAATCTTTTGATGTGGTCGGATTTGACCTTTGGCCCCTCTTTCAAGGTTAAATGAGGGTAGCCAAAATTAACATTGCTTATATCTCGCTTATATTTGTTCCTAGAAGTTTGCAATGTCACACCAACCTATAGGAATCATGGGCTAAGAATCTTTTCATATGGTCAGATTTCATCTTGGGCTTCTCCAAGGTGAAGCATGTTTTAATGGCTGTGGTGAGTTTTCGTGTGGATACAATTTGCATCGGTTTTCCGATGCGATAGCTCTAATTATAATTGAACTTTTACAGCGCTTAATCTCCACTGAGGAGTAGACTCTAGGGTGCAACAACACAATAACAATATCCAAGTTCAAAATCCAGGGACAGAAAATAGGCCATCACCATGGGGAAGAGCCATAAGAGAAAATTAGCTAATTTTACTAATAGTAATTTTATCAGAGACTTTTGTACTTAACATTAACAAAATAAATGGAAATATTTTTTTAAAGTATACTTTAAATAAGAAATTGTATCTAAGAAGGGATAACAAATTATCAGTAAGTGCATATCATTTTAAGGCACAATGGGGGAGACTTTTCAGTTTTAACCATATGTTAAAAAGTGTTTAGTAGAAAATGAACTCAAATCTTTTTTAGTGGGAATATCTTCACCAATAAGCAAAATGTAAAGGGGAATTTGGTTGTTTTTTTCTTTAATTTTATAGTGTGACCTAATTTTGCTGTTGTCCTGTCTTTCAGAATGAGTGTTCAAAGTGTCCATGGCTACTGATGAAAATGTTTCAACATTTCCCAGAGTTCTGATGAAGAAATTTCTTTAACACATCCGACACCACCAGTAATACTGACAATGAAACAGATATGTTTAAATAACCCCTGAAAAATTTTAACATATGTTAATAACACTGTAATACACATTCATTCACTGTTAATGTGGTTAATACTGATTATCAGGCACAGCAATACATTCTGTAGCTATGATATTATTTGTAATATTCAGCTAAATTGCTTGACACCGGTAAATGTAATTTATGGAAAATGCATCAGCTCTGCCACTTTGCTGCAAAAAGTGTCTTGCATATTCTTAATTGATTGAACATCATTATTGAATTAATTTTACTGATTAAGCTACAAGTTTCAGAAAGTTATCATTTATTCAGTTCACTATGTGACAAAATCTGTTATGCGTTTGCTTTGTAATGACATATTTTTATAATGTGACATGAAAGTACTTCAAATTTCTTGTAATGTATATTGAGTTTCATTTTACAACTTGTATGTTTACAAGTAAGTAACGTTGCTTCAAGTATGAGGCACTTGATAACTTTATAATAGACAGAATTTATAGTGTGACAGTTAGGTGTGTTGCGGTACCTCCCGGTCGGTTACTGGTTAACCGTCTCTTATTTAACAAAACATGATCGAGAACCAAATAGTTTCCATACATTAGTCAGGAATTCTGATAACATGACACACGTGTCCTCAATTCCAATAGGCTAATTGACGAAATATAGGATTTGTTTTGAATTATTGCGTAGGATGGTTGTTGTTTGACAGTAAAAAGCAAAGAAAAGTGGATTCTGATATTTACCGTAAATTTCCAAAATAACGCCCAGCTTCAAATAAACACCTGGTTCAAATTAAAGCCTGGTACCAAGCACACTGTTTACAATTTACAACACTGTTTTTTTGTATTTCAAAGGAACGCCTGGTTCAATTTAACGCCTGGTCTGATGCCATTTGAAAATAATTAACGCCCGGGCCATATAAACAAATCACTTGAGCTATAATTAGAAATGAAAAATACTTTTAAGTTGTAACTATTTCTTTACTTTTAAAAATGGTTGTTTGAAATTAACTAAATAAGCACATGCTTTGAAGATATTTTCAAAGTTATTCACCATGGCTAATTTTACTTCCATTTCTAAAATTCTAGATTCTTTGATTGCACGTATAGCTCTTTCAATGTGTATCCTAGCAGCCGAAATATGTTCACAGTGTTTAATTTGTGCAGGTGTAAATTGTCCAATTGTTTTATTCTTAAATGGTGGTATAATAAGTTTTACTCCTTGTGGCAATTCTTCTTGTATTGTAAAGCCACGGTCTACCATAACTTTATCCCCACATTCAAGTGAATGAAGCAATTTATCACTTTCTGATGTTATTTTTTTGTCACTTGCTCTACCCCCCCACATGTCAGAAATGTATGTAATTGCACCAGTGGGACTCATACCTACAAGGAATTTAACTGTGGAATGATGCTTGTAAAATGAATGTAACTGCTTATGGTTGGTTAAGGTCGCTGGTGTTTGAGAAAATAACTCTGTGCAGTCTAACACTATTCTGGTTGATGGAAAACGGTCAAAACATGGTGCTATGTTATTTGAAGTAATTTCAGCAGATGGCATGCAGCATATTTTTTCCAACTCAAGTGCAATGACTATTACCCATTTGTTAAAAATTGATGAATTTGTTCTTTCAGAAATACCAAACAATCTAGAACAATGTTTTGAAGGTAATCCCAGACGAAGTCGGACAAGCGTTGCGAAAAATTCTTCCGATTTACTTTATCTTCTCTTTGGGCCAGGTTTTTCCAAAAATCGTGATGCATTGTGTTCATGTCCGGCTGTTGCAACATACTGCATATTGCTTGTTTTATCTGCGAAATAATCTAACAAAGCATCAAAAACAAGGAATGATGGTAAACCTGTGTAATATTGAAACATTTTGTCATTTTCCTTTATGAGATCGAGACACAGAACTTGACCTTTACTGAGCATTGCTTCATAAACTGTAACAGCTTCTTTGGCTTTTGCATAGTCTTTCATAAAATCCATGAATTCAGGATAAGATTCTTTGAAGTGATCTATTTCCTCTGCCAATGGTCCAGATCTCTTAACAATATATTACCTCAGCGACAGATGCACTGTAACTCCTTTCTCTGTGGGGTCATGGGACAGTCATCTTCTTGTGTGTAAATAAATCAGGAGCAATGTGATTCCAACCTCTTTTTCTGCAAAATACATTTAGTTATTTCGACTTTGTTAGTTATGTTAATTTGTTATTTTTACATGTTCATTCTCTTTTACTTTTGTATACAGGGTTGATTTACATAATATACACACTGTAATTTTACTTTACGTTCACCGCAAAATAGTAGATCAGTTTACATATTTCTGACATTTTTTCAGTAAAGTTATTGTATGATGTCTATGACAATAAAAAAACATTTGTTATTCCATGCTTTTCTTGTCTATGTATAAATGGCTTTCTTAAGAGGACACATATATGTACGACATTGCTAAATTGTGGTCAGAATAAAATCATTAACTAGAGGATCGCTCGCAAAAAAAAAAGATAATGTTTTTGCATAGCAAAAACAAAGCGTCCCGAAAAGGATATAAAGGTGAGTGCTAAAGTATTAAGAAAATGCTTCGTTTCTAGCCTTATACTGTTGTGGCAACCAAAGTCAGCGCAGTCTGCTCTATCTAGCACGGTTTTCAAGATATAAGCATTTTTGTGTTTTGCAAAAAATAAAAAAATTTAAAATGTCCGCTATATTTGGCGAGACAAAAATATTTTGAAAATTGGCATGGCTACTCTGCAGAGATACCCAGCAGGTCCAAAATTTTGTTGAGTTCACTCCATATAGCACGGTTTTCGAGATATAAGCATTTTTGTGTTTTGCAAAAACTTTGAAAATTCAAAATGGCCACCATTTTTGGGGAGACAAAAATTTTTGTCAAGACCACTGCCGTGGTATGTATCTCCCGCCGAGCATTAAAGCAGAAGAAATAGCTTTTCCGAGATATTCACAATTTTTCATTTTCGTGTGTGAAAGGTCTTCCAAAAGTAGGTGAATGAGTTATTTGAGAAAAATTGGCTATCTGCAATACTATTAAGAGATAATTCACATTTACTCATTTTGAGTAGGTGAATAATTATCTATGGGTCTGAAACTTCACCAAGTGAAAGCTCTCCCAAAAGTAGGTGAAGTTATTTGAGAAAAATTGGCTATCTGCAATACTTTTAGAGATAATTCGCATTTACTCATTTTGAGTAGGTGAGTAATTAGCTATGGGTCTGAAACTTCACCATGTGAAAGCTCTCCCACAAGTAGATGAATGAGTATTTGAGAAAAATTGGGTATCCGCAATACTTTTACAGATAATTAGCATTTACTCATTTTGAGTAGGTGAATAAATAGCTATGGGTCTGAAACTTCACAGAGTGAAAGCTCTCCCAAAAGTAGGTGAATGAGTTATTTGAGAAAAATTGGCTATCTACAATACTTTTAGAGATAATTCACATTTACTCATTTTGAGTAGGTGAATAATTAGCTATGGGTCTGAAACTTCACCAAGTGAAAGCTCTGCCAAAAGTAGGTGAATGAGTTATTTGAGAAAAATTGGCTATCTGCAATACTTTTAGAGATAATTCGCATTTACTCATTTTGAGTAGGTGAGTAATTTGCTATGGGTCTGAAACTTCACCAAGTGAAAGCTCTCCCAAAAGTAGGTGAATGAGTTATTTGAGAAAAATTGGCTATCTGCAATACTTTTAGAGATAATTCGCATTTACTCATTTTGAGTAGGTGAGTAATTAGCTATGGGTCTGAAACTTCACCAAGTGAAAGCTCTCCCAAAAGTAGGTAAATGAGTTATTTGAGAAAAATTGGCTATCTGCAATACTTTTAGAGATAATTCGCATTTACTCATTTTGAGTAGGTGAGTAATTAGCTATGGGTCTGAAACTTCACCAAGTGAAAGCTCTCCCAAAAGTAGGTGAATGAGTTATTTGAGAAAAATTGGCTATCTGCAATACTTTTAGAGATAATTCGCATTTACTCATTTTCAGTAGGTGAGTAATTAGCTACGGGTCTGAAACTTCACCAAGTGAAAGCTCTGCCAAAAGTAGGTGAATGAGTTATTTGAGAAAAATTGGCTATCTGCAATACTTTTAGAGATAATTCGCATTTACTCATTTTGAGTAGGTGAGTAATTAGCTATGGGTCTGAAACTTCACAGAGTGAAAGCTCTCCCAAAAGTAGGTGAATGAGTTATTTGAGAAAAATTGGCTATCTGCAATACTTTTAGAGATAATTCGCATTTACTCATTTTGAGTAGGTGAGTAATTAGCTATGGGTCTGAAACTTCACCATGTGAAAGCTCTCCCAAAAGTAGGTGAATGAGTTATTTGAGAAAAACTGGCTATCTGCAATACTTTTAGAGATAATTCGCATTTACTCATTTTGAGTAAGTGAGTAATTAGCTATGGGTCTGAAACTTCAAGTGAAAGCTCTCCCAAAAGTAGGTGAATGAGTTATTTGAGAAAAATTGGCTATCTGCAATACTTTTAGAGATAATTCACATTTACTCATTTTCAGTAGGTGAGTAATTAGCTATGGGTCTGAAACTTCACCAAGTGAAAGCTCTGCCAAAAGTAGGTGAATGAGTTATTTGAGAAAAATTGGCTATCTGCAATACTTGTAGAGATAATTCACATTTACTCATTTTGAGTAGGTGAGTAATTAGCTATGGGTCTGAAACTTCACAGAGTGAAAGCTCTCCCAAAAGTAGGTGAATGAGTTATTTGAGAAAAATTGGCTATCTGCAATACTTTTAGAGATAATTCGCATTTACTCATTTTGAGTAAGTGAGTAATTAGCTATGGGTCTGAAACTTCACCAAGTGAAAGCTCTCCCAAAAGTAGGTGAATGAGTTATTTGAGAAAAATTGGCTATCTGCAATACTTTTAGAGATAATTCGCATTTACTCATTTTGAGTAAGTGAGTAATTAGCTATGGGTCTGAAACTTCACCAAGTGAAAGCTCTCCCAAAAGTAGGTGAATGAGTTATTTGAGAAAAATTGGCTATCTGCAATACTTTTAGAGATAATTCGCATTTACTCATTTTGAGTAGGTGAGTAATTAGCTATGGGTCTGAAACTTCACCATGTGAAAGCTCTCCCAAAAGTAGGTGAATGAGTTATTTGAGAAAAATTGGCTATCTGCAATACTTTTAGAGATAATTCGCATTTACTCATTTTGAGTAGGTGAGTAATTGGCTATGGGTCTGAAACTTCACCATGTGAAAGCTCTTCCAAAAGTAGGTGAATGAGTTATTTGAGAAAAATTGGCCATCTGCAATACTTTTAGAGGTAATTCGCATTTACTCTTTTTGAGTAGGTGAGCAATTAGCTATGGGTCTGAAACTTCACCAAGTGAAAGCTCTTTGGGATAGCTGCTCTGCAGAGATGCCCTGAAGATAAAAAATTTCGTCGAAATCGCTCTATGTAGCACGGTTTTCGAAATATTAGCATTTTTGTGTTTTGCAATTTTTGCGCAAAAATTCGAAAATTCAAAATGGCCGCCATTTTTGGCAAGACAAAATTTTTTTGAAAATTGGCATGGCTACTCTCCAGAGATACCCAGTGGGTCAAAAATTTCGTCGAAATCGCTCTATCTAGCACGGTTTTCGAGATATAAGTATTTTGGTGTTTTGCAATTTTGCGAAAAATTCGAAAATTCAAAATGGCCGCCATTTTTTGCGAGAAATTTTTTGTTTGAAAATTGGCATGGCTACTCTGCAGAGATACCCTGTGGGTCAAAAATTTCGTCGAAATCGCTCTATCTAGCAGGGTTTTTGAGATATAAGCATTTTTATGTTTTGCAATTTTTGCGAAAAATTCGAAAATTCAAAATGGCCGCCATTTTTGGCGAGACAAATTTTTTTGAAAATTGGCATGGCTACTCTGCAAATATACCCTGCGGGTCAAAAATTTCGTCGAAATCGCTCTATCTAGCAGGGTTTTCGAGATATAAGCATTTTTATGTTTTGCAATTTTTGCGAAAAATTCGAAAATTCAAAATGGCCGCCATTTTTGGCGAGACAAAATTTTTTTCAAAATTGGGATAACTACTCTGCAGAGATACCCTGCGGGTCAAAAATTTCGTCGAAATTGCTCTATCTAGCACGGTTTTCGAGATATAAGCATTTTTGTGTTTTGCAATTTTTGCGAAAATTTCGAAAATTCAAAATGGCCGCCAGTTTTGGCGAGACAAAAATTTTTTGAAAATTGGGAAAAGTACTCCGCAGAGATATCCTGCGGGTCAAAAATTTTGTCGAAATTGCTCTATCTAGCACGGTTTTTGAGATATAAGCATTTTTGTGTTTTGCAATTTTTGCGAAAATTTCGAAAATTCAAAATGGCCGCCATTTTGGGCGAGACAAAAATTTTTTGAAAATTGGGAAAACTACTCCGCAGAGATACCCTGCGGGTCAAAAATTTCGTCGAAATCGCTCTATCTAGCACGGTTTTCGAGATATAAGCATTTTTGTGTTTTCCTTATTTGGAAAATTCGTAATGATTAATTAATCATTAATTACTCGGCCATTTCTTGACCAATCAATGCCAAAATCTAATGATTTCCAGATTTTAATAGAATGAATGTATTTGCCAAGTTTCAGGTGAATTGATAAAATTCCTTTCAAGTTATCATCCGGACAAGCTTCCCCATCGAAAAAAGACATTTTTGGTCATGTGACCTCTCTGATTGGTTGAAATGTCACTGCAGCATATTCAAAAAAATTCCCCAAGGCTACTGCCTAAACCTGCCAAATTTGAAAAGAATCCGCCTAACGGTTACAGAGTTATAAGGAAAACAAAATGCGGAGCCGGCGGAGCCGGCGGAGCCGGCGGAGCCGCCGGAGCCGGCGGAGCCGGCGGAGCTGGAAGCTCTCCCATACACAAACAAGCGTCCCTTGCGGGACGCTTAATAAATCAAGTTTTATCAACTTTTGTAGCACAAATCTACTTTTAAAATTTACACTTGAGTGTCTATCTCAATAGCTAAGTGAGTAATAGCTACTTTTTGGACTTTTCACTAACCTCCATCATGAGTGAAATCACTTGTAACTTGAAAACTATTGCATTTAGATAATTTTGTGCAGGTATATTATTCACCTACTTTTGTGTCAGCCTAACATATTAAAATTTCAGACCTCTAGCTCGTCGCATAGCTGAGTAATAGCTACTTTTGTCTTTGCCGGTGGATACATTCTTTACATGTTTTTATTTGTCTTAGACATTGTTCTCTCTGCTTAAACCTTAATTGGGACATTCAAGGGAGATTGTAGGTGTACAAGGTCATTGTGTGACCTTGATTCTGCCTTTGACCTTGCCGTAGTGACCTTGACCTTTAAAATGTTGTTGCAGCTTTGGGTCTGCATTCATTGATTGTATTATCACTTCTGTATACATGGTAATATTCGAAACATTCAAACCATAATTCGGCCATGCCAGATGTAGATAAAGAGTGTACTGATCCACCACTTCTATATCTCATGGTGTTTAAAATATTTCCCTGGGCTGTGGGGTACGGGCATCTTTGATGTTATTTTTAAATTATTTACATTCTTTGTGTTTGCAAACACCCAGACTGAGTGCTCTGTCACTGAGCTATGATGTCTTGATTTACACATCACTGGGAATCAAACCCAGGCCTCTCAGTCTGAGGTGGCACTTAATTTATTTTAATTAAGAACAGATAAAAAATTTTAATATCACTTTATTATCTCAGAAACTGCTTTAAATTTTTTCCAAGCTATGCAACAAATGCACACAAACTGCAGATTCTAGTACAATGCAGACAACTGGGAAAGTATACAAATGTAGAGTCTCAAAAAATCAAATGTTGACAGGTCTGACTTCGTCAACAAAATAATATAAATAATATAAATAGTATGCACTAGTAATCCTGTTACTTAATAAACAAGACCACTGCCACGGTGTATATCTCCCACCTCTAGTGGCTTTCTACCCGTAAATGCCCGCCTTATATTTCTTTGCTAGAGGTCAAGGACAAATGCTTCTATTTATCGACAAAATGGGCATTCACTGGTGTTTCCGGTTTGCGCTAAAAACGGCTGATAGTAGAGTTGAATTATTTAAATGTACAGAGTGTCTTCGGAACCGACAAGGAAGGGTCACAATTCTTTTAATTTCAGAATGGTCACGTTCAAATTATAACATATTTGATGTGCGGCTGTTGAATTAAAGCATGCTGTCAAATAAAATTGATACATAAAAATATTGATAATTACAATATATGAATGTTATGAAGCCACAGTGTAAAATATACGTATTTTACCGAAACTCCTGACCATTGCCAATGACAACCATATCTTATTGGGTTTCATTTCAAAATTCATATGTATTACACAGTGGCTATTCTGCCGACAATCGTTGGTAAAATAGAGCATGGCTTATTTTACTGACGGTCTGCAAAATAATATTCAGGCTACTTTACTAACTACATATATTATTTAAAATAGAGTTGATCAATTTTTCATTACTCAAAATTATGTTTTGCATTATCCTTTTTTTAAAGTGAAGATAATGTATTTTAGTAATTAAGTTTTATTTTCTTCTTATAGGCAAATGGTTCCTTGATTGGTGCAAATCAAATGACAGGGTTGTCATATTTTCTTTGATTTTGTGCAAATGTTAAAGGTGAAATGGGAAAGTATCAGCAATAACACTATGTCATACACAAAATAAAAACTAAATACTCAGTCAAACCCTAAATACACTGCAGATAGAAGCTCACCTGGCAAATCAAAAGGACTTAACATCATTATCATATCTACCTTTTCATGTCTTAACAAGCTATACAGGTCTGTTCTGGAATATGTTCTATATACTGTTCACTCAATGCACGAGTTACAGTCACATATTTACAGAATATAACACTTCTTTCTGGGCAATATTGTGATTTATGAAGCCCGAGGGCAAGTAATATTGCCCGAGGGCCGATAGGCCCAAGGGCAATATCACTTGCCCAAGGGCTTCATAAATACAATATTGCCCAGAAAGAAGTGCTATATTCTGTTTATTATACCAAAAGTATTTATTTTTTCATCTTTCAATATTTATATATCAGTAAATTGTATACAAGGGTCTGTTTTTACAGAGATTAGGCGCTATAAAGGTACAGGAGAAGAAAGGAAAATGTTTGTGAAAATACTCTTTGAATATAGATTATATAATACGCCAAATAAGAAACACAAGTTTGAGAAAATATCTTTCAATACATTGTGATGTCACAAGCCAATTCCATTCACGTCATACACTACCTAGCTTTTCTACAGAGAGACTAAAGAAAATCAATATACAACTCCCCCTCCCAGCTTGTTGTTCTCAAATGGTGAATAACATCATTATGTGATGTAACAATGACGTATCAAGTAAACACTAACTACGTAGTTTGTTTACATTTTTCAATGAAAGGGGCATCTGTGTGATATTTTTTGTTCAAAACGGGCAATATCACGTCATATTGCCCGCAAATACTGCAATCTGATTGGCGGAAACTCACTTGAGGTATAATAAAGCTTATTATTATTAGATAGGCAGGCCTTCCCTAGGTCATTGAAGTTTTTTTAAAGGTCCATAAAACACCATATTTGCACAGATTCTTTCATTATCCGCCCGCTATTTTGGGAATAATAATATTAATGCATGGTTTAATGTTTCTCGTAAGTTTGTTTACAATAGGTTTGCTCCCACTTGAAATTTTCAAAATGCCATATTTACCTTATTATTTGATGGATTTTGATCAAATAAAAAAGAGTATAAACAGTATAAAAGCATCTTTACAATAGAATGAGTACAAATGGTATGAGTTAAAGTTAAATGAGAAATCGTTAACAAAGTGAATGCTTTGAATGAGTGCATTACCGATGACGGAATAAATAACATTTTACAGAATCACAGTTCATGAAACTTGGTGGCCGTGAGTGTATAGTGCTTAATATTTTAGAGTACTCAATGTTTTAATCGTGGGGGTTGGGGTTCGAATCCCAGCTGGACAGTTTAATTTTTTTTTTTTTCATTTAGTTTTTTAAAAGCAATCTTTTAAAAAGGGTTTTAACATTAAAAATACACTATCTACTGAAGAGTTGAAGTATTAAAGTTAAAAATTATTTTGAGCATGTTTAATTGAATCAAAATATATGGTTTTCTTTGAAGTACAACACTTTTGCAAGAAAATGTTAGAAATAATACTTAATATTTTGAGAATTTAGCTGAATAATAATGACATACAGATCTAATAATAATAGTAATAATGTGATTTTGCACGGGCATTATAGGTTTTTACAGGCACTTCATGAATCATTACTGCCCTCGGGCCTAACAGCCTTTGGGCTGTAATGATTCATGGCGTGCCCGTAAAAACCTATAATGCCCTACAAAATCACATTATTGTACTATAAATACAGTCAATAAATAGCCTGAACCTAATTTTGATGACCGTCGGTAAAATAAGCCATACACTATTTTACTATTCAATATATTTGCTTCAGCATGGGCGTTCACTGGTACTGTAGAATGCCCCTAACCAGGAAGTAATTGAGGTGGGTGATAATTGCAGCTTTTAATTTTTACTTGTCCAATTCATTCCTTTATTATGTGAAATAACGTATTTATACATAAGCATATATGCAGATATATTTACCTTCCTTTTTGCTTCTGTTTCTTTGAGTAATCCCAACCATTTGACTTTGGAAGACTCATTTCTAGATCGCATGTCACAGTAAACAATGTAAACAAACGGAAGTCCTGACAGGTAGGTTACAAATCTCGCCACTGTGAGGCGCTACGATCTTCGCGAATTCAGGAATAGTTTCTAGGAAAACTTTGGTTTTGTTAAGAAATAGCTGTAGTCACTAGTAAACATGTTTGATGTTGCTTTGTCCAATGCTGGAGCCCAGATTACATTTTCTACATCCAGTGATGCAAATTTCCCACCGGAAAACATGATTGATGGGTATTTCCTGTGGATTTGATATTATTATTTTTCAATCTCATATTATCGCTCACTTGTTGAACTTGCGACGAATAGTGGCACTCTACCAGTAAATGCCCATGGTGAAGTTAATATATTGAATTTAAATTCGATTGACAGCTTTATAATTTATTCATCTACCACCAGATTGTCAAACGATATGCACTATTATCTGAGATACATTTTGTTACATTTATTTCAAAACTTTATATTTTAGCAAGAACATATACTGTACGCATCGGAACCGATGTCTAATTATTAACTTATATGTCAGGTCCCGGATGTTGAATGAGGACATTATGCATCAGTCAATCAATTTGATTGGTCAAAAATGTATGACCAGACGGGAACGTCTCACATAGTGGTGGTGGACCAATTCACGCCCACCCCTAAATTTATCCAAAACAATCACAGTTAAACAATAAATTACAAATGTATGTGATCAATTTGATGATTATCTATGATGTGGTAAACATCTTCTCTGTGAAAAATTATAAATCTTCAAGAAAATTAAGGGTGGGCGTGAATTGGTACCCATGCAGGCGTGAACTGGTCCACCACCACTAAATATTCATGAGCAAATAAATCCAAAGTACCACTCACGTTTTATGGACAACTCGGCCCATTTTAAAGTTGGCCTGTTTCAAAGTCGGCCCCTACAAAGTGAATATGAGAACAACTCATTAATATTCATATTTATGTATAAAATATGAATTCACAGTATTATGTGTCGATTTTCTAACAATATGTTATAGAAATGCTGCCTGGAGATCAAGTATGTTACATGGAAACGTGTACTTAGCTGAAGAATTAACATTTCAAGTTTGTGGAGTCATTTATATTGATGTATACACAAAAATATGAGGTCACAGAATTCCGTAGGGTTTCCTTACAACATTTTATTAATAAAAGTGTTGCTTAAAAGTCAAATAATTTACGTGAAACTTTGTTTAACCCAACTACCTTAATAAGGCTTATAGTTTGTATGGGCCGAGTTTGCAGGGGGCCGACTTTGAAATGGGCCGAGATGACCAGATTCCCCACAAGCTATGCATACACAAATCCCCAAATTGATTTCATCTTCAAGCGGTATTCCTATTTATAAGATATTGTTAGAAAAGACCACAGAAATCTGTCAGTCATATTTTCTTGTTAATCAAATTTTTTAAACTTAGAACTAGTGCAGTAACGATGCGACTCGACTTGGTCATAGTCGTTCCTGAGTGTTAAAATTACGACGTGTCAGTTCATGCATTATAAAGATCGATTTTTCATCAAAACTTTTATAATACACCAAAATATTACTTACCTAATAAAATCTTATGATATTTAGCATTTTTAAAGAAAACAATCACATTTTTAAGTTGTCACAGCTTTCAAATGGAAACAACAATGGCTGCTTCCCTCAATTTTTTAACCGCAAATATAAATTCTCACGAGATTCAATACTTTATCGGATAGGGCCAGAGATCAAACTACAAAAATTTGTTGTTGTTTTTTTGAAACCGGCTAATTAATAAAATATATTTCTTCTGAAGTCCTTGACCAACACTATGCGACTTTCGTTGGTTCACCATCGTCTGTTAGTTCCGACGTGTCGACTCTTGTGTTTTTGATGACTTACACCACTATTAGGAACTCACGGCCATAGTATTAACTCATTAATATTCATGAGAAGATATGAGAAAATATTGTAAGAAAGACTCACGGAAATCTGTGACAGTGAGATTGTTAGGATATGCTATATTCTTTCATGACCCGACACATAATAAAGCAAATATACATCGGGGACCTGACATGCATTGTAGAGCTGGAAGGGATATTCGCATTTTTCGTTCTCCGGTCAGCATTTTCCGGATTCGACTTTCATCATAAGCAAACAAATATTCGGTATGGATTAGTGAGTGGAATTGCTTCAATTTTTATTGGTCGATTATTCGTCCATTTTTCCGACTGATGATCGACCCATAATCGACTTTTTAACTCCACTGTCATGAAACACTTTCCGGGATAAAGTATAGTTTAATCCGGTAAGAATAACGGTGTTTCCGACATATAGCAGCTACCAAAAGCACCCACTTCCGGTAAATATGGCGGTAGTTGTAAACAAACCCAAAATTCGTGAGAAATCTGTTAATTTATTGAAGGAAAGTTCTGGAAACTGCCCAAAATATAAAAAAATATGTGGATATTGAGACACATAAAGAAGGATGAGATTTAATCGATAAGTTATCAGTGACCGAATGCAATTGTACCATGACACCGGCGATTGATCGAACGTTGGTCTAATCATCCACCCACTAGTATGGATATAGAAAAAAGGCTTGGTATATGTTAATATTGCAATTAACACTCATTTTGTCTAATGTTTTACTAAATAATAGAGCAAAAAGTGAACTTACTTGTTTTTCTTTAAGTTGTTGACTGAAAACCTAAATGTCCGTGATTTTACCTAAATTTTGGAACACACTAAAACTATAAATCGAATTTCCGGAAAATATCGGAAATGCGTAACGAATATTCGACCCCAATTTTGATCTCCTCTTTCAGCTCTAATGCATTGCCAATAATATATGTCTGGCACCCGATGCCTAATCACTTCATATATTTTAACATTTTATCTCTATTATCGGCCGTTTTTACCACACAACGGAGATACCAGTGAACGCCCATTTTGTAGATATATAGAAGCATTTGTCCTTGACCTCTAACAAAGAAACAGAAGGCGGGCATTCACTGGTAGAAAGCCACTATTAATATAGGAATATAGCACTCAAAAACAGCCTCAATGCTTTGACCACACCAACCAGTCTAAAATTCTGCGAGATAGAGTGATTTTGATGAAATTTTTGACCCACAGGGTATCTGCAGAGTCTACTGGGTACTTTTCTCAAAAATCGCTTTCCCGCCACTTTTGGCGGCCATCTTGAATTTCCGCGTAAAACACAAAAAACACATTTATCTTGGAAACGGTGCAAGATAGAGCGATTTCGACAAAATTTTTGATCCGCAGGGTAACTGCAGAGTGCACTGCTGACTTTTCACATAAATTACTTTTGGCGGACATCTTGAATTTCTGCGTAAAACGCAAAAATACTTATCTCGAAAACGGTGCGAGATAGATCGATTTCAACACAAATTTCGACCCACAGGGTATATGCAGAGTCTACTGGCGGGTTTCCCGAAAACCGCTTTCCTGCCATTTTTGGCAGCCATCTTGAATGTCATGCAAAGAATGCAGTAGCATTGGTCAGAACTCAGAAATCTTTAGGCTTCGTCAGCTGACTTTCCTTGATACCAAACCCAACAATCTGTCCACAGCACCCATGGATCTTACGGTAGTGACCAAAGAGGTCAATCTAATGGCTATACACAAGGATATAAGAACTTACTAGTACCTGGACGACTGGTTGGTCAGAGCCAGATCCCACCAAACCTGTCTCTAGCATACACAAACTCTAGTAGTTCTGTGTCAGGAACTAGGTTGTATGGTAAATGGAAGAATCAGAATGCTTTTTGAAGCATTTGACCTTCAAGACTGTCTTCCACTTAGCTTTGGGTTCAGCCAAACACAGGAGTGAGATCCATGTGTGGCTTGGTAAGAACATCAGACACGAACTAGACTGGTTCAAGGTGTCTCTTAACACCTCACCCAGCTTTCTTTCCAAGAACCAGCAGGCCAAAGAGGGTCCAGATAGTGTGGCCCCAGTGGTTTTTCCAGCTCTGGCCCCAAATCGGGATGAACCACTCAAGTTTGAGTTAACACCTTCACACAATTTTATCTGAAGGATGTAGCCTGGGCCGATTCAGAGTTCTTCCACCTGGGTCTAGTGATGGCTGCTCAGCATATACACCATTAGCCTGGATTTTTAGGGTATATACACCAAAAAAAAAATAATAATAATTAGTCAGTTAGTACTTCCTTCTAGGATGACCTCGACAGGGACTGAACTCATACCTCTCTTCCCCTACCTCAGAGCAGGTCTGTAAAAAAGAAGGTGGGGGGGGGGGGGGGGGGGCAGTAACATTGGTATACTGCCGGCAACCTGGACACCTGCAACTGACTTATAGGACCTACTGGAGTCCTGTTTAACGCCACCATTGTCTTAAATTTTGAGTTCACTTACAGTCTCTAGTTACTGACCCGCCTACCAAGCAGTAGTTGTCTCAGAAACCATATGGTGTAGGAAGTTGATACTTGGTAGGGACATTGGTTAGGAGGTGTAAGTGTACAGCGTCATGGTGTGACCTTGATTTGACCTTTGACCTCGCCGTAGTGACCTTGAGTTAAAAAATCTATATCTCGGAAACTGTAAAGTGTAGGAAGTGACCTTGATTTGACCTTTGACCATGCCATAGTGACCTTGACTTGTAAAATATTGTCCAGGGTATATCTCGGAAACAGTAAGGAGTAGAAAGTTGATACTTGGTAAGGACATTGGTTGGAGGTTGGACTTGTGCAGCATCATGGTGTGACCTTGATTTGACCTTGCTTTAGTGACCTTGACCAATAAAATCTTGTCCGGGCTATATCTTGGAAACCGTAAGGTGTAGGAAGTTGATACTTGGTAGGGACATTGGTTGGGGGTTGTAGGTGTACAACGTCATGATGTAACCTTGATTTGACCTTGCCATAAGGACCTTGACCTATTAAATCTTGTCTGGGCTATATCTCGGAAGCAGGAAGGTGTAGGAAGTTGATACTTGGTAGGTACATTTGTTGGGGGTAGTAGGTGTGCAACGTCATGGTGTAATCTTGATTTAACCTTTGACCTTGTCAAAGTGACCTTGACCTATAAAAGCTTGTCCGGGCTATATCTCAGACACCGTAAGGCGTAGGAAGTTGATACGTGGTAGGAACATTAGTTTCAGCTTTCTCTTATGACGAAGATATATGAATTGCTGCAACTGATTATCACATATACTTTTACACAATTGTGCTATTTTCATTGACATCTATTTTCCTATTGATAAATTTTACAGCGTCTTAATTTTTAGTTTACTGACTAATGCTGTAATCTTTCTGTTGAATTGTCTTGTTTTAATACTTACTTACATACATTTTCTCTCTCTTAGACATTATTTTCTCTCTTAAACATTATTTGGAGTCCAAATTTTGGACCTTTATATAACTGACACTGTTCTGAAAGTATCTAGATCTTTGTACTGTTTAACACTTATATATCTCATGGTGTTGAAAACTATTTCCCCAGGCTGTGGGGTACAGGCATCTCTGATGCTATTTTTATACCATGACAAGCAGCTGTTTTGGGGGTCAGTTTTACCTTACTTCCTGACATCTATTTTTAAGCCCTTTGTTTAATAATGTCTAAATGTGTGTTGTACATGTAGCTTACCAGTTGTTAACTCGTCAATAACTTTATTTGTTATCAATAATTGGTAGGGAGACTGAAACATTTTGGGCAACCACAGGACTTTATCCTCAGACGTTTATAGTGACATTCCAGTCATTGATGAATATCAACACCATCAAAATTACCTGCAATAATGGTAATACAAATATACTTCTCATAATCTAGTAATGAAAGAAGTTACATTTTTATTGCGACCATGTTTTATGTTATTGAACCAAAAATAAGAAGAATACTTTACATATAGAGAATAATAATAATATGCCTGATAATATGCCAAAAATAAAGTAGTAAAATGTGGTAAATAAACAATATATGACAATCTTTTAGTGACTGTAAAATGTGAATTGACAATAATGAAAGATATCACTAGTTGTAGGTATATACAGTATTACAGTGACACAATGTGTAATGTACTATTTGGCCACTTCATTAGTATTGTGCTAGTATCAGTGACGTGACAAAAGTACACTGTAAGTATTAACTTGTGATTGTGAAGTAGAAATATAGTCACCTAGATATAATTTAAAATATTTATGAAGCTTATTTTATCAGCAATGTGACGTAGTTGACATCGCAGTACTACCCAGTGTTTTTAATCATTGCCTGCTTCACTGTATTACAGTTAGAGGAATCACAATTGACAGATGTGTTCAGAATGAACCAACTGACTTTGAATTTCTGGTGGAAAAAGGTAGGTTGCTCTTCGCAGATTGTAAGAAAAATTTATAGTTTTACTGTTAATTGCCATTTTACTATTTCTTGAAAGTCAAAGAATTTGGCTGTATTAAATAAATCTTGGACTTTTTATCCCACAGCCCTTAAAGGCTCTCAGGTTATTTTTTTCACCCATGGTGTCCGGATGGGCAGGCAGCGGGAAAAAGTTTGCCTGGTTTGTATCTCGGAAACCTTAAGGTGTAAGGGAGTTGATACTTGGTTGGGGATTTTATGTGTGCAGCGTTATGGTGTGACCTTGATTTAACCTTTGCCCTTGCCATTATAGTGACCTTGACCTTTAAAATCTTCTCCAGGGTATATCTTGGCAACCGTAAGGTGTAGGAAGTTGATATTTGGTAGGGACATTGATTGGGAGTTGTAGGTGTGCAGTGTCATGGTGTGACCTTGATTTGACCTTTGACCCAGCCGTAGTGACCTTGTCCTATAAAATCTTGTCCAGGCTATATCTCGGAGACCCTAAGGTGTAGGAAATTGATACTTGGTAAGGATATTGGTTAGCAGGCCTGGGGGGGGGGGGGGGGGGGGTGACCTTACGAATACTTTATATTTCCATGAATACGAATATGAATACGAATACATCAGTTTCAAAAGTATCCGAATACTTTTTGAAAAGTATTCGAATACATTTATGAATACATTTATGAATACATTTTAACTAAACCCCAATTCATACAATCATTTTTAATTGATATTAATAATTTTACCTTTCTGAATAAAATATACAAACATGAAAGCACAATTCACCAAATGATGGTTCAGATTTACATCATATTTGACAACAATTCATTTATGCTCCAAGATCTGAATATTCAATCTGATAAACATGAGCTACTCAAAAGAATTGCATTTATGAGATGTAAGAGAAGAAGTTATAATCCTAACTATTTTGTTCCAACAGGACACTGTCATTATTATGTTTTCAACATTTACTGACTAAAAGTATTTGTTAAATATGGCTTGTTAGTTTTCCTAGGCACATAATGATAGACAGCCAAATTTCAGGTTTATATCTAAAACTTGTCAGTACAGGGTGCAAAAAGTCAACCAAAGTGAAAATATTAAATCTATTCATAAAAGTATTCATGACTACGAATACTTCTGAAATGTATTGGAATATAAATACTTTGCATTTTTCACAAAAGTATTCGAATATGAATACTTTTTAAAAGGTATTTGAATACTTATGAATACGAATACATTTTGCCCAGGTCTGTTGGTTAGGGGGTTTAGGTGGTCAACGTCATAGAGTGACCTTGATTTGACCTTGCCGTAGTGACCTTGACCTACAAAATCTTCTCCGGGCTATATCTCGGAAACCGTAAGGTGTAGGAAGTTGTTACATAGTAGGGACATTGGCAAGTGGGTGTAGGTGTGCAACGTCATGGTGTGACCTTGATTTGACCTTTGACCTTGCCATAGTTACCTTGACCTATAAAATCGTGTCTAGGCTATATCTTGGAAACCGTAATGTGTAGCAAGTTGATACTTGGTAGGGACATTGGTTAGGGGTTGTAGATGTGCAATGTCATGGTGTGACCTTGATTTGACCTTGTCATCGTGACCACAAGTTTTAAAATCTTGTCTGGCTATTTCTTGGATTACATAAGGTGTAGAAGGTTGAGACTTGATAGGGACATTGGTTAGGGGTTGTAGGTGTGCATCATGGTGACCTTTAATTGTGTTCAGCTACCATATTTGAGACATCTGTCGCTTGTGACAAAGATACATGGATTGCTGCAACTGATTATTATATGCACTTTACATAATTGTGCTATTTCCATTGACAGTTATTCTCCAATTAATAAATTTTACAGCTTCATAATTTTTAGTTTACTGATTAATGCCGTCATCTTGCTAATGAACTGTCTTGTTTTAATACTTCATCTTTACATACATTTTCTTTCTCTTAGACATTATTTTCTCTACCTAAATATTATTTGGACCTTTATATGTCTCATGGATTTGAAAGCTATTTCCCCAGACTGTGGGGTACGGGCATTTCTGATGCTATTTTCAGTAGTATCCATTCAGTGCAATAAATCAGGATTCACATGTGGGTAAGATGCTTTTCACACCGAACATATAGTCATTTGCAGGCAAAAGAACTTTTTCAAAATGTTTTAAAAGCCTCTCACAAGCTCTCACACCTGAGGGTTACAGCCTACAGGGGGGCTGTATTCACTTTACATGGCGGTTTGTTTTTATCCACACACAAGGTACATTTACAGAGCAACAAGGACAAGGTCACGAAGGAAAATTTAAATATGTGTTCACATGACAATGCAGAACTGTCTAAATGCGCCATTGGTCAGTTATCAACAACAAAAAAAAAATAATTATATTTTTACTTAACTATAACTTCCAGACAGCAGTGTTAATTTCAGTGTAAAAGGCCATTTGAGGATGTTGTATACAATTCTACTTAAAAAGATCAACTAAAAAGGATTCTACTGATGGGGGGTGGGGTGAGGGGTGTGTGTGTCAGGATCACATATCTAGGCATCTCTTTTTGGCTATGTTTCAGAATTAGAGAATGCATCTGGGTTACAAACAGAAGAGTTCACAGTCAGCAACAAGACGGCACAACATCTTCAGTTCACCATCCACTCTGCATATGACCACTTTGTATCTGTACATCAGATCAGTGTAAATGGAACTGCAGTCCATGGCTCTTAGAGAGTTCTCACATGCCTTCTGCAAATAACTCAATGATACTATAAGTCTACAACTATTATTTATCTGAATCTTTATTATTTATTTAGTTTGTAAATAAGCAAAGTTAAGTCACTTATTAAAATTATTGGAAATTAACAAATATATACTGATTGTATTGTACATTTATTTCAAACTTAGGTTAGTACCTGTATCTCTTGTACATTAATGAAAATTTAAAATTGTCTGATCAGATTTTTGTAACATTTAATCTCTGTACTGACACATTCTAATACAGATAAAAGTAAATCGCCATTTCAAAATCATATTAAGATTGGACAGTCTTAGGATGTTGATCATTTGGGATGGCTGGTAGTCAAGGAGACAGTGAACAGCAAAAAATCCTGTATAATCTAAGAGCAAGAAAGAAGAAAGTATCATTACTTTAATGTGTAGTTCATTAGATACACCACATGTTTGTGTCAGTAAATCTGGAGAATTATATCAAGAACATTTTTTTTTTCTTTTGAATCTTCAGTTTCATAGTATTTAAATTTATTTTCTGTTAAACACAAATATTATCACAATTTACGCTGGCTTTTACAGTTACTCAAACTATTGAAGCTAAACAACTATAAGTGTATAGTTGTGTTTGATATTGTTCACCATCTTACAGCCCTTCCCAAAGCAGGATTGTGTTGAATTGGATCAAGAAAAACATTTATTTTTATCATGTCGTGAAAAATACTTGTATTTGTATGTACAATAATGTTGTAAGTATTAAAAATTTGGTAAGCAGCTTGGCCATTTGTTTAATAGTTGGTTCTTTAGTTCAGTGCCAGAAAACTTGTGTAAGTGAAGACAATGATTCAGGGAGTATCTATTTGACAAGAACTGATCTGAATCCAGATATCTGTGTCTTAGTTGTATCCAACTGGAAGTGCCTTAGTACCATCAAGAAAACACAGTGGATGATATATAAACAAATTTATCAAAAATTAAAATGTTAAATACAATGGTTTTCAGTGCAGAATCTTTACCAACTACTGGCCACTAGTTTTCTCTGTCCCCTTAACCTACTGTTTTGATCTGACTTTTACAGTGTGTAGAACTTAAATCATACAATTGAGACAGTAATCATTTACTGTAATAATATGTAGAATGCTGTGCTACTTGTTTTCTGTCCAGCCATATTTCAAAATATCAAGCTAAACTAAAATTCTGTAATGTCACAGATATTGTATTCTTACTATTCTAGGCTATATGAAAGCCAACAAAAATAAACTGAAAATGTGTGGCAATATATATTACACTTTAGAGAATAGACACTTATTGTTTTACAATTACAACACAGTGTGCTGAGCTCACATGTTTTATACAGACAATATTTTGCCACAGAATTTATGAAAATTCTGTGCAAACAAAGAAAAATATAATATTTTTTTGACAGAATAAATGGTGAAAATAATTATATGAAAATAAAATGGAAAAAGCTAAAACTTTTACAAACGGTATAAAATATGTCTAGTACTATATGTATAAATAAAAAAAAACTTCATGTCAAACTGAGTGATACTTAAATCTTCAACTTGAGTAGTTTATAGAGCTAAAGAATTCCTCCATACTTGTTAACTTTGTCAGAATCCCTGATGTCAGGTTCAGATTATTGTTGACACAGCCAAGCCATGTTTCATTTTTTAGTCTTAGTGATGTATTCTGTGTCATCAGTTTCTCTGATAATTTCTCCAACCTTTGAATTTCCTTCTCCTTTTCAGCCATATCAAATAGCAACTGTTTTTGTCTTTTGGCTATTTTTATTAGTGTTTTTAATTGGCGTTTTTGATCAACAGTGTTATCTTTGTTAAGAATAAATGATAAAACTTGTCTTTTGATCAACCATTTCTTCACCTACAAATACAGAAATATAGTGTAACACAAGATAATAAAGTTCTTTTGTTTGGTAAAATGACTACTGATTACCATTCTAATAACATCTCCCATCAAGTTAAATGACAGTTATTGGTTTTGGAACTGCCCAACACAAACACCAGACATCGTAGTCAGATAAATTAAAGAAGATCTTATTCTATATTCATAAAAAAACATTGTCTGTAAACCTATAAATTGTTACTTCTGAATTCTGCCTCTTAAACTCTTTTGTTTTGTTTGTAAATCTGGGACCTTGATATATGAGCATTTAATTAACCATTTAAGGAAACACAAGCTTTGGTGTGTCCTGTTCAATTTTAAGATGATTCAAGAAATCAAGTCCTGTACATCTACTTACCAAATGCAGAAATATTACGAGTAAGCACAATGTAGTTAGACCCAGGTGGAAATAATCCAGGGTGTCCATTTGATTCATCTTATTTATGATTGACTTGTTTGACAAACTCAATGATTTCATTGTACAGTGGATACCAGATATCAATTTTGACGCTCCGTGAAAGACATCTGTATGATTTTCCCCAGCTATTGCAGAAGGTTCCATTGTTTGGTTCACACTGTAATTTGAGAAGTCCATTGCTTTGCCTAAATCTGGTAACCAAAAATAATGCACTGTCTGCTGTATATTAATTGCACGAAATTCTTCAAGCAGAAGCTGAACACAGTGTTTAATTGGAAAAATATTACAAGCCACTATATTGTAGACTTCTTGTAGCCACACAGTTACTTGTCTTCCCCATCTTTGTAAGGTTAGTTTCAGTTGTACGACAACACCTCTCAACATGCTACAAAATGTATCTCCACTATGGGTGGACTCCCTCCAATTAGACTTTGGTGGTGTAGTAATCCCCTGGATATTTCTCGGGCATGTCAAATTTCTCTTCAACGAGCATGATTTTAAAATGATCAACTGCAAAAGAAAGCAGCAAACATATTTACAACCAAGTGAACAATTTGTAAATGTGGTGGTGCATGGAAATATTTATGGGGAGCAAGTTCTCAAAAATTTCATTGGTTTGAGGGGATTCTAAGAACTGCTATCCTATCAGCTATCAGATTTTAAGTTCTATCACAACATGTGTACATCTACATATGCGCGAATTAAAAAAAGGCGTGCTTCTTGTTAGACTTGGTGATTCACCAAGTCCTTTTGTCTTTTGTGAAATATATGGGTACTGTATGACTTTTGAAGAAACGGCCAGCCCTGACAAAAGCCCTGACAAAAGGCTCTGTTTTGAGACTATCCCCTTACTCCTGAATGCTTGTGGTATAATGAACTCCTGTAAGTTTCCAATTTAAATGCAGAATTCCCCTGACGGAAGTAGAAAGATGGTAATTACTAATTAGTATTTAAATAAGAAAATTGGAAAGAAATGATGTAAATGAGTTGATTTAATAATTTTTTATTTATTTATTTTTATTTAGTTTTATTCTGACAAGTCTACAAAGTGGAGGTAAAATTGGAAAGTGTATGTATATGTATTATATTACTAATTAGTAGACAGCTAGGTCGACAAAATAATGCATTCATTAGTTAATACTGAAGAGCCAACAACTTCATCAAAGAAAAAGGCAATTCAAGGTTGACAGGTCGACAATATGAAAAAAATATGTGTAGTAGGTATTGGTGAAGAGGTTGACAAAGTCCACAATTTGATAGAAAGTCGACAGGTCGACAAAATGATCAAATAAATGGGCTATGCAACATATACATTCTGTCGACCTCTATAAAAGTTTTTCTTTTTTGTTTTGTGGTCCCCATGCAGATTCAAAATGATAAAGTTTAATGAATTCATGATTCAATAAGTATGAATATATTCATATTTTTGAAGCTTAATTAGCATATTTTTACTTCTGTCAGGGGGATTCTGCAGTTCAGCCACTTTAACTATTCAGGTTACTGGTGGATACAAATACAAAGACTTGGAGCAAGTCTAGCTTCTTCTATATATGTATTGGAATTTTAGATTTTGCAAACACACTTGGAAGGGTTGCAGAATTTACCTCCCGGAAGTAGAAAGTAGTTTTTACCCCACAGCCCTTAAGGGCTGTCAGGGTATTGTTTTCACCCATGGTGTCCGGATGGGCGGGTGTGTGGGCGGGCGGCGGGAAATAGTTTGTCCGGGCTGTATCTCAGAAACCGTAAGGTGTAGGAAGTTGATACTTGGTAGGGACATTGGTTAGGGGGTGTAGGTATGCAACATCATGTTCTGACCTTGATTTGACCTTGCTGTAGTGACCTTGACCTATAAAATGTTGTCCGGGCTATATCTCGGAAACTGTAAGGTGTGGGAAGTTGATATTTGGTAGGGACATTGGTTAGGGGGTGTAGGTGTGCAACGTCATGGTGTGACCTTGATTTGACCATTGATGTTGCCGTAGTGACCTTGACCTATAAAATGTTGTCCAGGCTATATCTCGGAAACTGTAAGGTGTAGGAAGTTGATATTTGGTAGAGACATTGGTTAGGGGGTGTAGGTGTGCAGCATCATGGTGTGACCTTGATTTGACCTTTGACCTTGCCATAGTGACCTTGACCTATAAAATCTTGTCCGGGCTATATCTCGGAAACCGTAAGGTGTAGGAAGTCGATACTTGGTAGGGACATTGGTTAGGGGCTATAGGTGTATATTATCATGGTGTGACCTTAATTTGACCTTTTACCTTGTCGTAGTGACCTTGATCTTTAAAATCTTCTTGGACCTTTGGGTCTGTCTTTTGATGCAGATTAAGCAAAAGTCATATTAGAATTTATTAAGAATTTTACTTTCATAACTTCCCATTGTAAGAGATAGAATTTCATCAAGTGAGCCACAGATTTTGCTCCAACACCACAATAAGCATTCATTAAATGTATTACCACTTCTGTATACATGGTAATATTCAAACCATCTAAACCATAATTTGGCCATGCAGATGTTGATAAAGAGTGTTGAATTTTAGTTTACTGATTAATGCTGTCATCTTGTTATTGAATTATCTTGTTTTAATACTTCATCTTTATATGCATTATCTTTCTTTTAAACATTATTTCTCCATTTAAACATTGTTTGGACCTTTATATAACTGACAGTGCTCTGAAAGTATCCTGAAGTTTGTACTGGTACAGTACTTCTATATCTCATGGTGTTGGAAATATTTCCCTAGGCTGTGGGGTACGGGCATCTCTGATGCTATTTTTTCTAGAATGTGATAGATTTATGCCCGTAATGACGTTGGGCTACAAGTTACTTTTAAAGGTGTTTAAACATTAAGAATTTTACAGATGAAGGAAATACAATTCTGTAAACCATGTTGGACAATCTCGCCAATACGTACGAAATACATTTTGGTTAACTCGCAAAACCTCTACACTTCATTCAAAACGAATGTTCACAAACCTTTCCATTTCCTTCAATGGAGACATTGTACTGAAACAATATCAGCAAGCAGATAAATAGGATGCTGGATAAATAGTTAACAGAAGTCATATTGTGCACCCGTTGACACATTCAACAACATTAAAGTGAAAACTCGTTTCCATGTACATCTACATTCAACGAGTCATGGATGTGTGACGTCAATCAAACGTCATGATAAGCCCTTTTTTTGTGTGACGTCATTACAAAAGTGTTTCACTGCGTTAATTGCGGTGATATTTGAGAAAAGCAAGGGACTACCTCCTAGTTTTAACAAGGGAAGTTTGGTAGCTCACATATTGATAGCCCACCTCCTAGTTTTAACAAGGGAAGTTTGGTAGCTCACATATATTGATAGCCCACTGAATATTTAACAGTCCTAATAATTGTGGTCAACATGAATATGTATTTGTCAGTGTCACAAGGCATAAAATGGCTTAATTATTCAGTCACAAATTATACATCTGCTTTAGCCAACCACGGAAATTTACTCAAAAAATGATTATTTCATATATTAAGTTTGCAGAGAAGAAGTTAGAATTTTTGATTTGGTACGCCCTGATTTTTCAGAAAGTTGTCATTATTTGCAATATTGGTTATAGGGGATGGGGTATTGTATGTCTCATTAATAATTGTACTGACAAAATGGTACACCCGGGATATATAAATTACGCCACTAATTTTAACTTTTAGGACAGACTGAAGCAAGGGCAATTCATTTCAGTAAGTTTATGAACTTGGTGCACATAAAAACTTTAAAGGGATATATCTTACGATCACATTTTCAGTCAATATACCTATCAGAGCACCCTGCAAATTCAGCCAGGTCAATACACGGAAAATTCACAAGATAAATATCACTGACTTCTGAGAGGACATCCTGAATTCTGATCTAATCAAACATCCTCGCACGACAATTAGATTAATTTGTCACCAGTATTTCAATACCCTGTGCAACATTCTAGACAAGCATGCTCCAACCAAAAGGAAAGTGGCACCATTGCACAGTGACTACAAGGTTTTGTGAATTCAGACATCCTCTCATCAAAGCGTCTTAAGCGGAAGTATGAGCGAGTATGGCGCAGTGACAATTCTGCAATGAACCGGAGTAGATATCGAGCTGATGTCAATCACTATAATTTTCTACTGGAACAGTCAAGACGCAGGCACTATTCTACAGTTACAAAAGTGGAAGGCACTGTGGAACACTTTCAAAAAAATCTTATATAAGTCCTCAACCATCATCTTACCTGATCACATTAGTCCTACTGATTTAGCCAACACCTTTTTTTCAGTGACAAAATTATGAAAATCAGAGTTGCACTACAGTCATCAGTGCCTGTTTCCCTTACAAGACCGAGAAGCAACAACAGCGCCCTATCCCCCTTTGAGCCTGTATTTGAGGGCGACATCCTTAAAATCCTAAATTCTTCCCCCACCAAATCATGTGATCTGGACCTGATACCAACTTCATTAGTTAAAGAGTATGCGGACATTCTAGTCACTCCAGTTACCAATATTGCCAATTACTCGCTCAAAGAAGGGAGCTTCCCAAACTGCTTCAAAACCACATATGTCACACCCCCTTCTCAAGAAACCTAACCTAGACAGAAATCTCAAAAACTACAAACTGGTGTCCAACCATAGTTTAATATCCACACTGGTCGAAAAAGTAGTGCCTAAAAAGTTAAATAGTTACATTGATAGTGAGGGGTTCTCAAATGTTAACCAATCCGCCTACAGGAGATTGCATTCCACTGGAACAGCACTCCTGAAAATCCAAAATGATATTGCTGCTTCAATGGACTCTGGTAAGGCTGTTGCGCTCACATTGCTGGACCTCTCAGCAGCCTTTGACACTGTTGATCATAATATTCTTTTCAATTGCCTCAAGGAGTGGTTTGGGGTTGATGGCACTGTGTTGAGGTGGATCAAATCCTATCTTTTAAACCACAAACAGAAGGTAAAAATAGGTAATAGCTTTTCAGATGCCTTTTCACTCCCCTATGGAGTACCCCAGGACTCTGTCATGGGTCCCCTCCTTTTTACCCTTTACCCCCTCAGTAATATCATTTCCAGTTTCAATGTCACCCACCATCTATATGCAAATAACAGCCAAATATATCTAGTCCTTGAACATAGGAACTTTGATTCCAGTTTTGCTGAGTGTCTTACCTGTTTCCAAAATGGATCGATGGTGTGAAATTGAAACTCAATCCAGAGAAAACAGAATTCATTATCATTGGTGATTGACAAGCCAGAGAGTCCCTCATCGAAAAATTTCCAGCCCAACTTCTTGGAAATTCTATCTCCCCTACCAGTACAGTCAAGAACCTACCCTAGGTGTTACTTTTGACTCTGGAAACACCTTTTTCAGCCACATAACCAACTTTTGTCGTGCCTATTACTATCACCTCAAGGACCTAAGACGCATCCGCACATTCCTTAGTGTGGAGACTGCAGCGTTGCTTGCAAACTCAATGATCAGCAGTCTACTTGACTACTGTAACTCCCTGCCCTATGGCGTAAGTAAATATAATGTGGATAAACTCAAAAACATTCAAAATGCCCTTTGCAGAATTGTTTTTAGGCTTGATAGAACTTGCCATGTTACTCCCTTTCTTCAAAAACTACACTGGCTCCCTATTACATACCGCATCTTGTTTAAATATAATCTAATTACTTTCAAGACCATCAAATTATCCCAACCCACAAAACCAGCAGCCTAACTCATGGAAATCGGCTATCTCTTTCCTCAGTGTGTCCTAGAAAGGCCATTGGTAGGCGAGGCTTTGCAATGGCTTCCCCCACTGAATGGAACAGACTCCCACAATCAGTCCGATCACAGCACACAATAACAGGTTTTCAAAGCCAGCTCAAAACCTATTTGTTCAGACTAGCATATCCTCCACCACAGTACTTCTCCCAGGTGGGTGCTAATTTGGATCTCAACCTGATACATCCCTGGACTTGCCCTTTTCATCTCGAGCGTATTAGAGGATGTTGTATCAATTTTGCGCTATATAAATGTTTCTAGTCTATATTTACATATTCACTGACAAGTATAATGTGGTCACGGATTTTGTGTATAGTAGGGTTAGAAATACATCAATCTTTAAAAAGGGTCAAATATTTCAGTTTGTGGGCACAGATACCTGTATTCCTCCAAATATATTGATAATCATTATTCATTCCCGTTTTCTAATATGGAACGTCTGTCTAGCAGTACCCATGGAGATTATATAAATATGCTTAATTTTTCTATACAATTTCTGTGGGCAGTACCATACATGAAAATTTATTTTTAAAAATATATCAATAATTATGACCCTTTGCAGAACATGACACATTTGTCTCTTCTCCAGTTAGTCCGATCTGAATAGCATTATACCCCAATTCCATATTGTTGATCAGTCATAAGGTCCACACAAGTCTAAACTTGGGATGCTGTTAATGGCCCAATTGAATCCATACAGTTGTATAAACACGTTTCAATTTTGCTTCTCGACCTTATCCTTATTGCTCCGTAAATGGACCTTGTATGTGTGTAATACACGAATCAGGGAAAAAATGCCTCCTAGAAAAATGCCTCCTAGAAAAAATGCCTCCTGGAAAATGCCTCCTAGAAAGAATGCCTCCTGAATATTTTGTGACTAGGAAAAAATGCCTCCTAAGAAAAAAAATTATTTCAACTTGTAAACATGTTATATACGAAAACAATAACATGTAATATAAAAAACATGTATTTCAAATATATACAGTCAAAACCACAACCTACAATATCACAAAGTTCAAATTTCTAAATTTCTTCTTGAAAGGGTATTCCTTCAACTATACTCAGGACCAGTTTCAAAGCAGGATTTATGGCTGTGATGTTTGTTGATGAAATAGTTGTGGCATTTGTGGCTTAGAATATGCATTCTCATCAAATTACAATATAGGTTATCCCCTCTGTATGGAGTTGATTGCAGTGTGTTGACCCAGCAGATATGTCGAGCCTTCCAAATAGCCTGTTAACCCTACAAATTGACCAAATCAATATAAAGCCTCGCGTTGTGTTCAGATTTGTATTAGGTTATTAGCAAACCGTTACTAACATTAACTCCTGTTGTTAAAGGGACAAATTTGTGGTGTATTAAGAATTTCACAGCAAATTCAACAATGAATATTTATTTTAAAATATATCAAATTCAACAGATAATTTACAAAATAAGACAAAATATCACCAATAAACCTTCTATATATAGCAATAGTATTTACTCGAATTAATCAGCTAGAATACAAATTAGCTTTCAATCAGTGCACAACTAACCAATTGTCTAATATTTGGTTCAATAAAAATACCATTTATCTGTAGTATTTAGCCTACAATCATCTAATACTAAACCCTTATTGCTGCTATGTGTAGTAAATGTCTTACCATATTTGGTTGTTCTACTACTGAGCAGTTCTACTACTGAGCTGGTTCATTCAACTGATTGGTTCAACTTTTGGTCCTTCTGGAACCATTTAAATCCAATCCAATTGAATTGCTCCTTACATTCAACCCCTCCTTACGTCACCGTTTCTAAGTGCCTAAAGTACTATATGACGGTGCAACACCGTAATGATGTCAGTCCACATTTGTGATGTATACTAGCGATCGCCATTGTAACCATCTATACACTGTGATAAATATACATAAATATAAGGCACTCTGTCGCTCCCTAGTGATGGATATTTGAACTAAAAGGTTTGACAATAAGCTTATTTTATTTTACTGGTAAAAATACTAGATTTAATAACACTGTATATATTTTATTTTCCAAAACGTTTGCGGTGGGCGATAATGCACCGTATTTACACTAGCGATGGCGGAGACACTTCTACAACGATCTCGCGGATTAAATACCGAGTTTGCGCATGCGCAGACGTAACACACAAGTGAGGTCATCTCACTACCCCCCTATTTTTTAAAAGGTTATGCCCTCATAACATGTTTAAAATATGTACGTGACTAGATTTGAAGTTTATTTGCTAACTGCTAAAACACTGGTATATGTATATTTCAATGTAACTTAAATACACATTAGAAACATGTTTAATACTGTGCAGTTTATGCCATACAAAATACAAAATTTACCATACAACATCTGCAATAACATTAACAGTATCTAACCAGAACACTCAATCGCATAACGGTAAGATATATGTTCAACACTCTGAGGATAACAACCTCATACAACACATAAATGATGTTGGTAGTCCAACCAGAATACTCAATTGCATAACGGTTGAAGTAGCAACAGCATTAAAGTTTTAATAACCAAAGAGTAGTATATATTGAGTCAATATCGAGTCGAGTTTCCCATCAATCATGTCACTTTTTGACAGCTGTGCAGCTGCTTGGGGCAGAGGGTAGACGGATGGCTAGGTAGGGTAGGGGTCGGTACTATCTCTATACAGGTTATTGGGCTCTATACAGGTTCTTTGAGACTGGTTCTATGGGGATCTTTATTGTTTGATAGTTTATAGCTATTACTCAGCTGAATCATCATCATCCACACAGCTGTTGCTGTTTAATGGGCAAGCTCTTTGTCTGATTTTAATGGGTTTGGCTTTTGTCTACTAGCCATGGGCTTTGTCTGCTAGCCAAGCTTTTCAATGGGGCTTTGTCTGCTACCCATACTAGATCAATATTACTTCTGAAAAAAATGAATCATCACACCAGCTGTGGGTTTTTAATGGGACTTTAATGGGGCTTTGTCTGCTAGCCAAGTTTTTTAATGGGGCTTTGTCTTCTAGCCTACTGCATTATATGACTACTGAAAAATGAATCATTACGCACAGCTGTGTTGTTTAATGGGGCTTTGTCTGCTGATGGGGCTTTGTCTCCTAACCCAAGCCTGTTTTAATGGGGGAGGCTCTTTGTCTGCTTAATGGGACTTGTTTTAATGGGGGTAGAACTGTTTTAATGGGATCTTTCTCTGCTACAAATGGTTAATGGGGGGCTTTGTATACTACCCTACTAGAACAATATTACTTGTGAAAAAATGAATCACCAAAGCTATATTTGATTTGTCACACAATGTATGCTAGTTACATCAGAGGTCTGTTGAAAATCCCATTCCCAATTAAAATTAACGGGAAATTTCGAACCTCAGAGTAAGCACACGAACGCAATATCTTGCCTCATATACAGTCGCAGTTCAATCTCGTACTTTCATACATACTTTTGATTAGGGTTAGGGCTTTGGGGTTAACTCGACTCATATACAGTCGCATTTCAATCTCGTACTTGCATACACACTTTTGATTAGGGTTAGGGCTTTGGGTTAACTAATAATCACTGAGTCCTGGGTTTTCTTTGGAAAACTGCTGAATACTAGAATTTTATCAGTCTATATAAACGCTAAAAATCAGGTTATAAACTCAATAGGTTTTCCTACTATCAAGCTAACAGCATCTTCTAGCAACATGTTTTCTAATACTGCATCCAACATAAATGATAGGGATAGTGAGATAGTTCATCCAGCAAGTAAACCAGTGGAAGACCAGACTGATGCTAGGACATCTTATCTACAGTCTGCCTCTACTCAATCTGCAGCCTCGGTTGGAGGCTTTTCATTGAATTCTTCAGCTAGATATAACTCCAATCCAAGAATTCAACCACCCTGTGGTAACTCTGCTGGGTTACATTTATGTCATAAACCCACACCCTATGTGGGAAGATGGATATTTAAGGTTCCTGATTATTCTGGATATGATGAGAGATATGCTACATTTAGAACATGGCCGAAGTCTCACCCCATTCGCCCAGATGCCCTAACTCGTGCTGGTTTCCTCTATACAGGGGAGGGGGACAAGGTTACCTGCCCCTGGTGTAAAATATCTCTTATTGAATGGGAGACATATGATGTACCAATGGACGAACATAAGAGGCATGCACCCACCTGTGAATTTGTGAAAATGGTAATGCCCAAAAATAGTTTTTTCTCTCCTACCTCCTGAAGTTAAAGAGACATTAAAATTATTGAATGAATTGAATAGTTACGAGATGCTACCTTACACAGATGGAAGAAAGACACCTGTGAATTTTAGAAGAATACTCTACCTAAGACAGATGGAAGACAGTCAGCTGTGAATTTTACAAAAATACTCTACCTAAGACAGATGGAAGACAGACACCTGTGACTTTAGAACAGTACTCTACCAATGATAAATGTTCATTATGTTCTAAAATCCAAGTAGATGAAAACTTATTTATAAATTCTAGTTAGACACAGATGTAAAGGACGGGCAGATGTCTGTCTGATATACTAACCTTTTTGTCACTTTAACTTTACAATTATTAGGTAATAAACTTGTCTGTTTTATCTGCATTTAATTATCAATAAAATCTGTTTTTAATTACTATTGTAGTTTCTGTGTTCCCCTTAATGATCAGTTATACTAGTCTGTTTTAAGTCTCCTCACACAAAACCTTTGCTGAGTAAGTAATTTTTCCTACACAAAGCTTTTGCTGACTAAGTAATCCTATATGCTGAATCTTGATATATTCTCCCCCTCACCTCAAAGTCTATAAAAAGCCACCCTCTCGCTCTAACCCTTACACATCATCTGAAGCTGTAATCTAGGAATTAAAAAATAGGACGAAATCATTCACTGAATATGGCAGAGGCTCAAGTTTTAGGGAAACCTGCTCTGAAGAAGAATAAGAAAGATCTATCTCTACAGATTAAAAATAAGAAGAAAGATCATCTTATAGAACCTCAAAGCCATGGGGCGATGTCCGCAATGAACTATTCAGAGGCATCTCTATCTATCACCTATAGAAGAACCTTTCATCTAGGCTCCAAGAAGTATGTGGTGTTTCATGGTGAAACTGGTCAAGTGCAGACTATTCATTTAAAGGAATGGGATGGTCAGAATGTCACCAACCCAGGAATCAAGATCAATATCTCAAAATTGGTTGTATTAGTTCATTTTTCTGAACTAATTAACCATGCACTGCAGGCTATTCTTAAAGGAGACAAAGGAATAGAGAAGAAAGTACATATAGGTGGCTCCTACTATGTAGCCTGTAATAGTCCCTATAAATCTGTAGGTATCAGGAAATGGAAGACCAATGCCAAGGGAGACTTGTTTCCCACCACTGAAGGGCTGTCCTGCAAACCCAAAGAATGGGAAGAATTTTTGAAAGTATGTAACCAGATGTATAGTGAACGTATGGAAATATATACATATGTTCCATGTTTAATTCAACCTGATCAACCTAACCATGCAAAATTGACATGTGAGGAATGTTCGCATTTAGATGAATCAGCCAAAGGGGAGGTAGACGTGGAAATACCCCTTTAATTATTCAGGGACAAATTGACATTAAATCACTTTTTTTATTTTTAATTATCAGATAATGGCAACAGCTTTCAACCCAAAATTTCACTATAAAACCCCGCATCAAACCCATTCTGGGCCCCAGAATTTTACTGAATCAAAATAGGCTGTTCAATCAATCTCAAAATGGATAACTTTGTTCAAATTGGGAGAAGAATTGATCTCTTTCGACCCAATCATCTGATTTCCAATATGATAACCATTTGTGAACTACTGATGCTGATTGACAATGGACACTACCAGCAGGCGATGGTTTGTTACATCCTGCTCAACGACATTCTACCGGCCTTTATTGTGTAAGTACCAAATATTTATTTAATTTAATTTTTTACATAAAATTTTAGAGAGGACTTATTCCAATGTAACGAGGTGGAGCTGTGAGGCTATTGTAGAACTAGCTTTGTATAGACCCCCTCTTAGGCGTAACACCATTCATTGAAGTAAGAATTTTAATGAAATGTTAATAAATGTCAATAAATTATCTTCTCTCATGACAGCTCTAATAAAAAACCAACTGGGGGAAATTTAGGGTCTAGTTAGATAAATCTCCTAAATTTGATGTATTTCCTTATTCGCTAAACTATCTCAATTAATTTGTATTTTTTATCCTATTGAAGCTTTTTTGGTAAAACATGTGTAATTTGTCAGTGAGAGATAGTATTCGAAAAGGGTTTCTCTATCCTCAATATGCAAATTGTCAATGTTAATTTTAACTGAGAATGGAGATTTTCAACAGTATTCCTCTGATATACTTGCTCTCACAGCATCCACAGAGATTGAGAAGGCATAAGCTCATTAATATGTATGTCAAGGTGCTTACCTTCGGGTTCGAAATTTCCCGTTAATTTTAATTGGGAATGGAGATTTTCAACAGTATTCCTCGTTCTTGAGTATAGTTGCTCCACAACATCCAGAGAGGTTGAGAAGACTTAAGCTCATTAATATGTATGTCAGGGTGCTTACCTTCGGGTTCGAAATTTCCTGTTAATTTTAATTGGGAATGGAGATTTTCAACAGAGAATCATAGCTCTGCAATACTGCAGTATTCTGACAAACAATCGGAGGCATTTCCCTAGGGTGAGGACTGTTGATAATCTCCAATCACAATAAGCAATAACGTGAAATTCGAAATCCCAGGTATGCACAGGAACAAAATTTCCTTTTCTCAACCCAATTTTGTATTGACTAATCTCTGCTATTTAGTCAAATAACTAAAATTTCTCTAATTTTTATATTTTTCAGGCGGAAATATCCAGATTTCGTTCAATTTGTGACCCAATTCCTAGAAAAAGCTGAATGTGCTATCTGTAAAGACGCCTTAGATCAGGCAGACATCATACTGACCAACCCATGTGGACACTTGCTCTGTGTGGAGTGTTCTTGTCAGTTATCAAGGATGTGGCAGGATGGGGCTGAGCCTGAACTGAGGTGTCCCATATGTAGGACCATACTTTTAGAACACAAATTTACCAAAGCCTATTCCATCAGGAGCTCTAAAATGAGCAGTACATCACTATTTACATGGGTGCCCACATCCATGTATATGAACACCAATTACGAACAACTGCTCATTGAGGCTCTAACAAATAGAGACCTCGAAATGGCCTTTGGTTGCGCCTTTTTTTTAGGCAAAAAACCAGATGAAGTGGAGACAATGATAGCCCCTGATTGGACCACCTATTATGAACAGCGTGTTACCCACTTAACATGTGCATGTTGCAAAATAGATTTACCATTGACAAGAGCTTTTATGAGCTCCTGTTATCATTTTTACTGTACCTCATGCGCAGCATTGATTTCAGGAAATTTAACCCATAGGGCGAGTCGCTGTTTAGAGTGTAACACTCAATGGCATCCTGACCCTAGTGGTTGCAGCATTTTGCGTCCCACAGGCAACTAGGGTTTAACACTAGTCAAAACTTTTTAAATTTTTTTTTTTCTAAATTTTTATCAATCACAGAGACACCTAGGGTTAACAGTGAAAAAATTTAAAAAAAAAAAAAATTCGCTCTGAAGTATGGACTCCACTCTCAGGCCCCCCTCCCTAATCTCCTACCACATCTGGAAAAATTGACAATTACTCTTCATACAGAGCATCAGCATTCCTCTAGACAGACTAGGATATCAAGATCAGTTTTTCAACAGAATGAAGGAACATATGAAGGACTCTAAATAAATTCCGGAAAAGGTAGATCTATTGACAAAGAACTTTGACTTCATATGCATATGGTTAATATATTTTTTAACAAAGAAATTGGAAAGTCATATGTATATAGTTAATATCTAACCTCATATTTCATATGCCTATGTAAATATTTATAATTGCTACGATCTTTATGTAATAGTTACTCTATCATGAAGGTGATTTACATGGTTACTTTGTCTGAAAGCTCATTAAATTTTTTTTCTCCTCTTTGTATATCACATAGCTATCCGTCTCTCTATCTCTCAATGTAATTTTACATAATGTAGCTGATTTATCACCTCTCAACTGTTTACGTAAAAGGAGGTAATACAAAGAAATAATTCAATGGCATTCTTAATGAATACATAAATCTTATGTATCTCTATGTGTTACAAAATATACCCTTTCTATGACTGTTTTATTTATTTATTGTTATTATTATAAAAATGGAGTCAAAGATGTCTCATTATGAGTCAAAGAATCTGTAGCTCGTCTATATTCTTGTTGTTACTATATAAACTCCTATGTATGATGTAAAAGGGATTTGCAGTGGATTGCTTAATAAAATTCTGAAATGTATAAGATATTCTTGTTATTTTTAGATCACAAATCTCCACATATTAAATTACATGGAATAATATCTATATAGGATAATCATTGACACTATTAGTAAACCACATGTTTCCACATAGTAAATTACATGAAATAATATCTATACAGGATAACCATTGACAATATTAGTAAACCACAAGTTTCCACATAGTAAATTACATGGAATAATATCTATATAGGATAATCATTGACACTATTAGTAAACCACATGTTTCCACATAGTAAATTACATGAAATAATATCTATACAGGATAACCATTGACAATATTAGTAAACCACAAGTTTCCACATAGTAAATTACATGGAATAATATCTATATAGGATAATCATTGACACTATTAGTAAACCACATGTTTCCACATAGTAAATTACATGAAATAATATCTATACAGGATAACCATTGACAATATTAGTAAACCACAAGTTTCCACATAGTAAATTACATGAAAAAATAACTATACAGGATAACCATTGACAATAATGATTACAATCTCTGACTGATTAAAAATGAATGAATAAATAAAACCCACAGAAAAAAGAGTCCCAGTAAGATACAAATTACATATACAATTACAATAAAAAGGTCTGTAAAAATCTAGGATAAACATCTTGGTTACAGAGAAATGTCTACTTTTTAATAATAAAATCTTTTTGATACTTTTGTCCAGATCTGGTTTCCAAAGAACTTGTTATCGCAATCTCTGGAAACTCTTGATCAGAACTCATTGACATGTCTAAAGGTTCAAACTGTTCCTCTGTTTCGGAGGACAAACTGATCTGGATTCCAATATCCCTCATCTCTACAGCTGTTCCTGAGGATTGATCACTCTCATCTGTCATATCCTCCATGATGTTTAAGTATATTTTTTGAGCATCAGTTGACAACCTATTATTCCACATATGACTTGATAAACTGGAAGTAGAAATGACTGAATTTTGATTTACCCTCAGTCTTTCTTTCACCAATGTACTTTCCGAGGTGCTGGAATCAGTCTCACCCTCCATTGAAACTCTTCTCTCGTCAGCATCAATCCAATCCATCACTGTATTAAGAATCCTCATCAAAATCACATTCCTGTATCTTTTAAATACATAAGTCAGAACTCCACCAATAATAGCTAAAATAGGTATGACAAAAAGAGCATAGAGATCATCATCATCATCATCATCATCATCATCATCTTTACCATCTTTGACAGCCTCGTCTTCATCCTGACAGCTCCCATCCTGACACCTGTGCTGGGTCTGTCCAGTCTGGTCTAAATGAAAATAAAGTAAAATAAACAGGAATTAGTGTAAAATTTATAAGATCAGGATATCCGTTAGTTAGGAAAAATGAATATCACACCTACCCTATGTAATGGGTCTATTTAATAGAAGAGACTCTGTTGAAAATTCCATTCCCAATTAGAATTAACGTGAAATTTCGAACGTCAGGGAAAGACCTAGAACGCAATCACAATCTTTGCGATTAAAATTGCATATTTTTTATATTATCTCTGGATAGATCAGAGGCTCAGCCTACAGCAAGTGTAGCACAAATCTTTAGGAAATCATAATTAGAATAAGACAGATCATATTATCTGAGACAAATATAATACCCAAATGTCTTACCGGTTTCACATCCAAAGACATCTATCCCTGATCCTTCCGTTATACAGTAACCAGCGCATCTCCAGTATATCTCCCTCAAAGTGGGATAATTCACCTGTATTTTTTTCAGGGGTAGCCTTATTTCTCCAAGATAACATTCTAGATATTCAAGTGTCCTAGCCATATAGTCACCACATTTTATTCCATAATCTTGAAAATCCTGGATAGAGTTAATCCCGACAATGGATAAAACCTGACTCTTTTCATCGTAGTTACATTCGATGTGATAACTGGTAACAATATCTGACACTAGTACTATTAACAAAAGATAAATTAACGAAGCCATAATCCTAATGAATGAAATGAACGCTGAGAGATAAACAAAACTCAAGATGAAATAGGGTCATAGGTTATTATTTGCGTAAGAGATGCGTCATAATTTTATGACGTAGATATCCCTGCAATGTGACGTCACAATCCCTAATTTAAGCGCATAAAAATTATCATTATACAATTTCATAAGAAATTTCTTACCTTTATGGGTTGGTCTCAGCCTCCTCATCCCCAGTATGTTTCTCATCTGACATTTCCATGGGATTTGCTTCATTATTTGAATTTCTTTGAACCCTATGGCATACTAATTTTCTTCTCAAAATCCATGCAAATAGGAATACAGCCATAATGCACGAGATTGTGCCCGAGAAGAAAATCCAGTAGTACCTTTGGCTATGACTGCCTCTGTAATCTCTAATTTTTGTCACATTATGGATAGAATTATTTGACAAATACTGGGCAGAGGTAGTAGATTCCCAGAGACCTGTTGATGGTAATAGGGACTGGGTATCCTCCCATATCTCACTCTCTGTTGTAGCTAATAAAAAAGGGAAAAAATTGCTGTAGAGGTCTGTTGAAAATCTACATCCACAATTAAAATTAACATGAAATTTCGAAACCGAAGATACACCAGATAGACATATTAATGAGGTAATGCTTTGTATGCCTCTGTGGACGCAATGACAGTAGGCTGTGAAGGTGCAGAGTGAGGAACTCTCAGTCTGTTGAAAATCTCCATTCTCAATTAAAATTAACAGGAAAATTCGAACCCGTAGGTAAGCACCTCATAAACATATTAATGAGGCATTGCTATCCTCTGTGCTTCTTTGGAGGCGATGAGAGTAAGCTGTGAATGTACAGACTGAGGAAATCTGTTAAAAATCTCCAATCCCGATTAAAAACCAGCAGGAAATTTCGAACCCGAGTCTACGCACCCCAAAGGTATTTTTTCTCTGACTATTAGATTACATTTTTATCTGCATAGGTTAATAAACTCACCTTTCTGGAGATTGTCTGTGCACATATTAGTGGATACTTTAATTTGCAATGGAATTTCTTTAATCCAACTGCAGTTGAAGTACATCATATCCATCATTACCCAATATTTTAAAGAGGGAAAATTTTTCAAGACTAGATGGATATCTAGATATTCCAACTGTTTCAGATATAAAATACGGATTTTTGGATTATAGCTAAATTCCACCCATATAACATCTATACAAACAGCCATATCATTCTCACAGTTACACATTCTCTGGAAACAAGCTTTACAATATATTAATCCGACTAAAAAGCCTAAGAGTATAAATATTTGAGCCTGCATTTTCTGATTTGTATGTACTCTATGCCACAACAATACCTAAAAATAATACAAAACAAAATCTTTTGTGTAGGATATCTGGCAGGTATTGAGGTAACTGGCAAGCAGGCGATTGTAATCTTGGCAAGTGAAAATAATATAAATAGAGAGGAGACTAACCAGCTTTCTGATTGTTTACTATGTGACTCACGAGATAAGATAGAGATAACAATGTTCAGATTTTTTTCACCCACTACTGCAATGATTGCAGGTCCTACGGGCTCTGGAAAGACAAACTTTGTGTTTAAGGTATTGGAGAATTTAAATGCTATGTTTGAGGTTCCTGTGGAGAAGGTGTACTACTTTTATGGGGTATGGCAGAAATCCTTTGACAACAAAATAATTGAAAATTTAGAATTTATTCAAGGAGTTCCAGATGAGGCTCGAATAAAGCAAATTGCCGACTCTAGGCATAATCTGATTATTATTGATGATTTACAAATGTCAGCAGTGAATAGTCCCTCTATTACCAATCTATTTAGTAGAGAATCACATCACAGAAATCTGAGCGTCTTTTTGATTTTACAAAATCTCTACCATTCAGGAAAATATAGTAGAGACATTACCCTGAATACACATTATTTTATTTTATTTAAAAATCCTAGGGATATCAATCAAATAAAAATCTTAGGAAATCAGTTAGGAATGTGTGATAAGGTCTGTCTGGCCTATGAAGACGCCACTACAGAATCTTTCAGTTACTTGCTGATAGATCTATCTCCTACCAGAGATAAGACCTCCTGGTTACGTACCCATATTTTTCCTGATGAGTACCTAACCGTATATAAATAGCTATAAATACTTGCTAGATTAAAGACTACTGATCAGTATGTCTTCTAATCTCCTTAGAGCAAAGCATTTTCTAAAGGTTATATTGGATAACAATAAAAATTTAAACAAGTATATCTTTTCAGAAGCTAATCAGTCACAAATAAAAGCCATTGCAGAGATTTTCTTCAATATTTTTCGTCTGCCACTCAGTAAAAAGATCAAGGCAAAATTTGAAAAATATTCTGGTTTGATTAAACGATTTCTAAGAAGGGTTAGAGGGCGGCTTCAATTACTGAAGAAGCATCACACAATTTTTTCAGAATTATTATATAGCATAAGGAAATATATCAACCAAATTTTACAATGAATAAATTTGTAATGGTACCTCATGAACAATTTTTGAAATTTAAAAAATATCTCGAAATTGAAAAACAAGGCTCGTATAAAAGCAATACAGCTGATGAGGAATCTGAGCAGTTGAATAATGCTGTAACATCGTCCAAGGCTGAGACTGGAAGCAATGAGAGCCTATATATGTCACCCCCACCAGGATTGCCTGAGAGTAGTGTAGATAAGCGATTGACTGGCGGTCAAAAAACCCCAAATAATCCCAATGGAGGAAGGGTTAAACAGCAAGGAGGATCGACTAGAAAACAGAGGGGAGGAGACAGGGAGTCTATCAGAGAGCGCAAACCAGCATGGATTAAATTCTGGAATAAAAATCTCTCCTGATGTGGAGATAGTGCTTAAAGAGGCATATTATAACCCCAGTAGTCCCGCCTCCTTCAGTGGGTTTGAAAAATTGTACCAATTTTTGAAAAAAAATGGTCAATACAAGATTTCAAGGAGAACTATTAAACAGTGGCTAGCTAAACAGGAGGCCTATACATCACATCATCCTGTCCGGAGAAGGTTTAAGAGACCTAAGGTCCTTTCCTTCTCTAAAAATTATCAATGGGATACAGATACTGCTAATATGGTGAAATACAGGAAATTGAATGATAATTATGCCTATTTTGTAGTTTTCATCGATATATTTACTCGTTATCTCTATACCAGACCAATGTATACTCTCACAGGAAAGGAAATGAAGCAAGTGATGTCTAATATTTTTGAGGAATCAGGGGTGAAACCACAGAAATTAAGAAGTGATCAAGGTAGTGAATATAAAAATTCGGAGGTGACCAAATTTTTGAGAACCTCAAAGGTGGATCAGATATTTACTTATTATGAAACTAAAGCCAATTATGCAGAGAGAGTAATAAAAACGATTAAACTCAAAATATTCAAATTTTTAACAGCTAATGAATCCTTCAGATGGGTGGATAATTTACAAAATTTTACGGTTAGTTACAACAACACCAGGCATAGATCTATTAAGATGAGTCCCACAAAAGCTCAGACTTCAAGCCAGTATGACGTATGGTCTTATCAATACGGCCTTAAATCTAAGGGTATTAAGAAGGAAAAAATGACGATGAGGAAGACTAGATCTAACCCTAAAAGGGTGAAATTTAAGTATAAGGTGGGTGATAGGGTTAAAATAAGTTATCTAAAGAACAGTTTCGATCGAGAATATGCTCAAAAATGGTCTGGTGAGATTTTCACCATCATTGATAAAAAATTAAACCAAGATATTCCAATGTATCAACTAAAGGATTACCAAAATGAAGTTATAACATCATTTTTTTACGAGCCTGAATTACAAATAGCATTCTTGGATGAAAATATGATCTACAAAATAGAAAAAATTCTTAAAAAAAGGAAAAGAAAGGGTATATCAGAGGTGCTGGTGAAATGGAAAGGATGGCCTAGCAAATTTAATTCCTGGATAGCAGAGAGTGATATGGAGGATCTATAAATAGTTCAATGCTACCCTCTGTTTGCATAAAGGCAATCATAGTTGTATGAAAAGAGGGACGATGACAGAGGGAGATTTTTATATTTTCTTAAGTTCGAAGGATTCCTTAAGGTTTCATCCTGATAACAAGGGTTATAACTTCACTGTGGAACTTCCTGAGAGAGTGGAATTGAGAGGAAATTGGAAAGTGGCGCTCTGTGATATTTTTTTTAATGAAAAAATATCAGACACCCTGATGGTCTGTTCAGATATCTGCGACTATAGTTTTGTTAGAGATTCGTTAGAACCAATTTTAAGAATGGTAATGCCAAATAATAAAAGAAGCCAAATTTTTTCAGACAGGTTTTATTTGGGGGTGAGGCAGTCGAATCTAGGACGAATCAAAATCTATATAAAAGATAGCTGTTTTAACAATGCTGTAACAATAAAGGGGGAGCTACAGCTCACATTACACCTTAAAAAAGAAAATGGATAAATATTTAAACTTTTGCAAGAAATGTATTGAGGGAAAAGTCGGATATAACCCAAATTTTTATGAATTAAATCCTAAAAATTCAGAAGCAGATAGAGTCAATGACAAACCTGTGGAGGTTACATTAGTTACACCTACAGAGGCGACAGTGGAGCAGGCTAAGAGTGAAATAAAATTGAAAAAAGCTATAAATAGCATGGCTGGAACCCACAAAGGACAGATTGGTGGAAAGACTAGAAAGAGTAAGATCACAAAGAAATCCTCAAGAAAAATTTATAGCAAGAATAAAAATAAAATTTCGAAAGGTAAGAGCACTAGGAGAGCACCATCAGCTGGCCAGAAGGGGGGGAAAGTAAAGACTAAGAAGAAAAAAAATAATTCGCACTCATTATGGATGTAATTCAAACTCCTTTAACCATCTTCCAGCCACCTCCCATAGATAAGACGATTCAGAAAGAGTATTGGGTGGAGTTCAATCCAATTGCTGCTATCACAGATAGCAGTGTAATAGAATTTAATATCCCAGGGACCTCAGTAGATTATATCAATTTAGCTAAAACCAGGTTACATGTAAAATACATCATTACAGATGAGAAGGGGTTCCTATTCATAATAAGCCACCATCAGCTGGTCAACCTGCAACCCCTACTCACCAGGTGGCGCCTATAAACTTAACACTCCATTCAATTTTTAGACAGGTTGATATTGCATTAAATCAAAAAGTAGTATCCTCAGATGTGGGTGCTAATTATCCGTATAAGGCAATGATTGATTTTCTTCTATCAACCAACAACAACATGGTTCAATCAGAGGGTGAGGCAGCATTGTTTCATAAAGATCAACCAGGGGCCATGGAGGCTATCACCTACACAGGGGGTAATCCAGGCTTTACAGAGAGAGGCAGACCAACTAGAAGTGGAGGAACGGCTAGTGTGGAGGGTTTACTCTATACAGACTTTGGAATAGATCAACCCAGGGCTATAATAAATGGGGTGGCGGTTACCTTGAAGTTTTTTCAATCCTTCAATGAGTTCAGATTAATGAGAGATGGGAAAGAAAAGTTGAGGTTAAAAATCACAGAGGCTATTTTAAAAGTTTGTTATATCTCTTTGAATCCAGATATGTTAGTCGCCCATAATGAGGCTTTGAAAACAAGTCCTGCACTCTACCCCTTCTGGAGAAGTGATATTAAAAGCTTCAGTATTGCAAAAGGATCTCACACATTTATGACTGATAATATCTTCCATGGTAAAGTTCCCAGCAAGATTGTGGTTGGTTTAGTTTCAAATGCAGCCTATTCTGGAGATTACACTAAAAATCCGTTTAACTTTCAAAATATGGATCTCAATTATATGGAATTGAGTGTGGATGGACAGCCCGTACCAAATAGACCCTTTAAACCCAATTTCAATGAAAAAGATTATGTAGCCTCTTATCTAAGTCTGGTACCAAACGATTCTGATCGGAAAAATGGTCTGATTATTCAACTTTCAGATTATCCCAAGGGATATGCATTGTACCAATTCGACATACAGAGTTTCCTATCTGGTCAGGTGATGACAACTTCCGGAAGTGGACATGTGAGATTAAGTCTAAGATTTGGGACTGCCCTTCCAGAAACTATAAATATTATTGTCTACGCAAAATTCCCTGAAATATTAAAGATAGATCAAGCTAGAATGGTAAATGTTGGGTGATGGATAGCTACGAAATTGCAAGGTATATGAGGTTGGATGAAAAAATTCGAGATCAATTCTATGGGGTATATTCCCTAGACCTTATCCCTAAAAAACTACCCATTCCCTCCCTAGTTATTGTTAATCTGGATTACTCCACTGACAAGGGAAGCCATTGGGTGGTATTGCATCGGGTGAATAATGAGGTTGTGGAACACTTCGATTCAGCAGGAAAACAACCAAAGAGAGACATAGTTAATAATTTATTCAGTAATGCATTATCATACAAATACAATAATAAGAGATTGCAAAATTATCAGACAGATACATGTGGATTATTTTGTTTGTATTATAGCTATCACAGTAGCAGAGGAAGAACCATGCAAAGTATTTTATCAGATTTTTCAGTAAACCTAAAGAGTAACGAGGAGATGATCATTAGTTTTTTTAATAATAACTTTGTAAAGTAACGATTCACTATAGGAAATAAAGGTATTAGATTAAAATATATTTTCTCTGTTATTTCTTCAAAAAATATTTGCATACTTGAATCATCTGTGACCTGCTCAACAGAGTTCCTCAGTCAGTACTGTCACAATACGGTGACAAGTATTCAGAACCAATGCGTTCGAGTGCTTACCTTCGGGTTCGAAATTTCCTGTTATTTTTAATTGGGAATGGAGATTTTCAACAGAGTTCCTCAGTCTGTACTGTCGCAGCAACAAGTGACAGGATTTCAGAGGCAATGCATTCGGGTGCTTACCTTCGGTTTCGAAAAATCATGTTAATTTTAATTGGAAATGGAGATTTCAGTAGATAATTTTCGACAGCAATCCATAAGTAATTCACCCATGATGTTATTCCCGGCTAGAGAATTAGGGGGAAGCACAGAAATAAGTTTACTGGGGTTACTGACACCCCAATAGGTCTCATCCTCTCTACTGTAATTAGCCTGCTTATAAAAAATAACCTTACCATTAACAGATTCTAGTCGATCTCGAAAATTTTGACAATGCCTAAACTTTACAGAGACACATAGGTTCATAATATCCTTCTTAATTTCTTCATTTCTAGTTTTTGAGATAAATGTTTTGTCAAGATGATTGTACACATTAAGGGGATCTGTTTCCATCAAAATCTTGTGACAAAGTGTAATATTTTTGTAATGTTTAGCCAGAAGGTGATAAAACATTTGTTCAATTGAATGATAAGATAAGGCGTCTACTCTCATGTGAGAATAGTACAGATTAGATAATGGATCCTGTACCTCTGATACTACTAGGGATTCTCTTTCCCATGGTGAGAGGGTTATATTTAAAGGTCTGGTTGTGATTCCATCGTCTTGGACCTCTCTCTTACAATAAAAATAATTGAATCCTATTTTAGTTTGTGAATAGGTAAAGATATTAGCATCCCTCATTCTAAATCCTAAATTGGTGGAGAAACTCGTCTCCCCAGTGCTTAGAGTGTGAGAAAATTTAGCCATAGCATCAGTTAAATTTTTTTTAGAAATACCTTTAGAAGATATTTTTTGTTTACCATCCTGATCCTCTATGATATAGGATTTTGAACAGAGTGATAACATTCGAAATCCAGAGAATTCTTTCTTAAAAATCCCTGGGATTTTCTTGTCTATGGTGATATGGTGGGGGCAGCAGCGTCTTGGAAACCAGAGTGCATTCACCTCATCAGAACAGGAATCAAAAATTTCCTTATGATATTTCTGTCGGTATCTACCCCTGACACAAAGATCTAGATCAGATTGATTTATAGCCATATACAGACTATCGGTGTCAGTTTCCGTTAATTCAAAAGAGTGAGGTCTAAGGTATTTCAGTAAGCAGTCATAATAAAATTCCAGCATTCTTAATTTGGCATATTGTAAAATAAAAAAACCAATTTGTATAGGGTTGTCCATCACAATTCTAGACTTATAAGTCTCTACCTCATAAACACCATTAATATCCTGCATATCTTTAAAATTGCTTGAGTTTATTATTTTTCGGACTTTATTCTTATCCAGTAGATATCTGACATTAGAATGCTTAGCTTTATTCATGAGAAAGGAACCATAGCTGGAATTACTAATCAATTTGAAGGTGTCCCCTATAATTGCTTTATCAGCCTCTAATTCACCCTGAATCCTGTGATGGGTCACCTTATCTATGAAAGAAGTGAATGAGGGTTTAGGCTGAAATTCAATTATCTGATAAATTTTTGAGACTTGACAGTTATTTTTCAAATACCACTGCAAAAGGGGGGTGGCAAGTAAAATTTTGCGAGCCTTAAGCCCGCTGATCAGAAGTCTTTTACTTTTAAATTGAATGTCATTGGCGTTACAATAGGAGAGCATATGTGAGCCAATTGCTTCCATCGGCACCTGACAGGTAGCAAAAAAGGGGGGATATTCTTCAAAGAAATCTTCATGCCCCTCCTCCACCTGGATATCCACCTCTAATGCGCCAAATAATTTTCCATTTTTAACATCTTTTAAAATTTTCGACTCTGTTAAAGTCCCCTTATTTTTTCTGTAGTAAGATGGAAGGTAATGTTCATAAAATCGGAGGCATTTGGGTTTTATTTTGGAGATAAATTGACATTGCTGGATAGCGACAAATTTATAACCCTGTGAAATTATGTAGTCCTTTCTAGCTTTATCCCTCTGTTGCACTTTTTTCAGTCTTTCTGACCAGGTTTTGTTTTTTAAATTTTTAACTATAAAACAGTTAAATTTACAACCGTGGTAATAACATCCGTTAAATTCGTAAACTGTTTTATTTTGATAACAAAAACCATCTACCCTAAAGTTCCCTATTCTCACCTCTTTCTGATTATTTAATTTATGTCGAATTTTTATTCCCTCTTTACAGCTGAGATAATCTAACCAAACGTATGAATCTATGTATCTTTCGCTAACCTCTGGTCTAAAATGGTTTTCAGGGAATCTTCTTACATACACACCGCTTGGCATTAGCTGCTTGATAGCATAGGAATAGAGGCCATTACAGTCATAACCCACCACGCTCTCACATAAGTTATTTTCCACATTTTTAATTTTTGTTACCCCTTTTTCTTGATATCTGGTAAAAATTATGCTAGGGCCTCCCACAATATTTTGTTTAAATGTATAGTATAGGTCTGCGTTATCTGAATTGAAGAGTGCAAAATTACTCTCTGAGGAGGTATAGATCATTTTTCTGGCTACACCAGGCAAGGTGATGTAATCTTTAAAAATATCTATCCCTTCCGATACATAAAGATCTATGAAAGTAGTGAGGGCTTCACAGAAGGGTCCAGTATCTAGATTATTGTAATGTATTAAATAATCCCTAAAAGTCCTCATACCATTCTTATTCCAAAGATTTCTAAGCTCTTCATACTCAGACTCAGATTCTAATGGGTTAGACATCTTCATTGTAGAATAGAAATCTTTCATTTCCGGTAAGCAGGTGCATTCTAATTTTTCAAGAGAATCAAACCATTCATAAGGAAAAACACCTTTTGGAATGTCACAACCATAGGCTTTAAGGAACTTCTCATAGGAACATCCAGCTGCTAAATAATTAGAAATATCTAAAAATTTCATATGTGGAGTACCTATTGTGAGATAACTGTTTTCTTTTTTGATGGTGAAGATTTCATTTTCTGTGTAATTTAAACTTATATACTTGAGTATATCAGTCTTAATTAAATTAAGATCGTATCTACCTGAATTAAATCCTATAACAGGCAGTTGGGTAATATAAGTAAGAAACTCTTTCTTAACTTGTTGAATATTGGAAATGAAATGTGACAGAATCTTTTTACTTGGAGTAAAGACAATATCGGATTCTGAATCAGATTCGTCCGACTCGAGTTCCTCTTCCCAGTCCTCTGATTCGAAATCCGAATCCGCCTGCTCCCCATCCTCTTTATATTTCTGAATGAGCTCATCCAGCTCATATAAAACATGAAAATACTTGCTGGAGATTTGTTTACGAGCAGCTATGCTAATCAGTCTGAGATATTCCATCATATTTTGAATCAGAATTGTCGGATCCGGATTGATAAAACACCTCGGCGAATCAAAATTGGTTATGTTGGAGGCTACACTCACACTAATGGGAACATGTTTGGATATCCAGGTCAATTTACTCGTGGTGCTGTGGTTTGTTTTTTGAAGCATGGCTTCCATATCCCATACTGCAAAGAGTTTATAATATCTAGATTGCTCAGAGGTATGTATTCCTAGAGATTCGAGTTTTTCGAATATGGTTAAGGGTGACTTATGGAAGCCACCTGGAAACTGGTAGATAGTTCTATCATAGCATACTTTGTAGTGTCTTTGCATGTTCCACTCTCTTGTAAACAACTTGAGACATTTCTCACATTGAAATTTTTTGGCAAATTTATTTATATCTACAATATAACTAAGGTGGTTTTCATGTACATTAAGATACATCTTACAATCATAATTATTTACAGATTTATACAGATTAGAGACAACTCCATCTGGAGACAGAGAATATATCAAAATTTTAACATTAAAACATCTTTCTAGATCCATCATCTCGTCCATAGTCACACCAGTAAATTGTCCAGTACAATTTCCTAATTTTTCTGATTTTTTAAAATTCATCCATACACGAAAATATTCGAGGAAATCCTTGTTAGCCTTAAAATGTTGTCGAAGACATCTAAAGAAACACAGATTGTCTGTATATGGTTTGCCAGTCCATTTGTCGATATACATTGTCTTCAGGTACCTATTCTGTTTGATGTAATCTGGCAGGTCCTCAGCATTCCCCAAGGGAAAGTCTGTTTTAAAAACTAGATACTGCACATTAGTGATGAAAGCGAGGCTCCAGGTAGTAGAGGGTCTATCTGATCTTGCTTGTGTAATTATATCGATTCCTGCTAACTTATTCATCAAAAAGCGAATACTATTCATATTCGAAATTCGAAAAGGATATTGAAGTATCTTACTGTTATACTGTGGAACAAAATATCTGTATTCCCTTGTTTCATTGTTAAATAAAATGGTTCCAAAGGCGAGATTAATCCTGAAGGCATTGTGTAGGCTTTGATAGATTTCCCTCACCTGGGTTCGAATCTCCCTGTAACCCCCATGCAGATTATTGGTTGAAAAATTGTAGATATTCTTAAGTTCAGTCTCTTGATGGTCAGCCTGTATATGATCTATGTTTGTAACGTAAATCTCACGTAAATTTTCGTCATCATTATCTACAATAAAGGCTGGTAGGACAGGGTCATCATTGTTGCCTCCATGTTGTCTCATTCTATGGGTGTACAGTGCCCTCCTACCCTCAAAAGCGCATTTACAAATGCCACATCTGTAAGATTTAGCAGCTGTAGATTTCTTATGATATGTCTCCACATGAAAGTTGAGGGCCTCGGTTGTAAGAAAAGGAAGATTACAGCTCCTACAGATATATTTTCCACATTTTTGAAGGTGTAAACACAAGGCCTGGTTATCATGGAATTGTCCATCACATATCCTGCATTTCTCTTGTATCTTATCTGTTACTTGGTGACAAAACTTCTGATGATGAAGTAGATTTTTCTGATTCAGAAGGTTAGAACCACATAAAGAACATCTACACTCCATGGTAGAGGTATTCAGATATGAAAATATAAGGAGATAACATAATATGTTGAAGATTTTCCAGTTTATATAGGGGAGTGTCTTGCTATTATTATTGATTTTGTTGAAGATTTCAGATGATTAATGACTTCTAGACAGAGTGAATGCCTTCGTCTTCAGAGTCTGAATCATTGATTTCCATTCCCATCTGTCTCATAACCTGTCTACGCATTCTCTGTCCTGAAACCATTCTATTAATCATAATTCTTCGCATTTGCTGAGCCTGAGTCGAATATGTTTTCATCCTCTTTCTCCATCCTAAATAGGATTTAATAAGTTTGTTCTTGTAGGCTCTAAAGGCTGTAAGAAGAATCCTGTGAGTATAGGATGGATAATGCCAGATGAAGCATGAGACATAAAACAATGACACCCCTAGGCATGTACAATTTTTAATATGAAAGGTATTGAGTGCCATCTCTAAAAAATAATCTGGGTGCTGAAGGTTCATATCTCCCACCTGTAGAAATAGATCCCTAAGAGTTAATCCTGATTGAGACATTTCTAACAATTCTTTTTTATATCAAAATAATTTTTGCAGAATTCCGCATGAGTGATAAGCATTTAATTTTTCACAAAAACAGATTTCCCAGGGTTTATATAGCGACTGGGGAGTTTATAATTACTATAGAAAAGATTTAGTCTTATCAGCATTTTTAGTAAATATGTTGAAAAAGTGTCAGGATCCTTATGTCAGAGAAAAATTATATAAACAAAAGCAAGCTCAGCATTTCATTACCAGTATAAATAGCCCGTATTACATAAAACAAGAGTTATTAGACAGATGTGAGTGAAAGGAGAAAGTTTAAATATAGGAAAATAAAATTTAGGCAGTCTTTGTGCTAGAGAGGTATTTGTCAGTTAACGTATGAGCTCCTAATGACAGTCACATAATGAGATAGAGGTGAGAAATACGAAAGGGTGGGTTTGAGGGGGGTTGGGGAGGTCTTTGTGAGGGCTATAATATTTATGTAAAAATTATGATAAAATAAGTGACACATTTTTATTAATAGAACAATGGGGCTTCTGTCAAAGATGCAGATGTGGGAAATATAAAAGGGAACAGGTGAGAGGGTAACAGATTGGTTGGAAACCATACAAAGGAAATAGAGTAACAAAGGAGAGTAGATTCAGATTTGATATTAAATTTTTATATATCTAGTGCATTATCTGATTTAATGGTCTTTGTGATGTAAAGAAAATTAAAGTATTGGATGCAAATGAGATTTACTTTTTCGTATGAGTTTGTTCAATTAACATTATCATCTCTAACACCAAAGCCCTTAACCAAATAGACATATCATTAAAGATTCGTTGTACAAAATGTCAGATATCATAGAGAGTAGTTGTTTTTTGTTTTTTTTTGTTTTTTTTTCTTGGTTTTTGTTTTCATAAACCCAGAGCACTAAGCAAGTCATATTGATAATGTATATCAGGCGAGAAATATTAGTTAACCCAAAGCCCTAAGCCTAATCAAAAATGTGCATGAAAGTAGGAGAGTAAACTGCGACTATAGAGTGATTATCAGCTAACCCCAAAGCCCTAACCCTAATCACAAAGTGTGCATGAAAGCAGGACAATAACCTGTGAGTGTATATGAGGCGACAGATTGCGTTCGTGTGCTTACTCGGGGGTTCGAAATTTCCCGTTAATTTTAATTGGGAATGGGATTTTCAACAGACCTCCAATGTAGCTTGTATACATTGTGTGAGATATCAAATGCAAGTGCCGATGCTTTGTCTAGATTTATTTCATTTTTAAAAATTTATAGCTAGTTGTGATTCAGATTTTTTGGCAAAGGTTATATTGATCTAGCTTGGCTAGCAGACAAAGCCCATAAAACAGTCTCAGTATATAAAGCCCCATGAAACAGTCTCAGTAGACAAAGCCCCATTAAACATTTCTAGCGGACAAAGACCCATTAAAAATTTGCTAGCAGACAAAGGCCCATTAAACAAAACAGCTGTGCGATGATTCATTTTTCAGTAGTAATATGATGCAGTAGGCTAGAAGACAAAGCCCCATTAAAAACTTGGCTAGCAGACAAAGCCCCATTAACCATTTGTAGCAGAGAAAGATCCCATTAAAACAGTTCTACCCCCATTAAAACAAGTCCCATTAAGCAGACAAAGAGCCTCCCCCATTAAAACAGGCTTGGGTTAGGAGACAAAGCCCCATCAGCAGACAAAGCCCCATTAAACAACACAGCTGTGCGTAATGATTCATTTTTCAGTAGTCATATAATGCAGTAGGCTAGAAGACAAAGCCCCATTAAAAAACTTGGCTAGCAGACAAAGCCCCATTAAAGTCCCATTAAAAACCCACAGCTGGTGTGATGATTCATTTTTTTCAGAAGTAATATTGATCTAGTATGGGTAGCAGACAAAGCCCCATTGAAAAGCTTGGCTAGCAGACAAAGCCCATGGCTAGTAGACAAAAGCCAAACCCATTAAAATCAGACAAAGAGCTTGCCCATTAAACAGCAACAGCTGTGTGGATGATGATGATTCAGCTGAGTAATAGCTATAAACTATCAAACAATAAAGATCCCCATAGAACCAGTCTCAAAGAACCTGTATAGAGCCCAATAACCTGTATAGAGATAGTACCGACCCCTACCCTACCTAGCCATCCATCTACCCTCTGCCCCAAGCAGCTGCACAGCTGTCAAAAAGTGACATGATTGATGGGAAACTCGACTCGATATTGACTCAATATATACTACTCCAAAGTAACTACCACAATTAAAACTGCATACTAAGAAACAAAATATGCAATAATACTGAAATATTTACTGAGCAATAATTCAATCAATATTATAAATTACAACTACATACTTAACAACAACATACACATTACTCTGTAATACTTGTAGAGAAATAATACTGAAATATCATACAGCTGTACTGCTGCAAAATTTGTAAGACACTTTTGGTATTAGACATATTTTAAACAGTCACTTATTAAAAGTTTATGTCCACAAAGTCAATAAAGCTCTGCTTTTTTGCAATTTCTGATCTTTCTGTGATTCTCCTGATTTTTGCTTCACTCTCTCTCCTTAAGTCTCTTTCCTCAATCAGCTTCCTTTTCAAGTCCTTAATGGTTGCCTCAGAGTCTTTCAACATTTTCACCTGCTCTGTCATGCTACTATTTCTTTCCTCATACTCTTTCCTTCGCCACTTTTCCTCCTTCAGTTGACGTTGGAGGTCTTTCACCAACGCATCTTTCTTCTCCTTGTCAAACTTTTCCAACATTGCCTTGGCCTTTTCCCGCTCTTCTTTCCAGAATTTCAGCTTGGCATCAGCCTTCTTCAGATTCTTTACAAGAATGTCCCGGGAAGTCGTCAGTCCCTCCTGTTGGGTGAACACATGTCCTAGAGCTACTAAAGGCTCTCTGACCTGTCTAACTGGAATTTCCTTTGGCACAAATGCCATCTGGCTTGGAGGTGCATCCGGTACATCTCTTGTCTTGTAGCCAGTTGGAGGCTGTGTGGGTCCTGGTGCCACATAGTACTTATTTTGGCGATTAATTGGAATGGCTTGCATTTCGCTTTGGTGTTTCTGAAGCGCATGACATTTCACATCTGTCTTCCGCCTGAATACCTTTGTGCAGCCACCACACTCATAGAGTGTGACCTTTTCTTCATGGATCTCAGCCCAATGCCGTAGGAGTGCAAAGGGTTTTGTGAAAGCCTTGCCCTTGCAAGCTTCCACATTGCACCTTAGCCTGGCATTTACCTTTTCTTGGCCCTCAGACTTGTCAACTTCCCCTTCCTCAAGAATCTCATCAACCCACTCATTATTCCTTTCAATAGCTTCCATGCTCTGCTGCAGCTCTTTGTGGAAATCAAAATCAGCATCCTAACAAAAAAATAAACAAAAAAAAACTATTGCACTTAACCATATGTGACAACCATATTTGTACATGTTATATACAATATTTAATATGATTTGTCACTATTCTCAGTTTGAACACCAACCTCTTTTACTTTGGTTCTAGCCAACTAAGAGGTGTTTCATGTTCATAACTCTTGATATGGTCAATGTGCAGTGTTAAAACTCTGGATTCAGGCTTTTCTTGAACCCTATAATTTAACTCCCCTAATTTATCCACAACCAAATATGGGCCCTTCCAACATCTACCAAAGTTTTGTTTGTCTGAAGGTAGGTGATAAACCCAAACCCATTGTGCCACTTTAAATAACCTTGTTTGAGTGTTCCTGTTATAAGATTTTGCTTGTCAGGTTGCACTCACTTTTACAGAATCTCTAACCTTGTCAAATGCATCTGCCATGGTTTCTCTGACCCATTCTACATATTCGCTGGGACATTGAGGAACAAGTTTGCTCTTGTTTGTTCCATGCATGATGTCAACTGGCAATCTTACCTCATGACCAAACATCAACAGATTTGGGGTACACTTTGTGCTTTCATGTATGGTGGCTCTGTATGCCATCATCACATAAGGCAAGTGTTCATCCCAATCAGATTTTTCAGATTCAGTGAAAGATTTAAACATTGACTTAAGTGTTCTGTTATAGCGCTTGACCAAACCATCAGATTGGGGCCTATAACGAGATGTCCTCACTTTCTTCATGTCAAGCAATCTACACATCTCCTGAAACAGTGTGGACTCAAAGTTCCTACCTTGGTCAGAAAGTATCTCTGAAGGTACTCCATACCTACAGATCCATTCTGTTACCAAGCAATCAGCAACTGTCTCTGCTGTTTGATCAGGCAAGGCATAAGCCTCCACATACTTTGTGTAGTAATCTGATAAAACTAATATGTAATTGTTGTGTTTTTCACTTTCAGGTAAAGGCCCTACAATGTCACAGGCTATTTTCTCCATTGGCACAGAAATAAAATCCTGCTTGAGAGGAGCTTTCTTTGGCATGTGCCCAGCCTTATGACTACTACAGACCTTGCATTTATTCACCCATCTGGTAATGTCCTGCTTATACCCTGGCCAATAAAATCTTTCCTTCACCTTACACAATGTCCTTCTGACCCCAAGATGACCAGAAGTTTTATGATTTTGCAATTGGTGCAAGATTTCCTGCCGTAATGCTTGAGGTACAACATACTGATTTACAGATTTGTCCTTTGTATTACTAGGATTCCACTTTCTGTACAGTATTCCTTGTCTTAACTCAAGCTGTGACCATTGAGAACACAATGTTCTGACCTCATGACTCTCTTGGCAAAGTTTGGCCTTGTCAAGTATGTCACTTTGACACTTCAACTCTGTTACTTTCAACATAACAGCATCATTCTTTTGTGCTTGCAGTAACTGATCTACTGTGTAACTGTCTGCCCAGTTACTGAATTTCCCTTTAGACCTTTTACTTATCCCCCATGGACTTTCACCACAACCTTGACTAGTCACAATGCTAGTAGGGGGATTCTCAAAAGCCTGTATGTGAAGGAAGATTTACTCTATCACCAAAACTAGGCACCTGATATTCTTGAGTCATGTTGCTAGTATCCATACTAGTTGACCTCATGGATTGACCATTCGTCCTTGACTCCTACATTTCTCAGCCTGACCCCTAGTTATAACACAAACACAGTGTTCACTTTCCAATGCACAATCCTCACAGTCACCTCTTTTACACTTTCTAGGTGCCTGTCTAGACAGACCATCAGCATTAGAATGTATCACTCCCTTGCGATGCTGTGTTTCAAAATCATAGGAATACTGCTAGCCACCTTGCTAACATACCCTCTGGTTCCTTGAAATTGACTAACCACTTCAACGAAGCATGGTCAGTTCTCAGAATAAACCTCCTTCCCCATAAGTAATGATGGAAATGTTTTATGAAAGCCACTGCTGCTAACAGTTCTCTCATAGTTGTACAGTAGTTTTGTTGTGTTTTGCTTAGTGTCTTACTTGCATATGAAATGACCTTTTCTTGACCATCATCTTGAAGCTGTGACAAAACTCCACCAACTCCATATAAACTAGCATCTGTATCTAGGTTCCCTCTTTGTTTGGATAAGCCAGAATTATTGGATCAGTACAGAGTTTGTCCTTCAATGATCGAAACGCCTTTTCACATTGTTCATCAAATATGAACTTTGCATTCTTCTTTGTCAAAGCATTCAAGGGTGCTGCTATTGTAGCAAACAACCTTATATGTTTCCTGTAATACGAAGCCAGTCCTAGGAAACTACAAACATCCTTGACCTTTTCTAATTTTGGCCAGTTTTTGATTGCCTCAAGTTTGTTGGGATCACAAGATATCCCCTCCTGAGATACTACATGACCTAAAAATTCCGCTGACTCTTGGAATAGTCTACATTTGGATGGCTTCAGAACTAACCCTGCTTTGCGTAATCTTTCAAATACTAATTCAAGATTCAACAAGGTTTCATCAAAAGTCTTTCCAAATGTTATTATGTCATCAAGGTACAGTACTGTTTTTGACCATTGCAACCCACTTAACACTAATTGCATTAAATGCATAAAAGTGCCTGGTGCATTTGTCAACCCAAAAGGCATGACTGTAAACTGCGTAAGATCTCTTCTAGAAGTAAATGCAGTTTTACATTTGTCATCTGGGTGCATAGCAACCTGATAGTATCCCTGTGCCAAGTCCATAGTACAGAAGTATTTTGATCCAGATAGAGAATCCAAGCACTCCTGTATTCTGGGTAGAGGAATGGCTGATTTTCTCATGACATTATTGATAGCACGGTAATCAACACAAACCCTTATATCTCCAGTTTTCTTGGTTACTATCACTAAAGGAGATGACCAAGGGCTATCACTGGGCTCAATAATACCCTGTGCTTCCATTTTGTCAAGTTCCTTATCAACAAGTTCTTGTTGTGAGACAGGTAAACATCTGGGATGCTGTTTGATTGGTACAGCATTGCCTGTGTCTACCCTATGTTGCACCAATTTTGTCCAACCAAGTTGTCCATCAGGACTCTTAAAGATGTCCTGATATTGATACAACAGTCTGGTAAGTCCAAACAACTCAGTTTCTTTCAGATCACCAGATGTATTTTCAACCAAAGGTTTCAAGAATTCTGGCAACTCAGGTATGTTCTGTTCTTCTATCATGTTTAAAGTTGCAGTTTCGGTGTTTTGAAATAAAGATTTGTCATTGTCAAAGTGTTTTACTTGTGTTACTGGTTCCAGCATAGCTACCACATTATTCTTGATAGGATCAAGTCCAAAATTGGCAACTCTTATAGGTATGGCACTGTCTCCTACTTTCACTAGAGATTTTGCCACTGCAAGACCAGTCTTTTCAGTAACTGAAACTAAAGGTTCAACTAAGCCAGTTGTCCAACCAGAAACCCATTGATTAGATTTCACATGACCACTTATAATCATTTCATGCTGAGGAGGTACACAAAAGTTTTGTTGTGCCTGAATCCGTGCACACCTTGTGCTATCTTTCTTGTGCAATGTTATAAGTTTGTCATTGAATTTCATGGTACCTTTGGCTATATTAAACATGCACTCTTGGTCCTCCATGAAATCCAAACCCAAAATAGTTCTCTTGTCACCTAGTGACACCACTGTCACTGACATCCTAAACTTATGACCTTGAACTTCAAAATCCAGGTTAGTTTGTCCACATACATTCATGACCTCACCATTAGCATTTTTCAATATCAAATTGATCTTCTCTAATGGTGGCTTGTCATTTAATGAATCATAGAACAAACTATCCACTATAGTGTATGTTGAACCAGTGTCTACAAGAAATTCAGTTTCATTACCCATTACACTTCCTTCAACATACCAACACGACGAGTTAATAGTTTCAATCACTCCCTCAAGTGGCCCTTTGCAGGTATCTGCTGGGAAGGAGGCCCCATCCTCAGCTTGCCTTAGTTTAAATTTTTGAGTGAATTTGAACTACCACTGGTTTTCCCTGCAGCAGTTGGATTTTTAGGACAGTCCCGTGAATAGTGACCTTTCTCATGGCACCTATAGCACTCTATGTCCTTGGACTTTTTACCCTTGTCCCTTGTTTGAGCTTTGTTTGACCTCGAATCAGTGTTCTTTGATTCCTTAATATGACCCAATTCATTGGATAATTGGTTTATCTGGTCAGTGTTTTTCCTAAGGGTGGTCAAAATGTTCTTTAAAATTTGACTTTCTGAATTTTCAATGGCACTAACTTTACCATTGACTGGCTTTGAAAGTTTCTTGTTTGCATTGTTTTCAAAACACTCGTACTCAGTAGCCAGTGAGATTGCTTCATGCAAATTTTTGGGATGTGCAAATTGAACATGTTTTCTAATTTCAGCATTTCCCAGACCATTGATAAATTGATCAAGAATCCATTGTTCTTGTGCATATAAACTAATTCCTGGGAACGTCTTAGATGCTAATCTCCTCAAAGCATAGCCAAATTGCATTGGGGTTTCATTATCCTTTTTCACCCTATTTCTGAACTCAATTAGGAAAGTGGCCTCTCTTTCTGCTGGATTGAACCTATTTTCAAGTTCGGCAATTAGGGCACCATAGTTTCGAGTGTCAATGTATGGGGAAATGTCACTGAATACCCTATGAGCGTCGCCCTGCAAACTCATTATCAACTGTGTACCCCGTTCATAGTCATTCCACCCATTCCAGTTAGTGACAGTTTCAAAGTGAGTCAAATAATCACGCCATTCAACCGTTTGGCCATTGAATTTGTCTGAATCTCTTTGTCTATGACTATACCTTGGACCTGTATTGGGGTAGGACACTTGTCCTTCAGTGGGCCTTGACCAAAATTCACTCTATGGGTACAACCTATCACCATACCCTTGGTTTTGTGGTTGCCTATTTCAGCTGGAATTGAAGTCTTTATGTGCCCTGTCACCTTGACCTTGAAATCTTGCCCTGTCCTGATTTTTGTTCAAATCAGGTTCATAAGATCTCAACTCAGGTCTTGGCAACCTAACTGGTTCATCACCATGAACCCTACAAACACCTGGGTTACTTGCACTCTTTTTAACCACTCGGGGTTTTTCGGTCATGTAAACCTTTGGTGTAGAATGAACAATTCCGGAATTTATTTCTTCACATGAATCAATAAATTCATGCTCATTGTCACGTTCATTCTGTAATATGTTACAGTTATTCATGTTTGTGAGCTTATCATCATAGATATCAGGTGGAGCTGTGGCTGCCGAAGTAGGTCTTTTGTATCTGATTGGCACAGAGTTAAACTGTATTTCAGATTGAGGCCTTGCCTCACTAGATTCTCTATCACGCCTTGGGTTAGGCCATTTAGGAATCCAGTCTCGGACAGTTTGCATCCAACTCCTTGACCTGACACTAGTCATTTTATTTTTCTACCAAAAAAAACAACTACAACTACTATGCAATTTCAATACTCAAAATATTTGAAATATTAAAAATATTCTTCCAGTCAAATTAATACATCAAATAACCTATCCTGGTCACGGCACCAAAAATATCTGTGGCGACCCAGCAGATATGTCGAGCCTTCCAAATAGCCTGTTAACCCTACAAAATTTACAAAATAAGACAAAATATCAATTAGTGCACAACTAACCAATTGTCTAATATTTGGTTCAATAAAAATACCATTTATCTCTAGTATTTAGCCTACAATCATCTAATACTAAACCCTTATTGCTGCTATGTGTAGTAAATGTCTTACCATATTTGGTTGTTCTACTACTGAGCAATTCTACTACTGAGCTGGTTCATTCAACTGATTGGTTCAACTTTTGGTCCTTCTGGAACCGTTTAAATCTAATCCAATTGAATTGCTCCTTACATTCAACCCCTCCTTACATCACCGTTTCTAAGTGCCTAAAGTACTATATGACGGTGCAACACCGTAATGACGTCAGTCCACATTTGTGACGTATACTAGCGATCGCCATTATAACCATCTATACACTGTGATAAATATACATAAATATAAGGCACTCTGTCGCCCCCTAGTGATGGATATTTGAACTAAAAGGTTTGACAATAAGCTTGTTTTATTTTACTAGTAAAAACACTAGATTTAATAACACTGTATGTATTTTATTTTACAAAACGTTTGCGGTGGGCGATAATGCACCACATTTACACTAGCGACCGCGGAGACACTTCTACAACGATCTCGCGGATTAAATACCGAGTTTGCGCATGCGCGGACGTAACACACAAGCGAGGTTATCTCAGCAGTTTGATACACTAGGAGGGGCAGAAATATAATTACAAGAGAAATAAGATAACTATAATGATGGAAGTCAGGGTGAGCAGCCAGCCAAATCAGTGAGAAGAACCAGCAAAACTTAAGTACCTTTGTACAGCTAGGCAAAATGGGAAAAAGACTGTATAGTGGCATTGGCCACTATAAGACTCAATTGAAAAAATAAAAATGCCTCTGAAGTTGTAATGTGAACCTGTAGTGTTATAATACTTTGTGGTGTTTTATGTTGTAGCTTTGATTGTATATATTTGAAGTATAACATTTTTACAGGTAGAAATATTTTTTTTTCTCAGGAGGCATTTTTTCCTAGTCACAAAATATTCAGAAGGCATTCTTTCTAGGAGGCATTTTTTCTAGGAGGCATTTTTTCCACGCACCATAATACACACTTTAAAATGAGTCATCTCATAGAGCCATTCCACCCTATCCAGTGTGTGTACATTAGTTTAGCATGCCATTGATTATGGTAGGTTTTTCAAACATTTTGAGAAAGCTATCCTCTGAAAAATGCTCTCCGCGTGGTGTCGATGAATTGAGTATTTTGCGCTTGCATGTAACTCTTGAGACTAGCAACAGTGTGATCTAGGTATAAATATGACCATGTGAAAAAGGGATGATAAAATGGACATTTGTCTGTTATTTGTCCCATCTTAACGGGCATATCACCAGGAATATAGATCATAATACCTAGTTCACACCGTTCTCTGCTAGCCCCACGAGTTGCATATGAACCAAAATTGTTTAACTTTTCCAGGCTTGTTTGTGGTTCGATGCATTTCGTGTTTATGTAGTATCCATTAGGTTTCAAAAGTCAGCATTCATATTTGGGCAGGATATTTTTGACCCAACACAGAGTTTCTAGAATGTAGCAGATTTTTTTTTTTTTTTTGGAAATGTTTGAAAAACCTACCAGGAGCTCTGACATGCTGAACTAAAATATACATGCTACAGGTGTAAAGTTCGGGATGGATGGCTTAGTGAGGCATTACCAAGATACAAGGTCTCTTTTCAGAGTTGTAAGGATAAGGCCATGAAGCAATACTCAAATATGAGTTGTTACTACTGCATGCAACAGTGTAAACAGGCCTTAACACCCCCAACAATAGGTTGTTAAGAAGTTATGACCAAAAATGCTAGGCAGGAGGGAAATAGTCTCATGAAAAGATTTTTAAAATGATCGTGTAGATTACCATCACCACATTTATGATCCAAATCACCAGAAGTGAAAAACATTGGTCATACAGTCAGTGGGTTGAATCCGGGAAAATTGGCCTCCTAGAAAAATGGCCTCCTTGAAAATTGGGCTCCTTGAAATTTGTGGGGGCGGAAAATTGGCCTCCCTCTAGTCTTTTAATGATAATGAAAAAAAAAGTAAAATTGTTGGAATCATTGATTACAAATAATTTATTGCATTACATGACCTAACGATAAAAAATGGTGGCAGTTAGTAGGCAAACTCAACAGACCTGGGTCTAAAAGCAAGGGTAAAGGGAACAAATCAAGAAAAATGTCTGGCAGAAAAAAAAATGTACATATGAAAATTTACACTAATATTTTGATGATAAAGAGGTCCAGTTTACCCGTAGTAATTTGTGGCTTCAAAACAACAAATCAGTGTTCAAGGCAAAGTGCTGTTATTTAACAATAAACCCCTGTAGTTGATCAGTCTAAAAATGAATGTACTGAGTGAAATTCTACAAGGCTAATAACTGATATAACATAAAAGCAACGATGGAAGCAACAGAGGCTTGTCAAAAGCTGCAAATCACTGAGCTTGAACTCTCTATTTATTCTAAATAATAGAGGTTGTTTACCATTGTCATTTTGTGCACTTGAATTGAACAAGACCAGGTTTCTTATTGATATTCCTAACAAATTGTCTTCTAGTTAATTAAACAGGGAAAACACTGATATCTGTGGTCTACTGTGTCATCCATCGGATTCACTGCTGGTCTTTAGAATGTGATGACAAGCATCTATTGGATTTTTGCATAGTAAACATCCCATTGACCAATGGCACTGAAATATTTTCTTAAATTTAAGTCCTTAACCCAGTGTTCAATGCAACTTCAACACTATTGCAATGTTTATCAGATATCACTTAAATCATTTCAAACTCATCGTTGGTTTAACATCACAGAAGAAAAAAAATTCACCAGACAAAACATAGACATTTTCCTCATACTAAATACACTCAGATATATTTCTAAGATGACCATTACATAAAGTGGCTTACACTGCAAAGAGCAAATTGTTTGTTCTTCTTTCCCCCCCCCCCCCCCTTTGGCCCAGAGCACACCCTTTTTTATGTGGTTTCTATTTTAAAAACCTTAACCCACCTCCTGCCAAGAAACTGAAAAGCCCCTGAAGATTGACAGAGATGTTTGATTAAGCCACCCTTTTTTCTTGTTCTAAGTCAACAAAGACTATTTCCATCTCTTCACACAGTTTAATGATAATTGATTTACATTCAAAATGACACTCATCAATTTTATAAATCCGGTCATTCATGACCGAGAAATCCGATTCCTATTGTTGGAACAGGGAAAGGAAAATTAATACTGGCGATGGTGATAATAGTTGGTGCATTGAAACTAAAATATAAAGAACTGATTTGTATCCAAAATGAAGCTGAACTTCCCAGAACAAATATCACCCCTGCATATGCTTCATGGAACAATGTTGACAGAAAAACGTGCCCAATGTCGATAGATATCCTCAGGATAATGACGAATTCTTCCTTTTATGTTGCCAGAAAAGAAAATAGCTGAAATCTGTTTTAGTTTGTCCATCCATCTTTGTTTATTATGTAAATAAATCTTGGACCTATATTCAGTTCACTGATTCTGGATTTGATTTTTTTCAGAGGAGTTGTGAATATAAATATAAATGAGTCAAAGAAGAAAAACATTTTGAAGGAAGTTATAATAAAGAAGTTATGATTGAAACAGATGACATTCTTCTTGTATCAAAAATTATCCAGGATGTTCAGGTACCAGTATTCCATGAAGGTGCTTGGAAATAACAGTTGAAGTAATTTCTGTGCATGAATCACAATTTGGTTTGAATATATGGCATTTATTTTGAGATATTCATAGCCAGGGCAATTAAACTGGTACTCTAATTGTCAGGCAAAGTGCCTGGGATACAAATGATTAACATAAACTGTGAGGTCAGTCGGATTTCTACCATGAATTCCACCATTTGAAATGACTGACTTGTTACTTGGGCCCTCCACCAGTCACTCTTATCCTTAAGTAGTTTGCATATAGCTTATGGCCAACTAGGGCAAATATGCACAAATGTCTACACGCCTATTTATATAAATAAGTAAGCCTTACATTTAATATGATTTGTACAGCTAAGTTACAAGTCCTGTAGTTCTCTTAAAATACCAAAGTATTAAGTTTACTGAAAATTAACTTTCAGCTCAGCGAAGGTTAAGTGCTGTAAAAGTTGGTCAGAATTATAATCAATTAATCCCATTAAGCTCAAACTATAAAGTGGAAAAAATTATCTTCAATATGTTGTTGTCAGAATCACCAGTTTTCTAATTAATGTACTTGTAATTCTGTTGCCATGCATGGCTGCATGTGTAACTTCATGTTTCTAGACCTGTTATAAATCCCCCTTCAAAAACCATTTCAAGACAAAGGAAGCCCTTTGTCAAAGGCTTATTGATGGGCAATATTAAGAGGTTAGTGATTTAAGTGTTATGATTGATAAGGTGTTTCTTGTTTCCTCACTTAAGTCTTGAGAGAAAGGGATTTTTTTCAAAAGCCAGAGAGTAATCAGAATTTTATTGAAAAATTGTCATGCCAGAAACTCAGGAAAGGGGCCTGAACATGAGATGAAAGTTGGTCTCCTAAATCACACCTATTACCTGGCCAGTTTACGTGAGGAAGGCTATTAAAGTCATGTGTTGCGTTCCCTATTGCCCATTATAATAAATATCCCATACACCTAGTTACCCCCAATCCACCCTGCCGATTTATTGATATAAAGGGGACATCACTCTCCCAAATTGCCTGCGTTCGGTTTTGGGGCGTGGGTTTTAGTACGTACCATGATTTGTTCCAATTTTAAGGATGGCCTTATGTTAGTGAATGTTAACCATGCACATACATTGGCTGGTTTTACACGGTATTAAATCATACATGTTACTTGCCTTTTATTGACTTTGGTTGAATAAAACATAATCGAAGAAAATATACTAAACCTTGAATAGTATTGCAATTGTTGACTTAGTTAACAAGTCAACTGAGATGACAAAATACTATTGTCCATTTTTAAAGAAATGTGTTAAAGCTGCTAGTATAAGAAATGACCTTCCCACCTTATGTCGCCCCTCCTTAACCCCTTCTGTTTTACTTCCCCAAACTTGTACTTTAACCTGTAATTTTCTCATTGAAGAATGATGGACATTATCATTGTTATAGAAAACCCCTCCAAAAGAGACCTTGCATTTTGTGGTCTCACAACAATAATGTGCCATTCTGGTGTAAGTGAATTTAGATAGTCTAGAAGTCAAGATGAAAGGGGGATGGGACTAAGATGTCATCTCTGCTTCATTAAATTGTCAACGGCGAATCAGCAGCACATCACAAGTGGACAGTCCCACTGGGCCAAGGGTCCTTATGGTTGGATTTCCTTTAAACATATCTAGAATTTTTAACTACCAATACTTACAATCATGATTTCTTCATCTTTAAACCACCACCATATTTTGTATCATACATGATATTTAACTAATATTTACCACTTTAATTTTGTATTTATGCAGTTAGCAAAAATATTCATGTATATATTTGATATGTATACATAAATTAATATAATAATTGTATATTATAGGTGTATTTTAAAGCTGGGTCTGAGTTTAAGTGTAAATGAAAATTTAGGACTCCTGTGCTCAATGACATAAGCGATTTTTTAATGACCCTATCACACCTTTGATTTTTATGAACTAAATATCTATAAATTAAACAAGCAATAGGGACACATACTGGTTTGAAAGTAATTTGCTTTCAGAGATTTGTCTTTTGCTGTAAGGGACCACCTTTAGATACGTCTTTTGAGGGAAATTTAAGGTCGCCCAATGAAAAGAAGAATTACTTTTAATATTGAACAGCAAAGCCCTACACATATTTTATTTTAAAGTTATCTTTCATTTTGTTAGATAGCACAGACAAATATGGGGATATTTATATGTTAAAAACCTGAATAAATAAGGTTATCAATACTCGCTGATGACGGTTTTTTGCATAAAGTCGGCTGCTCTCTTTTGATTTGGCGGGACATCTCTCCCCGATCCCCTGTGGAGACCACTTAGTGAAATCTTCTTTTAATCGTCCTAACCAGATGTTTGACAAATCACTGTATCTTTCTAATCATTGGGATCATTTTAACCACAAATATCAACAATTGTATTGGCTGTGGTCAATTTGTATCACGTGGTGTGACGCCTGTCCGTAACATTTATAAAGAAATGAATTTCATTTTAAGCATTTTCAAAGCAGAGACATACCATGGTAGTAATATGTGACATCAGATCAGGGAAAGTGGTGCCAACAGTAGGATTAAAACTTGAAAAAACGTTATTTATAAGTTTAATAGCTACAACCTAACTTGTAATTTATAACCACATACAAGAACATAGATGTATATGTGGTTTAATTATTGTATTATAGATGTGGTTGTAGTTTATTTTTAACTTTCACTTGAAAATATTCAGATAATCACTCAGGAATGTGATAATTTGCTATCATCTGTTTTACTGGATAATGCATAATTATTATTATTATATTAGAGCAAATGAAATGCTAGCACATTGCTAATGGGGAACTGATTGCTGACGTGAAAGTGCCACTTGTCAATCACACTGGGATGTAACCAATGAGATATCTTTAATAATAATTTGCGATCGATAAAGACAAAAAAGTGGGCGTGACATAAGTGTTGCAACTGACGTAACAACTACCTCCACGATATCTCTTGTGGTTAAAATTTAGGAAGCAGTAAACATCCAGGTTTAAAGAAACTGACTAACATCCCATATGGGAAAAAGATGGAAATCAGTTGCTACTGTGTAGTGTCTGACGGATCTAGAACAATCAGAGCTAAAACTGTGGTAACAGGAAACATGACTTTGGATGAGGATTGTGTTAATAATAATGACACTAGTGACAAGCCAACTAGTGCTAAGAGAGCCAGACTTAAGTATCCTGAAATGGATGAAGTGGAGGAACTGAAACAAAGAGGGGATGAAGACCAAGATAGTAAAAGGTAAACAGTTTGATTGTATGGAGTAAGAACAATGAGCTGTACCAAAGTATGGAAAATGTTGGATCATTGGTGATCCTTTAATGTTTAGCAATATACTTTAACATTGATATAGAAATTCTGTTCTTGAAATGTTTGGCGCAAAACAAAAACAAAAAATTACAGGATATGTTTCCCACTGGCGAATTTAATATTTATGGAATTTTAAAAAGATTTCGTATTTTTGGTGACAATTTTGTTTGTTTATTTGGGTATTTTCTGTGTGTGTGCGTTTTCCCCCTTAATTATGAGCGAAACATATGTACTTTCAATTATCAGTTATGTGACATGAACCTAGGGTTTAAGTGAGATCATTCATTCAACACACAAATCTATGAAAATGCAAGTCGAAGTAATTTTAAGACATTTAACTTAATTTATATGACATCACTAAATATACTCAATCAACGGATATTTTGATATTTTGAAACCACCAACACACCAAGTTTTTCAAATAAATAAAAGTTATATTTTCTCACCAATATTTGACAATGAGCTATTACTTATATGTATAAAAATAGATGCAAAAACGGGATACATTTTAAGGATTTTTAAGAGAAAAGAGTTAATTTTCGTGAGAGGCGCAAATACTTGTATTATAACTGTTGCGTTTGACAGTTTTATTTTGGCAAATACAACATCTTTACTTTGCAGGTGAAAATAAACTTCCATGATTGAGACGTTTAGTGACCTTTGAGATTATTGTGCAATACTTTTCTCTTCTAAAGCGTGAATAATTTTAAGTTAATTATATTGAAGTTTATATTTACATAGAATATGACTTAATTATTAATGAATCACAATTAAATCTCACTTAAATTTTAACCTAATTTTATTTAAAAATATATACGTTCTGGCAGTTCTTGGGTGCACTTTATTGGTTTCTTTACTGTTTCAGTAAGCAATTAAATAAAATACATCTTAAGTGTTAAATTTTAACAATCTTTAATCTACGTCTTTGGTGTAATGCTATGTGACAGTAATTGCAATAAACTTTTTTTTTTAATGACTCCAAGTTGGAAAGTTTACATATGTGGATCTATATACTTGTTTATATTTGTATGTGAAAGAGGCGGGTCTGTTGAGAACTGAAACAATTGGTTTTACAGTATATTTTTAGATCTAAAATAAACATTATGGCTCATATAAAGACCGGAAGTGCGCAGACTACAGAAAACAATGCAGTGCGCATATTTTTGCGTACAATTATCTGAGGCAATAATTGGACAATCGTCGATAATACAGGACAAAACGATACAGACAAAATATAGTGCGACAACTAGGTGTGTTTTGAAGCATATTTACAATAATATTTATGGATTAATAAATGAAACCGGTCTTTATAACAGAAATAAAGTCTACGCGCTCGTCCGTTATTCGCCGGAAATTTGTGAATTATCTAGGGTTATAAATCACAAAACCTCGGACTTTATTTCTACAATCACTAGCTTAAATACCAGTATTTCTGGTTCTGATACTAGCTATTTTGATTGTTAGTTTGAAAATTAATAATGAAATTTTGAAATTAATGTGTAAGCATTACTTATACAGAGACGCTAGAGCAGCTTGATCACACAGAAATACAGTGCGAGAATTTTTAAATATTAAAAACAACATACTTTTTTATGTAAGGTTTTGCCATTTTGTGGGTGATTGAATATCTTCTGGTCAGACATTAAAATTAAAAGAATATTGGTTTCTGCTTTTGAAAAAAAAAATACATTTATGTACTAATTAAATTTCATTTATAAAAAACTGCCAAAATAATCAATGTTCTACTCAGTTCCAATTATGTTTGTTATGAGACCTAGCCAGTTTTAAAGTCAGGACTCTGCTGCCGCTGATTCTGTTATAAAGGCAGGAAAATGTGAGTTGCCAATGGTTAAAAAAAAGATGTGTAATCAACAAGATAGGTCTTATAACCTCCTGACCACCAGGCGATAGCTCATTACATCAAGGCTCTGTCACTCTTGGCGGCAGGAATGATTAATTAGCAGACTTGAAAGACCTATCTTCTCATGCCACAAGAACGATCAACGATCAAAAAATATTAATATGAAAAGTCATACGACTGAAAAGATAGATCTATCAGCCTGAAGATAAATAATATGACTGACAAGATCTGACACAAGTGGTTGGAATAGAAATGCCCACTCTCGGAGGTTTTCAAACATGATTAAAAGGTGGGGCAGACATCTTTGATCATTGTAATTCGGCTTGTCACTGTTGGAGCCCAACTTAGGAGTCAGCCCATCTTAAGATGGGCTATAGCCCAACTTAGGATCCTAAGTTGGGTAGCCTATCTTAAGATGGGCTAAGCCCATCTTAAGATGGGCTAGAACATATCAGCCCAACTTAGGATAAGTAACTCAGGAATGATTTTAAAGCTAAAATTCAATATTAACCAGCTAGTTTCATATTAATTTATGTCACACTCCATTGGTGGTTTTAATCATGAAATTGAATATAACCATGCTAGTTTATTTCAATACTTATATTTCAATTATACAGCATGTGTATATGAAATATTATTAAACATTTGTTGTGCTTATCCCATCTGAAGATTTGGTAACAGGTATTAGCCCAACTTATAATTTGCACACATAGTTTTTATTTTTGAAATTAAAGTATTGTTTACTTATTTTTCTACTAAAATGTTACTTCTTTTCTTTACCTCATTATGCATTGATAGGATTAATCTTAATTCCCTTATTCTGTCTCAATTAATTTGACAATGGGAGGGTCATTAGGTCATAAGGTGTCAATTTCTATTGTTCAACCATTGCTTTCAACTTGATTTGTTTCACTTGTGGGAAGTGATTAGGCAACTGGATTAGATTGTGATATATCTATTGTTTCAACATTTCTTTTAAGTTGATTTGTTTGACTATGTGTGTGACTTAATAACTGGATTAGTCTTAGATTTACCTTTTGTTCTAGCACTCTTTTGAACTTGATTTCTCTCACCTCTGGTTGAATGACTAGCTAACAGGATTAATTAGGCATAGTTGAAAGACTATACAAACTGATTAATTTAATCACAATTTTCAAATGTTTAATGTTAAGTTCTTAAATGGACATTTAGCCACACAAGTTAATAGAAAACACCAATTTTTTATGCAATGTGTACTTTATCAATTTTTATCAATTTTATGCATCAGAGTGTTTGACTAAATTCATCAAATTAACTTGTTTGAATTTAATTGCATTTTCCAATTAATTAGTGGTACTGAACTCCAAAGATAAAGTGCTTTATAAATCCTGTTTAAATACTGTCTAATAATATAAAAAAGCAATTTTATTTTTCTTCTTTAAACTTAAAATATACAATCAGGCTCACCCATAAAATCACCCACTATATTTGGCTTTCTCCCTCATAGGTTTGATAGAATTAAGTCTCATTATATTTAGAGATTTCTTTGATGTTGATTTGTTTCACTTTATGATTTGGGGTATGTCCTATTGTGTACTTCACCCACCCCAAGTGAAACAAATCAACATCAATAGAATGTTGAAACAATAGGCACAAATCCAATTAAGAAATCAGTCCTGTGAAAGACATAGACACAGACATCAAAGGAATATTTTAATGCTTATGAGGCTCAGAAAACACATTTCATTTTAGTTTCTGCAATTAAACACTTTTTGTTGAGGTTAGATAAGTTAAACATATTTATATAAAATAAAAAATAAGTACAAAGTATTTCTGTACAAGGGTCAGTTAAGTATATCAATGTCATCTTTTTCATGAAAATAATTTCCTTGTAAATGGTTTATATTACTGTATATTTGACATAAAAATCACTCTTGAATTTTATTATCTTAAGTTGGGCTGACATGTTCTAGCCCATCTTAAGATGGGCTAGCCCATCTTAAGATAGGCTACCCAACTTAGGATCCTAAGTTGGGCTATAGCCCATCTTAAGATGGGCTGACTCCTAAGTTGGGCTCCAACATCACCTTTACGACTAAAACAATGGATGGTAATCTCCAGGTGACCTAATTGGAATGGTCAGGAGACAAACTAGTGGTAGTAGAGCTACAGTATATAGTATAAATGTCTAATATTTCTGAGGAATTTTTTGAAAACTAAATCCATTTTATAATAATTTATAAATACAGGTTTTGCACTGTCCGAGTACTCTTCTAGTTTGTTTATGTAACTGGTTTTAAGGGGGTATTTTTTCTGAAATAAAAAGACACCAAGTGATAAGAAAATGAATATAAAATTATAAAGAAGAATTGCTTGTATGTTGAGGGCGTAGACTTGGCTTTAAAGAAGAAAAAAGAAGAAAACAGGTACCTTGTGTGCATGGGTGGGTGGGTGCACAATTATAACAATAACTTCAGTTAATGCACTTACATATTGTAAAGACATTAGATACACATAAGTGGCCTCTACAGAACTTTTTCAGTGTGAAAAAAAACATATGAACACAAAAGTCCCAGTCTACTGCAACTTTTCAGGGTACAACTGAGCTTTCCTTGGTGCACGTTGAATTCAACATGGAGACCGATCTTGGCAATAAGTGGGATAAAACTCGATAGTTGAAAGGAATCCCCTCACACTATATGCTTAGATATGGAGCCTACTATAGCCCCTCTTACGATTGGCTGACTCCTGAATTTGGCTCCAACATATATATATGGATGTAGCAATATTTCAAATTTAAAATAAAAACAGACATTTCCTCTTTTTTCTGTTAAACATACACTTCAAAACATTTTCCGTAAATAAATTATCGTTGAAGAGTATGGTTAAAGTCCTCTCGTTTCAGTTAAAATGTGAAAATTCCCAGCTTTTATAACTCTTGTATTTACATTTATGCATGTGCATGGAAGCCCGTATTAAATGGACTTGTCAGCAAAAAAAAAAACACTTTTTTTTTGTTGATTTTCATCACATTTTCACAGAAGTTGAGTCTTGGTCTAATAGTAAACTGATGTCAAACCAATTCTGAGTGGAGGGACTGGCCCTTGGCAGAGGTGTGTGCAATCCGAGGTCTTTCCATATAGTTTATACCACAGGGGGTAGTTGTAGGCTTACAGGTAAGAAAAGCAGACCTATTGGCCAAGAATCTCTGCTGGGAACCAGTGACCATCGGCAGGCAACTCCCAATAACCCAAATTTAGACCAAGTCTGGTATTTAAACCCATGTGCTGAGAAATGTGATACAAGTCTCTGACCACTGTACATTCCCCAGGGACATTCCAGGGCAGGAAGACAGTGTTATGAGCTTTGCACATTTATTTATTACTATTTATATTTTTGTGTCATATAAGAGAACCAGATAACCCCCAAGTGTTATAACAACCACTGTAGTTAGCGTGTGACAGGATAACATCATTATGTTACATTTACCATTCATTAGGCATGCATGGGTTAGGCATGAGTACTTTCGGCAAAGTCACACCCATTATTTATCACACAGAACTGATAAGGAGGTATCATCCCAAACAAATGACACAATTACTTGGATTATTTTTTTCTTCAAGTAATGCAAGTGATAGCAGAGAAAAACTGTTCAGAGCAGGCGCATACTTCCACCAACACCTAACGCCTCCAATATCGTTCACAAGTGATGAAAGTCCTTTATAAAAATTCAGAATTCAAGCTGAAATCAAAATATGTCAATAACTTGTAAAGTAATTTTGCAAATTTTATGCATATTCATCATGTAGTTGAATAGACCTGCAAGAATGATTTTCCTTTGAAAGAATAAGTTCTGGAAGAGTGATGAAAAAAAAACAGCCGAAGTTCGAAAATTTTAACGAAAACTTTTGACCAATACAAACTGATCAAAGAATCTGCACAAATATTCCAAAATATGATATATTTCCACACGCGATTATTGAAGCTAAATGTGATAATGTAACAGTGAATGAAATCCAAGTCCCCAAAAACACACAACTGAGCACCCAAGCATCCGATGACAGAGAAGTACACTACCCCTGGACATGCAGCCACATCCTCATACTCCATGTTTTTCACCAAAACTTTGATGATCATGTAGAAGTAAACAGAGATCAATTTTTGTCACAACAGTTTCTGTGAGATCGTTATTTATTTATTTATTTACCCATTTATTTGTTTATTTTCTCTATTGCAGGAACACAGACATATTATGTAGCTAAATATTTGCATAATGGAAGATACAATGGACTGGTTTAGTTAAGCTCAAGTCACACTTTCCAGTAGAATACCCTAATGTACCCACATTAAACATGTTTTTCACCAGCAGTTACCTAACCTGTATGTCAGGGGTCAGGCCTATAGCTGGTCTTCAGATCTGATTCTGATCTTCTGGCCATACCACTGGTACTAGCTTGACCTTCTGCTCAGGTAGTCCTGAGTTGGTGGTGCATCTCATTCACCCTAGAATCTTAATATCTTTATTCTTATGTCGTATCACTGGCAGTATCTTGACCCATTGGGATCAGGTTCATTCAGCATTAACTAGCTATTTAGATTAGATATTATTTTTATTACTCCTTATTTTTTTGTTTATGAATTTTTAAAAAAAATGTGGGTTAGGGAATGTATTGCTGGCCACAGTGTGTGTCATTTTTCATCGTGCAAGAAAATTTGCCAAGATGTTCAAACCAGTCAAACTGTTTGGGCTGGTTTTGGTCCAACACGGATCAAGTTTCAAGAGTTTCCTGATGCCATATGGATTCGTTTCATCTACAGTAGTGAACCTGTTAGCTTTCACCGAGTTCCGTTCTCAAAAACAACATATTTTGCTCTAACATGTGACTTATGGAGTCTCTGTTAATTAGCGAGTGCCCGCGCATGTGCAGACAGTATGAGGTCATGGAATTCCCAGAGCTTTCTTTAGTATGTTTGGAGAAAAATGCTTTTATTAGGATTATTATATTTACTCAGTGTAAACAAATATATACTGGCAATGATATTGGCGGTTTGTGTGACAAATAGAAATAAATACTAAATGTGAAGCAAGTAATGCAAGTAATCTCTTTGTTTTAAACGTCTGATCAATGGATGTCAAAATGGTTCCAAAACCCAATGAAAAGAATATCCCAAGTAACCGTTAGATAAGCCTATTTTTAAACAAAATATTGGAGGACCATTATTGTGTTAATAGTGTTACGTAGGGTTTATTGCTCCTCCTGGTCTGTATGTGTGCTATTACATTCTTGCAATGTATTCTAATGTACTCTGTCAGTATCATCAGAAACTATAATAATCTTGGTTTCCACCGTAACTATAATATGAATGGATATCTTCATCCAAGTCACATCTTGCAGATTTTTACCTCAACCATCTATTCTTCCCCAATCAGCTGTGGCAACACTACCTAAGTGATGATACACCGGAGAAGTGGGAACAAGTCATTACTGAGTAACATATATCTTAAAATCAACAAGAAAACCATAAAGTTTGGGTTAGGCATTAAAAACATGTTAGTGTTCCTTGGATTTTTATTATCCGCCACGAGCCATTTATGGCCTAACTAGGGGGACAGACAGAGAGGGATATACATCTAAATTTTTGGTATGGCCTTACCATGGATAATTAGCGTTACAAAATCGTCAACCAGTGACGATTTCTTTTTTCCTTTTTTTTTTCTTTTTTTTTTGTTGTTGTTTAATATTTCGAAAACTAGGTAGCATACAAATGTCATATTCATCATTTTGAAAGATCCTTTTATAGTTTTTTTTGTTTAAATAATTTATTTTATTATTATTTGCATTAAAATAATGCTGTTGGTGTTTTTATATTCAGTGGTACGGGTCCTACTTATGAGCGACTTATTTCCGTGGTTTAAGATATTGATTAATTTTATTTATTAATCATACAAAATGATGGGTAATAAAAGTAATACGTCCCTCATTAGACACATCTGATAAATATTTTTCATGCATGTCATTCGGCAAGTTTTCACGCTGTATGGGTTGACTGTGTAACCTATAAGGGTACACAATGGATACTGCAGTCCGTTCATAATGAGGTCCTGCATTTTGAGAGTCCTTTTTAGTTCATCAAAAGCTGATTGTGCACATTTGTGGTCTTTTGGAAACTTTTTTCGGTTAAAACATTCAAATAATTAAAAAAAGTCTCGTTAGTTTTAGTTAAAGGTCCCTGTACACTTCAACAATTAACGGGAAATATTTGGACAGATACAGACCAATGGCTCCTGTGCACGCATTCATAAAAACTCTTGAGAATAGGCCCAATATTTGAGCTTAATTTTAAACTAAAATTTGAGTTTCAGTTTGAGTTTAAGCTGAAATTTAGGGTTTAAATTAAAAATTATAGGCGTTTGAGATTAAGTTTGAGATTTTTTAGGAATACCAGCCCTGCTGTGTGCATTTAACTTTTCTGTTTTGGTTTTGTTGCGTCTAAGAGTCCCCTTGAATAGAGAAGATTAAGCGCTATAAAAGTCTAATTAGAATTCTCATTCTTTTGTCTTTGGCTACTCATTAACACCAATATTTCAAGACATTGTAAATGCAGGAGTACATTTTGATTTGACAAATAAAATGTTTTAATGTCAAAGCTTTGTCGGTTATAACATACATGTGGACAAAATGACTTGTTGACGTCATTTACACCAGTGATATTTATCTGTTGTCAGTTTTGCGTAAACTGACTTTTGTCAATCTACCATCATTATAGTCTTAATTCTCACCACTTGACCTTAAATTTGTTTACCACTCTCTTGCCTGATAGTCTCTTTAAAAATCACAGCGCCTACGTAACTACAGTTTTGTGTTGAAATTTATTATTCATAAGGTTCTGCGTCATAACTGATTTGGTGACTGTAGAATCTATAAACTGATGTTATTGGAAGCAATAACCTCCAAGTTTCTGTACCCATGAAAGATCTTTTTTCTTTATATCCCGTACAGTTGTAACAATCAATATATTCTACTAAAAAGTATCAGATTGCAGTTATATATTGATCTCAAAATACAAACAACATTTTATAATGTGTAAAATTAATTGCAGTGTAATTTATCTACATGACCAAATCAGGGCTGTCATATTTTGAAGTGGTCATTAACCTATAGTTTTCAGCTTTTTTTCACCTGGGATGAAAGCGCCACCTATCCATTAAATCTGGATCCTGTCTTGGCAACAAATGACGCTCTCATACCTTTGCTAATCTTTGGGTCGCCATTTTTGATCGATCCGGATAAGGAATAATAAGCCAGATAGGACAGTAAAAGACACACGGGAATCCAATATAGACAGCAAGGATCGAAAATCTGGGATAAAAAGTGTCCAGTATTAAACAAAAGGAGTTCATTATGAAATGGGATTAACACTAGCTCTTAATTAAGGTAAACATTAACCCCCAATCATTGATATAGAAGCAGAGAAAGGCGTATTGTTTAGTAAATATCAGTTAATATGATTATCTTTTGTGTGGAAGGCGGATATGACCGTATATGTATATGTGTGTGTGTGAGAGTTTATTGGTTCTGTTTTGTACTGTGAGAATGTGTTATTTTAGTCCTATTCAATACGTTGATTTTACAGTGTTTCACAATACTAGTAGTTACATTTTGATTAAGAGTATCGAATTCATGAATATTAAAACTACTATATAGATCTATATGAAATTTGCACGTTTTAATACAAACCAGTTGGTCTGAATGCTGAATGTGTGATTTATAGGTAGTACCAGTAAATGGTTAATTTGAAAACATTATTTTCCTGTTTGACCAAAGAGTTTTTACACTGATTTGCCACTAACTTTTGGGTTTTTCCCTTTTGTTAAAATGTTGGCCAAATGCAATGTGTAGTCAATATTACTGCAGTAAAATTTCTTTAATAACTATCATTTACAATGACAACATCAGACATCCCAAAAATTGGTCAATGTGAAATATGTTGTCATTTTAATGCACAAGTTAACTATTGCACTGTCCATCTGCCACTGTGGCATAGTGGTAACACACTTGCCTAGGAACACAGAGGACATGGGTTCAAACCCAGGTACAGGAAGATACATAGTGGATTGGATGACCACTTAAAATTGTGCTCCTTTGTCATTGGGTCCTATCCCCAGTCACAGGCTAAAGAACATCAGGGACTTTGATAAAAGTTCATCCTTGAGCCTCTGTCTTTCATTTAGGGGGAATGTCAGTCACTTGAGAGTTGGGCTGTACTTGGGTCATATAGCCCTTTGAGTCCTGTGGTACATGGAGATATTGTGCTGAGTATAAATACAATACAATCCCTTTACAGTAGTTATAACAATATCTTCCTGACATCAACCACGTAGTGGGTAACACATGTAATCATTCAGCCCTCACCTCTGTGGGTTTGGGTTCCATTACAAACCAACGTGTTAGATTCACCAATCATGACTGTATCTCTGATATTGCTCAGTTCATATTTTCTGTAACTTTATTAATAATTTGTGATTTAAAAGTTTCCAGAAAGTTGCAATATTTTGCATCCATCCTTTTTGGCTTTGTTTCTGTGTCGTAAATGAAGTCAGGATTTAAAATAAATTCATATTGTCTTATTATATTTGGAAAAAATATATATATTTGCCATACCATGTCTAAAACTAGTACATATTTAATCTAAGTTTTAAATGATCTCTGAACACGGTAAACTAGTGTATATTTAATTCAAGTGTTAACTAAACTGTGAAGAAGGTTAAAATTATTTGTCAAATTTATTATAAAGCATGTTTCATCTTATACTTAAGATGAAACCATGAGACAATCAGTTAATTAGTCTGTTATTACATGTTACACACAGTGCTACCCTAATGAATCTGGAGGGACAAAAAAATAGTTTTGACTCACAAGGTGTTCCAAATAACGTAGTTTATATCAATGTTAAAGTAGATATTTTCAATCTACTTATAGGGGGATTCTATTCAGCAGGTTCCAGCTGATTATCATTGAAATTTATCAGTTTTCCAAGGAATCTGATTTTAGCAAGCTGTATGTCTAAGTGGATTTACTAAGAAAAAGTTTATTTTGAAAGGCCGTTTATTTGTGTAGCTGATATGTAAATTAGAAGAATGCTGAGCCACTATTCAGCCAAGTATGTGCTATCCAGAATCTGTTAAAAAATAAAATGTACATAACGTAATTCATATATCGAGTGACAAACATTTGTATATCTTTTTTTGAAACAGTCATAGTGGAGATCAAAGACCAAATTGAAATGTGAAAAATGTCAACTGTTGGAAGTCGATACTTGAGGAATTTGTCACATTACAGGAACTACACATTTGACACAAACTGTTGAGTGTAATGTGTGCAAATGGTGGTCAATGAATGCTTTGTCACAGAGTAACAACCATGTTTTGTACAAATATTTCTGCAAAAAACTTCTGGTTTAGATAATCAGAAGTTAAGACCACCTTTATGTCCAGAAGTTTAAACTTCAGAATTGTGATATTCTTGTGTGTAACTGCTTTTCGTTTTTAATTTCTTTAGTCATAAATTTGGTCGTGAAATAAAAAAATATCCCTGAGTACTAATAGTGAACAAAGTTTCAGCTTACCACAATTATTTTCAATGTTGAAATTGTGTTTTTCTTTAGAGTAATAGCAACATGCATGAAACTTCAGCAAAATTGTAACAGTTCCTATACATATACATACAGTTGTGAAAAAGGCCATTAAATGGAATCTCAAGTAAACTTAAGTTCTTCTGCAAAACAAGAGGTTTAGATGAAAGACAACGCTTTTAATGGCAAAGACCCTCTTGGATCAGAAATTATTTTCAACTTAAAAGAAACATGTATTATACATAACAGAGGTCTGCTTACAGGGATTTGACTGTAATTTTATTTCACTGATTGTATCTACAGTATTTTGGCTTATTCTGTTAAAAATTTAGATAAAGTTGGCCTTAAAAGCTGGGAATTTTGCAAAGGTATCATATGGTCCCACATCTGCATAACTAAAACATGTGGCATAGTATTTCAACAATTCAGAGGAAACATGATCTGTTGTTCATAGTATAATTCAAATAGTTGTAATTCTATAAACAACAGAGGTCATTTCTGTGTTCATTTATATGCTGTAAAGCTATAAATGCCAATGTTTAACAAGATTTACTTTTGCAAAAATCTCATATATCTCTGCTGTGCAAAATAATGCTGATTTTTTTTTTCAAAGAAACACCTGTTTTCAAAAATCTAGTCTTGTGACTTCTAATACAGTTGTTTATCAACAGTATTTATTACATCCACTGACATCATTTGTCTTCACTTTTTATGGTCTTCTTGCAACATAACTGTCTGTTCCTGAAGCAGAATATAGTAAGAAAATTGTTAATTTTCACTGCATTCTCATTATGAGTTTAGAAAAAATTATTTAAAATCATTAAATCCTATTTACTATGTAACCAAGTGTTCTTTGATATTTTCAATGACTAAGACTTGGTACTGTCATGATTTATAGTGTTCAGTTAGCCTGCAGCACACCTGCTATATAACCAAAGCTGAATCCTGTTTACTTTTCCACAGTTTGTAGATAAGAGGGTAATTTTCACTGGTAAACCTTTCCAATGCCCCGGTAATTTACTCAAAATTATCATAGTTCGGCTTTATACGTAAAACCCCCATTCAGATAAATTTAAGTGTGGAGTCCCTTGGTTCTCACGTCTGTGGTCATGAGTTTGAATCCAGCTCACACAAACATGTTGAATTCATGATACAACCTTACCTGATGAAAGGGAATAGTGACCTCAACCTTTAACTGTATTCTTGTCATTGCAGCAATATGAACAACAACAAGCGAGGTTCCGACATCAGTAAGAATGGCTCGTCCCATAACAAACCTGTCCCCAAACTACAGATCCAGGCCGCCACCCCACTGCCTGCCAACAACCGGCCGATGCCAAATGGAACCTTCAAAACTCCCGCCGTCCCTCCACAAAACACCATGTCTGCGGGAGACAAGACCTCCAGAATGAAGCTGCCAAAGATCATACCAACCACACCACGAAATGGGGTTGAACATGACGTGAATGCCTTTGCAGAAGATGATGATGGATTCCGTAGACCCATAGGACCTCCACCTGGACTTATCCGCATGTCACAGACAATAGACAGGCCTGTCAAACAGGGTAGGTGTCTTGAGACATCTTCAGTGTGACTTGAAGAATCTGTGTCTATAATTAAGTCAGGTCAGTCGTTCAATTGGGCTGTCAGACATGGTAGGTGTATATCAAACACGGTGACTAAAGACCTTATGTGTGTAATATGATGTAGTACAAAAGTCAGTCAGTAAAACATTTACTAAGAAAAATTTTAAATTCTGATAATTTTGAGAATTGTGAGAGTATCAATGATATAACTGCATATTAAACAGGTGACATTAATTTTTATAGTCAAATTTAGACTTTTTAGGGAAATAGGAAAAAATGTTGTTTTTGGAATTTTTTTTCTTATCCTGCAAATTTATTCATGAGAAAATTTTTAGAATCATTGTATGATGATAAGGTAAGTGATAATGGATTTAGAACTTCTGTTTGTCACAGTCCACAGACACACCTGTCAAAAGGTAGGTGGATATTTTACATTGAACATCTTTATGGGTTAAAAGGCCTGTGTTTGAACTTGCTATACGAAATATAAAATATATTTAGTGGCTAATACACTGGATTCTCAATGCTCAAGATATAGATTCAAATCAGTGCCCTGGCCTCAGGTAGAACTTTGTGATAGCTGCTGGTCGGTGACTGATGGGTAACGGTTCAGAGTCACTAATACACTGTTTTCCAGGCATCTGCTTTCCTGCACCCTTTAAACTGCTCGTCACGATATAAAGAATATTTTAAATGGTGGAAAATAAGTTGAAAGTATATATATCAGAAAGTGTTGGTAATAAAATACATTTTTATTGGTGAGAGTTTCAGAATGTCAGAGAATGGCAATCTATTGATGTAATGAAATGTCCGGATCAGTAATATTTCAGATGTCAAAAGTGTTAATATTCTTTGTGAAATCTTTATTATCTGGGTGTTATGCATGCTACGGTGGAATGTATTAAAATAAATACTTGAATTTTATATTTAGAACAGATAATATAGTCATCATTTAGAATGAGAAAAAAAGGAATTGGATATCATATATATATTTCCTTTTAAATGTTTTTAAGATCTTATGACTATACCTAAGACAAAATGATTTATGATGCAAGACACCCACAATTTTTTTTAAATACTGCACAATGATCCAGAGCTATTTATCAACCATACTTTAACATATTTTTATTTTGTTTTATTTTTCATTTGTAAGTAGAGATATGTATTTTACAATTTCACAAAGCTTTTTTTACATCTTTCTAAAACATTGAAAATTGCATCATTTATCAAAAAAACATAAAGTGGCCATATTTTTATAGAGTAAACAAAACTATTGTTTTTCTGTTGACTACAAAGGAGTCTGGATACGCTAGGTTTACCGCCACTTTATCCTAATGAAGTGGGAGATTAAAGGACTTTTCACATGATATATCACTGCACAGGATACAGCTAACGAAGTAGTGCTCTTTAAATTAATTGCGGCTTTAGTTAAATAATGCATTTGCGCTGAAGAATAGCCACGGACAATAAAACAACAGTCATTAAGGCAGGGGGATGCATTACCATTAACACGTTACATCAATAGAAACGAATACTGTTTGGTAGGAGTGAAATTGTGTAGAAGAATAGCTTTGAAAACACACATCGTGTTAAAACAGGGGCCTGTGGAATAGATTAAGATTCCCACTTATACAAGTGATTGAGCTTTTGCTTGCATGTGACTGCTGGAGTAAAAAGGCAACAATGTAGTCTTTCCCAAAACTCATATAGATTTGTGTACGTTTCCATGCATGCGACCTGCCATTTGTAAATGTGATGTGCAATATCTGCATTCACATTTGGACCAGATAGATTCACCATTTAAACTGATAATATATATGGGATATTTCACATTTTGAATAAACTATTTGATAGTGAGAAAAATATTTATTAAAGTGATCATTTATTTGCTGTCGCCATTGACAAATAACATGAATTTTACTTGAATTTTGAGACTCCAACATGAAACTGTACTATGGCTAGGAAAGGGAATGAAAATTACAATCAGACGAGCTTGTTGTTATGTATTACAGCCGCAGTGATATTTAAACATAATTACACCTATTCCCTATTTGGACAATCAATGTATTGAAATTTGTGATATGTTATAAATATCTACATCCTTCAAATTTCTTCCACATATTTTGGTAACTTATACACTAATAATAGACCCAATAATTAAAAAGTTCACTGTTCTGCGGGTGAATTTGTCCTTTAATGTACCTTGAAAGCTTAAAAAGCCAAACAAAAAAATGTCAAAAATACCAAAACAAAAACAAAAAAACCAAACAAGAGAGATGTTATTTTTTATTATGTGTGCAATGGTTGAATGGATCGTGACATGCTGCAATTAGGTTCCTGTGTGTTTAACACAAAAGTAAGGGTCCTTATTCTCAATAATATTTTCAACTGAAACTCAACTTGCCTGAAAACTAGGACTCCTATTATCAATCGATATTTAACTCCCAATTTTTAATTTTCTAAACTGGAAGCTCCAGTTGAATGAATATATCATATAAGTATTTTTTTATTTTAACTGGTGCAGTCATTTCTGTTCATTGCTTGTTTACAAAATCATCTGCATTTCATGTTTGAGGTGTTTATTGTGTGATAATCTCGGCGAAGTAGTACACTTTACTAAGCAGTTTGATCAATAGAGTCATGGAGGATATTTTTTTCACAGCCAAATCGACTGGAAATGAATTAGCTTGTCATTTTTCACAATTTTTGTTTGTCAGGATACTTTTCGTTGAAAAATAATACATGTTCTATTACAATAAAAGTACTTATAGTTTTGAGCTGTTTTTTCATTTAACTTTGTATTTTTGATGAAATGATTACTTTGACATTCAAATAGTAACTTTTATTTATAATAGCTGAAAGCCGTTATGATTTAAAATATACACAGAATTTTAACCTCTAACTGTGTCTCTAGTCCTATCTTTAGTTTAACCATATCAATTCTGGACATCTGATTGGGCTATATTTGAATCATTCAGCTGAGCAATTTTTATGGTACTTAAAACATGTGTGTAGTTCAGGTGAAGACAATTTAAGAGGTTAAAAATGTCTTAATTGTAAACTTCATTAATTAATCCTAACTTGAAAGTGTGTTATTGTGACAGGTAGAATCATTTGGAAGTTTTTATGTGCTAATAAATTAGAGAAAGACTCCTTAGAAACTGATAGGCCTCTCAATATTCATAGAATACACAGAAGATTTATAGGTCTTCGTATACAGCTTACATTATGCTACAGACATTAATAACATAAAACAAAGAAAGAATACTGACACACTGTACAAGGAAGGATATTGTATTGCATTGATAAACAACTTCATTTTAAATTTTCAAAACATATAATTTACAGAATTACCAAATTAATCTTATGTTTTTGGAAGAAATGTTTTTTTTTTATTTAATATTTCTCTGAAAAACAAACCACTTAATCCTGTTGATATTCAGAAAATCTCAGTTTTATTAACTTATTTTTTCTGAGAATTATTTTCAATGTTAAAAAGCCAACATTTATCAGGAGGCAGGAGTGATCAATATTTAACACCCCCACCCCTAAAATGTGAATCTTTCTACTGGATCCTGACCTCTGCCCCCAGGCCCCCAAATGTTTCTATTGTGATGTCACAAAAGCCTTGAATATTTTAGAAAGATGTCCATTGAAACAGAGAGTTGTGACTCCATCCTGGTACTCTTGTAAATTCTGTGCCAAAAGTTTTATCACTAGTAGTATCTTTGCGATTAGACCACTTCAGCATGTCACCTGGATGGCTTGGTTAAATATTCATATCTCAAGAAGGCATGTAAATTTCGGAATTTCTCAAGAACTGTTATAGATATTGACCCTTAGTTGTCGCCAAGTAAGATTCTCTCTCTGTTGCTGGATGTTTAAAGTGCTTCACAATCACATAATATATGTGAAATATGAAGAAGCCTACTTCTAGGTACAAGTCTTTTTGTGTAACTTCTGTGCGGCTGATGGTTTCAATGATAGTTATTTAAATTCTAAATGAACCTGTTTCAGTGGTGTTCGATATTGGTTTATGCAGTTGTATTCATTAATGAGTTTTTTGCAGTTTAATATAAAAATTTATTTTATCTCAGTGTTGAACTATTTTTTTTTAAATTTATTTCCTTTGTTTAATGTCATGTTTGAATGGTAACTCCTGTGAATTGGTGAAGAATTCAGTATAACATGACAAACAGATAATTATCAGGTGGCCACTTTATGCATCATCCATGTCTCTGAGATACTCTTAAAACCAACTCAAGAAAATGGACAATTATAAAGCATGTAATTGTATGTGTGAAATGATTTCTCGATGACGAAAGTATTAGATGATGTTCAGTGATGAAAGCCTGAGGAAACCATTGTCCTCTCACAAGAAATTGTGCCAAGTTTGCTGGCATTCTCCATTTAGTCATGGACGATTACCTGGTGATAATTGTCTTCGTTAGCTTATAATATAAACCAATTACAGTTCCATTAACCATATTTTATTAGACATTGATCAGTCATGGTTAACAAAATATAATTAGGACAGATATTGTGAGATTTAATTAAGTTTTTCATCCAGAACCTTTTATGAGTTTCTCCTGTATGTATCCCAAGATCAAAATTTGAGATTTTTTTTTTTTTTAAGTAAATAAATTTCTTTCACCAGATATAAAGCTTTTTTTTATTGTGATCTACCAAATGAGAACCGATTATAATCATTCAAATAAATTAACTATTTAATTATAATCTTGACATATATATTCAGATAACAGAAACAAATAGGAAAGAATATGTAATTGGATTTTGGTGAATAACCAATGAATGTAAGCTGACTCTAGTCAAATCGAAGACATATCTGTCATTATTTGAGATGACAGAAGACATGAGACACTTCATTGAATAGACCCATAAAATATGAAACTCATTTGATTCTGGGTGTATTAAAGAGTGTGTTTACAAGAAAACCTTTAGACTTGTGTTCACAGAATGTTTTATGGAGTTTTATTCTGTCATTAACCATGCTCTCTGGATTTTTTTGCTCAGTTAGAAAAGATCCACTATCCCGTTACACATTAAAAATGATTATAGTTTGGCTTGCATTTTCTAGTTACAAGACAGTTTACTGCATTTGACTAAGAGAATTATCTTCTTTTCACCTTATGTTTAGGTCATCTTAGCAACTGTGGTGATTAGACAATTGTCATCACCCTACAAGTTAGAATACTGGCTCTTTGTGCACAATACAGACATAACCTTTGTAGATATGTACCGGCGTTCCCATAACAAAACAATCTGTGTCAAGTTACATTCATATTAAAGAAATGAAATATTTAGAAATTATACTATTCTTACGTGTTAAATTCAACTGAACACCTGTTGTTGTTTCTTCTCCCAACAAACATTTAACTAATACCTGAATGACCTGATAACATACATAATTCCACCTCCAATGCCTCTTTCAGATACAAGCCTAAAACTTGACTTTTTTTTGGCAAACACTAATCTGCCTTGGCCACCTCACCTCTGACTTCTTTGTAGTGATGACCCAGCCGTTGTAATAATGGACTACCACTCTTATTGAACATTTTTGGGATTGTTTCACCTTGGATTCGGTCAAGTGATTTAGATTAAGGGCTATACAATTTTTTAAAATGTATGATATGTTGTCTGAATTACTTATAATTTCTCATTTAAACTACATCACATGATATTATGTTTTGTGTCATGTTTGAGTATAAACATCTATTGAAAAACATTGTAATAACGTCATGGCTTTCAGAAGTGTGGCTTGACAATCAGAGAATGTGACCCTTTGACACAACTGCTTTCTAGTGTGAAGTCTAAGCGGGCTAATGAACTGGAATGTAGTTCTTGCATTGGGATTTATGTTTTTATCCACATACAATAAAAATGCATTGGCAGTTGTTTTTGCTCGAAAATATCTGGTTAAATATACATTATAAAATCTATAAATATATATGAATTTATATGCATATCATAAGCATCAGTTCAGATGACTGATATAAACTACACCTTATCCAGAGAGATATTTAACCAGATATGTTTCGGTAATTGAGAGTATGGTGATGACTTAATCTCCGTCACATGTTATGAAATCATGATGGAATTTTGGACAAACAAGAGTACAAAAATGCTCAAGGAGACTGCTGCTGAACAAGCACAACCAATGTTGATAGGTTTTTTATGCTTTTCTGCTCGGAACTAAAGTGAACAGAAGGTGATGTTGTACAAAAGGTGATCCATTAGTTATCGATCTCACTTCGTCCCAATACTACCAAAGACTCAATAAGAAAAACCTGGGTTTAGTTTTTTTTTATCAGGCGTTTTGTATTTCATTGTGTAATTATATTCAAATTATTTCCCAAAAATACAAAGAAATCACTTATTTTATTTTCATTAATCTACAACTGAGCTTTGAATTTATTTACTCATAAAATTTACCGAAAATAGAAATACTTTTGACGACTTCTTCTGCATTTGTTTTGGGGCTTAATTAAAAAACATTTTTAAGAAGAGTTATTTTGTTACTGACTTAACCCTAAGATATGACAGCGTAGCGTAGACACTTAAAGAATATGTGGCCCTCTGAACTCTTGAGTAACTTTCACCATTTTCCGATCTGTGAAAACATCTAGAAAGCACATATCAAATAGTACTAATTGCATGCTAATGTGTAAAGTACATATTACTTCTTTTTCATGTATAAAATATATTTTGAGCCACTAAATTCAAATCACTAACCAGGCACCAGGAAGTAAGCAAGAAGCAAGTTGACTTGGAGAACTTAGTGTTTATATATCTCTTGACACAGATTAATAGTGAGATATTTGTCCATAACATTTTTGTATATTGATTTAGTTAAGTCACATTTAACCATGGAGTGTGACTTTCATACTAAATACCTTTAAAATGCTATTTTTTTCTGTTGTGTCAGTTTCGTATGAAATGTCTAGAGACATCATTATTGGTGCTAATAAAACCCTTGTAAGTAAAACTGTGAAAAGTAGAATTTCCTTTACCTACAGGTACTGGTACCAAGTGTTCTATAAATGTTTTATAAATGTTCTTTTGATAGTATATTTTATTTGATATTTCATCTGTATAATAAAAAATAAGACAAAATCAAGTTAGATTTCAAATGCGAAAAAAGTGTTAGTTCTTTAATGGAAGATTTCCTCAACACATCGACTTTTTGAAGTTTTATTCTATGTGGATTTTCACAACACCTATTGTTTTTACAAATTCTACTGGAGCACACGAAAAGCAATTAAATATTGATCAGCATGTCTTGGATATTAAGTAGAATTGGTAAAAAGTATGTGCACTCAAGACCATAAACATTAATTATAGTCTGCCACAGAAGACAAAAACCTCTGAAAAAACCTGAAGCACATGCTCTCTTAAAAAGGTTGAAAATGACATGCACTTTGATACAAAAAAAATCCTTAAATAACCAGTTCTTTGTGCACTGAAGTTGAAGGGTCTGATAAAATATAAAACAAGAAATTCAGCTCATGATCAGTCAGTGGTCAGGGTGTACAGGTGTGACTCGTAGGCAGGTCACAATATTGATTCAGTCAGGTGTTTGTATTGTAATACTACAAGAAGTACCATACTACTACAATTTACACTCTTTGCTAGCTTAGAAATTTGTCAGAATTTGGGTAATTTTATTCAGGAATTAGTTGGACATATTAACGCCAACAGGTTAAAATGCCTTAAGACCCTTAATGTTTTTCTTGGCACTTCACCAGTGGATCTCTTCCATAGTCTCATTCATCCTTAATTGTTGTTTAGTGTTTCAGCATTAAAGTTAGTAAATGTATGTAAATATATAGGGAGATATATACCTGTATATATATATATGTATAAAAGCAAGTTCTATGTTTGCTGAGAAAGAAGAGGGAGACTATTCATAGGCATGGACTATCCTATCAAAAAAAGAAACCACTAATACTCCATATTTGATTCCCTTTAGTGTGGTCCATTTTATTACAGTTTGGAACTTAAATATAAATATAAGTAATTGATAATGGTGTGTATATATCATCTATTGAACTGGTGCCTTTATGCACAGCTTATTAGAAATATGTGTACGCACACAAAAGAGACAGATAAAAACAATTTTACACAGATAATACTGTTTATTTAATGTATATTAAGTGCTCTGTTTTGCCAATAATTTAATTATGGCAAAATAGATTAAGACAGAATGACTTCCATGAGAAAAAGACAGCCAATCAGGCAAATAAAAATATAGCTAGCAAGGTTGATCCATAGTATAAACCCACCTTTAACCTTATTTAATAGAATATTTACAAATTAGAAATGCCTGAAGGGTTAGAAGTAGCGTCTGTGTATATGTAAACCCATTTACTGCTTAAATCCACTCAGAGCCCATAAAGCCCTTCAATCAAGTAAGTTCGGTATTGTGTCGGCAGTTTAAGAAGGCCGAAGATTTTTCTGCACAATTAATATTTGCTCAAGTGTATGCAAGTCTCAAAGTATATGCAAAAACACAAACTTACATATAACTTTATGTAATCTGCTAGATTGTCAAATGTTACACATCTTAAGTCCTAAACAAAAATGTAAAACTAAACCACTTAATATTCCACAGGGTGGTTATGTGCAGCATTTTAAAATTTGACCAGATAAAAGTTGAATTTTAAAGTCTAAATTGAAGATTGAGATATTATTTGTAGTGTTTGTGTAGCAAAGTTTACAGACACATGGACAAAATTACTTGACAGTTTGACAGTTTTGTGTCATTAATTATGTTTATAGCTGGCTCCCTATTGCAGTCTGAATATATTATATTGTGCAGAACTTCTGATAAAATTGCTGTTTTCATTGGGTGTATGAAGGAAAACTCAGGCTAGGTAACTTTGATAAATCCTTCATTCATTCTGTCGATTCAAAAGTTGAGAGAAAAATAAGTTTAAAATATCAATATAGGTAGACTGATGATGATAAAGCTCAAACAAGTGGCGAAACTTTTAAGGTTGTGCACACTCAACAAGTTAGATTGTTCAGTAATCCCAGAAGTTTGTATAATTAAACATTAGTTACTGTCATGATTTGACAGAGTCTGTGACATGTAAAACAGATGTTTGGCTTATCCAAGTCATTAAATTTGCTTGAAATATGTGCATCCTTTCATTAAATCAGCAGATGATTTGTCACTAATGATAAAGCAAGGTTGTCTTTTTGCAGTAAGCATAGCGGGGAAAAAATTCAGACATCAATAATCAGATTATAATTCAAGGATGCACTGTCCATTTTCTAAACTTACTGATTGCCTGAGATTAGAAGTTTGTGAACATGCTACAGACTGGTGACCTACCCTGCCCCAAAACCTGGTCTTCTGCACCACCAAAGTGTAGCTATTTGCAATTTATATGGCTTAAGCTCTTAAGTCCAGCCTATAATGTGACAAATTCTAAACTTTTACTAATGTATAATTCTATAACATACTTTTAAGGTATACTTTGTTAAATTTGGTCTACTTGAACATGTTCAGTAAATAAAATTTCTCCTGCACTTTGGGTACAGTAACACAGATACATGTGTCAGTTAATTTAGGATTTTTTTCATGTTAATTGTTTCCTTTCAAATTCAGTTTACTGTGTCAAACCTTATGTTCTCTCTGAAAGCCATCTATCAGGTAAATATCTCAAATCACAGTAAGTCAGTCCAGCTAGTCTATTCAACCACATTAAGCCTTTTACAAGTCAGTGTCTCTTGCGTCACCTGTGTTTGTGACAGGTATTTGTTGTCCAAATAATTACAAGGTTTATCCTATAAATGAATGCACTATAACCAGGTTTACATACATTTGCACGCAGGTTTAAACAATGACAAAGTCACCTGTAAAATAAGGCTAGATATATTCTTTGAAGGATTTTTTATATGTACATATTATTTAGAGAAAACTTTATGTGTACACATAGACATAATATTTGTACATTGCATATCAATATAAAAATATTAAAAAGCTTTTGTTGTTTTTTTGTTTTTCACTTTGAAACTAAATAACATAAATGGCATTAATTCCATAAAGATGTAGATTGAAGAAATTTTTGAATCCTCCATTTTGTAAATGCTATGTTTAACCTTCAGTTAATAAGTATTATGACTTTAATAAAATACCATAAATAACTATACTACAAAATAGCTTTTAAAATCTTGTCCAATTTTTGTATATACATTGTAATTATAAAGGCATAATCTTAAAAGTAAAATTGGTAGATATTTGCATTAAACTAAAAAAGCGAGTATCCATAAATTGACCAATTGATTGATTTTATGCCAGCAACATGATTTATTTATGATCTTCAAGTGTTTATTTGCCCTGTACTGGTCCTTTTGTCTTAACTGATGACTGAATGAAAGCAATTTATAGAATTCTTCTGTAACTGTAATTTTTAAAATCCTGGTTAAGCATAAGTGGATGTATAAATATAAAATATATTTAAGGTAAAACTGATAGAAGCACAAAACATACAGGTGTTATCTTTGTTTCAGTAATTGGGGTATTGTGTAACCTTAACTTCTTAGTGTATTTGTTTTTCTGTCAATAATATAACAGTTTGTTCATTTTTATTCCAACAGGATAATATGAATAACATTATTTCTGAGATTGTTTTGCTGTACATATATTATATAGAAATGCTTCTCTGTACAATAAATTTAAACTAAAATGTGATCATATTTTATCACCTATGTATTTTGTTCACTAAGTCAGGTCTGAGTATTGGGATGTAGTTATAACTGAAAAAAATAATGGTGACTTAAGCTGCAGTGTATTTTTTCTCTGTTTATCCTGCTATTTTAAGATGTAGCTATGACTGTAAGGTGTATGTGGGTGCATTCTTATGGATCACCACCTCATACATTTTTCATAGTAACTTTGTCTGCATATAGTGTTATAGAATAAATTTAAATTTCCAACACAAAAACATGGTTGTGGAGTTGTTGGGTACAGCATTAGGTCAAAAGATCACTTAGTTTAAAAGCATTTATTTATATCTGCAATGTACTTTTTAATATCAAAATCATATTAGATGAACTAGCATAGAAAACATATTGGTATGTAAATATATCCAACTCAATACATCCAGCCACATTGTAGTTACCCCTAGTAAGTCGAATCTCCAGTGACAAGAACAAAAAGAATTCCAATTAACCCAGAAGTCAAGATGACTGTAAACAATAAGATTACATAAGAATAACAATATAATAATAAAAATAATAATATCCATGTAAGGACCTGATACATATTGCCACTCAAAAACAAATTCTGTAAAACATAATTCAGCTTAAAGGGGTGTGTGACTATATAATAACATTTCTTTCTTTAATACATGTACATATTTAATATATATTTTAGTGCCATAAATGGTAAAAGTGTGTAAAGTCCCTGAATGTATGTGAAGTATGTAAAAGCAGTGAAAGCTTAGACTGAGGAGAGTCTCCAATTGTCCCGGGACAGAGATTCTGTCAGGAGAAACTCCAGTCAGGAGGAAACTATTATTGATGTGTTCCAGGAGAAAAGTATGATCTCCGTAAAAAATGTGAATGTGTAGAGGCTCAAATCAAATGATATCAAAAGTCAGAATGATCAGAACTCATTCTACAATGTTAAGTGGAAATAAAAATAACTGCTTATTACATGTATTTATTACTTTAAAACTTTTTATATCTGTTTTGTTTAAAAATATTATTATTATTTTTTCTGAAATTTCATATCTCCTGAGTATATGTCAAATGTTTAAAGTTATTAGAACAATATTTTGGGAATCTGCGTGTCATCCCATCTACTGCAAATTCCAACACAAACTACATTTGTAGCATAGTAGTAAAGCTTTTGCCAGCACCCCCAAAAATTAACATATATCAATCCCTGATATAAATTACTGCATATAATATGCATCAAATATAGTTAATATGGCCATGTGAACTATTTCTCAGAATTATGGTAAGGCTGCATTTTATTTCGTTACTCGTAAATATTACAATAAATGGTAATAAGAACACAAATGAATTTTAAAAACAGCTATAAGTAGGCCTTTTATGTACCATTCTTGCAATATTGTCTTTAGCACTATTCTGAATTTTCCTTGTTTTTCAGACACATCTGACAGTGGCTTTAGCATGCGCTCTTGTGGGCACATGAGTGGAGTTTGTCAGGTGCCTGTCAACACCCCCGCCACCAACATGCGAAACTCCAACAACCTCCGTGTAACCAACCAGGAGCTGCAGATACAGGCCCCCACACCCACCCCAAGTGAGGTGTCTACTGTGGCCTATTCTGCTAGAGGAGTGGGCAATGGAAACCTGTCATACAGGAGCCAGATTTCTGGAATTAATGGCAGCGACAAGGATACTTTCTTGGCCCCAGGGCAGATGCTGAAACAGAAGTCGTGGAATCTCAGCTATGGGGTGGTTCCACCGCTGAGCAATAATATGGATGGTGAAAGCGAGCATGGCATGATGCAAAGCAGTAACAATTCACTCACCCCATCAATGCAGTACCAGGAGATGTATTCCTCCCCAAGCCAGTCAATCCAGCTGACGCCATGTGCATCTGCCAGACGTGGTAATAAGAGGGCCATCTCCACCTCTTCCCAGTCCTCAGACGTGGACATCATGACAATGATACGAGGCTCACCTTCTGCTCTCATACCATGCGTCAATGGCTCCAGAGGATCATCTATGAACACCTCTCCACAGCCAGGTCATCAGATTGGCTGCTTAGGCCACTTGATGGCCCGACCAATGGCCAACAGTACCAGTAACTTGGCCATGGTCCCAGATCAGAGGATGATGAACAAGTATGTGGAGAGCCAGCCTCAAGCAGCCCCTTACTATGACATGGGCCACCTGGAATTGCAAGGCAACAACAATCTGAACATGATCAGTAGTAATCAGATGATCATCTCTAATAATGCACAGGAGATGTACTACCAAGACAGCAGCTATCAGTTCAAGCAGGAAGTGACATCGAGCCTCTATGGACCTGAGACCAACCAGAACAACCAGCCAATGCAAGGTAACGCCCCACCAAATCCAGCAGCGATGCAAGGCATGGCCCAGAATGGTGGAACACCAATGGAAGGGAACATGCCCCCTCCACCACCATATCCCACTACTTTTGAGACATCCTCACAGAATGACTCCACTATTACTGCGGGCACAGAGATCAAGCAGGATCCAGATGAAGTCGAGAGTAAGCATATGTGTATGTGGATAGACTGTAACACTGTGTTCACTGACCAGACTGAACTGGTCTCACACATTGAAAAGCAGCATATTGACCAGAAGCGAGGAGATGACTTCACCTGTTACTGGGCAGGGTGTCAGAGGAGACAGAAACCATTTAATGCCCGTTACAAGCTGCTCATCCACATGAGAGTACACTCTGGAGAGCGGCCCAATAAGTGCACTGTGAGTACAGTTAAATCTCCCAAGCCAGGACTTTGTTAAGGAAAATTCCATTGTTAACAGAAATATATATCAGTTGGCAAATTGATAGGTGTTATCTAGAGGAATAAACAAATCTAACTGGCTTCTGAGGCATTGCTTATCATCTGCCTGACAGTGAAATTCTCTATCAACCCTTATAATTCACAGTAAAGTTATAGCTTTGATATGTATGTCAGTTATGGGGCACTTGCCATGTATATGTTAGGGTGTTTACTTTAGCATCACATTTAACTGAGGAATGAAAGATTTTGAATTCTCTCCTCGACCCCTCGACTTTGGGGTTAAATTTGATTATTGGTTCAGCAATAGTAATTCAAATGCTGTATTGATATGACTGCAATGGAGCAGGTAGGCTTGACAGAATTAAAATATTCCCATTAATAAATATTTTGATGATAATAATTTTGATTTAGACGACAGCTAATATAAAATCAGTAAACACTATATAGGTTTTATATATATCATCATTAATATTTCATGTTATTATACAAATGTCCTTGTTAGAAATGTAAGAACATGCATGTTCTTGACATAACATGAATAATTAACCCTTTTTACAAGATTTGTCAGAACAACGTATTCCAGGAATGTTAAATTGTGTAGATCATTTATATCTTCATGTTTGAGTAAGCAACATATCTGCCCATATGATGTTGATTTAACACCAAGGGTTATTAGCCTGTGCGGTATCATATTGCTCACATGTGCTCGAAAGCTTTAAGTTGATCACAAAAAGCTTTAAGTTGATCACAAAAAGCTTTAAGTTGATCACAAACTGAATTATTGAATAGAACTTGTGCATTATTGGTAATGTTATAAGAATATAGAAATGGAACTGAAAAAAGATTTTAAGTAATGGCAAACTCCAACAAATACAATAGAGAAAACAAATTATTTTTAAACCTTAAATCAGACCTATGCTACTCCAATATGTACAATGCTGCCAAAACTTAGCTTTATGTTTATGAGTCATTGAATCTCAAAAGGAAAGTTAATCTTCATATTTATGTCTGTACATTTTATGGTGATAAAAATTTTGATAAAATGAGCTTAACCCTGATAGCAATGGTAATTATCTATATTTTGTATGCGCTATCTGTAGTCAGTGACAAGGGCACACGATTGAGCCTCAATTTACAGCAAATCCTGTTTACAGTCAAAGCATTTTGATCAGTTAATGAAAATAATAAAAGAATTGTCCAGAAAAGCTGGAGTCTGGGGTATGTTTAAAATGGGCGGCAGTGTCTTCACTCATGATTCTATTCTTCTTATTATTATTACTATTATATAGTATAATTTTTGTTATTAACTTTGGTAAAATATTATTGTTATTCTTAGAGCCCTTAGCATACTTAAAGAGGGATTAGTATAGTTACATACAAGTTGGAAAAAATCTAAACAAGTAATCTACTAATAAATATGGTCATAATTTTAACAGACACATAAAGAAGGAAAAAGACTATAGTTTCCTCTATGGCTAATTCTGTTTAAGAGGTAAAAGCTTCAATAAGTGATGGGTAATTCTAACAGGATTAACATGTCATGTGCCTGACTGTGAATATGTTTATACAATGTCCTAATTCCTAAAGCTTTAATACATGTATTTGTCACAGGCTTAAAAATACACGTGTTACAATCTACATAAATTTCTGGGAAATGAATATCTCCTTGAAAAATTGAAAATTGTAGCTTATAGCATATTATTTCAAAAGTAGTTTAAGGTAACAAATGGAATTTTTCATGAAAAACAGCCTCATATTGTATATTCATATATAATATGCAAACACCAAAAAAAAATCAAAATTATACTCATTCTTCCAGTTGTTTTATATTATATACACATGCTACTGAATTTCTATATAATCTTTAGTTTCAAAAAACTTAAATATACCGAAAGTAATTGGTATCTGTTAATAGCATTTTGTACAATATTCACTTGATACCAATTTTACCCATTAGGCAAATTTTTTATTTTCATATGCCAATGCAATTCAGAGTGATAAAAAGGGTTATCATACTACTTTGTAGTCTTAATACATTTGGCTATCTTTTTCACTTTTAGTTTGAGGGCTGTGACAAGGCATTTTCACGGCTAGAAAACCTGAAGATCCATTTACGTTCGCACACAGGCGAGAGACCCTATCAGTGTACATACGAGGGTTGTCAGAAAGCATTTAGTAACTCGTCAGACCGAGCCAAACACCAACGCACACATCTGGACACGGTAGGTGGACTCATGAAATCATGTACTATATCACACGGGTAAGTCACATGGGTAAGTCAAATACAGTTAAAAGTGACATATGAACATCAGTGCATGGGAAGTACTTGTACAGCTGGACATGTTAAGAAAGTTGCAGGATTAATTTTTTTTAATTGTGGCAAAAAGGGTCTGATTCCTTAACTCTTTGTAACTAAGATAAGTTCATATTCACAGAAGGTTTGATGGATAGCAGAATGTGAAAGATTTGGGTGAAGTATCTGTTTCTTACAAAATTCACCAAATATTGACCAAAAAGTATTTTTACTTTGTCAAATACTTGCTATATCTTCAGGGTTGATCTTCATTATACAATCTGTTTTGTGAACATGCTACCATATTTACTGTGTGTTGTTTGAGGTCATTTAGAGACACCTTTAAATACACCCGATCTCAGGTTCTTCATCCAGACAAGGAGCCGCCGACTTTCTGTTCCTTTCAAGCTGTCACTGAGACTGAAGTCCTTAAGTTTATCAAGGAATCCCCTTCTAAAACTTGCTCCCTTGATCCATGCCCCACTCACATTGTGAAACAATGTATTGACATTCTTCTCCCTTCATTGACTAAACTAGTTAACTTGTCCCTCAAAAACGGCATTTTCCCTAATCCTTTCAAACAGGCTATTGTCACTCCCCTCCTCAAAAAGTCCACCCTTTCAAAAGAGGATTTGAAGAGCTACCGACCAGTGTCCGGTCTTAGCTTCTTGTCAAAATTGGTCGAGCGAATTGTGGCTGCCCAAATTAGATCTCACATGGATTCTCATGATCTTGGTAATACTTTCCAGTCAGCCTACAAGGTAGGCCACTCGACAGAAACTGCCTTGTTGTGCATCAAAAATGAGATTCACTTATCTCTGTCCAAGGGCATGCCTACAGCACTAGTGCTACTTGACCTGTCTGCGGCATTCGATACTATCGATCATGACACACTCCTATCCTGTCTGTCGTCTAGATTTGGTTTTGCTGGATCGGCATTAAAATGGTTTAGATCCTATCTCCAGGATCGTTTTCAGTCAGTCAAGATTGGTTCTAGTCTTTCGAATTTGTTCAAATTGAAGTTTGGAGTCCCCCAAGGTTCTGTCTTAGGTCCCCTTCTGTTTTCCCTCTACACAACACCTCTGAGCCAAGTCATCAGAAAATATACCGGAGTCCGTTACCACTTCTATGCGGACGACACTCAGTTGTTCATTCACTTATCCCCTGATGATAGTCTCAAGTCTTTTGACCGTCTTAAATCATGTTTGAATGATATTCAGGTCTGGATGTCTGAAAACAAACTCAAGCTAAATCCCGATAAAACAGAATTCATAGTCTTCGGTGCCAAAGACAGACACAAATGGCTCAGTGACTCACTACCTGTCAATATCCTGGGAAATTGTCTCTCTCCCGCAGATGTTGTACGCAATCTGGGCGTTCTGTTTGATGCAAAGTTTTGTTTCACCAATCACGTAAATTCTGTTATCAAATCCTGCTTTATCAGCCTCAGGGACCTTCATCGTATCAGGAGGTTTCTTTCTGTGGATACATCAGTGGTGATTGCAAATGCTCTGGTCAGTAGTCGTTTGGATTATTGCAACTCTCTTTTTCGCAGTTTGTCATCCCGAAATGCTACAAGGCTCCAATATGTTCAAAATGCGCTTGCACGGTTTGTCACTGGTGCTTCAAAGTACACTCACATTACATCCACCCTTAGGACACTCCATTGGCTACCCGTTAGACAACGTATTATCTTCAAAACCCTAGTTTTGGTCTATAAGTACCTCACCACTGGCCAGCCCAAGTATTTTGCACCATATCTCCCCTTGTACAAATCTGCCGTGAATACAAGACGTTCCAATCCCAAAAATTTGTTCCTTCTGGTTCCCTCTTACTGTCCTTCCATCCATAAATCAAAGGTCCATTTTAACAATAGTTTCTCATATGATGCCCCTAAGTTATGGAATGATCTTCCATATGATATACGCAGTGCTCCAAATCTCTCCAGTTTCAAAAGTCGACTCAAAACCTACCTATTTCAGAAATCATTCCCACCATAGCTTCTTACTACCGAACACCGGACCGCCTCCCTGGCAACGACTCGGAACATGTCTAAAGTCTCATGATTTATGCCTTACGGATTGGATGGTGTGCCTTAGAATCCGTTGATACGGAGATTAAGCACCTGGACAACTGATTGATTGATTGGTCATTTTGCAATGATCTGTGTTTGTCCACATACAACAACCTAGAGATAAAAGAATACAAATATCCATCATATACTGACAAATTAGCATGTTAAAAGATCTACTTTACCGAAGTTATAGTCAATAAATATATATTAAAATGTAAGAGATATATTAAAGTGATATGATTAAATACTTAATCCCCACTTCATTATGCTTATCAATGTAGAAACCTACCTTATGTTTTCATCTAAATAATACTTTGATTACATCTGACCTGAAGAATAGAGGCATACTAATAGAAATTTGCCAAATTTAGCAAATAATTAATGGTTTAGGTTAGTCCCACTTAAAATGTAACACATACATTGCAGCAGTAAACTGTATGTTTGAAATTTACAAATTTCAACTTTCTACATATATACTGTGTATTTCAGTAAATTTCCTAATCTCTTTTGTTATCATAAGAAATTATTTATGTCACATCACCTAACTGCCCAAGTTTCTACTGCTGACTAATTATATTCATGACTTAAAGACATCAGTGTACATCTGATCGTTATTCTCTATGAATTGTTACCCTTTGCAGAATTTGAATACAGGCAGGATAAACTGGGTAACAATGAGCTTAGTCTTCTGAATACATACATGTGAGAGTAGTTTTGAGTTTAAGGTTACCCTTACATTTTGTCATGAGTTCCCAGGTCCTAGATGCAGTCATATCTATAGTATTTGCACATTAATTACGTGTACCCAGTTCTTGAAGACTGACAGATATTGATAACTGAGAGTGATACTTGGCCCTTTGCTCTACAATGATGATGAAGTGAATCGAATGATGATATAAATCTCGTTAGAATCCTTTTTGTTATTTTAATATGATTTTACAATATGTGTTATATATAAAGAACATTATATAACTTGTCTTCTTTTTGGGTTCCAAGTAAAAATTTGTCCAGATTTATTGATTATTAACTACTTGACTTTGTTATTGCCCCATATTTTTGTCTACAGACTGGTTGAACAGTTTGATGTAACTTTGATAAATTACTGCACAAAGTATGTATTTTATTGAGTTCCCAAATTAGGATGGCATGAGTATTCTGTTCAGAAAACTTATGAAAGCTGTTATAGTGGTTGACAAAATAACAGTAAGTCTTGTCTTTTCAGAAACCTTATGCATGCAGTTATACTGGTTGTCAAAAGCGATACACAGATCCCAGTTCACTGCGTAAACATGTGAAGAGTCACCAGAGTAAAGACCACCAACGGAAAAAGGTGAGGAGTTTGTGAACCCCTGCACACCCCAACCCTGTCAAGAAGAATAGCGGGACCAAAAATATAATCCCATTTCACTAGAAACTGTACAAAACACTGAAAGTTTGGCATTTCTTAAGTACATAAATACATTATATCAGCGGTTACATTAGTATAATAATCCAGCTAACTATGGCTGCACTAAGTATATGGGGTCTGTGAGAATTTGAAGTGTCTTTCTCTTTAAAAAGGTTTTTTACTTTGACAGAGCTCTACTTACAGGGTGCAAATGCACAAGTAAAAGAAATACAACTGTGAATATTCATTCATTAATGGTTATAAAGTTGTAGAATAGAAATGCATAGAAGTAATAAAAGGCAATAAAAGGTAAAATGCGTCAAAGTAGCCTCTTTACCACAGCATAGAAGGAAATTAGATTGTACAAAGAAGTGTAGAGAGGTAGATTTAGCAGATAGAAACTTGGTCCACGAATGTTACATGTACATATTGCTGTGTAGAGAAGACAAAATGAAAGGCTTGGCAATCTTTTAATTATTGTATGTGACAATTTTTACCATAAAAAAGCCGTGTATGTAGCTTATTGCCTCTGCTAAGGAGATATTATTTTCATAACCATTTGATTGGATGCAAAAAAAATCTGATTTTCCCATTTACTGGATTATGCAAATACTGCTGGTTGGAACTTTATGACAAAAAAATCAAAAGATGGGTCTTGGTCCAACTTAGATCCCCTTAAATTTTGAGAGTGATCTGCATCACTGTCTGGATACAGGAAAAATATCCGGATTTCCCATTTACTTATTATTACATGTCTTGGCAGAGATCTCAGCTTTCTGCAAAGACATGTTCGCGAGCAATTTGCCATTGTGTGGCAAATTTGACAATCTCACTTTAACTGGTCTTTAGGATACAGATTTAAGGAATGGTTGGGGTAAGCATCAAAACTCTTAGACATTTGGGATTATTGTTTATAGGTTTTATATGAAACAGCCAGATTCATACAGCAGTATAAAGACCATCTAATGAATGAAACAGTCAGATTTATACAGAAGTATAAAGGTCATCTAATGTTTAAAATACTGAGTTTTATAAAGAAGTATCAAGACCAGCTGATAGATGAAACAGGTTTATGAGGAATTATCAAGTCCACCTAATGGATGAGATAGCCAGTTTAATGAGGAAGTATCAAAGCCATCAAATGGATGAAACAGCCAGATTAGTGAGGAAGTATCAAACCATTAAATGGATGAAACAGCCAGATTAATGAGAAAGTATTAAAACCATCAAATGGATAAAACAGCCAGGTTAATGAGGAATTATCAAAACCATCAAATGAATGAAACAGCCAGGTTAATGAGGAAGTATCAAAACCATTAAATTGATGAAACAGTCAGGTTAATGAGGAATTATCAAAACCATCAAATGGATGAAACAGTCGGGTTAATGAGGAAGTATCAAAACCATTAAATTGATGAAACAGCCAGGTTAATGAGGAATTATCAAAACTATCAAATGGATGAAACAGCCAGGTTAATGAGGAAGTATCAAAACCATCAGATGGATAAAGCAGCCAGGTTTATGAGGAAATATCAAAACCATCCAATGGATAAAGCAGCCAGGTTAATAAGGAAGTATCAAAACCATCCAATGGATGAAACAGTCAGGTTTATGAGGAAATATCAAAACCATCAAATGGATGAAACAGCCATTTTGAATAGGAATTATCAAACCATCAAATGAATGAAATAACCATTTTAATGAGGAAGTATCAAAACTATTAAATGGATGAAACAGCCAGGTTAATGAGAAAGTATCAAAACCATCAAATGGATGAAACAACCATTTTAATGAGGAAGTATCAAAACCATCACATGGATGAAACAGCCATTTTAATGAGGAATTATCAAAACCATCAGTGAATGAAACAGTCAGGTTTATGAAGAAGTATCAAGATCACCTAATGGATGAAACAGCCAGGTTTCTAAAGAAGTACCAAAATCATCAAATGGATAAAACAGTGTGGTTGATACAAAGTATCAAGGCATTCCAGTGAATGCAGAAATAAGGTTTATTTAGGAGTAAGAACACCAAGTGGTATATCAAGAATTAGTCTTATTTACAAAGTCAAAGGATGTCCTCCTGTCTGTCAATATAGAAGACAGTCTGGAGATTTGTATGTATAAAAGTCCTCACCTGAAAGTTAGTCCATCTTGATAAACACACCATTTGGATCATATTGTTTAGAATATACCAGTGTAGGCTATGGCAAAAGTATGGGATATAGAGTTTAGTTGAACTGTATCTATGACTTCTGTAATGTTTTAAATCTTTGTTACGTTTAATGTGTGTATGTTTTCAGAGCCAGAATGAGAGATGTCTCACTTCTGACAGAAAATAAACTTTTCATTTTTATCATGATGCATAGCAATACATACCTTTTCTGCAAAATACAGAGAATAAAAATTTTACTAAATTGGTTTATGAGACATTTTTGCAGCTGAAATAATTATTGGTTTTTCTTGCAGTGGTCAATAAATTGAAGAACAAAAAGGTTATAATCTGTAGTAAAAACAGAGTAAGTAGTTTTTAAAATATCTTAAGTTATGCACTTAAAGTGTAAGCAAATGTAATTTGTCAAGATATGGTGTGAGTTACATTCAATATAAATATAGGAAAATCTATTTAAAGCTTGCAAAAAAGCAAATACAAGAATGCAGCAATATAATCAATCAGGATAATTCCTGTTAATTATTACCACAAAAAGTAGTTTACAATCCAGGTAACCCCATTACAAAAATTAATGACACTTTTTCATTGTTAGAATAAGACAGAGTAGCAAATAGCAAATTAGTTGTACTTTTAATCAGCAGAATGCTTAAGCTTGCCAATTTGACACTGTCAGAAAAATTGTAATTGCTCCAAAAAATTGTTAAGTGTGTTAGATTTAGTAAGTATTAATATTTTTCTGAAGAGTAATATCCAAATATGTAAATTGTGTAAAAATGATATTAAATTGCAGTTTTTCTGACCAGTTAGTCTTCATAAGGTTACATATTTTATGAATGACGTGCATGCATTATTTAAGAATTATGATTGCATCAGTTATGGTAATTAAAACAAAAAGTAACCAGTGTATTTTTGGCATCAAAACATTAAGATAAAGGTCAACTTAAATCAGTTTTTTTTATACATTGTATCTTTGAAATTTATGTCGAGTTTCAAGTTTACTTAAGTTAAACCATAAACAAGTTTCTTTATGGATAATGCAATACGAAGTGAACAAAATATAGTTATATGGATTATTCTTTTAACACTTAGCAAAACATTATCCTTTGAGGAGCTATATATAGCAATGTGATCACCCATATAGTCTTTTTATAAAGGACAACAATTTCTGTACATATTAACGGTTGAACAGTTTGAGTTGACAGAAGCATCTGCTGATATTGATATGTACACACTGACAATTAAGACATTGCAACATGCACTGTAAATATAAAAAGTTTTTTTATTTGGCTACTTAGCTGGCTAAGAGGTTTAGTATAATCCTACTGGTTAAATCCCAAGATCTCTAAATATTTATGTGAAACCTAGGAGTATTAATTCCAGTAAATTAGGTGCATTTATACCATATTGGGAGCTTTAAGGCTTGTCATGACAAACAAAAGAATTCAAAGTTTTGTTTTGATAACTGAACACAAGCCATTTCAAAAATATTCCAAATTTATATATTGCAAAAAAATAAAGTGTTTACTGCCTGAGGTCAGTGATCTTCTGGTGAAAATTTCATCCAAACTGAGTTTGTACAGATAGCATGTCACACTTGTAGTATCTATAGATTTGTATGTTATTTCTTTATTCCAATGATTTTTCAAAACAGGTAGATTTTTACCTTGTAACATAATTTTATCCCGCATAAGTATCTTTTTAATGAGGTTAAAAATATAAGTAACATATTTATGGAGATAAACTATCAGGATGACTAAAAATGCTTCAACCGACACCATTAAGATATAATTTAATCAAATCTTAAATGTGGACTTTTATAGTACTTCATCTCCATTAATTGACATAAACAAAGATAAGGTAAGTAATCGTAAGTCCAGTGACATACACTGGTCATACTAAAAAAGACACAAGGGTGACAAGGAGGCTATGGTGGATAGGCTTTTGTGTTCCACCACACGACTAAGGCTCCCGATTAAGGGTTTTTGGGGGTCGGTTTGAAATATTTGCTTAGTCCCAGACCTTCTGTAAGGGTCGGTTGTGGTCGGTTGGGGCCGTGTGAAAAATCAAACATGTTTGATATTTCACACGACTACAACCGATTCCTATTTCCCGCCGTCAACAAAATGTCCAGTCCCAGGCGTCCTCAGGCCTCCTCAGACCCAAATTTACAGAGTAGGTTGTTGTCCCAGGCGTCCTGCGACCCTTAGTCCCAGACCTCCGTAGCTTAGTCCCAGGAGGCCGGTTCTTAATCCCAGACTCAAATATGATGCGTATGAATTTCATGCGTCTGAAAGTGAGTCGGTTGCATTAGTCCCCGGAAGCCTCAGACCGTCTGCGGTGTCCTGCGACCCAAAAATCAAGGTCTGGGACTAAGAACCGACTAAGGGTAACCGACCCTAACCGATCCAAACCGGCCTCCCCAGGACGCCTGGGACCACGCATTTTCAGTCTGCGGCGGCCTGAGGACGCCCCAGGCGGCCTGGGACTAACAACCGATTAAGAACCGACTGTTTTCCGCGCGTTGGAAATTAAAACGAGGCAATGAGCAGGTCTGGGACTATATAAGCGACCGCGCACACATTGTCGTTGTTACTGACTGTTTGGCTACTGAGAGACGTGTGTCACTGATTTGTAGGGGTTTTCAGTTTTTATTTTACATTTTATATACTTGAGCTTAAGGCAAATTTCACAGTTAGGAGACACATTTTACTATTTTTTTATTATTTTGTCGACTGGATCATGAGAAAAGAGAAAGGAGGGAAGAGAGGAAGGAAAAAGATGGATGAGAGGGAGAAGGAAAGTCAAGTAGAGGAGAGGAGTGAGGTTATTACAGAAGAAGGAAGTGAGAGGAGAGAGGAGGAGGAGATTCAGGAAGATCCAGCTATTGGGGAAGCTGTGGCAGAAGAAGAAGAGAGGTGTGAGGAAGATCCGGAGTGCCATTCTTCAGCCAAGAGAGCCAGGGTGTGTGCCACTTTTACAGACAGTGATGAAGTTTCCATTGTAGAATTCGTCAAGCTGCACCCTGAACTGTATGACAAGGAACATTCACGTTTCCACGACAGGAACAGAAGAGAGGCTCTCTGGGCAGAAATATCTGCAGAACTTAAGCTCCAGCCCTTTGATGTGAGAAGGTGGTTTGAGTCCCAGCGAACCCGTTATGGAAAGCTGTCTAAGCTCCAATCTGGCCAAGCCCCGAGGGAGATGACCAAGAGACAGTCCTGGGTCTACCAACAGATGGGTTTTCTTAAAACCCACATCAGAAGAAAGGGGGCCAATAGAAGTTCAGGTTTTGAGGCCAGTCCAAATACCAGCAAGCAGGACGAATCACGTGGGTCAACTACTGACACAGAACACCTCGAGTCAAGTGTCCTGAGGGAGAGGAGTCAGTCCATCATTACATCAACACCCGTTTCAACTACAGACTCCAAGATTCTCGAACACTTTGAGCAGATGAGGACACTTATCTCAGGTTTTATGCATCAGAAGTCAGACCGGCAGCCTTTCTTTGACTACGTGGCATCAGAGGCCGAAAAGATGACTCAAGAAGAATTCGAAGAATTAAAGGGCAAGATATTCAGAGATATCGAAAATATTAAGAGTAACCGCAGACGTCAGCCATTGCCCAGAAGATCAGCCACTGTTACCACGGAGTCCCAGAGGGTCGGCCTACTGCCAACAACCACTCCACAGGCGTCAAGTTCTACTCAAGCAGCAGCTAGCAGCAGTTTTGTGTACTATACACCAAGCCCCATTGGCTTCAGCAACCCGACATCTGTCCTAACTGTACAGGACGAAGGGAGCAGACACAATCTGAGTGGAATCTTAAGCCAGCTACCAGATCTGACATCAACACAGATCGTCGAGCAGCCTCAGCAGCAGCAGCAACAACCGCAGCAGCAGCTCTTTACTATCACCACTTCAGCACCGCCTCAACAGCAGCAGCAGCCTCCTCAGTAGCCATCCAGTCAGGGCGGGTCTTTGACCTGCCAGGCCCTTTTCAGGGCCACCAAATCATCCAAAAACAATTATTCAGCTACGTGTTCTTCCAATTCCCCTCCCAAAACAAAAAAGTTCAGTACAAATACTTATCACAAGAAAAAAAAAATTAAAGTCCAACACTTACACCACCCCAAACATGAAACAAATAACCCATGGTACTACACATAACCAAAAAGGCCACATAAAAAAAATATTAAAAGTAACTCCCAATATGGCCATTAATCAGCCCATTTTTAGATTAAAATCCATGGGATAGTTTAAAATCTGTAATTGAAAAGTCCAACACTTGCACCTTCCCTAGAGTTAAAAGGCATAATTACATACTTACCAACCCACAAACAGACAAACCCAATACCAAACATAACCCCCAAATAACAAACCCAGTACCAAACCTAATACCCAACTACCCCAAAAAACCCAACCCCAGTAACCAACAAACACACAAACCCAAAAGTAAATAGAACCCATGCCAACGAACTGACAAAGTATTTAGCAAACACAATCCCCCATTATTGAAAGCAAAACTAGTTCCATGGTTATATTTTCCAAATTTTTGTGATTAGAAATGAATATTTAAAATTGAATATTTCCATAAAAAAATTTCTGCTACAAATAAGTTTCCCAGCCATGAAAAAAGGAAAATGTTTAAATTAGGATGTGGATTTGAAAATATATGAAATAATAATTTAATTTAGGATATTATGTGTGACTTTGTGTTTGGCTTTTGTTTAAGAGTGGGTTTGTCTGTTTGTTGGGTGAGTAAGTTGTGTTTGTCTGTTTGTCCGTCTCAAGAAGTTATGCTTGGCATGGGGTTTGTCTGTTTGTCCGTCTCAAGAAGTTATGCTTGGCATGGGGTTTGTCTGTTTGTCCGTCTCAACAAGTTATGTTTGGCATGGGGTTTGTCTGTTTGTCCATCTCAACAAGTTATGTTTGGCATGGGGTTTGTCTGTTTGTCCACATAGCTGATTAATTGTTTTTGGAATATTTGGTAGTCCTGAAAAGGACTGTTATAGTTAGTCCTGAAAAGGACTGTTTACTGCAACAGGACTTATATTCTGCCATCTTGCCAGGCCACCGCTCCCTCATTATTGAAGTAGTCCTTCAGGTAATCCCTCTGTCTTTTGGCCTCTCTAGCAGGGTTTCTGTCTTGGCCACCACCAGCAGCACCACCAATCAATCCACAATCACCAGGCACATCATCATCATCATCATCATCCCCCCCAGGCTGCTGACCAGCAGGTTGACCTTGATACTGGCTTCTGAGTATATTGTGCAGAACCACACAGGTCATGACCACTTCTCTAACTGTTTCTGGGGGTAGTTCAATGGTGGTCCTCATGACTCTAAATCTTGACACAAGGATGCCAAAAGCGTTCTCCACAACTCTCCTGCCCCTTGATATTCTGTAGTTGGCAATCCTTTCCTCCCTTGTTAACAGCCTTCTGCCATAGGGTTTCATGAGCCAGGTCTTCAGGGCAAAGGCATCATCTGCCAAAATGAAGTAGGGGACATCTGTACCACCCTGTGTTATAGGAGCTGGGTCAGGGAAGCCTATCCTGCCATCTTCAATCCCCCTCTTCAGCTGAGAGGCATTAAATATCTGGGCATCTGAGCAAGACCCTTCTGTACCCACATCCACCCATCTGAATTTGTACTGCCCATCTACCAAGGCCAACATGACAATGGAAAAGAACCCCTTGTAGTTGTGGTAGAGGGCTCCAGAGTTCTTGGGTTTCTTCAGGGCCACATGCTTTCCATCCAGGGCTCCCAGGGCATGTGGAACATTCCACCTGATCCTGAATTCCCTTTCCAGTTCTTTCCACTCATCTGGAGTAGTAGGACATTTGAGGTACTCTCTGGTGAACTCATCCTGGATGGCCCTGCAGACCTCTGGTAGAAACTTGGAAATGGTGGATCTGCCAACCCTGAACTGACAGGATAATGATGTGTATGACTCTCCAGTGGCCAGATATCTGATGGTGAGGGCTAACTTCTCCCCAACACTGATAGGAGCTCTGTAGTTGGTGGCCTGCCTGGCTAGACGTGGTTCCAGTCTGGTCTTCATCATTTCAAAGAATTCTGGGGTCATCCTCATGTAGTTGGTGAATCCTGGAATATCTGTGGCATAAAGATCAGCCATAATGTTGTGGTAGGCCCCCCTCTCCTCTCTCTGCAGTAGCCATGGCCTGACCCACATGTTGTGCCTTCTTCTGGGTCTCTGTATGGGTGCTGGTGGTGCTGGTGGTGGTGGTGGTGGTTGCTGTGCTTGACGTAAAAAATGGAAATACATGATTATTTGTAAGTGAATAAAAACCAAAAAAGCCCTAAGTTGTTGTTGAATCTGTCTTCCATTAAAAGGTGGCATCCTGGTGTGTTCCTAGAAAAGCAATGATGATTAGATCGCAAATTTTATATATATATACCCAGAAAATCCAGCAACTTTGAAAAACAATAATCGGGGATCGTGGTCTGGGGAGGCCTGAGGACGCCTGAGGACGCCGGTAGTTAATCGTGTGTTAGTCGGCTCTTAGTCAGTTAGTCGGTTTGTGTCCGACAGGATCGTGGTTGAAACCGACCCGAAAACTGGCTTAGTCGGTTCTTAGTCCCAGACCAGTCGGGGACTGTCTGCGGCCGCCTGAGGCGTCCTGAGGTGTCCTGAGGCGTCCTGGGGACGATCTGTTCTTAATCCCAGACTTTGAAACCGACCCAGTATTCCCGCCCATTTTTGTCTTTTTTCAACCGACTGTGCACGATTAAGGGTCGCCGACAGGATCGGGGCTTAATCCTTTGGTGGAACAGGGGCAGTTTTGAGGGATTTTCCTGAAGGAGGAAATAGATGTTGCACTATGTACACTATAAAATGCAAGACAGTGATGGGCAAGTGTCCTGGGACCATATTCACAAAATGGATCAGCCAAAGATAAACAACAAGTAGCTTTAGTCTACAAAGCTGTGTAACTTGAAGCAAATATGTTTCACTTCTTTTTGGCTCATCACTTTTTAAGTGCGAGCTCTAGCGCACTTCTAGAGGTCACTATTTTTTTGGTCTTTGGACTTTCTTGAATTGTGGCGTAGCATGATGATTACCTCTCTCATCACTGAAGTTAAGCAGCAATGGGCTACATTAGTACTTGGATGGGTGACTGCCTCAGTGAACTAATCGTGTCTCCAATGGATTTGCAGCTCGCGCTAGTAGACTGAAACCCCTTTTGGCCTTGTTTGAATATGGTCCCTGGTTCAATTATTACTTCAGCCAAAAAGGTGTTCTTTTCATGACAATTTGTGTGTCTGTTGGAACTGGTTGAAACTGCATGAAAAAAACTGAGAATATGGGTCTTGATCCTTCTTAGATCTCATTAAATTTTGAGAGTGATCTGGATCACTGTCAGGATACAAAAAAGTCCAAATTTTCCCAGTTACTTATTATTACATGCCTTGGCAGAGATCTGTGCTTTACGAGTGCTCTTGTATACAATAGGAATCTATATTAACTCAAAAATACTCCTATTTTACACAGGTCTAAGCTACACAAATATGAGAGAAAACTAAAATGAATTGTCACTTTCTTATTGAAGATTTTTTTTTCTGCTTATGTTTTTCATATTCACAAAATTTTGGAAGCTTTTGTCTGATTTTACTGACAAAAAATAAAATTATAATGTGCATGTATTTAATTCTTTGAGATTAATGTTTAATTAAAGTGAGTAATATATAAATACAAACTACTAAGAGTCAGATATCTCATTCTATTCTATAAATGAAAAGTACAAAAAGGAATTCCAGTAAACTTTTCTTTAAAAATATGTAAAAATTTAAAAACAATAGAAAACATGTAGTTCTGACATAATATATAATTTATGAATATTAGTGTAAAAAATGGTTATTAATGTATTTAAAAGACTAGCTTTTTGGTTTGAGGGGGGGGAACCTAAAAGTTTGTGTGCAGCTGATTACATTAAAGCAAACATCAAGGATCTATTAGATCCAATTTGAGGAAACAGTAAATATTTGTGGATATATATATGCATATAATTCAAGCCTGTTATATGCCACTCTGTAATATTTTAACAGTGGTACTTTCTATACATCGGATGACGCTAGTGAGAATTTGGTACACAAAACTCAGAAGGACATATATCCCTTATAATTCTGCAGGTATCCGTCTTCTTTATCTCTAGTAATTTGTTTTTGAGTAAATAAAGGGAAAAAGTTTTAAACACAAAAGAAGTTAAAAGCACCTAAATAAGATAAGTCAATTATACTTATTTGGGTTTTCTCTAACTTTTCACTGTTTGCAAAGAAAACACGGGGTTTGGGTTTAGGTAATGGCAACATTATATTTGAAATTTCTAGGTAAAAAAAATACTCTGAAATTACTCCAGCTGTGCAGAATATGCTATATTCATTAATGCAAAAGTATCAGGAGGTAATTGTGGTTTTATGATCCAATCCTAATTTTAGTGAATGTATTCTTTTGAGATCCAAAAGAAGACAAAGGATTTGCTTATGGCTGACTTAAGGTGATATGTATGTATACATTACACTGTCCAATGATTCCGCCGAATTCTGTGGCCAAAATAAATAGTCCCTTCACTGATAGCTGAACATTGGCACACAAATAACAATAACAGTTAAAGTGTGAAATCATATAAGTTATATATCGTTGAAAGGGGGTCAGTGACTTACTAAATCTGGAAAATATAACGTGATTCATACAAGTAAATAAGAAATAAATTTTACTTATTGAAAACTTTAAGAATTCTAAAATGAATTTGGGTATTAAATTTAACTACAATTCTCTTAGATTTTTTTTTTGCAAAAATTTTATTAATATATAAATAAAACTCTCTATTTGCACTCCCCGGTGTCTTGTCCAGGATTTAAAATGTATCCAAATCTGATAAGGACACTAAGCATTACTTTGAACTCTTGAAGGGTTACAGCTGCAACATGCAGTGCCTAATAATGTCCCCCCCGCCCCCTGCCCCGCCAAAGAAATGCTGAAAGATAAACTCCCTGGAACCAGATCAGTGTCATTGATGTGGATCAGTTTTGATGACCAAGACACTAGTAGATCCTAGTTTCTGTGCAGATTTAATGACAATCTGATGAATCATAAGTTTTCAAGTTATGCATATGGATGTTACCGAGAAAATCACAAAAACAATCCCGGATTCATGGTCTACATTGAGATTACCTTTGAGGAGGACCGAGCCACAGGAAACCCACCCTTTGTGAAACTGTGACCCGATCCCATGTTTTCTGTGCTAGATATGATGCTGAGAAGCTGACAAACAGGGGGAGGGGGAAAGAGTAACAGTATGACTTATATATAAACTATTCTGAGTCTGGCCTATATTTGCAGCAGGTCTTATTGTTTGAACTCTGAATGATATGTAGGAACCCATGCCCCAGCTCCATCACTTCAGCTCCAAACTTGTAATTGTGTAATCCTTTTGGTTGGCAATGTATTTTGCATTAGTGAGGGTGAGATTGTGGCAATTGTTGATATCCAACACATTTTCCAAACATGTGTGAAAACTTTTGCAGATGAGTATTTGTATCCCCACTCTTAATGTCCAATCTTATTAGTCATAACTTGATTATAATCCATTTTTGAGGATGATATAACCTATCTATATGTCCATGCGACCTGCTGGTCTACTCTTTTCATGATATGTCTCAAGTTTCTTAAAGTTGAAGCCGAGTGATCTTCTTCTGCCAGTAGATGGGTCTTATGGTTCTCCAAATTAATCTCGCCTGCTTTCTAGGGGTGATTATGACTTGGTATTACAAATTATATTTTTCCAATCATAACAATCCGAGATATTTGTAAGCCATCTCTTTTTAGGTCATGCAACTTTTCTTTTCCATTGTAAGGCAAAGAATTTTTATTGTTAGCTCACATTGTGCCCATGTTTTAGGGACACAACCTGCAGCATAATGCCAAAATTCAGCTAGGTCTTTATAGCAGGTTACATATGTTTCAGTGCATCTAAGTAATGATTTGTGGACACGACTTTTTGAATGGTGTTTTAGTGCTTTCACAGACACATATTTTTTCACACAAGTATGACAATAATAAACCTGTAAATCTCTCCAAATCGATAAATATTGACCAAATATGAACAACAATAGGAAAACCTTCTGTTTACATACAGTTTTTCCCATCAGGACCATAAAATGGCAGATGACAAATTCTACTGGATAGGTAGAAGCATTTTTTAACTTTAGAAGGAGAGAAAATATTGCTGTAACAAATAGTAACTCATGCACATTGCAACAGACAGGTGAATGACTTTTCAAGTGATGCTCATTAGTTTATCTGTCAATATTTACTTCTTAATTTTCACATAATGCTTCACTTGATGAAAAAAACTTCCTGAACAAGACTCATTGTAGTAGGGCGTGTTTTGTTAGCTCTAAAGGTCAGTTGACTTTACCATTAAAAAGGCATGGTACGCCTGGAGTATGTGGCACTGTAATTAAAAGATTTATTTAAAGTTGTTCCTCTGCAGGGGGCTTTAGTAACACTGGATCCTCAAACTGGTAGGGCTTCCTATTCTAATCTCAATATAGCTTTGTTTTTTGTCTATTATTATTTTAAGGTCACCAGTACATGCAACAAAAAATATCAGGGATTATCAGTTCACTTTTTTTTGCAGTAAGATACATCTTGATTTGGCTCTTTTATGATACTAAATAAAAACATGGAAAGGATTTTTCTTCTTTTTTTAAAGTAAAGATTCTGTTTACAGCAGTGAAAATTGCTAATTTTTTATGATGATATATATCCATGTACTTATGTTGTGACAATAGATTGAGGCATTTGTAAAACGATTCAAAGAAATGTGTACAACTAAAGTAGCTATAATTATGCAAAATTTACCCTGTTATAACCTTATTTTTTAACTCAACATTAATCCTTTAATGTGTTTAGTTTTTTTTTTTAAAAAAAACATTTTTCTTTGGTGCAGAAATCATGAAAAGATGATCTATTAATTGTTTTTATTATATTTTTGTTAATCATCAGTTACTAGTTTGGCAGCTATGTATATATTTACCTGGTACATTAATCTGGAGTTCATGTTCTTAATTTAAGGATTCCTTTGTTTATTCAGTCTTAATGCTGTGCAATAAATGTTTCAGAAAAACCAAGAAACTTACAAACAAAAGCATTAAAAACAAGGGAAAGGTTTTAATATTTAAATGAATTTTTCAGAAATTTAACAAAGGGTACAGTTAGTACTACTTGTGTTGACAATATAAGGCCACCTTCAAGATTTCAGGGTTTAATCTCAAGTTGCAACGAGGACTACAACCAATATATGCTGGATCTCTTGTATATGAAGGAAGAGTAAATTGTTGTATAACACCAATGAACTATGAAATTTTGTTCAGTCAAATTTCTCAAGTCTTTTCATTCTTTTCAATGAAATTACAGAAGTCGCCTTTCTTGAAAGATTTAATTGGCTTGCTCTTTGACTGTGATTGCATTGCATAAGAATCTGTGTCAAATACAGATATACAAGTGCGCTGCTAATAACTTTGAAGTCATGATAATCTCATGTTTGATCTTTTGTTCTGTTTATTTGATAAAGTCTCCTTTTATATTGTGTACAAGAGAGTATGTACAAAGTTATATAGCCTCCAGAGAATGTACATATTCTTTCCAAGTGGGTAAGTCTGTGCTATTTCTAAAAATCTTAAAGAAATCTACACATCTATTCAGGTGTATGTCTGTTGTACGATCATTAATATGCTCTCCTTTTTAATAAAACTATTTATGTCTTACGTCAAATATACAATGGCAGCAGCGTCAAATACAACACATTATGAAGAAATCTTACCTGCATAAGATACACTTATGAATCTTAGTAAACCTTAAATATTAATTTATTGCAAAGCACCATCAGCATTTCAACATATAAAGTTGCTGTAAAATGATGATTATTAATATGTAGAATTATTATTTTTATAGAACTCCTGTAGCTTATCTTGCTATTGTAAAACTTGGTGTAGAAAAACAGAATTTTTTTTCAAGGGGGGGGGGGGGGGGGCAGTCCCCCCTGGGTTTCAGTGTAATAGGATGGATAGTATATGTAACAGAAGCTGGCGACATTTAGATACAGAATCAAGCTTAAAAATGTCTGTAGAATGAGTAAGATTTACTCAAGTCATAGTGATCCTGTGGGATATAGTACCCTGTATACTCGGCATAAAACCTATGTGTGATACATTTTGTCTTTTTGAAGTTGAAATATTTTTTTTATTTGTTTTTGAGTGGTATTGTTTCTGTATTGTTGAGGGCAAATGTTTTTGTGAGGGACTGGTTAGGGACTCCGATTGGAGTATTTATGAAATTAAAAGCACTATGGAGTGATTTATTTTTTGTATGGAAAGTGAATGTATATATGTTTGTTTGTTTGTTTGTTTGACTTAAACAATGTTCTTTCAAGACTTTATAAAGATTCAGTGTTTGTACTTAGTATACCACATTCAGCATAAAAGTCACTACAAGTTTACTTTGGTATTCACCGCCTACTCTCACAATATGAAAAGATTGTGACAGTTTCATATGACTCCATTCAGACTGAGACTGATGAGTTAGTTCTTCATAGATATGAAAACTTTCAATGACTTTTTCAGTTAAAGTGTCAGAAAGTAAATTCAAAAACTGTTTACTCAAATTTTACATGAAATTCATGTCTAATGTGGTTGTTCCACTGGAGCCGACCTAGTCCTAATGCTCAAGAGTATGGTGAACATTTTGTCAAAATCAAATGAAAATTTAAAATTTTTGGTCAATTTAAATAGTGATCTGTACTTTATGCTGACGATACTTACTGATCGGATTAAAGTTGAAGCAGTTTCCTAAGTAAAAATTCTTTAATATCTACTCATATAACTATTTGTACTTATATTATTGGAATATATCAGATCAGTTTATATTGCATTGTCAGTGGTCTGTAATTGCCTTAAGTCTTACTGCCAGACAACTGCAAGATTATTGCCAATGAGATTTTGTATCAGTTGGTCCTGATTAATATACATATGTAAGTGGATGAATGTAAAGTGCACTTAAATTATTTTGCATATGGGATTTAAGCAACCTGGAAAGCTTATATTAGGAAGGGGCTTTATTAGGAATAATGTTGGTACTCCATGGGACTCCTGTTGCCCTGCTGCAAAAGGTTGGTTTAGTTTTATTTAAACTGTCAAGCCACAAATATGTAGTGGTCCTAATTTTAGAATTACTGTGGTTTCTACAGCTGACCAAATATGGACAAATTTACATATATTTACCTGGATCTAAATGAAAACTTGATCTCAATACAAAAATGTCCACTATTTGTTTTCTGCTGTACTTCTATGTACTTGTTATGCCTGGTGTAGTTTGAGCAAATAGATATGACTCATTTAAAAATCTCTATTATATCCTGAATGAGTTAATATTTATTTTTGATACTTTCTTATCATTTATCATAATGTGTTGATGAAATGTATAAAATCCAGAGTTTACAAATATACCTTTTACTTAAAGTAATTAATGGACCATATTTTATGCACGTATATGTTTTAACATTCAGCCTGATTGTGATCTACCTTGTCTCTCATGAGGCACCAAAAACATAGCAAGACGATACAAAAAGATTGCTAGTTTGGACATTTTTCAGCTTTTATTAGATCGATAGGCATCGCCAGATGTCCACTTGAAATGACAATTTGGAACTTTTTGAATTTCTGGCCTGATTTTCACGATTTTTTGCCCATATTCCTCAGCTTGAAGAGGACTTTGATATATTTTGTAACTATTGCTAAGTATTGTAAAATAGAAAACAAAATGTAACACCTAATAACATGAATTTTATTTAAAAATCTCATTCTTACTCTTAAATATTAAAAAAAAATTCAGTGTAATAAGGATTTCTGTTGTAAAGAAAGAAAGCATCACCAGTATTACATTCAAATAAAAAAAAATATATATATGCATATATATATGTAAATATGAAGAGTACAAAATGTGTTTATTTTCACACGCTCACCTTCAGTTGGGTAACATTTACTGGGTAGAGTAACATGTATTGACTTTCTTCTGAGTTGATTGGCCTGCATATACATAGTTAATGGGCCCTGCAAATGAGTTGTACCGATATAATTACTGAGCTGCTGAGTGTTCAGCTATACCAAAACATATCAACTGTGAACAGGTGGAAATTATGAATATTGAAAAAACACCTATGCTGTTGTGCTGGTTAAATGTGAAAAAAAACTGGAACACTGAAATATCCTCATGGAATTACAGTGTCAGTGAAAAGATTTCCACGGCAATGATTTCAACTTAATTTTGGTCACATACTTGGGATATAACACAAATTCAGTTACCCTAGAGTGAAAATATATTACTTCTGCAGTAACTTAATTAGCAAAAATCTGAATACTGAGACTCGTAGTCCATTGAAAGTGTGTATCAAAGAGACTTAAAGCATTAATTAAATCTAACTGATTTTATCTGAATGGTTGAGGCTTCAGTTTCTATTTAAGTGTTTTTCACTTAACAGCACTGCTGCACATCAAAGATATCATTTACAGTTTCAATTTATTATTATATACTGAAAAGGTTCAATGCATTTTACTGTGATTGAAATTTAATATTTGAAATCATGTGTCAAATTGCCAATATTTTCAGAAAGTCAATAAGGATGAAAAATGAAATTAATAATTATAGTATTACAGCAGATATTGTAGATTTTAGTGACCCACTGTGAACTGCTTTTTCCAATGATATACACATATCACACACATAATAATGAACTCTACCGGATCTGATTTGTAATTAGAGTTGAATAAGCAAGTGTTTAAGTGCTCTATAATATTTAGTTTTCATGACTCTGCACAAGGGAATGATATGCGTAGGAACTATGGCCTGCGGGCCAGCTAATTGATCAACTCAGTCTATTCAGTCAATCTTAGGCATTATAAATACTTATTTGTACACAAAAAAAAACCTGGGCACACATACACTCTAAGACCTGTTTGTTGAGATTGTTTATTTTGTGGACTCTAATTTAAGGATAATCCTCTTGAATAATAGAACTGTTTGTGAAGTTCATTAGTATAATTTAATATATGTCTCATGTTACCTATTTTAAATGCAGTAAAAATTCCTGTAGCTCTGTTTTGTTCCCCTTTGTGCTTTACAGTAAATAATAGACAGTTTCACCACTAACCTATAAAAATCTGCCAAACCGTAAAAACTAGAATCAGCAATGTAAATATTCAAAGTGTAAGAGGTAAGAGAACTCGCTCAAAATGAAGGTCAGGTTTACTTGATTTTATTTTGGGTAAAACAGTAATATGTATTATTTGTAAACAAATATTAGAAAGTAAAAGTACACTGTAGTCAGTAACATTTATACAGATAAGTTATTTTAGATAAATCTTTTGAGTAAGTGTGTGTGAGAGGGGTGGGGGGGGGGCTTGAATCTGTAGACTTCTTTGTATTTTGAGTTACACAACATCCTAAAAACAGGTATAGGTGAAAATACATTATAATAGCTATTCATCAGAAAGTGAACCAAAGATCATGAAATTCCATTGGCAGAAACAAGGTCACATGTTATTTTATAAATACATGTACCCATACTCGGTGCTATATAGATGTTTTATTGACAGTTGATTGATCTTTTATTAACTTAAGTTTTCAGCTGATAATATCACATTGTAAGAGACTTCCCATTGTATATAATTAATGTTATGCAAATATTTAACTCTGCTCCTACTTTCAGTGACCTATTCCCTGATACAGTTGGTGTAAATATGTGACATCATATGAGCCACTCTCCACTATATTCCATGAACAGAAATAGAAATCCAAATTTAATTTTTTTAAGTACCATTAATTCTTTCTCAAAGCCTAATTTTGAATTGGCTGAACAAAACATTCTCAACTTTCATCAGCACTGACAGATATTCAGAATTTACAATGTTAGGAATCTTGAAATTGGTCCCACTTTGATTGATATTCCTGTCACATTGCCTCAATCAGGTCTGTTGTAAATGTAAGTTTAAATTTTAAAAATATCCACAACAAAAACTTGTACAGGATTTCACTTAGAGCATTGTGATTTTTACTTCAATGTGTACAAAGCCATGATCATGAGAATATCTTGAGGTCACAACTTATTATGTGGTACTCACTACTTACTATCTTGTGATCACTACTATATATATTTATATATAATTATGTGGTGCACATATAAAGGCCTGGTGTTTTGTAATTTGTCAACTGTAATTACAATAGGTAAATTTGTATTTGTAGATATGTCGTGATGAGAGTGAGGTTGGTAGCCTTGGTCCCTGTTTAAATGTACAGTCAGTCAGACCAAATGTTGAAGAGCAGCCACAGAGTGGACCAGTCTACCATGGTAAGTCACACGAGTTTCCATTGGTCATAGCAATCCTGTGCATATTCATTTGTGCAGGTTGGAGTGACTTGCTTAACCAAAACAAGTCATTACTTTATGCTGGTTTGAATTACTAATTTGAAAATCATTTGGTTTGTTGAGGTTTGAATCCACCTTTAACGTGATAATATGTGACTGTATTTTCAGTTACAGGGATCTTGTCTTGTGTAGTGGGAGCTTTTTGCATGTTGTTTGGTAGGCTTGCATTATTGTATCTTTCTCAGTATTTTCTCTGTACTGCTTGGCATCATGGCACAAACCCAAACCGAGTACAAAACAGAAGAGATGGAATATTTATTATAATTTGGTTGTCATCTGTAAATCTTGTACACTTCTGCGTACCAAATAAGGAAGTCAAAGTGTCAACAGAAAATAAATTAAACATCTTTATTTCTGTATGCAAATTGGGGGCGCTGTTTTCTAGTAGAAATTTTTTTTATCACCCATTAAATTATATTATCATCCATTGAAGATAATTCTAAAAGGTTTATTGATTTAACTTTATTTAGTAAAGTCAGTAACGTATATTTATAACTTATGAATGAGTCAATTCATTTTTTAACCAAAGAAAACCAGATAAGAGTAATTAAAACAAGCAAAAGTAAAACATTATTATGTATTCTCAGTATATCCTCTGCATGTCTGAGCCTCGTTATAGCTGGCATGCTGTTTGGTACATTATTGTGTATTCTCAGTACATTTTCTGTATGTACCATTCTGTTTTTTTTCAGCTGGCATGCTGTTTGGTACATTATTGTGTATTCTCAGTACATTGTCTGTATGTACCATGCTGTTTTTTTTTCAGCTGGCATGCTGTTTGGTACATTATTGTGTATTCTCAGTACATTTTCTGTATGTACCATGCTGTTTTTTTTCAGCTGGCATGCTGTTTGGTACATTATTGTGTATTCTCAGTACATTGTCTGTATGTACCATGCTGTTTTTTTTTCAGCTGGGATGCTGTTTGGTACATTATTGTGTATTCTCAGTACATTTTCTGTATGTACCATGCTGTTTTTTTCAGCTGGGATGCTGTTTGGTACATTATTGTGTATTCTCAGTACATTGTCTGTATGTACCATGCTGTGTTTTTTTCAGCTGGGATGCTGTTTGGTAAGGCTCATGGCTTTATGAATCAACCAGTGCAGCAGCAGCTACCAGCTCACATGGCAGGATCAGAGTATGACCGCAGGTGAGTTTGCGTCTATTGTTAGAGATATACATGTTGAATATGATGCCGAGGAATTTTTCATGATAGTAATAATAATGAGGAAATTTTTTTAAAGTGCCAAATAAGATATCCTCAAAGTTGCCGATGTCCAAAACGGGATAGTCTAATTACCCAGAGTCTATCTCTAAGACTATGGAGGGGCATTGGCCAGTCTAAATAGGTAGGCTTTCTTCTGTCGTCTAGCCTGGATTCTGATGGCATGAAGAAATTTGTCTTTATTCATTTTATTTCTTTTTGTGCAAGTTTAAGGGGGTTCCCAGCGGAAAATTTCATATTCAGATCTTGAGCATTTTGACCATATGCTCTTGTAGGCCAATGTATTAAGGTATGCCAGAATATTTACAACCTAATTGTTCATTTCATGTGTGTTATCTTGCATGGATTTAAGCCAATATCATCATTCCAACAATGGTTTTAGTTCACTAATGTGATTCTTATTTACCAGAGAGAGAACTAAACCAACTGCAAAATCATACTTTTCTTATTTAATAACACTGTGAAACAAAACTGGTTTTATTGTGGTAGTAGATAAGAGGCTGATTCTCTGACTTCTGTGTATCAAAAAATCCAGCTTACTTGCATTCATCAAGGACTAAAGACAGAGTTGGACCATATTATGTTGAATCTGAAGGTACAACAAAGCAACTTACACTTTACAGATAAACAGATGAAATTTTTACTGAAATATTGAGAACCTGATATTTAAATCCACTAAAAAGGGCATTCAACTTGTTAGATTTCTACTTTATATTGAAATCTGTCAGTATGTGGTGTGTTAGGACTTTACAGGTATTCATGTTTGCCGTAAAACTTTCAAAGAGATCAATGATTCGATATGATCAGAATATCTCATAATCTGAATGACAGAAGAGGGTGTTTTATTAGTTATAATCTTTCAAATTTTTCTTTCCGTTATCTCCTGTAACTATATTACCCTGGATTTGAACCAGTAACTTGTTTATTGTAATATAACCAATGAGGCCAGAGATTAAGGCATGACGATCATGTACTTGTGAAGTATGTACCAAGTACTATGAGAGGCTGTCAATTTATTGAGACAAAGTCCAACCTTAAAAGTGCTATGGGAAACCTGAAAAAAGCAGAAGTGTTCACAGCAAAGTGTCTGGTTTTTCTGTTCAGTCGCCTTAAGATCTCTGTCAATATTGGTGATTTAACATTATTTGGTTGTGTTGAATTGGTGGTACTAAATGTCTTAATTTATAAAACAATTTAGTGATAAACATATTGATTTCTTATTGGTACATGTTATCTGCTGTTTCAAAAAGACAACTAAAATCTTCATTTATGCATTCGTTATAAAACGTTATAAAATTGCACAACAAATACATGTTTCAGTCATTGGACTGATTTTAAATCAACAACTGAAATATTCAAAGTCTTCCGTTAGAATCTGTCAAAATTTACTAGATTGATTCTTAAATATTTTCTTGATTTTGTTATTTGAATTACTTCATGTGTCTTTATTAAAGATTATTAATATTGAGCAAAACATGTTTATATGTTTTATTTGCTAGTAAATAAACTTACTTAAGTCAAATCAAGTGTTCTCAATCTAAACCATGAGATAATTAATTGATGCAAATAAGTGAAAGAAGTATAATTTGTAGACTAAAAGTGCAGATTATGTCAACAGCATCATAAAAAAACTTTTAAGGTCCTTGGTAAATTTATTGTCTTTCACTTTTCATATTATAACTTGAAATGTTAGAAACTGAGCCCAATTAAATTTCATTTGCAAGAGAGTCTCACTTCAATCTCAATTCACCGAATTTCAAGTTAGTATTATTTGCTTTGCCGTTTATTCATCAATCTCAGATTCAGTATACCTCAACACAAGTCACTGTTTACCTGTCTACAAATTGACACAAATACAGTAGTTTTCGGTAAACTCAAAATTTCAATATTTATTATCAAATTAAACTATGTCTGAATATGAAATTATAAAATTGATAAAAACACTGATATCTGAATCATTATATCCTTTATAACAAAAAAAACACAAAGAAAAAAACAAGATTGGAGACAATATAGAAGAAATGGGGATTAAATTTATGAAAGACAAACATACTTTTGGCTGGAGAGAGATAACTTATTGACAATAAATCTCTTAGACTATCTTGAATAGAATGACCCTGTATAGAGTACACATAGAGATCCAGGTTACCTGGCCATGATTCATCCATTCCCTGAAAAAAGGACATGAAAACAAGGATAAAATCCACAGTCTGACACCTTGTTGTCACTTCTGGATTCTTTACTTTTGAGCCTGGTCACCTGTATACAGTAAACTCATCCAAATTAGTTCAGTTTACATTAGTGACACCAGGATTATGAAATTAAAAATCTACCTAAGTTAACAAACTCATGTATATTAAAGTTAAAGTATATTAAAATATATTTGAAGCACATAGAAGGAAATACTAGGTTCTGACAGAAGGTCCTTTCTTTCAAAATGAACTCCTTATATGAAATCCTTGGTTTAATACAAGTATTTCTTCAGCTTAAAAGGGTTCAACAATATATGGCTAGTTTAAATTGCTTTGCCAATTACCATGTTTGATAGTTTCAAGTAAGTAAAAAGTGAGTGTAGCGGTTAGAGTGCTCGCCTTCAACCTCTGAGGTCGCCGGTTCAAATCTCGGCCTGGACACTTCATATTATGGAAAGTTGGTAGTTACTTCCCGATGCCCGGTGGTTTACAGTGCAGAATCTTGACCAACTAGTATGCACTGGTTCCTCCACCCCTAAACTACCCATCACAATATGACCCTGGCTGTTGAACCCAACATAACACAAAAATTAAATCTGAATCAAGTAAGTAAAATGTCATCTTGATTATCAGTTTTAATTTCTGTTTCAAATAAATGGCTACTTCACCTTGATTGCAATCTTGTTGAAATATGTCTTCTCTTCTAGACTTGCTAAATTAACAGAGATTAAGTACCATATAAGTTTGATTAGATTAGATATCCATAAGTTCCGTCTCCAAATTTGCATTTCAGTTCAATTTGTCATTGTTGACAGGGGCAGAATTTAAGGCTGTTACAATATTTGTTTCTTCAGCTTTTGACTTTTACTAAGGATTGTGTTTGATAACATATAATGTGTAAGAGGATTACATTTACAGAGCCCAAAATAACATTCAGCCAGGACTGTAAGAGAACTACATTTAATAATTACAAGTTTTACCAAGAAATGTAACAGACGTCTTTTATTAGATTTTTGTAACTTAAAACACACAAGTTAAAAGTTATTACTTTTGAACACACATGAACATAAATCTTATATATTTCCAGAATCTTATAATAATAATATATATAATTTGTTGCGACCTATTTTCAAGTAAACTTATTTTAATTTTGACGATAAGGAAGTTTTGAGAAAGACATTTGAAAAAAAATTGACTGAAGGGTGAAAATATGTATTTGTATTATTGACTTCTTTTGGCATGGGATTCTTGCATAAATTCTCCAAAACTTAGGATCATAAAAATTAGCCTATGAGAAATCAGCATATTACTGGGTATATTTTACCTTTTAAAAAGTCCTTTAGTAGATTTACATTTAGTTTACAACCTGATTCTTTAAAGTGCAAGCTAGGTGAGACTTTGTTGTAATACAGATTCAGTTGTAAGGTCCAACAGCTAGTCCAGATTTCGTTCTGCAGACTCACTTTACTGATATCATTATAAAAGATGACAATCTTATTCTTTATGAAAGGGCTCTGTCAGCTTTTGTTTGTCACATAAAAATTCCAGGTGTTTTTTTTGTGTGTGTTTGAGTGTGTGTATTAAATGCAAGATAAGAGAACCAAAGTACTGGCGAGTCAAAGACATAAAATAACACAGCTCATAAAATAAAAGTTTGTCATTGAGACGATTGTAAACTCTGTTCATTGATTCCTCCTCTGTTACCTGTCAATGGTGTGTTGAGAAAATCAGATGACTAAGTCTATTCGATAAATTCTCTGGATTATGAAAAACAGAAACATCCACATCAACAAGTGATTAATATACATTTGTCTGCAAGACTTCATCTTATAAGACAATGAATGTGTGTAAAGTTTAGTTGGGATGAAAAGGTTATTATAAAGAGCTATACATTCAATTGTGTATCATTTTTGAAAGAGATTTCTAAATGAATTGTGATTTTTACAAGGTAGATTGTTCAGGCCTGATCAAGAACCAAATGGAGATACATTAAAATGAAAACCTGATCATTTAGATTTCAAATCACACACACACTCAAAAATCCATCCACAGAAAAAAAATTTAATCAGTAAAAATATAAAAAAAAATTGTCAACAGATCCAAAAATTATCCATTCATGTTCCTCATATAATTCACCTTCAAAATCTATCCAAAGTATTCTTTCTTTATTCACAAAGGAATAACATTCAATTGCGAATGTTTTATGTTTCAACAATAATTTCATGCACTTAGCTACAGAAATACACAATACCATACCTGACCCCTGCCCAGATAAACCTCTTATTCCTTTGAGAATATGTTAATGCCATCACTCTCGATAGATATTTGTTTAAATCAAAGGTAGTTTAACCAGATTAATTGAAGTTATGTTTGAAATTAGAAAAGAGATTCATGTAAAATTTGTATAGACTGAATATATAGATCTAGACCTGCTCCAAGTCTCTGTATTTCTCATTCCACAAAATAGCATCAGAGATGCCCGTACCCCACAGCCTTGGGAAATATTTTCAACACCATGAGATATAGAAGTACTGTACCAGTACAAACTTCAGGATACTTTCAGAGCACTGTCAGTTATATAAAGGTCCAAACAATGTTTAAATGGAGAAATAATGTTTAAAAGAAAGATAATGAGTATAAAGATGAAGTATTAAAACAAGATAATTCAATGACAAGATGACAGCATTAATCAGTAAACTAAAATTCAACACTCTTTATATACATCTGCATTTCCGAATTATGGTTTAGATGGTTTGAATATTACCATGCATACAGAAGTGGTAATACATTTAATGAATGCTTATGTGTGGTGTTGGAGTAAAATCTGCGGCTCACTTGATGAAATTCTATCTCTTACAATGGGAAGTTATGAAAGTAAAATTCTTAATAAATTCTAATATGACTTTTGCTTAATCTGCATCAAAAGACAGACCCAAAGGTGCAACAAGATTTTAAAGGTCAAGGTCACTACGGCAAGGTAAAAGGTCAAATTAAGGTCACACCATGATAATACACACCTATAGCCAATAACCAATGTCCCTACCAAGTATCAACTTCCTACACCTTACGGTTTCCGAGATACAGCCCTGACGATTTTATAGGTCAAGGTCACTATGGCAAGGTCAAAGGTCAAATCAAGGTCACACCATGATGCTGCACACCTACACCCCCTAGCCAATGTCTCTACCAAATATCAACTTCCTGCACCTAACAGTTTCCGAGATAAAGCCCGGACAATATTTTATAGGTCAAGGTCACTACAGCAAGGTTAAAGGTCAAATCAAGGTCAGACCATGACGTTGCACACCTACACCCCCTAATCAATAGCCCTACCAAGTATCAACTTCCTACACCTTACGGTTTCTGAGATATAGCCCAGACAACATTTTATAGGTCAAGGTCACTACGGCAAGGTCAAAGGTCAAATCAAGGTCAGACCATGACGCTGCACACCTACACCCCCTAAGCAATATCCCTACCAAGTATCAACTTCCTACACCTTACGGTTTCTGAGATATAGCCCGGACAACATTTTATAGGTCAAGGTCACTACGGCAAGGTCAAAGGTCAAATCAAGGTCACACCATGACGTTGCACACCTACACCCCCTGACCAATGTCCCTACCAAATATCAACTTCCCAAGCCTTACATTTTCCGAGATATAGCCCGGACAACATTTTATAGGTCAAGGTCACTACGGCAAGGTCAAAGGTCAAATCAAGGTCAGACCATGACGTTGCACACCTACACCCCCTAACCAATATCCCTACCAAGTATCAACTTCCTACACCTTACGGTTTCCGAGATATAGCCCGGACAAGATTTTATAGGTCAAGGTCACTACAGCAAGGTCAAAGGTCAAATCAAGGTCAGACTATGACGTTGCACAACTACACCCCCTAACCAATGTCCCTACCAAGTATCAACTTCCTACACCTTACAGTTTCCGAGATATAGCCCGGACAAGATTTTCAAACTCAAGGTCACTACGGCAAGGTCAAAGGTCAAATCAAGGTCAGACCATGACGTTGCACAGCTACACCCCCTAACCAATGTCCCTACCAAGTATCAACTTCCTACACCTTACGGTTTCTGAGATACAGCCCGGACAAACTATTTCCCGCCACCCGCCCGCCCGCCCGACCATCCGGACACCATGGGTGAAAACAATACCCCAACAGCCATTAAGGGCTGTGGGGTAAAAATCTGACATGCATGAAATCATTATGAATCCACTGGCTGAGTGAAAAAGCTTCTCTCTGCTGAAATGTCAGCCCCACATTCTGGTAAAAAAGTCATTCAGTCCTCATATAATACTTAAGACAAAAGGACTGAAGAAAGTCTAATATAGATCTGGTTGTGGCTGTATCGTCTACACTATTTGTGTTGGTTTTTTGGATTCAGATTCAGCCAGTGTGAATCGACCTTTAACATGATGATATATGACTGTATTTTCAGTTGCAGGGTTCTTGTGTAATGAGAGCTTTTGACTTAAAAAATCAATAAGATCTTCATCAGCCACAGATTTTTTGTTATTCATTTGACATACTGTAGGATTTCAGTGGCTGACTGTTCATGGTAAAAGAGCCATAAATTATTCTTCAAAGTAAGCACTGTCTGTTACTTTAATATTTTATGCCACTTAAAAATCATTTATTAATTAATGACTTGTTGAGAGGAAAATGTAATGTACACCTTTGATGAAGAATATGCAACATTAAACCGTCGGCAACAAGTTGACAGAAGATAAACAATACCAGTTGCTTTTACTGGTCTTTCCAAAGCCTTGTATTGCCTAATATTTTGAGACACAATTATATGTATGAAGTGTTTATATATTATCAGCAAAAAGTTGAAAATTATTCAGTTGGCCTAGGAACGTGTTGAAATAATGAAGTGATCATATGACATAGAGAACCTTTTTAAATATACAGAGTTTTTTTTAAATTTTGCTGTTTTGTCATGTAATAGATTACATTTTCACATTTTAAAGTTGTTTGCACGAAATATAGTACAAGTCTTCAAACTAGTAAATCTACTTGATGTTGTATGGCACTTGTCTATAATGATAATTTGTACTTGTCTGGTGTAATTGCATCTTAATTGAGGCTCAACACCAGCTCTAACATTGAAACAGAAGACTAATTCACAATTTAACATTATCTATACATCATATGTTCAAGCTTGACAACCTTATATCATTTCAATTGTATATTTTATGAATATTATATACCATAACAAATTGAATTAATGGTCTCTCCAAGCGCACTTAGCACAAAGCACTTTTACAATTTCAGTGATACACTAGTGTAACAAGAATCATACATATACTGGTGCATTTATTCCACCTTCCAATCCTTTCAAACATACTATGTCTTCTTTATCAGTAAATTTCCAATAGGTAATATTTATTGATGTCAGTTTGAGTTTATATTTTATGGCCACGATAGATATTCTGTTCAGTAGAGATCTGGTGACATGATTTATAAGGATATGTAGGATGTATATTATTAAGTACACCATGATGTATGACCTGAACTATCATCAATATATCTTGAAGAAAATGGCCATTTATTATTTAGAAGTTATGAGAGTGTGTTAAATTGTGACTAATAAATAATCAGATAAATACATCTTCCACCAAAGCCAAGTGCTATAGCTGTATTCTGTGCATTTTCTTCAATAAAAATGTAGAAATAATGAATAAAACCTCCACTTTATCATATTTAGATTGAATCATATTGCATAGAATTCTCCCTTAAGTAGAAGTAGATGTCAGGTCCCAAATGGGCCTTCCTATTGAAATCTGCGCCATTGTGTGGAATTGTTGGCCAAACACCAGTATTTTGCTTGTTCCTTGAGATTTAACCTAACACGGTCTAGCTGTATGTGTTATACATAGTAAATATGAACTTTAAATCTGAACATTGAAATAAAATCATGTGTATGAAAAATATTCATTGAGCATGGTAATGTGTTTGTCATTTTAAGGGTTCTGGCCTCAGAATTTGTCTGTAGATTTTGTTAGTAGCTTCAGAAAATGCCACATTTGTCGTTAGATGGTCCATAAGTGCCGCCTTTTTGATGCATGATTCAGTCAAATGACCATTCTCTAACCTCCACTTATCTAAATACAGTAGAACTCTATTATCCGACCCTCTTTGAGGACCAACAATTAGGTCTGATAATATTGAAGTCCGATAATTAAAACTCTAATATAACAGGTTTTAATAGAGTTAGGAGAATGGGTTTGAGGTTAAATAACTTAAAGTTCAGACAATAGATGGTCGGATAATTGGGATTCTGTATTAAAATTCATCAACTTGTCTCCACTCTTCAAAAGATGTATTTCCTCGATGTATTTTGTTATCTTCTTTTACAAGACAAAACCAACAGGTTAAGACACTAAAAGCTCTGCTCAAAGGAAACACTACATTGCAGAGTTTTACTGTTTTGTCTCATTGACTGTCAATGTTGTATTTGTTTTTACACAATAGAGTTGGTGGTGGCTTTAACCCTGCAGCGCACAATAGTTCCCTCATTGCACCCAACCGCCGTGCATCCATAGCGACCCAGGGTGGATTAGAGGGTGGAGGAAATGTGGGTAGTGGTGGTGGTAGCGGTGGGGGCTTACCTCAACACCTGCAGGGTAGAAGACTTCCTATGCCCGGTGAACCCATCCCACCACCCCCTCCTCCATATCCAGACCAACAGATGGAGCAACAACAACAGCAGTCACAGTGGCAGCAGAACCCACAGTCAGGCAAGTCTTTTTAAAAAAGCATTCTTCTTGTTAAAGCAAAGGTCCTGGAAACCCCCTTGATTTTGATCTCTAACTTTTGATGATAGGCCCTCATTGGCAAATTTCACATATTGTGGTGACTGTAACATCACAAACTAATGCAGTAACTTAAATAATAAATAATCTACTCAAAAATGCACATATTTTTACCCCCTAAATTTTAACTCAACTACATCTATAATTAGCTTCCCATGTGCTCTGATGAGGAAGTTAGGTGTACTTAAATTTTTAAACATATTTTATATTGTAAGGTTTTTCGTTTTTCCAGTGCCGACTCCAATCCCAGAGGAGAGCCAGTCAGTTGTGGAAAGCCCGGCTCCCCAGTCCAGCTACAACACATCACATCCACGCAGTTATGCTCCGTCCACTGGCCTCGCCTCAGAGTACTTCGCACAGCCCCCACAGTCCCACCAGTCGGTGAGTTAGATGGGAAAATCTGAAATAACTGTGCAACAAACCAGCCATTTAAAGATCCACAAGCACTGAAAAATCCATTGGCACACAAACCATGTATCAAAGTACAGATTATCTGAGACATAAAACAAACTTTGAAACAAAACTGTTATCCAAGAAATCTTTAAAACCATGAGTCCCCATCAACTGGAATCAGCCTGAATGAAAGGAATTAATTTTTACCCCACAGCCCTTAATGGCTGTTGGGGTATTGTTTTCACCCATGGTGTCCGGATGGTCGGGCGGGCGGGTGGGCGGGCGGGCTTGCAGGCGGGTGGGCGGGCGGCGGGAAATAGTTTGTCCGGGCTGTATCTCAGAAACTGTAAGGTGTAGGAAGTTGATACTTGGTAGGGACATTGGTTATGGGGTGTAGTTGTGCAACGTCGTAGTCTGATCTTGATTTGACCTTTGACCTTGCCGTAGTGACCTTGACCTATAAAATCTTGTTCGGGCTATATCTCGGAAACCGTAAGGTGTAGGAAGTTGATACTTGGTAGGGATATTGGTTAGGGGGTGTAGGTGTGCAACGTCATGGTCTGACCTTGATGTGACCTTTGACCTTGCCGTAGTGACCTTGACCTATAAAATGTTGTCCGGGCTATATCTCGGAAACTGTAAGGCTTGGGAAGTTGATATTTGGTAGGGACATTGGTTAGGGGGTGTAGGTGTGCAACGTCATGGTGTGACCTTGATGTGACCTTTGACCTTGCCGTAGTGACCTTGACCTATAAAATGTTGTCCGGGCTATATCTCAGAAACCGTAAGGTGTAGGAAGTTGATACGTGGTACGGATATTGGTTATGGGGTGTAGGTGTGCAACGTCATGGTGTGACCTTGATTTGACCTGTGACCTTGCCGTAGTGGCCTTGACCTATAAAATCTTGTCCAGGCTATATCTCAGAAACCGTAAGGTGTAAGAAGTTGATACTTGGTAGGGACATTGCTTAGGGGGTGTAGGTGTGCAGCGTGACCTTGATTTGACCTTTGACCTTGCCGTAGTGACCTTGACCTATAAAATGTTGTCTGGGCTATATCTCAGAAACCGTAAGGTGTAGGAAGTTGATACTTGGTAGGGATATTGATTAGTGATTAGGGGGTGTAGGTGTGCAACGTCATGATCTGACCTTGATTTGACCTTTAACCTTGCTGTAGTGACCTTGACCTATAAAATATTGTCCGGGCTTTATCTCGGAAACTGTTAGGTGCAGGAAGTTGATATTTGGTAGAGACATTGGCTAGGGGGTGTAGGTGTGCAGCATCATGGTGTGACCTTGATTTGACCTTTGACCTTGCCATAGTGACCTTGACCTATAAAATCGTCAGGGCTGTATCTCGGAAACCGTAAGGTGTAGGAAGTTGATACTTGGTAGGGACATTGGTTATTGGCTATAGGTGTGAATTATCATGGTGTGACCTTAATTTGACCTTTTACCTTGCCGTAGTGACCTTGACCTTTAAAATCTTGTTGCACCTTTGGGTCTGTCTTTTGATGCAGATTAAGCAAAAGTCATATTAGAATTTATTAAGAATTTTACTTTCATAACTTCCCATTGTAAGAGATAGAATTTCATCAAGTGAGCCGCAGATTTTACTCCAACACCACACATAAGCATTCATTAAATGTATTACCACTTCTGTATGCATGGTAATATTCAAACCATCTAAACCATAATTCGGAAATGCAGATGTATATAAAGAGTGTTGAATTTTAGTTTACTGATTAATGCTGTCATCTTGTCATTGAATTATCTTGTTTTAATACTTCATCTTTATACACATTGTCTTTCTTTTAAACAGTATTTCTCCATTTAAACATTGTTTGGACCTTTATATAACTGACAGTGCTCTGAAAGTATCCTGAAGTTTGTACTGGTACAGTACTTCTATATCTCATGGTGTTGAAAATATTTCCCAAGGCTGTGGGGTACGGGCATCTCTGATGCTATTTTTTGGCAATACTTATACTTTTGTTAACATCGAATGTTTGTTGAATTTATGGTGGTGCCATTATTGTGTTGAGATGACTCGGGATGAAGTTATTTTGTCAGGAAATCAATAAAGAAATTTGAATATTTACATGATTTCACTGCTCTCACACTATGGATTTAAGTAAATTAATTCAGCTTTTACTCGTATTTTTGCAGGTTCCTCACAGAGGAGTTCAGCACAACATTAACTATCAGCCTGAAGATTACAGCAGCATGCCTTGTCACTTAGAGGTGAGTCACATGTCTATCTTGCATAGTAATAGGTTAAATTCCATGTAGTTTCTTTGGATTATCTCTAGAACGTTATTACGGTGACTTCAGTAGAGCAGTTCCATAGAAAACCAATTGGATAGAAATCCTCTCCGTTACCCACAAATATAGAGTGAATATTCTGTTTGTGAACCCTGTTAATTAAAACACTTCTACATAACCAGACAGTCTAGATTACCAGGTAGATTTCCAAGAAAAATGTCATCTAATGACCAGGCATTTAGGTCCACTTCAGAGGGACCTAGAGTTACAGGAGCTTGACTAAATATGGAATTGGGCTTTATCTTGTTCACAGGCTGGTCACGCAGTTGATCATCACGTGACTCACTTTCAAATGCCAATGACAATAGAAGAAACGATCAACAGTCTTCCTTTCGACACAGTCCATTTGCACAGAACCCTGTCAAACCATTCCGGTAAGTATGGGGAATGGATACAGTAAAGAAAAGCAATGTATATTAAGTAGCAAAACTTTAACCATCCAGACTATTCCCACGTGAATTTATATTCAGAGGCAGGGGAGGCTGATGTCTCAACACTCAGCTACCACTCTGCCCTGTCTTCCCCACATCATTGAGTAAACATGAAAGATATTTCATTGAAAATCAGTAAAATTATAATATACTTCAAATTCAAAAGGAAAGAATGAAGTAAAATGTGGCTGAAAGGACACATAGGTGGTATTCCCCACAGAGTTCAGGAAATATTAATACAATATAAAAAAGTTAATTTGTGTTTTAAAAATACTCAGATAAAATCACCCACTGTTTTTTCATTACTAGATATTCATTCTTCAGTAATGTTGTGCCTTATCTTTGTTTTTGTACAAGCATCTTGATAGATTGAACAACATGTTTTCTGTACTTAAGTTCATATTAAAATAAGTTATTTCAGTGTTCGTCTTTGGTGTTGTATGCGCTATAATTGTTTTATTTGGTGCACCCTTTGAAGCGTTTTTACAACTTTACAGGAAAACAGCATCACAGGCATCACAAAAATAATGCAAGGTCTCTTTGTGGTATAATTTGAAAGACATTTATTAGTAAAAGACATTTATTCTGTGTTCAGAATAACCAATATGTTCCCAAGTAACCTTGTTAAGGTAAATTTCAGTTTCATACTTGATTTACCAGAAATTAAACAATATCCCTAAATATAACTGTCCTTTGAAACAAAACGTGCTGCAATCACTAAAAATAAAACCTGCACAAAAAAATAGGTTGATGTTTGAGTTTGAAAAGTAGTGCTTGAGTTTAAATCCCCACCCATTAAAATCGATTACCAGTATTTTTTGCCCTCTGAGTGGCACAAGACACAAAGTTTGTTTGATAAAACAGTCTAAACATTGCAACAGAATTTAACCAATGCTACTGTTGTAGTCATGATCCAACTGAAAATGAGATGAATATAACTGTGGAGTTGGACTCATGGTCACAGAGACCATTCAGTTTTCTTTATTATTTGTTTGTTATATTATTTACTTTTCATATGTTTCCCAGGTGGAGCTGCCTGACATCACATGACCTAGGCTTGTCAGTGCACCAATTTTATTTTTGTTGTAAGTTTTTTATTTTTGTGTTTCTTTTTTTTAAAATATTGAATTTTAATTTCTTTCTGATGTATAGACGTATTTAAAAATAATTTTGTTTGGCACTTCACATTCTCTGTAAGTGTTGTCACTTTGTACATTTTTGGTTCTCTTTGTTTGTCTTCCTTGAAATACTGTGTGTGTGGCATTTCTATAATAATACTGGGCTCCTATATAGCATTTTTTCTATTATTAGCTCAAAGCGCTTTACACAGTATTACCCCAGCAAGGATAGCTAGCCTTGGTAACCTTACCTATTGCTACCATGCAAGGCGTAGAAGCCAGTATCCCTTATAGCTGGGTAACCATATTTTCCCCTGGGTGGAGAGAGGCACAGTACAGGTTGACATCTTGCCCAAGGTTGTTATCCCACCTGAAACAGTTGGCATCAGTGGGGATCAAACCCACGACCTTTGGAGAACACCCTACCAACTGAGCCACATGAGACCCTAAATGCTTAATCAACACATAAAAGCATATGTGTGTTACTTACTTTTTCAAAATTACAACTTCCTCTATTATTTTTTGACCACATTATCTCCAGAATTTTCATATTTTCACTTTTTAAATCTAGATTGAAAATATTGTGTAAAACTTTTAGTTGGTAAGACAGTTTCAAGTGTACACCTACTCTCTCTCTCTCATCTTCAAAAAGTGCAACACTCTTTGTCTTGATATGGCTTATTAAATGTATTTTGACGATATGTGTTTAAATTTAAAATATGTACTTGTGGTTTAAGCTGATAATTTCACCTCTATATGACTAAGAATATACATATGTAAAATCAGCACAATTCTATTCAGCTTTTGCATGCACCATATTTGATTTGTTTTGGTGTTTAGGATGTCAGATTGAAGATATTATATAGGTCATACCATACAGTGGTCACTTTTTAGTGCAGGATTAAAACCATGCCTAAGATATGTATTCAGCAGGGTATTGCAAGTAACTGCCAGCTTTCCCAAATATTGCCTAGGCTAAGATTTGAACTCACAGTGTTAGACCGGGGAGTGTGTTTTCTACTACTCAATACACAGAACCCCCATTAAATGCTTACCAGCAAATGTACATTGAACATAACCAAACCTAATGCTTGTGTTTTTTAATTATTGTAGCTAACCTGGACCACCACCATGGTACATCTATCACTATGGCAACCACTGCCTCTGCAGCCACCCTGAGTTTGAGTAACACAGCCATCCCAACCGGCCTCCCCAGCCGACACTCTCCAATTAGTCCTGGTGCCGCCTCCATAAATACCTTCACCCTCCCACCAATAGGAGGCTCTGTATGCAGTGAAAACAGCGAGTTCCTCACACTTAATGCTGTGGACAGATGTAGCAGTCGTCTCTCAGCAATAAGCACTGGTGGAGATGGAATGGGATAAAATATGTGTCAGCCAGTTAGATTGTTTAATTAAGATATGAACTAACAATGAAAAGAAAACAGATGATAAGCAGTTCACAAATTAGAGTTTTAATCCTTGTAAATACCCCCTGAAAATGGACAAATGGATAAGTGAATGTGCAAAACAAAAAATTGGATATTTCTGCCTTTAATATATTTTGTGTACAAAAGGAGAGGTTACATGTAAAATTGTTCGGTGCAATATACATTTCAGTTTATGTTGTTTTCATTTGCGTACACTAATCTACATACGCATGAAATCTGTAGATTCATTAATTTTCCAACAGTAATAACAGCAGTGATTATAATTACTTGGAGATGGTTGTGTTACAAAAACACTTTAGACATTGTGAGTTTAAAATAATCATTGAGTAAATGTCTGATTTGTTTTCATATTCAAGAAAGCGTTTGCAGCTTACCCCATAGACAAAAGCAGCTTTTGTCACATAGATCAAGACTGAATGTCAAGCATAATGGCAAAGCATCGTGTGTGAAAGACATATCACAAATCACAGTTCTGGTAATCTACTTTTATGTGCTTGGGACAGACTGTTCTTTACTTAATACGTTGTCATTACAGTGCTTATTATTACATACAATTTGGCCCGGTGCTTATTTTATGGTTGTGCTTAGTGACCTTTCCATTGTAACACATGGTGGTGTATGTGCTTGGCCATTTTTATTCACTCTGGACACTGTTTTGTTGTGGACCACAGAGTGCTTAGAGTCGTGGGTACAGTACATTTTTATGAAGTACATAGTAAGACTAGTAAAATTTACCAAAGCATGTGTAATATGCTGCCATGGATATCGCCATAACTTTCTTTTTACCTGTGAAGAATTATTTGTCAAATCGATTACATTTGTGACTATCTTGGGTCATTTATTTAATTTCTTGCAGAATGACATCAAATTTTACAATTGTTGTTTTCTAAGTTTTAGAGTCACTCATAGCAGTGAATTTCACATGCTGTGGTAACTTTTGACATTTGTTGGTGGACATTCCATTTTTGGAGAGCGTATGTATTATCTACCCTGTAGGTCTATATATATTTTTCTGAATCTTTGTGTCTTTGTGTGTGATAGTCAAAGGTTTGTAGAAATTTTAAAATTGTATGAAAAATATATCAAGAAATTTAGAATTTGAAGGGTGATGTTGAGAAAAATCGCTTTTGTTTCACAAAAAGGATAAAAACTAATCATTTACATGGCATAAGTCCAAGTGTAGCTAGACAATGAGAGAAAGGTTTAACCAACAATAAATTAGTTGATATATATTCAATTTATTTTAAAGCTGCTACAATTATTGTAAAAATTGAAATTTGATATGTAGAGCATAATTCTGTATCACGTAGTGTTTGAACCAGACAAATATTTCAAATTTCTTTGGAATATAGACAAAAAGTGAATAGGTAACAGCACATCTATTGCTGCATAAATTGCTTTGTTTTTGCTGCAACTTGTAATCTTGATGTGAATTTTTGTCTCTAGGGAATAAAGTAAGGAGTTACAATTTTTGCCAATAATTTAATTTTTGCCCCCTCTAAATCTCCATTCCTCCGAACAGTTATGAAATGTGATATTTCTCTTTTTCTTTCTCAAGATAAGTAAGCAACAATATGGGTGGCAAAATTGAAATCCCTTACTCCCTGTTTATATACATATATGTTTTGTTTCTTTCATGTATACAAGAAATGTATAGCTTAGATTTTCTTGTAATATTATGCAGGTATACAAGGATATATACTATAATTTTCCAAAATATTGCCATTTGAAATTATTGAACATTCTAATCACATATATATATATATATTATTGCAGTAAGTTATATTTTGTTGTCCAAATTTAACATCTAGTCTCCAGGGCAAGTCTGGAGAAGCTAAAATATACATCATATGTACAGGGACCTTTTTATTGTGCCCATAATGTGTCAACAAACAGTATATAGTGTACAGGAGTTGTGTTTGTGGTAGTGCAGTAACAGACTCTGTATTGTGAATGGTGCCTCAGTGGAAAAAAAATTAAATGGTTCAGCAGTTTTGAAGCAAGATTACTGTACAACCTTAAGTTTTGGGCTATTTATATTGTTACATATTGAAAATCGTAGAATGTTTCTGGATAGGTGGAATCAGATTTATTCTTTATTTATATTTTCTCTTTATTTGTAGGTTTGTTGTATATAGTTTAATCCGAGTTTTACATATCTATCATTATTGACAATGAACTGCATACATGAAACATATCATACAAATGAAAATAATTCCAGTTGAACAAAAATAAAAAGAATTTTGTTGTTTCTCTGAAGATGTTTTTATGATGTCAAATATTTCTTGAATACATATTTGTGAGACATTTTTTTCTGGTTTTCTGCTTGTTTTTTTTAATTTTGTGCAAGGCATGTTAAACTGAATAAACAAGCTTTGTTAAAAATAATGTAAGAACTGGTCTGTGTCAAAACTTTTCAAGAGTTTTTAACCTTGAATCCAGTATATGTTTTTGCTTCACATCTCTTGATATTTTTGTTAATTATGTTATTCTGTTTGCTGTTTGAGGTTTTGAACACTTCTCACACTGCCAATATTTGAGTTTAACATTTTAAAATGTCAGTGACCGGTTTCTGTACACTTACATCTTCGTCTGGAGATGTTGGGTAAAAAATTATCAAAGTTTGACTCGATTGTTCTACCTGATTTTCAAAAAAGAAAAAATTAGTTTGCATTATTTAAAGATAAAACCACATCTTGTAACATGTAATATATTCACGAATTTTGTTTGTTGAACGTTGAGCTCATAAATACTTCTATTGAAATGTCTCTATCTTCTGTATTTGGTGTCAAAATAGAGAAATTATTTCATTGCCTATGATTGTGGTTTATTAACTTTCACTGTATCTTTTTTTGTTATTTTACACTTAAATTTTTCTCAATTTGATAAAAGTATTTAGATTAACTGAAAGTATTCTGTGATTTTGTAGTTTTAAAGCTGTTTCTGTTAATAACTTAAACATGAACATGTGGGACCAATGGTTGTGTGTCACTCAATTATTTTTTGACTTTTGAATTTTTTTGAGGTTTTAGTTATAGAGTCTACTGAATCACACATTGAGCAAATTTCCCATTTGATGTTCTACATTTACAGCTATTTATAATTATACAAAACAATGTGTAGTGTCTAATAAAAACATAATCAATAAAGCATTTATGAAAGTTAAGCTTTTGAGATAACACCATATTGTTCCATTATTATATTCTGAGTATATGTTATTTCTCATGTCATTTTATCTTTTTATTAATTAATTTCATAATAATTGATTTATGTCTATATTCAGAAATTTTGTCTACTTCTAGTTTGAGGTTTGACAAATCTTGGAAAATATTGATCCAGTTAAGTGAAGGTCTCTAACTGAGCAACTTTTATTTTATAAAAATAACTACTTTCGTCAACTTGATGTTGAGTACAATTGTTGGATTTTTAGATCATTGAAAGCTAAAAAATCTGCAGGAATTTATCAGAATTGTGAGATTATAGTTTTACTGAGGAAAGAATTTTATGCATTATCAAATTATATCAAAATCTAATTTAAAGTGATAATAAGATAGAAATAAACTGATGATGAAAAGCAGGGGCCGATTTCACAGAGGGACTTAGACTTAGCCAAGTTTTTGGCTAAGTCAGGGACTTCAATCTAAGACTTTGGTCTTAGCTAGGTCTGGGACTTAAATGGATTTCACAAAAGGGTGACTTAGCTAAGTCCAAGCTTATCAAATAACCACAGTGGTTTTTTTGTGTCATATGACCTTTTATATCCTTCATTTGATGCATTTTATCTGAAGATAAGTGCTATTTTGAAATAGAAAACCTTGTTACATCATATTAACTTCCGAAAGACTACTTCAGTAAGGTGTTCTGTGTAATCATACTTTATTTACAGCCATTTCAAATTTTGAAGTGGAGAAAAGTTTATGGCGGCCATATTTAAGTCCTCTTTACAAAATTTAAGCCCACTACCTCCCAGACTTAAAGTTAAGTCCACTGACTTAGCAATTTCATGGACTTAGCTGCTTTGTGAAATCTGCTAAGTCTAAGACCACAGACTTAACATTCTGTTGACAAAATTTAAGACCAAAGTCTTAAATGTAAGTCTAAATCTGGACTTAAGTCCCTTTTGTGAAATCGGCCCCAGTTGTTTGATACATGCTAGGTTCTGGCTATCATAATATTACTTGCACAAGTTTCGCTGATTAGTGACATCGTCCTAATGATGTGAGGTTATTGAAATAAAAGTGCACATAGGGACCTACAATAAAATTATGAAATATGTTGACAAGTTAAACTTTTAGTGCATTTTGGTGCAATAAAATTTAATATTCTCCAAATATGACCTAAATCAGTGTCTCCCCAATTCCTTTCCACAACATATTAAGTTGCCATTTGATTTATACACAATACTTCTCCACATAATTGAATGATGGGCATGTTATATTGTTGTACTGTCATTTTCTTAAGAGATCAAAGTTCCTCAGTGGCCAAGTTGCTTGGCAGGTTTCACATCTAATCTCAGGCTATCACCTCTGTGTGGGTTCGACTCCCTCAAGTGACAATGCTGAGGACCTGTCCCAATATGACCTGGCTGTTGAACAGAATGTAAACCCAAACTTTGAACTTTGTTAATGGATTAAAATTTCACAATGGAACTATCTATACATTATATTTTGGTTATAAAACCAGATACAGTGTATATGTTTGTGTTGTCACTTTCTGATATTGTGACAAAAAGAGTTATTTAGGCTTTTCTTGTAAAGTTGACATTTATTTAGGCTTTTCTTGTAAAGTTGACATTTTTTTCTGTTAAAATCAATCCACTCCGTCCATTTGTGTGGTTTGTATTATTGTTTTTTGTAAATGTGTAAATGAGACCTGTGTAGCTTGGGAACACTACATTTTCAGCGGGGGGGGGGGGGGGGGGGGGGCAAGCAACAAATGAAGGGTCAAGTTATGAACTCTTTGACAGATTTGAAAAAGAAATGCAGACATACACTGCAGATAACAAAGATATTAAACAATAACATTTTTTGAATTAAAAATTCTAGAACAGGATGAGATTATTGTCTGGCCTTGAATGACCAGTTTTCAGTATTACTTGTATATTGTTGATTTAGTACATACTAGTGGTTATGCTATATTTAGACTTTTTTTGGAATTTGTACATATATAAAAATAGATAGTTTTGAAATTGAGGACTCTAAATAGTACATTTAGTGTTATTAATAATTCTTAGCTAAGCAAAAATATTGCTATGTTGGATATATTAATTATTTTGACTTTCAGAAATATTAACACACTTTTTTAAATTCTTGTGAAATTTTTTTACACTACCAAAATGTATCTAAATCAATGAAATTGACCTTAGAAATAAAGAAGTAGCTGTAAAGTCTATTAGAAGATCAAACGGAAGGAATATTTTCTACTTCAGTCTTTTTTGTATGTGTTAATGTAAATTGTACAGGGTTTTCTATTGTATAGAAGAGTGGTTTGTATTTTAACCAATAGTTTCTCCTGAATATTTATATTAAATATACATGGGTAACAGTCGCCTACTGTGGCTGCATGATATCGAGTCAGTCTTTGATCAAAATACTTGTTACATATTTCTGGCACATTGAAATATTTGGGCATTGTTTAACTATGAACCTTTGAACCGTATGAAGTTAAATCTTTAGGAGCCAGAAAAATGCTTCTATCTTACCAAGAATTGAATAGTACTTTCTCTTAAAATGGAATGCTACATAGATTTCTGCCTAAAAGGGTCCAGCTTTAGCTGTACCATACAGTCCTATTGTTAGTTGGGCTTCAGAGTTTTCAGTGCTTCTTTAACAGCTAAAGAATATAAACCATACATGTGGCTAAAGTAGTTACAACTTTTAATATCTTTAATTGGCTACTTTTGATGGCAAAAAGCAATTTAGCAAAATTATTTTAAGTTAAATCTATTCCTACTTTAATTGTTTGTAGACTTAACAAGTACACTTTCAGATTACCAATCTTTTAAATTTATTTGAGGGAATAAAAAAGACATTTACTTAAATAACTAACAGTATTTTCATGCATGCCAATCTTTCTACAAGACCTAATGTTACCGCAGCAGATGCACAGTTTTTGTCATTTATTTAATTAAAGTATTCAAAACATGGATGTAGTGGTATCCTCTACTGGTTTACATCAACTTTTACTGAGAGTTTTTTTACCCCCCCACCCCCCACAGGAATAGTGGTTTTCTTCCTTGAAGTTCAGTTGTGAAAATAGCTTGATTAAACTTCTGGACTTTGTGCATGTGATTTTTTATACTCTCTGAATTGCCAGAGAATGTCCACAAAATGCTTTTTGATTACCAGGAAAAGTATATCTCATTGAGGTAGAGATTTAAATATTTGCAAATCAAATCTTACCCGAACATTTAGTGCATCCTAGATTGTTATGTTTCCAGTATAACTTTGTCACTGTGATAATTTGTTTTGTAATCCTTGTATATATTGTTACATTCAGTCATGTAATCTGTGAAAACATGTCAATTGTATTTTATGTCCCTTTTCATACATATTAAACCATGCATCTTCCTGTGAAATTTAGAGTAGATTTGTCAGGTTTTGTTATTTTATTTTTTTATAAGAAAAGAAAAAAGATTTGAATATTTTCTGTACAAAAGCTTAGACCAAGACAAATGTAACTGGATTTGCTTCGGTTTTAGCCTAAAGAAAGTTAAATTATTTGGAATATGTATAAATTTGCCAGACATCTCTGCCCAAAAGATAACTAATGTTTAATTAGTTTAAAACAGCAAAACCTACTGACATCCCAGGAATATTTTAGTTATCAGTGTGTGTGGGCTTGAAGAACATAGAAATATATTAAGGATAGAACTTAAATTCAAATGCAAATGTATCAACTGTTTAAAGTCCTTGTCTTTGCACAGCATTTTATTGTCTGGTTT